>CM065782.1:85696099-86946099 GCA_033296515.1 Macrochelys suwanniensis | reverse complement strand
AGCAAACCTCCCAGTGCACAAGAAGAGAAAGGGGAGAGGGCTAACAGACAAGATGCCTAGCCCTGCTCTCACCTATACCAGTGCAAGGCAGCTGAAGCCAAGGGGTCTGCATGGCAGAAGCTGAGTGGCCCCCGCATCTGCTCCATGAATAACATTTTCCATCCATCAGACTCACATATGTTTCATCTAACAGCAGCATCCACTGGAGCGAATCCCACTCCATGAAAGGAGCAGCCGGCTGGGTGGGGAGGAGGAAGACCCGGGGCATTGCAGAGACTTTTCAGCTGTCCCAGTCATTGCCTGACGATACTCCCCCAGCAGGTACTAGCTGGCCTAGCCCGCGTAGCCTTGGGGCTCTTTTCTCAAGTCCATATTTGCACAAACTGCTGCTTGACGTGCTAGCGCTCGCGAGAAGCCCTGGCCAAAAGAGCTTATTTTAAGCTTGTTGGACAAGAACATTGTTTGGTGGGAATTAAACTCCCTGTTCTCAAAAAAGGGAAAAAGGCAAAGCACTTAATTCTGCCGACTCCTTGAGTTACATAAACACAGAGACATGTCCCGTCTGGAAAGGGAGCCAGGAATTTGTTACTGGCACTCGGTCGAGGTCAGTGCCCTCTCTGTGCCCTCCCCATGGCATTCGTCAGTGCAATGGGGTAGGGGTTCAAGTCCCATTGCCTACAGCTGCATTCCCCAGTGGTTCCCACCCACAACAGGAAGGCTTTTCCCATGCGATTTCCATTGCATTTTGGTATCACTTTATCTTTGGCCTTAATGTTGTTGCTGTTTAGTTAATGCACAAACTTTGAGTAGCAGAGCTTTAAACATAGTGTAGTCGCTGAGTGTGTGATGCATTTTTAAGGAGACAGCGTGGCCTAGCAACTAGTGCAAGGGGCTTAGGCGCCAGGACTCCTGGGTTCCAGTTCTGGCTGAGCCACTAACTTGCTGTATGATCTTGGCCTAATTACTAAACCTCCCTGAGGTCTAATTTACTTCTGCGCGATTGGGATGTTACTGCTTCTGCCGCGCTGGAACTTTGGCTTATTTCACAGGAGAGATGTGAGGTTTGACCTCATGCTTATGAATGTTTGTAAATTGCCTTGAGATCCTTGGACAAAAGACACTAGCTAACAGCCAAGTTGAGAGCCATCCTATGGGGTGAGTCGAAATGCACCATCTCCGTTCTGCTTCAGGCTTCCTCCAACCCCCTCCGAGCTCAGCCCGGACACGATCCATTCCAGCACACGCCCGGCAACGCAGTCACACAGGCCCAGGGGAGGAGGCTCTCAGAACCCCAGGAAGAAAAACGATCTCCGTTGTCAATAAACAGCATGTCAGCAGAGCAGGGCCAATGGCGCCAGGGCTTCCAGCACATCCTGCCGCCGCTGCTCCAGTGCATTTATCACCAGGGCAGAGTTTATAGCACGTCGCCCGTTACGAGTTCCAGATGCGCAGGTTTCCCACTGCACTCGCTTTGTTCTGCCTCTTTGTTTCCTCCTCTTGGTGTGTTTTGATACCGAGCACCTGGTGGAAAAAACCTGCTTGGACTCTTGTTCCTAGATCTCCCTAGCAGCTTCCTTCCTCTCTCCCCCCCGGCTGTGAGCAGCTGCCAAGGAAAGGCTGTTCACCTGGGGTTGGGATCATGGGTTTCATACCCTCCCCGTTGCTAAGGTTGGGTGCCTGCAATGGGGACGACTCACATGTCACCTGTAGGGATCCCTCGCTGACCAATGTGTCCTTTGTCTTGGCACCCGGTCATCATCAGACTTCTACACTCACGGATGGGCCCTACAGGCCCAAGACCAGTCTGTAGTTCATGTGGCTAGGGGCGAGGCCTGGAGAGCTCATTGGAAGGACAGTCCTAGAGGAAGCCCTCACGCTCAGAGCCAACGTGGAGGTGGTCAAGGTGGCTACAGAAGAGAAGCCTAGCCCCCAGGCCACACGGGCTATGTCTACATTGCAGCTTGGAGCAAAAGTCCAAGCCCATGTAGACTGACTTGCACTAGCAGGGCTCGAGCTAGCTTGCTAAACATAGCAGTGTGGATGTGACTGAGGCTCCGACTAGCCACTCGAGCTGGGACCCAGGGATCGGGTGGGTCTGAGTTCAGGTGGCTAGCTCAAGCCCCCATCACCGCACTGACGTCTACACTGCTATTTTTGGCATGGTAACTGGAGTCTTGCCCATGCAAGTCTGTCTTCCCCAGGCTGGCCGGCTCGCTTCCAGCTGCAGTGTAGATCATAGGCACCGACTCCGTGGATGCTCCAGGGCTGGAGCACCCACCGGGAAAAATTGGTGGGTGCAGAGCACCCACAGGCAGCTCCCCGCCGGCCCCCCTGCCCAGCTCACCTCCGCTCTGCCTCCTCTTCCCCTGAGTGTGTCACCGCTGCTCCACTTCTCCCTCCCTCCCTCCCAGGCTTGCCGCCAAACAGCTGTTTCCCACGGCAAGCCTGGGAGGGAGGGGGGAGAAGCGGAGCAGTGGTGGCGGTGCGCTCAGGGGAGGAGGAGGCGGAGCAGAGGTGAGCTGGGGCGGGGAGTGGTTCCTCTGCGCCACCCCCCAGGTTACTTCCTGCGGCCCTCCCCACACCCCAGCTCACCTCTGCTCTGTCTCCTTCCCTGAGCGTGCTGCCGCGCTGCTTCTCCCCCTCCCTCCCAGGCTTGCGCACAGCAAGCCTGGGAGGGAGAGGGGAAATGCGGTGCACCCGGGGGAGGAGGCGGGGTCGGGGATTTGGGGAAGGGGTTGGAATGGGGGTGGGGAAGGGGCGGAGTTGGGGCAGGGCTGTGGGGGCACGAGCACCCACCGGCGCCGGGTAAAGTCAGCGCCTATGGTGTAGATAGACCCACAGAGAGGCGAAGCTGGGATAGCTGCTGCTGCTCAGGGCCTGGACCTACAAGAGCTTCCCAGGAGGGGGCCATGACAACCGGATGTCTGCTAACTGGAGGAGGAAGAAAGGGCCTGAGGAAATGACCCCCTGAACCCAGAACAGGCAGACACTGGGCCCAGAGAGAGAGGGCCCTGACCTGAGCCCATCTGACAACAAGCCTCCCCACGGGAGACATGACCAGGGCAAGTGATTCTGGGTGCTTTAAGGGTGATCCCTGGCCTGGCAGCCCTTCCAGCCGTACAGAAAGCACGAATTGAGGAGAGACCCAAAGAGACTATCCAAGCTCTGGCACCATCAGCACATTTCCCCTGAGGAAGCTCCAGCCCCTTCCCAAAGGCCAGGCCCATGGGAACCTGCCCATCTGAGGTGCCTGGGGTCTCTGTTAGACCCTCTTGAATCAGCTTCACCCAGGCTGCTTGGGGCTTTGCGCTCCGATTCCCTGCCGCGCTCTCTCTGGATGGGGGCAGGGAGGGCTGCAGGCCTTTCCACCTCTTGTTTCTGTTTCCTTTCAAAGCCCCAGTTTGGTGTTCCAGGAGAAACGGGTTACAGGATTCCCAGCAATAATCAGCTGCAGCTGTGGAAAGGCAGGAGGGCAGCAGGGCCCTGAGTGCTCTGCTTTGCTTTTGATCTTCCCGAGACCCACGCCGAGGCCCCAGCTACACTGCCGCTGCAACCACGTCTGGCCTAGGGCGGGGTGGGCTAAACAAGGTAGGCGCAGTCCAGGCCGCGCGGCCACTTTCCCTTTACAGAAGTGTCCAAAGACAGACGGGAAGGAGGCAAAGCGCCTGTCTGTTCTTGGGAAAGAAAGTGAGCCGGGCCAGGCTAATGGTGGAGGTGCAGCCCCTCCCCCTGCTTCACAGAGAGATCGAAGCACAGTCAGCTAAATTGAAACAAGCCAAACAGCACAGGGCACATTGGCAGGGTAGCTCTGCAGCCAGGGACTCCTAGCAATACAGCCATGCATCCGTACGCACTGCAGCTTGACAGCTCTGGCTGCCTTGGGACTATACACCTATGCACTGAACCACACACACGTGCGTATCCGTAGCAGCCGCGCACACACACACGCGCGTGTCCGTAGCAGCCACACACTTGCATGTGCATGGCAGCCACCCATACACATGCCCTGTCTGGGAATGCACAGCAGCTCAGCTTTATTATGCTCTGCTGTCTTTGATGTCTCTGGCCAGCATGTGCACATCAAACCTCCCCATCTCGAGATCACCGGACAAGATGCACCTGCTGAGAACGCGTCTCTGTAGCTCCAGAAGAGGCACAGCCCGGGCAGCAGGGGTGCAAGTTTCCCACCCTCCTGCTATAGAAAGACTGGCACTGCGGAGGAGGGTGCAGTTCAGTTTCCAGGGCTCATTTGGTATCATGGGTCTTTGCTGAGATTGCCAAATGGAGGCCAGTTAGCACCAGCTCGACAGGGTTTTTGGCTGTTGGCACCTGTCATCAAGGCAGAAGTGAGACACTGCCCCTCCCCCCCCCCCCCCCCCCGAGCTTATTACATGGTGGCCACAAACAGCTACCAAATGGTAATGACTCTTGGTCACTAGCACCCGTGGCCCTTCTACACTTCCCTTCAGTGTCACTCTGCCTTGCTACACCCACAACTGGCTGCTGCTCCAGTTCTGTCTCTGGACAGAAGTATCTGCCCACTCTACAGGGTGGGCAGATACTTCCACCCGCTTCTCCCTACAGCCTCCTTCTGTTGTGCTCCCATCTAGGCCTGGCTGCTGCCTGTGTCTCCACCACCCGCCAGCAGCGCTGTCCATGCAGCCAGCCAGAATGCCATTCTAAATTAAGACTCCAAACCTTTCCCTAATTGGTCCTGTGTCTGCCTAGAGGAAGGGAGCAGCGCCCTGAGCAACACCAGCCAAGGCTCCAGCTGCCGGGGGCGGTTTATGGGGCGCAGACATCCTAACATTTACTTCTGAGCCAGTACCTGGCTCTCACTTCAAACCATTAAGTGGTCCCATGGGGATTTTTGAGATGGAGTGTTAAACTCTTCTTTAAGCCTTCTCCTGCCAAACAAATCACACAACCCCTTGGCAAGCAAGTCGCAGCTAATGGCCCTGAGTTAATCTGTGCCCAACCACGTCAAAGCATTAGAGGGCACTGTTTCGCAGCTGCCCTCTTAGACCAGGCCTGGGCCAGTTTGGATCAGTCCTGGTCTTCCGGGGCCCATACCTGCAGTCTCTGCAGGAGCACACTAGCCACTTCATAAAGCAGCCATGAGAATTGGCTCAGTTTGATTTTGTGCTGGGGCTATTTCCCCCTCACTCCCCTCCAGGCACAGCACATTCTCTCCTGACTGCCAGCCATGTCCCGAGTCCCGTACGTGTTCGTTTAACACACTGCCATTTCGGCACCTGCTGCCAGCTGAGCCATACAGCCTGGTCCCCCACTTGGCAGAGACGGGGCCAGGAGGAGCTGGAGTCTCTTCCAGGCCATCAGTTCCTTCAGAGTTGGTGATAAAAGGCATCATTTTAGGGCTTTGGGGGGGTTTCTTGTGGGGATTTTTGCTGGTGGGCAGAAGCCCAAGTAAATCATTTCCCAGGGCAGAAAAGACCAAGGCTACAGCTCTGATTGCCTATTTGAGGGGTGTGGGCGGCTAAGCAGTCCCCTACCCCCAAGCGTTTACAACTCTCTTTGGTGGCTGGTGGGCCCCAGGTCAAGCTTCCCCCCTTGTAGAGAGCTGTGTGTGAGGCTCACCTGCTCAAGCAGCTGGGCAGCGCTTTCCTGTGCAGCAGTAAATGTTTTGCCTCCTGACAGGCATGGCAGGGTGAGGGCTGATGGCCTACGGGATTGGTAATAGCATAACGAAGCTGTCACAGCTAGAGTCACTGATTCAAAGCTAGGTCAACTGGTGATGCCTCTGTGGAAAGAGGTGGGGGGCTCAGTCCGATTCCTAGTGGAGAGGCGGTGACATGAGGCACACCACTGCCACAGTTAGCCGCTTTGATGTCATCCTCAGCAGAGAGGCCAAGGATGGATGAGGCCCTGGAGATTGAAAGCCTCTCTCACCCCAGAGGTTACCTCGCTGGCACCCTGGCAGATCCCAGCCTTCCACTGAGACAGTCACCAAGGGTGCTAACTTGAGTAGCCACCCTCCGGTGGCAACTTTTCGTCACTTACTAGCAGGGCCGGCTTTAAGCCAATTCCTCCGATTCCCCGGCGGGATGGTGAGGGGCCTCACAGTCGTTCTTCGCGTGGGGCCCCACACCCGCTAAAGCCAGCCCTGCTTACCAGCCTGGACTGGATTTGAAGAGTCCTCAACGTGGAAGGCCCCCCCACCCCACTCCCTATCCCCTGGGCCATGGAAAAACAGGAACATTTATTTGCAAAACCCATGATCAGAGCTGCAGAAAACAAAGTGGGCTAAAAACCTACCCCAGCCGTGTTCTGAGCGTGACCCTTCAGAGCAGTGCTGACCCTGGCATGCGTATTAATCATTCCAGCCTTCACAAGTTTAATCTAGACAGCACATGCAATTGAGGAACAAGGAAGCCAGGTTCTGCCTTCTGTTGCATTTAATAATATATGGGCTGAGAAACCCCAGCCTATCTCAGAACAGTCCCTGTCTGATGTCATGTTGCAGATTAAAAGGCTGTAAATGTAGTGTGTTTGTACATTAACTTGGAGTTACTGGAGAGGGAGTTTTGTTATCAGTGTCTGTGCTCTTTGTCTGAAGTACAGCAAAGTTCAGAGCACACACACACTTTGTCCTACGCCTGCTTATCCTCTCTTAGAGGAGCTTGCCTGGGCGCCTTGAACAAAGGCCTGCCATCTAGCAGACGCTAACTCACTGTTGTGTGCTTGGAGCAGGGGGCCTTCTCTTTTGTTTTACATTCTTATTGACTGTAGTCCTGGGGCAGGGTGCCAGGCTGACAACACTGGAGCCTGGAGTCCTCTGCTGAGCCACAGAAGAGGTGCGGCAAGGCCAGCTTTCCCCATCCTTCCTTGGCAACACACCTGAACCAGGAATCAGTCACACTCTAGAGGTGAGCACATGGCTAGGCCATAGTGGCCCATTCAGCCCTTGGCCTCCCTGTTCTGACTGCAGCCAGAATGCTCATTGGGACGGCCGTTTGTGTGAGATGAGCACTTTTCCCACTAGCGACTGGATCAAGACCCGCCAACCCATTTCTCATAGGGTCACTGGATTGTAAGGACTTCCCATCGCTCCCAGGCTGGGAGGGAGATGGGCTGGTGACCTAGAGGTGAAACCAATCCCCTGAGTGCTACAGTCACCTCTACTAGATCCCACTTAGCCAATCAGGGGGATCCCTGTCTGGTAGGTGACCTTGCTGTGCATGTTGGCTCATATGCGTCATTCCCAGTTGCTGGTGTAAGCAGAGTCAGGATGAGCTCTACCCTGACATCTGGTGGTGAGTTGTGGAAAGGGATGTCAGGGGCTAATCTTGTTTGCATGGACACACCCACCCTGCAAAGCATGATGGACCGCTTGCCCAAATGATCACTTTGACTGCTGTGGGAGGCCCAGTTTCTGTGTTATTGGGGCAGGAAGAATAAAGTGTTGTTACCCTGATTATGTGAATCAAGGACAGTGGGCTTTTGTTATGATGAAGGGACTCGCCCTTAGCTAAGCAGCACTTGCTAGGTGAGGGACATGGATTCCAAAACCCAGTGAATGGAGAAAGGTTGGGGAGAGGTATTTGTATCTGGTGCTATGGGCCTCTTCTGAGAGCCTGAAATGTCAATTGCACCTCCTTCTCTTTCTCCACTGTGGAATATCAGTGCTAATATTGAGTTCCTTAGGGGTCTAACCACAGGCTGCTGAGTTAGAATCACTCTGGGTTAAGTGTGCAAATAAGCACACAGGCTCCCCCTAGCTGAAATCACTGAGCACTGTGTTAAGTAGTGGGGGAGCTGGAAGATATATCGCTGAGTGGCTGATGGAGTGGAGTTGCTAGCAGAGCAGTTGGTGGGACAGCCAGAGTGGCTTGCGGGATGGCTGATGGTGTGGAGCTGCTGGCGGAGCGGAGCAGTTGGCGGGACAGCCGGAGCGGCTTGTGGGATGGCTGAGCGGAGTGACTCGTGGGATGGCTGACGGAGCAGAGCCGAGCTGAGCGAAGCCCCCAGGAAGGGACGGGGGAGTCAGCTTTGAGCCACGTAAGATGCCCCTTACCTCTCCCCTCCCCATTTCTACCCAGACTGGGGGGGGGTGTGTAACACTCTGCAGAGGAACTTTTGAACTCTGGGTCTGGACTTTTGGGTTGTTGGACTTTTGGGACTTTGGGTGATTTTTGGGGTTGCTGGACTCAAGAACCAAAGGGAAAGGACATGGCCAATTTGCTGGGGTGGGCCGTTGCTCACAGTTTGGTTTACAAATCCTAGATGTGGTGTTTCCCCAACAAAATGCCGCATTGTTTCTCTCTGTCATTAAAAGGTTTTTCTACACTCAGACTCGGTGCTTGCGAGAGGGGAAGTACTGCCTCTTAGAGGTGCCCAGGGGGGGTGATATATATTTGTCCCAGGTCACTGGGTGGGGGCTCGAGCCGGTTTTGCATTGTGTTATTGGAATGGAACCCCTAGATACGGAACCCGGCCCTTGTTGCTGCCGACTCTGACTGGCAGAAGGGTTACACTGGTTAGTGCAGGCAGCCTTCCTACCTGGAATAGTGGGGCTGGGGGTGTTGTAAGCTCCCTTGTAATGCAACCCCACCGGGAGGAGAGTGATGTTTCCATCAGGTAGTTGGGGACTATTGGATGTAGCATGCTGCTTTGAAGGGAGCCAGGACATAGCCCAGTTGCACTGCAGCATAATGTGCCAAGGGCCAGAGCACAGCTGTTGCAAGGCACGTGGCTGAGTGCTGGGACACTGTGCTCTCAATTGCTGGAGGTATAAAATATAGGGGAAATGAGGGATTGTCATGGATCCACTCCCCAGATAGACCTCCATGGGCATAGGCGCCGACTTCCGGTGGCGCCGGTGGGGGCTGACGCCGGGCGACGTGGTGGGGCCCCGCCCCCGACGCTGGGCCCCGCCCCCGACGCCGGGTGACGTTGTGGGGCCCCGCCCCCAATGCAACGTCGCCCAGCATCGGGGGCGGGGCCCCACAACGTCTCCCGGTGCTGAGGTAAGCTTGCCGCGGGTCCCGGGACTGGCGGGGAGCTGGGCACGGGCCCCGGGAATGGCGGGGAGCTGCCGGTGGGTGCTCTGCACCCACCAATTTTTCCCTGTGGGTGCTCCAGCCCCGGAGCACCCACGGAGTCGGCGCCTATGTCCATGGGTATATCTATAATCAGTAGGGTTGCCAACTTTGGTTGGACGAATTCCTGGAGGTTTCATCACATGACATTATCTTTAATTAAAGATTAATCTTTAATTCCTGGAGATTCCAGCACAATCCTAGTGGTTTGGCAACTCTAATGATCAGCCATGCCCCATTTCCTAGTTCAAATGGTGATGCCTTTGTGGAAAGAGGTGCGGGGGGCTCAGTCCTATTCCTAGTGGAGAGGACTCTTTGTCCTGGAGATGAGAGAGGAGGAAATTATACAAGAATCTACTTTGAATCAGCTCACTGCTGGCCTTGAAATCCAGAGCCAAATGGGAGCACCCAGGCCTTCACGGCCAGCCAGGGGGACAGAGGTTATGGAGTCGAGAAAGGGCAGGCAGGGATCATCTTTGTGGAGATACTGAAACAACCCTCTGCAAAGAAGGGTCCTTCCACAGCTTTTCAGTGAAGCGGTAAAAAAACAAACCCTCTTCTTGGAAGCGTGCTTTGCCCCAAATGTTTTTCTTACCGAGTTGTAATAAGACAAGAGTTGTAAAGATAGTAACCTCCTAAACATTACCTTATTAAGGCTTCTTAGAAACCACGGGGCATGACCTCTCTGGGTCATGGAACAAGACTGGAGCATCCAGCGAACAAACAGAGGGTAACGTTACATTTTTCACTTCATTTAGGAAACCTGGTTTCTAATTATAGGGTTTGTTTAATGGCAGAGTTTATTTGTGTTTCAGTCGGAGCCAGCCTGTCAGCTGTAGGGCTGTGGGTGGGTGGGGGGTGGGTACAAGAGCCAGAGGGGAGGGAGGGAAAGGAGAACTGCCCGCAAGCTGGAGGAGCTTTCTACGTGGTGGATAGACTAAGAAAGCCACGGGGAGAAGGAATGGATGAAAGCAGTTCACCAACAGCCAGGGCTAGGGAAATGGGGATATCGAGCATAAAAAACCATAAAGAATTAGTACTAGAGGCATCGAATCTATCTATCTATTCCCATCCACCCATCTATCTATCTATCCCTATCAACCCCATCTATCTATCTATCTATCTATCTATCTATCTATCTATCTATCTATCTATCATCGCCATCATACCTAAGTGTCTTTGGAAGAGCCCCAAACAGCTTTCAGATGTGTTACTGAGGTACTTGGGACCATTTCTCTTGGATGGTGTTTCCCATCTTTTTCCGTACTGTGACCCTGTCCCATCTAGCCAGGACCTACCTGGGTCCCCTGTCATTTAGCAATATGGGCAGGAGAGGAACATTAATGCAACCCCCTGCCACTTGGTCACAACCCCCTTGGAGATCGTGACCCCAGGCTGAGAACCCAAGCTTTAGAACAATGATGGCTAAAGCAGTGAGCTCATTTGAGGCTGATGGGCATAGTTGGCTTTACCTGCTGACAACCTTCTCTGCTTTGAGTCTGATGCAGTATGATTTTGACTGGAAATGGGCTGTCAATGCACTTTAACGTGTCCATCACAGTGCCTGCTGCCTGGCAGGGCACGGCCTGTGACCCAGCCCAGCAGAAGCAAGGAGGACTGTAAATCCCTTTCCAACCCAATTTCACATGGGCTCAGCGCTTCACCCTGGGGAGGGAGAAGACATGTCTGTGTGATGGGGGACGGGGTTTGGGGCAATGGGAATGACAGAGCAAGAACTGATAGGAGCTACTTGCTTCTGTGGCAGTGGCAGATCTGATGGCTATCCTGCTGCAGGGACTTAGGCCATGCGTGGATGGGTAGAGAGTCAGCGGTGGTTCCCCAGTGGCTGACGGGAGGGAGGGGAGCATCCATTATCTCTGCTTGTCTGCAGCAGCCTCACTAGATGGGCTTCGTATTTCAGGATTCAAACTAAATGCCCCAGTGGGTGGTGGTCTCTCCTTAAAGGCAGAAGGGGGAAGGTTCTGTTCAGACTCCAGACTCAATCGTGCGTATTGCTGGGATGCTGCAGCACCAGAGCCACTGACCTTCAGGTGAGCTAGTCAATCAGCGTCTTGCCTGCACATCTCTAGTGACTGGCCAGTTGAGTAGAAGATCTCATGACACTTTCCCCATGCCTAAAGCCACTTTCCTCCCTCCACAGCAACAGCTCGGGTGCTAGTGTCCCACCGTGGGCAGGACTTAGTGTTGAGCACAAGGTGGTTGGTGCACGTCCCTGTGTGGACATTTCACCGTAGCATCGTGCACATTGCTTTGTGAAGTGCTGTCGGCAGGGGAATATGACAAGTGCGATCCAAACCTCAGATTCTAGTCCGGTGGAGTTAGTACCATTGGAGGTGCAACTTCCAAAAGTATTTTGGGCACTGTGGGCCAAGTCCATCCCAGGTGTCACTCTACTGACACCAGTTTGGTCCTCTGATGTTTCTTGGCTTACGTGCACCATTGCCATCTACTAGAGAATGATACCTCCTCACTTATCTGGTCCTCCCCCATTCCCCTACTCAGATAGTGGAGTTGCCCCTTACTCTTACCAGGTAGAGGCCTGTGTTTATTGAGATGAAGGTCTAGAGTTGCAAACCATGCTACCTCTGCAGTATGAAGTATAGCAAGTCAGCTGGTAGCACATGCTGTAGCAAAAGGCTCAGTTCTCCTTCTCTCTTTTTTCATAATCTTTTTTCCACTGATTTTTTCCATGGCTCATCCCAGCCCAGTGGTGAATGTTTCCAGACTGGTTGAGCATTCTTCCCTGTGTGTTCTGATCCGTATTTTGCACACAGAAGATTCAACAGTGGCCGAAGGGAGAACCATCAAACTTGGCTTGCTTTATAGATCTCACAGGTCAGACTTTGAAATAACTAAGTACACGATTGCTTAATGTAGTCAGGTCATTTGCATGCCCAGTTGCCTGATTTGCACATGCAGTTGTGATAACTAGACACATATTGTTTGTATGCCTAATTTGCTTGAAAATCTGACCCTAAATATATTCCATATATTGTACATACGTGATTGACCCACTGGAAGCTCTGGTCTCTATTTGTGGGTGATGATACATATGAGGTTGATTGGCGGCCATGGTCTCTGTATTTGTGTGGCGATGGATTGTGATGGGCACAGCTCTGTAGGGATTGCCATGCTTTTACCTTTTTTAATCCTGGTTCTGGTTTGAGGAGCAAGAAGGGAGCGACTGCCCATTGCACTGAAACTGTACAGTTTGCGATGCTATGTGCAGCGTGTATGGATTGAATCACACCCTGTAACCAATGTCAGGACAGGACAGCATGTCATTCCTTGAATGTCCCAGGAGATGGGTGTAGCATTATGATCAATTCCAGGAGTTGGTAATGATTCTGGAGAGTGAGGTGGCACATCAGGTCTGGTACCCTGAGATGGAGCTTGAACACTGGCACGCTAGCAGTGGGAAGCTCAGTATTTCGCAGTAGGATGGGAGGGGAATCCAGCCTTGTTTCCAGGTCTGCTTCTCCATCTGCCCCTTGCATTGCACAGGACTCCTGGGTTCTTAAGGAACTGGAGACAGTGCGAACAATCCCCTCCATTGTTTTCTTTATATGTTCTCCTTCCCCATGCCAGCAGGCACTTGTGTACAGCCTGTTGCCTTACTTAAAGGAGGAGTGTATTCCATTAAGAAAAAGCCCAAACTTCCAAGGAAAATGCAACACCAGCCAGGACCCTTTCCTAATGCTTTACATTCCCTTGCGAGAAATAGCCCTGGAGCAGCAGTTTGTAGTGACAGCAAAGTAGGAGAGAGCAACAAAGAGGAACACAGAGGGTCTCCCTAGTTGGACTATAACCCTGGATGGATTCTAGCTGATCAAGATCATTGCACACAGCGTGATGGGTTATCTCCTACTGCAGGCCTGCACAGCTCGTAAAGCGGCAAGGGCCATATTACTCCAAAGAAAACAGCTGAGGGCCGAAACCCCCCGGCCCCACGGAAACACCCCCCCCCCCGCACTGCGCCGCCCGCCCCGTGGAAACAACCCCTCCTTCCCCAGCGCTGGGGTGTGGAAGCCTGTAGAGGGGGAAAGAAACAGCGCACATAGGGTGACCAGATCACAGCAGTAAAATAGGACCCGACCCCTCCCCACTCAGCCCCACCGTCACACCCCTCTTCACCCCCCCAGGGGTCACTATATTACTGCACACAACAGTCAATCAATGCAGTTGTAGATAAATCTCTACATTATGAATTTTTGTATAACTTTTATATGACTTTGTATTGAAACTTGGTAATATGTTACAGCGGGCCCCTAAGGTAGTATAATTAAGGTAAAAGAAAAATGTCTTTTTGCTAGAAGTAGAATAAGATCTTCCCCCCACTTTGTATTCAATTGCCCTGTTGAATGAATGAGGTGTGAATGAGGAAGGCGTGGAAGGCAGGCACCTCCAGACAGCTGCAACCCTTGGAGAGGGGATGGGAACCAGACCAAGGACAATCAAACTTGTCAAGTGGGCTGACTAGAGAAGAGCAGACATACTGACGGCCTCGGGGGTTAGAAGCAAGCACCTTCCTTTGGGAACACCCTCTTTGCAGCATTGGGACAACCCCCAGCCCAGAGACAAGCAGCAAAAAGGACCGACGGACGCCGACCCAGATTTTGGGCCGCGTAGTGAGCCCACCTACCCTCCCTCCCGCGGGCCGCATAGTGAGCCCACATGGGCCAAATGCGGCCCCCGGGCCGCATGTTGTGCAGGCCTGTCCTACTGTGTGCAGTGCATAGACGTTCCCAGGCATGTCAGTAGCTTCCTCTGCACTGTAGAATGTATGCAGCATTTGTAACTCTGCCCACACACTGCTGGTCACTCATGGGCTGACCCTGAGAGGGATCTGGGGCTGCTTGGAGCCCTGAAGATTAGACCTTTGCTTTTAATAGCTACTGACACCACCTGGAAATACATGGAGCAGAAGCAGCCGTGTCTGCTGTTAGATAACTTCTGGTTCTCAGCTCCCCGTTTGTTATTATTGTCTATTGCCAAGGACCTTTATATACAAGTGAGATCTTTGAGTCCTGAGGAAAGGCAGCATGGTCTAGTGGTTAGAGTGGGAGTCAGGCAACTTGCGCTTTGTTCCTGGCTCCAGGTCAAGGCACTTCCACTGCCTGTGTCTCAGTGTCCATGTGTATGAAATGGGCTAATGAAGCTGGCCTTGCATTGCATGAGCTCTGTCAAAAGGCCAGTTTACTATCTGGAGTCCTCCTTCTGCTCCAGCGACTTATTCCTCATTTGGCCTTATGATCCTCCATCACAGTTAATTGCCGTGGAGATGACTGTGACGCTGCAGACGGGATTATAGCTTTGAGGAATTTGGGTTGGGGGGGATTTTCATCAAAAGCAGATGAACACCCCCCCCTCTCCCCACAAGGGACAATGACTTTGGATTCCTGCAAATGTTTCTAGTAACAGAGAACCAGAGGGACAGAAATGCAGGGACCAGAGAAGCGAGTGTGTCTCTAACCTGAGTGTTTTTCAGGAGTTGCCAAGCAGTTGCTAATTAAATCATTCTCTGGGAATGGTGCATGCCATACATGGGCTTGCATTTCACATCCGGCCGCGGTCAGGCTCTGGGGTGCTCTTTGCAAACATGGCCTAGGGAATTGGGGGCTAGAGTGCTGGCTCAAAGATCCCCTGAAGAAGACACATAAGACTGTATGTGTGGGGCCAGGCAGATAAGATTGAAGGGAAGGCCACCAAAAGCAAAAGAGAACCTCCTTTCCACCCTGTACCCTGTACTGTCTCCCCCGCTCTGGAGCGTTGGTTATCCTCAAAATAGTTCACCTTGGACATCCAGGATTCCAAGCCCAGAGCCAGGCCTCTTGGGTCTGACCCGTAACCATGGGGCCCTCATGAGGAACACTTGCCTTAGTGGTTGGTGGTGCAGTCAGCATTGAAACGGCAGGGTGATGCATCCAGCCCATTGCTGCTGGCATTGCACGCAAGGTCCCACACCTCCCTGAGGGGTGACAGGCTGAGGAGGGTCAACAGGGGCCTTGCTGGGCCGAAAGCCACTATTGCTCCGGGGAAGAACAACTCAGCTACTGTCAGACTGGCAGGGCCCCCCTCAGCACGCACATGCGCACCCAGAACAGGTTGGGCTCTGTCACTCACATGCTCAGATGCTCACATGCCTAAATGCCCTTTTCAAGCTTGGCCAGGTGGAGCTTTTCAAAGTAATGGGAATCACAAGACACCCTGAGCCAGGCCAGGGAGAATCTCCACTCCCCTCACTGCCCTGCAATCAGGGCTGCGGCCAGCCATGAGGAACGGGCAGGGGCTGCATTTGAAGTCGAGTTACTGAGTATTTCCCCTTAGCTCGCCCGTGCGGTCCTCTCCCTCCTGGAGCAGCAGGGGGTCCTGTCGCTGCTGAGGTAGGAGTTATTCCTTCCGCACACAGTTCTCAGGGCTCCTCTGCTTTCCCATATGGGGCAGGAGGCCGGAGAGGAAGTCAGTTATTACAAACAACTTTCTCTCAGTGAGTTCACTTATGTTCCCAGGCATGTAGCTGGCAACGGCCACGGGCCTCTCTCCCTCTCCTCCCCCTCTTTCCCCACCTCCCCTCCTTCTCTTGCTCTCTCCCTCAGACTTAATGACTTCCACATGGGCCTCTGGCATCCTGAGCCAAGCCTCCCAGCATTGTCTGAAATCTCCAAATTTAGAAGAAATATGAAAATTGTCAAACGCTCCTTCCTTAGGGGGTAAAACCAACACTCAGCTGAACTGTCGCAGGTCAAGGCAGCAGGCCCACGTGATCGGGCCGCAGCCAATGGCTCCCCTCGACGCCCCTGACAGATGTGGCCGTCTGCAGCCTGGCCTCCTTTTTCAGCTCATATAAGGTAAAAGAAAAAGGTTTTCCAGATTCTGAGCAGCGTGGAAGGAGTTTTTGCTGAAGACCCCCATGCCAGCTGCTTAAAACACCCAGGCTGGCAGCACCGGGTCCCAGTAGCATGTTATATTTTGAAGAGTGGAGGTGAGGGCCCCCCCTTCTTCTCCGGCTGGGGCCTAGTGCACAGCAGGTGTGAGTGAGTCCTTCGGATCACCATGCAACATAGGTACGTACATGCCGAGACCGAGAGAAGCAGGGCTGAGTGTGTGTGTGTGTGCGTGAGATTCATTTTGGCACAGCTGCATTTCTTTGTATGTCTGTCTATCCTATCTCCGTAGCTCTGGGTAGAGAGAGAGCTAGCAATAGGAAATCCATAGCTTTAATGGTCCCCATGCTCAAATTCTCCGCTAATGGGAATATCAATCTGTACCAGACACCGGCTTCCCCTAGTAAATGTACCCGATCACCCGGCTTTGCTACTCTTGCTTTATTCTGTGCTGAAATTTCAGTCTCTGTTTGTGCAACAACTTAGTTTCTCCCAGGCTGGGTAGGAAGGAGAGCGTAAAGCAGACGGAGAGGAGGAAGGGGAATGGCAGGGGGGGGAACAAGAATTGGTCTGCCAGGGTCCCCCTTCTAGCAAATAATGGGTGCTCTGCCTGTGTCTCTCCCCACTCAGATCACACACAAAGGCTCAGGTGTGTAGGCTTGGGGGGAGGGGAGGGAAGGATTGCTGTGTAGTGCCCAGCCTTGAGGTGGTGTCTGTTTCAGTGGAACACAGTACCAGGGGCTGCCTGCCAGAGGAGGGCAGACCAGCCCCTCTCCCCAGTGTATGGAGATAGGGCTCTGCATCCTGCTCTTCTCTATCCTGCACCGGGAGGCCGTAGCTTTGGAGTCAGTGATGTCCACACGCGGCTATGCAGAGTGCTGCGAGGGGGTGGGGGTCTGGGATAACAGAGCTCAGTGGCGTGTTAGGGCTGATGGTTACAATGGAGAGATTCCAGCGAGTTAGGGAAATTGCTTGATTCGCGTCTCTGGGCATCTGTAGCCCTGGGATCGGGAGCAGAGTGTGTGTGTGTGTGTGTGTGTTTGTGTTTCCAGGCAGCCCCCAGTACTGTTTGAACCTGCAGTGAATGAACCCGCTGCCCTGAGCTGCAGTTCCAAAGGCTGAGTGGCCGGCCCAGCCGGCTCCCTCTGAGCGTGGGGAGCGGGGTGCTCCTGACCCCCAGGGCTGCTGGCCAATGCCTCGCAGGGCAGCTCTCAGCGGCTGGGGCCGATAGTTTGCCCCAAGGCACAGCAAGTTACACTGGGCTGTGTTTTGCTCCACATATATTTCAGGGTGGAAAATAAGTGAGTTGACATCCCAGCCGAGGCTGGCTCCCTGCCCTCCCCAGGCGGAAGATGCCAATATAGACCATGTGAGCTGCATTGGGTTACAACTGATCTGGCCAGAGATGTTGCTGCCATTTCCCCCTGAGACATGCAGCAGGCAAATCAAGTGCTCTGGAGGAAGGGGGAGGGGATGTTCTGAAGATGTTTAGGGGGGCCCTGAACCTCTCCTTGCTCACCCTTGCCCAGCGGCTCTTTGTGGATCAGTGACTGACAGGATCCCGGCTCACAGGCTGACAGAACCCCAAAGCCAGCCGGACCCGCTGCTGCTGGCTCAGCTTGCTTTTCCTCCAGCTAGCAGCACTGGCTTCCTCCCAAGCAGGAGTTTCCACAGCTCCCTGCTTGGTGGCCCTGGCAAAAGGTTGCTGCTCTCTCTAGCTGCTGTACAGCATGGTTAGAGCGTGTGGGAGAAGAGGGGCCGCTTAGCACCCCCTAATTACCCTGCAGAGAACTCCTAGAGAACACGATGGGGAGGCAGCTGCCTGAAAGCAAATCACTGTATGGGGCTGTGGGCTAGACAGAAAACTGTTAGATCCTCGAGGGATCAGAGTCCAGCCTTCTTAGCCTGCCCCCAGCCGCAGCTGCCCGAGCAGCACAGTTCCTGGGTAAATCCAGAGTAATCCCATTGACTTCAGTGGAGCTGCTGCGCATTGACACGGGTGTGAGATCTGTGTCGTGCTGCCCAGCTTTGTGCCTCTGTGTCTGTCTGTTTGTCTTTAGGAGCTGTCGGGTGAGCTCAGTGACAGGGTGTGCGGGTAATGGGGCAATTTCAGGAGGCTGCTGGGGGCTTGCTGGGCAGGTGCCATCTCCTGGCGCTCAAAATGTCGCTTTGTTCTGATCTAGCCAAAGATCCAGCAGGCACCTCTGCACCGGCTGCTCCAGAAAGGTCACTGCCCAACTGCAGCAGCAGAGGCTCAGCAGGTTGCCCTGCCAGGGCTGACATTTCCATAAGGTCACAGCTGGCACACACCCCTGTTAAATCTCTGCCTCACCATCCACCTCTCCCTGCCTCCCAGCCCACAAGGAACAGAGCTTCTCCCAAGCCCAGACCTTCCCCGGGCACTGGCGTAACCCCAGGGCTGCTCAGATCTCTGGCCATAGCAGGATTCTTTGCTAAGAGGGTTGGTTGCATCCAAGGGATTCTTCCCTCCCAGAGATACCCGGTCACTTCCCCCTGCTGCCCGCTGTGCAACTTAGGGGACAGCGTGATGGACACAGTGCGGCCACAGGTCTGTGGGAAGGATGAGTACCATGCTCAGGCCGCAGGGGCAGATCAGATCTGTCTATGGCAGCAAAGCTCCCCTGCCTCGCCCTCCGTGTACCAAAGGAAAAACATTGGTACATATTGAGGATTGCAATATCTCAGGCCAAAGGTTGGCCCATGTGACCAAATCAATAACAGGAGGGAAGGGCGGGAAAGATTCCCCCCCCCCCCCCCAGTGCTTCACACTGCAGCTGACCACACCTTGGGAAATTCCGACATTTCGGGGACGGGGAGGGGAGATTGTTCCAAACTGCAACACACAGCTGATGTTTTGAAACTTCCCAGAAAATGAAAATTCTGCAGATTTTCAATTCGGGACCGTCAAATCGTTTCACTTCAATAATGTCAAATTGTTTTGATTCAATGCAATCGTGTCATTTCAGTTAGGGAAAATGCTTCCTTTTGACATCATCATTTCAATTAATTTTATTTCTACTTTTTTATTATATGAAACTATAGAGTGTAATAGTATATTAATATGTTGTATTTAATATAAAAGGCAAAACAAAATGAATTGAAATGATAAAGTCAGAAGGAATTATTTTTACCTTATCAAAATGAAATGAGAAAGCTGAAATTATTTGTTTAGACTGTTCCCCAGGAAAAAATTAATCAAAATTGAGACATTCATGTGAACCGTTTCAATTTTGATAAAACCGCTTTTTTCCTATGGAAAACTGTTTGGTCAAACAAATCGAAACCACAGCTCTATCTACTTCCCACTAGTACTTCTCGCACACACCCCCTCCGACAGTTTTGTTATCCCCAGTATACAAGCGGGGAAACTGAGGCACAGAGTGTGACCATGACTTGTACAGTATGTTAATGTTGGAACTGGGCTTGGACTCAGGTCCTGGCTCCCTGTCCTTGGACTAATGGAGGAGAAGATGGGGAAACCATCCTCTTGCACCTTAATCTGACTCCTTCTAGAGGTGGACACTACAGGGGGAGGCTGGCAGGAAGGGTCACGCGTGGGGCATGTGGACAGGCTTGATATACAATGGCTTACACGCAGAGAACCCCTTAAAGCAGATTGCCCAGTAATGGCTCTGGTGGGGGACCCCACATGAACCCTGCCTCTTTTAAAGAACCAATGATCCCTTCTCTGCATGTTGCAGCACAAGCTGGAGTTGCTTGGAAAAGAAAGTAACGTCTTCTGGCTAAAAGGAGGAATTCAATCCCTTTGCTATTCTCCCAGCGGTAACTGGCCAGGTTTCCAGCAGGCATATGACCAGGTGTAAGTATTTCAGGGACTTAGTCCCCCCCGGCTCCCACCCTTCCAACTCAACATACTAGTAGCATTCAGGGGCCCGATCTGCTCTTGCAGAGACACACTGTAGAGTTACAAATGATTTACCCTGTCTTAAGCCCTAGAACTTCCTAGTTAGAGAGGAGGCTTTAACGCCTTTGTAGTTTTGTGCTGCTAGATGAGGAGTTCATTTCCAGCACACACTCATGCGTGACGCACCTCTGCCAAAGCTTTCCCAAGGAGTTATCAGCAGGCATTCAGGGGATGGCTGTGTCTAGACAGGCTGAAGCTCTGAGTCGCTCCTGGACAGCGCGGCATTTCCCTCTTTGCTTGTCAGACGTGTTGTCTGGAGATGATTAAGCTTTGTATTTTTTAACCACAGATTGCAAAATAGGTTCTGGGCTCCAAGGCTGAGACGCTGGGAAGCTTCCCTCTTCCCCACCCGCCCCAGACAAAACCTGCCATCTCCGTTCCCCGCTCTTCCTTCTGTCCTGTTCAGCAGGGCCAGATACTACAAGGGTTAAAGGGGTGGGGGTATTGTGTTGTATTGTCTATTGTGTGATTCGTGCCAATCACAATTAATAGTGGTGTGTTTTAGTGTGAGTGATTCAGGGTGAGTGTTGACATGTGTGCATTTGTGTTTGATGTGTAAGATTGTGTGTACAAGTGTGTTGTTTAGAACATGCATATTTGTGTGTGCTTATGTTAGTGTGGTGTGCAATGTGTCTTACAGACTGAGTGTGTAGGTGTGTGTACATTTGTGTGTGTGCTAGACTGGGCATGTTTGGGCATGTGTTGGTTAGAATGTGAGTGGAGGTGTGTTACATGGTGATTGTGTAGTTGTGCGCATGCATTTGTGTGTGTGTTTGAGTGTGAGTGTCTGCCGGTAGTAGCGTGCATTATGGGCTGTTAGAGGCACAAGACCTCAGCTAACACAGCCTAGGGTTTTAACCTGCGTGTGTGAGAGGGAGAAAGCCGCCTTTGCTAGTGATTTGGAGTCAGATAGGAAAGGATGAGGCAAGAGGCTGGAAATCTGAGCTCTGGGGCCATTCCATCATTAGAAACCCTGGCCAAAAACACACACAAAGAGACTGAAAGAGCAGTAGATGCGTTGAACGGAGGGGTGCCCCGGCCAATGCACAGCGCAAAGCAACAGGATGGTCTGAAGTTGCTGTTTCAGTCATAAGGACCCCAGTGACTTTCCACCCAGCCGGGTCCTTCAGTCCCCCCGCCTCGCCGCCTTGGGACTGACGCAGAGTCTCCTGGGACGCTGCCTATCTAGTATAAACCATTGCCCCCTCCCCAGCCAATCAGCACCCAACATTGCTTGACCTTGCCTAGCAGTCCTGAGCCAAGTCAGAGGGCGATGCAGGTGCTCAGCACCTCTCAGGATTTGCTTCTTACCCTGTGTCCCAGGGTGCAGGGATCTTGATTTGCTGGCAATTGGGTTTCTTTCCCACCTGGTGGAATATGCCATCAGAGCAGGGGGGTGTTATCTAGCTGTCAGTGGGAGTGCCCACTAAAATGGAATGTCTAATCTCAAATGCCCCACCCCCCGCCCAATGCAGGGCAGAATACCTTGTGATGAGCCTCCCCTCCACTCCACATGGTAGGAGCTGTGGCCACATGATGGTGAAGGGGAGTTTCTGGCTATAGGTAAATGGAAGGTGAGAGCTGTCTTGTTTCAAGATGCTGGGTCAGAGTGTGTTACAAAAGCACCGGGCTGGGGCCTGGGCTCTCCCAGAATGGCAATGATGGACGCCCTCTCTACAGGACAGAGAGGAGAGCGGAGATGGGGTGACGTGCACTTGGGGTTGTGCAGCCAGAAACCATGTGTATGTTTGGATGTGTGTGCATGCATGTATGCAGCTGAGTAGGGTGCATGCAGACATGTAGACATGTATGTTTGTGCATGTGTCTATGGGTGCGTGTGTGTTGTTGTATGTATGTCAGCTGGCGTGTGTGTATGTTGGTGTTTGGGTGCACACACAGCGTGTAGTTATAAATGTTTGTGTGTGAGCAACACAACCTTTTATAAGCTCTGTTCATTTTGAAGATACTGAATGTAACCAATATTTATTAAATGAAGGATTATATGTTAATACTGCTGACTCTCAGTATCAGGCCAGCACAAAACACACAACCATCTACCCAACCCATAGAATACTTGGCGATCCACAGCAAAGGGTTATGTAGGTGTGTTTGTTTTGTGCATTTGACAGCACTTTGGGAGATTTAGTATCTCTGCTTCCCCTTTACAGGGGGGCAATCAGTTTCTCCCTTGCTAAAATGCTCCATCAGGAGGGGCGCAGGAAAACCCTTACAGCGTGTAAAAGAGATTTTATTAAAACAGGTCAGCTCATGCGTTTTGAAGCAAATGGACATTTTAAAAACGTAGTCAGCTTCAGAAAATGCAAATGGCCAGTGTCCCCTTTACAGAAGAGTTATTTGGGCTCTTTACGCTTTCTGCTGTTACTGCTCCAGAGTCAGTCTTAGGGGGACATCCGCATCAGAAGTTTAGGGCCCAACCCCGCCCATGCACATGTGGTTCACTGGTGTTCAGAAGCACCACTCACACAAGTGAAGTTAAGCATGCACATGAGGGGGTTTGCGGGCTCAGGGTCAAGGATGTTTATTGCAGCTAGAACGTGTGCTTTAAGCGATGAGTGAGTGTATTCTCAGCCGGCTAGGCTAGCTACTACAGACATACCTGCGGCAGTTCTGATTGAGCTCGTGTGCTAAAAACAGAAGGGTAGCCGCAGCAGTGTGAGTAGCCTTGGCTACACTTCTATTTTTAGTGTGCTAGCTTGAGTAGACCTAGCACGGGTATGTTTCCTCGTGCTGGAAATCACACCCCCACCTGGAAGTGTAGACACACTGTAAGTCTCCGCTCAAGCCGCAGTCTGGTGCTCGCTGAAGTGAGCAGCTCCCCCTTTATGTATGGTCATTGGAACTGGCAGGAACCAGTGGACACAATCAACTGCCCAAGTTATCCTATGAACGTGCAGAGATGTCTTTCCGTCTACTCGGGGGATAATCCTACCTCTCACTAATGTATTAAGTTCCCAGTTCTCAGCCTTTGTGACACAGATTCCATGAGGAGTTTTCCCCGTTCCCAGCCTGAACCTTTTCACTGTGCATTTTCCTGTGTAGCTACATGCTGCCTTGTTAGTCTGGCTGCAGCTCTTTGCTTCTCCTCATGCCCTCACTCATGAATTCAACTTCCCTTCTTTCATACCCCCATTTCTTTCTGTCACTTAAACCTTTCTGTGCCTCTTTCTCTTTCTTTTCTGAACTCCTCTGAGCCAAGCACAGTTGGCCACCCCTAGGTGTCAGAACACCTTCTCCCATGTGCATGCACACAATACAGACACATCTTGTGTGGGGAGGTTTAACAAATGGCCTTGTGTAGGAGGCATAGTGTGCTCCATGATCTGCTAAGAACAGGCTCCTTTTACTTCTTACACAGGCTCAAATTAATTCCAGCGAGCACATGTAACTCTTAGGTCACTAGTTTTATAGAGACCCCCCGTCAATCTGAAAATCCTAACCTGTCTGACAATGCTGCACCCACCAGAGTTACAAGTAGCCCCCAAGTAATTGAAGGAAGTGAGACCCTTTGTCTCTGTTTATGGTATGCATTCATGAGCCCTTTGTCATTAGCACTGTCCGACCTCTGGAGAGCCCGTCAGACCCCAGTCCTGCAAGGAGTGCAGCGTCTGTGCAGATTCTATCCACTGCAAGGGGCCCCATGCACAGCTCATGGAAGGAGTGGGAACCAGTCAGTTTCTCCCTCGCTGAAAAGATCCTTTTATAGAGATATAGCAGAGCAGAACAAAGCCTTCTTGCAAAAATAATTATTTTTAAAAAATCAGGCCATGCTATTTAAAGGAGACGCTGTCAGAAAGAGTCATTTTTAACCATGAGTTTGTTAAAAAGACTTGAATTTGACTGTGTCCCTACCCATGCCCCACATTCTGATGTGATGCCCCCACCCTACTGAGCAGCTGTGGGGATGAGCTCTGAGGGGAAGCCCTCGCAGATTGGAAGAAGAGTGGGTAACAACACGGGCCTTGAAGCTGGAGGAGGGAATAAAGCAGAAGAAAAATCAGGTGGTGGTGATGGGAGGCTCCTTGGAGGTACCTCTCTCATGGGGGAAATAACATCAATACCTGAGTCCGTAGGGTGACCAGATGTCCCGATTTTATAGGGACAGGCCCGATTTTGGGGGCTTTTTCTTATATAGGCTCCTATTACCTCCCACCCACCGTCCCGATTTTTCACACTTGCTGTCTGGTCACCCTACCTGAGTGAGCAGCCACTTCCAAATGCTCCCTATGTATTGGATCAAGTGGCTTTTATTAAAGAGCTGCTCCAGCCTCAATAACTTGCAGGCTGCCCTGGACAGCAATGCAGAGAGGAGCCAACTCCTGCTAAGACTGAATTCCTCCTAACACAGCGGTGGCCAACCTGAGCCTGAGAAGGAGCCAGAATTTACCAATGTACATTGCCAAAGAGCCACAGTAATATGTCAGCAGCCCCCCGCATCATCTTCCCACTCCCTCCCCCGCTCCCAGTGCCTCCCACCCACCAGCAGCCCCACTGATCAGCGCCTCCCCGCACCTCCCGATCAGTTGTTTTGCGGCATGCAGGAGGTTCTGGGGGGAGAGGGGGAGGAGCGAGGGCATGGCAGGCTCAGGGGAGGGGGTGGGAAGGAGTGGAGTGGGGGCAGGGCCTGTGGCAGAGCCAGGGGTTGAGCAGTGAGCACCCCCCGGCACATTGGAAAGTTGGCGCCTGTAGCTCCAGCCCCGGAGTCGGTGCCTATACAAGGAGCCACATATTAACGTCTGAAGAGCCGCATGTGGCTCTGGAGCCACAGGTTGGCCACCCCTGTCCTAACACATTATCCTGCCAGATAAATTAATGAGCTTCCCTAGGCCCCACAGCACCCTGCTGGAGACTTCATACATTCAGAGGCTCAGCACAGGGAAATGGGAGAACTGGTGGATTCTAGGGTCAAATTTTTATTTGTGAGGGAAGGGAACAGGGGAAAGGCAGGTTATTATTTAGTCCCTGGAAATGGACTTACTTCTCAAGTGTAGACTCCCCTTGTGGGAGCTGAAGGTTTTAGGTTCAAATCCAGCTGTCGGCAGGACTCAAACCAGGGACATTCAGGGCCCAAGGGTCTGATAGCTGCGTGTTCCACCTCCGCCGGGGGATGGGATTTGGGCCCTACCCTTCTCTGCTTAGCAGACTCATCTGGGTAGGGAGGCAATGCTGGGAAAGCCACCAAACAGCAAAGCTCTCAGTTCCTCATGATGCTACCCATTAAAAGCAGTGGTTTGCTAATGGGACCCATATAGTTTCCAGTACATCCTCCCCTCCCCCCACTAGCTTGGGTAAAGGCAATAAAAAGGGAACAGCCACTTAATAAACACTAGCTAGCATGTCATCTTAATGAGCATCAGCCCCACCATGACTGGGACTCTTAAAGGGGCAGTTGCATGGGTCTCTATCCCTTTAAGGGGATTATATTTTGCTGTCTCCTCCATGCTGCTCACTGC
The DNA here is from genome assembly GCA_033296515.1 of Macrochelys suwanniensis. Lineage (NCBI taxonomy): Eukaryota > Metazoa > Chordata > Testudines > Chelydridae > Macrochelys > Macrochelys suwanniensis. The sequence continues at coordinate 86,920,718 of CM065782.1, read as the reverse complement.
AGTCCTTGCTCAGACAAAGGGTAAACAGGCTGAGCCAAGTAATTATAGCTCTGTCAGTCTGACTGATCCTAGGCAAGATATTGCAGCAGCCGATACAGGACTCTATTAATAAAGAATTAAAGGAGAGTAATATAATTAATGCCAATCAACATGTGTGTATGGAAAAAATAGATCCTGTCAAACTGATGTGATACTTTTTTTATGAGATTACCAATTTGATTGGTGAAAATACTAGTGTTGATGTAATATACTTAGATTTATGTAAGGCTTTGACTTTGTACCGCACACCATTTTGATTAAGAAACTAGAACGATATAAAATTAACATGGCACACATTCAATGGAGTGAAAGAAGACGAATGGATAGGTCTCAAAATGTAACTGTAAACAGAATCATCATCGTGTGGGCGTGTTTCTAGTGCGGTCTGCAGGGATTTGTTCTTGGCCTTGTGGTATTTAATGTTTTTATCAGTGATCAAATCAGCACTGATAAAATTTGCAGATAACACAAAAATTGAGGGAGTGGTAATAATAAAGAAAACAGGTCACCAATACAGAGCTCTCTGGATTGCTTGGTAAACTGGGCGCAAGCATACACAATGCATTTTAATACACTTAAATGTATACATCTAGGAACAAAAATGTAGGCCACACTTACAGGATGGAGGACTCGCTCCTGGGAAATGGTGACTGAAAAAGATTTGGTGTTTGGGGTGGATAATCGGCTGAACATACGCTCTCTGTGGGGCTAATGAGATCCTTGGTACAAATCCATGGTTCGTCCACATCTTGAATACTGTGTGCAGATGTGGTCGCCCCCATCTCAAAAGAGATATATTGGAATTGGAAAAGGTTCAGAAAAGGGCAACAAAAATTATTAGGGGTATGGAACAGCTTCTGTATGAGGCGAGATTAATAAGACTGGGACTTTTCAGCTTGGAAAAGAGACGGCTAAGGGGAGATATGATTGAGGTCTATAAAATCATGACTCGTGCAGAGAAAGTAGATAAGAAAGTGTTGTTTATTACTTCTCATAACACAAGTACTAGGGGTCACCAAATGAAATTAATAGGCAACAGGTTTAAAACAACTAAAAGGAAGTATTTCTTCACACAACGCACAGTCAACCTGTGGAACTCCTTGCCAGAGGATGTTGTAAAAGCCAAGACCATAACAGGGTTCAAAAAAGAACTAGATAAATTCATGGAGGATAGGTCCATCGATGGCTATTAGCCAGGATGGGCAGGGATGGTGTCCCTAGTCTCTGTTTGCCAGAAGCTGGGAATGTGCGACAGGAGATGGATCACTTGATGATTACCTGTTCTGTTCATTCCTTCTGGGGCACCTGGCACTGGCCACGGTCAGAAGACAGGACACTGGGCTAGATGGACCTTTGGCCTGACCCAGTAAGGCCGTTCTTATGTTCTTGGAGATGCGTAACAATCTTGAGTAGAAGGAGAGAGTTATTTCATTTCTGCACTTGGCAGTCATGTGACCACTGCTGGAATACTGTGCCCAGTTCTCGTGGCTACAATACAAGAACGAGGCTGATCAGTTGGAGAGGTTTCAGAGAAGAGCCCCCAAGAACAATTAAAGGATTAGAAAACATGCCTTACAGTGCTAGACTCAAGGAGCTCAATCTATTTAGCATAACTAAGAGCAGATTAAGAGGTTAAATATCTACAGGAAGGAACAAATATTTCAATCTAGGAGAAGAAAGTATTACATGATCCAATAGCTGGAAGTTGAAAGCAGACAAATTCAGACTGGACATAAGGTGCAATTTTTTAACAATGAGGGTAATTAACCATTGGAACAATTGATGGAGGGTCACGGTGGATTGTCCAACATTGGCAATTTTTAAATCAAGCTTGGGTGTTTGTCCAAAAGATTTGCTATTTTGGGCACGTTCACTGGCCTGTGTGATACAGAAGGGCAGACTAGATGATCACAAAGGCCCCTTCTGGCCTTGGAATCTATGAATAGTTCCCAAGTCAGTGGGCATTTTGCCTGCATCAGGACTGGGCCCTGCATTACCCAAGTCCTGACGGGTCAGTGGAGGTCATCTCCTGTCCATGCAGCCAGGTCCTCGTGCCTGGTTCTTTCCGTGACATCCCAGCCGGGAGGCTTGATGGCCTGGGACATGACAAAGGCTGAGGTGTGCTGTGACGTCATGGCATGGGCCTGGGCAGGAGGAAGAGGAGGCCGGGAAGTGTTTGTAGCAGGGGGAACAGCAGAATAGTCTCATTCCAGCTAAGCCCCAGGAGAAGGAGCTAAAATGTTAGCCAGGTTTCTTTTGCTATAGAGCTTGGTGCTTTGTTTTTAATTCTGTGCCCCCTTGCCGGCTCCCTCTGCAGCTTGTCTCCCTTCCCACCAGCTGGAGGCACTGGTGGCTTCACACCGCATCATGCCTCAGCCATCCATGTGCATCCAGGATTCTGACAGCCAGGGATTTTTATCTGGGCTACTTCAACCTTTCAAATGGGACTCCAGAGATTTCCCTCTTCACCTCTCCTCTCCTTCCTCCCTCTCACTCCCCCTTCCATCACATGGATCTAGCTACTAAAAGAAAACTGGCTCCAGCAGGCCCATTGACGTGACTGTCTCCCCTGGGAATTCACCCTGCAAATTACTTCCTCTTTACTAGGAATGTGATGTGCAAACAGATCAGGAGTTGCTCCCAGAGCCCCTAGCTCACACGCCCCAGGAGCACTGGGGGGCGAGGGGGGGAAAGGAAGTCATCTCAGGACTTTTGACACAGAATCAAGGCTACGGTTTTTGTTTCCAGACACAATTTCCTCTGCGTGTCCTTCCCCAGTTCCTGCTGCTGAGAAGGGTAAGGGATGGGCCTGAGCATGAGGGGACGAGGGGAGAGGCAGGCCAGGCCCTGATGCTGTGCAGGTCTGGCTACTGGAGAGTGGGGAGTGAAGGCAGGCCTGAGTGAAGGCAGCAGGGTGGGGAATGGTGTGATTGTGGTCAGGCTGGTTGGGTGGGGCGCACGGCCAGCTCTGGCTTTTTTGCCACCTCAGGCAGAAAAAAAAAAAAAGCAGCAGGAATGAAATGTGCCGCCCTGAGATTAGCCTGAAAGCCGCCCCTTACGATGTGCCGCCCCAAGCATGTACTTCCTAGGCGGGTGCCTAGAGCTGGCTGTCACGGAGTATAGGGGAGTCCGGCCCTGCACCCCTCTTCCCCGGATTCACTGGGAGTCTCAGCCAGCCAGTAGAACAGAAGGTTTATTAGAGATGCCAGGAACACAGTCCAACCAGAGCTTGTCAGTACATCCAGGACCCCTCAGTCCCTTCCGGGGGGCAGGGAGCTTAGACCCCAGCCCGGGGGCTCCCTGCATTTCACCCCACAGCTCCAAACGGGGGCAGGGAGGCCAGACCCTGTCTGCCTCTCTCCCCTCTTCTCCGGCCAGCTCCATACTGAAACTGTCCAGCCCCTCCTCCCCCTTTGTCTGCTTCCCGGGCCAGGCGGTCACCTGATCCCTTTGTTCCAACACCTTCAGCTCTCACCTTTGCAGGGGAGGGGCCGGGCCATCTGTTGCTAGGAGACCGAGTGTCGGCCCTTCTCTGTGTCCAGGCCCCTCTGTAACACTCATGCACACTTGTCCCACCACCTAGATACTCAAGCACTGCATAGGGGAAACCGAGGCACCCACACAGTACTCAGGGAAACCTTAACAACAGTCCTAGTTCATCACATCTCTCCCCCCTTCGAGACCGAACTGAGCGGGGTCACTTTAGCCCGTGACCTGGGGAAGTTCGAACCTGGTCACACCAGGCCGTTCCAGTTCCACGTGCTCCCTTAGGTCGGGTGGGCTTGATGGCACCCGCAGGCCGCATGTGGGAAGGTTTATGCGGCCCGTGCCCTTTTTCCATCCCAAAACCCCTGGGGTTCAAGCTGAGATCAGGTCTTTTCCCAGCGTTCCAGTCTGGAGGGCTGTAATTCGGGCTCTCTTGGTTAAGAGCCTCCCTCTTGATCTGGTCCCCTCTCTGACCACGTGTCTGTGTCACCAGCCGCTCGGCATCGGCCCCTTTTCCTGGATGCAGCCACATCGGGGCGAGGTGGTGACTATACACCGTAAAGCGCCACCCAAATAGATCCGGCTGCTGCTTCTTAAGGGCCTGCACCATGGCCAGGCATTTCCTTTTTATGGCCTGACCGTTCTGCCTCCAGGGCAGCAGTTCCTTGCTCAGATACCCGATGGGGTGTCTCCCCCGCTTCGCATAGGCCTGCATCAGCACCACGCCCAGCCCTGTGTCTGAGGCTTCGGTGAACACTGTACAGGGCTTGGCCCGGTCTGGGTTTACTCGATTTATCGGCCCCTGGATTAGAGCCTCCTTCAGCGCACAGAGAGCCCTCTGGCCCTGCTCGGTCCAGACTGTCTCGTCTGGCTTCTCCTTCTTACCTAGCTCTGTGATGGGGGCAGCTAGGGAGCTAAAGGGGGGTACAAACCTCTGGTAGTACCCCGCCATCCCGCTAAAGGCCTGGACCTGTTCCTTGGTCTGGGGAACAGGCCAATCTCTGATCGCCTCCACCTTGGCCAGCCCTGGGCTGTTGAATGACTGGTTCACCTCTAAAGCCAGCCTGTCCTTGGCCTCTCTCTCCAGGTTCTGGGCTCTTTTCCCAGTTACTCTGAATGGGGGACACCTGATGGGAGGATGGGCTCCCATCTCAGGGGAGAGATCCATCAGGGGGTCTTCCCCTTTCTCCTCCCAATCGTCCCTTACCGGTTCTAGGGGTCCCCTTACTCTCCTCCCATACCACAGCTTGAAAGGGAAGCCCCCTGGTGATTCCTGGGGCACTTCCCTGTGCCATCGGTGGGGCAGGTACTTGTCCCAGTCCTGGGGATGCTGATTTATACAAGTCCTCAGCATCAGCCTCACGGTCCCTTGAACTCTCTCCACCAGCCCGTTGGACTGAGGGTGATATGCAGAGGCCCAGGTGGGCCAGACCCCACCTTTCTCCCACACGCCCCAGAGCCGGGCTGAGATGGCCTCGGATCCCTGGTCTGTAAAGACCTCGCTGGGGACCCCCATTCTGCTGAAGATGGTCAGCAGCGCATCTGCCCCGGTGGAGGACAGAGCCACCACCTCTGGGTAGCGGGTGGCGAAATCCATCACCCCCAGGATGCATTTCTTCCCTGACCAGGTTGCCCTGCTGAGGGGGCCCACCCTATTCATAGCCACCTTCTGGAAAGGTTCCTCTCTGATGGGCAGGAACCTCCAGGGATCTTCTCCCTTACCCCGGGCCAGGTACAATAGCCGGTGATGATACTTCTGGGGCCCCACCAGCTGCCTCATGATTCCCCACAGTTCGATTTCCCCTTGGGAAGCCCATTCCCGGCACAGGGATTCCTTCTCCCACAGGGGTCTGTCTCTGCAGTCTTCCCCAAGGGGGTTTGCAGCGCTGTGGCCAGCAAGTTCCCTTAGCTTCTCCAAGGCAGGATCCCTCTGCAGCTCACTGGCCAGGCCTGGGGTCACCGCCCCACTGAGCCCTGTCCCTGGTGGCTCCCTCCCTGCTGTGGAATCACTTCCCGGCCGCACCTCCGGACCAGGCAAGCCTGGTTGGCAGCCGTCCTGCCCTGCCTGTGTGTCCCCCGACTCAACTGGGGTCTCCGCTCCCCCCGTGCTCAGCGCTGCCCTGGCTGTCCCTGTGGGGCCAGGCAGCAAGCTCGCTGCTTTGCTCTCTGCATCACAGATTGCCTGAGCCACCTCTCCATTGTGCAGGGGGGTGGGGAGCATCTCTCTGTCCCACCCCGCCCTAGGGGTCTGGTTACAGGCAGGCAGGTAACCAGGGCCTGGCAGCTCCTCCCCCGTGCCAGCCAGGTCATTTGCATTTTCACTGACCATTTCCCTCTTAGCCAATTGGTTCCCTGAGTTCAAATTCAAATCCTCGGCCGTTACAGGGCCAGGGCCTGGATCCTGTCCCAAAGATACACAGTCACCCCCCAACAGCACCTCACCGCTGATATCCTGGAGAACCCCAACAACCAGCCAGCCCAACCCCTCCTGGGTCTGCACAGGGATCTGGACCATAGGCAGGGCGAATGGGTCCGTCCCTGGGACCCTCACCCAGGTCACACAGCCCCTCAGCATCTGGTGGGGGTGCACCACCCGGGGCCTGACCACAGTTCTCTCTGTCCCGGGATCTCGCCACCCCAAGAATGTCTCTCCATTGACCATCACCTTCCGCTCCCACTGGGGGTCCATAGGGCTTGAGTCCAGGGCCAGGAGTGGAAATCCGTCCACCATCCCACCCATCTGGCTGGCAGAGTTTATGGCCTTGGGACCCAGCAAGGGGGTTAGATCCCGGGGCTTTTCCACAGGGTCTCCCTGGTTCCAATCACCAGCCTGCTCAAAGGCAGTGAGGTGGGCCTCCACATCCCCACCCTCCTTAACCAGGGGCAGCAATTTAGGATCGAGGTTCCCTGCGGAGCTGGCACCCCGGGATCTATCCCCACTTACCCCTGGCCAGTCCCCTATGCCTCTCCGTTCCACCATCGCCAGTTCATGCTGCTGCTCATGCTTCTCCTGTAGATCTCTCTCGGGCTCTCGCTGTCTCTCACAGTCCTCTTGCTCTCTCGGACTCAGCTCCAGTTCCATCCATCTCCGATCCCCTGCTGGGGAACCCGATCGTGAAGACCCCCGTCTGGTTGGGGACCAGACTCTTGGGGATGCCAGGCTACCGCTCCAGCTGCTCCCAGATCCTGCTGTAGCCCCATCGGGGTCAGGACTCTGCTCCTTAGAATGGTCATCCTCCTCCAGCTGCACAATTAACTGGGCTTTCGTGAGCTTCCCAATGCGTATCCCTCTCTTTTTGCACAGGGTTACAATGCTTCTTTTAAGGAGAAAGCGATATGCCATCACTTCACTGCTCCCAAGTTGCTGTGGGTTCGCAGGCCTGTGTGCCCTTAGCTCCCCACGGTTTCCAGGAAGAACCCCAAGTGTGCCAGCCCTTCTCCAGGTCACCGCCTCTTTGCCAGGGTCGAGCCGCAGCTCCTCCGCCCCTGGGTCCACTCACGGCACCCCCAGGGGAACCCTGTGACTGCAAAAATCCTTCTGTCTCCCAGGGCCAAGCCGCAGGCTCCTCCGCCCCTGGGACTGCTCACTGCAGCCCCCAGGGGGACCCCATCATTGCACAGTCCTTCTCGCTGGTCACACACTCCCAGGGGTTAAGCGTAGCTCCTCCGCTCCCCGAAACCGCTCCTCTGTGAGCCTTCAGCACGCCTGGACCTCGTTAGCCCCCCTTCGTTCTACTGCTCCCCAGTTACTTACTGCAGGAAGCGCCTTCCACGGGGTGCAGACCATCCCACCGCTGCCACCAGTTGTCACGGAGTGTGGGGGAGTCCGGCCCTGCACCCCTCTTCCCCGGATTCACTGGGAGTCTCAGCCAGCCAGTAGAACAGAAGGTTTATTAGAGATGCCAGGAACACAGTCCAACCAGAGCTTGTCAGTACATCCAGGACCCCTCAGTCGGGTCCTTCCGGGGGGCAGGGAGCTTAGACCCCAGCCCGGGGGCTCCCTGCATTTCACCCCACAGCTCCAAACGGGGGCAGGGAGGCCAGACCCTGTCTGCCTCTCTCCCCTCTTCTCCGGCCAGCTCCATACTGAAACTGTCCAGCCCCTCCTCCCCCTTTGTCTGCTTCCCGGGCCAGGAGGTCACCTGATCCCTTTGTTCCAACACCTTCAGCTCTCACCTTTGCAGGGGAGGGGCCGGGCCATCTGTTGCTAGGAGACCGAGTGTCGGCCCTTCTCTGTGTCCAGGCCCCTCTGTAACACTCATGCACACTTGTCCCACCACCTAGATACTCAAGCACTGCATAGGGGAAACCGAGGCACCCACACAGTACTCAGGGAAACCTTAACAACAGTCCTAGTTCGTCACACTGGCCCTGGTGGGGAGGGGACTGGGAGCAAGGGGAAAGTGGATGAGGCTGGGAGAAAACGAGAAGGGCTGGGAGAGAGGCCTGGGAGAAAGCAGTGTGGTGGCTGCTGTCCCATCACATCTCAGTCACCCCTGCACTGTTCAGGGGGAGGCTCCACCTGGCATTGGCCGGGGACCCGAGGCCCATTTGCTGCCATCCCCGCTCTTCCTCAGGAGGCCCCGAACGCTGAACTCGGACCAGGGATGGGTCCCATCCCCTCCTGACCTGTTCCCATCTCTGGCCCTAGTTAAAGAACCCCTGGGTGGGTGGGCAGAGAAATCCAGTGCTGGGTTCTGACAGAAGGAGGAGTGCTGGGCAGAGCTAGGGAATGTGGCTGAGGTTCTCTATAGAAACTCACACCTCAGAAATAATGGATTGAACCTTCCTCCCCCCCACCCGACACTGTGGCCATCCCCCCAAACTGTGTGTGCCTCTATGTACCCTTCCCCCCTCCCCATAGTACGCACCATCTCCCCCAGTGCCTTTCTTCCCCTCCCGCCAGGGTGTGCTGTCCCCTCACTCCACCTGCAGCATGGTGAGGTGGGGAAGATGGGGCCATGGTGGGGAGGAACAGCTCCCATGGGTGGGGGGGACGGCACACACAGTTTGGGGTCTTCCTGTGCTTGGAGCTGGCCTCGGACTTTGGTTGTTAGCAGAACGTTTTGCTAACTTTCAAAACTAGCCCTCGAATGGGCAGGAATCCCATGTACCACAGCACTGGCTTCCCATTCTGGGCTCCAGCTGGCCTCACGGCAGCCTAGCCATAGCTCACCAGCTGCAGTGTGATGGGGGGAGCCTGTCTCCATGACAAGCCCCCTGCCATTTCAGGAAGACGCAGTAGCCAGTCGGCAGGTGCATTTACTAGTGTCTCAGACTGAGGCCCCGTAAGACTGAGCGCAGAGCCGCACCTTCCCAGCAAGAGGATGAGAATCTTTGGGGGTCAGAGGGAAGGGCAGCAAGAACCCCCTGCCTCCTTTGCAACACACCCCAACCACAATGCTAAACCCAACCACCCTGTTACAAAGTGGGGGCACAGCTGTGGGTCAGGGGAGAGACTTCAGCTGCTTGCTTATTTATTTATTTATTTATTTATCCTAACAAATGCATGTATACAGTCTCAAACACATCACATGCAAACACGTCATTAGGCGTAGATATTTCTCTCTGAAGTGACTCCCAAAGGCCATTGTGCTGGGTGTGAGACAGACCCAGAGAAGAGACGATTCCTGCCCACAGGGCTTACCACCTGTCATACACAGAGTGCGTGCTTATGCACACAAACAAACACACACACACGATATACACACAGCCGGTATACATATCATGCACATACATATACAGGCTCACATCTGTGCACATCCATGGCGCCTTCCTGTGGCCTTGCTCACTTTGACAGAGCTGTGGCCTGCAGTTTGGAAGCTCTCAGAGGGCACGTGCGTTTGCCCGTCACTCTTACAGGGAGCCTACTTCCCAAGCATGGCCTCTAAAATAGGATGTCCGTCCCTGGCCTGGCTTGCTCAGACCAGCAGCGGGCATGGGTACCAAGAGCCCAGAGGATGGAACGAGAGGCATTTCCCAGCCACTGCTTCCAGATGTCTTCACGTCATCTCCCTTCTGCACTCATCCCTTCCTCTAAGCCATTAAAACCTGCTCTCTGTTCCTGGCATTATAACTGATCCCAGCAAAGCCCACAGAGCAAGAGCAGCAGCATGAAAGGCCCAGGACTGCATCCCCTGGGCCCCCTTGGCTTGCCCCCAACTCAGCCCCAGGAATCTGCCTTGTTGACCATAAAAGGGCAGGCATTTCTCATCCCCTGGAGGGAGGATGGGAAAGGAAAGGCAGCACTATTTATAGTGAGCATCAGGGCCTGGGCCTGAACTCGGGGTTAATCAGCCTGCCAGTCTGGGACCAGATTGGGATCTCTCTCTCGCTCTCCTTTTTCTCATAAACCTTTGATTTAAAACCTGACCTCATGGTGACGAGGCAGGTTTGGGGGAACTACTCCTCTATGCTCCCCACCCCTTCCCATCCACCCTACAGGGCCCCAAAGGGTTTCCACGAGGAGCCGGTGGGGCTCCATGGAGCTGACAGTCCTTGTATGAAATAACACTGCAGTATGTGAGCTGTAGGCACTGAGCTATATAACCGAGGAGTGTTTATAAGGGGAGGTGCAGTGCTTGGAAAAGAGAGAGGCAGGTCTGCCTGAGCTGAGCTAAGCCTGGCTTTGAGACGTGCCAGTAAGAGCTAAGATCACATCAGGGAGGTCTCCCCCGCCAGCTGTCTTGCCTCTGCTCCATCTGTCACAGAATGACATTGGGTCTCAGGCTGTTCCCTGCAGTTAGAACAACCAACGTGCCTGGGCAGAGGGCGAGATTCTAGTTCTAGAGCCCCTGGCACATTGTCCAATGAGCGTTGCACCGCCGTGGGGCACTGGGAGGCAGAGAGGGGAGGTCAGGTCCAGGCGCAAGAGACTTCAGTATTAGCCAGTGTTTTTCAGCCTGCAAACACCCCCACTGATGCTGGGGGGAAAAACCCTGAGGAGGGAATCTCACACGGGGGCAAATAGGATGGCTCAGGCAGGTTCATCCAGGAATGTGCGGATGCCACAGCTGGAATATGCAAGGGAAGCTGAATACAAAGCACAATCCACCTAGAGTTCCCCAGACAGGGCTGCAGGTTTGAAGGCCAATGAAGCTTTTCAATGGGCTTTGGATCAAGCCCCCCCATGTATTAATGCTGGCAAAACACATGGAGCTCCCTGAAGGAAAGGTGCTAGAGAAAGCAATAACTCTCCTTTGCAAAGCCCTGCATTATGGCCCAGGATGGGGAGCCAGGAAGGCCTGAGGTCTAATCAGAGCTCTGCCACAGACCTGCTGCTGGGCAGAGCCACCTGGGGAAAAGTTTTGTGCCTGTGAAAAACATCAGTGACCATGAGAAAGTTTTCCTTGGTTTCACCATTTCCTGGGCTTCCTTTAAAAAAAAAAGAGAAGATATCAAAATTTGGGGGACTTTTGGTTGCTGAAAATGGAAAAAAATAGGGTTTTGGGATTTCAATTACAACAAATTTTAGGGACAGCAGACATTGCCTGTAGAAATGGTCTTTTAAAAAAAATCCATTTTTTAAAATTGAAAAATAGTTTGAACAAAGAATTCCAACCAGTTCTATTCCTGGGGTTAGGGCAAGTCCTCTACCTCAGTTTCCTCATCTGTACCATGGGGCTAGTGCTACTTTCCCACCTCCACAGGGAGAGGGTATGGGTGTGCATGAAACGCTCAGTATTCCATGCCCATTATTCAGTATCTAGCATTCCCTCCCGTTCCTGGTGTGACAGCACTGCAAGGTCCAGTGACCTCCATTAAAGCAGCAGAGTCCCCAGAATCTGATCCCTCTAGGAGGGTTTGAGCTCATTAAAAGGGTTTATAAAAGACAGACTCCGGACGTCAGTGGTGAGCACACGAAGAAGGTAATGAAACAGGGCGTACTGCTCTCACAGTCTCCCCCGGGGAGCTCAGCCCGACCTGCGTCATTGCCCCCCACAAGAAACTCCCAGACTTTGTCTGTCATGCCACAGCTGTATCATTAAGGCAGAGTCCTTTAGCTGTGATCAGCTGGAGATCCCTCTGGCCCAGAGGGCTATCTTGGGAATCCAGCCGGCCTTGTGATCTGTCTGTAGCAGGGCTCAGTCCCTGGGAGGATGCATACAATCCAGAAAGACGCAGTGATCCATTGGGCTTGGAGATCTCCCTAACCTGGATCCATGTCTATAACTAATGCAGGAAGAAACACATTCATTTTGTCAGGAAGGTGAGAAAACAGTGGGCCAAATTCATCCCTCCTATCCATTGATGTGAGGGTGGGATACCATGACTCATGGCTCCAGGGCAGAGCATGCATCACCCTGCCCTGGGCTACACTTCAAACTATTGATCAACTTAGATCAATAGCTGTGGCATTTAGGGGAGTGAAAAATCCACACCCTGCCAGCCTAACCCCAGTGTAGACGCAGCTAGGTCGATGGAAGACTGCTTCCATCACCCTCGCTACCACCGTTCATGGACGTGGTGATCCTGCAACAACAGAAAAACCCTTCGCTCGATGTAGACTGTGTCTACACTGTGGGATTTTGCCAGCATAGCTATGGCACCATAGCAATCCATAGGAAGCCAACCCCCTCCACTAGAGGGCGGCCGTGTGGTCGAGTGGTCCAGGAGGATGCTGGTTTAGATGTTCTGCGGACTCTGTGGTGACCTTGGACAAGTCACTCCATTTTCCTGTGCCTGAATCAGATCCAGCTAGGAAAGTGGGTGAGAAGCAGGAACCTCCCTGCTCCCTAGACATGGAGCCTAAGCTCTGCTTCCCTGCAAAAAGGAATTAGGGAGAAAAATAAATATCCTCCCTGACTGAATTGGCCTTGTCAACACTGGTTCTCCACTTGTAAGGTAACTCCCTTCTCTTCATGTGCCAATATATTTATACCTGTATCTGTAATTTTCACTCCAAGCATCTGAACAAGTGAGGGTTTTTTACCCACAACAGCTTATGCCCAAATAAATCTATTAGCCTTAAAAGTGCCACCGGACTCCTCATTGTTTTTATGTGATAGGAGGGAAAGGGGCAGGCCCAGCGTTTGCTCTGTGCCCCTCTTCAGGGACTGGAAAGGTCTAAGCATGGGGGGAATCTTCCCTCTGGCACTGGAGGGAGGAATAGTTCCCAGCAGATGTTTCTGTTCCAGGCTCCATAGGACGCGCGGCCCTGAGCATTCCAAGAGTGCTTCATGGCATTTCTTCGGCTGCCGTCTCCTCCCTGGGGACAGCAGCTGAGCCCTCAGAGCCCTGTGTTCGGGATGACGAGAACTCTCTGCTTTGGTGTTTCCCACCAAGTTGTTTGGTGCAGGGCGATGGCTGGGGCCAGGAGTGGGGCAGGAGCTGGGCAGCTCCTTGGAGGCTGTCCTTTGTGCACTCTCCGCAGGAAGCTTTGATTGCCATCCAGAAGTGGGGGACGTGCCAGCGCAGAGAGCAGAACATGCCCCGGGCCTCTTGGTTTGGAAGCAGCAGGAGGAACGTACAGCTCATTACTCACTGGATTGGAGTAAACCCACGCAGGCCTGGAACTGAAAGGAGGCTCCCTCCCCTAATGCCAGTTCCCTCCACTGCATGCACCCTGGTTTGTTATTGTAGGGTTGTGCACAAGTGCCGGGGCCGTGTACATCTTGGCTTGTTATGCAATGTTTGATTCTGAGTGCTGAGCCTTCAGACACTGATTTGTGATTGTAAAGGTTCTTAGAAATGGTGAGGCAGTGCACATCTTGATTTGTTATTATAGGGCTGCTTATAAATGCTGGGGCAGAGCATATGCTGGTTTGTTATTGTAGGGTTGCTCCTGAGCACAGTGCTATTAGTCCTGTTTTAAGGGCAAGGGTAACCCAATATTAAAGCATTTCCCTGGAAGAGCAACCCCCACCTGTGAGGAGTCGCAGGCACTTTGCGTGAAACAGGGCTGCGGCTGTGAGGTCTGCCGAGCACAGCAGTGTCCCCTGAACGGCTCTGGGAGAAAAGCACGGGAGAAAATTAATCAGATCATCCTCCAAGGAGCTCTGGGAGACAGCTGGGCCCTCGTCGCCCCTACAGCTCACAATCAGAGCCTGCAAGCCGGGGCCAGCAGTTTAAATCCCCCATTCCCAGGGGATGGGGGAGCTGAGAGCGTGTGAGACTTGTGATCTTTAGACCAAAGCACGGAGAGGAAAGAGTGGGAAAGGGGCTGAGCAGTCAGGGAGCACTGGGGATACAAATGCCCCTCGGGTCAGCCAGCCACTCCCTTACTTGCCCCTCTCTTCATCTTTTCTGTTTGCGCCTCTGTCCTGGGCCCTCTCTTGTCTTTCCTTTTAAACTGGAGGGGGGAACCCCTCTGTGTGTGTGTGTGTCAGTGCATACGTTGGGCACATGTGTGCTGGTGTTTACTGTGTGTGTGGTCCCTTGTTCAGAGACTTCTCTGACCTGAATGGCTGAATCCCATCTGTGCAGCTGCTGCATTTCTAACCGTTCATGGAGCAGTGCAGAAAGCAATACCTGGAGCAGCTTCCAGCTCATCGCAATGGTGGGCCGTCAGTGTCTGTAAGGCCCCCCGTGACGTGGGGTGGGAGCTGGGACCAGCCAAGGCATCTTCAGTGCAATGCCCAGGGTGACTTCCTGGAGATGAGACCCTCATCACTGCTCTAGTGCTTTCCACCTCTGCCTAGTCTCACTGTCGGGACCTGCCCAAAGCACCAGGGGGATGGGCGGCACTGAGCATGCCTGGCACAGACGCTGAAGCTTTCTGCGCAGTCACCCAGTGCTCGTATAGCCTATGCATACCTAGGAGCCATGCGCTGATACCGGCTGCACGGGGCCCAGTCACTGGGGGCCTCACTGGCCACGGACTCTCACACATATCCCATGGGCCAGCACATGTGGGCCTTTGCACGCACACAGAAATGTGCGCCCAGAATCGTGCGAGCGGGACTGCACCGTGTGTGAGCACAGGGGTCGCTGAAGGGTTCACAGGAATGGTGGCGCCAGGCCTGGAGTGTGTCTATTGCTCAGCTCACGTTACAGACGCTGTCCCTGTTTGCAGCGCAGGCTTCCCTCTGGTGTCTGCTTGCTGGGTCTTTAGAGCTGGACTGGGGCACTTGAATGGCTTACAGGGCGGGGCAGTGGGGGAAGGGCTAGCACTCCCCAGGGGACTGCAGGAGACCTGGCGTCAATGTGGAGGCCTGACCCCTCACGGCCTGGGCGAGGAGTGGGGTGGTTGCAGTGGGCTGGGAGTGTTCTGCAGCATGCCAGTGCAGCCCCTTTGGACGACTCAGGCCTGACAGGTGTCGGGGGTGCACAGCAGAGGGAAGGATGCTACGGCGGGTAGAGCCTGAGCAATGTAGGGGCCAGTGGATGCTTGTGTATATCAGGCACGGTAGCTAACTGTACTCAGGGGTAATTTAGAAGCGAGACTGCCATATTCTGGGTGGGATTGCTGAGGAGCCCCACAGGAGAGCTCTCAGCTTGTGCCTCACACTTTTTCTCCCGCTGCGTTACACTGACCTTCTCCTGCTGCCCACAGATACTAACCATAACAATGATCATAGATTTGCCAGACCCAGCGTCTCCAAGCCAGGCTTTGGCGGGGTTTGAGAGCCAGAGCCAGCGCTGAATTTTGCAGCTCAGGCCCGGCTCTAATAATCACACTGCACGTTGCCCTTCTTCCAGTCTCTCATCCCAGCATTAGTCAGCCTTGTTTTACACAGCTCAGCTTTGCTTGGCAATTGTCCGGGCACGCGGCTGGATCTGGCCTGGCTGTGCTCCCAGTCAGGACAAGGCTGGCGCTGGGCCTGGCCATGAGAGCCCATGATCCCAGCAGAGTTCCCGTCCCTTGAAACACTCGCTCTCACCGTGCAGCCACACAAGTCGGCCTGTGGCCCCTCCAGCCCATAGGGCTGCACTGTCCCGAAAGGCCACAGAGCTGAGGAGCAGCTAAACTCATGACACTTGTGACTTTCAGCTGTGTTTGCATTGATGTCCTGGCTGGCAAGCCCTGGTGACAGGGCCTTTCCTGGCTGCCTATTGACCTCCATTCTCTCTTTGTCTCTTAACAGGCATGGGATGCAGAGGCCACTGGCTGAGTAGAGACAGCAGTGCACAGCTGACAGCTTTGGAGAAGTCACGATTGAAGGCTGCCTGAAGGGGCTGTCGAGTGACCCGTTAAGGGGGACAGCCTCAGAAATCCAGGCAACTGGCAGCAGGTCAACATGGCCTGTTAGCGTAAGCTGATGGTCAGTAAGCACCAGCATCTGTCAATGCGCGCGCCACCACTTCCAACCACTCTGACTTTCTTGTGACATGTATGTACTCTCTCTCTTTCTCTCTCTCTTTCACACACACACACACACACACACACACACACACACACACACACACACACACACTCACACACACACACACAAAGTCAGGCATATGCACAGATACGCACACGTATTTACCAGTTAATGGACACAATCTTTAGCTCGTGAAATTGCCCCAGACTAACTGGATTCTGTGGTCTTTTGTTTGCACTTTTATAACCCGTCCCTCGGTGTTGCAGAGGGGTATTTACAGGCAGTTAAACAGGTACATAAGAGAGCTGGCTCTGAATCAGAATCCCATCTCTGACCCCTAGTTCTGAGCTTGCAGCTCAAGCGGACACAGAGCAAGCGCTGAATCAGAACAGCCCAAAGGCTGGGAAAGGCTTATCCAGTTCTGGGCCCTGGGCTTTTGTTCCAGTCCAATTGTCGTCTATACACGTGGTGAGAGGCGTCGAGTTTTGCAGCGTGGTAGTGTTATACACAGGTAAGGACTGGGGATGTGGTGTAGGATGATTCTAGCTAATACACACAATTAGCTGGAATGCCATTGTCCCCCTAAGCCAGTTTTTGGTGCAGGATTGTTAGGCACTAATAGTTCCATGGAGCTAGTGTAAATGTTGTGTAGAAGGGTCAGTTAATGGGGCTGTAGTGCAATATATACTCTCACACTCAGGTGTGCAAGGTTAGTTATTCACTATATAAGGGGAAGGCTGGCCTCTTTCTATACAGAATACAGCAGAGGGTAGCTTCAGCTTGAGGTCCCTATTTGTGTGTTTTCTTTGGTGCTATGATAGCTCATCACCTAAAACTCCATCCTCCCCAAACCAGTCTCTCATCTGCTTACTCTGAGCTGGGATCTGTCCCCATCTACTATTTGCCTTATGGTGTTTGGCTGCATTGTCACTGGCGGGTTTGCTCTGGTGAGTTGAGACATTCCCTCGCTGCTGTTGCTCATGTTCTGAGTAAAAAAAATGCCTTTCTCTGCAGATCGGGAGGGTGCATCCCTCATAACAGGCCAGGCCAGGTTCATATCACAGCACAGAGCGAAGGTTTTCTGTGTGGTTTGACCCAGAAGAGGATGGTCTCTCCATCTGGGGCTGGCTGATTGCCTGGGGGTAGGAGACTCCTGGGATCTTTTTGCATCAGCATGCTCTCCATGCTAGCCCGGAGGAAAGAGATGGTGGGTGAGCATTTTGAAAGTTGGCTGCCTTGTTATCATCCTCTAGATTCTCCTGGGAGTTCGTGTCCCATTTTCCTTTCATGCGCTGAGCCATCTCTCTCAGCCAGTCCTTTAGTGAGTGCCTCCTGTCTCTCTGACTCACAGCAGGTTGATTTCCAAACGTGGCTGCAGCTTGCTGCTCGCTTGCCCAGCCGGTTCTGGGCTGGAGATAACACTGGAAATGTTTCTAACCCCCTGATCTTTCAGGGCTGTGCTTTCAGGTGGCTTGTTCAAACCACTTCAGGGCTGAAACCTGAAAGAGCTGATGTGGGAAGCCAGTCTGCTCTGCTCCTGTCCAGCCCTGCTGACTGCAGAGAAGCCTGGGGCAAAGCTTGCAGCTTGCAGTAGGAGAAATGTGCCCTGGCCAGGACAGGGTGAAGGTGTTGAGTTAAGAGGGTTTCTCCCATTTGTGTGATGATCTCTGTGATGTCTAGAAAGGTGCTGATTTCTGTGGCACGGCTGGAAAGGTTGATCCGAGCCTGTGTCAGATACCTGGTCTATTGGCTGTTATAGGTTGTCTGCCTGCAAATAGCTGGGGAAGGCTGGGAGAGGCACTTTCCTGGTTGTTTTTCCAATTCTGCACAAGCTTGGCTTTAATTTTGCTCTTTTCTTTCCCTCAGTGAACCTGGAAACATGGGATTGGTTGGAAGCAGTGGGGTTGGTGCTGGAGAAGGACCAGGACTCTTGGTACCATGGGACAGTCCTGGTTCCTGCTCCGCCCGTTGGAGTTAGTTGTAGAACTGACACCTGGCTTGCACTTTGCTCAGCTCCGTGGAGGCAGATCCTTTCCTATGGACTCCAAGCCAGGATCCAAGGGTTGGATATAGAACACAGAGGAGAGAGGAGGCGCTGCCAGCGCACTGGATGGAAGGAACTCCAGCCTAGGGAGCTGCCATCTGCTTCTTGTCAGGTTGTTGTGAGCGTCTGTTCCTGGCTGCGTGCTGACGGAGGTTGCTGGATCCCAGCATGAGAACGTTGTTATGATAGATGGTCTGTTTACCGCTTTTCATCCCTGCTCAGGATTGCACAGGATGTTAGTGCTTGTCTGCAAAAGACATTTCTGGGACTGGTCTCTCGCCCTCCTCCACTGTCCTTTTGCTCTCTCCACCCACCTCCTCCTCACCCCCCTCCCATTCCCCCGCCTCCAGTGCTCTCTGCTGCTACCATCTATGGTTATGATCTATGCATGCAGGCCTCATGGGATTTCTTCCTGAAACACCTCTGCCTGCAGTGTAGGCCTCCCCTCCATGCTAGTCAGGCCGCACAAGTGAGCGGATTTTGTTGAGAGTCTCAGCTCTAGGGGCGACAGATGTGATCAGCATTGGCTCCTAAGCCTTCAAGCAGGTGTTGGCCAGCTGTGCGGCCTCTGTCACGATCAAGACTCAAGACGCGCTGTTGCTTCATTCAAGGGTGAGGATCAGAGAGGCTGGTTTAACTTCCATTAACTCCTTGATGCCTGAGCTTTTTCCAGCTGGCATGTGTCCAGGGATGGGGAATGTGCGAGGGAGGGGGTTGAATTTGCTAACACGGTATTGGAGACCCAATGCCCTGGCCCTACCACTGGCCAAAGGCATTCTCCCTGCTGCTGACTTTGCAGACATCTCACTGTGAGTTCTGGCTGGAAGGGCCCAGTAGTCCAGGGCTCCCATTCAGACTTCAGTATAATTGCCCCAGTAACACCTTCCCTGAGCTTTTGGCATCTCTCCATTCTGCCCTCTGCCCAGGCCTCGATCCCTCCCCACATCTGCTGCAAATCCCGGGGCCCAGAAATCCACCTCTGTCTGCCGAGGGGCGCAGACTCCTCCCAGTGGCCCCCAGCAGCAGGGACAGTCCGGCTAGCATGCTGGGTGGGCCCTCGGCTCTAACCCATGCAGCCCCTGCTGCACGCAGCACTTTGGGAAATGCAATGCAAACAGTTTATGCTGGGATCAGCTCTCCTCATAAACACACCGAGACGGTTCCAGTTGCCTAAACAGCCGCCAGGCACAGCTCAGGGCCTGTGCTGCTCTTTGTCCACAGGAGAGGGACTGATTAATGGGCTTCTTTCTGGAGGAAACCGCAGTCCTGCTTTCCGTAGCCCTATAGTCCCTGCCCCTCCCCCCTCAGCAGGACTCCCAGGGCCAGCCAGCCGTCTGCAGCCATGTTTAGTGCAGGAAACATAAACTACATGCCAGCCCAGCTTGAGAGAGACAAGAGCCTCCACTGCCATATACGAGCAGGAAGAGGCCTGGGAACCTCAGTCAGGCCTGTTTACTTTCTCTCCTCGCCTCTTGCTCCCATTTCATGGGGGATTGTCTGACTATGTAGCTATTACCCAGCACCCCGGTATCTGGGCCTCATGGCTCTGTGGCCTTTGTCTGTTCTTTGCTTTTCAAACAGAAGCTGGTGTCCTTTCCCCAGGAGCGCCACTGGCCGGATTGACAGCACAGGTCCCTGCTTAGCCTGGGAACATGCTCGGCTAGGCAGCAAGCGCCCCCTGCCCACCCCAGCCTGGCAGAGGGCACTGCAGTCAGGCTCTTCTGCCGCTCTGCTGAGGCTGCCAACAAGGGGCCAGTCAGGGTCGCGCACGGTGGCCATTCCATGGGGAAGTGAACTCACATCTAGCCAAGGCCATTCCAAGTCAGGGCCTCCAGCCAGCCTGCGCTTGGAAAGGCAGCAGCTGGGGCAGTGAGCGGTAACCCCAGTGACGTGCCTGGAGTGTGCTGGTAGAAGGCCTCTATGAACCCTGGGCTACCCTGGAGCCCTCCCCCTGAGGAGTATGCCAGCCTCACCCTCTCCCCCCACCCCCCACAGCATCTGTGCATCATTGTGGGTCACCCCAGGCTGTTGTGAGCTCCTTAAAACTCAGCACTGAGCCAGGCTGTCCAACTCCATACTGCTCACGTCTCTCCTGCATGGGTACCCGCAACACTGACTCAACTCCCCAGCTCCTCTCCCAGCCAGCCCGTACCCCATTACACAAGTCAAACAGCCCTTTCCCTGCCCTTAGCCTTACAGCTCCTTCCGCTGCCCCACGGCTGCTGCTGCACCTTCGCCCTGCTCTGGCTGAAACCCCAGCGGGAACCGTTCCATGTCACAGCTGACACACTCTGTGATCAGGGCGCGTGACAGCAGGAGGGGGCTGGAGACAGACACACACCCCGCATGAGACTCACAACTATACACCCATCCTAAGGCAGCTATGCCCAGCCACACACACTCACAGAGACACAACTCTCTCTCTCTCTCTCTCTCTCTCTCTCTCTCTCTCTCTCTCACACACACACACACCCACACACACACACACACACACACACGCGCGTCTGTGTGAGGAGGCCGAAGCTGGATGGCTACAGATGGAGCTCCGTCAATGTCTCCCAGCCCAAGGTGCAGTGCTGCATCTCTGGTCAGTTGTGAGTCTGAGATGAAGCACTGTAGCTCGGGAAGGGAGGAGCTGCGCAGCAGAGGGACATGCATCCATCCAACAGGCCGCACGGGAGCCCAGGCCAGCAGGACTTATGGCTCCAGGCAGCAGCTTCCCTTGATGGGCAGCAAGAAGGGATGACTCGCCACTTGGGTTCAGAGCCAAGGCGCGGGATAGGGTGTGAACTGAGGAGCCAAACCCCCAGGCCACCTGAGGCTCAGCACAGAGGTCGAGGGAAAGGTCTCTAGCACCAACCAGGACACAGGGTGGTCTTCTGGTTCTGGGGGGAAGGTTAGGAGGGATTTTCAGGAAGCCTGTTGTCAAGCAGCCCCTTGTTGCCCTGCAGTTGCCTTCATTGCTGGCTCTCTGCCCCAGTCTCCCCGCTGAACCCTAGGGCTGAGTTTCAAAGAGCTCTGGGTGTGCACGTGTGCATGCACCTATGTGGATCTGCGGGCACAGTGAGTGTGCCTGTGCCAGCCATGCGAGTTCCTTCCCTTTCCATGGGCAGAGTGTGGCTCGCCCACCCCAGCTGCACGTTGGGCACATTCCCTAATGCTCAGCTAGGAGCCCGGAGCAGAGAGGAGCACTGGGGAATGAACCTCACCCATTACAAGAGCTCAGATCTGTTAGGACTGGGCCAGAGGTGTTGTGGGAGATGGACTTCAGTTCAATAGAACCCCCCCCCCCCCCCCCCCGCCCAAGGGCTGGCCATTCGAGGATCCTATGGCGCAGAGTACTGATCTCTAGCTGTAGGGCAGAGAGACATACATGGGGTTGCAGGCGGTATAAGGCAGTGGCACACCCCAAATAGTGGGCTGGAGCTGCGTGGTTAGGGCCTGTGGGCTTGTGCTGCCCGCCCCCACCCGCCCAAGTCCCCTGGGGATGCATGGCGTGTTAAGGGGGATTCATCTTCCACAGTGGGAGTAAATTGGCTAAAGGAATGAAGGAGAGCTGGGCAGGGTGGGGGGGGTGGGGGAGGGCTGACTGGGGTCAGTGCAGGGCGTCCCTGCAGGAAAGTCACAAGCTGGGTTTAGTCACCTGTGCAGCCTCAGGGCAGCACCTGGAGCTGTGGATGGCTAAAGGACGCTCAAGTACCGGGGACAGTGGAAACCACACGTCTCTCCCCGCCGTGTCCTCAGGGTCCAGTTTTCCCAGGAATCCCTTGGGCACTATGACGGGGATTCCTGGAAATACTGTTCTTGAAGCCATGGCTCAGCAGCTGGAGAAGACCTGCCCCCTGCCGATGCAGAGACCTCCAGAAGTCAGCGGAGCTGGAGAGCAAGGTTTGGAAGCACGTCTGGGGATTCGTTTCTGGCAATTCCAGGCTGAGCGGGAGGGAGGATGGAAGGGTGGAGCCCTCCAGCGCTGTCATGCCATGGCCATGCTGGATGTGAGGGGTGGGTGTGAGCCCTGGTTTAACTCACCCCAGCTCCTCCAGACCAAGGTACAAGGCCCAAGCCCGGCCAAGTGCAGAGCAGCTATTGCACCCCCCAGACCACAACTCAGCACAGTGCAAAGCAATCTAGGGGACCACTGGCAGGCCTGGAAGCTGCCCTGTGTGCTGCTGGGCTCCTGCAGGAATGGAGCCTCCTCCTTTATTAGCTCAGAGCTGGGGGGTCATTGCTTCCCTTTGTATCTCCTGATTGCCCTGCTCCCTGGGGTGCTGCCATCATGGCTGTGGGGTGAGTTGCATGGCCACTGCTGTGTAAATAAAGATCTGGGCTCATCACTCGACCTGTCCGTGGCTGGTTTTTTTGGGGGGGTGAGGGGAAGTCATGCCCCACCATCAACAAGTGCAAACAGGGCAGCATGGGGCAATCAACTCCACAGAGCTCCACCCGCTGCAGCCTCTGCCCCTCCTAGACAAGGAGTACGGTTCCATACTCTCAGGCTGGTCACCACCTAGTGCCACAGGGCCCTGGTCTAGTTACCTTCCTGGTGCTACCCCAATAGGCATGTTAAATAATCGTACTAACTGAAGCTCCCACGGGGGTGCCTTCCATAAGGCTGTGCAGAAAGCCTGGGATAGGCCCCAGAACCCGAATCCCCGGAGCAGGGGCCTCTCCTCATTCCCAGCGACTCCTCTCCATTTGCCTGCCACTGCCACACCACACCTTGGTCAGCTTCACACCTGCGGGAGGCCCTGATGCCCATGAGGCCGACTCCTCAGTAATTCCACACCCCAGGGAATCACCAGTTTTTACGTGACTGGAGCTCTCTGATTGCCTGTTAATGACTTCCTCCTCCGCCCACCCATGAGGCATGCCCCAGATTAGAGCGGCCACATAAGCCATCCTACCACTGCAGTAGGATGGCTGGTCTCTTCCCCACTGCCCCCGGGGCCGTCACTGGGAGCTTGAGCCTCTCACGCCACCTCCAGCTCTTGTGACTGCCCCAAGCACATGCCCCTGCAGTACTGCCAGCCCGGGCGTGCACCCACTTTCTGCTCCAGCGCAAAGGCTGTGAGCCCTGCCAGTCTGGGCCCAGCGCTCTGGCCTACTTTAGCCATCATGCCCACACCCCCCTTGGACATGCAGCCTGCTGGCAACAGCACAGTGCAAACCTGCTACTGCAGCGGAGCGGTACAAAGACTGAGCCACGAGCGCCACCTTCTGGCTCGAGCTGGCATTGTCTAGGGGGCTAGGCCATAAGGCACCCCACCCCGCAGTAACGCGACTCCACCTAGACCAGTGATGGATGCTCAGTGAACCTCACAGCGGTGCAGGGGGTCAGGTGTGGTGCGGGGACAGCGAGGATGTGGGGTGCCCAACCACACGTATGATGTGCCTCTTCTGCAGTCTGCCCACTAAGCTGCCTGCCTTGGGGCTACTCCGACAGCCCAGGCCTCTTCAAACAGCTGCCACCTGCCAGGGGAAAACGTTTCCTGCTTTCCCTTCAAAACTCGCCAGGCCTGAGGCCCAGGATGGGCAATAGAGAGCCCTGCCACAGTGATGGGCTCGAGGCCTACTAACCCTCCAGGGCTAGACACAGGTGCTTTAGCTTGATTCCCAGCTTCCCAGCGGGACACCCTGTATTCATGTCTAGCTGTGAAAGGTCTGGTCTACTGCACTCAAAAGCCACATGTGGTCATTTTTAGAGTGGGCTTGCGATCGCCACACAGGCTATGCAATTGGGCTCCTGCTGCTGAGGGTGAGGTCAATGAGAGGGACAGGTGACGTGAGTTCAAAGCCTGCTCTTCTCAGACAATGACATGGATTGGGAGGTGCCTGCATCCACACTCATCTCTGCTCTGCACCAGGAGCCTGGCACCTCGAGAGAGCTGTGTAAAGGCAGACACACGACCAGCAGAGGGCGCTACAGGTCAGGCCCACAGCCCAGGATTAGCCAAGCAAGGCTTCCTACCGTTCAGGATTGAGGGGCAGTAGCAGAGTGGGGTGACCCAGGATGGGAATAGCAGGGTGTGGGATCAGGCCTAGGAGATTAGCAGAGTTTTGTGGGAGGCTCAGGATGGGAATAGCCTTGGGGTGGGAGTGGGCTGCAGGTCTGGCTTGAGGGGCCTCATTGCATGCAAATATGCTGGTGCACGTGAAACACGTACCAAAGGTGCTTTCTGACTGGGAGCTCCAGCTGAACAAATCCGTTTCCCCCTGCACAGCTCCCTAGTCCGTGGTGACTCCTGGACCCAGTTCCCCAGTGCCCATGTTCTCCCTCTAATGAGGGAAAGCCATCAGGTGCTGCCAGAATAACCCCCTGAATGACAGCACAACAACCGGATTTGCAGCTCTGGGAGGAGCAGCCAACCATCAGTCGCATCTTCCTCCCCACCACTCCTTCACAGGTCCTCTCTCTCTGTCCCCTGTCCCCATCTCCAACCAGCCAGTGAGTGTTAGGTCCCAGGGGTCCCAGACCCTCAAGTCCTTTGGGCCACTCACCTGGCTTCACCTGGGTGAAGGCAGGACCCTGTGTGAAAAGCAGCCACTGGTCTGAGCTGAACTTGCTCTGGGGAAGGGAAGGGCGGGAGAGGCATGCTGGAGAGAGGGACAAGGAGGGACACTCAGCCCAGGCCCATTCCTGCCCAGGGGAAAGGGTGCACGGACAGGCCAATCTGAGCCATTTCAGCTCAGGTGAAGGAGTGACCCGGCAGACCCATGTTCCACTGGGATCTCTCTTTCCTGCCAACCCAACACTCCAGAGCCCCCCAAACAGCTGGCAGGGATCCTTCTCTTGTGCTGGCTGAATCCCCTAGTCCCTGGCTTCCCATCCACACCTTCGAAGCTCTGTGATGCCATCCCCGGCTGGAACCCTCTTCCTGAGCCCCTCTCTCATGCTCCCCTTGGCTCCTTGACCACCGCGGCCTGGCGCGGCTGTTACCTGGCAGCTGGAGAGGCAGACTCTGCACTGTATTGGAGTAACACACAGCAAATCTCCGCCCCCTCACCCCTGGGCTGTGCCGCACTGTAGGGTGGCGGGTGGAGTCGCTACTGTGGAGCTGCCAGAGTTGTTCATTGGAGCTGGCTGGGGTGAGGCATCGCACTGACTCAGAGAAGCTGCAAGCAACACGTCTATGTCACTTGCCCCCTCTCCCCCCCAGTATGGGTGAAACAGGCAGGGAGAGCCCAGCCCAGCTCTGCCTGCATGGCTCAGCACTGAGGCACCAGCAGCAGGGCCAGGGGCCAGAGAGGGAATTTCCTTGGGACAGTCCCAGATGTGAAGGGTGCGGGGCACAGAGCGCTCCCCCTTCCCCCAAGTTGTACCAGAAATGGTCACAGCGGGATCTCTGCTGCCAGCTCCCTCAGAGCCGAGCCAAGCCAGACTCCCTGCCAGCATCGGGCAACAAGCACAGGCAGCTGTGCCCTGGGGTCTCCCACACAGGCATAGGCCTTGCCAGCTGGCTCTTTCCACCTGGATGAAGAACACTGGGCCGGACTAAACCTAGCCGTGCCGAAGGGTGGGTAGATAGCTAGACGGCTGCTGCACTGATTGCATAGGAACTAGCTCACTATTCTTTAAAAAAAACCCTTGAAGTCCCTGTTGGCTGTCAAAAACCAGCCCCACAGTGTCTCTGACCCACAGTCCCCAGGCCCTTGCCTAGCCCCATGGTCTCTGCTTGAGGCCATGACCCCTTGAAGCTCAGTCCAACATTACCCTAGGAAGATGTCACGGGTGCAGGACTTTTGGGGCACCCCCAGCTGCCTGAGTTCTCCAACCAGGCCCGCACCTGGCTGTGGCATTTCTCTGGCTGGGCCCCAAGCTGGGGGAGCAGAAAGGTTCTGGGTTAGTGTGTGGAGAGGGGGTCCCAGTGCTGTCTGGGACAAGTAGCCCTGCCACCCACACCCCAGCTGGCCATGGGTGCTGCAGGAGGCCTACTGACGCGTGCTGCCTGCCTTCCCCAGCAAGACCCCATCGCCTCACACCTGCCGGGCTGAACCCTGACTCACTGGGGACGGGGCGGTGCCCAGGGAGCATCGCCAGGTGATTCATGGCCAGGAAACACTTCCTCAGCGTGGCCCTCAGGGGCCCATGCTCAGGCACATGCCCAGGGCCAGCGCCAGCCCCTTCCCGGACACAGCCCTTGGCCGCCGGGCCTTGCCCACAGCACATTCGCTCCACCTAGGTGGTGGTCAGTGCCTCCCCTCTCCACCCTCCCCCTTTCAGGCTGCTGCAGGGCGACCAGTGGGGGGGTC
Source organism: Macrochelys suwanniensis (assembly GCA_033296515.1). Taxonomy (NCBI): domain Eukaryota; kingdom Metazoa; phylum Chordata; order Testudines; family Chelydridae; genus Macrochelys; species Macrochelys suwanniensis. The sequence continues at coordinate 86,894,654 of CM065782.1, read as the reverse complement.
TGCATTGCTCCGGAGCCATCCGGGGCTTGGCGGGGATGGGGTCCACCATGAGCACCGTATCTGCCGTCACTGCCAAGCGGATCCCAGCCAGCCGCCAACCCCACTCGGAGGAGGGGAACCTGCCCACTCCATGAGCGCTGCCAGCTGCTCTGGGCGCTGCCTGGCAGGTTTCCTTCACCGTCAGGCCCCGGGTCTAGAAGGCACATATAGAGTTAGCTCTGCAGGGCTCGCAGCACGGAGAAGGAATGCGGGCTATCCAGGGTGACCCCTGCCGGGCTGTCACTAAGGAAGCAGCCCTCGGTGCTTCCTGCCCCATGGCAGTTGGCCCCTCCACGCTTCCGCCCCCAGGAATACATGGTGCGTGCAGGCCCCGTGGTGCGCCCGCCCAGCACAACCCAGTGCCCATGCCTCTCGGTGCTCCCAGCACCTGCCTGCCCCACAGCACGAAATTCCCCATTCAATGGCCCTTCCTGGCCCAGGGGGCCAGAGCGGATCTGATAGTTGTTGTGACCTGGGAGGCAGCTGAAGGGAAGCAGAATGGGAGGGGCTCGGTTCCTGTTACTGTCTATCAGGGAATACAAGTGACAGAGAGGCTAAGAATAGCCCTGAATCTCAGCCACTGTGCACCACTGGCTTCCCTGGGAAGCAGCAGAGCGAGGGGACTGGGGTGGGTGGGCAGGGACTGGAGGCGTGGGTGGCTGTTGGATATGAGTGTGTGAGTGGGAGGGGGGTGTTTGAGAGCGACAGTGCACGGTCACGTGACACAGGCCATGGCAGAAAGTATAGGGACCTTTGGGGAATGTCCCAGCTGTTGTGTAGACACCTCCAGCATTGACAGGGGTTTTCTGTTGCTGTAATTAATCCACCTCTCGGAGCGGCAGTAGCTAGGTTGACGGAAGGACTCTGCCATCGAGCCAGCTAGGTCTATACCAGCGTTAGGTCAGTGTAACCGCTCACACCCTGAGCAATGTAGCTGGGTCAATCTAACGTTTAAGTAAGTGTAGACCGGGGCTTAGCTACTGCAGTGGCCCACAGAGACCATGGGCAGCTAGACATGGGTTCGGACATCCCCAAAGGCTGCTCTACCAGCTCCACGGCCTGAGATGGCTCCCTTCAGCCCCAGCATAAGGGAGGCACAAAGACGTGAAAAACACAGTCCCTGTGTGGGCTCCTCTCAGTCAGGCCCAGGGATGAATTGGAGCCTGAGAGTGTGCTCTGGGGTCAAGGGTGGGTGTGAGAACTGCCTGCCATTCAGACTGAAGAGGGAATGATTAAGTGCTCCATTGCATAGTGACAGCTGAAGCAAAGGAATGCCACCGGCCAAGGACCAGAACACATGCAAGCCTGGATGGTGGCTGGACTATGCAGTCCAAGAGGCTTCCTAGGAGTCTGATAAAAACCATAGTCCCCACAGGGGTGGAGGACTGATTTGATTGCAACTGCCGGAGGGAGAGGGGGAGGGGGAGGGAGAAGCAGCAGAAACACCAGAGAACCTGATAGAGAAGCAGCTGAAAGTCAAGGAGACAGAACGAGCACCCAAGTGTGGCCCTGAGAAAATATGAGAGCGAGAGAGCTTTTGGGCAGAGTGCTGGCTGAGAGAGGCTTGAAACTGAGAGCAGAGAAACTTCCTCCTGCTACTTAAGTGCTCCTGTGTTCACAGAAACAGGACTTTGTGCATTCTTTGTAAATAAATAGGATTGCATCACAGATAGCGGACTCCATGATCAGTTTCTTCTCCTAATAGAAACAACCCTCGAAGCCCCGAATATTGGCAATGTGCTGGGGTCAACAGGGGCCTTTGCCTGAGCAAGGCCTGAAGCAGGAGGAAGGACCTTGGGATTGTCCTGGAGGAGTTAGCTAGTGGTCTCTTGGGCTTCCCCAGGCTCTGTTCCCCACACACCCTCCTCAGCCCAGACATACCGTGTAGGGTGACAAGTCCCGATTTTTGGGTCTTTTTCTTATATAGGCTCCTATTACCCCCTCACCCTCTGTCCCGATTTTTCACACTTGCTCTCTGGTCACCCTGATACCATGCCAAGGGACAGGCCTTCTCCACGCCACATGCGGTTTGTTTTCTGCCCTGCTCATTCAAGCCCCGACTGCCTGGCTCTCCCTGGCTATTGCCTGTTACAAGGGGCTGTGAGGGAGTCTGGACCCATCTCTTGCTGCTAGGACTTTCTTGCTGGCTCATAGCTGCCTGCTCCAGCTGGTGGGCAATGCATTTCCTCCAACTTCTGTGGCCAATTCCCGGGAGTCCACCCAACCAACTGGCACCAATCCCCAGCTCCCAGCAGTGCAAGGCTCCAGTCATGCCTCACGGGGCTTCCAAGGGCTCCCACTGACAGCAGCTGCCCCTCACAGACACTCACAACCAACCCAACCGTGAACTCACACACTGATACCCTCCCAATACCACACACAAGCGTGTGATCTATGCACATCACATGCTCACACTAATGCCTCCTCTCTCTCTCACACACACACACACACACAAACACACACTAGAACAACCCTGAGCCTCCGGTTGGCAGGCGCACAGGTCAGCCATCCCAAGGTTAGCGGAGATCAAAGCCTCTTAGCTGCTGACTCAGCTTTTCCCAGCGCAGGCAGGACACACCCCAGGAGGGGTTTCTGCAGGGCTGGCACAGGACAGGGCAGGGGAACAAACTCCTGCTGCCTGCACCTTTTTTTGGCAGAATTCGCCGCCTTGCTGGTTCTCTCCCTCCCGCTCCTCTCTGTGTTGCAGGGACTGGACACAGCCCGGTGCCATTCTCTGCCTCACCACACCGAGGACTGTGTCTCCCCAGAGCTGGCCTGCCCCCTGGGGAGAGCGGGGCGTTAGCTCCTCTCACGCGCTGGCTGCGTAAGCGCCATCAGTGTGCTCCGAGCTGCCCCAGACACACACAAAGACACGGTCACAGCCCCCTGCACAGGCATACCCATCCCTGCTATCATAGCTCCCCTGACCCCAGCAGGCTCCCAGGCCTGGAGAATATTTCCAATAGGGCTGGGAGGGGGAGTACAGCCTAGAAAAGCTGCTGTGATGAGTATTGTGGGGCTGCCCCATTGCATCCAGAAGGAGCTGGAGTCAGCAGCGGGGCTGGGGCCCAGCACACCCCTCCCTCAGAGCGGGGTGGGCAGCATGTGCCTCCACACCAGCCCTAGGGACCAAGGGACCAGCACCTCCACCTCTGCCAGGTGAATTAGGAATCTGCTGCCGTGCTGTGGTGTGGCGAAATGGCCCTGCCCACCACGTCCTTCCCTCCAGGGGACGGAGTCGTGCCCCGATGGAGGTGGCAGAATGCTGGTGCCATGGGTGGGAATGGCTGTGATATGGAGTCTGGGAAACTGTCAGAGACCCAGGTACCTTGAGACAGGGCAAGGGTGGGATCAGCAGGATCGTCCCGCACAGAGACCGTATATTAACAGAGGGCCCCCAAAGCCTCCTGTGCTCCGAAAGACCCCCCCAAACTGCACCCATCACCCTCCCCACCACAGGAGGCCCCACTGACTGCCCGCCCTGCTCACCTGCCACTGGCTGAGCAGGAACCAAACTCTGAGCTTTTGCGTTTGATCCACTTCATCCTGAAGGTGAACCCTGCCACTGAAAGGGGCTGGGCTGGGAAACCCAGCGACCAGTATGGGCTCCCACCCCCGAGCACAGTCTAGTCCTGGAGAGGCCACCCCTGAGCCTGCATCGGGCTCCATCCCCGCTGGTCCCAGCCCCAAACACAACGCTGCACTGCCCGAGATGAAATGCCCTCTCCTCGGAGAAGGGCTGGCTGGGAGAGGTTTTCCATCCTGGGAGAATTCTTGTGATTTCAAAAAAATGTTCCCGTCCCAGAACTGGGCAAAAAGTCGTACTCCTGAAAATGTTCCCAAGCCGAAAACCTGCGGGAAAATGTCAGTTCAGGCTAATCCAAAAGGTTGGCATCAATTTCAACCATTTAAAACCCTTCTTTTGGTATAAATCAGGCCTGCACAACTCGTAAAGCGGCGAGGGCCATATTACTCCAAAGAAAACAGCTGAGGGCCAAAACCCCCCAGCCCCGCAGAACCCCCCCTCCCCGCCTCCCAGCGCCGCCCACCCCGCGGAAACAACCCATCCTTCCCCAGCGCTGGGGTGTGGAAGCCTGGCTCACCTGCCGTCCTGCCACTGCCCACCCACTCAGCTCGTCATCCCCCACCCCGCCCAGCTCGCCTACTCAATGCCTCCCCCCTGGCCGCCGCCAGCTCCCCCTGCCGCCAGCTCGCTGGCTCCTCCCACCGCCAGCTCACCTGCCTGGCACCTGCTGGCCTCTTACCTTCTGCCGCTGCCCCCGCCCCCTGCCACTGGCTCACCCTCATTCCCCAGCCTGCCACTGGCCTCTTCACCAGCCCGCCCACCCGCCGGCCGGCCAGCCGGCCTTTGGCTTGTCCCACCCCGCCGCTTGCCTACTCACCCCCCCGCGGGCCACACAGTGAGCCCACGTGGGGGGCCGCATGTTGTGCAGGCCTGGTATAAATTGTTCCACTTCAAAAGGGGAAGTCATCCCGAGCCAGAGAAACAAACCTCATTGAAAAAAACATCTCGATGGGGATGTTTTGACAATTGCAAACTTGTTTTCCACAGGGGTTTGTTTTTGAGTTGGGACATTCCAAACGCCCCTTTCCACGAAGTTTTGATTTTGCCTCATCAACATTTTCAGCAACCCCATCCCCCCCAAAAAAAACGTTTTGTCAAAACTTCCCGACCACCTCTGCTGTAGAGGTGCAGGCCCCAGGCCAGGGCCTCTGCAGCACTAAGGCCCGGTGACACCATCCTGGGACTGCAAATTGTGGAAACGGTCACCAGGGCCTACACACGGCATAGGAAGAGTCCCAGGCTGGTGTAGGGCTATCTTCCCTCCCCCCCCCCCCCCCCCCCCCGCCACCTTCCCCAAGCCAGCCTTGCCCACCCTCCTCTGCACCCGTGGGATCTGAACAATGGAGTGTTAGGGCCAGGGACCTCACAAATCTGCAGCAGGCCCCGAGCCCTGCTAGTAAAATAGCTGCCCCAGCATTTGTAGGGAAGCCTCCATCTATGCCCCTTGAATAGAATAAAGGGATGTTTCCATTTGAACGGCAGCTTTCACCCCATGGGATGCCCCAGACATGCAAACTGCCTACATTATTATAGCACCAGTAAAATGCAGCCGTCTCTGGGGTGGAGGGTGGAAACCAGGCATCCTGCAGATAATACTAGATAATGATATTTTGTACTTCCACCACACCTTCCATCTCAGGCTCACAACCTGCTTTATAAACCTTAGTTAATATAGCCTCCCAGCAGCCCTTGGAGGGAGGGAAGGAGCATAGATCCTTTTGCTGATGGGGAAACTGAGGCAAAGAGGGCGCCTATGTGACCGACACAATGAAATTGTCCCTTGTTTCCCAGTCCTTGCTTTAGCCACAAAATCCTCCTTCCTCTCGTGGTGGGAGGCTAAGCTTTGGCCCAGGATGCTAGTCAAACCCCGGCCCTCACAAGAAGTGCCAGGGGAGCTTTCCTGTCCACATCACAGAGACAGGTGCTTAGGGGTCAAGGTCAGATCTGACAGACGCAACAAAGTGATCCGCAAGGGACTCCTCGCCCTCGGAAGGGTGAAGGGCTCAGAGGCCCCAACTGGGGTTTGAATCTGTGATTCCCGCCAGGCTGGATGCTGCAAGCCTGTCGCGCGCATCCTTAAATGTTGGGCCTGCGGCTACCTCAGCCTTTGCTTTAATGGCTGCAGCTCCGTCCCAAGGTCCATGCATCTCTCTTCCAGGAGCCAGTTCCTCACTGGGTGCAGCCCAGCTGCTGCCACCCGAGAGACTTTGCAGAGTTAATGAAACCTTCCAGGGACGCTGCACTGCAGGCAGATAATGGTAGTAGCGAGGTGGAGCCGGCTGCCTCCTCCTAAGCCCCAGAGCAACAGCAGGGCCACAGGGCGCTGCACCAGCAGGGCTGATTCCCTGTCTCACCCCGGGGCGCATTTCAAAGGGGATGTGAAGACACTGACTTCATCACACTGGCAGCCCAGCCCCTCCAGCCTTATTCCCAATCAACCCCACCTGGGGTCTTTCCAGCTGCTGGTTTTCCTGGAGGTGGGGGAGGAGAGGTGTCTGAGCCCATGCAGGGCCTTCAAAGCTATTCTCCAGAGGTTATTATACTGTGCTTCTCACCGTAGCATCTGAGCAACATGACCGCACATCCATCACGTGTTGTTTGTTCTCTCTGCCCCTTCCCGGAGGGAGATGCGTGTGGCATGGAGCGTCTTGCTCTGGAAGGTTTGTTGTTGTTGTTAGATATACCTGTTGCTATGTGTTTGCATTAGAGAAGGCAAGGTCAAAGAAATGCCTTCAGTACTGGTATAGGTGTTCACCTGGACAGAGAGCCCCTGGGCTCCACAGAAGGGGCTTCGGACGCTGGGGATCACTGTATTGCCAACCCCAAGCTTTGGAAGAACAGGAGCCAGGCCCCCAGAAATCATGAGACTGGTTTAGAAAAAATACATAGAGGGCATTTTTCTTTTCTTTGCCTTCTGGTTCTGAACTGTTAGACTGCACTTGGGTCACATTTTCCAGCTTTTCTCCCCGGCCACAAGGGCTAGAAACTCCCCCCCCCCCCCCCCCCCCCCGCCCCCTCACGCTTTTTTTTTTATTTTTTTTTTTTAAAGCCCAAGATTCCCACCTAATCACGTAATTCCAGGAGCTGGGGCTGCAAGAAAAACACCAAATAGCACGAGACTCTCAATAAAATCACAAGGGCCGGAGACAGTGGAACCACTCTAGTATAAACCCTGATAGGGAAGGGGGTTGCTTCTGCAGCTTGTCCCTCCCCGGAGCCCTCTCCAAGGCTATTCAGTTAGATCCTGCTTCAGTGGGATGGATGTGGCAGCAAGGTGCCTTTTTAGATGCTCATTGATCCTCAGCAGGTGATGCCAGGTTAGCAGAGTGGATTAATGCACAAGGCTTCCCATTTGGGGGTGGTCACAAGTAGAGATGGCCTCAAGCCCCTGATTCAAACAGACTGTGGGAAAGTCCAAATCAGCTCTGAGTTCTGGTTTTGCCTCCAGTCACCCATGTGTTGAATTTGGTGGAGTCTCAACACCATCTCTGGTGGACGTTTGCCTCCATCCGTTTTGAGCTGACACTGCCAGTCACACCAAGATGGAGGGGGCTGGGTGGGAGACAGGCATGAGACAGTACAAGCTTCCCACATCTAGGTCAAATAAGAGCTGTTAGCCTTCACTTTCATGCATCCTACAAATCCTCTGAGAAGTGCTTCGGGACATCCCAGCCTGGGCTGCCCATTTGTTTGCCACAGCTGGGATTTTGTCAACAGCCAGAGACGGTCTCCAGGGGAGATGGCAGGGTCCATCTCAGACATGCTAGAAGGCCTTAAGGCAAGGTTGCCTCTAATCCTAACTGCAAAGGAAGGGGCCACAACTCCCCTGAAGGAAGCACTGGAGTGAAATGCCCAGATTACACCACCCCCTCTTCTAATTCCCCTGTTTGCTGGACTTCCCCCTACTCAGCAAATCATCCTAGTAACGCATTTCAAGGGTCGCACCCCCTCCTGAACCTCAACAGGTGGGATATGACCCACTGAGACCTGGGAAAGGAGGCTGGGGCAGAAGAGCCAGGAGAACAAATCAAACAGCTGCCAGCAGTGTTTGCAGGTGTGGTGGGGCTATCAGACAGACCTGCCACAGAGGGATCCCCTACCACAAATGGTCCAGGAGTTAGGGGGCTGGCCTTTGACTTAGAAACCCATGTTCCCTTCCCTTTGTTGTGACCTTGGGCAAGTTACTCAGCTTCTCTGTGGGCTAATAGCACTGCCCTACCTCCCAGAGGTGTTGGGTGGATAAATACATAGAGACTGTGAGGGACTCAGGCCCTATGGTGATGTGGGCTGTATAAGTATCTAAGACAGGCAGCAAACTGAGACATGATAACAGTATTGCCAATCTCAAGCATTAAATAACTAGGAGAGTTTTAAAAAACGAATACCACTTGGGGGTGTTTTTATTTGGCTTTGGGGGTTTCAGCCTTTAGGGCTCTCATGTTTTCATGCTTTCCTTTGCAATAATGAGGGTGAGAAACCTGCTATTTTTATAAATGAAAGCTGCAGGCCTCATGTGATCCCCTGACTCCAGGAGCTGGGGCTTTAAGAAAAGCACTGATAAAATTACAAAAGTTAACAATATGGTGGTAAGCTCCTGTGAGACTACTGGTGGTTCTATCATCAGTCATCATCATCATCGTAATACTTTGCGTCCCCACAGCCACTTCTGTAAAGCCCACTTCATACATTAACAAAGTTCCAGAAAATAGATAAGGACCATGTCAGCCATCACCAGCTGGGTGAAAGACACCAGCTCTTCGGCACCAAACAGTACCTAAGGCTAGGAAAAGAACGCTGTATCCAGCTGAAACTGCTGGGGGGGCTTCAGAGAGGTAATTCCCTTCTGCCTAGGCCACCAGGCTTAATATTGCTGCTCTTACAGGCCATGCCAGGGGATCTTTTCTAACCTTGGTCAGCAGGATCTGCTTTGCATCCCCTTGCCCCAAAGCGGCCCCACCAGCCCGGCACTCACTGACACACAATGCACTGGAGCGTTGCTTCAGTACTGATGCAGAAGAAAGGGAGCCACCTCCCCTCACCACTTCCAGCCCCACCTATGTGCTCCTTTGAAGGTCTCCCTCCCAGATGCTGCCGTAGCTTAGCCCCACCCTGCTCAGTTTGTAAGATCACAGCAGCACAAGCTGGGGTGACACATGAGAGCCGGCGGGGAACCTCATGAAATTTGTGCTAAAACCAGCCAGAAAGAAGTCCCCCGTCCTTTTGGCAATTTTGCCAAGGCAGGTGGGCTGGGGGCAGGCGGGACCTCATTTACGTATTGCGCTCCCCTCACACAGCAAAGTGAAGCTTCTGTGATTTCTAGAAACCATCTGGATTTCCCGGGGCATCCCAGATCCAGCTTGAATCCATGGCTTCATATGAAAACTCCTTAGATCTGATACCTCACAGAACCTCCCCGTGTTGGTCAGATTTTGGTCTCTGTGCCCCAAGTTTCCTGAAAAGCTGCTGTCATTAGTGACTCTGCTGCTGTGAATTCTTACACGCACACAGAAAAGGGAAACCATATGAGAATGCAAATTCCTAACATGTCAGTTAGTGCCCCAGATACCAGCCTTCTGCTGGCACTTTGGAGGCTGCTCTCTGAACATGCCATTCATGGGCTAGGATGGTGGTGACTCAGCAGATATCTACCAGTTCTGCAAGGTGAGTCATGGCCAGGCTTCCAGAATGAGGCCATGCCTGCATTACGGGCTGGCTCGCTGGCTCTTTGCAGCTGGAGTTGAATCACCATGGGGAGAGCAGTTCCTCCTGGTTAGGAATTAAAGGCTGCATTCTGGGCATCAGAGCAGTGGTAAGAGGGGATGCCAACAGAGCACATGAGGGTAGGTTTTTGTGGGACACTGGCTGCACGGAAGCAGGGGTTGGCATAGCATCTAGGTCTCCCCATTTGGTATTTATGCTGTTACGCAGACCCAAGATACCGGCAAAACCTGTTCCTGTGCAAAATGTGGATGATTCAGGAATTGCTTGCTTAAGGATGACCTCTGAAATGGAAGCTAGCCAATGTAGCAGCCTGTGCGAATGGTTACAGCTGATGCTCTTCCTTGTGGCACCTTGTTAAGATGTGATTTGGCGGGTACAGGAGACATCTGCTCCAGGAGGAGCTTGTCTGTTTCTCTCCATGCACATTTCCAAAGAAATCCACATTGCCCAAGAGAACACAGACCCTGACAGTGGCTTTAGGCCCTAGCCCCAGTTAGGAGTGGTGGCAAGGACAAAACACATCGGGAACATAAAGGACCAGAGAGAGGGTGAACTCCCCGAGAGCAATGGAGGAGAAGCTCCTGTTGGATAATGGATCTATTATCCAGTCTATAGTTGGATATTATACATTATACAGAGATCAAAAGTGGTGGTTTTTTGTGGGGGAGAGGGGAAAATGGGTATTGCAGAAATTCTGCCTAATTGGAAAAAAAACTTGTAAGCAATAAATAATGATGAGACCTTCAAAAATACTTCTGGGCTAGAACTTGCTCCAGGGGATACATTTAATGAAGTTTTACACTCCAGGGGATACTGGCAGAGATGAAAATCCTTCCGGCAACACTTGTGATAAGCTGTGGTTACAGCAATACTCAGGCTGCAAGGGGTCCAGGAAATGGGCCGGGAGTTAAAGAGCAGATTGTAGGGTGAGAAGATCAAAGAGCAGCTTACCAGAGGGACACCGAGCAGAGCAAGAGTCCTTTGATTAATTCTTCATGGCAAGAAAGCAAAACAAATCGTCATGTTTGTTCCCATTGTCCAATGGGAGTTTTCTGCCCGTCCCCAGTGGATGATCCCAAGGCCCTTTGCAAACGCTGCTATTTCCTCCAGCAGCCCCCTGGCAGGCGGGAGGGGTGTTTGGGCACCGCAGCTGTGACTGGGGAGTAAATGCAGAGAGGGTCTCCTGAGTTCCACTGACTGGCGCCTGCAGCAGTGCTGTGCATGTGGCCCCGATGGAGAGGGGCAGGAGCCAGGGTCCCAGGGTGCAGGAAGGAGCTTTTCAGCACAGAGACAGCTGTCAAAGAGAAGGAGTTAGAGCTGTTATTTGCACAGCCGGTGGGGACAGTCAGTTTCTAATCAGACCTGTGTATATGTGTGACGGAGAGATCCGATTGTCCCATTCGGGGCCGTAGGATGATGATGGCAGGAATTAATATGTTCTCTCTCATCCTGCCCCCCCCCTTCTATTGGCTGATGTCAAGGGGCCAGCTGTTCCCTGTGCCACCCCATTCAACAGCAGGAGGAAGATTGCCCCTCACCCAACTTCCCACAGCCCTGGGCTTGATGCTGGGTGTCCCATAGTGTCTTGAGGAAAGCCTAGCAGCTAGCAGGGGGAAAGCCTAGCAGGTCGAGGCAGGGGGCTCCCACCCCAGCATAATGAGTGGGTCAGAGTTTGGTGAGTAGTGCCGCACCAGAGGGCTGAACTGGGTTCTGATGAGAAGGGGTAGCTTCCCTCTGCCCTTCACTTTGCCCTTCTCCAAAACCTGCCTCCACCCTGGCCAGGCTTTTTGTAACGGGGGAGATCCGTGCTGGGATGGGGCCATCAGGTCTGTCCGGGGTGGCCGAGGGGCCCCGCTGGGACTCCCTTCTCCTCCCCCACTCCCTCTCTGCTCTGACACTGCCATGCTAATTCCACCCCCACCGCGGGCACATGCTGGCACCAGGTGACTTGTCAGCAGTGGGGGAGACTGTGGAGTGATGTGAAGCATCTCCTCAGTGTCAGCGCTTCCCTAACAGGTGGCAGAAATCAGCTTAAAACTAATCCCCATTGTCCTGCTTTGGCCTCCAGGGCCCGAGAGAGGCTGCCTCCCACATGCTGCGCCACTCCATGGGCAGGAGCAGAGGCGTCTGTGCTTTTATCTGGTGCCAAGGGGAAGGAGTCATGTCCTAGGAGAGAAACTTGTGTTGGTGAGTCTGGCCACCATCAGGTGCTCATGCTGCCAGAGGGGAGCAGAGCCCTGGTTCTGCGGCTGGGTCGGTGCCAGGAAAGCATACATGGCTGAGCCCTGGGTACGCCTCTAGAGTCCATCTCTCAGGTAGCCCCGGGACTCAGCTCCAGCCAGGAGCACTCTGGGTTGGACAGATACACTCCCATGGTTCTCACTTTGTGGATGGGGAAACTGAGGTACAGAGTGAGTAAGTGCTTTGTCCACGGTCCCCCAGGAAGTCTGCCCTGAAGTCTGCCGCACCAGGAATAGGGCCTGAAAACAGAACCCACAGTCCCTGGGGTTTAACCTCTACCCCGTGCTTCCACCAAGAATAACTGAGACTCTGCACCCTCCAGGCCCAGTCACATAGCACGTTCACCTCAGCAGCGTCTGCCCCAGCTTAGTCTGACAGTCGCCTCCTGCAGACACAGACAGGCTCCTGTATGAGCAGCATCCGCCTTGTGCTGACGTGTTGGCTGCCATCTTAGCTGACATGCCGGCACTGAACCATGGACCTCCTGAGCTAAAAGCACGAAGCTAAAGCGTTGTAGCAGTGGGACGTCACTGACCCAGATCGTCCATGGATCGGCCCAGAGGGGGCCCCGAAACCCGCACTCACCAATGAGTTACCCTTACCTACAGCTCAGCCTCTCTGTGCGATGGCCCAGGAAGCACCCTCAGCTCCCCATTTCACCATCCAGCACCTGCTGGGCAACATGCCAATATGACGGCGCTAGCTTCACCTGGAGTCAGGGTCATGTGTTGTTTTGAAGCGGATGGTTCATTGTTTGGCCTGGTGGAGGTCAGGAAGGCACTGGGCTAGCCCAAGTCCTCATGGCTGCCCCAGCTCCCAGCTCCTGTGCAGCGAGATCCACCTGCCTGCTCCAAGTGCCAGCCCCTCCACACCCCGGGGCTGTGCTTTGGCGCATGGGGCCAGGGGGCTGCTCATCTTCTAGCCCTGAGCTGGGGACAGCCACGTGCTGAGCACACATGCTTTTGCAGACCTCCTAATTAGAACAAATCAGCACATCTGTAACTAGAGGCAGAGCGCCCCCCCCATCTCATTTGTGCTCAGTATTTGTGGACCAGGATTTCCTGGAGTTCCTGCTGGTGGGAGGAGCTGGCTGAGAGCCCGGGAGCCTAAACACCTTCAGCATGAGTTATAACACTGAGCTGGAGGGGCCCTTCCGGCTCAGTCAGTCCTTGGCCTGTGTGCCACGACTTCCAGCAAGGAAGCCAGCCCGTGCCCGGTGTGATGGGGGCAGGGTGTCTGGTCCATGGATTCTACGGCACAGCAGTGGGCTCACACTGTTCAAGGGGGAAGATACCACTGCTGCCAATGCACTGGAGCAGATACCCCTGCAGTGACCGAGCAGGGCTGGCTCAGAGAGGCCTTGATAGGTCTCATTTCCATGTGTGACCAACCTATGGCCATAGACACTGAACCTGGGCAGGGGCAGCCACATGTCCCTGGCTCCCCAGGGAGGAGGTAGCAGGTTGGCTCCACCCCCAGCTTGTCAGCGCAAAGGAGGCCTGGCCCAACACGCTCTCCAGGATGGGGCTAGTGCCCCCCTCTGTCCTCAGGCACTGCTCAGGAACAAGGAGCTTGACCCAGCCTATCCACGGGGCCCACCTCACTGCTATGTTCTAAGGGGAAGCTGCTAATTATGGTTGCTAATGGGTGAAGGGCACTGTGGCTGTAATTAGCCTGTGGCCCAGTCACCCCCAGCAGACACACACGCAGGGGCACGCTCCCTCCCAGGCACAGGAAAGGATGGCACTGAGAGAGCGAGAGAGGAAGATGAACCAAAGCCCCTTGCTTCCCTCGCGGGAATCCCCTGCACAGGCCTCTGCCAGCCAGGACCCACCCCAGGGCCTTCTCTGTACTGTAGGTGAGTCCCGGGGCACCCAGCTGTCACCAGGAGCAAACCAGCCCTGCCTGAGAGATTGCACCCTGACCCCTCACCCACAAGGGCAGAGCCATGGGGGCCCAGCTTCTGCCATGCAGCAAGCACAGACCCGCCTACTGAGTTACGCTGCTTTGGCTGTATTAGATGAGACCATTGATCCAGCCAGTGCCCTGCCTGCACTGCTAGCACCAGCTACTTCAGAGGGAAATGAAACCCCAGGCCACGGTGCAATGCTCTGTGCAATACACGGGGATGTTGCTTTCCGGACTCCTGGGGGATCAGTTTGCACCCTGAAGCATGACATTGGCAAATGTCAGGACACCCTGAGCTGCACAGCCTGAGCATTTGCCTAGCTGGCCTCCTGCGGCATTAAATCCCACAGGGTGGTCACAATAGCATTTCCTGCTAAGCATTCGACAGCTGCTCTCCTGCCAGCTCACTGAAGGCCTCCGCGCCCACCTGCCTAACTCTTGGCTGATGGGGCAGATAAATATTTGAAGGAGCTGGGTTCATCGTCTCCCTCCCTCCATCTGCAGACGAAGAACCAGCTGGGTCACCCTGAAGCAGGTTAGCTTTCAGACCGAACGACTGGGCATCGCGTGGGCCAGAGGCCCTGCCCAGAGCGCCTGGAGGGGGCTGCTGGAGGGGTGGCAATGCAGACGCAGCATGAGCGATTAGGGAGGACAAGGCTGAGAAGCTGGGCATGAAGGGGGCGCTGGTTGCCCTTCCCCGGCCAGGCACACATTCCCGCTGTCTGCCCTTCACCCATCACAGCACAAACTCAACAGAAGGGGAATTACTACAGTGCAGCGCGGCGCTCCCCCTCCCCGCCTGCCTGAGTCAGCACTTCAGGAGATTCACATCAACACCGAAGCGCCCGAGTGTGTTTTCCAGGCCCGCCTCGTGCGTGTGAATAACAGCTGCGTTATGCAGCTTGGGCGCGGCCGAGCACAGAGAAAGCAAAATCGGCAGAGGGGCCGCACAGGAAAGGCCTAAGGGGCCAGGGTGCAGCAGTGGGGGTGCACCTGGGGCCGGGTACACTGGGGTTGTGGTGCCCGTGGGAAGACAGCAGGGAGTGGAGGCAATACTCCTGCCCACCTGCAATGGGCACTGCGAGGGGAGGGGCCGCGCTGGGGGTGTCACTTTTCAGGGGGCGCTGCCGACCCCTTTACAAGAGAGCAGCGAGACCCGAGGGGCTGGAAATGTTGGCGCTATTGGTATGAAGTCCAGCCTGCCATTCCAGTGCCCCCTGCCTAGCTTTGCCAGCGCCCCCTGCACCCATGACCCTAACACACTACACGTCCCGTCCCTGCCCTGCCCCGCTGCCCCCCGGGCCTGTGTGAGCCAGCAGCATCAGCTGCACTCAGACACCCTTGCTGGTGGCACTGGGGGTGTGGGGCTTTCTGACCCAGCTCTCTGCTCCTCTTTAATAGAGGGGATAAAGCCAGGTGTGGCCTCCAGCTTCTTCTGCCAGCAGACAGATGGGAGCCCGACGCTCTCGGGCAGGATGGCACAGGAAGAAAGAAGGGCCAGGCCAAGCCCTGCCCTGGAGAGGGAGCCACAGCCCAGACATGCCCAGACTGTCAGCCAAAAGCAGGGCTCAAAAGTGCCACCGTCAGCAACCTCCGTGGCCCAGAGCGGAGCTCCCCACCCATGCTGACGAGCAGAGCAGCTAGAAACCTGCTCGGCTGGGCCGGGCCACAGGCCATAGCAGTGCTGCAAAGCAGAGAGGTGGGGCTGCTGCTCCCCGCCCCGCCCAGGGCGCCGCAGCCTGCTGTGCAAGCACCATGCGTGAGACAAGGGGCCAGTGCACCAGAACGTGAGCCAAGTGCAGACAAAACGCAAGCCCTGGCATATGGCAACCAGAGAGTCCTCTGGAGGCAAGAGGCTGCAGCAGCACAGATGTCCATCCCCTGCACCCCATTAGGTGTGGGGAAAGCCCCCCGTTCATGGCAGGGCCAGGAATAGAGCCCAGTTCTGATCTCTCCCACCCCCACACTCGGGCCTGAGCCTCATGGTGCTGAGTGCGGGTGGCAAGCACAACCCTGAACCAGGCAGGAGATTAGCTGCCCCCAGGAGCTCACACTCCGAGAGAGGGAGAAGGGGCACACCGGGAGGGCCTGAGA
Source organism: Macrochelys suwanniensis (assembly GCA_033296515.1). NCBI lineage: Eukaryota > Metazoa > Chordata > Testudines > Chelydridae > Macrochelys > Macrochelys suwanniensis. The sequence goes on along the minus strand of CM065782.1, from coordinate 86,879,065 downwards.
AGGACCTGGTGGGGAATGAGGGCTGTTCTCTTCTTGCAGGCATCCTAGGAAGAGCCTGAGGTGTGGCTGCAGGGCAAGCTGGGTCAGGAGCTGAAGAGGGCCTGGAGGTTGGCAAAACTGGCAGAAAGGAAAGGGTGGGAGGGTCACAGAGAGCCTAGGGCAGGGCTAGGGCAAGCAGGCAAGTGCTAGTCACCCCCTCCCCGCTCCTCTCTGAGATCAGCAACTGAATTCTGGCCATTGGGGCGGATACCGAAGCAGCCTGCACTTTGACCTCTGGGCCCCAGGCTGGTGGCGGGGAATACCTGGGAAAGGAGGGTGGCACCCTCTAATTAGCTCCTTTCTTCTTCTTTCCAGCCATTGAAAAGCTGGCGGGGCTTTATTACACCCATAAAACACAAGTGAAGCAGACTTAACCCCTACGCAGCCAAAGCGGCTAAGTGCCCGCTCCTACCCGACAGCCTGGGCAGGAGTCCTGCAGCTAGAGCAGAAGGGAGCTGGACCTTACTCGGCACATTCCAATGGCTTTTCAATAGAAAGGTCTCCCCACCCCCACCCCCACTACACAGAGCCCTTTGCTGGTCTGCAGTCAGGGCCGGCTCTAGGTTTTTTTACACCCCAAGCAAAAAAATGTTTGGCCGCCCCCACTTTTTTTCATGCCCCCCCCCCAGCCCCCACTCTGCCCCTTCCCCACCCCATTCTAACCCCTTCTCCAAATCCCCAGTCCCAACTCCTCCCCCGGGCATGCTGCATTTCCCCTCCTACCCTTCCCTCCCAGGCTTGCCACGAAACAGCTGTTTTGTGCAGCAAGCCTGGGAGAGGGGAGAAGCGGCGGTGCGCTGAGGGGAGCAGGTGGAGCGGCGGTGAGCAGGGGAGGGTGCAGGGATGGCCGCAGGAAGTAACCCGCGGGAGGGCGCGGGGAGCTGCTGGTGGGTGCAGAGCACCCACCTGGAGCACCCACAAAGTCAGCATATGCCGGCACCGAAATGCCACCCCTGAAAATGTGCTGCCCCAAGCGCATGCTTGCTTTGCTGGTGCCTAGAGCCGACTCTGTCTGCAGCCACGGACAGACTGTGGTAGCTGCCTGGGACCACGAGGGGCTGGGAAGAGAGTTCCCTGATGAGTTAAGGAGCCAGGGCTGTCAGGCTCTCTTCGACCACTTCAAACTGCGGGGCTTAACCAGCATAACAGCAGCCACATGGGAGAGGAGACGAGAGGACACAGATAGAAGCACGTTCCCCCTGTCCCCCCAGTGCCTTTTGAATTAGGAGTCTGCTACCTCCTCCCCAGCTATGTCTTTGCTAGAGGATCACCCTGGAAGAGAGAATGGGCTGGAATGGGCCACAGCATTCCCCCTCCCTGCCCTGAAAGGAGATGCATGAGAGAGATGGCAGACTTGCTTACAGGGGAAAAAGCTCTCTGGCTCAGGAGCCATCTTTCTGTTCTGTACGTGTACAGCCCCTAGCACAACGGGCTGCCAGCAGGAATGAGGAAAAATACATAATCGCCATTGCTGGAGGGCACGAGGGGCTCACCCTAGCCAGCTGACTCTGCTCCAAGGAGAACCCCCTCCCTGTCCCAGCTCAAATCTCAGCTTGCAACACATCAGGAGTTCTGCCCCTCTAGCTTTTCCCTGTGATTCCGTTCCCAGCCCCTGCCTGTGATAGGAACCGCGCTGCTTCCTGGCCGTGGGGCATCACCATCCCAGCAGCCTGGCCTGCTGCTGAACATCATCCCAGCCCCAGCCCTTTCCCTGGAGCCTGGCCCATCAGTGCTGGCTGTTTGCAGGGAGGCTCAGTAAATAACTCGGCAATCACAGCTGAAATCAGTCCCGCCAGAAAGGAGGTGGAGGGATCAGTTTGTATTTGGGCCAATACCAGCTCGTCTAAAGGATCTGCTTCAGCAGGGCTGCTCTCGCTCACCTGCTGGTGCCAGGGGACAGAGGGAAAAGCTAAGCATACACAATCCTGCAGAGGATTACTGCCTTAGCAGGGTAGGGCCTGTTTGCCTTCCTGGTGCTCCAGCTGCTGCACCTGGATTGAGAGCAGGCCCATGGGGTTCCTCAGTCTGTTGGCCAGCAGCACCCCACACTGCACCGCTCATCCCCTTCTGCAGGGAAAGGGCCCAGGGGCTCGTGGGGCGTGACAGGCAACACTCGAGCCCATGCGGCTGGAGTCCTGCCAGCTGATTTAGCCTGCGTGAAACTGAGGACGTTAGTTTTGAGCTTTCTTCTTCCACACAGCCCTGACAAGCCCCCCGCCCAGCCTGCTGCCCCTCCAGTTCCCCCCGTTATTCCACTTCTGAGCTCTCCCCTCCCCACCACTCTACCAAGGCACCGCAATACTGATCCCCGATGCCCTTCTCCTCACTCCAGCCGCTGGCTTCACCCAGCACCATGGAGTCTGTTCACTCGACCCAGAGCCTGGCGAGAGAAGGCTGGCACGGTCCCTGCTCCAGGACTGGCCTTTCCACTGGGGGCTTGCAGGATGGGGCCCAATTATTTGGGGATTGCCAAGGTACTCCCCTCACCCTGGCATCAGGCACCCTGGGCCCGACTGATCAGAGCCCCACTCCTGTGCGTCATGCCTTATGCTGGCGCAGTGCTCCCATGCTGATGTGTCCGGTGCAGTGCAAAGCTGGTTAGCAATCAAAGGAGACTGCTCTGGCCCTCAAGGAGAGTTCAGGCCACCCCGCCATGGCTGTCAGACATGGGAGTAAATAAGGCGGGCCCTTGCACCATGCCCCAACGACAGGTCACCCAGGCTCTGTGGATCAGCAGAGCTTGCTGCTGACCCCCATCTCCAGTAGGAACAGGGCTGAAAGCTCTTGCACGGCTGTTCTGCATCTCAGACGGACGCTAAGGGCCTGTGGCCAGACTCAGAGCAGTGACACAGAGACTAAGAGCTCTCCCTCCTCTCGCTGGTCCTGGTGGGATCCTGTCCCCCTGCCCCCGTCAACGATTTCCTCCCCAGAAGCACTGTCAGCATTTAAAGAGGGGAACACTAGCCTCTTGCTTCAAACACAACTGCTAGCACAGACTACAGCAGGAGGGCACACCCTTCTTCCCTCACCCCATTGCTAGAGAGGTTTGACAGGATCCTGCCAGACCCGCAGACAATGCAGCTTAAACCTGAAGCCAGTCATTCTGTTGACGTAGGTAGGCTCCTGCAGAGAGGAGCTACGGGAAGGACTGCAGCCGGGAGGCAGGAGGGCAAAGCTCAGGAGGCAGGTCTGAACGATGGACAAGGGAGACCATGTGTGGCAGGATTCCCCTTCCTCCCCCACAATGCCCATGGCTAAGAAAACAGCTAGAAACTCAAGCCTGGCTCTTGAGTTCCAACAGCAGCCCCTGAGCAGACAGACGACCGTCACTCCTGGGGAGTTAGCAGGAGCAGGGTAACTGGAGGCTCTTGGCTCTCATTACAGAGAGCGGGGTGTTCTGGGCCTACTGCATCGTCTACAGCAGGAGGCGGCCATACGAGACCATGATGCCCATTCTCTTCACCATGGCATCTGAATGCCTGGACTGGACAGTAGACCCCCAGGCTGCAGCTGTAAATTTGACTCAATATTTCAACATGGCCCCTTATTTCCCTTTGTCACCCAAAGAAGCCAGTCACACTCGTGGCTGCAAAGACAGGGTACATGGATCAGGTAGTGCTCAGGGGTTGGAGGTCAGCACCAGAGATGTATGGAGTAGGACTGGAGGAGGGAGTGGGGCATAGAAGCTTTAATGAGAAGAAACTACACAGCAGTGCTCTTTCTTTCTCTTAACAATTAGTTTGAAAAACATCCTGTGACGACCCTTTCTGTGCAAGCAACACATTCTCTGTCTCACCCCCCCCGAGACATACTGTTATTGCCATTTTTCTTCTGCTAATGACCATTTTTGAGCAATCCCTTCCTGAAACACTGCAGAAAATTGACACAATTAGTTCAGGACTCTATTGTCTAACTTCCTGCAGTGTTAGCAAAGCCTCCTACGTGCTGAGACTAAACACTTCCATTTAGAATAGCTGCAGCCAGTGTTTGTATCACTATGGCTGCAAAAGACAACACAGACATGTGGAGGTCCACAATAAGGGGATATGAGAAACAGAGCAGCTTCAGGTCTGTATGTAATTAATAACTGAGTGCTTTGGAGGACATATGGGCAAAATGGGGTGAAATGATTACAAATCCTTATTGCTAGAGGAGGGGATTTTCAGAAGCACTCGGTGCTGGCTGATCAGTTTGCCTTTGGCTTCACATAGGAGCAGAGTCAGGCCAACTGTGAATGTTTTGGAAAAATCACGCTCTTACCTGTTGGAATGCCTAATCTCTACTGCCTCAGCTCCGCTGGAGTCCCTTTCCTGGGGAAATCACACCTCCCCCTTTGAATACTTATGCAAAACCATCATTAGCTCATTGGCACTGGCATGAGTTCTGTTTGCCTTTAATAAAAGATTAGCAACTTAATCTAAACTAGGACAATTCATTGTACTGGGGCCAGAATCTACCGCTCTGGCTTCAGATTGCACCCTCAGCTCTAGGGCAATAGATTGATGCCGTTGCCCCATTGTTATAAATCTTACTTCATCTCACGGAGACTGTGTTCAAATGCATCTTCAAGGCCAAGAGCTTGTGGCATCAGGAGTGCACAGACCAAGCCAGCCCACAGGTTTTGGGTAGGGATAACACCAGCTGGTAGTGTCCTTGTTTTTATGAAGGCCCATCACAGGATCAGGACAGTATGCTCCTAGTCCCAGCACTAGGGTCTAGAAGACCTTTAAGGAGAGGCAAGGAGAGTTTAGGGCCGGTTGATCTTGACAACCTCCCCTCCCAGTCCCCTCAATGCCCTGAGCTAGGACTCCAAACACCTGGAGCAGGCAGTCATTAACTTGGCATAAAGCACTGACACTTCCTTATCTCCCAGGGGTAGTAATTCATGTATGTAAAGGGAAGTGCCTCTTGTTTATGTCACAAGTGGTTTTCTCAAGCCACTTAGCAAGTCAGTGACAGAGCAGGTATTAGAGCCCAAATCTCCTGACTCCCACCCCAGTCCTGTGCCAACATCACAGAACAATCCTTCCTCCCTGACAGGCTTGGGAGTGGAACAGACCAACCACCCCAACATGAATGCCATGAGTCATCCAGACAGATACACGTTCTAGCTACTGACAGTGACCAGGGTGATCCAGTACTAGGCATGCTTCATTTGCACTACTTAAGAAGTCTATTAATTAATGTTAGCCGATTAAAGTTCTTCCACTTTAATAGCTGGGGCTAGAAGTACTAGAGTCACTTGGGGTACATCTACACAGCACACTAAACGCAGGCTCTGACTCAGGTTTGAGCCCAACCCCTCTTTCCATCCACACCCAGGTCAGTCTGACTCAGGTCAGCAAACTCTCAGGACCTAGGCCCTTGCTAGGAGAGTGGGTCAGAGCCCAACTCGCACTGTGATTTGGGTCTAAGCCCTGTCATTTTGCAAAGTGGACACAGCTCAAGTGGCAGACCCAAGTCAGAAGGGCTGCATAGTGCAGTATGGACACATTAGCATGACTCAGACCCGGATCCAGCAATTGTAAGTCCAGGTTTACAGTCCAGTGTGGACACACTGAGTCCACCAGCCTGGGTTTACAGTGCACTGCACTGTAGCCATACCCGTGTAGCTCTGAATCCAGGATGTTCACAAAGCTCAGTACAACCAGCATTATTAAATCAATTGCCCAGTTCACTGTTTAATACTACACCAGGCTCAGTGTCCTCTGGCGGTGTAACGACAGGATGCCATGTTTAGGAGCAGAGTAGCATGGCAGAGGGGCATTGCTGGCACATGATGGCATATATCATATATGCTGGCATATATATGCCATCATGTGCCAGCAATGCCCCTCTGCCATGTACATTGGCCAAACCGGACAGACTGTACACAAAAGAATAAATGGACACAAATCTGACACCAGGAATCAGAACATTCAAAAACCAGTAGGAGAACACTTCAGCCTCCCTGGTCACTCAACAACAGACTTGAAGGTGACAATTTTAAAACAGGAAAAACTTCAAAAACAGACTCCAAGGAGAAGCTGCTGAACTTGAATTAATTTGCAAATTGGATACCATCAACCTAGGGTTAAACAGAGACTGGTAATGGCTGGGTCATTACACTCATTGAATCTATTTCCCCAAAGTTAAGTATCCTCACACCTTCTTGTCAACTGTCTGATATAGAGCTTCTTGATTATCACTACAAAAGGTTTTTTTCCCCCTCCTGCTGATAATAGCTCATCTAAATTAAATAGCCTCTTAGAATTGGTATGGCAACTTCCAAGTTTTCTGTGTGTACACACACACACACACACACACCTTACTTCTGCATGTTCCACTCTATGCATCCGATGAAGTGGGCTATAGCCTATGAAAGCTTATGCTGAAATAAATTTGTTAGTCTTTAAGGTGCCACAAATACTCCTGTTATTTTTACGGATACAGACTAACACAGCTGCTACTCTGAAACCTGAGGGTACAGAAGCCAAGGTAGCTCTCTGCCCTCAGGTGCATAGGGCACTGAGCCCCCACTACCACCATGATCTCAGCCACACCCAAATGGCAGACTGGAATTGAGGACAATAGCTTCTCACTCAAGTGTTGCCAACGCTAAGCCAGTCACTGCTCCACGGCTGCTTTCCCCCCTCAGCATTTATAGACGTGTTAATCACCATTCCCCATACAATGATCTATGGAGCCGAACGTCGCTGGACATAATTTTGTTTGGAGCTGGTCGGACTATTGGGGGAAGGAAGGAATCAAGAGCTTGTCTCCAATTTAAGCTATTTTTGCCAACTTTTTTTAACCTAGGCTGTGTCTACACTTAAAATGCTACACCTGTGCCCCCGTAGCACTGCAGTATAGACACCCACCACAAGTTCTCTGGTCACTGTAGTTAATCCACCTCCCTGAGAGGCAGTAGCAAGGTCAGTGGAAGAATTCTTCCGTTGACCTAGCGCTCTTGATGCCGGCGGTTAGGTCGGCTTAACTGTCTCTCTCAGGTGTGTGGATGTAAGTAGGCCAGCGCAAGTTTCCAGTATTGACCAGCCCGATTAGTAGCTGGAGTAGATAGCCAGTCTCCTCTGCATCCTATTTGACACCCTTGGTAGACACCCTCCTTCTCCTCAGCCATTGGACAGTGATTTATGTAGGGCTGTTGGAAAGTGTTGCCATAAGGATCAACATCTCTTGCTTCCATGAAGTGGAAACTGCTTCCTCCAGGACTGTAACTGCAGGAGACCATTTACCTATGCCAAGGTCCGGTATCCCAGCAATAAAGGCTGGACTGAGATCAGAGCTTCTGCTCTAGTTCACATTTACGGCAGTGCAGATGGCAGTGTCCACATGGTGTCAGCTCCAGCTGATGGAAGTTGTTCCTGCATATATCTGTGCCCTTCTACAAACAGATGTAGGCAACACACAGAGTTCTTTCCTGGAAAGAGTTCATGGGGGTTTAGTATTTCTCCCCCCACCCTCTCCTTGCTCTTCCCAAATGGATCCCAAGTGCTCTGCATTCTCCCTTGGGACTATGATCCCAGACACACTAAACAAACAGCCGCAGCTGGTGAATGTCACTCAGGAGGAGCGGGATCCTTCCCTGCCAGCCATTAGCAAGGTATGTGTTAGTTTCCTCACTCCAGTTCCATGATCTCCTGCCAAAGGCAAAGACTGCCAACATCTAACCGCAAGGAAAGCTGAGCTCTGCTGCAACTCAATATGCTTCAGCTCCAACACAACCCAGGAGGTGTCAACTTGCTCCAAAGAACCAACTGCTTTTTGGTGAGGGAAGAGCTGGGCATGCCGCGACAGCCGCGTTTTTCCCTTGAGAAAGAGTTTGTACGTAGTCCATTAGGAAAAATGTTATTTGCAATAAATGCCCCATGTAAGCAGTGCTAGACCCCCAGAAGTACCCCTAGGATTCAGAGAGGGCTCTGGTCCGGGAGGCCAATGCCTTGACTTACATACTGCAAGTCTTGAGAACAGGGCCAAGCAGCTGCTGCCTACATGAAGGATTCTGATCAATATCAAGGATGCCCCCACTCCAATGTTAGAAGTGATTTTAGTGTTGGCAAAATGTGCTAGACAGTCTGGGTTAACGAAGTCTCTCTCCACACTCCTCTGCTTGCTTTGACTCTGACCTATTTTGAGCACCTGCAGGTAATGAAGCCTTCATGCCCATCCACAGCCTCTCTGGAATACTTCTGGGCACATGCAAAGATATTTCACAGATCACATGACATACTAGAAGAAAAGCAAGTCTCTCTCTGAATTGCCGGAAGCACGTTGATATTCTGAGGCCTCAATGGTACCAACATGTGCCATCTGCCAGGAGAGGCTCTGAGTGTTATCGAGAGGTACAGGAACAGTCAGATGAGATACAATTTAAAGAGTGGTCAGCAGGAAGAAAGTTCATTCAACAGAATGATTTATGAAAATGGCGTAATCAGTTTATGGGGCTTGCTACTAGGTTAATGCTAGCCACAAAGCCATTATCACAAGCCAGATGGGCTCATTGCAACCGAACCCTATAAACTTATGTAAAACATGGATAAGTGTTGTGCACTGGAGTGACGGTAGCACTAGCACAAGCACATCTATTAAAAATATTGCTGACTCCAGTTTAGTGCACCTAGAAGAGTGAAAAGTAGTTACATTTATTAGGGCTAATTGCAACGCAGCTGTGCACTTTGTTCCTTCCCCTTTCTCTCCCCCCCCCCCCCGCCCCCCCCCAGTGAAGACTGAGGAGGGAATCAGGGTGGGGTATATTTCCAGGATGTGACTCACTGTGAATTTCAGGAGTTACCTACTAGCACCACTGCAATTTGTGTGACATAAATTAGCAAACACCTGAGTCACATAAGGAAGAACTGGCTCTTTCTCCTGAGGATTATTACAGATTTTGTAATGGCCCTAAATACTTGAATGCTTATAATACATATTAACCAGCAGAACTCCTTTTTACATGTCATGACACAACAGCAGCATACGCTTGGAAATGGTTCTTCTAAAATACCAACTGTTCCTCCAGGAGGAACTGCCAAGAAAAAAAAGAAAGGAGTTCAGCATGGAAATCTGAGCTTAATTGCTTCCAGTAACCAGGCTAGAAGGAACCTAGACCTGTGTCCCTCCCTTCTGGTATTTTCCACTTTGAGCTGTTCTCTGCTGCTGTGTAGAACTGTCATACAAACTGCGGGAGGCGAGCATTTGATAGCACTGTCCAGGCAAAGCCAACAATCCAAAAAAAGAAAAATATGTTTTCTGTAGGTACAAGATCAGATGAAAGTGAGTCCTAACTTTGTAAGGGAACATGAATTCCTTGCCTGTATCCAGATCAGTCTATGTGTGAACAGCTACATTGCAAAGCCATACCCTAGTTACTGGGTCCACACAGATGCTGCACTCGCCTGCCTGAGGCGCTAGGACTTAGTGGGAGATATCCCATGGTTCTTAGCACTGCAATAAGCAGAGCTATTCTGTGATTCTTTTCCAGCAAACTGTGGGAGAACATCTGGCCTTCTAGGCACACCCAGGGGATTGTGGGAAGGCAGGATTTTTCTCATGTACCCCTAGAGGTATGTATACCCCAGTTTGAAAACCACTGCTTTAGGTAATGCTGTTTATACAGAGCAAAACCCTAGTCTCCAGGAGTAGGTCATTACACAGGTGCATGGGGAAGGGACTTCCCTAACAGCAGGGACGCTTATGAACCAGTCCATGTATTATGTCAAAGGTGATTTTTTTTTTAAAAAAAAGGGGGAGGGTGGCAAGCGGAGGAATCAGATATTTAATTACATCCTGCATTAGTTTTCACTGTGCCCTTTAAAAAAAATTCTGTTCAAATCTCTGCTGCTAAACAAAAGGTGGCTAAATTTAAGTAAGCTGGCAAGCTCTACCCAGGATGCACTTAAATTCAGGTGCCCACCCCATCTTCTGAAATATTTACTAGTTCCATTCAAAATGCTGCCCCACACTTTAAGTTTAAAAAATTGTTTGAGACTTTTCCTCTCCGTAGCTATGGAAGCTGATAGCCTGTCTCCTCTGCAGTGTCATGCAGAATATCTACTCCAGCTACTAATCAGGGGGAGGTCGATGCTGGAAACTTACTCTGGCCTACTTACATCCACACACCTGAGAGACGCAGTTAAGCCGACCTAACCACTGGCGTCAAGAACGCTAGGTCAACGGAAGAATTCTTCCACTGACCTTGCTACTGCCTCTCGGGGAGGCGGATAAACTACAGTGACCAGAGAACCTGTGGCGAGTGTCTATACTGCAGGGCTATGGGGGCACAGGTGCAGCATTTTAAGTGTAGACACAGCCTAGGTTAAAAAAGGTTGGCAAAAATCGCTTAAATTGGAGACAAGCGCAAGATTCACTAAAGTACAAGCAGCTTCCTCCCTTCAACCCCTCAAATGGGATATTCAGGGTTTCCCAAAACCAGAATTAATATTTCAGACTGATAAACCCAGGAGAGAAGCGATTGGGTCACCTTAGAGGCAGGGAGAAACAGAATCAAAGATCAAATAATTACTGAAAATTTGGTCAAGTACCTTCAGGAAGCAAAACATTAAAGCTTTTCATTAGTAATACAAAGTACTTAGACTTTATACAATAATCTAGCTGTATAATTAGAGTATTTGAAAGCTTGATTCTAATTTACTTATTTCACCTGGAGTTCATCTCTTCCCCACAAATTAATCCTAGCTATCTGAAACCAGCACTAGCTAGTGGCGGCAGTCATACTATGCATGCTGCACTTGTGAACAGTTCCTTTGCACATGCTATTTGATGCAAGCATTCAATGAGTCAACTAGACCAAAGCTTTCGTATATAAAAACTTTAATGCCTCAAGCTCAGCTGAAGACTTGTGTTTGGGACCTGCAAGACTCTTCAAAAGACCCAATTTCTTTGAGACAGACTGTGTTAAGGGGAGAGCTTTCTCTTCACAAGTTGGGACAACGGAGCTTCACATGTGTAGTTTGGAAAGGTTTCCATCAAAGTAGTCCTCAAGGCCGTGTACTGGTCAGCCTCTTGTCCACCAGCTCAAAAAGACTTCACTGCATACAGGATTTGCATCAAAGTCCCATTGGTTTATTCCTAGATAATGGAACTTTAAAGATGTACTGTCCCACACTGGAGCAAGCCACGAAGGGAGCCGTCCTAGAAAGGTGGTTTTCTATAGTCCCTTGCTTGCCCCATTACAATTATGGGAGACATTTGTGCTTGCAGCAGTTAAGAGCTCTTCCTCACAGCTCAACTTCACCTTTCTGCTGGAATCTGCGGTGCTTGTAAACTTGCATTTACGACATCAGGCTGTTATGAATTCAGCATGATGGTTTCACTCTAAGTAAGGAGTAGATGGGGCTGAGGAAGCAGGCTGGCTCAACATCTTCTAAATTGGAGAATAGTGTCAAGGGAAATTAAAACCCCATGTGAAAAAGCTCACTGGATGTAAGTTTTGAACTAGACAGTGAAGGTTCCTTGGTGCAAAATTCCCACTTCAGTAGGTGTACAATCCACAGGACCACATGCAAGTTCAGGGAACCTTTCAGAAGTGCACTTACAATGGCAGAACAGAATAGATACATCTCTTCAACAACTGAATTTAGGTACAAAAGTTTAATAAAAACCAGTAGAAGCCTCAGACACCTCAAGAGAATACTCGGTTAAAGATTGCGTACATCAAGGTTATACATTGAACAGGCTTTCAATGTGTTTCGTAACCATTTGGCAGACTCCGTTCTTCTAAACAAACCTGCACGTCCAAGTTAAAACCTAGAATCTCTTACCAGAACCCCCCACTGCTAATACCCAGCGCAGTAAGCAGAGCGCTTGTTCTAACATGAACAGAAAAGTGCATACAACTTTGGAGCCCTACAAACTTGGTAATGTGCCTACACTTTAAAAACAGCATCAAAGTGACACCAGGCTCTTGGGGATTTAAACAGTTACAAAATTGCTTAAAACCTCTCTCTTTCTTGTCTTATGTTCAATTGTCAGGAACTCTGGTTCTCACTAGGAGGCAAGTTTGCATGGGATGGTGTCTTAGTCTGGGCCGTATATATGACCATTGTAGGTATGTTATAATTGCTTGGAAATCTGTTGCAAAACATTCTGCTTTGCCCTTTTGAGCACTGGATATTAGTAAGGGAACCACCCATGTGACATATAAGGCAGAGCTGCAACTGAAAGCCATTAGCCCAGATTCACAGTTTAGTACTTTGGCTTCAGTTTTAGGTCTTGGTTACAGTACGTATTGCACAGTATACAGCCAGTCAACAGTCAGCTAGTGTCCACCCTCTTTGGAAGAGATTTATTCGTTGTTCAGCCCGATGGCTGCAGGAGTGGGAAGTGCCTTCCAAAACAATGCCATACTGACTGATGTGCATATAGCAGCATTTCCCATGCTAGACTCATGTTTTCACATCAAACAAGAACCATATACACATATTAAATATTACCAATTAGCTTCCATCATTTCCTGCACATGAAAGTAGCACAATTCTATGATGTTTGTAGTTTAACAGGATCTCTTGACTCCACCAAATCAAGGTTTTCCTGATAGGTGAACAAGGCAGGCAGCTAGGAATGGATTTCGCTTATAATGCTACACACCTGCTGAAATTCCTCCCCCCCACCCCCCCATTAATAATCCATTACAAACTCATTTGTAAAGGGAACAAGATTGTAACTACACAGGAAAGGAATCTCTCCCCCTACAACTGTCATATCTTCCCAAAACAGTAGCTGACAGTATCTGTGATGGCATCTCCCCAAAATTTTGGGGAACTACATCTATGCAAGGAAATAGCATTGGTGGCCTATGAAGTTCAGATCAACTAATCCTCTTTGGAAACATGACAGCTGTCCAGGAGGAGCTTACATTTCAGATCAGCGTCTTCCACTTATACTAGTGTGTCTTACAGAAGTGGAACTTTCCATTACGTTTAGCTGTACCTTAGAATACTCTGGTTTGTGCCTAGTTGTAAATTATGTGCCTAGATGCTATGGCAACAGGTGCCTTTGAAATATGGCTGTTTCCATTCCATTTGTCAAATGCTCAGAATGTCAAGTTTCCTTTGGCAAATTATGAAGTAGAGGAATGACACCTAAAACCTCACAACTACCTCAGCAGTCTCCCCAAAAAATACATGAAAGAAATTAGTTCCCCATTCTCTCTGGAAACGTAGCTATCTTAAGCGTCCTCCCCACTCTGGCTGCAAGAAACTGTCTTTACTCAAAGGCAAAGTTACAAAAGAAAAATGAAGCCCTTCAAATACATAGACAGAAGCACTGAAAGTATACTTTGATATATTTGAGGTCTTGGGCACTTTCAAACCCCTCGCCCATTCAAACAGATATTTACCCATGTTAACTATTGAAGTGGTGTTTATTAATATAGTTGCCAGCTCACAAGACAAAGGTTTCTCCAGATATGAATTTAACATCTTATCAGGAAAACTAGAATACGAGCCCACCCGACTGCCCGCCACCTCCCGTTAGATTGCCCACTTTTTGGAACAGCTGTAGTCTGTTAGAATTGTGATCTCAGTCTCTTTAGTAAGAGTGCACAGGATATACTGCAGACCTGGAATAGAGTTTTTCAAATTAAAAGATCTTTTCCAACAAGAAAAATATACCTCCTGGTCAAAAACTTTTCTATATGCATGGAAACAGTCTAAAAAGGCTAACGTAAAAAACACCATTTACACAATAGGCATCTGGCAGCATTTTCAGATTTTTTTTAATTTATTCTGACATGCTATAAAGGAATAAATTACACTGTTAAAGAATTACCAGCAATAAAAGTACTTTTCTTTCAGCTGGGCTAAAGTAAGAGTGAGGAGGAAAGCCCAGGGCAGTAACCAATGTGAACACTGCACAGTGCGAGGCCGTCCAAGAACAAGAGTTAATTTGATCATATCCACTTCACAAGAACTTGAAAGAAAATGCCTTGGTTTAAAACCCTCCAAACACTTCCATTCTAAATTTTCAAAACTAATAATCACAAGTCAGTCCAGCCAATGCAAGACCACGGCAACGCTTGTGGGCTGCCAACAGTGGGGTCTTCAAAAGATGCCAATCTCTTGTTATAGAGGGCTGGGTATCAATGCAGCAAGTTATTAAAAAATGCAAGACTGCCCTTCCCCCTCAAGAAAAAAAAATAAAAAAATTTAAAAATGAAAGTGAGGAAGAATTACACTAAATCTAAAATGATTTAGAAAGAAATATGACTTTTTGCTTAACAAATGGCCTTGAAATGGTCTGTTTAAAAAAACTGGAGTGGTGTTGATTTCTTTAGACTGAATTAACAAGGCAAATTTAAAAAAAAAAATCTCATTTCCTTACAGAAAGTTTTTAGATTTTAATGAACTTGTAAACAAAAAAGCTCCCATTTCAAAATAAAAACAAAACCCCAGATCATATAGATGTTTACAGTGATTACATTTATCTAAGCAACTTACATACAGGTTCAGTTGTAAGATGTTAACTAAATTTGTGACAAATATGCTGTTTTTCCTTTTATACCAAGAACATTATAGAGTTAATGCAGAGTCCTAAAGATTATCTAGTAGTCGCTAAGTTTCTCTTAAGTCTTCACTTTAGATGCTGTTATTTCTAGCACAGGTAAGCAGGCAGAGTCTTTCATACGCTTAAAAACTGGAATCTTTGGTTACTACCATGTCAGCTGGCTTGGTATGTTGCACATAGAAGCCAACAATTTTAAGAATGTTTTAAGTGTACAACTTTCAAAACCCAGGGAGGAATAACCAGAAAGAGTGCACAATTGTGAGCATTTACAATTATCACAACTGTTGCTGAAGACTGTTCATGCCATTCTTCCAAAACAATGAGATCTCATAAGGAGTGTAGTTCAAAGTAAAAAGGTAACAAAAATTGGCATGTGCACAATTTTCTCCACCATTTTGTGTCAACCATTTAGTTAACTTTTCCACTTGAAAAAATGCAATAGAAAACTGGACACCATGTTTCACTATCTCAGTAATTCACAATTACAGCTGCTGCTACAACTCAGAGTGCAGCATCACCAGCGCTGCCCAGAGCCAGTTTATACTGAAATTAAGTTCTTTACACCAAGTAAATGGCTGCCCACAACCACTGGCAAGTGTACGTATGAACTAAAATTTCTAGGATTTGGGGAGTGACAAGTCCTGCTCCGATCTGCTCTGCTTCATTTGTTCCTCTCTTCATGCTCAGAAACCTGTAAGATAAACAAAGGCAACTTACTGATATTTGAAAAGTAAAGGAACACCTCCAGGATGGCAGGGTTAAACACAAATAGTTATGGTCATTTACAGGGAAAATGTTGTTCCATTTTAGAATGGTATGGTCCCTGCTTTCCTTTTCTAAAGCTAAACATGGTTTGACAGATCACTGTTCCAAATCAACACCACATGCGTATAAATTTAAAAGAGTACACATATGCACTAACTAGATGCAAAGTCTTTCAAATGGGCATTCAGTTTGGCAGCCAGCCATATAATTTAAGAACAAGATGTGTTCTTGCCACTAGGAAGCAGGGTGTAATTTCACAGAGTTGTTTTCTACTTGTCTGTAATCCCTGTGTGTGTGTATTTTGCAGAATGTCACCACAGGTCACCTGATGGCAGTACATATGGAGCATCAAGTGGCAGGCAGCAGATTTTATCCTTTTCTTTGGGGCCAGCCTGATTAGAACCGTTTTGGAATGGTGCAGAAATACCACTATAAAGCAACTATGAATCAACTGGTTTGTTTCAGATCCTTATTTTAAAAAAGCATATTGTGCTGTGTTGAGTGGGAGCCATTGCTTCAGCTGGGCACCAGTTACTTTTGCAGCTCCCTCAGGGCTCCATTTATGTCTTTTGTAGATGTCTACTTATAATGGTGCTACTGGAAATGCTCCAGTTTAAGAAGAATTGTAGGCAGGGCCCAGACTCTAAAGAACTCTGTAGACTGAAGTGTTGTAGTGAGATGTTCACAAATCAAGGTGCATTTTGTTTATGAATAAATGTCTGGCCATCTGATAGGATCCCCATTTCCCCCCCTCAAATTCATTTGAGAGCAGTTACTGGAAAACCTAAATTCTGTTCTCAAACAGATGCAGCCATTACATTTACTACACAAGAAACCTTCAATCAAATCACTCCCCATGAGGTGCCATTTGATACCCCAAAACGTTTAAAGGTGACCAATAAGTATTTTAAAATTGGACTTGCGGCCGTTGCTATTTCATGAGGAATAAAGGCCTGAAAGGTTGTTTATTTTTGTTTTTGAACAAAAAAAAAAAAAAAAAAAAAGTCAGGCATTTCTGAGGGAAGTTTGAACACTAATAACTTACTGAAGGGAATAGAACACTGAAACTTTAACAGATTTCCTTTAACCAGAGTCAATCATTAAACAGATTTAAAAAAAGAATTGTAAGACCAGCGATTAAAAAAAATCCCTTTAACTGCTCAGCTTTTAGCTCTTGTGACGTCACCATTTCACTAGTTATGTAGTCAGAGAGCCTTCCAGAATACACTTAGATTTCTAATGGAAACAAGAAAAAATACTTTACGATCTGTAAAGAAAACTGAACTTCAATTAAAGAAGGCAAAAAGGATTAGAGTCCAAGATCCTTTTCTTCTTTGCAGCTCATCTTTAATATGCCTTATCCAAATGACTGCAGCTGTATGTTTTTAGTTGAAAGATAAAGGCTCATCTGACACGCTTTGTCCCAAATCATTACCCAGCTTCAGACTATTTTACCAGCCTATCAGAATGTGAAGTGCACTGCACCTAATCTGAAAAGCATTTAAAATGCTCTGCATTTACATAACCTTCTTTTAAGCACCTTTCTTCAAAAGCTACAGGAAAAACTACTGTTGTGCAGTCTGCATTTTTGCGGTGTCCATCTGTTGCAATAGTCTTAGCCAAGTTGACCAATGCTTCCTACAGCCTCAGCATTGGTTACGCAGATACTGGGGCCATACCTTGGGATGTCTTGCTGATTAGACTGACAGCCACAATCTGGTATGTACACTGCCCCCCACAGCAGTCTGGTCACAAGACCGTCCAACACTAGTGCCATTTTACCACATCATTTATTCAGATGCCTCTATTACTACACATCTGTCACGGTTACAGATTCACTGCATTTTGGAAGTTCTTATGCTCAGGAAATCAAGCATCTTTAGAGCTTTTATCAACTCTCCATAACAGATACTCAACGTACAAAATAACACGAATGGCATGATCTAAAGAAATGACTTATGGGAGATAGTGGATGAAACTAAAGGAAACAAAATGCAACAATCACATGAATCTCCTGTGTTCTGTATTACTATTAAGCAAGGTAGAATACTCTGCATCAGTGGCCAAACTGTGGCCTGTGGACCACCAAATTGGCTAGTCTTGTGACAATAGCTCTTTGTTTCCAGTTGTCAAGCTGCATTAAGGACAACCAATAGTACGTGTCTTTTGAAATGAGCGAGGGGAGGAGTCAGGGTGTAAGTTTGGGAATCTTGCTATATGCTAATAGCCATTTAGGAGCCATGGGACTAGAACTAGATTCACTAGTTTGAGAGTTTATGGTAAGGAAAGCAATCATCTAAAAAATGACACTGAGTAGATTTGCATCTCTGAAAAAAGCAGCCAGTTTATAGTGATCAGCACTGCAGAGTCCATACAGCTATGGCATGATGAGGCTGGGCTCTTCTGTGTCATGAAAAAACCCATCAAAGAACGAATTGCAGATTACTGGGGATGATCTAAGATGCAAAAACAAACAAACAAACAAAAAAAAACCCTGCTCAAATTCAAGTCTGGTGTTAGAAGTGAGAAAACTTCTCATTAAGTAACAGAGCAAATTTTATTTGAATTTGGCAAAATCTGAAAGGAAACAAAAGCTCATTTTTATACTGCCATTTTTGCCTAATATCAGAATTTGCTCAGTGAGGTCTTAGGTACTGCCATGATCTATGAACAGCATGCAGTATTTTGGACACAAGTACTACAAACATTAAACACCAAGGCAAAATACTGTTGCTATTTCTTTGCCTTCTTAGGCTTTAAAGTCAGACATTCTAGCAGTTTAATATTTTAATTGACAACAGAAGCGTTCAAGTTTAAAAGCTGTTTTTCAGCAAATTCTTGCTTTTAACTTTTGCCTCCACTTCCTGGAGGAAAGCCCAGAGTGGATGCAGTGCTCTGACAAAGAGCACAGCAGCACTTATCCAGGATACAGTGTCCTGGTACCGTAACTAACCATCCCTCATGCTGCCTCTCCTCTGTATTACTGATGGAGGACTGTGGGATGAACAAAGCGAGGAAGGAGACGGGAGCATCCCCACCACAGATGACACAAGAGACAGGTCTCATGCTGTGGAATCCATGAGCCCCCTTAATGCTTTCCTCTAGCAATCCTGAACAAATAAGAAGTGTTAGAGGAACTACTGGGGAGGGAGCGAGAAGGAGAAGAGAGTACAGAGTAGGTGCTGCCACCACACAAAGAGGATCCACTTCTTGGTTCTGGTAGCTGTCCAGTCCTAGGATGAAATGGCAGAGTTGGGACAATGTCTTCCCACAAAAGCATGTCCCAACCGTTTGTTGAGACCCTGTAGTATACTGCACTGCTCTATGCAAAGACAGGTAAGTGGCGTTCAGATTAGACTGTTTCCTGGCTTCCCTCCTACTTTTCCCTATCCACCAGTTAGCTGACTACAGTTTTACTTTATAGTCCTAGGACTGACCATCACTAGCTAACAATTTTCTGACCCCGCTCTATGTCTACACTAGGCACAAAGTGGTTAAAAATTTAACATGTGCTAGACAACATTTATGAAGCACCTCATTTTCTTAGCCTAGACGGGGTTTATGTCCCTTCCTCTCCTCCCATCCCCAATTTTTAAACAGGAATGGAGAAAAAGGGTATGTGCTCACTTAACTAAAGACTGGAGAGTTTTCATTACTGGGTGGCACAGTATTATCCTATGTTACTTTCAAAAGGCCAGCTGTCTCTAGACCAGACCCAAAGCAGCAATGGAAGCTTTGTAGCTAGGATACTGGAGTTCCTATACACAAAGCCTTGTTTGAAGGGCCAGGTTTGCTATGCTTCCATGCTCACCTGACAAGCTGATAAAGTACATGCAAGATTACTAGCTACTTGAATTTTCCAGTCTCATTTCAAAAGGAAGCTCGAGTATTTGTACTTACTGTCTCTGCAGTAACTAACTGTACTAGCCAGCCTCTGCAGTTCTGTCTCTGCCACTTTACATGTCAGAATACTAAAGTACAAGACGACAAACTATTTCTTTAACTCCTCTGGGGAAAGAAATTTTGTTGCATCTGGTAAGCACTGGAGAGCCTACTTTCACAGACCATATTTCTAAGCAAGTCTAATAGTTTAGTAAACAGGGTGGCGGACTGATTTAAATCAGCAATTTAAGTTATCAAGAGGAAAGCCTCAATTTAAATAATTTTAATCAACTTTTCCATTTGTACTTATTTTCTAAAGAAAGGTGCACTCTCTTTTGTTTACATAACCATTAAAACATGCTATTTACAACTAAACAGAGTTTTTACACTAGATCTGGTACATCTTTTTGCTATCCAGGAGGGTACACTATTAATCTATAGTGGGGCTGTCAAGCAATTAAACAAATTAATCACGATTAATCGCACTGTTAAACAACAGAATAGCACTTATTTAAATATTTTTGGATGTTTTCTACATTTTCTAATATATTGATTTCAATTACACAGAATACATAGTGTACAGTGTTTGTTTATTTTTTATTACAACTATTTGTACTGTAAAACAATAGTATTTTTCAATTCACCTAACAAGTACTGTAGTGCAATCTCTATCATGAAAGTTGAACTTACAAATGTAGAACTATGTACAAAAAAAATTGCATTCAAAAATAAAACGTAACATTTTAGAGCCTGCAAGTCCACTCAGTCCTACTTCTTGTTCAGCCAATCGCTCAGATAAACAAGGAAATAATGTTTACATTTGCAGGAAATAATGCTGCCTACTTCTTGCTTACAATGTCACCTGAAAGTGAGAACAGGTGTTCACATGGTACGGTTGTAGCCGGTGTTGCAAAATATTTACGTGCCAGACGCGCTAAAGATTCATATGTCCCTTCATGCTTTAACCACCATTCCAGGGGACGTGTCCATGCGGATGATGGGTTCTGCTTGATAACAATCCAAAGCAGTGCGGACTAACATGTTCATTTTCATTATCTGAGTCAGATGACACCAGCAGAAGGTTGATTTTAAGTGTTCTTTGGGGGGGGGGGGGGGAGGGATAGCTCAGTGGTTTGAGCATTGGTCTGCTAAACCCAGGGCTGTGAGTTCAATCCTTGAGGGGGCCATTTAGGGATCTGGGGCAAAAATCTGTCAGGGGACAGTACTTGGTAGTGAAGGCAGGGGATTGGACTCAATGACCTTTCAAGGTCCTTCCAGTTCTATGAGATAGATAGGCATCTCTCTCTTTCTCTCTCTCTCTCTATATATAAAATGAACAAAATGTGTTGGGTCATCATCCGAGACTACTATAACAACATCAAATATATGGCAGAATGCGGGTAAAACAGAACAGGGGACATTAAATTTGTGACAATTCTCCCCCAAGAAGTTCAATTAATGCATTTTTTTTTTATTTTTTTTTAAAACAAGCATCATCAGCATGGAAGTATGTCCTCTGGAATGGTGGCCAAAGCATGAAGGGGCATACGAATGTTTAGCATATCTGGCACGTAGATACCTTGCAATGCTGGCTACAAAAGTGCCATGCAAATGGCTGTTCTCACTTTCTGGTGACACTGTAAATAAGAAGAGGGCTGCATTATCTCCTGTAAATTTAAACAAACTTGTTTGTCTTAGCGATTGGCTGAACAAGGAGGAGGACTGAGTGGACTTGTAGGCTCTGAAGTTTTACATTATTTTTTTTTTACATAACTGCATTCAAAAACAAAACAATCTACATTTGTAAGTTGAACTTTTACAACAAAGACTCCACTACCGTACTTGTATGAGGAATTGAAAAATACTATTTATCATTTTTACAGTGCAAATATTTGTAATAAAAATACACTATTTCAATTGCAACACAGAATATATATTTAATACATTTCAATTGGTATTCTATTAACAGTGAGATTAAAAGTGCAATTAATCACTAATTTTTTTGAGTTAATTGCGATTAATCAACAGCCCTAATATATACACATTTAAGTATTTTAGTTTAGTATTTTCAGATTAATTGTACATTTTCAGCACACTAGAAAACAGTGAATGATATTGCTTATTTACTGGATAATTAACTTTTGCCCATCATTTGAGTCACGCTGCATTAGGATGGCAACTGGAATTTAAACACACAGAACAGCATTTTTATTCAACAAAACTTTGCTTATCCAAACATATTTCACATTTACAACTAAATGATTTAGCAAACAGAGGGATTAATTGTGTTTAGCAGTGAATTAAATTGATTACTTCAGATCAGCTCCAGTTACTTTCACTTCGGCACATTTGAAAATTTGCCCAGGCTGAAGTTCCTTTTCACCCAAGTCTCTTGCAACATGAGAGAGTCTCCTACATTTCTTAGGCCATCCTTCAAACTTTTAAAAACTAGAAGATTTCATCCCCTCCCCTCCTTGTTTTTATTCATGGGCTGGAAGAGAGACAGGCTTTCCTGCTTTTTCAACTCCCAGTTGATTTCTCAATTTTGAATTAGTTCAAATGAAGCAAATATTCACTGTGCCTGCAGAAGAGGCTACTGCTGTCAAAAGCAGGTTTAGCACTTCAAAAAAACCTCTGGTTCCAGGTGCTTAACTAGTAACTGCTACCAGTTCAGTGGTGTGACTTTACTTAAATCATTAGCAAACATGTATGGCTTGAATGGTTTACCTCCAGCCCTGAAATTTATTGTGGTTGGCATGACTGATGAGTGATTATTAGATGCAGCAGTTATGGCATCTACCCTGGTACTTTGGGTTGACAATATTGACAAGAAAAGGAGACAGAGTAAATGACTGATCCATCCACTCCCTTACTGCCTGCAATTTAACTTTGTTGTTCATTATTTCCTCTCTTCAATGTCTCTTGATGTTCCTGTCTAAATTTCAACAGCATCAGCAATACAGCAAGCCTTCTGCAGTTTATCCAAAGCAACAGAAAGAGGGTTCAGTATATGCAGCATGCATTCTACATATCTCTTCAGTCTGATGTTGACTACTTCAGCTGTGATAGTTTCATCTCTTTTGCTAACAATTTGCTTCACAAAGTCATCAGAACCAGTCAGTTCTTAATACCTCAAGAGTCAACTACTAATTCCATTGCACATATTGCGTGAGAAGTGGTTTGGTTCCTCCTCCTCTCTTCAGCAAAGCTGAGGCAAAGTGACTGTTAGGGAATTATTTTGAAATTTCTACATTTTCATTTATTCCTGGAGGTGTACTTCGGTTAAAAGATTAATCAAATGAGCACTGCATCCCTAAGTTATAAGTTTCAGGGTCCCTTTGTTATTTTCTTCTAGATATCTTCATTTTTTCTACATTTGCAGCATTGTCTATGATGCTACACACTTGAATTTTTGTTCAGTTTGTTATAGCTTTTACTGCTACTGGTAAGTATTCTGCTGCGTAGATATTTCCTGATGTATCAATTGTTCCTGTCAGATAGACAACCCCATCTTCTGTTGTCACACAAGCACATATTATTGGCTCATTTTGTACATTTCTCCACTCATCAAGACTCAGATCAATTTTTTTTGCACACTGTTCAATTTCATTCTCACAGTCTGTGTCCAATAACGTTCCAGCATGGTCTGCTCTGCCAGTGGAGTGTAGCCTCATCACAATGATTGAGCCACATCAATGAAATGTTTGCTCTGAACAAGATGAAAGGGAGAATTTGTTGCATAAATGAACCAAGCAATCTTGTCACCAAAAAAGAGTCTGGTTGGAATTGGCTGGTCCTGATTCCTAATACATCCATGGTTTTACTGGATGATGAAGAAAGTCTTGTCTTGATTCAGGTAATTTACTGTCTGACGTACATTTAGTTGCAACAATCTAGTGGTACCAGCAGATGACTCTGAAGTTGTAGACACTGCAGATGGATGTTTATAAACCCTTATTGTCTAAGACGGGCCCTGAAACAAAAAGGTAAAAGTCACTCATTGAATATTGCTCAGTGTTGCTTAAAAAATAAATAAAATAAAGATTACAAATGAAACACGCATCCTACTGGAGCTGTTTGTACCACTGTTTAAATAATTTATTCCGAACCTAGTTTTATAGGAAAAATAAATCACGAGAATTATCCAAATCTATTTAAACACCCTTATTTCTAGCAACATACCAGACAGCATGAAAAGAAAAAACCCTTTAAATGTTAAACTTCATAAATGCCTGATCAAACTTTACTTTTAAACAGGAAATTTTCCACCTAGGATGTTTGATTATACTGCGCAATAAAAAAAAAGTTATTTCAGAAGTCCAGCAGTAACAGTAAAAATGTAATTGATAAATACTCCCACAACAATACCAATTATATTTTGAACACAAAAACTTTGAAATTGGTAAGTAATCTACCCAAAACACTGATTTGTGACAATAAACTAAGTTATCATTTACTAACATAAGACGACATGGTTGGCAGTCCATAAGAATGGTGGAAAAATAAGTTTACTAACCAGTTAATCCAGATTGTTCAGGTATGTCCACATCATCTTCAAAATCACTGCCTTCTGAAGAGCATTTTGCATCATGCTTCATTCTGACAACCAGACCTTGCATCTCTGTTGTACTGTTTACATTTAGCGTATGTTCCTTTTATACCCAGAGGTACATTTTTAATATGACCTGCAGCCATGGCAGATCTCTTCCTCCCCCACCCCCCAGTGTTGAAATGAATAGAGCAGGGGTTCTCAGGACAAATGTTTTGGTGGCCTCACAGTGCGACCACCAACTCTTGCTGGTGGCCGCTCTCATATTTTTTCCTAAAATACTTCTAGGCTGGAGCCTGAAGCCCTGTGTCCAGATCCTGAAATGGATAGAGAATAAGGCCTGGGGATGTAGCCGCCTGGGGCCTGCTGCTGCACAGCTACAGCCCGAAACATGGCCAGAGCCTTACGCCCCGCCTCCCCAGGGCTGAAGCCCAAAGCCTGTGCCCCACTGCCTCTGCCTGTTCCTCTAGCGTTGTGTCCTAGGTATCTCCGGAGGGGGGCAGGATCCAACCCCTACTGGCAGCCCTGCAACCAATACCAAGGCGGTGCATCCAGGAGCAACAGGGGGGGCTGCTACTTTGCCACTCCTTCCCCGCTCCCCATCACAGTCCAGGAGACTGTGGCTGCAAGAAAAGCCCCTGGTAGTTGTATACGGCCACAGTGGCTGTGTTTGAGAAACAATGCACTGGAGGCTGCACTCTGAGGAATGTTATCCCTTCTTCCCAGTGTCCTGTTTTCACTCTAGTATTGCACCCTTCTGCTCCTTCTCCCTTGTTACAAAACTCCTCTACTCTGCCCCAGCAAAAGAAATTATCAATCCAAGCTATAAAACAGGAGTAGGAGACCTCCAGGTGGGCTCAGTGGATGATCCTGATGAGATACACAATATCTCCTGAAGTTAGAGGCCTGGTCCAACACTTACGATGACTTTGCCAGTCTCTTGCACCAAGCAGTACAACCTGTGGGTCCACCACAGGACCAAGCTATTACAGTACATGACCTATTATGTCATTTATAAAGCTTCACCTCAAAAGAAAGAATCTGGGGGAAAACATTTTATATAGAAAAGTATCCTTTAACTCAAAGTTTTTGATAGAGGCTCATGGATTCAGGGCTGGGCATTTGATCAGTCCAAAATAATTGGCCAATTGACTTGGTTTTCCATATTTGACACTTTTTGAATAAATGTTTGACCACTAAAGCACTAATTTATCAGAATAGTAACAACAACAAAAAGGTAACACTTTATGGTCTCCAATAGGCTTAGCTTTAGACACTTGTGCCTAATTATTAGAGGAAAGTTATTTAACTTAGAAAAATGTGAAGCACAATGAAAACATTTTAATAAATAAGTATTACCACCTTCTTAGTAATATGAATGTATGCAAGAAAGCCTCTGTGTAAGCTTGTCTCACCATCAGAAATTGGTCCAACAACAGATATTACGGTCACTCACTTTTGTCCCTCTAATATCTTGGGACCAACAGGGCTACAACACCACTGCATACAAGAATGCAAGACCGAACAGCTCCCCCCGCCCCTCCAAAAAATAAATAAATAAACAGAAATCAAACAGCATACTTCCTCTTCATCCGATAAGTACTGAGACAACTCTTAATCTGCCATTTTCTTCTCTAATATTAAATTGTGACACATGGTCACCAGCTTCCAAGCACTGGCGATCTTCAGTCTATTGCTGGTTTCTGAATGGATGAGGATTCCCCAAACTGACAAATTTTGTTCTGCACATGCAGTTGTACACGGAATCACTTCTGCCACTATAGCTAGAGTGCAAGGAGGACACAACCCTTCCGACCGTGATTAAGGAGCAAGCTCTTTTGATTCCCTGCGGGGATAGCACACCATATTGTTGTGTGACTGAACAGGCTACCTCTTACTTTATACTTTGCCACCTCCATCAGAATTGTTTGCACATTTGTATATGCTTTAAAATTTGTAACAGTCACTAAGAGGTCTGAAGGTAGGCAGCATTATGTGCAGGAGTGATCACTTGGTTTTTCCATGATACTGTTTTGTCTATTATCTTTCCTCCTCAGCTTTTGTAAGCAGATTGTGTTCAGTATTCTCAGAAAACGTATCAATCAGCAACTCATTCTTGGCATCAGACAATGTTTAACTATAATTTTCCATAGTCTGACTGGACTGAGCTATGGGGTACAAGCAGTGAAATGAACTTTTGAGCTTTACAATCAAGACATTGAGACTGTCAGTGCAGAGTACTCGGAGACAGCACTTGGCCACCCCTTTCTCCAACAGCTGCTTACTGGATGACCTTGCATATCTGAAGATCTTTGAAACCTTTAAAAGAAGATGCCCATCAAGTAGGACGATGCTTACCCAGTATCCACATGGAGTCCTATACTCAATAACGTTGAAGAATGGCTGGTCAAAAACTTTAAAATGCTTTTCAGTTTTGACACGTGATGAGAAAGTTGCCTGATCTCACCAATGAAAAGCTGCATCATATGAACAGCACATAAACAAAGAAAGTGTGGACATGTATTTATTAAAGCCCAAGCAGCTTTCATATTAGCCATGTTGTTGGTCACAACCAAAATAGCCTTCAATTCATTGATTACATTATTACACTGGTCAACAATATATTGGGCTGTGTGGTGATTCTCAGTTGTGCACTGAAATTAGTAAAGCACTGTGGAGTTACCATGAAGTTGATGGAGCACTCTGTGACTATAGCTCCATCCATCAAATACTAGAGACACGTGAGGAACTTGCACAATAAGTACACCAATTCTTTTTCACAGTCTGCTTTGGCATTCAGAAGACTTCCTATAAACTGTATCCTACTTGGTACTTCGTAAATAGGATGCAACTTATGAAAAAATTCTAGCATATGAGGATTTTTGATGGTATGAAATGGTATATTGCTGGCATAAATACCTCTACCAAATGTAGTCAAGTTAGGTTTTTTCTGATCATGGCACATTCTATCCAAAAGCCTCTTAAACAGTTTGATTATGAACATCTGAATACTTTCCAGGGGTAGGTGTTTTCAATGCTGAAGCAGGTGGAGTATCAAAATTCTTATCAGAAGACAAAGAAGTGGAATTAGCTTCACTTTCACTCATATCACTCAACAGAAAATCCCTGCATGCTTCATGATGCTGACAAAGACAAAGCTGGAGTGCACAGAAGAGAACATTTTGAGGCAGACCAGTTTTCCCTTTCTTGCTGTTTGACTGCATAATCTTTGCTAGTAGCTGGACACATCATGAAAATTCATCGAAGTGTTTCTTCATTCTATCTACGTGTCATACTCAGGAGAACAGAACTTGCACTTAGCTTTAACAGTTTTTCCATGATAATGTCTAGTAAAAAAACAAGTTTCCATACAAATGATTCTGGCTTCCCCCAACTCTGCATAATTTATGTCACTATTGTAATGTCTCTCTACTTTTGGAATGCTTTCCAGATTATGAAGTATCTCTTGTATTTCAACGAACCAGTAGCCAATTTATTCTGTTTCTATCTGCTGCTGATCCAGAAGATTCCAGCGAATCAAAACATTTTTGGACATACTGCCCTCTCCCTCCCAGGACCTTTACAGATTTCCAGATCACATGAAAGGGAGAAAGAGCTCTTCCTCCCTGCAGCAAACACAATGGATTCATGGGCAGCAGCAGGAGGAACATAGCAGGAAGGGAGAGGCCTTTACTGAGATGTGATGTCAGAACCCCCTCATCAGCACAGGACTTCTCAGATTATCAGCAAGGTCTGGATGGGGTTAACTGTATGGGCATTATAAAGGAGATTTTTGTTGAGAGGAGCATAGTGGGAGATTACATACATGGGCATTTAATGTTGCCGTTTGCTTTGTTGAGGTGAGGAAGGGGTCAGGGGTTTAATAGCCAAGATTCTTTTCTTTGTTTAGGGAGAGGTTTAATGGCTATGTAGCTTCTCTGTGTGTTAGGGAAGGAAGTTTAACGACTGTGAATGACTCCCTCCTCAACTCCAGAGGGAATTTCTTATGTTTGGTCAGTTTAGAGTAGACTGTAAGCTCGTCTGGGTAGGAACTAGGTCTTAAATTTGTTTACCGTGCTTGATAAACAGCCATGTACATTGATGGCCTGGTATACAAATAAAGAATCACCCCCCCCAGTATTTGTTCTATAAGGTTCTAACCAGTCAAGATGCTCAACTTTTACCTCCCCCCCGGCCCCCGCCAAACAGATGACATTAGCATGTAGTAGAGTGAGCAATCGATATGTTCAAGTTGGCTTGCTAACATATGGCATCATGGTTTTGATGCAATCAAAAAGGTAGGCTGCCAGCTACATCAGACTATTCTTGCTGGAATACTTGACAGTGGTTAAGCAGGCCTTCAATTCACCGTCTTGTCAAGTGCAGCCCTCACCTCAAGAACAAGTTTTAATATCCAAGCTTGGTCTACCAGTAAGAGAATGCTGGAAGTCAGAATTGTGCAGTGGATTTCAGAGCACTTCCCTGCATTATTAGTCTTAAACTTAACCTGTTTATTGACTTTCACTGCAGGTTAAATTCTAACCAAGGATTATCCAAGGTTTCTCTTGTTTCAGCCATGCTTGGCACAAGGACCTGCTATAGTAGTAACTGTTACGGCATCAATGGAATATAATCTAATACAGCACATGCATTGTGAAGGTAAGATTGAAATAATTTCTTTGTTCAAAGAGCTGTTTTCAAAGCAGCTAGAAAACATATTCAAAGTAGTCCCTAGGGCTTTTCCAGCAGAATTCAAGAGTGTTCAAACTGAAGCATGTTTAGTCTCAAAAAGAAGTTTTGGAAAGCAATTGCACATTTCACAACATTTCCCTGCAAAACCATCATCTAACAACTTGTTTTATACCAAGAAATCTGAAAACCAAGAACATCCAGCCACTTTGAAATGAAAAGATGGAAAATTGTGACTTTCTGGGATAAAACCTTGAAGTACAACTGCAATTCAAGATTATACCTGAATTTGAGCAAGACATTCCAGGCTTATTGGTCCTTTCCCTGGATTTTGGCCTAAGTGAGGCTGAATGCAGGATGTATTAACATTAGAGGAAGCCAACTAATGAAACCATATCATTCACAGTTTTCCATTTTCACTGC
Source organism: Macrochelys suwanniensis (assembly GCA_033296515.1). Classification (NCBI taxonomy): domain Eukaryota; kingdom Metazoa; phylum Chordata; order Testudines; family Chelydridae; genus Macrochelys; species Macrochelys suwanniensis. The sequence goes on along the minus strand of CM065782.1, from coordinate 86,850,198 downwards.
TGGACAGATGCAGAGCAGAGAAAAACCCACCACAGTCCTATAGCTGGAACAGAGCAGAACCCAAAGTCTCCAGATACTGGCCCTAGTTAATGAGAACTATCCCTTAAAAGTGTTAGGTCTAGGATTTTGGATGGTATCATTTATCACATTCCCAACACCAAGTCAGTTTCTTGTTTTCAAAAAGGGGTTAATGCGGGAGCAAAAGATGCAGTGGTTAAAATGACCCAACATCCCCAAAAGAAATGATATGAAGAACAAGGACATTTTGGTTTAAAGTTAGTAGTCAAATTCTCCAAGGACGTCTGCTTTTTTTTTTTTTTAAACAGCCAAATGTGTGTTTTTAAACCACCTCCTTGATCTAACACTTAAATCACTGGCATTGTCCAATTTAGTGTTTAATTTTTTTCCTGTAACGTCACTTGGTTCTTGGCTACTAACCTTTCATGTTACTCTTGGATTTGTCAGTTTGCTTGCCTGTGGGGGTTTGGGCCTGCTGCCCCTGCCCACTGGAAGAGGCGGCTTGCTGTGCTGCTTTCTGCTTTAACATTGTCCAGTCGAATGTGTAGTCATATTGGTGGTTCAGGGTCCTAGAAAACAGGGAAACACTTAGTGCAACACGACTACCTTACTGTGAATTTCAAGCCAGTCTGCTGAGAAATGAAGCTAGAAGTTAATCTTCAAAGCATTTTACAAAAATAATTAAGAGCAGTGTACAAATGCTAAATATTAATAATTGAAAGGAATCCTTGGCGTAAGCCTGAAAGCTATTTGGTAATGTCTGCTTCCCTCATTTACACAGATATCTGCATCTGTAGAAGTACTTCTGCATAGCCCAGCTTCTCCTTCTGTCTGCACTGATGTCATGATTTTCTTTATATTGTCTTATAGGAAAGATTTGTGGTGCTATAAATTCATAACTCTTCAGAGTAGGATGATTTCTAAAATCCCAAAGGGCTCAGATTATAGAGGGTCAACACCAACTTCCATTATTTAAAGCAGGCCTGCACAACTCGTAAAGCGGTGAGGGCCATATTACTCCGAAGAAAACAGCCGAGGGCCAAAACTCTTCTCCTGCCCCAAAAGTTGAGCAAAAAAAAAAAAAAAAAAAAAAATTAAAAAAATTTTTTTGGCTCCCCCCCACAGGGGCCGCACAGCAAGGCTCTGCAGGCCACATGTTGTGCAGGCCTGATTTAAAGGCAATTTATAGAGAAAACAGCTGGTCTTATATTCTTGTTTGCTTCTTTCCAGTGTAAAAAGCATTAATGGGTTTTAAAACACCATTCCCGACCCTCAAATAAACTTCCAGGACACCAACAGCAGATCTATATGTAGCCCCAATCCTCACAGCACCCAAAAGCCTCCCATTGGTTCTCTTCGTGATCTAAATCCTGTAATCCTCTTGCCACAGAGTTGCTGAAGATGGTGGGATGTGGGACAATTTCAGCCATTTTGTGGGTTGAGGATGAAGAGGAATCAAAGTCACTGATCTATGATCTGTTCCACGCCGGCGATGACAAATAGAAAAGATCCTCTTCCTTCACAGCCAGTTTAATGTTGTGCCACATTTCCGGGTTTTCTAAAGTTGTAGTTTGCACTCTGTTTCTAATTTTAAATGGATTTCTTGAAGTAAATTTCTATTCCCCATTCCAGGAGTTAAAAAAAAAATAAATCTAGCTCTAAATAAGATTAATGAAGCAGTTATTGTTCATTTGAGTGCTGACAATTAGATTTCTAAATCATTATATTTTGAGACTGACCTGAAAAGAATACGGAATAATTGCCTCAGATACATGTAATCAGGTGCCTCTTCAAAGCGCAGGCCACGACAGTAGTTCAGGTACATGGCAAATTCTGCAGGAAATCCCTGTAAGCAACAGCATTAGTCAAACTATGACCCGCAATGAGGAGTCATTTGTAAGGATTCAGAAATCAAAAAGCCATAGCCAATGTTTAAAGGCAGAGTTAAAAAATGGATTTGGGTCTTAGAAGGCAAGAATTTAAGTCTCTGTTTTGGCCCCATTTTGCTTGGGATGCTCATCTGATCACCAGAAGAATATATTCTTTTTCCTGTCTTAATTCACAGGACCTTAGTATGATGTATGCAAAGTAAAAATAGATATATCTACAAACAATAGCACTTAATTAAAACTGAAAATATACAAAATGTTTTATTCTGTTATACCCTTCCCCTTTTATCCTAGTTATGCTTAGTTATTAAAAATCCTTTGCCCCAACAGAAGTGGTTATAGTTCAGAAAACTCAGTTACTCATACAGGCTATTTTGGGGTATTATAATTAAAAACAGAAGCTACTGCTTAATGCTCCTTGGGACTTAATCATGGAAAGTCTCCTACTTTGAGAACTGGCATCATAATGTGAATTTCTGTGTAATAAGTGCTGCTTAAACACCCTATTCTTAAGGATAAAATAGTTATTTGCATAAACTAATACTCTAGTGTTGTAAGAGAAAAAGCAAGAGGAGGGAGAATTCAGTGGCAGATACTTCTAAAATTTGTCATCTGTAAGAAGTAAAACAACATTTCCTACATTCACTATATGGTGGATTAGCAGGATTGCAGTTAGACCCAAGGGACTCTTGGAGGACAACTAACCAACAAAATAATGACAGGTTTCAGAGTGGTAGCCGTGTTAGTCTGCATCAGCAAAAAGAACAAGTACTTGTGGCACCCAGAAGTCACTTACTACATGACAGGCTCAACAAAGAAAGTAACAGAATGTCACTAGCACTCACCTTCAGCCCCCAACTAAAACCTCTCCAGCGCAACATCAAGGCTCTACAACCTATCCTGAAGGATGATCCCTCACTCTCACAGACCTTGGGAGACAGGCCAGTCCTCGCCTACAGACAGCCCCCCAATCTGAAGCAAATACTCACCAGCAACCACACACCACACAACAAAAACACTAACCCAGGAACCTATCCTTGCAACAAAGCCCGTTGCCAATTCTGTCCACACATCTATTCAAGTGACACCATCATAGGACCTAATCACATTAGCCACGCTATCAGGGGCTCGTTCACCTGCACATCTACCAATGTGATATATGCCATCATGTGCCAGCAATGCCCCTCTGCCATGTACATTGTCCAAACTGGACAATCTCTACGCAAAAGAATAAATGGACACACATCAGAAGTCAAGAATTAGAACAGTCAAAAACCAGTTGGAGAACACTTCAACCTCCCTGGACACTCAATTACAGTCTTAAAAGTCGCAATTCTTCAACAAAAAACTTCAAAAAAAAGACTCCAACGAAAACTGCAGAACTGGAATTAATTTGCAAACTGGACACCATTAAATTAGGCTTGAATAAAGACTGGGAGTGGATGGGTCATTACACAAACTACGCTATTTCCCCATGCTAATTTTCCCCCATACTGTTACTCACACCTTCTTGTCAACTGTTTGAAATGGGCCATCCTGATTATCACTACAAAAGTTTTTTTTCTCTTGCTGATAATAGCCCACCTTAATTGATTAGTCTCATTAGAGTTGGTATGAGAACACCCATCTTTTCATATTCTCTATCTACATCTTCCTACTGTATTTTCCACTCCACGCATCTGATGAAGTGTTTTAGCCCACGAAAGCTTATGCCCAAATAAATGTGTTAGTCTCTAAGGTGCCACAAGTACTCCTCGATCTTTCAACAAAATAATCTTATCCTGGAGAAGGTTAAAAAGCAGGCATCTATGCCCATGCCTTTGATGCCGTGAGGTGCTAACATCTGCAGCCCCAGAGAGGGTCCAGCGAGCTGGTCCTCTGAAATCCCAGATGACAGTATTGGACAATTGTTTTTTTGCAGTCAGGACTCTCAAGTGGGATTCCTCAGGGGTCCATTCTATTGCTTCTTCTATTCAACAGGTATAGGAGACTATTAGGAAACATGGGCTGCTGAATCTTCCCTCACAGCACTGGATGAGAGAGCTCTGTAGTTCCATCTCATCCAATCTTTCCCGTGATGCAAGTGTTCTATTTGTACCTCAGTGAAATATTTTGAGAAGAATGTGGATGACACTCAACCCAGATAAACCTGACGGAATGTTTACATGGTGAGAGCAAGCAGAACTGGCAAAGGTGAAGATTTACATTGTTCAGACACCCCCAGAGGCTATGCCTGCCTTATTTTTATTTGCAAATTAAGGCTCTTGTTAGATTGCCAGCTGCACTTGCTGTTCAAGTAGAAATGGCTAGCAGAAGAATTTGAGTAAAGAATGCAGTTTATTTAAAGTGCTTTGACTGTGTGTCTAACACACTGGACGTGTTCTTTAAGTCTCTAAGGAATGATGTCATGAGGGGAAATAAATGTATTTCCATTTACTCTTACCTTACACAAAACCTCAACAGGAGTGGACATCTTCTTTTCACTAATCTTTTCATACTTTTGCTTCTTTGTTGCAGCCTGTGGAACATGTGGGTCATAATATAAAAATATGTTGTGCAACACTGAATTAAGAAGGACAGTAGCAAAAAAATAAAAATCAAACTGACAGGGAAAGCCCTTTGTCAACCAGAAGTTTTTTTAAAATGTGAAATCTCCAAGTCCCACATACTTATTGCAGAGGGAATGAAGGTCAATCTGGTATTAAGATTTGGACACAGTTTAATACCATTTATTGCAGTCTAAGGATTCCATCACATGGCACAACTCGTGTCTTTCTAGCTGCAGCTTTTGTTCACTCAGACCTTACTTGAATACCCATTTGCAAAAGTTCATTAATTCCAATTCCTGAACTCCCTTCAACTGCTGCCTGTGCTTTTTAGTGAGCAACCATAACATTAGATTGCAACAGAAAAGTTCTAGTATTTCACAAGCAGATTGCCTGTTTAAAAACCTTACTGGTTGTGCAGCTATAACACGCCCTGAACAGCACAATTCCCATATGGGAAAGAAAACTAAAATACAGGAAAGAATAAGTCTACACTATCCAATCACAAATTCACCATGCTTTTTACATGATGACCTCCATGTTCTGACACTGGATAATGCAAATGCACACCTGTGTTTCAATTAAGACAGCAATTCAGCTAACCACAAACTAGACTTAAATTTTCTTTTTAAAGTTACTTTCATATACTACATCAGGGGTCAGCAACCTTTCAGAAGTGGTGTGCCGAGTGTTCAGGTTATTCACTCTAATTTAAGGTTTTGTGTGCCAGTAATACATTTTAATGTTTTAGGTCTCTTTCTATAAATCTATAATATAGAACTAAACTATTGTTGTATGTAAAGTAAATAAGGTTTTTAAAACGTTTAAGAAGCTTCATTTAAAATTAAATTAAAATGCAGAGCCCCCTGGACCGGTGGCCAGGACCCAGGCAGTGCAAGTGCTACTGAAAATCAGCTCGCGTGTCCCCTTTGGCACCCGTGCCATAGGTTGCCTACCCCTGTCCTACGTAGTTACTGAGAATACGAAAATAACCTTTAATATCTTATGTCTCCCTTTCCAAATGACCTCACCCTTGGATAAGAAGAGTACTTTTGCAAGGCTGATGTAAGTCATTGTTTAGCATAAATTTAAAAAGTGAAACAATACACACGTTCTGCATACTGCATGAGAAAAAGCAGAGGCCTTCTCCTGTCACATCCAGTAAAACTAAACTTGGAAAAGAGCTCTGAGTTAGAACTGTACAGATCATTTTATGCAGGCTAATAGCCAAGAGCATCCATTACCAGCTCTTAAATGTTTAGAGTCTACAATAAGATTGCATGGCCTACCTTTAATCCTTGCCAAGGCAGGCTGGTTCTGTTAAAATACATCAATACATAGCCTAGAGACTCCATATCATCCCGACGACTGTAGAGAAAAAAAGACAATCTTAAAAACTGCAAATGTTATCAGAACATTAAGATTGCACCATTTAGCGTTCATAAGAATCCTTAAACTAGAAACAGTGTCATGTTTGTTCATACTATTCTAACAATGACAAGGAACCAATGAGCAAAATGGAAGAAAAATCTGGGATTAAGCTATGTTAGTCTACAAGTCATTTTAGAGATACTGAAATTTAGGGCAAACATGTAACAATCAGTCTGAAGGTTCCAATGTTACTTAGTTTTTCAAAGCAAGGAAAATGACTTCCCCATGCAGCTCCTATTGATATTAGTTGCAGTTGTGACTAAACACCTGCACATCTATGAAAATTTGTTCCCATGGAACTCCAGAAAGTCAAAGTGAAAAAATCTGATAACCACAGATGCATTAACTCCATTTAAGGCCTGGTCCACATCTGATATTTAGGTCAACAAACCTAAATCAGGAGTGTGTAAAATTCACATGAGACGGACGTAGCTATGATGACATAACCGCCAGCGTAGATGCAGCGATGTTAAAAGAAGAATGCCTCCATCGACCTAATTATGGTCATTAGGGGACAAAATCCCTACACCGATGTAAAAACCCCTTTCCAACAGAGCTATGCCTGTATAGTCTCTGGAGTGTATACACACCTTAAGTAACTCAGGCAGAAAACTGATTTGAATTAGTGCTATTTTAAGAGACTTCTATAGTCTTCCTTATTTACATCTTTGACCTACTTAAAAGCAGGGTTCAAGGAAAACTCTTATTATGGGGCTTACTGTAGATTCTGATGTTCAGTTACTATCAACATATCTAGACAGGGAGCAGTTGTGAGCAGTTGTGACCCCTATATTTAGTTATTTAAAAACACACTTTTAAACCACCATCAAAAAAGGAGGGGGAAAATGTTGTAAGAGGAAGCTCCAGTGCCATTTGCAGACTGCATTAAAAGCTTGCTGCTAAAACACTGTTTCCACTAGACATGCTCCAGCACCACTAAGCAGCCTCAGACCTTATCACACCAAACATGCTAACGGCATTTTGGGCTGTATAAGTAGGGGCATTTCCAGCAGATCGAGGGACGTGATTATTCCCCTCTATTCGGCACTGGTGAGGCCTCATTTGGAGTACTGTGTCCAGTTTTGGGCCCCACACTACAAGAAGGATGTGGATAAATTGGAAAGAGTCCAACGGAGGGCAACAAAAATGATTAGGGGGCTCGAGCACATGACTTATGAGGAGAGGCTGAGGGAACTGGGATTGTTTAGCCTGCAGAAGAGAAGAATGAGGGGGGATTTGATAGCTGCTTTCAACTACCTGAAAGGGGGTTCCAAAGAGGATGGATCTAGACTGTTCTCAGTGGTAGAAGATGACAGAACAAGGAGTAATGGTCTCAAGTTGCAGAGGGGGAGGTTTAGGTTGGATATTAGGAAAAACTTTTTCACTAGTAGGGTGGTGAAGCACTGGAATGGGTTACCTAGGGAGGTGGTGGAATCTCCTTCCTTAGAGGTTTTTAAGGTCAGGCTTGACAAAGCCCTGGCTGGGATGATCTAATTGGGTTTGGTCCTGCTTTGAGCAGGGGGTTGGACTAGATGACCTCCTGAGGTCCCTTCCAACCCTGAGATTCTATGATTCTATGCTCCACAGATAGAATGATTCAGGAAAATGTTTTCTGTGTGAGTATTTAAAGATGGGTGCAATCCACTGCAGTGAGGAGGTATCTGCTCCAGCAGTTTTACTTCTTGGCAATGTCCTCCCTGCAATGGCAGGGAAGGCCTCTGTTCTTCTATATGCCAGCCTGCTGCTGCTGCCTATTTAACGTGGTCTGAACCACTAGTTTTCTGTGTCTACCCACAAATCCCAGTTCATCAAACACACCTCCTGCCAGGCTGTTACTCTGCAGGAAGCAGAGCCTGCAGGGAAGCTAGATGGCAATAGGCTCCCTCCTTCCTCCCACTAGGGGTTAAAGGGAGAGGGGAGGAAAGATGAGAGAAAGCTTGGGGGGAGGGTGGAGAGGGAGAGAACAGTGGAGGGGAGTTTATTTAATAAGACTGTAGCGAAGGAGCATCTACATAAGTAGATTCCACAAGAATCCACACGTGCATGTAAGACAACCCTGACCTGCAGAGCTTACTAACTGAAAGAATACTCAGTGAATGTACTTACGAGGTAGGATGGAAAAATGAGGGTGACAGTAGGCAGACTGTGCAGTTTCCTAGGCCACAGTGTGCAAAATTTGCTGGTTCTGAAATCATTTGTTATTTCCATTTTAAAATAAGCACTAGAAAACCCCAGTGACCTCGTGCATAGACATGATGTGCTTAAGAGCTTATATGGGGGTGGTGGCAGTAGGACTCTGGGGCAGACTCTTTTGAGCCCAGGCAGTGAGGGGGGGCAGCATGCACCTCCCCTGTAATTTGTTTTAAATGGATTTTTCAATGCCATAGCTGTACAGTATGAAGTCTGGAATTTACAGTCTTGTACTGACATTTCCTAATAAAGGCTTCATTAGAATCCAAACGCATGTAAGTGGACTCCAGGATATCTGGCTTGTAAAGGATGAGATGGTATCACCTTCTGTTATAGTAGGTATTTATGCTACTTCAGTAACAGCTGTCACTGCACTTGATAGAGCAAACCCTGCAGTAGTCTCAATTTAGCACTGTAACTGATGAAGGGTTCTGCTGTCAAGTTTCAGGTCTCTTCCATCTTCTCTTGATTTACAGCAGGGGATCACTTAGTGGCTTCACTACTGGCTTAGTCTGAATGTTTTAGTAATTCTTAGAGAGAGAGTAGGGTAAAGAAAGTTTACCATTAAACTAGAATTCCAAATACCAAAATAGAGGATGGGAGAGCTGCCAGACTCAAACAATTAAAAATAGCCCCAAAGAATGCATAGTCCTTTTTATGATCACTGCCTCTACCTTCAGATCGTGGCTTATCCAAATCTACTTGGGATTCAATGTATCAAAACCTGCATTAAGAACATGTGTTCACATCAGAAGTCCTAATACCCACCTTCTCTGTTTGCCCCACATGTCTAAGATGTTAAAAAATTACCTGGGAAGAACCATATTTAAATTGCTATTCATGACTGCTGCACACAAAAAAGTCAGAGGAAGGTGGTCAATATGGAAACATATGGACCTTTTCTAAAATCTACGGTACTAAGCCCTTCCCACATACTCTGAATAGTCAGTTATAAGTTTTACTACAACTGATGAGATAAAACAGCTGCTCAAGCTATGTTTTAATTATGTTCAAGCTCGGACTATAGCCCACAGGGGGCAAAAATTCAGAGGAGAGGCTAACTACTTCAGGATGTGACCTATTATGGCTCTAAACTAGAGTCCTGCAGCAGGACTGGGATCCCGCATGACCCACTGAAATAATAGCAGGAGCAGGTAAAATGTTTTGTTGTGGGCAGGAGTGGGGGTGGGGGGAAAAAAGCGAAATGCGGTAATTTGAGGGAAAACATTAAAAAAATTTAAATAAAGGTTTTAATACTGAAATGTAAGCGAAGGATCAAAAGAGATTTGACGTCTATTATAACAGGAGTTAAGTTTGTTTTTTTTACATGGTTTAAGATTTGTTTTACTCTTTTAGTAGTAACCATTGTCTGAATTCTGTGTGTGCGCATGTATACACACTTTTTTTTTTTTTTTTTTTAAAGGTAGCATGGGGGAATCTCTCTCTTGCGGGATCTAAGGTTTTTGCAGGTGGGAGCAGGATAAAAGTGCAAGAAATGATATGGAAGCAGGATTTAAAAAAAAACACCACACAACAAAAAAGTCCTGTGCAGGGCACTACTCTATACTGTTTTAGTCTCTGAAGTATCTTATGTATAATAATATCTAGCAGGAACGGGTGAGGGATGGAAATACAGCATCAACTCATGTTTGGCTTGATGTGCCCAACACATGCTTCTGAACAGCTAGAGGAGTGAGCACTCTTTCCACTTGATTTCGGGAGGAGTGGAGCTCAGGCATGCAGAGCAAGCGATGCGCTCTGGCTTGAGATGGTGCAAATCCACCCATTTGATTAATGACGTTCAATATTTGCTTTTGAGAAGGTGGCTCTCTCTCACCCTTCTAGGAACAGGGATACTACTATAACTGCAGCCAAGTATGCAGAAGACTAGCACAGATGAGGAAAGCAGGGGTACCGTGATCCTCAAAACCTTACCTGCAGGTACGGGCACAAGCATAACCTAACAATTAATGACTGGGGGAAGACAATGGAAAAATACCAGCATCGAAAGTCAGTACAAAAAGGCCTCTGAAGCCAGTTAAGAATTTTCCCCATTCCTGAAACAAACAAAAAAAGGCCATGGAAGTGGCTCTTCCAAGACCTTTCAAAGTGACAAGTGCCAGCACAACAAAAAAATTTGTGCTCTGAAATTTTATTCAGAACAAGTGTCTCTTCAGCCTGCAAGACTCACTCTACTTCAAGGAAGAAAATAAAGCACATAATTAGCTTTCATACTCTGGCAGAAACAGGCAGAAAGGTAAGTATTTGCCAAGGGATGTGTTCACACATTTGAGTGAAAGTAGTTTAGAGACTTCTGACTCTTGTGAATGAGGTCAGCCCACAGCCTTCAGGAGCACTGCAGTAATCCCCTTGAACTCACCTCTGCTCAATGCCAAGATGTGCATTGATACTGGCGTATCGAGCTGTGCCAGTGAGATTTTTGTCTTCTCTGTATGGTATGTGTTGCCTTGTCCTGTTGTCCCGGTACTTTTTGGCCAAACCAAAGTCAATAAGGAATAACTTAAAGAGAAATGAAAATAGGTTATTGCTTCCCGTATGCATCCCCACCCAATATGTACTATGTTTCATTAGGTCTGTAGTTAAATCAGAGTAATAGTTTAAAGGAAGCAAAGTAACACTGCAATAAGTCTTACTTGCTCTAACAAGCAAACTCGAAGTTTTAATATTCAATTATTTCAAGCCTTTCCTTTTCCAGGTGGGAGGGACTAGATTGTGCTACTTAACTCAAAGGTTTAGTTTTAAAACATACTTTACTACTGTTCTAATCTGTATTACACTAAGGTTATGTCTACACTGCCCTATAGTTTGGACTATGGGGGTGTGAACAACAGTGCGTGCTGTAACTCCCTTGTACAGATGCTGCGGGTGTGAACTAAAAGGTTCTTACTTTGCATTCATGTAGTCCTGTTTGAAGAGGACTACATTAATGCACACTAAAAGGTTCTTAGTTGGTGTCAGCAGCAGCCACGCGGAGGAGTCACAGAACAGCATGCTGACACGCACTGCTATTCACACCCCCGTAGTGCAAACTACGGGCCGTATAGATAAGCCCTTACTCAAGATCTGAGACATGTGATTATTAGTTAGGAAGGGAAATGAAAATATGGCATGGCTGTATGCGTCACAAAAATGTATTTATCTTGAAGCAATTTTGTACTACATACATTTAGATATTCATTTAATGGCAACTCAGCAACTTAAACTCTTCAATTATGTTTTGATGTGCTAGCGTTTGTGCATTTTAATTGTGTCAGCAATCAAAGATCATTTTGCATAGCATAAAAGGCCAACTTCAATAGTAATGAGATATACTGCTTTCAGCCATACACCCATATTTTTAAGCTACTGATAAGAAGTCAGCAAGCCAACTACCACAGAAGCGTGAGATGCTTTTATTAAATCCAGCTGATTATATTCACATAGCCAAGCAGCTTTAGCCCAGTGAAAGGATCAGATTAAGATTTATTTCTACAAAGCCTATGTCAACTAAACTTCCATAACTATCAAACTTAAATAGTAAGTAGGTTTAACTGGATTCCGGTTAGTGTGCTAACAGTTATTGTATTTTCTTGTGGCAAAACTTCAGGCAGAACTTGGCAGCAAAGAATGAGACTGAGGTATGTAAAAAGTGTTTTCAGTTATATATCTGGAATATTACTCTTTCGTCTCAGTGTTGAAGAACAATTAAATCTGTTCTTTTCTTTCCTTTAAGATACTCAGATAATTTTTTTAGCTCAACCTTCAAGTTTCAGCTTGATGGCATGTGACACCCCATTGCCATAGATTAGATCCAGAGGCCAACAAAAGGTTGGGGTCTCAGTCCATACATATGACAAGGGATTGAAGTGGCTGAGTGTCAAGCTATTAAGGGGGCTTTTGCAACTCTTAAATAATTCGCAGTAGAACCACACTCAAGATCTTAAGATCAAAAGACTATTCCAGGCAACTAAGACAGAGGACATGGCTCTTAAGTTCACTCAACAAGTGGGAAAGGGGGGGGGAACGGACTGAGGAATAGTTTTACCCTAGTATAAGGAGAGGGGGCTGCCTTTGGTACATCTAGGCGGTAACACAAATTAAATCAACACTTCTACTGTCCAAAGGAGCTCCACTTTAGGGTGGCTGGCTGGCTGGCGATTTGTTAATTACAGTTTCCTCTGGAGAGCTATCAAATTCAGAGTACTCTTTAGCAGCCTGAAGGCAGGTGTTAAAGTGGCAGGGATAAGGGGCAATGTTTGATGCTGAAGAACTTGGGGACATTTTGCCATAATTTATACTTGTTTTATATTTAAGACCATGATCTTAAGAACTTGCTTTCGCACAAATTTGCATAAAATTAATTTCTTCCTTTTCTCTTAAGGGAAAGCTTTGCTTTACTGAAATTTCTTCCAGTATTTTGGGTTGCTGTCATTTCATGTTCCACCAGATCAGGGGTGGCCAGCCTGAGAAGGCGCCAGAATTTACCAGTGTACATTGCCAAAGAGCCACAGTAATAAGTCAGCAGCCACCAATCAGCTCCCCCTCCCCCAGCACCTCCCACCCACCAGCAGCCCTGCTGATCAGCACCTCCCCCTCCCTCCCAATCAGCTGTTTTGTGGTGAGCAGGAGGCTCTGGGGGAAAAGGGGGAGAAGCGAGGGCATGGCAGGCTCGGGGGAGGAGGCGGGAAGGGGTGGAGTGGCGGCAGGGCCTGTGGCAGAGCCCGGGGTTGAGCAGTGAGCACCCCCTGGCACACTGGAAAGTTGGCACCTGTAGGTCCAACCCAGGAGTCGGTGCCTATACAAGGAGACGCATATTAACTTCTGAAGAGGCTCTGGAGCCACAGGTTGGCCACCCCTGCACCAGATGAAGCCACTGCCAGTCTCAAAAAGCAGTCAGAAAAAAAAATCTCCATTCTTAGCCAAACACAACTCAACTACTGGCAGAGACAACATCTCACAGGCTGAGCAGAAACATCAAATTCTTAGAACTACTGGGGCAATTTAGTAAGTCCTAAAGTAGATGCTGTAAGGTTACACTTGTATTAGCAGGCTACAAGTGCTACCTACCTTTGACATAGGAAAACTAAGTGCTGATGTAAATTTATAGCTGGCCTCCACACAGAAAGACGACTCACATCCACTGTTCAAAGTTTAAAGCTTTGTGATCACATGACCGTCACCAATATGATGCTTTAACAAACAGCTTTTGTGATCAGAGTGCCCCCTTTCAGCAATAACAAATATATAAGTATTTTATGCCTTAAAGAAAAGCCACCTTCCTCAGTGACTACACACATTCACTTACTCAGAACATTTAAACTACACAAGGATTTACAAAGTACTTGAAATTCTTCAAAGTCTCAACTGATATGACAGGCACTTTTATAATCCTTGGGGTCTGCCATTAATCATAAGTGTAGGAAGAAACACAGCCTCATGATATTGATCAAAATAAAAGGCATAGCCACACACACACACACAGCAGCCGTCTTTATAGGTCTTTAGGCAAATTCTGTATTTTTTCCTGGAGTTTTGTTCCACATGACATTTTAAAGCCTACCTTCTGCTGCTTTAAAGGGAAAAAAAAGCTTAGTTGCAGGAATTTTGTGATACTCCATGCTTCCTGCTACACCTCTTATAGACCTGCTTAAATGCGTATTGGGCTGATTAGGCTGTTTTTCCCTACTCATATTTAAAATGTACAGATAGCAATTATTTTAAAATGGCCTAATCCAGTGATGATAGTCCTGTTTTACACTGATCAAGTAACTGGAATCTCTGTTGAATTTCACTGTAACATTTTTCCTCAGGGACTTAACCTAGTCTCCAGGTGCAGGACAGCAAGTTCAGACACCTCCCTTTGACTAAGGGTTCAATGGAGTAAAGTAGTATTTCTCAATGTAGGAGGCTGGGATCTCTTCAGAACACTCTCTGACCCAATTTTAACAGGGACAGACTTATCAGATGCCAGTCAGCACCAACAGAAGAGCCATCATAGAAACCAGTTCAATAGCACCTTAATTTGATTTGAGGTATAAGGGTAGGGAAGCTGCAGATGTAGAATAAAGATTGCCTTGACTGACATGTTTTCAGAACTAGATTCCTAATGTCTTTGTCAGACAGGTGCAGCACAGGTAGTTCTGTAGTACAAGCAGTGAAGACTACTGCTTCCGCAAGCTACGTACCAGAATAGTACACCTTACCAACCGATGAGTTGCTTACTGATTAATTTCCATTTAGTTTCAACTGCATGGTTAGAAATAGGCACAAGACTTGCTTTCCCTTTCCAACCACGTCCTCCCTCCTAGCAGCAAGGAACCCTACACTTAAGATTTGAAAGCAACAGGCAAGGGGATTATCCAAGAGAGGTTTATCAGGGCAACCTCATTTTATGAGCACACAGTCTTAAGTCATGAGTGCCCTCACACCACCATTTGAAATGGATTTACCAAGCAAAAACTGAATGGGAAGGGAGACTGACAGAGGTGGTCAACAGGATTTCCCCATATCTGAATGCATTCAGATACACAGCATGCACCCTGCTAGTGGGCATATGTACAACCCTATGCAGCAAGTCCTGCTGCTATATTGCTACCAGTTTGAAGGGGTAACCTATTCACATCAAGACATGCAATAAATTGCACTAAAGTTTTATATACCAAACTAAAACCAATTTCTGCATTTGAATATAAGGCATGTACATAACCCATTTCACAGAAATGTTTACAGAAAACACTTTACAGTTTAGACAAGTGCCACAGGGAAACATCTTAGAAATGTTACATGTTTGCCAAGTATGTCTGAATAATGCCAACATAAGAGGTGCTTTTGCAAGGTCTACATTCTCCAGAAACAAAACAAAAAACAAACAAAAAAAAAATCAATAAAGCACATGAATTTGGGGTTGAGGTTGGAATAGGAGACAGTTTCAGACCTGGTTTAATCCTGAGAAAGATGGGTCCTGAGAAGTACTAACAGTCATGCTTCTTTTCCTCTTCCCCACTGGAGATTCTAAACACTGAACAAACAATAGAGGGTGGCAGTGCATCAAACAGTATTGCTTACATTGCAACAATGGCCGGCGCAGACAGGCAACACCGAGGCGTTAGAGAAAGAACAGGGTAGCCAAATGCCATCCTTCTTCCACCAAGCACTGTAGTTTTCCAAAATAGTTAAATTTTTTTTTTAAAGAGAGAATTTTGAATGATGTGGCAAGATAATTTTTGAATACGAGCCACTCCATAATTGCACTGCCTTAAACAGGGATAGCAATGGTGACATTTGGCTCTATCAAAAAAGGAAATTGAAGCTTTGCTTACAAAAAGCATTCTTTGGTACCACAAACTGCCCTTCCCCAAAAGACATTCAGAAAAAGTAAATCTTCAGTAAGGAAGAGGTAGAAGGCATTTAGTCACCTTAAAGTTTACTTTCATAAGCATGCAGGGCTTATTTCTAGCAGAGCTGAAAGTTCACCTTTTAAGGTAGGAACAAAGTTACTCCCAAATATCAAATTGCGAATAATTTAAAATTGATCACTTAAATTTAAGTTGTGACTACATTTTAAAAAATAGTATTGTTTATTATTGACAGGAAGCTACTGGAACAAGATTACCATGGCACCCTAGTCTGTGTGTGACTGGCATGTCCTCAAATAGTATGTACAAAGTTACTAAATATGTAGCTGCACTTAGCTACAAAGAAAAGGAACAAAACAGTGTATTGTATCTGGAAGCAAATGTTTCTAAAATGGAGCAGCCATTAGTCCAAAACTGAAGCAAAATGTCCCTTTTCAATTCTGCTTAGGTACAGCAACAATTTCACATTCTTACCTCCAGGACTATTTAAGTCATTAAACTTGGTATTTAATAAAACTCATGCCCACAACAAGAGTGTTTACCACTATTTCATTGTGTGGCTCTAACACAGATAGCAAGTGGCATTGACTAAAAATTCATGGTCTGCAGGCAATTTATGTTTTCCACTCAGCTGATGTGACTAACATGCTCATCTAATAAAATGAGCACAGCAGTATTTTCTAGGCCATTATTCCATATCAAGGTAAAACAAGGAGCTACAATGCCAACCCAGCATGACTGTGCAAAAGTATGGGAAAACGGCCAAAACGAAAGAAGTTGGAAATCAGAGACTGAAACTAGTAAAAAAATTAAAATAAGCTATTTTAATTTTTTCTAATTATATTGCCAGGTCTTGCCAGAAAATTAAAGAACCTGGCTGCTTTGTAGCAGAGAAAAATAGAGCTCTATAGAGTAAAAGTATGAAACTTGGGAATGAGCAAGGTTTAACAGCAACAGGATTACATGAAGACTTTACCTTTCAATTTGACTGTTACAAAAGATTTTCCAACAAAAACAGTTAAATCTAAATGTTCATTGTGCACTGCACCCCTTCAGACAGAACTCTGATGTTTCTCATGTTAGCAACCAATTTTGTTTCTAATGTTAATGGCTTCAAGTTGGCATTCATACAGGCAAACAAAGGTAAACATTTTATAGCTAATAGTGCCCAAAGATAGTAAACATTCTCAGATAGCATATAAAGAACATAAGTGGGAATCTTGCTTCCAATAAAAAGCTTAATTATGTACGTTTGTCCTGAAGTTAAAAATTTCTATTAAATAGCATGCTTACTGCATTGCCAATGCTGCCTGTCTGCCCGAGCTCAACATAACAATTGAGAATTAAACATTTCACTCAACAGAACTAGTAATTGAAAACAGTATTTCTCTACGCAAAGTTTCCAACTGGAAGCATGCATCTCTGGCTAAATTAACCTCCCCACACCCACAAGTTTAAAGTTAGCAACTAGAAGTCCCCCAATTTAAACTTTAAGTATTTAAGATCCAGTAAGGTCAGTTTTGATGTGTGATCTTTAAGCATTCAAATAATCTACATTTTGTTACTTCTCCAACTTGACAGGTTTGCAGAAATTGAGTTATAAACACAGTTTAAGTCAACAATGCTACCATCTCTAGGCTGTTATTTTTGTATACATAATCCTGACGATTGAAGGTTTCGTTACCAATCATTGCAAATTTTTAACACCTTGGTGACAGGTAGGTCAGGAGCTCCTACACTGGTGCAAATACATTTTGCATCAAGAAATCAGCCCTGGAGCCAACAGTTAAGATTTGATTTTAACATTAAGGGGGGGAAAAGCGCTATTCTCATATTCACTAACTTTGAATAATGAAACACCATAGTTGGACAGAGCACCCTTAGGTAATCAATTAAAATAGTTTACACTTAGGATTGTTTTTAAACATAAAAATCTGGTCATTAAATCCTCCTTGTGGGGTGGGTCAAAGGCCCACATGTTCATGCCACTGCATTTAGCAATACATGTAAGGAAATCCTACCACCTGGCATCAAAGAATTAAACTGATTTAGTCTCTTTGGCATATCCATTTCAGCAATGACAAACAGTTAACTCAAGCTGAATAGCTTTTTTCAAATCTAAATGTTTATCAGAACCATTCTTAGAGGCATTACCCTCCTTGTTCTTTCATGCAAAGACATTAGACTAACCTTATTACAGTGACGCCCGATACCCATTAGGAAGTTATCTGGTTTAATGTCTCTGTGTATAAAATTCTTTGTGTGCACATATTCAATTCTACTGATCATCTGTAAATACAAGAAAAAATAATCAGAATTTAACATTAGAAAGAGAAAGCTAAAGATCAAAGATATTAGAAAAAAGTCCTGTGTTTTAATTCAAGTTCATTTTCCTTAATAATGAATGAGTTATAAACTGCATATTTAACCAAGTACATTTTAACAAGTACTCACAAAATAGATTTGTCAAGTGAAGCGACAAAACAGTTTGATGAATATAATCAGTGGTCTGTCATCACTTGACCAAGCCTACAACTGTTTCACTATAAGTAGCACAAGTGGTATTCACCATTCATTTATCCACGAATTTAAAAAGCCCAAGCAATCTAACGGAAGTTACATTCTTTGTTTACTACAGGACTGTTTTATAAATCTTTTCCTGGTATTGTTTAACTAGGAAACAACTAATTAACAGTTTGTTACTCCACACGTGCCTTTTAGCTACTCTGGTTATCTTAATTTGCTGGATAATAATACTACAGTGTTAGCCGAGGTCTACATTAAGGGGACTATTGTGGTATAGCTACAAACGCCATCACTATGCTGGTATAACCCCATATAACGATGGAAGGTGTTTTTCCCGTCGCTGTAGGACCACCTCCCAAGCAATGGGAGCTAAGTCAATGGAAGCTGGACCTGGCTGCACCTACTCTAGAGGATTAGGTTGGTATAGCTATGGTGCTCAGGAGTATGGATTTTTTCAAACCCCCAAGTGCGACAGCTATGTTGATCTAAATTTAAAGTGTAGACCAGGCCTTAGTGAACTACAGGTGTCAATACTGTAGCATTTCTCTAAGCTAGTAGCAATCCTATTGGAATATGTCCCAGTGGCCATCTTTAAACTTACTGTACTAAAGTTCTACATCCTATCCAGCGGTGTGTTTAAAGGCATTCCTATTGTCCCACAGATACTTAGGTTATTCTCGAAGAATCAAAACCTTTCCTTTTACAACATTTAAAGATGCTGTTACCACAGCAGCCGAGTGGTTCTCCTTCTGAAGTGAGGATCAGTGACTAAAAGCAGCTGAGAACAAGGACAGTTGACACCTATCTCCACTCAGAAATGCTCTAAGCTTCCTTGGCTGACAGCCTGGGATTTCATGACCATTTGGCAAAGTGACAGTTGCTACTAACATCAGTTGGATAATCTTGGATAATTTTCAATATGAGTTTTAAACTCACCTATATTTAGGTCGATCTAACCCTGGCACTTAGGGCACGAAATTTTTCACAGCCCTGAGTGACTTAGCTAGGTGTTAACACCAACATGGGCAGAAAACTAATATTTGTGTTGCATTCTTAGTTCTCTACAATGCTAATCTTATACTCTACTATACCACAAAATTGCCACTATCACTATTCCTATTTTTTGCTTCTATGTGGTCAAATATTCACTTGAGTATATGGAGTACTGAGTTGCACACATTCTGACATACTTAAAAGGAGCACTATTTGCTTCATTTTCCTTACAATGCAAATTTAAGTTTCACATACCTGGTCTGCTAACATAAGTACTGTTTTCATTGTGAACCTGCGGGAACAGAAGTTGAAGAGGTCTTCAAGGCTGGGTCCCAGAAGATCCATAACTAGAACATTATAATCTTTCTCTTGACCATACCACCTGCAATGAAGCAGAGATGTCCAAGTTATCATTCTGTTTAAGATAAACTAATAATCTGTAGTATTAACATGAGGTAGACCGTTAATATTTAAATTCTAGAAGATGCCAAGTAATACTATGTTTTCCCACTTCAAAATAACAATTGAGATTGTTGATGCACAAATGCAATTAACTAGGCTGTTTTATAAAGTGTTCAGTATTTATAAGCAGCCCTGGCTACCACTAGACATGGAGTTTTTTTGTGACAGTAATTTACTTTGATGAAGATTAGTGGCAATGATGCATTTCTTTTATAATATTCATTTTGTTTAGGTCTTAATTGGATCAGCTCCATTTTGTTCTTCCTGCCATTGATGTCCAGAAAGCAGTACATAATGCTGGCCTTTAACTATGTTAACTCCCATTCTCTTATTAACCACCAAAAGCACTGACTAAAAACAACCCACTGGCAGTTGGCCCTTACAAGCTGGATACAGTTTAATTTTTTATTATTAAATAGAATACCTTTCTGTAAAGCAAGCAGCAACAGAAAGCTCTACAGCAACTTACTGAGTCACCCTACTTTCTGGAAAAACACTCAACTTTCATAGGACATTGAGCAAAAAGGTTTTGTTTTTTAATAAGGTGTGCCTTCAATTTTCACTCCAAAGGAGTGTCAGTTTCCACCTGCAACTCTCACATCCCTCTCAGTCTTCAATTAGATGTCTGCCACTTTCTGACAGAAGAACATTTGAAAAATACCAGTGTACCAAATTAAAATGACAGAACAAAGCAGAGATAGCTATATGAACAGTAAGGGCTGGTCCACACTAACCTCCCGGTTCGAACTAAGATATGCAACTTCAGCTACGTGAATAACGTAGCTGAAGTCGAAGTATCCTAGTTCGAACTAAACAGCACTTACCGCGGGTCCACACGCGGCAGGCAGGCTCCCCCATCGACTCCGCTTACTCCTCACGCGGAGCACCGGTGTCGACGGCGATCACTTCCGGGATCGATTTATCGCGTCTAGACGAGACGCGATAAATCGATCCCAGAAGATCGATTACTACCCGCCAAATCAGGCGGGTAGTATAGACGTACCCTAAGGTTCAAACCACATTTGGACTGGCACCTTTCAAAGGTATCACATCATTTTTGGTGTTGCTTCTTGTAGTTTCCAGTTTCACCCCAGAGAATATTCACATATAAGTAGTCTTTCCAGAGGAGAGCTGTACAGTTGGTTTTTTTTTCAAGCTATGACTATTTTTTCACTAGATCACAACAGGGCAAGGGAGTTAGACATTCCCTCACTACACACTCATCCAGGTTTTTATTGGCATCCATCTCTCTAGCATTTGAGCACCCAGTAGATATACTAAATTACATTACTCTGGACCAGGCAGATCTTGCAAGCCACCAGAGTGTCTAATCTCACAATTCTGAGCAAGGACATAGAGAAATAGTAAGGAACGACTTACAAAAAGCATATCTATTCTTTCAGCACCGAGGGAAGAGCTCTTCCCATCCACAGTATTCCTACTAACGTGTCTACGGTATTTCATACCACTGCATTCTATTATCCTACCAGATGTAGGAGGGGTTGATGGGAGCACTTCAAAATAACTCCAATTCTTCCCTTCAGAATGCACAGTATGGTGATGGGCTCATCTACATTGAGTGTGCTCAACTGTGAAGTCCCACAAAGCTTAATACTTCCCTCCCATCAGGTTTAACATCTTTTTGGAGCAAAAGGGGGAGGGAAGAGAGGAAAGAAGGAACCAACCACCACTGCTTTCTCTCCAGTTCAAACAGCACCTCTCCAAACAACTCCTCTGCCTAATCAAGATAATTAGTTGGATGAAAGTCAAGAAAGGAACATGCTTTGAAAGGTTCTCAGGATTCAGCAGTTTACAACACATATGTCCTCCTTACTCAATACTGCTTGACAAAATGGTCATGACAAAAACCCTCTGCCATTGACTAGCCATTGCACCTCATCTTATCAAAGATGGACCTAGCCACAATAATCATACTTTTGTGACCTTCAGAGTTGACTACTGTAACTTTGTACCTAGGTCTTTCAATGGACATACAGTCAGACACTGGAGTCATCAGTCCTACAAAGCGAAGAAAATAAGATTAACTTTTCTGGGATCTGACTAATATGGCCCTTGCCACAGCATTAGTAATAAATACCCCCCCAAAAAAGGTAGGTGAACAGAGGACTATATCAAGTTCTGACTTAAGCCCCAACTACCATATGTCTGTACAACTCCTGTAGCAAATACCCACTTAAGGAGAGGACTCCAGGAAAGTAAGGCATCACAGATTGCTCTGTCCTCATCAATATTGACTCCATCAACCCAGATCACGTGTCTCAGTACAGCCAAATGCATGGTTCTACATCTAGGAACCAAGTATAAGCCATGCTGACAGGCTGGGGGCTATATCCTGGAAAGCAGAGTCTGAAGAGGACTTTAGGGGTTGTAGTAGGTAACCAACTGAACACGGGCTACCAGTGAGATGCTACAGCTAAAGAGGGCCAATATGAATAGGAGGATTAAGAAGGCAATATCCCCACTGTTTATGGCATTGAGGAGACCACCACCAGGCAGGTGTTAACACTTTGAAAGGACTTAAACAGAAGCCACAAGAATGATTCAATGTCAGAAAAAACATGCCTTACAGTGAGGTTGGGAGTGTAATTTATAGTTTATGGAACAGAAGGTTAAAAGACAAATTGATCACACTCAAAGTACATACACAGGGAGAAGATGAAAGAGACTCTTTAGTCTAGAGCAACAGTTCTCAAAGAGCTCCAGGTTACATTCCCCCTGCCTAGGGCTGAAGCTGAAGGGATTAGGCTTTAACACCCCACCCCACCCTCAAGAGCGGTGGGGCTCTAGCTTTGGTCCTGCCCCGGGCAGCAGGGCTCAGGCTTCGGTCCCCCCACCTACAGTCACGGTAGCAATTTTTGTCAGAAGCAGGTCATGGTGAAATGAAGTTTAAGAACTCCTGGTCTAGAGACTTTATAAAGAGATCTAATGTTTGGATGTTGACTCCACACACACACAAAAAATCAGTTGGGATACAAGGCACAAATGTGTTATAATGAAAGTAATTAGATACTGGAATACTTTACTAAGGGATGTGGTTGATTCACCATGAACACAGGTCTAAGTCAATATTGGATGGATGGAAGGTAAGCTCTAGACCAGGTGTCTCAAACACGTGGCCCACGGAGTTATTTGCTGCAGCCCGCCCAGCTTCCTACGCCCGCCGGAGTTATTTCTTGTGGCTTCCAAGCTTCCCATACCCACTGCGCGCGCGCACACACACCCCCCCGCCTACCTCCAGGCGCTTAGCACTTTCCAGGAGGGAGGGGGGAGGAGCGGGGAGCCACACGCTATGGGGAAGAGGCAGAGCAGGGGTGGGGATTTGGGGAAGAGGCTGGAATGGGGTGGGGATTTGGGGAAGAGGCTGGAATGGGGTGGGGAAGTGGTGGGAAGAGGCAGGGCCTCATGGAAGGGGTTTAAGTTGGGGCGGACCGGAGGAAGGGCTTTTGTACATCTATATGAAAAGGTGTCAGTGATGTGGCCCTTGGACCAATGTACTAGTCCTCATGTGGCTCTCGTGGTGATTTGAGTTTGAGATCCCTGCTCTAGATCAACTACAGGTTATTGAGTTCAATGTAGAAATTACTGAGTATGACAACCACTAAGCCTATACTAGCTGGCATCCAAATGGTAATGAACCACCTATATTACCTATGCAAATCACTCAAATTTGACATGTTACCTAGACATATCTACACCATAAAGTTTAAAGCAGAGCAAAGGCACTCCTGAGTAGTGAATAACTGGACTGACAAGAAGGAGAGATCAGTTTGGCTTAGGTCCAACTATCTTGTCTTATAATGAAACTTGAAATGACTTTTCGAAGAATCCTTTAGCTGTACAACAGTTCCAGGCATTCTAAGTCCATCTGTTCTTTGGAACCGAAGCTTCTGAACCAGTTATGCATGGTGGTCTTATGAAGATATAGTAGAAAGCCCAATTAGCAGTTAGACCTTAAATTCTTTACTGGAACTCTTGGATGGGCATAACAGTAATTATGCAATGCCCTATAGATGCTTATCTGCTACTTTTTGAAGTAGAGTCAGTTTTTGCCTTTGACAGAACCCATAAAACAGTCAAGAACTGTAAGAAGCTTTAAGGTTCCAGTTTCCCTTTCAAAGAGTACCATATATTTTGTTTGCATTATAGGTATTGCTACCAGCGTAGTCTAAAATAGACAGGGTTACCCAACACTGTCCATTGTAAGACCATTTTCAACCCAAACAGTTACATTTTGGTAAAGTTATAAGCGACTGAAATTTGGCCAAGTTATGAGCTTCTGAAAGGCTCAGCACCTAGTTTGGCAGCTACATTCTCCAAAGATTCTAACTGTAATGGGCATGCTGCAGGGGTAGAGTAGACTTTCCTGCTATTGCTCCTTCCACCTGGCAAGAGCAACTGTCACAACACGCACTGGGAACTGAGTTTCCCATACTCCCCCTGCTGGCACCTAGGAAGAAGGAGAAGGCAGAACAACTTGACTGGAATGCAGAGGGATGAGGAGCTAAGGGGGCAGAGACTACACATGAACAGGCTGGAGGGGTCGGGGCAGAATGGTCTGAAGCCACTTGAGAATACTCCCTTCAGAACCTGGAATAGATCCCAGGATTTCAGAGGCCACATTCCTTTTATGTCAAATAGCAGTGAAGCATACTGAAAATATATGCATCATCCAGCAATCGAAGTGTTTTTAAACAAAACTCATCACTGTAGGTTTTTAAGAACAGGTTAGACAAACATATCAGGGATGGTCTAGGACCGATCATCTCAACCTGGGGAAGGGGTCCAACTTTTAAGGGGCGTGACAAATCTTCTAATAGTTCAGTAATTATAGTAAATGTAGGGGGTACAGGGGCAAACACCAGGATGCAATGTCACTCATTCAAAAACAATTTTAAAGGGGTAGGGAAGGAGGAGTCCAGGAAAAACAATGCTATGGTGGGACGTGATTTAAAAAAGATTGAGAACCCCCGATATTGGTGTTCTTGACCCTGACTCAGCACAGGAGGCTGTATTAGATGACCTCTCGAGATCCCTACCAACCCTACATTTCTAATATTTAAAACTTAACACAAGAAATTAGCACATTAATAATGGAGCTGATGAACTAGTTTAGAACTAAAAAAAAGCTGCTTAATTCAACATAAGAAATAAGAGGTCAGTGTGTTTGGGGATGTATATTTAGAGGTATTAAGTGTTTGGGCAGACCTTCCAGAGAAGTTGTTTCCTACTTGCTTTGAAAAGCATTTCAATCCCTCCATCCAACCCTCATATTCTATCAACAAACAGATGATTCACTATGATAGTGAAACATGTTCGGGAAGAAGTGCTTAGGTTTACCTCAAATGTAGAAACTGAATGCTAATTTCAGCCATGTTTTTATTTAAATTAAATTAGGGATTATAAAAAGCAAGGAAGCAACATGCCTTATTCCTCCTATCAAAAAAATAAAAAAAATAAAAGGGTAGCTGACCCCAACCAAAACGTGCAGGTATATCTCAGTGAGGTCCATGAATTGTTGGAAGAGGTAGGATTTTTTCTAACAAGGCATGGGTTTTTTGTTTTTAAATAGACTTATCAAGGAGTGGACTAGGAACATCACTGACCCAGACTACCAACAGTCTAGTTTTAGGTTTTTGCTAACATCTCAAGGTATTCTCCCTCCCACCAAAACCAACTATGTTTAGGGTAGATTATGTCCTTTACGGGTCATGTGCAGGCATTCTAGAATATACAAGAGGCAGATTGTTTGGGGATTTTTTTAAAATACAGAAAAAAAAACCCTGTCCTCAACCAATTCTAAAATAAAGGCTTTCAGTCTTTATCAAGGGTTCTTAACATGCTTGTAATATTTAGTCTACATGGCCTAAAGCAAAGCTAGTTCTACAACAACTTAACAAAAGGAATTTATGTTAGAAAAATGCTATCGTATTTCACCACCTCTTTCATTTCTTAAATTGTTACATGTCAGAAATAATTCCTGTCTATTCACATAACCAGTTAATTTGAAAGGTTTGGTAAAGAACATCTGAAATATTCAGTGTTTGCTTTGCTAAACACTGCAAATCAACGACTTCATTTTCCTGTAATGTTCCCAGGAAAAACTGGATTAAGAAGTGAGGCTACATCTTGTCCATTCAAGGTTTGTTTGGTAGCTGCTACTATTGGAAACTAATAGTAAGGAATGCAGAAACTTGGCTCTCACAAGCAAACCTTTGGAAAATATACTTACAACGTAGAAAGATCTGGCAAGTAGTCTAGTTTACTTTATACTTCTATATTCATTTAATCAATGTTAGCATGTAGAAGGACAATGTTATACAGACTTAATCAGCATTACCATTTGTGTTATGAGAAAATTAGATTTTTACAAAAAAGTGACGGGCCCTTACCTAGGGTACCCTTGCCACAAACTCTCCCCCTCACACTCTTCTCTCCTCTACACATGATTTCTCTCAAAGGCCCACCTCCACAGCAGCTGGCAGAATTAAACAATACACTCCTAATTTTGTTTAAGGGTGAATTAAGGGTATTTAAAGATCTAGCCAGCTATCAGATGCTATTTCAGCATCTCAGATTACAAATTCTCCATATCTATATCTATCTACTGGAGATTACCTGCTGATCTTGTCTTGGATCTGGAAGTGCAGGAAATTACACTTTTTTAAAATCTCAGATTGAGGTTTACTGTCAAGAAGCATCAATACATTTTGGATGTGTTGGAAGCAAGGCAAGGCAAAAAGGTTAAGATGAACGAAGTCAAAAAGTTAATACATTGTTTTAAGATACTATTAGCCACTCACACTATACACACACTAATAAGAAAGATGGAATATACACAAGTCCTTTGAGACCCCTAGCCTATAAAAAATTATTATATAACATCCTCAGCGATTACTTAGCCTCACAAAAGAAATTTATTTTTTCTGTGGCCTACAAATTTGATGTGCATGTTCCGGCTTTTGGCACAGCAGATGCTCACTCATTCTTGCTCACTAATCCACAAACGTGTTAATTTTTTTTAATCATACTATGGTGTTTGTCGTATCTCAGAGGTTGCAAAATTACTAGTAAACATACTATTGTGTAAAAAGTTCAGAATTAACTTGATGCTTCTTGATTGTGAAATAACTTACATTCTTAGCTAAACAGTCATGTTACTTCAGGACATGGCTAAGGATTTACACGTAGTCTTGGTATGATCAGATTTTTAATCAGTAAGTGTCAATAAATGGCAATTTCACCGTACACACAAACTAATGAAAATATATGATCAATGATAATCAAAATTTACAGATACGCAAAGTAAGAAAAATGATGCTTAAGAATTTAGTTTGCTTTAAGGGTATTTACATTGTATATTTTGATGTGATGTTGACAGTTTGCATTTTAACAGTTATAAAGTTTTAACTTTTTGAATCAACATCTACTGTCATTAAACAATTACTTTCTGACCTCCCCATTGTCTGGTCCCACAAGCAGTTTTCCACAACTGAAAATTTAAATTGATAAAAATCTAAAATACTTAAAAACAAATATTAATATCAGTCGAAATAATCAAAAAAGAAAAATAAAATTCTGCCAAGCCTAGATATAGGCTGCACTCAAGTTAGCAAAGTAACTCCTTGTTTATAGGGGTGAGAAATCTGGGAGATCAGAAATTGAGGTAGTCTTGAGAGTTTGAGGCCTACAGAGTTAGGGAAGTAGTCAGTTAGATTTACAACTGTTTGCATCCATGCACACATCCCTGCTTTCCAATAGGCTGAAATTTTCATATTCATTAAAATGAACTATTCAAAAAGGTACTGATTAAGAAAATGACAGACTTTCAAGTTAAAAAACCTTACAAGGCATCAAAGACTTGCAAAAATATACAAACCTTCCAGTCATACATGTGCATTAGCACATTTTTACTGTAGTAAAGCAGTATAACATACATAGGAAGAGTTGGAAAACTTGTTTGTAACCTCCTGTTTCAATGTCTGTGTCACTATGCTGGGGAATTAAGTCATGTAATGCTGTGGTGTGAGAAACTATTTGGTTTGCAGCTCCCAGATGGGCAAACAGGCATTCTGCCAAGTCACATGATTCACCTTCGTGCTTACTCAGCAAACCCATGGTTTTTATTTCTTTAATGACTAACTTTGAGGAAAGCAAATGAAAGTGTTGATACCGCAGTGCTAGGTGCACAGTTACTGAACTTAGTTCCACCAAGGCATCATCCTCTAAACAGCAACTGTTTTTAAGTTGGCTATAACTAGGGCCCTACCAAATTCATGGTCCATTTTGGTCAATTTCACAGTGATGGGATTTAAAAAATCATAAATTTCATGATTTCTGATATTTAAAATCTGAAGTTTCATAGTGTTGTAACTGTAAGAGTCCTGACCCAACATGGGGGCACGGGGTTGCAAGGTTCTTGTAAGGGGGTCACAGTATTGCCACCCTTACTTCTAGGGTGACCAGATGTCCCGATTTTATAGGGACAGTCCCGATATTTGGAGCTTTTTAAAAAAAATATTACTCCCCCAACCCCATCCCGATTTTTCACACTTGCTATCTGGTCACCCCACTTACTTCTGCACTGCCTTCAGAGCTGGGCCCTTGGCTAGCAGCCGCTGCTCTCCAGCAAGCCAGCTCTGAAGGCAGCACAGAAGTAAGGGTGGCAATACCGCAACCCCCTTACAATAACCTTGTGACACCCGCCTCCCCCCAAATCCCCTTTTGGGTCAGGCCCCCCAGTTTGAGAAATGCTGGTCTCTCCCATGAATTCTGTATAGTATAGGGTAAAAGCACACAAAAGACCAGATTTCACAGTCAGTGATGTGTTTTTCACGGATGTGAATTTGGTAGGGCCCTAGCCATAATATACATTTTGGAACTTTTCAATTTCGAAATCTTGATGTTAGTGAATACATGTTACAAGACTATGGCCAGTGACAAATTAATATTTAGAACATCTTGAGAAACCAGACTGTCACAATAGCAAGTTTACTAACAAAAGACCAATTTTGTTCAATTATCAAAGCAGTAACTTTATGATCAAATGTTACTTCCTAAAGTAGACTGTACATTCAATATTGTATGAGGAAGGACTCACTAGAGTATTTAACAGAGGGAGAAAGAAGAAAGCCATGTGTAGGAGCAGAAGTAGATGAAACCTCTTGTTTCTATGTTAGCCCAACAGTCAGTGAGATTCTAGGCCTGATTTCAGATCATGTTGTACCACTTTCACCGTTCCACAAAATAGCAGTTAAGAGCTTAATTCCAAATCATTAGGAAAGTACATTAGGCAAGTATAAACTCCATTCACATAACTTCAAGAAGCAGAAAAAGCCATTACATCTTCAGATAAATACTTATCTAAGAGTTCTCAAACATACAGATCCGCCCTTAACTGGGGCACAAACTTAAAACAAACACTGGCAAAAAGGACTCAAAGGAATAATCTCAAGCAATACAAAAGGCACTCTTAATGACAGTTACAAAGTACATCATGTTACTAAATACAATAAAACTGAAGCAGAAAGTAGCCATGTTAGCAGTCTTAGACCAGGAAACACACATGTGCATTTGAGTGTATGAGGAAATGCAGACAAAGCTGTTATAAGTTGTAGATATTAAGTCAACTAAAGTTCAAACATATCATTACAGCTTTAGATCTCGTTTACTCAAAAAGAAATGGGTTTTCTCAGACTACATCTAACAAAATGGACTACTTGAAAATAAGCACAACTTACGCATATGGATTTCATACCTCTACTTGGGACATTATACACATTTATTTTTTTTGGTTCCCTATGTTTTGTCAGTATCCTGTACTGATCTAGCCTACAATTATTCTGACTGTCACCAAACAACTGGTTCCTTAATATCTTTCTGTTTCAAATATACAGTTTCGTTATGGCAGTCACCTTTCAACTATTAAAGATGGAGGAAAATTTCATGGCAAACAAGTATCACTATGTACCAAAAGTCTGTATTTTTTACACTTGCTAATTCAACCTCTCCGGAGGCAGAGATAATGTAACGCACAAAGTATATATAAGAAAAATAGAGCTTGTCACCATGAGATATTTGAGACTGAACTGCCAAAGTAGTTTACAATTTACATATGTGTTAGCTTCTCCATTTTGATTTGTATATTCTCTTCCATGAAGCTGGAAAAACAATTGTTAATTGTTGAACTAAGTCAGGAATACAAATGCAATTAACATAATATGGGATAACTGGAACAGTCAAGTGAAATATTTAGCAGATATCACTCACTGTGGCAAGTAACCTTAGTTATAAATTAGGCCACACAAGTACTAAATTAAGCAGCAGCAACTAAACACTTTCTACAGGAAAGTTAAAGAGTTACTATAAATTAAATATTGTGACTGTTTTGTACAGCTAAAACAGATTTTGAACTAATATATAAAGTATGCCAGTGCAACTCATTCCCATAAATGACATGCAACCTGATCATTTAAATTGACTAGAACTCTCTATGCTGCATATGCACTTCTAAGGGCTGGTCTACACTAACCCCCCCCCCCCCCCCCCCCGTCGAACTAAGATACGCAACTTCAGCTACGTTAATAACGTAGCTGAAGTCGAAGCATCTCAGTTCGATCTTACCTAGGGTCCAGACACGGCACACAGGGTCCCCCGTCGACAGCGCTTACTCCTCGCGACGAGCAGGATTACAAGCGTTGATGGGGGAGCACTTCCTGGTTCAATTTATCGCGTCTAGACAAGATGCGATAAATCGAACCCAGAAGATCGATCCGACGCCTCCGACGCAGCGGGTAAGTGTAGCCTAGCCCTAAGTGATTGATTTGCTATTTTACTAATTGCTTAATGCAGAAAATCTACATCTGGTAAATTGTTTCTACAGAAATTAAGCCTTCCTGCCTTTTTGGTTGCAAAGGTAATCCTCCAATATAAGGAGAAACCCATGGAGTGCTTTCATCCCAAATCTTTAGATTGCTCTAGTACCACTCAGCTTTCCCAAGCAGGATGAAAACCGACAAATAACTGGTCAGTTTAATTATTGCATAAGGATGCCACATATATTGAAACTGACAAAACTGGTGGCTACCTTGGTATCTGCTTCTGCTAGATAAAGCTGTGAGCAGATGCAGACAGAACCAAGTATAGGAGAAGATCTGGAAAAGATTGAGGTTTTCCCTATTCAATAGAAGAGATTACCCTCCTTGTCAGCCAAAAGGCTCTGCCACAAAAAGAAAAGCATCAGTTGCTGGAAGGGAAAAAAATGGCAGGACGGACACACGGACACGAAACAGAATCCATCCACGGGACTCTCCCTGGTTCCAGCAGCTCACAAGAACTGGGCTTTTTCCACCACAGCACTGCCAATGGAAGTTACAGTTCTGTCCCCTCCATGTCTCATATTAGTATCTGGCTAGCAGGTCTGTTTTCAAGCCCTGTCTTATGATCTCAAATAAGCAGTTCCAAGCTGCGACTGCATCCTCACCAGTTAAAATATTTAACTTGTATAAAACACTGCTTAAAGGGACATTCACTTGAAAAGAAGTCTGAAAATTATGCATCTACTGTCACTAACAAAACCCTAGGATTACTATTAAGTACCTATTTCTTACATTTACTTTGTGCATTTGACAGCACTGTGTGTAACTCAGCTTCACAGTTTCCCTGAATAGTCCATTATTATGGGAGATACTAGTGAACACTAAAGCCAAAAGACCCTTGAACATTTTAAAGATGTTTCAGGACACTGTTTGAAGGGTGCTTTATCATAAGCTAATATTTAAAAATTTGAATTGTTTTAAATTAATAAATTTCCAATGTCCTTTACATCACTACTCATCTAACTGCACATATTGAACTCTTAAGGCTTAATGCTAGAATAGGTTTTACTCATTTTGTGAGTTAGGAAGTACCCATGCTAAATTTTAAATTTGAATAGCTTCATACAATGGTGGGATTCTACTTACAACTAAATTAAAATGTCACTTTAGTCAGCTTCATAAGCTTAGTGGGGTATTAAGACTCCTACAGTGAGAACACAGGGCAGACTACTCTAAACCTCGGTCATATCAGGAGAATAAGGTTAATTATAACAGTCTTCCAGAATTTGCTTTCCACAAAGATAATGGGAAGCGGTAAGAAGCTTTAACCTTCTCCCTCCACTCCCCCTGCAATAAGGAGTATGAAAATTGGCATAAACATGCCTCAACACCTGTAGAATATACAACAGATTTGAACATTAAGCCTGGTGGAAAGAAAGCTATGATATATACAATACATATGTTTTCAGTAGCCTTGGAATTCATCAAAAAACCAATGGTATATTTTTAGTGCCATTAATTATCACCTATCAGTGTGTGTGTTATTATGCCCTGTCTACACAAGACAATGGCTTCCTCATGTAGCCACAGCCTTAGTTCTGCCCTCAATAAATAAATGCAACATTGAATATGCTACACATGACTGGCTGTAACCAAGGAGCAGATACATCACCCATTCCAATATGGCCAGATCCTGGCAATTCATCTGAACTAATCCTCAAGAAAAATCTCTACTCAAAGAAAACCTATTTAAAAATATGTAGAGGGTGCATCTTGAAAGACATTTAAGTTACAATAAATTAATACAAGAAATAAAGTTCAGAACAAGCCACCAGCCAAATATACAGCCAGACGGAACCAAGGAATCCGGTACAAAAACTCAAATACCCCAAATTAATGTGATCAACTAAACTAGAAAGTAACAGATGGAAATGCATTGCCAGTACAAGAAGCCGACTGACATAATGCCCTAGAACCATCAGGATAAACCTGCCAGAAGAATGTGGACTTTTCATTCAGTCCATCAGAGCTGCCTTAGGGCACAAAATCAGTTAAACAAGTGTAACCTTGATTCAAGTTCTTTCTGTCAATCAAAAATGAAATTCATGCTGCACAATAAATACACGTCAGGAACACACATTACACTGTTTAACTACTAGTGCATTTATATAGTTCCTTGTATTCAGAACTAGTTTCAAATTCTTAATAATTTGAAGGGGTCTGCATGGTGGGGATATGGAATAATAGCTGTGCCCTTTCTTCAAGATTTCTTTTACACCATGAAGCAAAACCTTTCCTGCCCAAATCTGACTCTTTGTGGTTTTTATCTTAAACATAAGGATTGCAAAAGTTTCCAACCTGTCCTGTTTACAGTGAGGGCTGGGGATTCATGTGTTGTTAGCTTTATCAGCTCTTTGAGGTGACATTCAAAAATGTACTTTAAATTTGGATTTTGCCCTTTTGCTTCTTTATACATTATGAACGCATGTAAGGATTTTTTTGCTCATTTATCTTAACATATCTGGAAGATCAAGTCTAGTCATTTTGGTTTTACTGGATGTATCTAAGCATGTTTCTGCGCTTGCATCTAAGGGGCAAGAGAGTTGAACATTCAACAGAGACCTCCTCTTATTGCAAAAGTATTAGTAACTGCACTTCCGTGTTTACTGCTTTGATATATGTAGGGTATGTCTACACTTAAGTGTAGCACTTCAGTGTAACATTACCTACGGCAACAGGAAGGGTTTTCCTGTAAACACAGGTAGTCCACCTCCCCAGGTGGTAGCTAGGTCAACAGAAGAATTTTTCCATCAACCTAGCGCTGTCTATACGGGCACATAGGTTGGCTCAACAATGCCGCTCCGGGGTGTGGATTTTTCACCCCAATGGACACAGTTAAATCAACCGAATTTTCTAGTGTAGGCCAGGCCTAAGAAAGCCCATGTTTTTCAGAAGCTAGCCTGCATGATCTTTACATTAGTAACTCGGGCTTACCATTTTATTTCTTGTATAGATACAGCATAACAAAAGTCTTATCTAGTATTTTTTATACACAGGTCTCAACATTGAATCATAAAAATGTAGGACTGGAAGGGACCTCGATAGGTTATCTAGTTCAGTCCCCGGCACCGAGGCAAGACCAAGTATTACCTAGACCAGGGGTGAGCAAACTTTTTGGCCCAAGGACCACATCTGGGCATGGAAATTGTATGACAGGCCACGAATGCTCATGAAATTGGGGGGTGGGGTGCGGGCCAGAAATGAAGAGTTCAGAGTGCGGGCTCCAGGCTGGAGCAGGGGATTGGGGTGCAGGTGGAGGAGTGAGGGCTCCGGCTGGCGGTGTGGGCTCTGGTGTCCAGGATGGTGGGACCGAGAGGTTCGGAGGGGGAATCAAGGCTGGGGCAGGGAGTTGGGGTACTGGAGGGGGTCAGGGGTGCAGGCTCTGGGCAGCGCTTACCTCACAAGCAGCTCCGGAAGCAGCGGCACGTCCCCCCTCTGGCTCCTACACAGAGGCATGGCCAGGCGGCTCTGCACGCTGCCCCATCCACAGGCGCCACGCCTGCAGCTTCCATTGGCTGCGGTTGCCGGCCTATGGGAGCGGTGCTTGGGGTGGGAGCAGCGTGCAGAGCCCCCAGGCTGCCACTACGCGTAGGAGACGGAGGAGGGACATGCTGCTCCTTCTGGGAGCTGTGCGGAGCCACGGCACGCGTGGAGTGAGGCAAGCCCCGGACCCTGCTCCCTGGCAGGACCTCAAGGGCCGGATTAAAACATCTGAAGGGCCAGATGTGGCTCCGGGGCCATAGTTTGCCCACCCCTGATCTAGACCATTCCTGATACGTTTGACTAACCTGTTCTTAAAAGTCTAAAATGGGTGGAAATTCCACAACCTCCCTACATAATTTATTCCAGTGCTTGACTACCCTTACAGTTAGGAAGTTTTTCCTAACGTCTAATCTAAATCTCCCTTGCTGCAATTTAACCTCATCATTTCTTGTCCTGTCCTCAGTGGGTAAGGAGAACAATTTATCTCCATCCTCTTTGTAACAACCTTCTACATACTTGAAGACTTATGTCCCACCCTCAAGCTTCTCTTCTCCAATGTAACATCCCCGTTTTTCTTCCAATGTTTTCTAAAACTTTAATCATTCCTGTAGCACTCCTCTGGACTTTCCCCAGTTTGTCGAACGCGATCTTGCATTCTTTTATAAAGTATTACCTTGTGTTTAACATGGGGAAACTGAAGTACAGAAAGATAAAATGACATCTCCAAGGTTATTCAACAAGCCAGTGGCAAAGCCAGGAATGAGTTCTTGATTCCGTCTAGTGCCCTATCCACTGGATCACAATGCCTCCTGCTATGACTACTTTAATAGAGTGCAGTTGTAAGGTTTTATAACAGTTTTAAAGCTTGCCTGATTTATGAAGAAAAAAGGATTAAATTTTCCTTAGTATTCCCCTCCAGCAGAGCACAACTCAATTCTATTCCAACTGTTCAGATTACACACATTCTGTCACAGAATTGATGTGGTGTACTGTCAGAATATTTAACTGAAAACTAAAGTATAAAAGTCAAACATTTTCCAGACAAGAGTGCATTTAAAGAGTACCAGATCACATGTCTAAAGAGGCATACTGGAAAAATCAAGCACAATATGCACACAGTGTGGACATCACCAGGATCAAAGTCACAAATTGTACAATGTACGTATCCTTGATGGGTGTTCTAGAGACACACTCCATGTTGTAAGTCAGGTTATTCATCTTCATTCACAGAAACACAAGTATTTAGCCTGAATCAAATTCCATCATCTTAATGTTTGTGGACAAGAACTTCTTGCACAAATTGTTATTGCCCTTCTCTGATGTTAAAAGTAGAAAATGCAAAATAAGAAGCACTTTATTTTAGGTTTTCCCACTGCAACTGTCACCAGATATCATCGAACAGGATGCCAGTCAAAAGTAGAAATGTGTGGTTAGAGTACACCACACCACCACCTCCAAGATTTAAACCCAGAAGAAGTGCTGTGGAAGGATTTCAAATTAGGGCAGATGTTCTGAAAGGCAGCATTTTGCAGAACACTAAATGGTAGGACTAACACTGTGTGAACCTGAAAGTGAAATTGACCAGAGACTGTTTCAGTCACATTATAGAAGGGATTGCTCAACCTGAACTCTCCTCAGTTTTAAAAAATTGTAAATTGAGTAGTTTCAGATACTGTATCAGTTGCCAAATCTCCCAATCAATTTTTCGCGGTATTACCCATAATTTCCTGTTCTTTAAAACAGTTGTTCATTATCCTATTGTTGTGTGGAAAACACACATTTAAAATAAATAAAGGGGAAATAGCTGACTATTCACAAAGGGAAATGGGATATATAAGATACTGTCAAATGCACAAACTAAAATTAAAAACAAGTTTTCTCTTTCAGCGATATCAATCTTGTTATTTTCAAACAATAGTAGGTACGTTTTAGACAAGAATATTATTTAAAATGACTTAGCATCTCAGCTTGGAAAAAACAGTAATAAGTAGTTTATTACTCATCAAGCCTGAGGACCTCTCTTTGAACTGTAATTCACTTTTGCTACATGGAAAGGACAGATTTAAATTTCACCACAGCTAAATTAAGGACTTGTTGGTAGCATAACAGGTATGTTTTTCACTTAAACAACAACGATTTACATTTACCTAAAAATACCTGCTTTTTCAGACTGGTAGCGAAATTGCATAATCTGTGCAGCAATGGTTTCACACTTAAAGCTAGAGGTTTTTTGCTTCATACTGCTACAGGTATATTTGTTCTATCCTTACATAAGGCTATACTAATTTTGCAAAGGGTTTAAATATATAGGACAACACAGCCTATGCCAACATAGTTATGACATATGTGCAGGAGATATTACCGCTCATAACTAGGGGCACACACAAATGTCCTTATTTTAAATGAAGGAAAGCATTAAACTAATTAGTATTCAATAAACCATACAAAACAACATGTCCTACAATAACAGAGACCAGTCACAATGTCCTACAAAATCTGTGGGGTTTTATAATATACATAATATACCCATATAATATACCCATTATGGATATAAAACAAGGAAAAGAAGGGGAACAAAGCATGTACTATAGCTAGGCTTGTCAGGGTTCAATTTTCATTTTCTTACAACTGATGGCTAATATTGATTTTTAAACATTTTCTATATGTATCAAATTTTAACAGTTGGGGGAAATTTTGGGGGCTCAGTCAATTTAATGACAGTAGATGTTGAGATTCAAAAAGTTAAAGCTTCAAAATCATTAAAGCACAAACTGTCAACATCACCTCAAAATATACAAGGTAAATATCCTTAAATCAAACTATGCTCTAAGCAGCATTTTTATTACTTTACCTATTTGTAAATTCCTATTGATGGAAATATTTTTTCCTTGGTTTGTGTGTACACAGTGAAATTGATTGAAATTGATGTTTATCAAGGTTTACATAAAAAACTAATTCTTCCAATCCTAACTATTGCTAGTACCCTATCCTTTGCAAACCACTAAGTTACATTTATGTAGCCATCGACTCCAATAACATTGCTTTGATTTTCTTCACACTCACCACACAACAGATGTTAAACACAATTCACAGAATTTGAAATGTGATAAGCTTCTAATGAAGACTCTTGAAAAGTTACAACTCTTATAAAAAAAGTTTTTGTATAAAGATAGTTACATTTCAATTCATCTCTATACTGAAGTAAGGGGAACCCACCAGTTTTTGATTTATTCTTGCTCACCTGGCTGACCTACCAGTATTAGTAAAATAATCCAATTCACAAGTCTGCTTCACTACTAAGAAAATTTGAAAATAGTTCTGACTAAGCCTCCCCTGATGTATTAAAACAAGTTTTCATAACTAGCATGAAACAAGGAAGCTGCATAACAAGCGAATGGCAAGGGGAGGAATAATCTTGGCACTGTATCTCTACAGGGCTCAGTGACGCATCTGTTGTGGGCAACAGAAAGGGGCTGCCATTTCATTCCCCCTGGAGGTTCTCTGCAGGCCTGAGCCTTCCAGACACACAAATGTGCTGGAAGGGAGAGGTACATGCCACAGCATGTCCCACATCCCAACAGATGATGGGGGACGGGTTAGTCACGTCCATCCGCCATTTTCTGAGTAGAGAAGGAAGACATGTTGGAACAAAAACACAACAAAAGAGAGCAGCCATTTCCAATGCTGCCTCCCCGGAAGCCAGCCTACACTCCCAATCACAAATCCTGCAGGAATCCCCCCTCCTCGGGGATTGCTGCATAAAGGGCTGAAATCTACAGGGCAGTAAGGGGGAATGGGGAAGGCTAGGTTGGAGAGATCCTGTTAATTCTACCAGATACATACTATTCCACCTCCTAAATCAATCCTGAGTAAAAACACTCACCCTTTCTCTAACCATGGCGCCCCACCACAAACTGATGCACTGGACAAGAGTCCATACTGATGTCCAAGCCTGTTTGACTCTTACCTTATGTGTGGGATGCCAACTCCCCCTTGCAGAATCTTGTACAGTTTGCTCTCGTACAGCAGCTGGGGATGCCTGGCCTTCTGAGACTCCAACTTCACGGCCACTTCCTGCAGTGAGAGGGAACACGGATCAGAGCATCCACCAAGCACAGGGGTTTAGGAGGACACAGCACTCCACTCCCACTCAGAGCTCTGCTGCAGTAGACTTTGGGAATATGGGGAAATTTTCTAGAGCTCACAACACTAGCTCAGTATCCATAATATGGAGCAGCAGCAGGCTCTGCAAATAAAATCCACACGGTGCTGATTTGTGCATAAATATCCATCCTGGGAGGGAAATAGGACTAGAGATGTTTTGGTCTTCAGATCCATACGACTAATCGAGATGGGAGTTGTTTCTTCGTGGCTCGGAAAAATGTGGGATGGAGAGAGGAAAAAAGAAAACGGAAGAGTGGCGGGGGGGGGGGGTCTCCTGTGTTTCTCACCATATGCTGCGTGCCAGGTAAGTGTATGCCCCCTCAAAATGGAAAGGGATAGATGACTGGGGGAGGGGAAAATGGAGCCCTGCGCTGCTGATACCAAGGGACATATCCCTTTTTTGGGGGGTAGGAGGGGAGTTCCTAACTCTACCACCCTTCCCCAGGGTAAGTGGGGATCCCCCGAATCGATGTGCTATCACCCGGCAAGTTTCTCCTGCGAAGGGCCAGCCTCCCTCTGGTAGTGGACTAACCACCCCGGCGGGTACGCTGATCGCCCAATCTCTTGGAGAAGCCAACCGCAGGGGCCCGGGCTCCCTGTGCTGACAGGACCCCGGCTCGATGAGGGTCACTGGGTACGTGCCCCGGGGCGGGGACCCCCTGAAGGGATGAGTCCCGGGGCTCCCTGCGGGGCTACGTGGCGCCCTTACCTCCCCGTTGGTGATGTTGATGGCCAGATAGATGTCCCCGAACGAGCCCGACCCGATCTTCCGCACCAGCTTGTATTTACCCCCGACGATGAACTCGGCCTTGGAGCCGCTGCTGCTCGCCATGGTGAGGGGCGGCTCGCGGCGCTGAGGGGAAGTGAGGTGGGGGGTCCTACGCCGGAACAAGGGGCCTGGGGGCCTCTACGCCGCCCGGAAGGAGGAGCGGGAGGCGGCAGCGGAGGAGGAATCTGGTCCCCGCCGCTCAGCTTAGGCCGGGCCCCTGCGGCGGGCGTCCTCCTCCGCGGCTCTGCCCTACTCCCCGGCCGGGCGCCACTACACTCTCTGCCCGCTCCAGAGATACGGGAATGGCACCGGGAGGCTCTGGGGGTCCGAGCGCAGCTGGCACCGCCGGATCCCGGCCGCCGCCGCTGGGACTTCACTCAGCAGCCGCCGCCATCTTGTATATCGCGCGGCTGCTATCACGGACACAAAATGCCTCCACTCTGCGGCCGCCGCTTCTTCACCGCGCAGGGCACTCTGGGAACGGGGCGGGGCAGCTACTGCGCATGTTCGACAGGACAGAAAACGCGCATGTGCAAGCTAAAAGGGCAGGCGAGGACGTTGAGCCAGCGCGCATGCGTAGACGGAGTTAAATCAAAGTCAATGACTAGTTCGGCTCTTCACGCAGCGTCAGCTTCGGCAAGAGCACATGCGCACAACCCTATTCGGAATCCAGGCGGAAGGGTGAACAGGAAAGGGCGCATGCTCGCCGGTCCTCCATCACCTGTTCCGTCCCCCCCCCCCCTTAAAGGCCCAGTGGCCTTTCAAAATCACCAGGGGCCTCTGTCACTTGACATGGCCAATTTAGTGGGAATGGGGCCAGGGAGGGGCACGTGGGCTTTGCAGCCTGTTTCTGGCAACCAGCCTTGTTTTGGGGAAAGTAGAGCCAGGGCCCTGGGCTAGCAGTCTTTAGAAATCAGTCACTTTCAGAGGTGACCATCTGATTGTGGGTGCTTCCGTTTTTGGGGCCCAGCTTGTGACAGCCGGAGCCTGATTTTAAGAGATCTTCAGCATCTGTTGCAGCATTCAATGCAGTTAGTGGGAGCTGCTCAATTGGTGCTCAGCTCTGAAAAATCGGGCCCACAATGTCTCTAGCTGGCAGTATTGCTCATGCTGAGTATTCAGAAATCATGAGTCAAGCCCCAGAAAAATCATGAGCTTGGCTTAAAAATTATGAGATTTTTAAAAGTCTAAATTTGGAGTTGTTTTTTGTTTGGCATCTGTTTTTTGAGCCTCTAAGGTTAATATTTTCAAGTTTTCTCTGCATACATGAAGGATGGAGACAATTTTTTAACGAAAGCTGAGATCCTCAATTAATCATGTGACTGGGTGCTGGGGCTTTAGAAAAACACCAAATGTCATGAGATCTGGCAACACTTGGGCACCCAAAACCAGAAGTATCCAAAATCAGTGGCCACTTCTGAAAATTTGGCTGCACATACACAGCTGCTTTTTGTCCATCCCACAAACCAATCTGCTAAATAGTCTGGTTGGTTGGCTCTTTGTAAAGTGGCTGAAGGGACCCTAGGTGAAGAATACTTTGAAGATATAAAGGGCCTAAAAGTCAGACCAGGTATAAATGGGTCCACTCCCACTGAAGTCAAAGGAGTTGCAACAGCTTACATTTGGCCCTTTTTATAAGTGGATGAATCTCCTCTAGAACCTCTTTAGAGCAGGTACCTGACTTAGGTGCTTTATAAATAATAATAAATTAATGCTTTGGGGTCACATTGAGGAAAATAGCAGTAATGTACATTGTACTTAAATGCAGTATTCATAGATCTGTTTCTTGTACCCATGCTCTTTGTCACTTTTCCTGCTACATACCCCCTTCTTGATCTTCAGTGTGTCAGTTACACCCATTTACACCATCTTTCTGACCAGTACACAAATGACCTGTAATTCACATCACCTTTTACGTCAGCTCTGAGTATGGCCCAAAGTGGATTGTATCCAAGCTCTGCTGGCAACTTATCAGATCCCAAATCAAATCCGAAAACCTTTGATACATTAATGTTAAGTGCTTGACTTCATTGTATAACAAAATAAATTCAGAGTAACGTGGCACCTAAGGTCCCCCTGCTATTCTGAGATCCCTGCTGCAGTATCTCAGGCCCAGAAGCACAATAGGGGTGAATTAAGAATGGAGTGGAGCTGTCCTGTGCTTTTGTGCATACACAACCTCTGTTTTATCATCCTTCTTTGGTAGGTCTGACATGATTTGATTTACCTCCTAACCTTGGTTCAGCTACGAGTCTTTTTGGATTATAAAGTGTGCAGCACTAATTCCCGGAGATGCCTTGCAAATTTCTGCTGGGAGTTCTTTAAGCAGCTGTTTTGTGTCAGCCAGATATATTCTGAGTCCGCTGTTTCTTTCTGCCTTTTTAAATGTTCTTTCCTTCTTTGTCCTCTCGATCCAGTCTCTGCATTGTTCTTTTGCAAAAGCATGAAACTGAGAATTCCTTGTGACTCATTATTACTCACTGTCAGGATGGGCTCCACTGCGCAAGACTAAATTTGGGAGATTTAGGCCTCCGGCCCTGTTGAGAAAGTACCTACAGAAATGCAGCCAAATTATAAGAGCAGTATCCATTAGGTGCCAACTTGACATGTCTCTTGCTAACTGGATCAGCCACAGAAGCTCCCTTTCAGTTCAGCTGGTGGGGTTGCTAACCACATGCTTATGAATGATAAGGAGCCTAATTTAAGGCCTGGTTTACACACAGTTTATGTATCGATTTAACTACTTTGATTAGGGTTGTGACTTTATACTGATATGGTTAAAGTGGTACAAGCCCTAGTGTGTATGCAATTATACCAGTATAAAGGTGCTTATACCAGTACAGCTTATTCCCCTGATATATCTGCAACCACACTAGGGGTTGTACTATTTTAACTATATTGGTTTCTAAATGGCTTTTAGTTATAGTGGTAGACAGGGCCGGCGCTTCCACTAGGCGACCCTAGGCCGCCTAGTGTTCGCCTAGGGCGGCAGGATTTGGGGGGCAGCATTTCGCCGCCTTTGGCGGCGACTCCCTGGCGGCAAGAAAAGCAGCCACCGAAACGCCGCCGAGAATGTCACCGAGAACGCAAAGCTGCTGCTGAAGTGCCGCTACTGGAGGTGAGCTGCTGCGTGAGCTGCCGCAGGCGGGGGAGGCTGGCTGCTGCCGGGGGGGTGGGGGGGGGTGTTAGCTGCCGTGGGGGGATGGGGGGGTTGCCATGGGCGGGGGGCTGGCTGCCGCGGGGGGAGGGGGGGTGCGGCGTTAGCTGGGGGGGGGCGGGGCGCGAAGGGCCAGTGCAAGGAAGTTTCGCCTAGGGCGCGAAACTTCCTTGCACCGGCCCTGGTGGTAGAAGAACTCTCTGTCAACAAGCCCTAAGTCTTGGCTGTGACTATGTGATAACTCTGAGACTTGCCTAAATTCATTTGGTCTCCATTTGTTATCTATAAGGTGGCTGCAAAGCAGGAAACCAAGAGGGATGGAGAAGTCCAAGTGAGGGATAAAGCTTGCAGTTAGCAATGATCCTGAACTGCAAAGTTCAGATCCAAACTTCCTTGTGCTTCAGGGTATTTGGATCTGAGTTTTGCTTTGGTCCCATCTCTCCTTGCAATGAAAATAAAACTGATCTTAACCAACACTGATCACATTCTGGACTAATCCACATACTTTAGAATCAATAAGGATGCCCGAAGTTAAAGTCAGCCCCAAACCATTCCCATGTAAATTCTATAATTGATTCTTTGCATAAGTAAGAATATCTGCACTGGTCTCTCACTGAAAGTGAATGTTGATCTTGTACCAAGGAGTACGGATACATATCATAGGAGGAGGGAACTGGACTTTCAAGGGCCCTTGACATGCCTCAGAAAAACTCCCGCAACTCATTTCTAAATAAGGAGCTTTGTGTCCCCAATTGCCCATGCTGTTACTGTTGATCATGATGTGCAACAGCTCAGGAGGACTGAGAAGCACTTAAAGCTCTACAGGATTTTTAATGGCTGCTCTTGAAGGGATTTGAGCAGTTGGGAAGCTGTTTGGCTTGAGTCACATTTATTTGGAAGAGCTGGAAAAACAGGTAATCCGATAAATAGACCATATATGGGCGTATCTGAGTGCTACTGACCTCTCTGCTCTAGATTTGCTAAATTGTGCAATGCTGCCATCTGATGGCTGAAAAGTTACTGCTAAAGTTACTGTTTAAAACTAATACTTACATAGGTGCTGGAACTTGGGGTGCTGAAGGAGGCTGCCGCAGCCCCTGGCTTGAAGTGGTTTCCATTATATACAGAGTTTACAGTTTGGTTCAATGGCTCTCAGCACCCTCACTATAAAAATTGTTCCAGCACCCCTGAATATTTATATTACAGTGGCACCCACAGACTCCAATCAGGATTGGAATCCCATGAAGACACTGTGTGTGCCCTGAAGAGCTTACAATCTAAGAAGACAAGTATCATATGAAGGGGGATATGACCAAAGGTACACAATTTGTAATATACATATAGATGTTTGTTATTTTTTCTCTTGATAATTTTAGATATATAAGGTAAATGCCAGTTATCCCCATCTGTCCCTCAAGCCATTATTAATTAGCTAACTACTTACAGGCATCACAGCAGAGATGGGTTTTGAAAGAGGATCAGTTCAGGAAGGATGTTCTGGGCATAGAGGGCAGCCAGGAAGACGGCACAGAGAGGTGTGTGAGAAGCTGACGGAACATGCTGGAATGGAGGAAGAGTAATACAAGAAGAGGCAAGAGCAGATACATTTGGAGAGTAAAGCTCTGAAAGGCCTTGAAGGTGCGGACAAGAAGGTTAAACTTGATGCCATGAAACCGAGGGAGCCAGTGAGGAGATTCAAAGGGATTTGGTCAAAACAAAGAAGATGATCTTAACAGCTGCATTTTGTATGGTGATATGGGTGTTAGGGAGGCCACAGTAGCGAAGATGGGAGATGATGAAAGCTGGATGGGAGTTTTGGCTGTTTCGACAGAAAGAAAAGAGATCTATCTATCTGCCTATGCTTCTAGTTAGCAAAGGCATCAGCATCGATACAATCATCTCCCCACATAACCCTTTGATTCCATACACTCACAAACACATGCATTGCCCACTATTTAAACATACACATGCACACACATACACTTTCCACACACGTGTGCACACAAGATCACAGGGAAAATTCCACCATGTCATTCATCTGCATGAGGCTCAAAGAACATCATAGAATGTATGTAGGCTTGGAAGGATTCAACTTTTATCAGGGAATGCCAATTTCACTGCGCACACACACACATAAACCGCTGCAAAAATATTTCCATAGATAATAACGGAAATTTACAAATAGGCAAAGTAAGAAAAATGCTGCCTGAGAACTTATTAGAGTTTGATTTAAGTATATTTACATTGTGTATTTTGACATGTGATGCTGACAATTCATTTTTAACAGTTATAAAGCTTTAACCTTTTAAATCTCAATGTCTACTGTCATTAAATCATTACTTTCTGATTCCCTCCAACTTTCCTACAACTGTGAAAATGTAAATCGATAACAATAAAAAAAATGCTTAAATCCATAATTTTGCACAACTGAAGATTTAAATTGATACAAATTGAAAAAAATGCTTAAAAAGCAATATTATCCATCAAAATTATAAAAAAAAAAAAAATCTAATTCTTCCAAATCTAGATGTATGATACTGAAATGACCTCGGCTCATTTCCTGTTTCTACTCCTGCTCTGTCCACATTTTAAATGCCAGTTTTCAGATTTGGGTCTTGGCAATTTATGAGCTGTACTTGTGTATGTATCTTTCTACAACAGCAAGAAGGTAATATTTTTCCCAAGTACAAGAAAGAGAAATTAATTTCTGGATGGGCAGGAGTTCAACACATTAAGTGAATGGCATTAATAAGGACATAGGATCTGAATGAAAACCATAGAGCTATCCATTCAGGTATCCCGTGTCTTACCCATATCAGATCAGATCCACTGGTCCATCCAGTCCTGTATCCAGCTTTGGCACAACGTATCAGACTCAAAGGCCTAAGCTGATATTCTGCCCCTTGCCATATAAGATCAGCTCCACAGGTACATCTGCCATACTGAATTAGACACATAGATCCATATACTCTGGAATCTGCCTCTAGTAGTGACCAATATCTGATACCTCAGAGGAAGATGAACAGTCTTCATAA
This sequence comes from Macrochelys suwanniensis, assembly GCA_033296515.1. Taxonomy (NCBI): domain Eukaryota; kingdom Metazoa; phylum Chordata; order Testudines; family Chelydridae; genus Macrochelys; species Macrochelys suwanniensis. The sequence goes on along the minus strand of CM065782.1, from coordinate 86,805,285 downwards.
TGCACCTTTCCAGCTGTCATACCCTATAGGAGAAATACTGTAGTCTCTTTCCAGCTTTCCCATGGATAAACATGGCCTACACCAGGGATCTCAAACTCAAATCACCACGAGGGCCACATGAGAGCTAGTAAATTGGCCTGAGGGCCGCATCACTGAAACCTTTTCATACAAGGATACAAAAGTATAGTCAAAAATGAAAAAAATGAAGAGTAATATAGTATTCTATTAAAAGTCAATGTATTAACTTTTTAAAAACTGTAATGCAAAGAGGGGTTTTAATAAAATATAAACACTCAGTAATGTTTGGTGCTTGGCTGCCAGTGGAGTTGGCGCCTATGGCGGGCCACAGGAAATAACTCCATGGGCCGCATGTGGCCCGCGGGCCATGCGTTTGAGACCCCTGGCCTACACTGTGAAGTTTGGTCTTTAGTTTACAGAGCTGTGAATGATATTGACAGTCCAAAAGCCATCCAGGCCTTTCAGAAATGCAGCCACAGCCTCTACGTCCATATTCTCACTCTGAGACTTTGAAAAAAAAACATGAATTACACAAATGTTAACAACATTTGCACAGCCTGTCAGTATCGGAAACAAAATGAATTGATGAAAACTTCTGATTTTGGGTTTCTTTTTTAAAAGATGTAAACTACAGGGAGCATTAGTGGCATTGTAAATGTGAGTTGCAAGGGGATTTGTAGTGTGTGTCAGAGGAGGATGGATAAATCCAGTAAGCAAAAAAGCATGCATTCCCAGCTTCAAAGATGGTTTTGCAAACAACTGAGAGAAAAAAAGTAATTCCTTAATTCAAACTTAAAATTGGGAACTATCAGCCTACAAACCACCATCAACAAAATACAATAAAAAAATTGACTGAGACAAATCAATCTGATGGAATCATAGAAGTGTAGGACTGGACTGGAAGGGACGTTGAGAGGTCATCTAGTCCAGTTGCCTGCACTCAAGGCAGGACTAAGTATTATCTAGACCATCCCTTACAGGTGTTTGTCTAACATGCTCTTAAAAACCTTCAATGATGGAGATTCCACAACCTCCCCAGGTAATTTATTCCAGTGCTTAACCACCCTGACAGGAAGTTTTTCCTAATGTCCAACCTAAATCTTCCTTTCTGCAATTTAAGCAGTGACCCCACCTGCTAGTCATCTCATCTTGCTCTGGGCTAGATCTTTGCAGACTGACTACTACTGCACGCTTCCCAACAGAGTCCCCTCGCCAGCAAGCAGGACTGGTAAGGTAAACCACTGGGATTTTAAAATGCTAGACTATAATTTTAACACACTTTTCAATACACCACACTTTTTAGCCTCAGCCCTTTAATATTTTCTCTGTCTAAAGGCTCTGAGATGCTCTATGAATCTTGTGTATTTCATTGTTTTGCAGAGGGCAATGAAGCAAGGAAGAGATGTTTATATCTGTATCACCAGATAAAGCAAAAGGAATAAATCTCCTTTCTTCTCTCTCCATTAGATACACTGAACTTCCTGATTTGTTGAGAACTGTTCTCATACAATTAGCTCAATATCACCGTGATCCCAGCACTGCTCACACTTCAGTCGTTCTTTCTATGCAACTGAATGTCCCCAAAGCTTTTAATTTGATCCCAGGGTAGGGAGGGGGGCTGTGCACATCATAATGAAACAGCTGTTCTATACAGTACAGATCCAGCAGCATACTTGCAATAGTGCCAGTGAATCTGTCACTATGAAGTCAAGAGAGAGTGTGAGAGGGAACAGATCGTCCTTCTGGGCAGCAGGGATATTCCCTGCTCTTGCCAAGCAGCATTGGGGGGAAGCCTTTCAATGACAAGCTACACCATGCAGTGATCAGAGAGTGTTAAGCGCCTCTCCTCATGGGTGGCCTGTGAGTGTTGATAATTGGGTGTTTAATTTCTGAGCCCCCGGCTGGGATTCACTCTGCTTGCTGCTGTTGGCAATAGGGGGCTGGGACCCAGTGTCAGAGAGAAGAGCCTAGATTCAGTTTTGCTGGACTACTGTTTTAATATCAGAGCTAGGGTGGAGCACTTCACAAATAGCATAACATTTACAAAGACTTTGGGACAGAATCTGATCTCAGGTATGTCAGCGTAAACCTGACGCAAGTCCAGTGAATTACTCAAGGTTTACACTGATGTAAATGAGATCAGGATCTGCCCTTTTGTCCTTGTATTGCTCCTGCCGTTTGAGGATCTCCAATCACATTATAACTTTTCATGAATTTAACTCCACAACAACTTTGTGAAGTAGACAAGTAGCAATACCTCATTTCACAGAAATTGAGGGCCCCTGCATTTGCGGGGAAAGATTTTCAAAGGCACAGAGGGAGCCTAAGCCTTAAGTGATTTGCCCAAAGTCACACAGGAAGTCATTGGCAAAGTTGGGAATAAATCTCAGGTCACCTGACATCAAGTACCTTGGTCTAGTTATTAAATAACACTGCCTCTCCATCTGACTGGTGGGTTAAATATCGGGTTGCAGAGACCTATGAAATAGCATATACCCAGTCATGGGCAGTACAACCTGTTTGATGCAGTTAGGAAAGGTTGTTAATACAAGAGCAGTAACATGGCTAACATCTACGTGCTTCTGCATTAGAGATGGGCCGGTTCCTGTGTTATTGGCACTGCTACAATAGTTATGCATCAAATTAGATCTGGATGAATGGTTTTGCAGACTCACTGGGATATTCATTTCAGACATAAATTCTGGCTTAGTATCTCAGTGCTTTCCTGACTGCCCATTCTGTTCTGTCAGGAGCATGTCCTTGAGACAAGGGCACAGCTTCCTTGTGGCTTTCCTTCTGAGCAGGGTGGCCAGGTGTGTAGCTTTTCTATGACCTTCAGCTGGGGGCTTTTTACAGCAGAGAGTAGGCCATTTACTGGCCTATTTTTAGAGCTGCTCACAGCTTTTTGGGATGCTGCTGTAGACAAGAATCTTGCGCTGCTAGGGGCCAAATCAGATGCACATCAGCCAAGGGCAAGGCACCGAGACATAACCAGAGGTAGAATTATTGCTCTGATAGCCACTAACAGGGCTCAGACACTCAGAATATTGGGCTGCTGAAGTTATTGACAGGATGTAGAGTTCAGCAATCGCCCCCATACAATGACTATTACATTCAATGGGCCAATTCTGCTTCTGGTTCATGTGCCTCAACCCTGACCTGGAGGTTAATACAACAGATTCCCGCTAGAGTAAGGGGAGTTCATTGTCCGTGGCCCAGTCAGTCACTGGGCTCTCTGCTGAGACTGTCAGCAAAGGTGTCAACTGGTGCCACTGTGATGATGGTTTCCAGTGGTCCTATTCACGGTGTGAGGAGCTACTCAGCATGAGTAAAGGTGGAAGAATCAGACCCTAATTAACCAGGAAAGAGGCCTGGGTATCATTGTGAACAGCTCAATGAAAGCCTCTGTCAATGTGAAATGGCAGTAAAAAAAAAAAAAAAGTGTCAGGGTGCATAAGGAAGGGGACAGGAAATACTGCTAGAGATATTATAATGCTATTGGATAAATCCAGGGTACACCTTCCCCTGGCTGGAATAGCATGTTCAAGTCTGATCAGCCTATCTTAAAAAAGATATGGCAGAAATAGAGCAGGTTCAGAGGCAGGGAGTAGTAACTAGATGCCTGGAGAGGCTTCAGTAAGAAAAGAAATTAACAACTCTGGGACTATTTTCAAGAGGAAACAAAGAAGAGGGAGCATCAAAATAAGGACTGGTATGGAGGAGGCAAATTTGATGCCCTCTCAATATAAAAACAAAGTGATGTTCAATGGAAGGAAAAGGCAGCAAACTTAAAACTAATACAAGAAAATAGTTTTACACAACCCATAGTAATCTGTGGAGCTCACTGTCATAACAGATCACTGAGGCCAAGTATTAGACATTAGCCAAGTATTAGAGTATGGGAATAGCTCCATGGAAGTCACTGCAGTGGTGGATATAACCCAGAGTGTCATTCATTCATTTTTTCATAAACACTGCATCATCCACCTTGTTTTATTAAAAAATTCACTTCTAACATATACTAAAGAATTAAGACAGCAACTACTAAACATTCTCAGCAAAATGCAATAGAATGGGCTCATTTAAAACATCCTGTAGTGACTCTTAAATACTGAGCTATAGCGAGGATATCCACAAAGACTCCAACTACTGTATACCACCAGATTAGACTACCAAAACCATCCAGTTAACTCACACTGTCTGTCTAGGTGTGTCAAGGCTAATTTCCCACTCTGGCACTTCGAGTGCAGAAGGTGGGGGCCCGCAAGGATTCTAAAAATTAATACTGGCCACTCCAGGCTTGTATTAAACTCCCAAAGCTACAGCTTTTCTCTGATCTTGGACTGGTAGATGCTGTCATCACCCAAGTGCAGAACCCCTTTGGGAACCCAGGAAGATGCACTTGGGAATTCCTTCCTGTGGGGTACCCTCAAGCCCTTTTACCCTCCACCAGGGCCGGTGCAAGGAAGTTTCACGCCCTAAGCGCGAGTTTTGCACCAGCCCTGCGCAGCTAACGCTGCCCTACCCCCCTCCGCGGCAGCCAGCTAACCCTCCCGCCCGCAGCAGCCAGCTCCCCGCCCCGCAGCAGCCAGCTCCCCACCACCCCGCAGCAGCCCCCCATCCCCCACGGCAGCCCCACCCCGCAGCAGCTCCCACAGCAGCTCACCTCCGGTAGCAGCGCTTCAGCGGCAGCTCGGCGACGTTCTCGGCAGCATTTCGGCAGCCGCTTTTCTTGCCGCCGAATCGCCACCGGGGAGTCGCCACCAAGGACTTGGGGGAGGGATAGCTCAGTGGTTTGAGCATTGGCCTGCTAAATCCAGGGTTGTGAGTTCAATCCTTGAGGGGGCCATTTAGGGATGTGGGGCAAAAATTGGGAATTGGTCCTGCTTTGATCAGGGGGTTGGACTAGATGACCTCCTAAGGTCCCTTCCAACCCTGATCCATTTTGCCTGATTCTATGATGGCAAAATGTCCCCCCCCCCAAATCCTGACTGCCTAGGGTCGCCTAGTGGAAGCACTGGCCCTGCCCCCCACTCTCAGGAAGAGCTGGGGGGGGGGAATAATCTGTTGTCACCAGCTAATTAAACAACGTGCACAAACCTCTTAAGACACAAAAATCCAATTCTGTTCTTAAAAGAGGTAAATTTTATTAATTAAAAAAAAGAAAGAAAATACATCTGGGAATTTAGGCATTTCCTAGATTAAAAAAACAACAACTACAAGGATTAAGCATCAAGAATAGCTTTCAGTTTAAAGGTTACAAGCAAAACAAAAGGACCCGGGGTTAGCACAGAGGAATCCACAAGCCTTAACTAAATACAAGGAATAAACCTAATCTCTCTTCCTAGACATTTCCAGATCTACTTACATAGCTGGGGTTTTAAATGAGTAGTTTCTAGGTATGATACTGATGATTTTTTCATACATGGCCCAAGCTCTTACAGCATAGCTCTGTCCTGTTCACCTCTCCCAGGGGGAACAACAGACAGACAAAAGGGGAGTCTTGTTTCAATCTGAAAAAGTTCTGGCCTTCCCATTGGCTCTTTTGGCCAGGTGCCCACTCACTTCCTTTTACCTATGCATAGCAGTGAGACTTTTTAACCCTTTACAGGTAGGGCAATTAGAGAACAGCTACTAAGGGGGATTTCATAGCTACTGGCTGGCTGGGTGTCCATAAAAGGGAGCTCCTCCCTCCCCCTTCATTTATCACAAGGTGTCTTCTTGTAACAACAGAGAATCCCTCACACTCCATTTGCTTATGCCAGAGTAGGAAGTAAAGGGGAGGGATAGCTCAGTGGTTTGAGCATTGGCCTGCTAAACCTAGGGTTGAGAGTTCAATCCTTGAGGGGGCCATTTGGGGATATGGGGCAAAAATCAGGGATTGGTCCTGCTTTGAGCAGGGGGTTGGACTAGATGACCTCCTAAGGTCCCTTCCAACCCTGAGATTCTATGATTCTAAGGGCCCAATCTAGCAAAGCCATTAAGACTAGAGCTGGTTGAAAGTCAGAATTTTCATTCTGTGGGAAATTCCAAAATAAAAAATAAAGTTCTGTTTAGAAATGCAAATAGAATGTTGAAATTCACTGCAAAAGGGAAAATATGGGGAGGGGGGGGAATCAGTCTCAAATAATTGAAACATTTAGTTTCAAAAATTTCTAAGTGAAATTGAGCCTGAGCTTCCAGCTCCACTGGTTCCCAGGGAGTCTAGGATCACTGACTCCCCATCAGGCTACTTAAGAGCCAGGCCCAGCTCTCAGTCTTCCAGTTCTGTGGCTGAGAGCCTGGAAGCCTTGAAAGCCCCTAAAGCCTTTCAGGCTCTTGGGTCCAGAGCAGAGACCTTAAAGCCATAGGGCAGTCTGCATAGTGAGACTGCTCAGAGCTGCAGGCCCCCGAGCTGGTGGATTTCTGATAGAGCCCTGTCTGTGTGTGGTTCATGTTTTCGTGAAATATTTCAAGTTCAACAAATTGGCATTTTCCAATTAAACTGTTTTGTTGAAAAATTCAGCTTTAGTTCAGTGGGACTAGTCACATGCTTCTATTCTGGTTCTCAGACCTCGCTGATCACCATAGTATCTGAACACTTGCTTAAAGTTAAGCATGTGCTTAAATGCTTTACTGCATTTAAGCCTTAGGTCTTATGTACACACCAAAGTTGTACCATTTTAATGACACCACTATAACTAAAGCGGTATAATCCCTCTAATGTGGACACAGCTATATAGCTATAAAACAGTGCTATATTGGTATATCCTTATATATATACTGGTATTGCTGTATGGGAAGTGCAAGAAGCAATAGTGGTACAAGCACTTTTATACTGTTATAACTGCATCCACTCTAGGGGTTGTACCAGTATAATTATTTCATTAAAAATTACAACCCAGCCAACATGGTTCTACCAGTATAAACACAGTGTGTGGAGCAGGACATAGTGTGGACATTTTCTCCCTGTCCTGATTGACACTGGTAATGAATCTCTTGTCCTAAAGATTATAAAATTAAATGTAGAAATTAACCTAAAGATTAGATTTTAACAGGGTAAAGATAATTAAAAGTACATAGTAGAGCTTTTTCTCAATGCAGTTGTTCTCTTTAATTGCCTCAAGGCAGGATTTACATCACTTCAGGGAGTCTGAAAATGAAAGTTTGCACCTAACCTTTTCTTAAAAGTGATTTGCAAATTGATTTAAAATAGTTTCACAGAAAGGTTATATGTTCACTGTGCCAAACAGCTGCACACAGGAAGGCATTCATAATTTTGTTAAGTTTTTGTTTTGGGTTTGCATAGGTTGTTTCTATCATTCTTTCTACCCCAGGTTTCAGAGACAGCTCCAGGCACCAGCAAAGGAAGCAGGCACTTGGGGCAGCACGTCTGAAGGGGCGGCATTCCGGCCATTCTTGGGGCGGAACTTTTTTTTTTTTTTTTGCCGCTTGGGGCGGCAAAAAAGCTAGAGCCAGCCCTGCCAGGTTTGCTCTCTTTGGTTCACAATTACTTAGCTTTGCTACTGAGCTCTTCTTTCTTTCTTTCTTCCTTTCTTCCTTTCTTTCCTTTTTTACATTTTTAAAGCGCATTAAAACCCAATTAACAAATTTCAGCAAATTAAGCTTGATGGCCCTGCAGACTCAAGCCTTCTGTTTAGCCACAGAGCAGGTACAAGAACACATAGTATCAATGCAAGCTTCACACACATACGGTCACTAGCCCAGTCTATAAGCCTCAACCGTGGCCTGGCAATGTGCAGGTGGTTTTAGTACTGACCTCTTTGTAATGCAAGTGCCACTGTCATAATCCTCTGCAGTGAGGGGAAGCCAAATAATTTCAAATACTGGACATTAATGTCTTCAATATCCAAGCTGATATCTAGAAATTGCAGAGATGGGCCCATCAGAAATGTCATAAGCAGACAGAGAGAGTCACTGCAGGACACTGTCTTTACTGATCTTTATCTGGAATGATCCCAGACAAAATAGGATCTTCATCCTTTTTCCCTTCACTTGTCTTCAAGGCCATGTTGAGTTTATGCCAAAACAGTGGAATCTCCTCCTCCTCCTGTGGCCATATGAGGTATGTTTTCTTCTTCACCAGCTTTCTCATTCTGTGGTAGGGTGATAGATTCTCACTGGGGATGTGTTCCAGGAAAATCAGGACCAGGACATCCTTGTGTTCATCAAAGAGGCGAAAGCTAGCTACCTGGATCTCCTTAGAACACCACTCACTTTCCAGGTAGTGGCGGGTTATGACACAAATGGTCTTCCTGCTGGCGTAGATGTTTTCCACAATGTTCTTCAGGATGCACTTCCCTGGTTCAAAGTCACGGTGGTGCAGACATAGCCTCCAGTGGTATTTATCTTCCAGTGTGGGAAGGAGCTCATGGATCACCCACTCCCGGTCATGCGTGTTGTAGGAGACAAACGCGTCATAGTTGTATTTTTTATGTTGCCTCATCCTTTTGTACCTCTTGTCATGAATATAGGCAAGTAGCAGGTGGTAAGCATAAATCCCCTGCCACCTCCAGCGAAAACAGATGCAGACTATCATCAGCAAAATAATTGTGGCTGTATTCGTAACAAACAGGATAAACTCATGGTCGACTGTGCAGGAGGCGGTGTGGAAGGCCCACAGTTTTCTTCCCTTACTGGCAAGTGGGAAAGCACAGGTGTACTGGTAGAAATAGATCACCTGAGTTTTTACGTCACGAAGAGACCATTTGAGGAACATTTGGTTATCGCAAGAACAAGTGAAAGGATTTTGTCTAAGATCCAAAAAAGTAAGGTAAGGTAAAGCCCTTATGTGCTTAAGTTCAATTACATTTAGTTTGTTTCCAGACACCCTGAGTATGACCAGCTTAGAAAAGTTTACGTGGAGAACAAAATCAAGGGACTGCAGCCCTATTTTACTGAGATGTAGCTCTGTCAGCTTTGGTACAGGCTGGAACAGAACTGGGCTAATGGCATTGATAGGATTGCTGCTCAAATCCAGTTCTTTGAGCATAGGGGTGTAACTAAAGGTGGCTGGATCCAAATCAGTGATGGGCAAGTTGCCTGCATGGATTCTCACTATAGATTCCAATCCTTGCAAGAAGTTAGATGGGAAATTCAGAAGCCCGCTCCGACGCTGGCTGTTCAGAGAGAGGTATTTTAAGGACTTCAGGAGAATGAAGGGAGGGTTGTCAAGTTCTCCAGATGTCTCATAGGAGATATAATTTTCAAAAAGCTGAAGGTCCACCAATGAGTTTACTCCCTGGAAGATGCCTTTCTGGAAAGTTTCCTTGGTGATCTTATTTGCTGCAAGAAGCAGTGTCTGCAGGTGGCTCAGACCGTCAAAGGCTCCGGGTTCTATTGTGCTAATTTGGTTGTCCAGCAGGCTGAGAAACTGCAGAGAAGTCAGATTCCTAAACGTTTCTTTCTTGATGGAGCTCATCTTATTTCCTGACAGTTCCATTTTTTCCAGCTTCCCTAAACTATCTGAAAAAGGTTGTGAGATTTCCAAAAGGAGGTTCATTCCCAAATTTAATTCCAACAAATTGTGTAGATCCGGAAACAAATCTGAGCTGATCTTAGTGATTCTGTTTCCAGTTAGAGTGAGGTGCTTCAGGTTCTTTAGATTGGCAAAGTCATTTGGGACAATTTTCCTAATTTGGTTAAAGCTGAGATCCAGACTTTTCAGAGACATTATATTCGAAGTTGCATTTGGTACTGCAGTGAACTCATTGTTCGCCAGCGAAAGACTCTGTAAAGACTTCAGGGGCTGAAAAGATATACACGGTATCACTTTTAACTTGTTGTGTGTCAGATCCAAATGCCATAGATGAGTGCAGTTTTCAAAGACAATTCCTTTAATGCTTTCGAATTTATTGCCTTGTAAGTTAAGAGTCTTGACATTTCGGTGCCAAAGGCATACCTTTTCTATGAGATTGTCAGAATCAGTCAAGTTCAACTCATTTAGGTGGATCTCCTCTAGCAAAGAGCAATTCAGTTTTTGGACCACAGCCAATATGTCTAGTGGTGTCATAAATATTCCTCCTAAATATAATCTCTTTAACCCTTTCAGGAAACAAGGGTCTCGTATAATCCATGTAATGTGGTTATAGGTGCCAGAGAAAGATAAATCCAGTGAAAGAAGTCTATACAAAGCATCAGTTGCAACATCAATGAAAGAGATTGGGTTATGGGATGCATCCAGTTCACGAAGCCACATGGGCACATTAACAATATCTTTGGTCATGAAATTTGTTATATTGTTCTCTCTTATGTGCAGCTCTTCCAAAGATTTTACCTGAAACACAACATCCAAAGCATTCAGAGAACGTAACTTGTTTGATGATAAATCAATTACCTTTAACTTCATCAGGTGGGCAAAGGCGGATGGCTCAATCCTGTCAATATTATTTTCACTAAGTAGCAAGACTGTAAGGTTCCCCAGCCCATCAAACATAGAGCTGGAAAGAACTCTCAGCTGGTTTGAAGTGAGGTTCAAGATCTTTAGGCTGCTTGTGTGAGTAAAAGTGCCTTCTTCAATTAGATGAATTTGGTTCTGAGAAACATTCAAGACTTGCAACAGACTCAGTTTCCTGAAGTCGCTCTGCCTCAGGCTTGCAATCTGATTCTCAGACAGATCTAAGCTGCTTACATTCCAGGGAAGATGACTTGGGACTCGAACCAAGTTCTGATGATAGCACAGCACCTTTATCGTTTTGCTCCACTTTCCATGGACCATACAGTTCTCCAATGAGTAAGGAGCCACTCCTTGGCCTTGGCTGAAGAAAATCAAGGCAGAGAAAAGCTGCAGGAACAACATCGCTCTAACTCCTGAGAGCTCCTTTAGTTCAAAACCAAGAAGAGTCGTAATGAGGAGAGAGCTGAAAGTGAAATTAGTGCTCTTGTGTAATCAGGAAAAGTCTCCAAATGAGGAAGAGAAAAATCCTTGTGTTGCATGTCACTGTTAATAAAATACTGAGGTCTCTGTTTTCAGAAAAGCTGGAGATAGTTGCTTTAAGTCTCATCCTACTGAAGAATTAAAAATTAAAGGGCCAAATTTTCAAAGGATGGTGCAGTGGGTATGTGAGCACCTGATAGGGCCTGCATAAAACCAGGGCCAGCTCTGGGTTTTTTGCCACCCCAAGCTCCGAGAGCGCAACTGCCGAAGCAGAAAAAAAGAAAAAGAGGGCCAGATTGCCGCCCCTTGAAAAGTGCCGCCCCAAGCGGGCTGGATTGCCGCCCCTTGAAAAGTGCCGCCCCAAGCACGTGCTTTGTTGGCCGGCCCTGCATAAAACACTAAGGCATGTGCACAATGGGTAAGTCGGCAGAAAGGCCGTAATTTCATCGAGGTCTTCACCAGGCCTCGATTTTGCAGTTTAGGTCACTCAGATGTTTAAAACCCCAATTGCTCCTGTAAATCAGGGACATCCTGTAGACATCTAAGCATCCTGAACTGTTAGTGCAAATAATCATGGGTACAAAACTGCAGCTGCAAGAATGAGACCATGTTTGAAAAGTTGGCCTATAAAAAGCCTATTTGCTTATGTGGTTTATTTTTGTCTCGGCTGTGGAGAGTAGTTGGGAGGTCAAACAAAGTGAGTTTATGCATTGTGTGGCTTTCTTTGAAAGACATGCCTCAACGATTGTCTTTCCAGATAACAGGCAGAAATCTGGGAGTGTTTCCTTTAAGAAAATGAGATTTTTTTGGTGGTTAGTTTAGAGCAGGGGTGGCCAACCTGAGCCTGAGAAGGAGCTGTATTTACCAATTTACATTGCCAAAGAGCCACAGTAATACGTCAGCAGCCTCGCCGATCAGTGCTTCCCCTCCCTCCCCGCACCTCCTGATCAGCTGTTTCGTGGCGTGCAGGAGGCTCTGGGGAGGAGCGAGGGCATGGTAGGCTCAAGGGAGGGGGTGGAGTGGGGGCAGGGCTTGTGGCAGAGCCAGGGGTTGAGCAGTGAGCAACCCCTGGCCCATTGGAAAGTTGGCACCTGTAGCTCCAGCCCTGGAGTCGGTGCCTTTACAAGGAGTTGCATATTAACTTCTGAAGAGCCGCATGTGGCTTCAGAGGCACTGGTTGGCCACCCCTGGTTTAGAGGATAAAATAAGTATGTATGTGCACTGCTACCCTCTGCTGGTAGGAATCAGACCTGCTCAGTATAGGGTGTGATACAGCATGGCCAGAAGGCAGCAGGAGAGTGATCTAGGATGAGGAGAAGCCTTATTCCCTGTAGATTAATTAAAAGCACCTGAAACCAATTAGAGCACCTGAAGCCAGTCACCTGATAAAATCCCCCTGCTTCAATCAGCCAGAAGAGGAGTTGGAGCAGAGTGAGGAGGAGTTGGAGCAGTTTGGAGGAGCTAAAGGAGAGTGATTTGGTGGTGGAGCAGAGAGCAGTTTGGAGGAGTGAATCAGAGTGGATTGGTGGTGGAACAAAGAGCAGTTTGGAGGAAAGCGGAGGAGAGTTTTGAGAAGTGCTGCGGTGGGCTAAGAAGACCAAGATCCTAGGTAAAGGGACACCTGGCTTGTGCAGAGGGAAGGCAGGAAGCCCCACAAGCTGAAGGTCAGGAGAGGGAAGTAGCCCAGGGGAAAGAATCACTGGTACAAGTGGTTCACCTGCTATCATAGGGCCCCTGGGCTGGGACCCGGAGTAGAGGGCGGGCCCGGGTCCCTCCCTCTCCACTCCCCTTCCCTGGGATACTAGTAGGATAGCTGTTACCCCAGTTCAGGGACAAGAAATGGCACCCTGAAACCCCCCCACAAGAAGAGAAAGTGCAGGATCCATCATAGTAGTGCCGGCCATTTGCCACAAGGGGCATTTCCTAGGAATGTGAACAGGATTTAGTATTGAAATTTGTGATTCAAGTGTTAGGGTTGTCTTGCATTTACATTTTTCATGATCAAAATAGTGATACGTCACAGCACCACCTATCTGAATTGGCTTTGGGCTAGCCGCTGCCTCCGTATCCTCTTCTTGGGCTCCCTAATAACTTCAACATAGGCTTTAATGTGTCACGTAACATAGGCGTCAATGTGTCTTGGGAGCTGGGTTTATTAACAAAGGGTGGAATGCTCAAAAGGTGGGGTTGCAACAGCACTCACTGAAATTTGGCCTGACAGCCCCTCTGTCATGACAGAGGGGCCACCAGGCCAAACCTGAGTGGTGTTACAACCCCACACACGACATCACAATGCTTGGAGCGGGGAGCCGCTGCTGCGGGGTGAGTGCAGTTCAGTTGTTTGGACCATGAAAAACATTTCTGGGGGTGCCCCTGAGGCCCTCTGCCTGAGAGCTATGGAGAGTCTGTGTGCGGAGTGGCTCATGCAGCCTTCCTCCTCCTCCTCCTTTGAGTCTCTCCCTTCTTTATCAAGCAACAACTCCCAGAACTTCCTACCTAAAGGGTTTCTTCTCTTCCCTTTGCAATCCACAGGCTTCTGCTTTAGCTACACCCCAGAAGGCCTGATTTATTCACATGGATGCCTGTCCTGTGACATTGTTCATTTTCTCCACCTGGGAAGGCAAACTAAGGGCTGGTCCACACTAACCCCCTGGGTCGAACTAAGATACGCAACTTCAGCTACGTGAATAACGTAGCTGAAGTCGAAGTATCTTAGTTCGAACTAAAAAGCACTTACCGCGGGTCCAGACGCAGCAGGCAGGCTCCCCCGTCGACTCCGCTTACTCCTCGCGCGGAGCAGGAGTACCGGTGTCGACGGCAAGCACTTCCAGGATCGATTTATCGCGTCTAGACGAGACACGATAAATCGATCCCAGAAGATCGATTGCTACCTGCCGAATCAGGCGGGTAGTATAGACGTACCCTAAGTGAGTCATAGGTGGGGCTAGGCGCATCTCCCCCTAAAGGGCCAGTCACCCTGTGACATGATGGTTAATGATACTTCGTTCTCTCCACAGTGAAATTTACTTGAGGCATACAGCCAGCACAAGGGGTATGCTCCATTAAGTCCTTCGCAAAGGGGTGAATTTCACCCTGTGCCTTCCATCTGTGGATCTCAAAAGCACTTTACAGATATTTGTGAGTCAAACCTCATGACAGCCCTGTGGGGTATTTATGAATAAGGAAATCCAATGGCGTGTTACCACTGCATTGCATGAGAATCTCAGCGTTCTTTAAAGTACATTTCTAGCCCTTGTGGTTGCAGAGAAAAGTTGGAAAATGTGACCCTTAAAAGTGCAAACAACAGAAGCCAAATAAAAAGAACCCGAAATGTCCTGGGTTTTGAAATCACATGATTTTTAAGCCAATCTCGTGATTTTTGAACACTTGGGATTGGTGGCAGTATGAGTGTGGTGGGGTGTGCTCCTCACACTGGCCCTGCAAGAGCTGAGTTGGACCAGGTGGGCCAATCAGCTAATTAGGCTGCAAATGGGGACGCTTTAGGCTGGAGGCAGCTAGTTAGAGAGAAGCTTACCTGTGATGGACAGGTAGGGTTTATACAAAGGACAGGAAATCGGAAGCAGAAAGGGCAGCAGGGAGATGTTTGTGATCGCTCCCTGGGAAAAAGGGAGGAGTGGTTGGGGTGGGGGGGAGCATGCTGCAGAGATGAGTTGCCTAAAGTTACTCCCTGGGAGGAGGGAGGGAAGAGACTGGCAAACGCAGAGGAGTGGGAGGACCAGACGGTTTGGAAACAGCTCAGGGAAAGGCAGAAAGGTGTAGGAAATGGACCTTGGCTGCTGTGTAGAGGTTCCCTGAGCTGGAACCCGAAGTAGAGGGTGGGCCTGGGTTCCCTTACCGGTCACAGCGGGAGTGGCACTGTGAAGCAGGAACCTTGATACATTCCCCCCACATACACCCCCCCCAATGGGTAACTACAATAGTGACCTGGTCGGAGGGCTGAGTGACAAAGAGGACGCTGTGGTTCTGGAGCAAGAGACAGGCTGCAGAGGAGAAATTGACAGGGTATAACTGCTGGAAGGGGTGTCGGCCTGACTAAGCTAACCCCCAGAACCGCCAGGAAGCGAGTAGAGCCCCCTGTCACAGTGGCGCACAGAGAGACTTGTCCAAGGTCACACAGCGAGTTTCTAGCAGAACAAGGGCTAGAACGCAGATCTCCAGTCTGGACTATTAGAGCAATGCCTCAGGAGGCCATTCCTGGGGCCATTGTAATGGGAGCTCTTGGCTTTGCACAGTAACAGCTCCTGGATGCTAGGAAGATTGTGAGACCAGATCCAATGTAATTTTGGCCCCATAAGTAGCTTCCCAAGGCAAAAAAGCCAGTGACAAATGTAAACTCCAAAGGGGATAGAACTCGGGGGGTAACTGGCTTGACCGAAATGTCTGTACCTTCAGAGGGAGGGAGTTCCATGGGGCCCAGCTGCACAGCCTTGGTGATTCAATATGCTGCCCTCTCCTGTCCATCTCAGGAAAAGGACCAAGGCCTCAACTGAGTCCCTAGCAGGCTATTGCTGTGAGTGACACTGTACCCCGAGTGTTAGTCATGTGCTGGGTGTACCACAAGCTCAGAGGCAAGGTGTGTAGGCACTCCAACCCAGGGCTGGCTCTAGCTATTTGGCCGCCCCAAGCAAAAAAAAAAAAAACCACCCCAAGCGCCGCCCCACCGAACCCCCCCCCCCCCCCCAGTTTTGCACTGCAACAATTCCCTCCCCCCGCCACCAGCGCCTCTCCTTGCCGGAGCTCCGCAGCCAGGGCGGCCAGCCCGGCCCGGGCCCCGCTCTCCCAGAGCTGTGCTGGGAGGGTGGCCAGCCTGGCCCGGGCCCCGCTCTCCCGGCCATGGCTGGAGCTCCGCGGCCAGCCCGGCCCGGGCCCCGCTCTCCCGGAGCTCCGCGGGGAGGGCGGCCAGCCCGGCCCGGGCCCCGCTCTCCCGGAGCTGCGCTGGGAGGGCGGCCAGCCCGGCCCGGGCCCCGCTCTCCCGGAGCTGCGCTGGGAGGGCGGCCAGCCCGGCCCGGGCCCCGCTCTCCCGGCCGGAGCTCCACGGCCAGCCTGGCCCCGCCCCCGCTCTCGCAGCCGGCCGCAACGTTTAAAAAAAAAAAAAAAAAGCACAACCCTGAGCACCGCCCCCTCTAAGGTGCCGCCCCAAGCACATGCTTGGTACGCTGGTGCCTGGAGCCGGCCCTGCTCCAAGCACAAGGGCTTCAGGCTCTAACTCTCAGTGGGTTCCCCAAAACCCTTGCACACTTTATATAACTGAAGATTGATTCTTTTCCTGGGACTGCCAGAAATAACAGCTGCGCCCTGGGCATGCTTGTTGTAATGGTTACAAAATAAATCCCAGTTCCCAGGTTAGCCCAGAGGGGCAGTCCAGCACATGGGCATAAGGGTATCCAGGAGTCAGTGTGACCCCTTCGCATTGGCCTTCTGCCTGGGGGCTGCAGCACCATGTCTTCCTGTTGCAACTGGGTGCATGTTGGCGCAGCTCTCCGGCCCTCCAAAGCCCCAACTCCTAGGCTAACTGCTGTCCAGCTTTTCCCTTCTCAGCCTGCTCCCAGGTTGCTGCCACCCACTTCTGGCGCCTGTTTTAATGATTACAGATACCTCCGCTAGCTGGGTAATGAAGCTATGGTAATGAGCTAGCCGGCTTTTTTCAGTGCATCCGTAGATAATGCAGAATGGAGCCAGTGCTCATTTCCTGTGCCACATGCATGTAATCTAGCTGATGCCAATCATATCTGTATTTCTGTGGCAACAGCTTAGATACAAGTAGTTGGTTCAAGACATTAGACCAGATGCACTGTTGGTGTAATGGGCACAACTCCATTGACTCAGTGGCGTTTCATCCCTTTACAAAAGGTAAGAATCTGGCCCGTTGTGTTTTCAATCCATATGACTGGGTGGAGTGTTTTATAATCGGTTGTGACTCCAGAAAACATCAGTTTATGTCTCACACTCCCTGCCAGCCTGTGGATTCCCAGGGCAGCTAGAGTCACGGGGTTCTCCTATTGCATCATTGAACTGCTCTGACTTTCCGCTTACCCAGCCTACTTCTGTCTCCAAACAGGAAGCTAGCTGCCATCACAGGGTCAAGACTTAAATACATTTCCTGTGCTCATGGCACTTTAGAGGAGGCAAGGAAATCTCAGGCCTTTTACTGTAGATTTGTGCCGTAGTGGCAGCTGGGCCCTTGCCTATCTCTAGGACAAGGATTAATCCAAGTGCCTTTTCATCCCTACCAGCAGTCCCTGCAGGTCAGCGTTCAGGCCACTGGTCTGAGATATCAGCGGTTCCGAGGAGCCCTCACTCGCACTGTGCTTTGTGTTTACCCTGTTCTCGCTCCGGCTCAACTCCCGATAGGCCACAGCTTGAGAGGTGTCGAGCATGTGCCACTCCCCTGGATGTCCATGAGAGGTCCAGTCCCTTGACGCTGCTCAGTGGGAGTTTTGCTGGAGTAAGGATTTGGGGATTTTGACCCAGAGATGGCCCCAGACTGGAACACCCAATTCCAGACAAATAATTGTGAAGGAAAAGCCGCAGCTCAGGGCGCTTTGAAAAGGTGTCCCTTTACGACTAGACAGAATCCTATCCAGCCTCTTCAGTTAGAAGAGTGATCGATGCATCTGTCACCTCTGGCTTGAGTATCTGCTCCTCTCCACTGAGCTGTGAAGCTTTTCTTGCCATTTGAGAGCTGCTGCTTGCAGAAATCAAAAGAGCATGGCCTGAGAGATGCTGTTTGATTTTTCTCTCCTCAAAAGGCTGTTGTGAGCCTCCGTTCATTAGCGTTTGTGAAGAGCTGTGGATGGAAGGTGCTAGCTAAAGGAAGGGCTATTCTCGTCTTATTGTTGCCACAGTAAGGTAAATATCACCATCAAATCGGTCTCACCCATGAAGCACAGAGCCCTGTTCCATGTCTTCTTATGAGCAGTGCTTACAATGCACAGGTCCCCCTTTCTAGCTTCAGGAGCTGAGTGATAGATTAAAAGGATGCAAGCTGCATTGCTCTGGCGCTTTTCCGACCAAGATCTTCGAAGGGTTCCTGTAGAGTGGGGCTTTAAATGAATTTCAGCGCTGGTGAACAGTGTCATGGCGACAGCTCTGGAGACTTTCCAAAGTAGGGACCTGAGTTGGACTCCTTAATCTATATTTAGACACCTAAAGAAGTGATCTGCTTTCAGAGGTGCTGAGCACCCAGCAGCTACCATATTGGCTTCACTGGAAGCTGCCGGATGCTCAGCACCTGCCAATAGCAGGCCGCTTATGTAAGTTCCTAAATAACCCATTTTGGCAAATCCTCCACTTAGCCCCAGATCAAATACAACCCAGGCAGCATCAGGACAAGCTCCCCCTCGATGTGCCCGAAGACGGACCAGGAGGGACCACCACTTGGGGTGAAAGGGCACTTCAGTTAGTCCCTGCCAGCCGTGATGGCAATTTTATGCGGGAGACGTTTCTCCACTAGTCTTTGCACTGAGGCCAACAATTTTTTTCACTGAGTTTCTCAACAATGTACAGAGCAAGGCTATTTTTAGACCCATACCCCCACCCTCCACAGCTGTCTGCCCCCACAGACTGCAGAGTTCCCTTTTTTGAGTTCATTTCTGGAATTTCTGCTCCTTAAAGGAGCAGAACACAGCTAGGGAGGACATTCATTCTTTATATGGCTTTAACAGCACAATGCATATGCTAACAAAGGCTTTGTTTAAGTTTGTTAGCATATGTATTGTGCTGTTAAATTGGCAAAGAGTCCTCAAGGGGGGGAGACATGGGGATGGAAGGTGTTTAAACAGTGTTTTTGATTTTGTTTCTCTCCATTGGTCTGAATTATCCATGACATCCATACTGCAGCACATCAAGTCCAAATCATTAGCGGAATGCTTCTGCTTGCAGTGACCAGAGGATGTTTGGATTCTGATGTCAGTCCACACTTCCTGAAAAAAAAATTCCTTCCAACTGGTGGTCAGAAGAGTACTACAAGACACATACATAACCTCATGAGCAGAGGGCAGAGAGGAGACCCTCCCACATTATGACATAATAAATAAAATAATAATAATAATATAATTAATAATAAAATCTCAAAGAGGCAGAGGTTCACAGATTTGCAAACCTAAAAACCTGTGTTATGCTTTAAACCACCTCAGCACATACCAGGTTTAAACATGAACATTAAAAAGTTAACTGCAAAGGAACACGGAAGCCCATTAACCTGAATGTGTGCCAGCCAGAATGTCCTCACGGACTAAAGGTGCCGTCACACCTGAACAGCTAAAAAGTAACCTTGCCCTTTTAAACTAAACGGAATCATGTCACTGACTCCATCTCTGTTGTTACATAACAGATAACAAAACTCCAGTGGGGCATGGTGCTGGCACATAGGGTCTCAGGTACGTGGTGTGATTTTTCAGAATCTCTTTTGGGAATAATCATGTAGGTGAAATAGCTGGTACTTATGATTATGCTATTTCTATGCATGTATATTCTTCTTGGTATCTGAAGTTATGAATATTTGCTATGTTTACTACATGTTTGCTCCTGTGGTAAAGTCCACAAGGTACTTAGCCAGCACATGAAGGGACAAGTCAAGTTGAATGGCCCATTAAGGAACACTTAGCTCACTATGGACCCTGGAAAATGCCTGTCTACACTTAATGGACTTTTTGTGAATGTTCTAACCAGAATATGGGTGGCGGTGATGGACATGTAGCTTGCCCATGTGACTCCAAACACCATCTTTCACAGTAAGAACAGATTTCCCTTTACTTGGCACTTAGCAGAAGCTAAAAGGCCCTGGCCTGGAAACATCTCCATTTTACCTCTTTCCTGCTCTGGCCTCTTTCCTGCTCCAGCCTCTGGACTATGAACATATACTAATGGGAGCATTCTAATCAAGGGACCGAGGACTTTAAAGTAATCTGGAGCCTTCATATTTCCCTGATCCTTTGCAGATGGACTTATGAGTTGGATATGGTACAGAGACTGTTCTAGCCTCATTGATTGCTGATTTCTCCCTTGCAAAGGACAAAGATCAGATGTCTGCTGGCTTTCTCACATGAGTCAGCAGCCTTTGATACCTGTGGTATAAGCAACATAGACTTGCTTGAGCAGTTTTGTTCTTTCCTCTCCAAATGCCAAAGCCTGTTCCCATTGAACTCAATAGCAAAACTCCTTTTGATCTCAATGGGAACAGGATTTGGCCCCAAGAGATCAGAGAATGCGATTTTGGTCAATTGCTTATCTGTCCTGAAACAGTTCTCATGCATCTATGTTCTGCCAGGCTGATTTTGATTGCCCAACCCCACCCCCCGTATGTCATGCTCAGGAAAATAATAAAACAATTTGGGCTGTAGTTCTATCAAGATGTACATGGCACACACAGTTCTGTGCCTCTTTTCCATCAAACCCAGATGGCGCAGCATCTTTGCTTTCCTGGTGCTTGGCAGAGAGCAATACTTAGATAAAGGCGCGCTGGCAGAAGCTTAATTTGGACATAAGGGAGGCACTGATAGTGTGTTAAGGGAAAGTGGCATGATTGTCCTTCCTATCCTTCTTTAATTTAAGAAGTTTTCAAATTGGGGTGCTGCTGGATCCTCAATGACACCTGGAAGTACAGGTGGCATCAGGGTCCCAAAGCATCATTTTACAACTGCATCTTTTGAACAGATGCAGTTGTAAAATTTTAGACAGGTAATGGGGGTGTCAGAGGGGACGGGGAGAGTGTGGGGGCCCCGGGCTGGGGACAGGGTGGGGAGGAGTCACATGGAGGGTCACGTGGGGAGGTCACGTGCCCCCCCTTATGTCCCTCCCATGAGTGCAGTACCAGCAAGAAATGATTTCTACTTGCACCACTGTTCCTGATAGATAAAAAGTCTATTGAACAACTCTCAGGCCATTACTATTACAGATGTCCAGGTCCAGGTCCAAAGCCCATTAATAACCGGGGACCAGATAGAATCTAGCTGTGTCCGAGAAATGATTTCCTTCCCAAGTCTTCCAGCCCCTCTTGTCATCCTGAAATCTCCACAGGTCTTACTTCCTCCTAAACTCGGGAGTTCTCAATCATTTATAGTCAAGGGAAAGAATCCAGCTGCTCATTAGCCACTTCGCAGAACAAACCACCTACATCTCGTTTGTTAATTAAAAGAACAGATCATTGCACTGCATTTTCTTTATTAAAACCAGTGATTTAAGTCATTCTAACTAAAGCTTCATCAGGCTTTTCATGAGCCCAGGATGATTGGCTGACATGGAAGCAGAAGAGAAAAGCTCAAGATTCGAAGCACAAGAAATAAACGTTCAGCATTCATCAGTCCACAAGGATACACCTGAAATCAGCTCCTGACGCTGTCCTGGACTCCTCCAGCTTCCTTTTGCTTTATATGAGAGTGGGCCATAATGTTGGAAATGATTGGATTGTGCATTTCTTGGACAGTGTTCAAGGAGAGTGCAGGTGAATGCAGAGCTGGAGCTCCCTTGGGAAGAGATTAGACTGCAATGCAAGGACAACAAAACAGAGAAACCTAATTTCCAGGGTCACTTCTTCTGAACTTGGTGTATCCGCCAAGCTGCATTGTACTAATATCTCTCCTGATCTACTGGCTATGGTCCATCTTATGTATAAAGTGTGTATTCTCAATGTCTCTGAACAGTCTCACTGGAGCTACTCCTAGATGATTTGAGGAGTAGGGTTGGGCCATATGACATATAAAAGCTAATTTTCTCTATATTTGCAATAAGCTCTCAGATCTATGATATGACCTGTTCTGTCACAGTAATTAAGTCATTCTTCATACACACATAGGTCACAGAGGAAACTTCACTACCATTATAATTCCGGGAGTGAAACTGGTTGGTTTTTTCAATGCTTTGAACATATGGCATTTCCATAAGTGCTATTAATAACACACTTTTTAAAAGTTGAAAATAATTCTGAAAACAAATGTTTTTAAAATATCAATTTCCTCTTATTTTCCCTGTGCGAGTCTCCCTTTGCAACTCTCACATAACAGGATAAAGACAGCTGGGGCCAGATTTTCCCATGGGGTAAATCAGCCTTCTTTCACAGAAGCCAATGGAGCTATACTAATTTTCACCATCTGAGGATCTGGCCCACAGCATGAAACCAAAGGTGAATGCTGCAAGCCCTCGGTATGGTCAACGTGAGTTCTTCCTGCATTTGGGACCACAGCTACCAGGTGTTTTCATATTGTGAAACTCAAACTCCCCTCTCATTGAATTCAATAGGGCTATAGCACCATAACTAAGAGGAGAATGTGTCTTTAGATCTTCAGTCACACTAAAACTGCTTTGGAATTATCAGCCATTTCACAACAGCCTGTGGTTTTTTGGGTGCAAACTGACTCAAGTGATCATTGAGACAAACCTTCCGAGGTGGTCAGAGTAGCTGGAGCTGAAGCATAAAAATATGAAATAAATCCTATCAAGAGAACTTAAAAGCCCCATTATTTTACTCCATATTAAGTGCCGTTTTTCCAAGCAGCCCTTGCTCCCCCAGGCCATAATGAGATTAGTGTTCACATTAAATGGCCTGTAAGATATTTGCCTTTGTCAGTTTGTAGTCTCTGTGCTTGGAAAGGCAACAGGAAATAGCACAGAGAAACTCCCTTCTGTTAGTGATAAAGAATATTTCAAGGAAAATAAGCAACTGGATATGAAAACAATGGCAGAATGGAACACGTAGCGAGATACCTTGGAGCACAGCCTGCTGCCACTGAAGTCAATAGGAATTTTACCACGGCTGCAGTGGAAGCAGGACTGTGAGAAATGACCTAATTGCAGTAATTATGTACTTTAAAAACTCAAATGTTTTCCCTGCATCACGCTCCACATGCAGAAGGTCTGCAGTATTTGTCTGCACAATCTGCCCTATCTTATTCTTCTCTTTCCTGGGCCCCAACACCAGACTGTCTGATGTTCACCTTACAGCAGCAGTTTAGCAAGAAATCGGTGTTAAAAAAATTGGTTTGCATCTGACATCACCTGCGAAGAACAATCCAGCTTCATTCAAGAAGATGGGCCCCAAAACAGGAGATACTGTAAAACACAAGATCTGCTTCTCTTTAAAATGAACAGAAAATACCAATTGTCTGTTCAGTCATTTCTGGAAACTCCAGTGTCGTGGGTCCACAGGCTTGGTGCTCTTGAACAGCTCTGAATCAATCCCTGGCAGGAGCCTCTTCATTGTGACAATCCACTCAGGGCTCACTCTCAGTAGGGTAAGATTCCTTGCCTTCAATGCCTCCTGGGATTAACCACGGAGCCTTCAGCACCCCAGCTTCATGCTGTGAGTCCCAGCTGAATAGGCCACCTGAGGAAGACTTGCAAACTCCCCACCAAAGGGAAGCAAAGCACACACATACACACACGCATGCACACACACACGACTTCCTTAGTTCTCAATCAGTAGTGACTCTCAGCCAGCATTGTAAAAACAAAAGGGTTTATTAGTTGTCTGGCAGTGACTCTCAGCCAGCATTGTAAAAACAAAAGGGTTTATTAGTTGTCTGGAACACAGCATAGAAAATTCTTTGTTAGCACAGCAAGCAGGAAGTTACAGCAAAGTCCATCTTGGTCAGATCCAGAGCCCTACGAGCTGGCTCTCGACCCCCAAGTCCCCATTTCACCAGCCCCCACTCTTTCCAGCTGCCTCATACTTAGCCACTACCTCTGGCTCCTCTCCAGTCCTTTGTCCTGGTTCCCAGGAAAACTCTTGTCACCTGCTTTCCTTTGTTCCCCAGCTGGTCAAACTGCTTGATTTCCTGCAGAGGCGTGCTGTCCAGGGCTGTTAGTTGCTAGGCACCAGATGTCTGGGCCATCAGAATGACCCCCAACCTCTGGCTGAGTTACTGAAGTCGTCAAATCATGGTTTAAAGACTTCAAGTTACAGAGAAGCTACCATTTACACTAGTTTAAACCTGCAAGTGACCTGTGCCCCATGCTGCAGAGGAAGGTGAAAACCCCCCAGGGTCTCTGCCAATCTGACCCAGAAGCAAATTCCTTCCTGACCCCAACACCCACCAGCTAGACACCTGGGAAATAATTCTCTGTAATAATGCAGAGCCATTCTGAACTAGTGTCCCATCACTGGCTGTTGGAGATAATTGCTGCTAGCAGTCGTAGATCAGCTACATGCCATTATGGGCAGTCCCATCATACCATTCCCTCCATAAACATATCAAACTCAGTCTTGAAGCCAGTTAGGGTTTTTTTCCCCATTGCTCCCCTTGGAAGCTGTTCCAGAGCATCACTCCTCTGATGGTTAGAAACCTTTGCCTGATTTCAAGCCTAAACTTGTTGATGGCGAGTATATATCCATTTGTTCTTGTGTCCACATTGGCGCTTAACTTAAATAACTCCTCTCCCTCCCTGGTATTTATCCCTCTGATGTATTTATAGAGAGCAATCATATCTCCCCTCAGCCTTCTTTTGGTTAGGCTAAACAAGCCAAGCTCTTTGAGTCTCCTCTCATAAGGTAGGTTTTTCCATTCCTCAGATCATCCTAGTAGCCCTTCTCTGCACCTGTTCCAGTTTGAATTCATCTTTCTTAAACATGAGAGACCAGAATTGCACACACTACTCCAGATGAGGTCTCACTAGTGTCTTGTATAATGATACTAACACTTCCCTGTCTAGGGTGACCAGACAGCAAGTGTGAAAAATCAGGACGGGGGTGGGGGGTAATAGGAGCCTATATAAGAAAAAGACCCAAAAATCGGGACTGTCCCTATAAAATCGGGACATCTGGTCACCCTATCCCTGTCTCGACTGGAAATATGTGGAACGTCTCTTAGCATTCATGGAGCTGGTTTATCTTTTTACCAACAAGAAAACTAAGCGTTGACCCATTTTGAGCCAGAAAGTCCTTATGTCTTCTGGCAGTCGTTAATAAATGTGGGTCACTGTGAGAAGGCAAATACATTCCAAGCAAACACATTCCAAGTTGCATCAGCACCAATGGAAATGTCGACTGATGAGCTTGTGCCCTAACTGGCTTGGCAGCTTTATTCTTTGCAATGTTGCTCTCACATTCCTTCCATCGTTGACTTTCAATCCAAGCAGGAAGAACAGAGTTCAGATCCTGCAGCCGTGGCCAGGAAACCAGCATCTGACTTCATCTTCAGAACAACAAAGGGCCATAAAGAGTGGGCTCCTGGTCAGTTTGGTGCAGAAACACGTGGATGAGCTGTCAGGATTAGTGTGATTCCCTGGAGGACATACACCAGAGAGGAAGAGCTCACCTCGGGTAGGCATCTCAGCTTATCTTTCAAAGCCGCTGCTCCCTGATGTGCTGATGGTGTGGAATATACCAGCAAACGAGTGTGCAGCTTCATTGGTGATGTGGTGCATCGGGGTACCAATGGCAGGATGTGGGGGTATTTTGCTGCAGATTGGGGGTGTTATGTAGTCCAGGGTCTGTGGAACTGTGGGGCAGTAGTGTACAGCAGGGTATAGGCCCAGCTCTGGATGTCAGGTGTATGCGATAATGGGCACACAACTGCAGAATCAACACAAAATCAGGAAGAGAGGAGAAAACGTATTGTCCAGTGTGGATGGTTGGGTCTTTCTCAAAAGTCTTTCCCCATCTGATGCTTTCTCATGTCTTCATAGAATCAGAGGGGCTGATTTAATCTAAATATTATTTTTTAAGAATTTACTTTAGAGACAATACACTGCAAGTGGACTTCCTTGATGGAATTATTTTTTCCTAGTTACCTTATTTACAGTAAATCTACTTCACCTCAAACATCCCAAGGAATTCTTGAACATACATGAGTGTAGATTCATGGCCATTTCAGACTATTCTGTCAGTGATCTGAATAGCAAGAGGTCCCCAGGTAGTCCACATATTGTATATGTATGATCCTATGTTACCGCCTCACCCAAAGTGGGGTCCCAGGTGGGACTGAGCATTTGCCCTTCTGAGCTGAATTGGGAAACTCTTCCTGCCTAATGAGGACAGAACTGTCTCCCTTATGGAGGTCAGAAACTATTTGATGGGGGATGCTGGTGACCAGAGTCTGAAATTGTGGTGTAATCGTGTTGTGTCAATAGAACGGCACCCTTCCCCCCTGCAGTGATGAGGTGCAGCTGGTGCAGCTTTGTGTGTGGGAGTGGGAGGTATAAACACCCTTTCCATCACACCCATCTTCTCTTCCACTCTTATTCTCAGATTCCTTTGTACAGCGCTACATTCCCTTGCGCATCACCGCCAGAAACCTGCACCCCTGATTTCAGATTATGAGTCCAAAAGCAGGAACCACCTCCAGCTCTGCAAGCAAATTAGCAGGCTATCATGGAGGTGCCAGCAGTTAGCTTCCCGTCAGTTGTGTGAGGAGCCCAGGGCTTGTTGGGTGGAGACCTTACTGGGAGGGATGGACAAATAATTCTAGTGGATGCTTGTGTAATATCCAGCTTCCAAAATAGTTATTCCTGCTATCCAGCAAACTTGTTACTTTATTTACTTATTCCTGCCACTCTCCATGGCCCTGTCAGACCATGGTCTTTCCTCCTAGAGGTTGCCAAAAACAGGACCAAGTGTGGCAGTGTTCAGTGTGATGTGCACACTGATTACACTAGGCACTGGACTAAGATCCATCCATTCATTTCTTGTAGCTATCAGATGGAGATGTCCACAATCCAACTGGGGCTGGATTTGGACCCGTGACCCAGAGATGAAAGGCTCCATGCCCTTCTACCAGTTCCCCAGGATGCCTGGTTCCCATGATCATCCTTAGATCTCAAGGCATCTTTCAGCCAGCCAGCCCCAGTTGTGGTCAGGAATTTATGGAGAAATGGAAAAATCCAATTGCTGATTAGAATAAGCCCCCGTAACAAAGGCAGCCACCTGCATCCTTCACACTAATAAGAGGAAGGAAGATGAATAAATATCGGTATTGTTTATTTTCTTGAAAAAAGCAAAGTGATACTGAGACTTCAATAGAAGTTCCAGGAGCCCAGAATGCTTGGTCTGCATATAGAGAAAGAGGAAAGCTCTTGAATCAAATAGAGAGAAGAGTAGAGTGCTTGACATCCATCAGCCTGTGATCATCACTCTGAAATCAGCATCTGGCTTTCTCTTAATGCCCTCAAACTGTTAGTTATCATGAACTGGAACTGTCTTAATTGGCATAACTGGCCTAGTCCAGATTTGGCAGCCCTGTGAGAGAATTTAGAGAGCATGAATGGTGGGATGCAGGGACGCAAATCCCTGGGAAGAGAATACAATGCCAACGTGCCTTTGGTTAAAGGTCTAGGGAAGGGAACACTGGAGACTGGGACATCAGGTCTCTACAGCATAAAATGGGACAGAGGGGTGTGGCTCCGATACCATGTGATCGAGAGCTGACATTTCGTTGCCTCTCTTGCTGTTGGGGTTTATTTTTTCACCATTATTTATGTCCGGGTGAGAGAGAAGAGAGGGAACACAGGGAAAGGGAGAACAGGAGAAGGAGGAGACAGGAAGTGGGAAGGAAGATAGAAATTCAGTGGGAAAGAGGAAAAACTGCCATCTTGTCATGCGGGAAGCAGCAAGACTTCTCAGTTACTGTGCCAGATGGAAATGAGGCTTCCTGATTCAAGCAGTGGGAGCTAGCAGGGGTGACTCTATCCACCCAACCCAAAGGAGAGACATGAAACCTGGGAAGGAGCAGGGAGAAGGTTAACTGCAGCTGTCTCTGCACTGGGAATGACTGGTCAAGATTTTGATTGAGCTTTACATTCCTTTTCACAGTCCAGAGGGGTGGAGGATTGGGGGAGAGAGCCCATGCTGAGATGGGATCAAGCTAAGTAGGTTGTAGTCAAATTAGAAGGGAGATTGGCTAGAACACTGAAAAATCATGTTCCGGTGAATATAACTCTCATCGCTGAAGAGAGCTTTATTATAAAGAAAAAAGTCTCTTTGGAATATATCACAGTAGCTGAGCCGAATACAGTTTCACGAATGTCAGCCCATAAATAAACCCCTCAGCACTAAAAGATGCCACTGAATGCATTCTACTTGGATCAGATCCCTTCCACTTATTTTCACTATCTGCTTCCTTTCCTATCCTGCTACTGAAGCTGGGCCCCAATGGGAATTCAGGACCAGATCCTCAGCTTCATTCACTTCAAATGGAGCTTCAACGGAGCATCAGGCCCTATGTTATAGGCATGATTCAAAATTCAGAGCCAAGTTTTCAAACAATTTCAGTAGGCAAATTTGTGTGCAATTATGTGCCTACTTTGTGGGTGCAATTACTGCAAGTGCATATGTTCACACAGTGGGTAAATGCAAGCACAGATAAGCCTAATTAGCTATGGGGTGATGATGAAGATATTGGAATTACCAGCTCAATCTTAACATTGTCATCACAGAAATGTTTGCTTAGCATATATGGTAAAATCTGAGGGAGAATACAAAAATACGGCATGAGCTCTAGCAGGATAAATAAACCCAGATCATTTCCAGCTATTCATTACTGGATAGGTCCACGCCATTTCCCAGAGCTGGCCCTGTTCTCCCCGGAATGGTGAGATTGACAGTATAGCTCGCAGGTTTGTAAGAGAGTTCAGGTATTGCAAACCTCACAGTCTATTCTGGTGATTCACATAAATTGGATCTTTTCCCCCAAGGAGTATTCACTATTTAACCCCCCAACTTGCTCTTCTTCCTATGATCCCAGGTCTGTTCAGATCAAGATGCCAACCACACCTTTTTGATAAATCTTTCCCCAAAATTGATACTCTTAAAATTCCTCTGTCCAGTGGGTATGAGAAGAGGAAGAGCATCTGTTTGTTCTGGACTTTTGTGCTCTTTGAGTGTCTGATTCTATCACCCTTATGCATGCTGACTAAATAGCTTCCTCCATGGATAGTGATGTGGCTGGTACATGTGGGTCCCCTGTGCCTCATTAAGGCAGCAAAAATGATGTCCGAGGATCTATCCTAACCCTCACCAGCTGAAGATCTGGCCCCCAAATTATATTTCATTGGATTTTTTCTTTCCGTCTCACTTCCTTCCCCCATGTTTCTGGCAGAACGTGAAGAGGATAACATATGAGTCTGAGCTGAATTGTCAAGCCCACAGTG
The DNA here is from genome assembly GCA_033296515.1 of Macrochelys suwanniensis. NCBI lineage: Eukaryota > Metazoa > Chordata > Testudines > Chelydridae > Macrochelys > Macrochelys suwanniensis. The sequence continues at coordinate 86,776,292 of CM065782.1, read as the reverse complement.
TTTGAGTGGTCTGAAATTACATCAAGCCGGTGAGTACATTTCTAGACTGTGTGTTTTCTGACTGGCAAGGAGACAGTGAAATCAGCGATATCAGTAAATGGAGAGAAAGACCTTGTGGGGCAAAGAGCTGAAAAGAACAATATGTGGGAAACAATCAAATAGACGGTAAAGCAGCCCTGCCCCCGCCTGTGTGTACATGATGCCCTAATGTGAAATAACCCCATTGCAATTGCTGAGTAAACTCTTGCTGCGCTTTTTCTGCATCAGTCTCTGAGTGTCCTCTTTAGAGCACTCCTGGATATATGCTGGGCAGCCTATGTTCATCCCAGTGTCCTCTATGGGCGTGAGTGGGACATATTTGCCCAGCTAAGCTGCAAATATCCCTCCCTCTTCTTACGCTATTATTGCAATGCCCATTTTGGTCCACAGCCCAGTGATGTCAATGGAAGTTTTTCTGCTGCCTTCTCTGGGCTTTGGCTCAGGCCTTTATTGAGATGGCCAACCAGGGGGTGCTGCAGGCAGGAGCCGAGCTTGCCAGCCGCTTTTATGCTTTTTTGAAAGTGTTTGCACCGGAAATTTTACTGAGGAAACAAACATTGAGAAAGGGAAACTTGAAACAACAACAGAAGCAGTAAAGGGAGCTGGCCATGCAAGACAAAGCCATGAAGTGAGTCAAGGCAGTGTGAGCTAGGAAGGGGGTACAGCTACCGTTTTAACATTGCTGCTTGTTCTGATCAACATTCTGGTTCTCGCTCATCCAAAAAATGAGCAAGGAAAGAATAGCACCACCAACAACTAGTTCAGGCTTCACACCTTGTGGAGTCCGGGGCCTCTCTGCAAAGCCACACAGAGGCGAAGATGGTCATGGACACTTTCCCCCACCTGGAACTGAATGGAGTCCCACCAAACACTCTTGGCGTAGGCCACCAAAATGGTGGTAGGCCCTGGAAGTGTTGGCTCAAGAAAATCTAGCTGTTGCAGCTTGGCTTGGGGATGACTAGGGTAGGGCACATATGATAACAGTGCAAATATTTGAAGGGTGGAAACAGCACACGGGAAGGGAACCACTTAGTTTGATATGAAGGGAGGGGGAAATTTCACTTAAATATCAGGAAAAATTGGCAGTGAGATGTATTAGGTGGCAGAAGCAACTCCGAAGGAATAGCAGAAGCCATGTTACTTGGGTTTTTTGTTTTGTTTTTGTTTTTTTAAACTGGACTGCACAAAGCATTAGCAAATGTACAAGAAGAAAGAATCGTGCATTGACCCCCAGTAGGTGGAGTGGGTGACTTAGCATGCCTTTCTGTCTCTAACGTCTATGGCTCCATTATTCCATTCAGTGGTGGGAGAAGTATTGAAAGACGAAACTGTTGCCTGTCTAAGGCCCTGGGTTTCATTCTCCAATCCAGGGTGTTACACAATAAACTGTGAGGTACAAGATTTTGACAGAAGCAATGACAAAACCGGAGCTACAGCAATGTAAGCAACACAGCATTGATGGGAAATCACTTCACTAGCTGACACTGTCTATCCCATACAGCGGCATGGGCCAAAATAGGGGACAGGTGAAAAGAGCTGCCAAAGGAAACAAAGGCTGGCAGGAAACACCTCAGGCACCTCAGCAAAGCCAGCCCAAAGGTGCAAATGAGGGAGACTGCAGCGCCACTGACGTTTCCTCCTGTCAGCAGCAATCCAGCGGGGTTAGTTTTGCATATTTATCTCTTAGGACAGTTGAGTGAAGATTATATTTATTGTGTCCTTCTTTTCCTTTATTTACTCTGAGTGGCTTGAACTGTTGCCACCACCTGTCCCGTTACATCTGGGATCATCCTGATTTTGTGGGGTTGGTTCTGCATCTGGCTAAACTCACCAGAAAGGGTGAAAGGGGGCCCAGGGTAACTTTGGGGGCCCTTGCAACAAGGCAAAACAACACTGTGAGCCCTGGCATGATGATACTACTTTGTCCTACAGGAGAAACTCTCCAAAGAAGCAGCCCCACTGTCCCTAAAGGGGCCTTGCCTGTAGCGGGGAGTAGCACATGTTGCAGGATGGAAGATTTGTAGGAGGAATCTGGAAGTTAGTCTGTTTGCACAAGGCTTGAGTTGCAGCATCTCTGCAGATAGTTCTCTTAATACAGAGCTAGTGTAGGTTTAGAGACATGGAGTCCTCTCAGGTTATTATCCAGCATGCAGGACGCTGCCCACACATTGTGGGGTTTCACTGGATAAGTGCAAACAGGTGGTTGGTCACTTGCACAGAATATATCAGACCATGGTAGATACAGGTAGAAAAGGTCTGTTAGGTCACCTAGTCCTGCATCTGTATGGCCATAGAACAGTTACCCAATAAAAGAAACTGCAGATAGTAGAGTGATGGTTAGACATCATTATTTCTGGTTAGGGTTGACTATAGAGTTCTGCCCACAAGAGTGAGGCAGAGAATCACTGGGAATCAGTCCTGACCTGCAGACCCTACCTGCTATTCCACCCTCCCTCTTCTGCCGAGGTCCCTCACTCCTGACCCCCAGCAATCCTGGCTATTCTAGTCTTGTGCTTCCCCACCCCACTCTGCTGAGGCAGCTCAGATCTGATCTGCAGCATCTCCTCCTGTTACATCCATGGGGTCTCATTAAGGTGGGGTCAGAACCACACAGGGACTCCAGTGCTGAATACGCCTCCTGAATTGTGGAGAGGCTTGGATCTTGATCCAGATCTGAAGTTTCTGATTCAGCTCCACTCATGGCGAGAACCCGTGTGTCGTTCTCCCCATGTCACCTTGTGGACACAGAGGATTGGCCTCGCATGCCAGCTGGTTCAAGCTGCCACAGTCCTTTCACTGAGGCTAGATTTAGCTGAGGGAGGGATTGTTTGTGAATCAGATGCTGCTTTGTGGATGATTTTCTATACCTTGATAACATAAATATGTGAGAGCCTAATGAGCCAAAATTAAACATTGAGAAACCGTCCGGCAGAATGATTTGTGTAACTACTGTACTTCCTCAAATGGCTTTACCTTCTGTTCCAAGGCAGGGTTATTATGGTAAGAAACCCTTTTCATTACCCAGTGCTTGGAATGCAGTCCCAGAGGAGGTGTGCACCAGGATCCAGTGTCTGTGCCTGTGGGTTTCTTTAGAGAAACCTGTTTGTTCTGTGACTGTCAGACCGGGCTCTCTGCTTGTTGTTGAAAAACAATGATGTAGCCAATGTGGGTAGGGGATGAGGCATGAGGAATCAGTGCGTGTTTATGGCTGGAATACCGTGGAGAGAAACTTCACTAGAACCGGCTTATTAAAGCAGGCGTAAGGGCTACTGATTAGAGTTGAGGGGCTAACCTGTATGAGAGCTGAGTGACAGGGCCCTAAAGAGACGCTGGATAAGCTGGCCCCTCAGGGATGGATCACGTATTTCTTCCAGGCAGGGGCTGTATGCCTTTTGTGTGCGTACACCTGTAGCAGCGTCCCTGCAGGGCCCTCCTGGCTCCTGCCCCCGCTGGGCTGAGAAAGTCACACAGAGACCTTTAGGTGCAATGCCCACCTGGTGCTTTTATTTACAGGCTGTGCTCCCCCTGCCTTTCCACCACACAAGTAGTCCCCTTCTTGCAGTCCACCAGCAGGAGAGAGGGGGCAAGCCATCTCTCTCTGCTTCCCCTCACTGCCTTTCCTTGATTGTGCCTTTCCTCTTTCCAACTTCCCCCTGCCTTCCTTCCCCTGGGCTGGACTCTTATCCAGCCCCAGCCTGATGAGGAAGCAGCTGTTCAAGCTTCCCCAACCAGGGCCAGGTGGTCTACCCAGCTCCAATTCACCTCCCTTAATTGGAGCTGGAGTGACAGAGGGTTGGTCTGTCACAACACCAAGGGGCACAGAGTTGATGCTCAACAAATAAACAATCAGAGGCAAGGTGAGCGCTAAATGATAGATCCTGTTGTGAGCTGTAAAGATACCACAGTGATGGGCACAGCATTAGAGAGAGAGAGAGTGCCAACCCTGTAAACTGGCAGAGCAACAAAGGGGCTGCATTGGGCCAAAGCTTGGCAATTGCCTTTGGGGGTCAGCTAACTTTTATACCCCATAATATTTTGCCCTGACCGTTTCCCACTCTCTGACTCACCGGTTCTGCCTGTGTTATTTCCACTCCCCAGCTCCCTATCAGGTTTGGTTGGCTTTCCAGGCAGTAAGCAACCTGCTTTCATCCAGCAATCTCCCCAGCTGGCTGGCTGCCAGAGCATTTTCTGCCATGGCTGTGTCAGCCGGCGCAGGCAGAACGTAGCTGGCTCAGCTGATCTGACTCTCTTGGACTCTCTCTCTCTGTCCCTCACTGCTGCCAACAGCTTGGGGAGAGCATGACAATGACCGAGAGGAGCTGGGCCCTGCTCAGAAACGCACACACAGCTGAGTGGGCTGGTCCCTCCCGCCCGTGCAGTCTGTGCCACTGCAGCACACAGCCAGTTTATCATTAACTTCCACAGAAGCAGCCTAAGCAGCAGCAGCCGCCACAGCCTGCGCAAGGGGAAGCTCCCAGAGGCCAATCCCTGACTCGCTGGCAGGTAAGAACCACAAAATCTGAAACGACAATGGCTTTGCTGTCACAGGAGTTATGCGGAGACAGGTGGCGAGGCCTTGAAAACGTCTGTGGTGCGTTAGCAGAGCACCGGCGGTCTGGCCTCTGCTCAGCAGCTGCTGTCTCCTGTGCTGTGCAGGAGGGTTGGGTAACCAAGTTGAGATCATGTACCTTCCAAGGCCTGCCTCCTTACGGGGCAAAATCAGGTGCCTATTGGAGAGGGAGGAATGCAGGCCCCTGAGAGGAGGGCTGGAGTCTCAGGTGTAGAGCCAGCCCATCTGTGTCACCACAGCTGAGTCATACCAGCCGCAATTATAACACTTGGAGTTTCTATAGCAGCTTTCACCAAATTGCCGTGCAGGTGGGTCAATAATGTGTTATCCCCACTTTACAAACAGGGAAACTGAGGCACAGAGCAGCGACGTGACTTGCCCAAAGTCGAACAGCTGGTCAGTGGCGGAGCTGGGGATGTCTCCTGACTCACAGTCTCCTGCTTTAACCACTAGATGGGCTGGCTGCCAATGCGACTGAACAAGGACAAGCTCTGGTGAGAGGCAAGAAGAGTGGCAAAGCCACACGCTCCGGTTTATTCCCGAGACAAAGCTGTGATTTTTAAAGGCATTCTGACTCAAACAATTGATTGGCAGCTGTCAGTCAGGCTTTTGTAGCCCAGTTAGAAATATTTATCACCTGATCCATTCATTCTGCCCCCTTCATAGATTGGGAAGCTGCAGGGTACTATGTTCTAGTCACAGTTTCACTTCTTTCCCTCAGTTTTGGCCCTAGAAGCAGGTTCTCATGTTTAAGTTGGGGGAGGAAATTTCCACAGATTTGGAAGAAGCCCTAGGAAGAATGAGCTAATCAATCCCTCCTGCAGGCTGCATTTCCCCCCAGCCAGCACCATGCAGGACTGGGACCTCTGGAAATGAAAGATGTCCAGAGGAGAGACATTGTGGCTGGCAGGACCGATCCCTGTGGAATATTCTTTAGGGAGTTGTCCAGTCACTTTTCAATGATTCCAGGGAGGCGCCTTAATAGGTTATAGTGCGGGTGCTTATCATGTGGTTACTGTTGGGATTATTATGGTTTGTTGCACTCAGTGACATGGATTACCCCCGGAGGAGTCCCCTGCTTGGAGTGACTGGGATTGCCACCACTTGAAGCTTGTAAGAGGACACTGGTGAAGGCACTGAAAGGGTGTGGTAGGGGACAGCTCTTCATTGGCAGGGGGATGGACTTGTTATACCAATAAAATAAAAACCAGCAGGATCTTTTTAAAGGGGATAAGACAAAATGTCACATTTATTGTGAATACAAAAAGAATCATAGTAAGCAGTCAGTTATAGCTATAACATTTCATTCAGTTTCACATTCATTCACACACACACACACACACAGGTTCTGCATAGATGTCATAGTTACCAGCCTAAAAGTTGCTCATGCCAAGTTACTGGCCAGGTAACCTGGGCATGAGGGTGGAGCCGAGTCCTTGTCAGATTCATCTGATGCTCCTGGAGGTTGGCAGCAGAACCAGAGACTCAAAGTCCTCAGTATGTAGAAGCCATTCTTATAGGAATTATTTCCTATGTCAGTCTATGGGAATTGCTTCATTATGCTGTTGCTGAATCAATCAGCAGATGGCACATTCCTGGTGGCGCCACGCTGTCCAAAGTTTGTTATCTTGTTTTTCCCATCCTTTGAGATGGTCGGGTGGGATCCCAGTTTACCCTCCGGGGGTTGTCTGGTCGTTCCCACTTGATGCCGCCTTCAGCTGATGGTCACTGAATTCCTAGGCTGGCACCTCCCTGCTCATTCATTCATGTACATCAAGCATTCATCATCAGACATACTGTCTTCAACACTTTCGGGGTGTGTACTAATTTATTTGAGACTCCCTGCCCTTTAATCAAAGAGGGTGGGGGTCTTTCTGTGCTGTTTCTAGGAACAAAGCATGCATAAAGAACAAAGTCAAATAACTTGTTTGCAAGTTTCTCATAGCAATACAGTATCTTTCTGAGAACAGATACAATCAATGGTTTATACAGACAGTAGCTTGTAAGTTTAACAAGGGATCCAAGAGATCTTTTACTTGGTAATGATATGAGGTTTAAATTGTGGGGGACAAATTATGGGGAGTTACTTTCACTTGGGGAATCACTTTCAGTACCTTCTTTAATATCCCTACAGACTGGGTGAGCTGCTTTGGTACAATTCTGGGAACCTGTGCTAGGTGCTTTCCAGCCATACAAGCAGCTTCAGTCTCTGCTGAAGGAAACTTCCAGTAAGACACAGTTCAGACATGTCTGATGCACGGATGATGACGGCAGCAGCCTGAGGTGGTGCCAGAATCTAGGTCATTGCTGGGAGACTTTGTGGGAGAAGTGTGATTAAGGAGGGGTGGGAAGAAGAGTCAAGGGTGTATGATGTATGGGCAGATGGAGAAAGCTCCAAGCTTGCAGAGTGCTGGAGAGCCAGGTAGTTGGGAGGCCAGGTATGGCAGCTGCCGCTCCGGGTGAAAATTCTGCCACCTGGCACAGTGCACTGGGGTGAGATTCACCCATAGAATATAGCAGCAATAAATCACTCCAGGGCGTGGCCACAGGGTCTAATATCACAACGTTCCTCCTGTCACAGACACTGCCCTCCCTGAGGGTAACGATAGTCCGGTGGTATCGACCCACGTGTGATATGCCGGTGTCATCCCTGAGAGCTTGCCTTGCACTGCCTGAGTCTGGCAGATGCTTCTGTGACTGGACACTGGGGTGAATGAGAACATGTGCAAGGGCTCTCAATCGTCATGAAAGAAAATCCCAGGAGTATAGTGCTGCAAAACTGGCCATGTCCATTAAGTGTGGGGCGGCTACCGTCTCCTAAAGCATCACATACAGACAGATATAGATGGGCCATGCACCACTGAAACTCTGCCACTCAGATGTGTTGTGGAAACATCTGAAACACTAGGTGCCACAGAGAGTGAAGCAGTGCAATCCTATGAGTAGAGTGTAAGCCAGCTCAGAATTCTTGTTCGGTGTCTGTAGAAACTCTCTTTGGATCAGTACCTCCGAGCAAGAAAAGCGCAGATGTTAGCATCACTGCTGACTGATGGGCTCTGGGGAGCAGAGGAGAGAGGTAAGCCAGTCTGCAGCAGGACTGGACGACCAAACATCTCTCATTCGTCAGAGAGCACACACCAGAGGGCTTTTCTGAGAGCTGGACTTTCCTGTGGGAGGCTGCCACATAGAATTGCTGTGTCAAAGCCATGGATGGAGAAAGCTCTGTGTTGTACTAGCTTAACCCTTAAACCACTAGCGTTTTCCAGGCTGCCCTTCCAGGGGGATGCACAGGAGGATGTGTTTATGTGTCTGTAGTCCACAAAGGGTGATTAATGATTGAGATGAGGATGATATTTGCACCCCAAGATCTCAAAGCTCTTTATAAAGAGGGATCAGTAGTATTATCTTCATTTTATATATGGGGAAACTGAGTCACAGTGTGGCAGAGTGACTCACCTGAGGTCACACAGTGAGTCAGTAGCAGAAGCAGGAATAAAACAAACTCAGGAGGTTAAATTATTCATCTGGGTGTGAGGGTGGGGCAGACAGATCAGAGAGCAGCAGCTAGCGATGACTATCGAGTGAGGCTAGCATGGGACCAACACCCACTAGTATATTGTACCCCAAAGCAGGATACTCCCCCCGTAGGTGCTGGAACCAGTGATTTCCCTACACCCCCACTGAATTTCCCCAACCCCCCCCCAGTTTTGTGAACTAGTTACATGCCAATTTAGTGACACCCCCCCAGTAAACTCGAACACCCCCCCCCATTTCAATTCCTGGGGAGGCCACTGGCTGGAACTAGAGGTACGGGGGGGGGGGGGGGGGTGCAGCGCCCCCTGGCTCGAAGTGGTTTCCATTATATAGAGGATTTACACTTTGGTTCAATGGCCCCCACACCTCCACTATACAAATTGTTCCAGCGACCCTGCTCACCCCTGGACCAGTTCAGTTTTAGGGATCTCCATCTATAGGGTGAGGTGTTAATTCAGCCCCTGGCCAGGCTGGTGAGGACCTTGGTGTGGGAGGGGCTGGTTTCACCATCCTTTGAAGCCCCAAGCGGGGATCAGTTTATTAGAATCAAGCATGTTAATTTCCTGGGGTCCCAGTGGGAGCTTGGGGCATTGGTGGACCTGTTTCCTCTGGTGTTTCTATTCCTGTGGCAGCTGGCTGCAGGGAGAGATTGGCAAGGGGAAAGATGTTGAAACCTGGTTAGACAGATGAGCTCAAGCAACAAACTGCAGCCAAACCTTAGGGAGCATGGCTGGGATCCCGATGAGCTACACAAGATAAAACTTGAAAACAGGTGGGATGAAAAGAGTGTGACGCTAGTAATCATTCAAGTTTAACTCTTGGTCTTTTCCCTTCCAAATACGGGCTTTAAGCAAGGGCTGAATTCTTTTAAAGCAATTGGATGGGATTTTAAGTGGCAACAAACTATGTAAATAATTTCGCTTTGGAGCTGCTATCGGTTGGGTGGTTTGAGAGCACACCCAATAAGAGCATTACATTTCAATATCAATTTCAGTTTTCATTACACCTCTCTTATCCTGCCAACACATCTGCACCCAGCCCTAATTTTTCACTTCAGCCTCCTATTTTGCATCACCTAGCAGGCATCTCTCCCTTTGGGGCCAGTGCTTTAATTATTGCCTCAGAGGCCTTAGGCATCTTAGTGAAGGCAAGCTGTAGATTGGAGCTGACATAGATTGGAGTTGTTTATCCCATTCCAGGCTTTCCGCCCTGTAGTGATTTTGAGTGTATTGTTATCCAGTGCTGCATCTTCCCCCCTCTACTTCAAAATGAGCAACATACAGACTCCAGGAAGGAAACTATGTGAGTTAACTCCTTTTATTCCTGTTCTCTGCAGGCGGGGAGGAACTCAGATAGGCACATGCTAATGTGAAAGGCGTGCTCATTCCGGATAACAACGCTCCTCCTCCTCCTCCTAATAGCTATAACAAATGAAAGTTTAGCTTTTTTTAAACTCACTCGCCCTATCACAGATATGCCTGTCTGAGAGCCTGATCCCAAGCCCATTGCAGTCAATGGAAATAGAGCCGGGAGGGATTTTTTTGACTGAAAATTTTGGGCAAAAAATGCTGATTCTGTGACACTGAACATTTCACAGATTCATGCCAAATTCCCTGAATTGTTTCGGTCAGAATAAAAGTTAAACAAATAATACAGGAAAAATCAAAAAAGTTTAAAAAGTTTCTAAATGAAACACCTTGATTTTTCAATTCAATTAGATTTGTCATTTTGAAATTTCCTTTAATTTTATTTTGAAACATTAAAAATGTTAAAATATTCTCTAAATCAAAAATATGCTGTAAATGTTTTGCTGACCCAAATCTCCACACACACACACTTTTAGATTTGCTGAAATTTAAAACAAAAATAGTTTTCCATTTAACCCCAAACACATTTTCCCCTGATTTTTCAAAATTGTCAGCAAACCAAAATATCTGTCATTTGCCCATTTCACTGGACTTTGAATAAGGCTCTTGAGCTGCAGGCAGTATTCCAAATGGTTAGAGTTAAAGCGAATAGAGTTAAAGGAATATGCAGAAAAGAAGTAAAGAGTAAAAGAAGCACCGTTATCTAACACTCATTGAATGGAATAGCCCCAGGTCCCTGCATGTTGGATTTCTGGGCCTAGGTTTTCAGGCAGCTTAGGTGCTCATTTGCAGTTGAATTTCTAATTTCTGCATACACATCTACTGCAGTTGCACATGCAGGTCAGATAACTTGTGCCTGCACATACAGCTAATTATCTGTTTGAAGGTGCATCTACCCACTACATGCATGCAGACACTGTAATTGTGCACATAAATCTGATGAATACCTTCCGGCATATTTTGTGTCTAACCTAATTGAAAATCCAACCCTTGGGATCAGTGAAATCAGCACTTTATGGCTTACTCCCAAGCCTTTTTTATTCCTCCGTCTTGCACTCACTATGTGGGATTGGAATAATGTTTTTCGGTTTTCTCCCATTTTTGCTGCAAAGCCAAACCCTAAATGTAACTTCTTTTTAATCCCTGAATTGTAATGGGTTATTGGTATCATGCCAACGCCTGAGAGATGATCCAAGCATCAATATCTCTTCACTGGACTGAGACTGCACTGACTGAGACCCCCAAATTTATTGCACATGGGCCGCCAAACAGCCATTGAATGATAATGACTTTGGGTGGCTACCAGTTTTGGCTGGATGAAAAGTGGAGACCTAGTGGCGAAAGGTGACTCAACAACGTGGAATCAAAGACTCTGTCTTTATTATAGTCATGCACAATGTTCCCTCTAATTTTTGACAGGCCATGTGCGCAAAAAATTTCTTCTGTGCTAATTTTTGACAGGCCGTGTGCGCAGTTTTTGACAGGCTGTGTGTTTTCATACATTTCTTCTATGCAAATCGTTGTGCTTCTGTGCAAATTTTTGTGCGTGCGGTGTTTTGCCGTGTGCGTGGGGTTTAGGTTCTGTGTGCGCGTGCACACGCGCACAGCTTAGAGGGAACAGTGGTCATGCAGAAAGCTGCTGAGATGACTCAATTGTAGAATTGCTCTAAACTGAGCTCTCCGCCTCTCTCAGAACTTGCTGCTAACATGGCGAGCTCCAGCCCAGATGAGCCTCCTGCTAAGGAGACACCAGGAGCCGAGTGCCCCATATATGAAGAGGTGATATGCCTTGACAGAGCGGAGCAGAACCAAAGACTGGCAGTGGAAGAGCTGATCAAGACAGAGGCCAGTTACGTCCACACCATCGAGCTGTGTGTGTGTGACATCCGGGTCCACCTCCGGCAAAAGCAGGTGAGAGCTAGACTAAAATCTCCCAATGGAGAAGTCAGTCACAACGTGGGGAATGTTCTGTTGGTGTCGGATCGAAATGGGAGCTACTGTGTTTTCTCTCAGTAGGAACCAAGCCTGTTCCCCTGTACAATGGAAGGGCTCTTTTAACCAGCCTCTTCCACAGGAGAGAAGGTGGGGAGGTGTCTAACCAATCCTGGAAGATTGATGTCCAAGCCCCAAAGTGAAGCCTCTTAAATTCGTGGAGGCAGAACCCTCCACCAGCTCCTCAAAGAGTGACAGTTACCCTGGAGGAATACCCATAGAATTACCTGTGACATGAGGGAACGGATCTTCAGAAATAGACACTGAACTTGCACCTTTTTACCCATTGAGATTTTCACGTCTGCTTTTAAATGCACGAACATCCAGAGTGGGGCGCGCGAAGTGCATTTGCACAGGCAAACGGAGGGCACGCAGTGCAGTCTGAATGCCTAGCTCTGAACTTCTGCAAGGGTTCAACTATAGATGTGGAAAACTGTGCATGCAGCTGGAGCTGGTCAAAATATTATCAACAAAACGTTTCCCTTGACGAATGCCATTCATTGACACTAAAATCTTTTTTTTAGTGGGTGGGGGGTGGGAAGGAAAGAGAAGATGAAAGACTGACTCTGATTCTATAGGAGTGTTTAGGATCCTGGTCTAGGATGTGGGAGTCCCGGGTTCAAGTCCCTGATCTCGATCAGGCTATAGAGAGCCAGAGTGTCCCACTCTGTTAAACTTTCAAAGGTCTTATTTACATTCTCCATTAAAATGTTGTTGTTTTTTCATTTGTTGTCCCCCCTAGTCTTTTGACGCCTGGGTCCAGAGGCTCCTCCCCTTTGGCTGGCAAGGTGGGGCTTTAGATGTGGGCGGGCCTGTGCCTGCCCATCCCCAGAGCCTCCATAGGTGGAATGTTACCACATTTTGATACCTCTAAATGTTTTGTGAAGTGGAATTGTTGTTTTCCAGCCAGCCCCATGTGCAACTTCCGAGGGCGGCTTGAAAGATGCACATGCTGCTGCCTGTAGGCTGGTGTCTAGTGTGAGACTGAATTCATTCTGATTGCTTGTGGATTCCTTGTTCCTTTCTTTCAGCTGCCTGACATAGACCTGGAAGGGCTTTTCTCTAACATAGATGACATCCTCTGCGTCTCCAAACGTTTCCTGAAAGGGCTGGAAGCGACAGTGAGCCAGGAGCCGGAGCAGCTGCTTCTGATCAGTAAGTGTGAAGGTGGCAGTGAGCGAGGCTCTGTGTGCCAGGCTGACACTGAACTGATACCGCCGATCCCTGGCAGCAGCAGGGAAAAACCTTAACAGCCGTCTCCCTTGCCTTCCTCGGCACTCTTGATATCCAAACATTTACCGTGGCAAAGCTGTCTGCTGCTCTGGCAGACCCAGGCAGCCTCATGCCCATGGGCAGCAATCCAGGGGCAGCGTGAGTTGGATTCATGTCCTGCTTCTCCCAGGAAGCCAGAGCCTGAGGGGAAGGAATTGTTGAGTCTTGTGTGTTAATCTCAGCAGATTGCGCAGAGCTAGTGAAACGATCACTGAGAGCTGAACCTTGCAGGATACACGCTGCATGAGGCAGGAGATCAGACCTGCCCATGGAAGGGTTGGGGAGCGTCACAGTCAGGTTAGGATTTGTGGGCAGTGATACCCATTTCTGGGTTACATTTGCTGGGGCAGAGCCTGGTGCTGCTGTGTCTTGTTTGCTCTCCATTTCCTCATGTTCCCTGTTCCCCAGTTTCCAGCAGGGTGGAGAGGAGCCTCCTGTGACTTTGAACTTCTCCTGTTCACCTGGTGGGGAGAGTGGAGACCTCCATCTCTGCACCAGCCTTTAAAGGCTTCCTCCAAACTGTCCCCTGCCAGTGTTCCTCAGCTGCAGCTTGGAGGTATCTCCCTCAAGGGTGCCTCGGCTGCCATATCCATCCAGTCCTTGGTCTCTCTTTGACCCTGCTGGCCAGGAGGCTAATGACAGTGCTGGCACTGTGTGCGCTGAGGATGCCCCTCCCCTGGGAATGGGGCTGGCTTCCCAGCATGACTCTGTCTGGTAACTTTGCTGCCTAGGTGCCTTGTTCCAGGAATTCAAGGAGGAGATGGAGAGCGTCTATAAGGTTTACTGTGCCAGCTATGAGCAAGCCCTTCTGCTGGTGGAGAGTTACAAGAAGGACCCGAGGTTGCAGCAGGAGATTGTGGAGACCCTGAATATGACGGTGTAAGTACTGCACCTGTTCAGCTCTCTTGGTGAAGCTAACTGTGCTTTGGCCTGAATGGCACTCTTTATCCAGGATGGCTTGGGCATGCCTTGGAAGCACATTCCGTTTACACAGCTGGCTGGACTAGCTGGATGTCCCTGTCCTCCTGACCAGAGACGCCGCTGCTGGGGGCACATGTCCTCAGTCAGCTGGCTGGATCATATACCCTGAAACAGGGGTTGGTAACCATCTTTACACCACAATCTCCTTCAGCCCTCTGGCAAAATTGTGCATCTCTGGGTCCCAGAATCCTCTGGTCCAGTTGCCATGGTGCTTTGTAGGAAGCACTGTGAGGACTGGCCTGTGGTTTATGGACATTCCCAAGGTATGGGGAAGACTCATTTGCAAGGGACTGAGTAATTCTGCTTCAGCGGGAGATTGGAGATGAGGAATGGCGATGGCTCATAGCCACCCCAGACAGCTACTGTTGCTCCCATGGGAAGCTGTGACCCAGGAACTGAAGTGTTGCCCTGACAGCACCATTCCCCTTCCCCTCATTCTGGTGCAGGTGGTCACAGTCTCCTCCAGATATGAGAAACCAGCCTTGGCAGAGGCTGGATTTTCCTTTCTCCTCTGGGGTATCTGGCTGCTCAGTCATGGTGTTCGAATTTGGAGGGCAAAATCTCCTTCCAATCTGGGGTCACGGGGAGAGGCTGCTCTCACACCCCAATAATTCACCTTCCAAACAAAAGCAGGGTCAGAGGCTGTGTCAGCGGGGAACATGCTCAGGGACTGAAGAGGATGAAATGAGGTTTGGGGGGCAGCCCTATGGCCCTCCGCTGCCTTGAGGGGTGGGGGACCCTGACTGCATTCTCAGAGCCTCCACCCCTGTCTGACCATGTGCTCAGCTCCTGGTGATGGTTCCATCCTCCCTCAGTATCGCCCCCCTCAGGCCAACTGAGAAACAGCCTTAACAAGCTCTGAAGGGAGACCCACCTAGTCCTACTGGACAGGAAAGGACATTGGAATGGGAGAGGGAGAAGGAATAATTGAAGGTGTGTGGAGGGGGGCCCACCAGCATTCCGAAAATACCACTGCTGTCCCCAACACATGTGACGGACGGAGGCAGGGAAGGATCAGAAATACTAGCCCTGGCTTTGTGCTGCATTTACCTTGGACCTTGGTCCCTGTCTTGGACCCTTGGCTCATCCTTCCAAACCTGGACGATAGGCAAGGCTGATAATTGAGAGCACCTGCAGCTTGCACCTACTCCCCTCCCCAAGCCAGCAAATGGGAAATAATCACACCCACCCACATGCGGAAAGGGGCCTGCCAGTGGATTGCGAGATGCCCTCAGCATGACCTGGGGCAAGAGCTGACATGGGCTTGCTGCTGGCACTCTCACTTCCCTAGTCACCCTATTAGACGGGGCACTGATGGCAGGGGAGGGACTTGCTGGGGTTTCTTACTCTGAGCCTCCATGGATCTCCCCACCAATTCACTAGTGAATAGTGCCTGCCATGCTGCTGGGAGGAAGGCTGGTCAGCCTGCAGCACTCACTCTGCAGCTAAAGGCAGCTAGTCACTGTCTTTGTTTCCCTTTCCCTCTCTTTGTCCCCAAGACAAGAATCAATCCCGGGACCTGTTCACTAAACAAATGTGGCACTGTGTAACGAGGCAAGGAAATCCGTCCGTGGCTGGCACTCCCTGGCTGGTGCTGGCAGAGACAGTCGTCACAGTGACTTAGGGGTGACAGTTCATGGGCTCCGCCTGCTTCCCTTTGGAAGGCTGAGATCAGGGCTTCATGGCCTGGAAATCCCTGAGCACCTGACGGTGAGCTCCCCAGCACAGGAGGCCAGGTCCTCAGCTAGTGTAAATCAGCAAAGCTCCACCGCAGTAGTTGTAGCTACAGAGAAACTGATTTTCAGCAGCTGGGGATCTGGCCATGAATGTGAAGAGAAAATGGGAGCAACGGTACTGCCCATCTGTGATGCGCACAGAGGATCCTCCCCACTGTGGTGCCATTTGGAGGTGGGGCGGGAGGGCTGCTACACATGTCACATGGATTCAGGAGGTGAATGCAATTAGCCTGGAACCTTATTGTGAAATGGAGTTTCTTTGAAGGTGCTCGCCCTTGTGACATCACAGGTGTCTGATGCCTATTTACACGCCCCCCCCCCCCACCTCCGCCCTCATGACTGGGTACATCTGAAAGCTGAGGGGTCTCTCACCCAGCTGTGGACAGGAAGGAAGGGCTCAAAGCCCTGCAGGAGTTCAGGTCTACTCAAGATCCTAATCCTCCCCATTCGCCTCTCATGCAGGCCTCACACGGGTGCTTCAGATCTGAGCTTCTTCCTGGTGATGCCAGTGCAGAGGGTCACCAAGTACCCGCTGCTGCTGCAGAAGATCCTGGAGAACACGTCAGCCAAGGACAATGCCTACTCTGTCCTGCAGAGCGCAGCCAGTGCCATGCTCGAGATTAACGCCAACATCAACGAGTACAAGAGGCGCAAGGAAGTAGGTGAGGAGGAACTGGCATGTTAAAGGCCAGGATGATGGAGGGTCTGTAAAACCCAGCATCAATCAGAAACATCTCCACTCATTGTTATTCCATTGAAAACAGTTTTTAGTCTGGCTTTAACCTGCCGTGGAAGAACCCTTTCTTTCTCCCACCCTCTGTTTGTCTTGATTGTAAACTCTTCCAAACAGGGACAGTCTCTAGCAGCATCTAGCACAGTGGGGTCCTGAGCTCAGTTATGGCCTCCAGGTACTAGAGTAATATTATTACTATACTAATACTACTAACTGCAAAACAAACTGCCCTGTGCAGGGAATCCCCGAAGTGAAACTGACTAGAAACAACGGTGAAACTGACCAATCTGTTGTCAGTTTCAGCACTGAGAAAGGCTAAGAGGAAACAACCCTCCCCAATGGTACCAAATAACAACAGGCTTTAAAAATTCTTTCTGATTTCTTTTTCTAAATTATTTGTATTCAACCAAACAATTCACCTTGATACATTGCAGTGGTACCTAGCGGCACATACGACTTCTTCAGCCAGTCACTTGTGCCAGCACTCAGTCATACCTTAAGTTCCCTCTAAGCTGCGTGGCCGTGCAGCTGCCCATTAAGCCCAATGCAGGGGCTCAGGGCTGCAGCGTGGGGAGGTGCATCTCCCCGCTGGCCCCAGCACGGACCTGCTACAGCGGGGGAAGGCGCGTCTCTCTCCCCCAGCCCCACCACCTGCCCTGGACTTGCCATGGCTGAGGGAGAGGAGCCCCTCCCTCGGGCCAGCCAAGCCCTGCAGGAGCTGCCGCGGCCGGGGAGAGGCGCCTCTCACCTGGCCCCAAGCTGCTTCCTCAAAAGGGCTGGGGGGAGTCTTCTCTCCCCACCATGGCCCCGGGGCAGCCTGCACCCCAAACCCCTCATCCCTGGCCCCACCCCAGAGCACGTACCTGCCCTGCACCCAATCCTCTGCCCCAACCCTGAGCCCCCTCCCGCACCACGAATCATTCATCCCCAGCCCCACCCCAGAGCCCACACCCCCAGCCAAACTGCTCACCCCTCCACACACAACCCAACCCTCTGCCCCAGCCCTGAGCCCCACCCTACTCCGAACCCTCAGACCCACCCCCACCACATGAATTTTGTTATGTGCACCAATACATCACCTCCACATTGGTGCACATAACAAAATTAATTCTGCACATGGACGTAAAAAATTAGAGGAAACACTTCGTACCCATAGTGGTTTGCGCACATGACACTACGGGCCGTTTTTAAAACATTGGCCTTTCATGTCCTGCACAAACACTTAGCAAGAGACAGTCCCTGGCTGGAAAGCTTATAGTCTAATTCAAATGAGTCATGAGACGTGTGTGTCAAACTACAGGAGGCAAGGAGAAGGGTAAGAGTGTCCAGGGGAGAACTATAGGAAGAGGTATCATGGAGTAAGCAGGTAGGTCATTTACAGCTTCACTTATACTCTTCCCTTCATGAGGGGTCAGTGCTCCGCATTTGGGCCCCAAAGAACTGAATGAGATGTGATCCCCAGGAGGGATCCAGGCTCAGAGGTTTCTTGATCCCTCGCCTGTTTATCTTCCTCCCCTTCTTTCCTGAGGCAGCAACCAAATACAGCAAAGCTGAGCATCTGACACTGCGGGAGCGCCTCGGCCGGCTCAACAAGCACTCCATTGCCAAGAAGACCACGCGGCTAAGCCGGCTCTTCATGCACGAAGCGGGCATTGTGCCCAAGGTGAGGCTCCTGCTCACATCTGGCTCCCAGTAACCATACAGTGTGTGTGTGCTAGTGACGTAGGTAGGAAGAAAACAGTTCAACCAAGGACAGCAGGGGATGGGTGCCGCTTACTGAAAGCACCTGTTGTTTTTCACAGGTGGCCTTTCTGTGGCTTAACACTGGCCATCACGTGTATTTGCAAATGTGATGTGTGAGACACGGGTGAGCCACACTGGGGTCCCATGATCAACACTGAGATCATGTGATCCATGCTGTTATCATGTGAGACACTTAAGTCCTCATGTGACCTGCCTGTGGTCATTTGTCCCAAATTTAAAGGCTGGCCTAGTGATCCGAGTTCAGGTATCAAATTCACTCTCTTGATCCCCTGGTGAGCAAAGACTTGGAGCATTGTAGAGGCAGCTTGCTCAGCTCCTAAAGGCTTAGATTGGGGGACTCAAAAGAGGGATCCTTGAGGACCCCAAGAAAGGGAAACAAATCCAGTGGAGTGGACCCTTCCTGTAGGCTGTGGCTAGTGCGATCTCCCAAGTCCACTGAAGGACTTTCTATGCCCACCACGCAAGTCCATTCTGGGAGAAGTTCTGGGCCTGTTGAAGCCAATGGCAAAGCTCCCAGGATTTCACCCTCTGTGTCCCCCAAGAACTGTCTATGTTCCAATCCATTTGATGTTGCAACCCAGTCCATCCCACAGGGCAGCAGGAACACTGCGCCTGCTGGGACTTGTCAATGGACTGATCTCCCATCCAGGAGCCCACGGTGTATCTTCTCCCCATTGACTTTCAGACAGAGGACAAAGAGTTTGACCATCTGGAGGAAAAGTTTCAGTTCCTGGCGTCTGGTGTGACCGAGCTGAAGGAGAACGTAACCTCTTACCTGAACAATTTACAGGTAAAGCCCACTCATCCCATGATGCTTGGGGGTTAGAGACCCACAGAGGCAGCCTGGGCAAACTCCTGTAGATGGCTCAGCACCTTCATCTCCACCTGAAACCAATGAGAGTTGAGGGGGCTCAGCACCTGGCAGGATTGGGGCCTTATTTCTGATGGGTGAAATCCACCCCTGTGCCGAGGGGTCATGTAAGGTCTGTGGACTTCTTAAGTCCCCAGAGCTGAGCTGAGATTGAAATGATGCCTGAGCCTTGTACCGATTCTCTGCACAGAGGTGAAGTTCACCCCATGTGAGGAATAAATAAAATAATAACTGCACCTTGCTTAGAAGATGCATGGTGCTATAAAAGGTACCAGGGTTATTCATGCTGTGATATCCTGGTGTTGCATGAGAAGGACTCTTTCCAACACTAAGGCTGACACATTGGGAACAAGGACGCAGAGTGACACAGTGGGCTAGTGCCCTGGCTTTCCTCCTTTGAAGACCCGATTTGCTTGCTTCTCAGCCCTCCCCACAGGTGGCATCTCTCTGTGGGAGATGGTCTGGTTATGGCGGCCACAGCTGGAGGCCTGCCTTCATCTCTAGATGCGGTGTTGCCAGGTAGATCTTGACAAACTGCAGGGAGCTCAGAGAAGAGCATCCAAAAGGCCCAGGGGGCTGGAGGGATGGACTCATAAAGAGCAATGAAAAGTGCTAAACGGGCTAGGCTAAGAGAGGAGGAGAAGGGGCCAAATAGCCCTTTATAAATACAGGAAGGGCTTAAAGCCCCATGAAACACAGGAATTCTTTGGGGGCTGGAACTGGGAGGAATGGGATGAAATTAAGGAAAGGAAATGTATTCTGGGATGCCAGTGACATGCTAGTGTGCAGAATAGTCTCCCAGGGAAATGGTGGAAGCCCCATCCCTTGGGACTTTTGAGACTAGCCTGGAAAAAGCCGTGGAGAACAATCCTGCCTTGGCCCCAGGGTGCTGAGCTGGAGGCCCTGAGAGGTCTTTACCATCGCTGTAGTTCTCACACCATGGCACCAGGAGTCAGGGAATAGCGTTGAGCACCCAGGACAATAAGCTCAGTGGTCTGGCTGGGCAGGGCTGTGATCAGACACAGCTTCCCAGCAGCCTTTAGAAGTGCCTGAGGAAAGGAGTGTGTCCCCTCCCTGCCCCAGGGAAATCCTCTGGTAAATATTAATAAAAGCTCGAGATGATGTGATTCCCCCGCACGGAAATGATCTGACCACCTAATGCACCATTTGGCAGGTTGGCAGCTCCTTAATTCCTCCAGTCTGATCCTCCTCATTCATCTGCACATGCCAGTCCCTCAGCCACAAGCTGAGAGCCAAATCGCTATTTATACAAACCCAGCAAAGCCTGCGGTGTTCCCATAGGAGCCTCCCCAGGACCCGGGTGCGGCTCAGGGGTCTCAGACACAACAGCCACTCTGTGGTGGAGGGGCCAAAGATCCCTCCCCCCATCGTCTTCATGGCTTATGGCTCCCACCTTTTCAGTAGCAATGAGGGCCTGAAAGGGGAGCTGCATTCCCTGGGACATGACCACCTCCTGCTCTGGCGGAGGGTAGGGGAGAGCAGGAGCACACCTGGGACAGAGGAGTCACTAGCTCAGTCTGAGCCAAGAAAGCACCTTCTGCCAATACGCCAAGGCAGCCCGGACTGGTGGGAAAGGCACATGGAAGCCCCTTTCGAGTGGCCTGGCGAGTATTTCTCTGAAGAGGAAGAGAACCCATCCAGATGAGAGCAGGGAGTTCCAGTCACCTCAGCAGCTGCCCTCAGGCAGGGGTCCTTATGGCTGAGAGGGTGGTGCTCTCATCTCTGGGCCAGAGCATTATGGGTTGGATTCCCCCCTCAGGACTGAATGCTGCCTTTGAAGGGCAGCAGTGGGCCGCTGCACTGGGAGAGATGCTGCCCGTGAGAGGAAAGGTCGAACCAAAGCCTCTAGGAGCTCAGGCTGCCACTTTAGGAGACCTGGGACATCAGTTTGCCAGTGCCAGCTCCTCCCCCTTCACATGAGCCCACTAGTCACAGCCTCCCTGGCAGAGAGTGGCGGCTAAGTCCTCTGTGCAGCATGAGTGTTCATGTTAGCCACGCTGCCTGGGCTCCAGACACTGCGTGCCAGAGAGTACCAAAGCAGCCCCAATCACACTGCTCCAGGGGAGAGTGCTGCAGCCCTGGAAACTTTACAACAAGATCTCAGACGAAGCGATGGTTTGGGTTTCTGCAGGGTTTCTTGTGATCACTGTGCTGCAGGCACCTGTTTGTTACTGTAAGGTGGCTCTTGCCATGTGGTTTGTGCACCTTGACGTGGGGGTCATTCCTGAGCATTGGGTGCACAAACTGGTTCGCTACCAGAGAGCTGCTTGGAGCACTGATCTACAAACACTGCTTTGATATTTTAGGATAACTTGGAGATGCCAGGCTGAGTCCATTGGTTTGCTATTGTAGGTAGCTTGGGAGCATCGGCCTGAGTGCACTGGTTGGATACCGGAGGATGCAGGGCAGCTGCTGTAGTTTTTATTCTCAAAGAAAAGAAGACAGGAGCTTTGGAAGAGACAAGAAGTGCCTGGAGTTTACAAAGGGCTGTAGGAAAAGTAGTAGGTCACACTCTGAACCTGCCTTCAGGGAAGGCTGAGACAGCCCTGGGCATCTCCCAGGTTTGAACACACATGGACAGTTCTGGAGTTCTCAACCCCCTTTCCCCTCCCCCCTCCCAGGTCTTCCTCCTTTCCAAACCACAGGAGTGCGAGCTGGAAATGGAAGAAGGAGCTGCCCAGCAGTATCGCCGCCTGGCGGGAACTCTCCATCGCACGATCTTCCCAGAGTTTGTGAGTGCCACCTCGCTTACATCTGCATGGGCAGGGAGTAGGGTGACCAGACAGCAAGTGTGAAAAATTGGGACAGGGGGTGGAGGGTAATAGGAGCCTATATAAGAAGAATACCCAAAAATCGGGACTGTCCCTATAAAATTGGGACATCTGGTCACCCTAGCAGGGAGCTTAGCGTTGGTCCTGCGGGTCCCACCCCAGGGCTGTTCTCATTAGCTTACAGCAGGCAGTGAGGGCAGGACTGCATCAGAAGAGAGGGCTGTGGGAAAGGCAATTACACTGGCTATTTGACTTGCCTCCTGAACGGTACTCCATAGGGAGCTCCACCATGTGCCTCAGCCCCAGCCCTCCCACCACTTCTGGGGGTTCCCTGACCCCTCCCCCCAGTCAGAACTTGGGCACCTCACCCCACTAGATGTTCCCCCACTCCACTAGCACCCTGCCTGTTTCATTCCATGATGCCTGCTTATCGCCTGGGGACTCAACACCCTCTGAAGTCTGCTGTCTGTATTGTGTCCCACGCTGCTCACTGCTGCCGTTTCGCTGGCTCAGAATGAGGTGGGTGGGTGGGTGGCTTTTAGTGTCCTAATAAATGTCCAGGGAGGGATGCCTGTTGTGTCTGGCTACTGGTGGAGAGGTGCCTGAGAAGATACAAACCATGTGTGGAGTCTGGTGGGATCATAATGGGAGCTTCCTGGGGTCTGTCGGCAGAAGGCCTTCTCGGTGAGCCCAGTGGAAGCTGCCCCTACATCAAGTCAGTAGGAGCCAGAAATTGCTCTCTGCAAACATGACAATTCCCTTCTCTCATGGCCACCAGCCACGCAGTAGAGTTGGGCGCTGACGCTCTCATCCATGACAGGCCTGGAGAGCATGGATTTCAAGGGTCCCTCATGCTGTTTCTGGTGTTCAGGCTGGGGCACTGTGCTGTGTGGCTGGCAGATCTGGGGACATCAGGATTTCACTGGGGTGCCTCTGGTTCTCTCCAACAGAGGAGACGGCTGGACCGGCTGGTCTATCAGCCACTCTGCAGCCTGTCAGAGACTCTGAAGGGACCGCAGCAGCTGATCAGGAAGCGCCTGGACAAGCTGCTGGACTATGAGGAGATTGAGGAGAAGAAGAGTGAGACGGGCAACATGACATATGATGAGGAGGCCACCATGAACACCTACCTCGCCATCAACATCCTACTGGTGTCCGAGCTCTCCACCTTCAACCAGGTGGCCATGCAGTGGCTGGGGCAGATACTGCGTTCGCTTGTGGCCCTTCAGAGGGACTTGGCCAAGCAGGTGCTCCAAGAGGCTGAAATAGAGCTGGCCCAGGTAACGGAGACCCCTGGGTGCGTACTGAGCTAGCACGAGTTAGAGGCTCTTGTGCCTGGCCTCAGCGGACAGTCACACACCACTCAGACCCACAGGCACTGGAGGGGAGGCACCAGAAGAGGTTTCTGCCTGGGTAGCAGCAGGGTGCTTTCCTCCCACCCTGACTCTCCACAGGCAGATGCACTGAGCTCTCCCCGCAGGCCGAACTTTTATTTGCACGTGTCTATTTCCCTTCTCCTTTGGGTGAGCTAGAGGTGCTTCTCCTAGACTGCTACGGGTGGCCCTATCCCCTCTTGGGGAGTTCCACATGGTGGCTGAGGATTACTATTAGTATTTGGATTGTGCTAGTGCCGAGGGTCCCAATTGTAGACCTGGGCCCCACTGCGCTAGGTGCTGCACAAATGCAGAACAAGAAGACCGCTCCCGCCCTGAGGACACAGCCTGATCAAGCCAGAATATTCCTGATCTCCTAGGAGCCCTTCTCTAAGACCCGACTATATCACTGACCATTGCACACATGGGGAGGAGCTGTGATTCTAAGTCAGACAGGAGCATCTTTTGTTAACGAGGAGGACCTGATTGTTCAGGTTTCTTGAAATGTAGAAACTCTTGTTCTCTTCTGGTTTCTGATTCCCTTTCCTTCTGTTCCTCCTCTTCCTTATACCTTTCCCATGGATTTCTCTCTGCACACCCTTTTCCCGCAGTGCGATCTCTAATTCCAGTGTCTGTTTCCACAGCTGCCGCATAGCCACGTCCCTCTGCCTACTTTCTGGAAGATGGTGAAGGACACTTTAAGCCAGTCTGGTGCTCAGATTAACTCCTTCTGCCAGAAATTTGAGACAGTCATGCCGAGCCCTGTGGTACAGGTAGGAGCAGGGAGGAGCCGGGCACCTCCTCCCATCAGATGGCTGAGAAGACAGGGACATTGGGGTAGATTCTCAGTGTTTCACAAATGCAGGAGAACATCCCATTGGGAGGCAAGTGAGGTTGGGGACAGCCAATTGCAATGCCGAGGACTTTGCAGCAGCTGTGCTACTGGCTTTGACTCCTTGACAATGGTTGGCTGGTAATTGTGGTGAGCCAGGGAATCCTCCACATCAGGATACAATGGCGTGGGGTGGGTCCCTTAGCTCTGAGACCCAGCTTCATACCCTGAAGCTGATCAGATGTTTAACTACAACTGACAGGAATTCCTACCCCGGCTGCCACTGATCATGACATAACCCCCAATAATCCAGAAAGAAAAAACACTCGGGGGCGGGGGGTGGGGGTGGAGATCTCACAGTAGGGAACATTTTCTGACTCAGTTCTCCCTGTGTCTTACTCCCCATTAGCCTCTTAGCCCTGCTGAGGAGCGCAGGGTCCTTTCACTTGTCAACAAACATGGCTCAGACAAGCTCTACCAGGTGACGAGCAACATCAGTGGCAGCAGAGATCTGGACCTGACCCTGCAGAGGGGACAGATTGTGGCTCTCCTGCACGAAATGGACACCAAAGGCAACACTAACAGATGGCTAGTGGATGCTGGAGGTACTTATGTGGACGACAGGAACTTTCTCTTTTCTCCTGACTGCACTAAGGGTCCCTCAGGCCAGCATGAAAAACAGGAGGGAGAACTATGTTCTGACAAAGTAAAGTGCTGTGGGTTGGTGAACTGTCCCAAGGAAGGCTTCCATCCAGGAATTTCTAGGGAAGCAGAGACTGCTGGGCATTAAGGCTGTATCTCTTTTCTCTCTGGAGCAACCTTACTGAGATCTATTCTCCTTGACTGCCCACTTGTGGGTGGAACACATCGGAGCTTTGCTGGGGAACTCACAGGGCAGAGCTCGATGTACTCGGAGAGCAGAAGGTTGTGAATTCTGTTCCGAGTGTGTATTTTGGAGATAGGCCTGAAGCAGAACCATTTATCTCAACCAGCCTGAACTTCCTGGGTTTGGATGAAACGGAGCTAGATGTAACCCTCCCCTGGTTTTGCCAAACCCAGATCCACCCCCATTGTTGTCCAGTTCTAATATGTCTGCAGCCACAGGCCAGTACACATAGTGCTCAGGTTTTGCCCCATGGATTCCTCAGGGAGCATTTGTGATGTGCCACAGCCTGGTCCCCTGTGCTCAGCAAGATCTTGGGATCCCTTTGTGGTACTTCACGGTGGGCCAGTCAGCCAAATAGCAGAGAGGTGCAGCAGCAGAGCACTATACCAGGGTGTTGCCAGAGTCATCCCTTCCTTCTTCCCCTCTGCACGAATCCATCCCCAAAAGAACAGGTAACTCCTGCCCAGCCTGACTGAGTCTGTGTGTCCTACAGGTCACCGAGGGTATGTCCCAGCTGGGAAACTCCAACCATATCATCTGGTCCAAGGTCAAAAGCCCAGAATGCAGATGCTGGCCCCGGACGTTGGGGCTGAGAGAAGACGGCACTCTTACACCTTACCCGAAACACCCAGGCCACAGGTCCCCATCACCCCTCTGGCTTTCCAGGTAGGTGTGGAGACTCCTGCAGGCACCTACGTTTGTTCAGTCATTGCACACACCTCTGTGTGTATAGCTGCCCTGGGCACATCCAGTACCTGCACACATATACAGCACAGGAGTGGGGGAAGCACATACAGCCACATGCATGTGTATACTCAGGACATACTTGGCCATGTATGTAACCACTTCCAGGGGAGCTGGGAACAGACAGTGCAGACTGGATCCGTGGCCCATCTAGTTTGGTATTTCCTCTCTAACATTAACCAGTGCCTAACCAGTGCAGAAGAAAGGGACTCCCCTCATGTGCAATTGACTATTGTACAAGGCTATAGCTAGAGGAAAAGGCCTCCCTGACTCCTGCAGTGATCAGAAGATGCTCAGAAAGATGAGATTTGATTAACCCTTTGCACAGACAACTGTAAATGTCCTTTTGGCTTGTAACATTACACTGTCCCTTTGTAAATCCTGGGTGCAGCATTTAACTCTGACTGTCTCATCACTCAGAGCGTGGCCCAGGGCAGTCATGGCTTACATGACTGTAACTAACTCCTTGAATTCCTCTCAGAAGCAAACAGGTCGCCAGTGCTTCTGAAATTCCACACCCATGGAGTGTCCACACCCATGCACACCTCTCTGAATTGATAAGGCCTAAATGAGTGGGATTCTTGCATTCATCTCCACTTTAGCCCCCATATCCTGCTCCCCTTTGGATCTTCTCTCCAATGAGGGTTTTCTGTAACCTATCTCCTTGCCATTTCCAGGTGGTTGCAGGTTATGCATTCACAGCCAGGAGTCCCCAAGAGGTCAGTCTGCAGGCAGGGCAGCCGCTGACAGTGCTGGAACCTCACGATAAGAAGGGAAGCAAGGACTGGAGCCTGGTGGAAGTCAACGGACAGCGGGGCTACGTACCTTCCAGTTATTTGATGATGGTCCCCACCCAGGCGCTGGGGGGTTGGAGCTTGCCTGCTTGGTCTCTATCAACTCAGCAAACGTAGCGGCAGAAGCAATGTTCAGGAATGAGCGATCCACTCCCCTACGCACCCCATCTCCCCAAAGAGGCTTGGCACGTGCAATGAGTAAAGCTGGAGAATGAGCTGGCAAGGAAATGAAGAGGCCCCACTGGACTGAGAACGGAAAGGACAAAAACTACTGACATAGAATTTTGCACGGGGAACTTTGTGTGCAAGAAAGGGTGTGTGTGTGTGTGTGTGAGACTCTGTGTTGTCATGCAGGAGGGCATGAAGGTGCGTTTGTGTTTGTGTCTGCATCATCTGAGCCATTAGCAATTCTCTTTGAAAAGTCATGGAAGAGGGGAGAGATTCCAGATGACTGGAAAAGGGCAAATATAATGCCCATCTATCAAAAGGGAAATAAGGACAACCCGGCCAATTATAAACCAGTTAGCTTAACTTCAGTACCCGGAAAGATAATGGAGCAAATAATTAACCAATTTGCAAACACCTAGAAGCTAATAAGCTGCTTAATAATAGTCAGCATGGATTTGTCAAGAACAAATCATGTCAAACCAACCTAATAGCTTTCTTTGACAGGGTAACAAGCCTTGTGGATGGGGGGAAGCGGTAGATGTGGTATATCTTAACTTTAATAAGGCTTCTGATACTGTCTCTCATGATCTGCTCATAAACAAACTAGGGAAATACAACCTAGATGGAGCTAATATAAGGTGGGTGAATAACTGGTTGGAAAACCGTTCCCAGAGAGTAGTTATCAGTGGTTCACAGTAATGCTGGAAGGACATAACAAGTGGGGTTCCACAGGGATCAGTTCTGGGTCCAGTTCTGTTCAATATCTTCATCAATGATTTAGATAATGGCATAGAGAGTACACTTATAAAGTTTGCGGACAATACCTAGCTGGGAGTGGTTGCAAGTGCTTTGGAGGGTAGGATTATAATTCAAAATGATCTGGACAAACTGGAGAAATGGTCTGAAGTAAATAGGAAGAAATTCAATAAGGACACAAGCAAAGTACTCCACTTAAGAAGGAATAATCAGTTGCACACATACAAAATGGGAAATGACAGCCTAGGAAGGAGTGCTGCGGAAACAGGCCTGGGGGGGTCATAGTGGGCCACAAGCTAAATATGAGTCAACAGTGTAACACTGTTGCAAAAAAAGCAAACATCATTCTGGTATGTATCAGCAGGAGTGTTGTAAGCAACACACGAGAAGTAATTCTTCCGCTCTACTCTGTGCTGATTAGGCCTCAACTGGAGTATTGAGTCCAGTCTGGGTAACACATTTCAGGAAGGATGTGGATAAATTGGAGAAAGTCCAGAGAAGAGCAACAAGAATGATTAAAGGTCTAGAAAACATGACCTATGAGGAAAGATTGAAAAAATTAGGTTTGTTTAGTCTGGAGAAGAGAAGACTGAGAGGGGACATGATAATAGTTTTCAAGTACATAAAAGGTTGATACAAGGAGGGGGGAGAAAAATTGTTCTCCTTAACCTCTGAGGATAGGAAGAGAAGCAATGGGCTTAAATTGCAGCAAGGGTGGCTTAGGTTGGGCATTAGGAAAAACTTCTTAACTGTCAGGGTGGTTAAGCACTAGAATAAATTGCCTAGGAAGGTTGTGGAATCTCCATTGTTGGAGATTTTTAAGAGCAGGTTAGACAAACATCTGTCAGGGATGGTCTTGATAATACTTAGTCATGCCTTGAGTGCAGAGGACTGGACTAGATGACCTCTCGAGGTCCCTTCCATTTCTATGATTCTGTGCTTTATTAGAAGCCAGGAAGGGCTGTGGGTGCATGTTGTGCCCCTTTGCTGTGATTCGCTGAAGTTAATAACATTGAGAAGAATGTTCCATTCAACAGGGAGAAAGAACCCAGCCGGAATCTAAATGAGATCCAATGCTGACCTCCCCTGACAAATGGAGACCTCCAGATTGAAACGGACAGCTGTTTGGTGGCCTCTTTGAAATGCATCTGGGACATCAGAGCATGACTAGAAAACACATGTCCACATCCTGAAAGCACCCATCACAACCAGCACGGGCTGGTGCTCTTACTAGCCATCTCAACAGAGAGGCCACGGATCAAATGAGCCCTGGAGACTCAACTATCCCCTTGCCCACGGATGGGAACCATGCTGGGGGAAGTCTGCTCAGCTGCTGTTCTTGCTGCCCATTCAGTCTCCTGGGCTCAAAGTCCAGCACCTTTGACTCGCACTAAATTCACTTTAAATAAAAAGGACATGGCAGTGGCTGCTATGTTTAAAAGAGCATTCAAATTAGCAGTGTGGCCTAGCGCATAGGAGATCTTGGTTCCATTCCCGCCTCTGCCACTGGCCTGCTGGGTGACCTTGGGCAAGTCACTTCCCCTCGCCTTGCCTCAGTTTGCTCAAATGACCTCCTTTGAGATGTACTGAAGAAAAGCTAACGATGACGACTACTAATACTATTTAATATTGAATATTATTCTGACATGTCATAGATATATAAAGTTACATACATACAACAAACTTGCTTGATACTTGGGGATAAGCTACCAAATGCTTCATTCATGCACTGGACTTGGGGGGGGGGACGACTACTGAGCTGCTAAGTGATAGTTACTGTGGGTGAAGGGGAACCATCATTCTTTGTACTCCAGCAGTGGGTAGGGCGGGCATGTGGGCAGTGGCACTAGGGTGACCAGACAGCAAGTGTGAAAAATCAGGATGGGGGTGGGGGATAATAGGAGCCTATACAAGAAAAAAGACCCCAAAATCGGGACTGTCCCTATAAAATCAGGACATCTGGTCACCCTAAGTGGCACTGCTAGCATGGCACAGACGCCCCCAACACATCACCTCCACATCGCCATAACAGGACTCGACTGCCTGGGATTCTTGAGCCGGAAGGCAGTATGGCTGTACTGATGGGGATGTTTAGGACTGTTCATACAGTATCATCACAAGGGCTGGAGTACTGGAAGCATGCAGGGTAAGAAATGCTGATGCCATGGTTAGAAAGGGCTGTGAGGCTGTTGCTCTCTGTGGCTGATGACACAGGAATCCTTTAGTGGCCTGTGACACACCTGTTACAAAGAGGTCCCAGTGCACCCTGTGTCCCACTGCGTATTCACAGCTTGGCCACTAGATGGCAAAGCTGTGCCATCCGGCTGCTGAATTCCTGCGATCTTCCTCAGCTCTGAACCAGCAGAGCCTCCAGAGCAAACATTTGGCTTGAGAAGTCAGTGGGGACGCACAGCAGTTTGTAGAGGAGGCTCTGCCATCCCATGTCCCACTGCCTGGGAGGCTTGGTGCTCCACGGCGATACCACGTGCTAAGCCGAGGCAGGTCTGGTTGGTGCTTGGATGGGAGACACACAAAGGGACCCTAAGGAGCTGCCGGGACTCGGTTCTCAAGCAGAACTCCAGGGTGGTCCCAGGGCATGGTGCTGCAACCTTTTCCTTGCATTGTGAAGCTGAGAGCCTGACAGATCCCAGGGCACTCGGGACTGAGCTTAGATCGGAATCGTGGCCTTTCAGTTATTGTTCAAGCTCTAAGATTGGCTTGGCGAACCCCAGCCAAATTCCACTGAGGGTGGTTACGTGCAGCCTCCCTGCTAGTTCTATTGAGTAAAGGCTTGGTATTCACTCCTTGTGCCAAGCTGTTGTGTAGAGTTCCTGGGCTCTGTTAAAGGGCTGCCAAGCCCTACCCCAGAGGTGGCTGCATTTCACAGGTGGGTGAATGGATCTGTGTCTCCTTATTAATAGGAGATATGACTATTTCCATCATCTGTGTGGCTCACACCCAGCACTGGCAGAAGCAGGAGGTGAATGTGGCGGTGGGGGTGGGGGGGGGCGGGGGGGAAGGGAGTCTTTTGTGTCACTTGACGGTGGCCTGCTCCAGCTAACTAAGTAGTGGTGCTGACTGGCTCCAAAGGCAAGAACCAGCAGGTTCTCCACAACTGGAAGCATGCCGGCCTTCAGGGTAGGATCTGTGGAAGCAATGGGCCCTCAAGTCTCCAAAAGAAGACATCCCTGTTCTTCACCGTTGGCTGGGAAGAGCTGTTTAGAAACAACACAAGTGCTTGTAGCAGCAGCATTTCCATCCCAAAGAAATGGCCATGGAAGAGAGAGATGGGGATTGTGAGGAGCAATGGCCACCACAGAGTGCTGCTGAGTGTCTTGATGAGGGACAGGCTCCAAATGAGGTATAGGTGGAACCTACAGAGAAAGATGTGGTCTGAGCACAGCCGTGGGAGCCAGCGCCTCCTGAGTTCTAATCCTGGCTCTGACACTCCTCCCTCAGCAACCTCATGCCATCCCCTCAGTGTACCTAGCAAGGAAGGCTGTGAGGAGTAACTGGTGACTATTTCTAACATGCTGTGCAGGCGCGAAGGGTCATGATGCACCAGGCTGCCTTACAGCTATCCCAGGCCCGCTGCCCCACACAGCAGGATGGGCACAGCATTGGGAAGCAAAGCTGAACAATGCAGCAGAGAGATGAACCAGCCTTGTGGGAGGGGAGGAGAAGGGATGGGCTGTGGGGCACTACTGGAGCGAGGCTCCAGGCACTCAGAACATGCTGTTTCTATTAAAAAATGCTGGGCTGGAAAAATCGATCCCAAGTTATATATTATAAATGCTGAAAGCCTCAGCTTTCATCCTGTTGTGCATGAAAATAGGCCGAGGTCGTCATCTCAGGCCCCTGCAAAGCAAGTAAAATGTTCAGCCCATGCAAACGTCTCTCCTCTTGCCACCAGCCAGCCTGATGCTCCTGGTCCCTATGCGAGGAAGAGGAAGGCAGAGATGTCTCTGGGTGAGGCTGCAGCCTGCAGATGTGGCTGGGCTGCCTGCAGGGCAAGCATGTGTTTTGTGCAGTGGTCTATCAACACGGGCAACCAGTGTATGCCAACCATGGGTGGGCGCCACAGGTGTGTGTGCACCCTACATGTATGTTCCTAATTCTTGGGTTCTTTGAGATGCTGGCTGCAGGGCACATAGCAGAGAACACCCATGCACCCACCAGCTGCAGCCATGGGGCCCGGGGGACAACAGTACAGCTGATGGCTGTGAGACAACTCCAGGAAGGCAGTCCCGGTGCCTGACTGCTCACACAGATGTGCACTCTGACAAAGGCACACACAATATCCAGTTCACTGACAAGGTAGCTAAATGCC
The DNA here is from genome assembly GCA_033296515.1 of Macrochelys suwanniensis. NCBI lineage: Eukaryota > Metazoa > Chordata > Testudines > Chelydridae > Macrochelys > Macrochelys suwanniensis. Next base: position 86,744,758 of record CM065782.1, on the reverse strand, counting down.
GCCAAAGCATGAGACCAAATGCTCAGACCTGTCCGAGGTACATGATATCCAGACACCTCTGCCCAGGATGGGGGCTGCACAGGGGGTATGTGGTTCGGTCCCTTATGTCCATTTGTTGCTAGTGTCCACCCTGATACACACACACATCATATTCAGAGGGTTTACAGTAAAGTGGTATTTGCGATTGGGGGGGGGGGGATAGATCAGTGGTTTGAGCATTGGTCTGTGAGTTCAATCCTTGAGGGGGCCATTTAGGGATCTGGGGCAAAAATCTGTCAGGGGACAGTACTTGGTCCTGCTAGTGAAGGCAGGGGACTGGACTCAATGACCTTTCAAGGTCCTTCCAGTTCTATGAGATAGGCATATCTCCATATATATGTATATATTTATTTTGATGGATAAAACGTAAGCCCCTCTATCTGCGTTTAGGCTGGGCGGGTGGCTGGGTAGGTACGTGCATGGCTTTGTGCGTCTATGTGGTGGGTATTCCTCCAGCTTCGAGGCATAGGACCCTGGTGGACTGTAGGTTGCCACATTGTGCTCCTCCTCAGCAAAGGGCATGTCTGTCACCTATCTCAAATGATCACCTCTGGCCAACTCAGCGACACGGCCGATGGGTGTGATTTGCGCAAGGCAGCAGCCCTGGAGCCTTAAGGCCTCTGTGACCTAAGAACAGGTACAGCCTGGACTGCAGCAGGGCAAGATTCCCCCCCTCTCAGGCCTACATTAATGTGCCGAGAAGGAACTCCTCCAGGCAGAGGGTGCAGCTCACTCTCCATGGCGTGTTTGACCCTCAGCTGCTCTGCTGAGTCTGCCAGCAGAAGCCAATCAGTGCCAGAGGTAAAGATGCTGGAGCCAGGGGATTGGAGGTCTAGCCCTGCAGAGCTCAGTAGGGGGCAGCGTCGTGCCCGTGGGAGGCCCTGGATTTGTTAACAGATTCCCATGAGGCTATGTGTGCACTACACTGCCTGTGCTGGTATAGCTTTGCTGGCCTGGCCCCCTAATGTAAGCACAGTGCATTGGTTACACCAATTCCCTGAACACCATTAACTATGCTGACAGACGCCCTCTTCTGGCTGCAGCGATACTGAGGGTTTGGGCTGTGTAGCTATGCTGCCGTGAGCGCGTGTTTTTCACCCCACTGGCAAACACAGCTAGGCCGGTACAAGTTTTAAGTGTAGCCCAAGCCTTAGGCCTACTGCTATTTCTGCTAACTGGCAGGAAGGCAAACACACAGGGAACAAACAGGAATGACTGCCCAGCGGGCAAGAGTTTACTGTGTCTTGTGCGGCATCTTATATAGCAAGCCTAAGCCATCCACTGGGCTGGGCCTTGCCTGAAGCATCATGACTAGCTGGTAGGAGCACCTGGGAGAGCCCAATGGGTTGCTGCTGCAGAGGAACCATGGGACTGCTTCAGATGGGAATTCTGAAACTTGGTGACATGGGGTGCTGTCCGATCTGTTACAGCCCCCTTGCACGAGGGAAAAGGGATTCACCCAGCAAAGCCAGAAGTTAGCACTTTGACTTTGCGGGGCCCTGGCCTCTGCTTCCCATCACTCAGCACATTCACAGGAAGGTTGAGCTGTTTATACAGAGCATGAGGAGGGCAGCCCTTGCGGGACCATGTTTCCTTCCCCTGTCCATGAGATATAAAGCCAGACTCCTGACCATTGCCCATCAAAGGCACTGTGGTACTTTTGGCAAGATTATGCATGCTGGCTCCGGTGTCCCAGTCAATCCCAATCTGGGCCAGAGTATATCCTGCCTACCACAAACTCCCCTGTCAGCTCATTTTGGAGAGAGAGTCTCCTTCACTTCCTGCCCTGACTGTCCGTGTAGCATTGCTGCCGCTGATACATTTATACAAATAGGATGACCACACTCAGTAGATTATAAGCTTTGTAATGATATCTTACAAGAGACCTTATGCATGAAGCATATTCCAGTTACATTATATTCACACTCATTAGCATATTTTCATATGGAGTGCAACGTCACATCCTCCTCCTGAACTTACTGCCAGACACTGTCCATGGCGGAGGCAGTATACCTAAAATTCCTCTTTGGGCTCCCCTCTGGGGCAGACACTCCTGTGTCCCCCAAAAGGGAAGGTGACCCTGGTCGAGCTGTGGGCTCACAGCTACCAAGTATAACAGACCATAGGAGCCGACTTCCATCGGCTCCGCTGGGTGTGTCAGGGGCAGGGCCCCGCAACGTCGGCCGGCGTCCGGGGCGAAGGTAAGTGCTCTGGTAATGGGCGCGGGGCTGGTGGGGAGCTGCCGGTGGGTGCTGAGCACCCACAAATGTTTCCCCGTGGGTGCGACCCTTCACTGGCAAGTGCAGTCGCTTTTCACTCCAGAGATGGCTGCATTCCAGGGATGGGTGAGGCACTCTCACCGGAATAGGAGCTGTATTTACAGAGACAGTGAGTAGATTCCCTTTAGGCATGGCGGGAAGGGAAGGGGCAGAATCCAGTCTGCAGTTAGAGTCCCATTAACATCTGTATACACAACTGGAATCATCATCCCCTCAGCAGGAGTATAATGGTGTTTGGGTTTCACCCACCTTTGTCAACAGTGCTCCTTTCATCTGCATCACCATTGATATGAGGGGGCGAGGCCGCAATAGGGCTGTGGGGAGGAGTTCCCCTTTATTTGCTGGGAGGGTGGGATGCTGCTGTCTCTAGCCCGCAGCAGGAGGTTTCATTAGCACTTTAAAGGCCCAGGCGAGCCCAGCCCCCAGCCCCACTGCCAGTCCTGTCAATGGAGCGGCCTGACAGGAATTGCGTCCCCTTTGGATAGCTGGCCACTGATGGCCCAACATTATAAATCGCTCAGGCCAAATTTAAGGCCAAGTAGATTGCGGTCTCTCACTGGCTGCAGGGTACATGGGTGGCGGGTGTATATGGGAATGGAGGCTGGGAATGGGGTGGAGTGCATGGGTGTGGGTAGGTATGGGGTGTACACAGTTGTGGTGTATCTGTCAGTGGGGGCTGGGTCCAGGAGTGGTCTTGGAGCTGGGGTGGGGGGGAATGAGTGAGAAAGGTCTGAATTTATGGGGCTGTCAGCATGGAGTTGGCTGCATGAGAAGGTGGGTAAGAGCGTGGAGGTGTCTGTCGGGGAGTTGGGTGTTTGGGGAGAGAGTAGGGCGTGGGGCTGCCGGGTACCAAGGGAGAGTGAGGATGTACAAGGGTGGGGGTCTCTGGAGAAGGTGGGTTAAGGCCATGGGGAGACTGTCGGGGAAGTGGTTAGCTCAGAACACAGGGCCACAGCCTGCCGTGGGCCCTGACTGAGACTAGTTTGCCCTTCGCTGGATACCCAGGGGAACACAGGGGCTGGGGGAGAACACAGCAAGGTCTGGAGATAACAGTGAAAGTGTCACTCATCTTCCTAACCCACCAAGCTGCCTGTGGACAGGGCCCCATCCTGCTGGTCTGACCCCAGGGCCTTGTCTCTTAACATTTCCAACCACTACTGTCCCAGGGCAGTTCCACATGATGGTGCCCCCTGCCGTGCTCCTACATCTCCTCTCCTTGGAACAAAGCCCCCCATTGCTTGTGCATCAGGGCAGTGGGGCTCAGGCCTTCAGGGAGCTGCTGATGGCTCCTCTGGATTCTTCCGCTTCATTCTAATCAAATCAAATCAGGTTGGATTTCCCTCCCAAGCCCTCTTCCTGCCAACTCGACGGGGGGCTCAAACACAATCAGCGGAGCAACCAACACAAGCAATTACGAGAAACGCCAACTCAAACAAGTCCTGCTCCTCTGGAACTCAGACTCCCGCGCCGCTTTTGGGATGGGGAAGCACTGTGGAAATGCTGTCCTGCTCTTTGCTCATGGCACCCCAGAGTGAGTTCCGGACCAACCGGGGTGAAAACTGGGGAGACACGAGGCCTGGCTGCAGAGTTACAACATTTTCTTACTCCACCTTTGCATGAGCTTTTATGAGTGTGAAATGACTGCCCCGTCCCAGCCCAGAAGTGGCTGCATTTTAGCACTGAGTGAAGTGATTCTTGCACATAGCACAGGGGTTCGCACAACACATTTGTTGGTGGCCTCAGAGTGTGGCCTTGCTGGGGACACTTTGACAATTATTCCTAAAATGCTTAATTAGCTTTATGAAAAATAAAGAAATATGTGCATATACATGTCCAAATCATTGTAATGTATTTATGTAGGGTTTTTTTTTTACAGACTGAATAATCAAAATAATGTACAGTTGTCTCTATTCTTTACTGGACCTAAACAGAACAGAAACACAAATAAAGTGCTTTGCACATTCTTGTCTTTTTCTCTTGTCGTTTCTTTTGCTTTTTAAAAAACTTGCTAGCTACTAAGTCTGCTTTGAAAAGTGATATTAACAAACATACAATAACAAACAGCCTCAGCAAGCCCGGGGACAAATTAAGCCCTGGATGGGGAGGTGAGTACGGAGGCAGCAGGGGCCGGGGTGATGGGGCACTAGGGAAGGCAGCGATGGCCAGGGTGGGGTAATGGCGGGGGGGAGGTGAGCTTGGGGCCAGAGCCTGCCATTGCACGGCCGGGGAATGGAGCCCAAAGCCTCGCAGCTGGAGCCTGCCACCCCTAGGCTGAAGCCCAACCCCACTGCCCCCTGGAAGGTGGGGAACTCACTGGCTGCCTGCTCCTCCAGTGTTTGCATCTCCAGAGGGTGCAGGGCCAACCCCTGCTGGTAGCCGCTGGGGAGGGGCTGCTGCTTTGTCCCTCCCCCCCGCCCCCCCATCAACCTGCAGGAGGCTTTGGCCGCAAGAAAAGCCCCAGGTGGCCGCATGTGGCCACAGTGGGATCCGCATTTGAGGAACGCTGATCCTAGCATGTAGAGCCTGTGGGGGTCCTTCAGGCTGCAAGTCACTGTCTCCTTCGCATAGCCTGGAGGCTGGCAGGGTCCCCATCTAGTGCCTGGGCACCGCACTTGCAAGCGGGCTGAGCAGGCCCATGCAGATGGGATGGAAACAGCCCACTGCAAATCCCACTAAGCGGTTTATGCTGGCCACATGCTGAGCTGCTGTTCAGGAGATAGCTGGGCCTTGGGCTGGGCTGGGCTAGAACAGACTCAGGAATGTATTTCCCATGCAGAGCAGACACCGGCTCAGTCGTCCGCCTGCCCCTCTGCCAGATACCGCTCTGGCCCAGCCATCCATACTGCGTGCAAGGATGAGACTGGGGGGGTGGGGGGTGGGGGGCAGGGGAAGGGCTAGATTCCTTTTCTCATGCCAGTGGCATTTCACTCATCCAGGCCCTGGCAGCCTCTATCACCCCAGAATGCTGCCCCCACTGCTGGCCAGAAACAACACCTGGACTTTAGGGAGGGGCCTGCTGCAGTCTGCCCCCCTTCCCCAAGGGTGACCCACACAGCAACAGGGCAGGACTGAGGTCTGCTGCTCTCCATCCCATCCCAGTGGAAAAGGGGCAGGGCTCCAAGCAACGCCTCAGACTGTGAGTGGCTGAAGGCCCATGGGTGACACCCCCAAACAGCTACTTGCTTGGCATGGGCCTAAGGCTGGTCCAGGGATCATTGCTCAGCCATACGGTCTAAAAGAAGCTGCAACAGCCCAATCCCCGGTGCCGTTCTTGGCCAGCAGGGTAATTACTGCACAGCTGGGCAAAGCTGGATGACTAGGACGTGGCGTCTTAGCAAGCAGAGATGGACAGACTGCTTTGATCCCTGGATCCACTCCCTGCAAGGACAGGACAGAGCCCCCAGGTGTGAGGCCCAGACCCTACTTGAATGTAAGCAAGGGTTTTTTGCTGCATTTCCCTGCAGTGGTGCTCGTGGGGAGATCTCGCTATTACACAGCAGCGGTTGGGCAAATGGGCACTGAAAGCCAAATGGACCCCTCATGGCAGGCCTCTCGTGCTGTGTTTGGCACCAGCCCCTCCCAATCAGCACTGCCCTGACCCTGGGGCCGCTTCCTCTCAGCCAGGCGTGTGGTACAGGCCTCTTACAGCATAAGAATGTGGAAGAATAAAGGGCAGCGCGCATGCCTTTAAATAGCCTGGCAAGGACATACCCTCCCAGCAGGAATGCTCTGGCCCCATGACTGGAACATGTTGTTTGTGGCTGGGAGTGAGCGAAAGGGGGGGTGCCTGACCCAACTTGTTAGCTCAGTAAGTGCACTCAGGACAAGGTTAGGAATCTCCTTCTTCACAGTTAGCTGCATCTGTCGAGGCTTTGGCTCTGGGAAGTTTTCCGAGTCTTGCTCATGTGCAAGGTCACAACAAGGGTGGGTAAACATCCCTCCCCACTCTTTGCTTTCCACCTCTTGTGGCCGGGGTCTTCCGCAGACCCCCAGCTCTGCAAGGTCACAGCTAAACGATCATGCTCCGCTCAGCCTGGGGTCTCTGTGTCTAGTTCAAGGGCGCAGCAAGGCTGCGGGACCCCCCCACGAATTCTTTCACCCCTCACCCATGTCAGAGGAATGGCCCAGCTCAGCTCTGCTGAGTCATAGGGCTGCCAATTTTGGCTGGACGTATTCTGGGAGGTTCCTGACATAATCTTTAATTAAAGATTAATCTTTAATCCCTGGAGACTCCAGAGCAATCCTGGAGGGTAGTGATCACCTCATCCTGACCTACAGCCTCCCACTCTGCCAGGCTCTGAAGCCCCCTCTCCTGGCTAGGCTAGTCCCATCCCTCTTTAAAGCGGAGAGAGAAGAGACAGTCACAGGGGGTGTTGGACAGGGGGAAGGAGCATATAACTGTATCCAGGTTTATCCCTCTGTCACACTCTGTCAGTCACTCATTACCTTCCCCCTACCCTCCTTCTCCCTCTCTCTCTGGAGAATCCCTTTGGGTCCCATTCCTGACCACAGGAAAAGGCTGTTCCCATAGAGGCCTCAGGTGAAGGCAAGTAGGGGCCAGGTTGGCACCCCACAGCCCGCCCTGCTGCACCAGTGACCGTGTGGCTGAAGGCAGAGGCTGTCCTGGGGATTTGGGTGCTGGATCCTCTTTAGGCTATGCTGCCTCCCAGAGCAAAAGGAACATAGGGAGCAGAGCACCTGCCAATCCCCCTTGCTATAAACTCCTCATGCCAATCCCACACCAGTCAGGGCAGCTGATTTTCCTGGGTCACATTGTTACTGCCCAAAGTGACAATCACCTGTAGTGCCTCCTTTAGGTTCCAAACTGGGGCAGCTTTCAGCAAGGGAGCCTCACTAAGGGCATGATCTGCTCACCCGGCAGCCATTGGAAACCCTTATTTGCCTTCAGCACAATTCTAACCGGGGAGAGAAAAGGAAGCTCTCTGGGTAACTCCTCAGCCCCAGCGGGTGGGCAGAGAAAAGTCTATCCCGCTTCCCCAGCGGGACCTGGCTGGGTCAAGGTTATTCACTGTGCCAACGGCAGAGCGGCACAGCAGGGCCAAGACGGAGCTGGGGAGGAGATGGGCTCCATCTTCCCCACACTCTGCTATGACTGATCCGCACCAGCTGGGCTATGAGCAAGGAGCCCAGCTGTGCCAAGCTGTGGGCCCAGAAAAAGGGAACCTGTTGCTAGGATACTATGCAAGGGCCTCTAGTGGCGCTGCCCACGTCCAGGGGAACAACCAACAGGGGAACCCTTTCGGAGAGAAGCGCAGCAAGCAAGTCTCAGAAGTAGGGCTTGAACCTCCCCATGCCTGCCTGAATGGGCTTTAGCTTTGGAAAGCCAGACTGACGGCTCCTGTCTGAGCCCAAATACGAACATTCCTTGATCCCCAGTGCACCAGCGGCCAGTAGAGAGCCCCTCACCCTTCCCCATCTTCTTTTGTGAAGAGATGTGTCCAGGCCCATCCCACACTGGGCGACTGAGCCCTCTGCAAGAGGGAGCTCACCAGCCCCAGGAGAATCACCCACCACTTGGCTCCCCCAGCTTGGCTGCAACTTTGGGGAAACAGGGTGGGACAGGCCCCCTCAGAGCTTCACCATTTACCCCCACCCAGAGAAGGCTCTTCCATGAGGTCCCCATGTCTGCACTGCCAGCCGGCTGGCCAGCGAGTCTGGGAGCGTGTCTGTGGGCCAGCAGCGCAGCTGTGGTAATTATGGTATTAGAATGCAAGGGAAGCTCTGTGCTCCCAGCACAGGCTGTAAATGCTGATGCGCTGGCCTGCAGCCAGGCAGCACATTAACTCAACATTCCCGGCTGATTTGTAAATCAGCAGCTCCCTTCCCGCCTCCCCCTGCATCTCCGTGTCACGCGTGTTCCTCCAGCTCGGGTTCCTCTTGTAATGACAACACACTGCAAACGAGGAGGAAGGAGCCGAGCAGTTTGCAACAGGGGATGCAGAGGCAGCTACAAGGCATGGAGCTGTCCTGACACCCTGTTGGCCACAGCTGCTCCCATTCAGAGAAACAGCCTCCCCCAGCTCCTTATCAGCCTGGTGTCCTGAGGGGCATACGCACGGCCAGGGCATAATGGAGACCCCAGTGGGTAAGGGCAAGAGAGCGGTGGGGAGTGTTCCCTAGCTCCTTGCACCTAATAATAATAATTGTCATCCTCATTAACTCCGAGAGCCTCTCACAGAGGTAGGGTAGTAAGTATCATCATTCCCAGTTCCCAGATGGGGACAGTGAAATGACTCGCCCCAAGCTACACAATGGGTCAGTAGCAGAGTCTTGATTAGAAGTCCGGAGTTCCTGGCTCCTGTTCCTGTGTGCACAACACTAGGCCCTCTCCATCTCCTCAGCCACGTAATTAGTCCTATTGTTATCTGTGTTGCCATAGTGCCTATGAGACCCCAATGGAGCTCCGGGCCTCCATGCACTAGACACCGTACAGACCCCACTAAGAGACAGTCCCTGCCCCAAAGGGTTTACCATCTGAAGAGACAATTCGCACAAAGGAGAGGAGAGGAAACAGGCACAGAAAGGGGCAGGGACTTGGCCAGGGTCACATAATGATTCAATGGCAGACTTAGCAATGAAAGGGAAGTCTCCTGACTTCCAGTCCAGTGCCCCATCCACTAACCACGCTGCATCCCCATCAACCCTGGGCTCTCGGGAAACGCAAAAAAGTCCCTCCCCTCATAGAATCTCAGAGTTGGAAGGGACCTTAGGAGGTCATCTAGTCCAACCCCCTGCTCAAAGCAGGACCAATCCCTGATTTTTGCCCCAGATCCCTAAATAGCCTCCTCAAGGATTAAACTCACAACTCTGGGTTTAGCAGGCCAATGCTCAAACCACTGAGCTATCCCTCCCCCCCATTCATCTCCGTTTGAATGTGGGAGCAGAGAGAGAGTGAAGAATGTCCCCTTCCCGTCCACATGCAGTGGCTCCCCCTTTGCAGTGTTTCAGGGATGCGGTGTGTCTGATCTGCATGTGTAAATGCATCTTTGGGAATTAAATATCAGTGCTCCTTGTGCACAGTGCCTGCTGTCCCTGTTATCGGTGTGCTTGTTCCCACTGACAGAGTCGCCAGGCTGGAGCAGGGCTGACCCAGGGCCCTGCTAATTGCATCTTCCAGCGGAAAAGGCTCTTTGGATTTATTATTTGCATCAAGCGTGGGCCAGGATGGACTTGTCCCCGGACTTTGATCTGTCCTGCTGCTTCAGGTCAGAGAGTCCCAAAAGGCATCATGGAAAGCCTACTGCAGCATCTCTCCTGCAGAGCCTAAATCCAGGCAGCCTTGCTAATCTTCAGACACCAAATCATTGGAAATGGAAGGGAAATACATTTCAAGAAAGTTCCAAGCCTGTTTTTCATTGCTGAAACAGCATCCTCAGCTGCATGCACTCTCCGTGGTTGGCTGCTGTCAGTTATTTGCCTTCATTCAAGGTCTAGAGAAGGCATGATGGGACTCTACCCAAACCCCACTCACAATCCTAAACCCTGTCCACAATCCCAGAATATCTGGGTGTTTTGTTAAAATAGAGAGCAGGGAAATAATGAATGCTGGCATGTGGACTGTCATCATTAGACTTCAGAGTCAACACCCAATGCAATTAATAAGGGCAGTGCACAGCTGTCTTGGACCTCTTTTTGCTCTTGATATTCGGAAGGTTCTCTCCCAACTGCCATGATGGCTTGGAACTTAATAATATTTAGAAATCAAAGCTTAAATCCTGCGGAAGTTGCTAGACGCTGCCCAGAAAAGTGATATGAGATGGCTTGATCCAAGCCTTGGGCTCTTGGTAATGAAAACGTGGCCCAGTTTCCAGGGAACCTGGGTTGTTGCTGGGGGTGATGCCATTGGGGCTGAGACAGGCATTTATGAGCACTGTTACTGGTGGTGATATGTGTCTTTGTGGCAGGGGTGGTGGTGTCGGCGTGGTGCTGCTGTTGGTAGGTGGTGCTCTCACTGTCCCGTTGGTGGCAATGTCGGCATTCATGGGGGTGGCGTGATGGCTGGCACTGTGCTTTTCAGGCTGGTGTGGATGCTGGCGGTGGGTTTGAAATTGCTGCTGCTGGTGCTGGCTGGCATGTTTCTTCTGTTCTTGGGGGGCTGTGTAAATCTAATAATGGTGCACCACCAGCTCGTTCCATGAAGGGTTAAACACTGGCAGGAGATTGTCTAATAAAGTAAATCTGAGACAGGCTGGCATCCAAGTGCTGGTGGGTATGGGCCAAGCAGTGGCATTGCTCTCAGCAGTAAACCAGAAGATGGTGTTTTGAAGAGGGAGACCTTACACAGCCTTCTGGGCCCAGGCAGCACAGAGCTCTGGGACAATGCTTTCTTGGAGTGGGCGATTTGCGGTAGTGGCAGTACCAGGGAATGTTCTTCATGGCTCTTGGGCCCTGCTAAGAGCAAGGGAATGTGCTTCCGAGGGGAGGGCTTGGAGCAAGAGGGAGAGAGGCAGGATCACTCACTTCAGATTTGAGCAATTGACACCTGAATTGGCTAATAAAGTGTGAAATTGGTTTCACGCTCTGCTACCTTTTCTGAGCCACACCGTCATTATGCCTCCTCCCGTCTTCCCCCCCCAGCGAGCCGGCTGCTGCTGACGTCCCGGCTGCTGTCACTGTGCCTGCCAGATGAGCAGGTCAGCCTCACGCATGTGCTAAAGCTCAGCTGACTGAGTGAATGGGCTGTTTTGCAAAGAGCCAGGCAGTGCTGAGCCACTGCAGTCCTGTCAGGACGCTCACCAGGGTCTGTGTAACCAGGCCACGCGCACCTGAGCCGGGCTGAGCCTCTCGTCCCCACTGGCGGAAGCAGCTTGTGGTGGTGGCGTTGGAGACGGGAAGTGCAGTCACATGGGGCACTTAGTGCTGCCGTGCCCATCGGCCCGCCATGACCCAGAATGCCCTAGCATCCTCCAGCTGCTTCCCCACGACGCCAGCGTCCGAGCATTGGGCTTTGCGGCACCTCGAGACTTTGACCACAGGGCACTCCTGGTGGCCTTGTCACTGTTGCCTCCAGGCTGGGTGTGGGTTTCACAGGCAGGGAACCTGCTTCAGGCTTCCCCTTGCCCTGGTGTGAGGAATGGGGGTGGGGGGTGGTGTCTGGGACGTGCGGGCCTTTGCTGCACTTCAGTACATCCGACCAGCTTTCCAGCGCTTCGTCATGGGAGCCTTATTGCTGACAAGATCCTGGCAGCTGTGTTCTAACCCCCCATCATCTATGCCCGGGTTAGACAACTGGTGGTAAAGGCTGGCCCGAGCCCGCCTGCCATTGCTGCCAGCAGCAGAGCTGCACCGGTCCTGGGTCAGCAGTTGGGGGTGAGGGGTCGATGAGAACGTCTAGTGTAGACATGCCTGCGTGGCAAGCACCGTCACAGAGCTGTGTGGGGATGTGCCGGGTGATTTCTAAAGTAAGCCCATGGTAGGTCTGTTTGCAGTAGATAGTACCCCTTTAAGAAGCTGGTCGTGAGTTTACTGGCATGGTGCCGACTTGGCTCTGCTTGCCCAAAGGTGCAGTTAATGACAAGGGCTGAGGCTCCAAACCAACCCCAACCTAGCACGGTTGCTCTTGGTCAAAGCTACCCAGGCCTCATCCTGCTCTGCTTGTTTGCCATGTGTTGGGCTGCTGCAGCCCTTTCCGGCCCTGGGGGCAGAAAGCTCCGTGCTTCAGATCACGGTTAGCTCAGGGGCTAGGACAGCTCCTCTCAAAACCCTGCCACAGACAAAGAGCTCTGGCCTCTGAAGGGAAGCTCAGCATAGAGCCCTGTGCCCAGGATGGAACCTGCCCTGTGAGCAGAACTGCTGCAAAGCCTGGCCACTGGGAGTGAATTAGTGCCCGGTGCAATGCCAATCAGATAGCCTTGTACGGTTTGGAACAGCACGTGAAGGTTGAAATCAGGTACGTGCCGAGAATACCAGGGGCCATGTCGCTCCCCTTGGGCAAGGTGGGTACCTCGGGAGGCCTATGCTGGTCTGTTTCCATACACAAACTTTACCACTGATCGTCAGCAGCACACAGAAAGGGTCTTTGTGGCCTGACACATATGTTTTGAAACATACATGTGGGCACAAAAAGAAGAGTCACATATTTCCCTTGCCCAGGGCTCGGATGATGAATGATTATGCCTGGGTAGGCTGGGAGTGCTCAGAAGCCACTCGCTGAGTTTAATAACAAGAATTAGTCATTCCCTAGCACTTTTAATTCATGGCTCTTTGAGCAGCTGGGCTGGTATCATCATGCCCCTTTACCAGGCAAGAAGCTGAAGCCCACAGAGAGAGTGACTGGTGGTGGGTCGCAGTGTGTCAGCGGCAGAGCCAGGACTGGAACCCAGGTTTCCTAACACCCAGGCTATTGCCTTTTGTTCTGGACCATGGTGCCCCCTCAAGGAAGGAGCTAGACCCGTGTCATTGCATGCCCGCTGCTGGGCACTCCAGACACCTGTATGTGACTAGCCTGGTGTGCATGTGAAAATCAGGCATTTCCCTCCGCATGTGGCAAGGTGAGTGCCTGACCTATGCTGGCACAAATGCCCGGTTAGCGCATGCACACCAGGTATGTGTGTGCATGTAAAATATAGAGGCATTGATAATCTGACCCTCACCCACAGCCATGACCCAGTGATGTCATCACACTAGTAGCTGCAGCACAGGTGAGAGAGGGAACTGCACTCACAGAAGGATCAGAACCTGTGATTTCTAGGAAGGGGTGGATCTGCTGGGCTGAGCACATGGAGCTTAGGGTAACAGGGCAATGGGAAGTGGGAGATACTTTGCCCCGGGGGAGTGGTTTCATGTTTTAACTGCTGATAAAGTTAAACCCTTGCTCTGGTTAAAGATTCAGACCACAAGGTATGTTTTGCCATTAGTGCTGCATAATTGAGCACATTTGTGCAGGCAGAAGCTGCTGGCTGCTGCCATCTGATCACACCCCGCCCAGGAGCTTGTATAAGATCGGCAAGGTGACAAGGTCCATTTGCATCTGATCAGATGGTCGAGAGACCTCACCAACTGGGTTTCTCAGGGCTCTTTCCAACCACCCCACATAGGGCACAGCAGGCAGGCAGCCAAGGGTTTGAAATGGGAGACAGGTAGCTGGCCCGCTAAGGGTTAATAGAGAGCAGGGCCTGTTTTACCCACAGGTGACAACCCACCCTGAGCCTTAATTCCCACAGTGGGCTGGGGTGGGGGGGTGAGGCTGCGTATCTCAGAGGAGATGGGGGGCTCTAGTATGTGTCAGCCTCTTCCACCCCCACCGCCCGCAGGTTTCCTGGGTTCTCCCAGGAGCTGGTGATGTTTCCCAAAGGAGCTGCAGGCCCCACTTCCTAGTGCGAAGCAGGCACAACCCTACTGGCTTCCAGGGAGCTCCTGGCACTTAGGCCAGGGTGGGCCGTGATGCCTGGCTGGCTCCAAGCCTCCAGGGACGACAAGACTACGACACGACACCAGGTGACACAAGAGCACAACTCCCCCACCCCCAAGGAACCGGGCGATGTCATGGAATATGGCAACAGAAACTAGAGCAGGGGAGGGGCGGCAGAATCAGCTCAGACCAGCCCATTTAAACAAACACCTGGCACAGAGTGGAGCCAGGCGGGAGCTGTGATCAGTGATTGGGCTGGAGTGTACACTGGGCTAGCTGACATAGCCAGCCTCAGGCAGCGATAACAGGAACCTGGCTGATCTGCATCTTACCTAGGAAATGGGGTCACGCCTGTGTCAGCTGAGCAGCCGCCGCCAGGGCTGAGCCCGCGGCAGGGAGGATGAGCCGAATGCGCGGTGGGGAGATACGCGTTGAAGCTGTTGACTAACAGAATGGGGGTGCTGGTGAGATGCCGAGCAGCGAGGGGGAACCACGCAGTCCTAGCTCATCAGGAGCCCCGTCGGCCTCGGGACATGCACCTCGCCTGCCTCTCCCTGGAATGGGGAGCAGGGCGCGGGAGTCGGCAACGACCTGAGCTGCAGCTCCGTGGAGGGCCGCTCTGCGCTACGGAGCAGGGATGTTATTTTGGGGGGTGGTTTCTTACTGTGGGCTCTGCTTGGTTCACATTGTTTGAAGAGTCATTGGGGGAATCAAGGACCTTCCTTGGCCCTTTGCGCTGAGCACTGGACTAGCCTGCTTGGCCACCTGATTTGAGCGGATCGAGTTAAATTTAGGGCCTGGGGGGACCCCCAGGTGAGGAGGTAGCAGTGGTGGAAAGCAGAAAGGTGGGCAGGGGGTCTGCACAGGGAGCTGGGGAGAGGCACTGATTCAGCATATCCCTGAGGGAGCAGCCTCTGCCAGCACCCCACACGGAGGGCAGACGGGGGTGAATCGTCTCTGGGCCAGCAGGGATTAACTGGAGCAGAGAGGGGTGATTTCTGTTGTTCCTGCACCAGTGTGAACAATTCTGGGCCATCGTGATAGGAGAGCGGGCAGAGAAGAATGTCCCAGCCAGGCTTGGCCTCCCCGGCATCTGGAGCAGGGGACTCAGACAGGGAGTTACCTCCCCTTCCACCCAGTGCTCAGAGTGGGGTGGGAGAGATCAGGCCTGGCCCATGAGTTGTGAGTATGCAGGGCCCTGCTCTTCCCTTAGACCGGCTCTGTATCTTGTGCTCCCCAGACTCACTGCTCAGCCGAGAGCTGCTTTCTGGAGGCAGAGGCTCGATGCCAGTCTGGAGCCAACCTGCCCCGTGGGTTGACCTGAGACAGCTGTGAACACAGTCTCTGCAAGCCACTCCTTCCCAGCGCCTGCACAGAGAAGCCAAAGAGAAAAGCCAAGGCAAAACAGGGGAGAGAAGCAAAGCCGGCGATGCTGCCTTTGCGTCATGAATTTTTTATCGGGGTAGATACTATAGACCAATAGGCACAAGAGCTGACCTGGGAGAACACACAGGTAGGGTCCCCGGAGCACTCTGTGGGTACGTCTATACTACAGAATTAGGTCGAATTTATAGAAGTCGATATTTTAAAACCCGAATTTATGGAATCGATTGTGTGTGTCCCCCCTAAAGAGCATTAAGACCATGAGGTCGATTGACTGTGTCCACAGTAGCGGGGCTAGCATCGACTTTCGGAGCATTGCATTGCGGGTAGCTATCCCACAGTTCCCGCAGTCTCTGCCGCCCATTGGAATTCTGGGTTGCGATCCCAAAGCCTGATGGGGCAGAAAACATTGTCGCTGGTGGTTCTGGGTACATGTCGTCAAGCCATCAAACGTCCCTCCCTCTCTCCGTGAAAGCAATATTTTTCACGCCTTTTTTCCGGGGTTTCCGTGTTTGCTACGGAAGCCTGCTCAGCTCACAATTACCGTACAGCTCCAGCGTACGCCTGGACATTAGGTCTAGTGGGGATTCAGTCACGCTATAATACGGGCAGAGGGATAGCTCAGCGTTCTGAGCGTTGGCCCGCTAAACCCAGGGTTGCGAGTTCAATCCTTGAGGGGGCCATTCCGCCTGTGGCTGGTAGTCGGGGGACTACACAGCAGAAGCTCCTTGCCTTCTAGCTGCAGATGGTGCAATATGCCATAAATGGTTGTGGTCGCAGGACCATGCTGCAGATCGTACAATATGATTGAAATTCGTGTGCTCCTGGCTGGCGGCCTATGGCGTAGCTGGCTGGGGGCGCTTGGACATAAATGGGAGTGACCAGAGTGACTCTGGTCATTCTCTTTTTTACGTTTTGTTTAAGGGAGATTCAGTACTGCCTGGAACACGGGCGGAGGGATAGCTCAGCAGTCTGAGCGTTGGCCCGCTAAACCCGGGGTTGCGAGTTCAATCCTTGAGGGGGCCAGGAGATGATGATGGATATCAAGCATATTGTACCATCTGCTGCTAGAAGGGAAGGCGCCTAACCCTTGCTCACCGCATATTGTACCATCTGCTGCTAGAAAGAAATGAGCCTAACCCTTGCTCCCCCCCTCCCTCCGTGAAAGCAACTGAGGGGGGAGCAAAAAATCCTTTCGCGCCTTTTTTCATATGGGCGCCATATTGCTGACTCCATTGTTATCCACCCGCCGCTTCTGCTGCCACTCTGCTGTCCTGCAAACAGCATACCAGGGAAAGCATGGAGCACGATCAGATCACCGCGGCTGTTATCGCCGTTATGAACACCACACGCTGCTAGAGCTACAGCAGGCGAGGAGGCGACAGCAGCGCCCTGAGGACAGTGATGAGGACATGGACACAGACCTCTCTCAAAAAAGGCCCCCCCGCAAGGTGGACATCATGGTGTTAATGGGGCTTGTTGATACAGTGGAACGCCGATTCTGGGCCCGGGAAACAAGCACAGACTGGTGGGACCACATAGTGCTGCAGGTCTGGGATGAATCTCAGTGGCTGCGAAACTTTCGCATGCGTAAGGGCACTTTCATGGAACTTTGTGAGTTACTTTCCCCTGCCCTGAAGCGCAAGAACACCAAGATGAGAGCAGCCCTCACAGTACAGAAGTGACTGGCGATAGCCCTGTGGAAGCTTGCAACGCCAGACAGCTACCGGTCAGTCGCGAATCAATTCGGAGTGGGAAAATCTACAGTGGGGGCTGTTGTGATGGAAGTAGCCAGGGCGATCACCAAGCTGCTGGTACCAAGGGTTGTGAGTCTGGGAAATGTGCAGCTCATACTGGATGGCTTTGCAGCAATGGGGTTCCCGAACTGTGGTGGGGCGATAGACGGAACCCATATTCCTATCTTGGCACCGGACCACCAAGCCAGCGAGTACATAAACTGAAAGGGTTACTTTTCAATAGTGCTGCAAGCACTGGTGGATCATAAGGGACGTTTCACCAACATCAACGTGGGATGGCCGGGAAAGGTACATGACGCTCGCATCTTCAGGAACTCTGGTCTGTTTCGGCTGCTGCAGCAAGGGACTTTCTTCCCAGACCAGAAAATAACCGTTGGGGATGTTGAGATGCCTATAGTTATCCTTGGGGACCCAGCCTACCCCTTAATGCCATGGCTCATGAAGCCATACACAGGTAGCCTGGACAGTAGTCAGGACCTTTTCAACTACAGGCTGAGCAAGTGCAGAATGGTGGTGGAATGTGCATTTGGGCGTTTAAAAGCTCGCTGGCGAAGTTTATTGACTAGGTTAGATCTCAGCGAAAACAATATTCCCATTATTATTACTGCTTGCTGTGCACTCCACAATATCTGTGAGAGTAAGGGGGAGACGTTTATGGCGGGGTGGGAGGTTGAGGCAAATCGCCTGGCCACTGGTTATGCGCAGCCAGACACCAGGGCTATTACAAGAGTACAGCAGGGTGCGTTGTGCATCAGGGAAGCTTTGAAAACCAGTTTCATGAATGGCCAGGATGCTGTGTGAAAGTTCTGTTTTTCCCCTGTAATGAAAAGCCCCGCCCCTTCATTCACTCTACTTCCCTTTACCCAAACCGCCCTGCCCTCCCCCCCTCGATCACCGCTCGCAGAGGAAATAAAGTCATTGTTGCTTAAAAATCATGCATTCTTTATTAATTCGTAAAACAAAGAGGGGGAACTATGGGGGTAACTGCCACAGTCTCCCGGGATAGCTCATAGACTCATAGACTCATAGACTTTAAGGTCAGAAGGGACCATTATGATCATCTAGTCTGACCTCCTGCACAATGCAGGCCACAGAATCTCACCCACCCACTCCTGGAATAATCCTCTCAGCTATTGAAGTCCTCAAATCATGGTTTAAAGACTTCAAGATGCAGAGAATCCTTCAGCAAGTGACCTGTGCCCCATGCCGCTGAGGAAGGCGAAAAACCTCCAGGGCCTCTGCCGATCTACCCTGGAGGAAAATTCCTTTCCGACCCCAAATATGGTGATCAGATGAACCCTGAGCATGTGGGCAAGACTCACCAGCCAGACACCCAGGAAAAAGTTCTCTGTAGTAACTTCTAACACCCCATCATTGACCATTGGTCCTATTTAGCACTGATGGTGGAGGAAGGGAAGCACCAGGATGGGTGGTGGAGGAGGGGATGAGGGAAGGACAAGGACACACAGCACTTTAAAACTTATTGAATGCCAGCCCTTTCTTGCTTGGACTGTTCTCTTGGCTTGAGTGGTTGGGTGCACGGAGGCCGCCCAAACGCGTTCTTGGGCGTCTCGGGGATGAGGTTATGGGACTCGGGAAGGAGGGCTGTTGGTTACACAGGGGCTGTAGCGGCGGTCTGGGCTCAGGCGGCCTTTCCTGAACCGTACGCCTTTCCTCAGCCATAAGCCGGAGGATTTCCGTTTGATCCTCCAGTAGCCTCAGAATTGCATCCTGCCTTCTCTCTGCACGCTGACGCCACCTACTCTCTTCATCCCGCCGCTGTCTCTCTTCATCCCGCCAGTCATTGTCTTCAGCACGCCACCTGTCCGCACGATCAAATTCTGCCTTCCTGGACTCCGACAGTGTCTGCCTCCACGCATTCTGCTGGGCAGCTTCAGTGTGGGAGGATTCCATGAGTTCTGAGAACATATCGTCTCGATTCCTTTTTTTTTTACTTCTAATCTTCGCTAGCCTCTGGGACGGTGATGAAGGGGGTGGCGTTGAAACATTTGCAGCTGCGGGAGGAAACAAATGGGAGAGGAGTAGTTTAAAAGACACATATTAGAGAACAATGCTCCAAACATTACATATCACATGTGCATTTGGTCCAAGGTTGCACTTTGCCTGTTATATTGAGGGTCTGCCGGTTTGGTGTGAGAGATCACACAAGCAGGTCCGGCGGGCAACAGAATTCGGCTTGCAGGCAGCCATGGTAAGCCACAGTCTATAGGCTTCTTTAACCTTCATAACATGTGGGAATGTTTTCAAACAGCAACCCCCTCATTTCCCATAACAAACAGCCTTTGGGCTGGCAATTTAAAACTGGTTGGCAATTGAAAAGGGAGGGGCGGCGGTTTTCGGGTTAACGTGCAGCGCGAACCTAATCGACACCCCCCCACACACACACAGACACACATCCAAGATGTTCGCTGTTCCCCCTCCCCCCACCGCGTGGGTCACAGCGGGGAAGATTTCCGTTCAGCCACAGGCAAACAGCCCAGCAGGGACGGAGCCCCTCTGAATACCCCCTTAATAAAATTCCCCTATTTCAACCAGGTGACCATGAATGATATCACTCTTCTGAGGATAACACAGACAGATAAAGAACGGATGTTGCTTGAATGCCAGCAAACACCGGGACCATACGCCGCCATGCTTTGCAAAGCAATGATTCCAGACTACGTGCTACTGGCCTGGCGTGGTAGAGTGTGTTACCACGGAGCACAGGATAAGGCTGCCCTCCCCAGAAACCTTTTGCACAGGCTTTGGGAGTACATCCAGGAGATCTTTCTGGAGATGTCCCCGGAGGATTTCTGCTCCATCCCCGATCATGTTAACAGAGTTTTCCAGTAGCTGTAGCTGTACTGGCCGCGAATTAATCATTAAACACGCTTGCTTATAAAACATGTATTAATTAACAGAGGTACACTCACCAGAGGTCCCTTCTCCTGCATCGAGCACGCCTTGGGTGGGTTCGTAGGGTACTGGCTCCAGGGTGACAAAGAGTTCCTGGCTGTCAGGGAAAAGGGCTTCTCCGCTTCCTTGCTGTGTCTGGGCGCTATTTTCAGCATCATTATCATCATCATGCTCCTCTGTGGTTTCTGATGATCCACATACGGAGTCATACCACATGGGTGGGTCAGTGCTGGCTGCACCTCCTAGAATGGCATGCAGCTCATCATAGAAGCGGCATGTCTGGGGCTCTGACCCAGAGCGGCTGTTTGCATCTCTGGTTCTTTGGTAGGCTTGCCTGAGCTCCTTAATTTTCACGCGGCACTGTTGCGCGTCCCTGTTGTAGCCTCTGTCCTGCATGCCCTTGGAGACTTTGGCATATGTATTGGCGTTTCTTCTTTTGGACCATAGCTCTGCTAGCATGGTTTCGTCTCCCCATACAGCGATCAGATCGCGTACCTCACGCTCGGTCCATGCTGGAGCTCGTCTTCGGTTCTGGGACTCCATCATGGTCACCTCTGCTGATGAGATCTGCGCTCACCTGCAGCTCACCACGCTGGCCAAACAGGAAATGAAATTCAAAAGTTCGCGGGGCTTTCCCTGTCTATCTGGGCGGAGCATTGGAGCTCAGACTGCTGTCCAGAGCGGTCAAATGTTGCACTGTGGGATAGATCCAGAGGCCAATACCGTCGAATTGCGTCCTCACTAAGCCTACATCGATTCGGCAATATCGCTTTAAGCGCTAATCCCCTCGTTGGGGGTGGAGTGGCGAGATCGATTTTAAGAGCCCTAGAAGTCGATGTTAAGGGCTTCATCATGTGGACGGGTGCACGGATCAATCGAAATAACGCTAATAAATTCGACCTAAACTCGTAGTGTAGACCAGGGCTGTGTGTCTGCCTGGCTCCCACATGTCCCAGCCTGGCTGGAGTCTCGTGCCATTTCACAACAGCCCATAACGCTGCCCTCTTGCCTTGCCCAGGTCCATGCTACCTCCAGCCTGCTGCACATTAAGGTTTCCAGTCACAAATGTGCCGCTGGCCCCCACAGCTGGGGTTTCAGGGTGATGAACATTTTCCCCTGGGGCCTTCTTGGCTCTGCACAATGAGGTGCTTCATCTACCTGGCAGCTAAAGGCAAATCCCTCAGTGTCTCTCCCTCCCCAAGGTCACTTTCGCTGGGGCTTTCAGCTCCCAGTGACTTTAGAGAGACCACAAGAGAGCTAAAGAACAGGAGAGTGAGAGCAGAGTCCTAGTTTTCTGGGGTTAGTTTCTGCTGTAGCTGCCGTTCCTCTGCTACCCAGGCTATTAGACAGACTAAGCACCTGCATCACTAAAGCACTTCTCATACACATCTTGTGTGGCCCATTTGCATATGCATTTACTGCGACTGCACACATGCATTTGGTAATTGTGGATGCAAATGCATCCAATTGCCCACTTGTTCATACAGTTGCCTGATTTGTGCATGTAGGTGTGTGAAAATTGGGCAAGCATTTAGCATACATGATTGTGCGTCTAACTCAGGGGTGGGCAAACTACGGCCTGCGGGCCCATCCTGTCCGGCCCTTGAGCTCGCCGGGGAGGCTCCACCCGGCCCCTCCCCCGCTGTCCCTCCACAACCACACATCTGCGTGGGTAGCGCCCTGTGGGGTGGGGCTGCGCCCTCCAGCTGGGCAGTGCAGCAGCATTTCTGGCTCCAGCCACTGCTCTGAGTGGTGTGGTAAGGGGGCTGGGGCCAGGGGGTTGGATAAGGGGCAGGGATGCCCGGGGGGCAATCAGGGGACAGGGAGTAGGGGGAGGTTGGATGGGGCGGAGGTTCTGGGGGGGCGGTCAGGGAACGGGGGGTTGGATAGGCATGGGAGTCAGGGGGTGGGGTGTGGATAGGAGTCGGGGCAGTCAGGGGACAGGGAGCAAGGGGGGCTTAGATAGGGTGTGAGGTCCTGGGGGTGGTGGTTAGGGGCGAGGGGTCTCTGGAGGGGACGGTCAGAGGACAAGGAGCAGGGGAGCATAGATAGGGTGTGGAATCTCAGGTGGTGGTGGTTAGGGGCGGGGGGGTCTCTTGAGGGTGTAGTCAGGGGACAAGGATCGGGGGGTGTTGGATGGGTCAGGGATTCTGAGGGGAGCAGTCAGGGGGTGGGAAGTGGGAGGGGGCGGATAAGGGGTGGGGCCAGGCTGTTTGTGGGGGCACAGCCTTCCCTACCCGGCCCTCCATACAATTTTGCAACCCCGCTGTGGCCCTCGGGCCAAAAACTTTGCCCACCCCTAGTCTAACTGGTTTGAGAATCTGGCTCCTTGTGTGTTGTTCTATGGTGCATCAACACGTAGCAGCTCTGAGGTTACTGGGTTATGCTAGGGGTTGTAACTGACTGCATTTTAAGCTGCTTCCCCAGCCACAGTTGTGAGTTGGGCTTGTGTCCATGGCATAGGCGCCGACTTCCGGTGGCGCCGGTGGGGGCTGACGCCCGGCATCAGGGGCGGCCCCCCCCCCCGATGCCAGGCCCCACCCCCGACGCCAGGCGACATGGCGGGGCCCTGCCCCCAACGCCAAGCCCCGCCCCCGATGCCGGGTGACGTTGCGGGGCACCGCCCCCGACGCCGACGCAACGTTGCCCAGCGTCGGGGGCGGGGCCCCGCAACGTCTCCCGGTGCTGAGGTAAGCTTGCCGCGGGTCCCAGGACTGGCGGGGAGCTCGGTGCGGGCCCCGGGAATGGCGGGGAGCTGCCGGTGGGTGCTCTGCACCCATCAATTTTTCCCCGTGGGTGCTCCAGTCCTGGAGCACCCACGAAGTCGGAGCCTATGGTCCATGGTTACAAATTGTCCATGGTTACAAATTGGGTCTGCTCCTAGCGTGGACAGGGCATGGAAGTGTCAGGGTTTGGGGAATGGGACTCCTCCATGTGCCTCCTGTCTAACTAGGGCCCAGATGTAGGAGAAGAGGAAAAAGGGAAGAGCAGGAAGTTTTAAGCTATGCTAAATATTCCTATTTGCCATGAGTGCTATAGGCTCTGCCAGGAACCCAGGGGCATGGCTGGCTCTGGTGCCACCAGAAGGGCTAAACGCCTGTTTCCGTGGTGAAGAAGAAATCATTGTTTCCTAGCAAGATGAGCCGTAACATTTTCCATGGGGAAGGAGCCCCAGTTCTCTGCTTTACAGAAAGAACGAGAGGGTGCTAGTTTGCTTTGAGTCCTCAGAAGGCCCAAGAGGACTTGAGACGAGGGTGACCAGACAGCAAGTGTGAAAAATCGGGACAGGCGGTGGGGGGTAATAGGAGCCTATATAAGAAAAAGACCCAAAAATCAGGACTGTCCCTATAAAATCCGGACATCTGATCACCCTACTTGAGACATACAGTAGAAATCTAATCAGACCCCTGCTCATCCTTCTCAGCCAGCCAACCTGGCAGACGGATGTGATCAAACCCCATGTGCTTTGCTGCTCTCTGTGGGCTTCTCACTCACTCAAACAGGGATGGCGCATCTCTGCCTGTGGTAAATGTGGGAAGAACAGTGCTTTGTTCTAGGGAAACTTTCCTCTCCACAGCCCTGGGAAGTGGCTCCAGGAAGTGGACTAGATGACCTCCTGAGGTCCCTTCCAACCCTGAGATTCTATGATTCTATGAAGCAGAGTAGGCAGACAGCTCCGTGCCTGGCTCTGTGATGTGGCCACAGATAAAGCTGTGTGGAAATGCTCCTGCCATGGGGGGAATCTGGCAGGTGCAGCTCTTTTCTGAAGTGAATGCAGTGCTGGTGAAATGTGCGGGTGGAGAGCCCCAGGCCAACCTGTATCCACAGAACAGGTGCAGCACAAACTTCTGCAGGGCAAACCCCCCTGACAATGTGTCCCTGCCCTGCCCCAGAGGGACCCTCCCTCTAGAGTAAGAGGACAGGCTGGCCTCTTTGCTGGAACTGACAACAAGGGGTGCATATTAGCTCCTAGCTGTGAGGTGGCTTTTGTGCTGCAGACACCTCCTCTGTCTACCTCTTCATTTCACCAAGAACCTGTAACAAACTTCAGTCACTTTTTCTGGTCTAGGAGAGATTCAGCCCAGTAACGCTGAGGAATCCACTCTGCTAGACAGAGATCAGGCACTCAGATACTGTGAGGTGGGAGCAGTATAAGAAGTTAAAGAGAATGGAATAGACTAGATTCCTAATGTAGCATTAGACATGGGGCCACTGTTCTCAGTAACTTCCTCATTGGCATTCCTCACATCGGGCCCTGCAGAACCAGTTTCACATGCATGAGATGCTAACTGAATTACTTTCCCCAGCAATGCTGCAGCTTCAGGGAGTCAAACATCTGCATATTCCACGAGCCCGTTGCTGAGAATTCCTGCTGCTAACTCATACGTTACGCACCGCTTTAATGCTTTAGAGAAGAGCCAGATGGACTGTAGAAAAATGGATCAAGTTATGGAAAGTCAAACTTGGTGTTAAGTGGCAAAAGGCCTCCATGAATCACTTGCACTAGCAGCGGAGAGTCAAGAAAACAAATAAATGGAACCGACTTGTAAATCAGAAAGGTGAGGGTGTGTGACTGAGCTGCAGCACTCAGAAGTGCGCTGCCAAGATTTGTAAACATGTGGCAGGCTGTGGAGGGTTTGGAAATGGCCTTCTGCTACAAAAAGCCACTGCTCCATCCATTTCCTGACATCAGTCAATCAAGCTGTCAATGAAAGGTTTTGGAAATCAGGTTGCTAAGTCTCTAATTGAAGGGAATGCTTTGTGACTCTAAACCTTGTGTCCTTTAAGCTATTACCCATCAGATTTATAAACTATAGAAATAAATCCAGTTTGTTGTGCTCCTCCTGATCCATAAATAGGACCTTCAATAACATTGACAGGGGGTTTATTTTTTTCTAACACAGCCCCATAATCAAATCATTTCCATTTTAATTGTGGAGCCAGCAGGCAGATTTCTGCCTCCAGAGAGGACGTGATGGGAACAGTTCAAGGTTGCTCACCTCAATACTTTGGGCAAAATGAAATGGATCAGCACTGGAAAGAAGCTCTCACTTTGCGGTCTCCTTTCAAATGCTGGTGATCCTGCAAGGAGCTGAGCCCTCCACTTCCCAACGAAGAGGAAAACAGTGAACCCCAGAGTGAAAGCAATGGGTGAAAACTAGTTGTAGCATGGTGGACCTCTGCCATGGTGTGATGGCATGGGGGTTTCCTGTTTTCCTTGTTGCCTATGGGGTTTTTTCTTGGTTTCCTAGGTTTGCATGCAAAGGGGGTGGGACTCAGTTTCCTTGGGTGTTACGGGTTTAACGAGGTGATGGGGGAGGGAGTTTGTTGTTACAGGGGACTGGCGAGGAACTGGGGACCCCAGCCACAGACGTGGAGAATGGAGACCCCGGCGACAGGTGACCTGGAAGCCAGCTCAGGAGTCCACAGCTGGGCCTGGCCAGTGGGAGAACAATAGGCTGTGAAGAGAGGAGCCCCGGGGGCCAAGACAGAGAAGAGGCCCAGAGGACCCTGTTTACAGGGCTGTTTACCTGGAGAGAAGACAATGGACAGAGGCTGGGAAGCAGGGGGGCTCTGGGCTGGAGAGAGAAAGCAGGCAGAGCCCATCCGGATAGAGGAGAAAGCTGGATGTGCTGGGCTGGGGGGAGGCCAGGCCTGAGGGCCCTGTGCGTTTCTGTGCTGTGTTCAATGCTCAATAAACCCTCCTGTTTTACGCTGGCTGAGAGTCACTCTGGTCTAGAGAACAAGGTTGCATCGTCCCCTTCGGGGGTGGAGGCCCAGGGGTCCAGAGTGCGTGGACTCCCTGAGGGGGCCCACGGCGAGAGACAGGCGTGCTAAGCTCAGAGAGGTGCGGCTCCAGGAGGTGGAGGGGCTGAACCCCAAGAGAGAGTGGACACCAAGAAGGGCTGTCTCACTGAAAGGGGCACCCCCCACAGACCGCATGGGGCCAAGAGAGGGCATGACCTATTAGTCCGTGACACATGGCTGAAACCCACTTTGGTTTTGCAACCTAGAACCACGCACACCTAAGTAGCTCCAGGTACAAAGGTCCGATTAATGTTTGAATAGGTGCAAAGCCGAAGTTCATAGCATAGTTTGGGAGTGTGGTTAAAACAGGGGTGTGAAACAGAACCTAGGGGCTCCCCAGATTGGATCAGACCAGTGGTCCATGTATTCCAGTGTCCCATCTCTCAGAGTGGCCAGCACTGGATGCTGCAGAAGATGCAAGAAGCCCTGCAGTGAGCAGTTCTGAGATAACCTGCCTGCCTACAGAGGCAGTTTCTTCCTAACCTCAGTTAGTTAGAGGTTGCTGTAGCCCTGAAGCTGGAGGGGTTTTGTCCCTTCCTAGAGTCATTGCTATCCCATTTGAGAGCTGAGTTTTAACTGAGGGAGGGGAAGAGTGAATCATAACTGAGTCCCCCACCACTTGATTTTACACTGGAGGCAGGGCTTGTGCGTCATTTCTTGTATCCGTTTCTCTTTGCTTTTATCTCGTGGCTTCATCAGAGTATCTGAAATCCATTTGTAGATTCCACTTACTGTATCATTTTCTAGTACTTGGACTTGGGGAAAGCTAGGTCATTTTATATTTATTTTTAATGGCTGAAATTTGTAGCCCTCCAACTGCAAAATGCTTTGCTCAGATCGCCATGGAATTTGACAAACTTGGAAGCAAGTGAGCTGCGAGAGGATAAGCCTTCCCCTCACCAAAGAAACTGGCTGTTTTGCCCAGCATCTTGTTCATGCTGTCTGGAGAATTCAACATCCATACCAAATCTGACATGTTGCTAATTGCCTGATTTCTCAAGCCACCTTTCAGTGGCGGGCAAAGTGGCTGAGCTTGTGAAGCATTTGGGGAGCCATTGCTATGAAAATGTAAGTCGCTGCTAATTAAGGAACTAATTGTTATCATTAAGGCAATGCTTCGTTTCAACAAGACACTCCAACCAAGGGTTCTGGGTTGGGGTTATTTGGGCATTCTAATGAATCAAGAATGCTTTTGGTTTTGGTTGGGCAGGTGTGTTGTGAGTTTGAACCTGCTGCTTAAACCCATGTCTCCCACCTCACACAGACCTGGGCGAGGACGGCTCTCCCAGTGGTTAGGACACTACCTTAGGACTCAAGAGACCAGGGCTCCATTGCCAGATTTCGGTGGGACCTTGGGCTAGTTATTTTGTTGTGCTATGTGTAAGTCCTGCCCTTTAAAATGGGGAGAATATCACTGCCCTGCCTCCTGGGGCTGTGGGAGGATAAATACATTGGAAAAAAAGATTACGAGGTGCTCAAATACTGTGGTGACTGGGGTCATATAAGTATCAGATAGAAAGATTCTCCAATTCACTGTCTCCATTTTATCTTCTCAGTGAGGGAGTGGGTGTGTGAGGGGTTTCAGGCCTAGCCTACACTAGAGGTTTGCCGGTATAGTTATTCAGATATAGCTGTATCAGCAAACCCTTCCAGGGAAGACACAGCTTTTGCTGGTGTAACTTATATCGATTCGCTGAGTGAAATAAGCTATACCAGCAAAAGCACTCTTATGTGGGGATAACTGTGTCTACACTGGAACTTTTGCCAGTATAAAAAAGTCAGAAAAAAGATGCGCTACGTGGGGAAACATTTCTAGTGTAAACCTGGCCTTACTCTCAGTACAAAGGGCTGCACCTGGCACGCAACCTGGTTTGCGTCCATGTATAACCTCTGCTGGAGCGCAACGACCTTCTGTGCCCTGCTGTGCATCACACAAGGGCTTGCATAACCCAGGCCTGTATCAGTGCCTAGTCAGGTAATGTGCCATTCGCTGTCACTTCTGTTCAATGGCATGGAGTATCAGAGATGCACCATGTGATATATCAGAGATCAGCGGTTGGACGGCAGGCCACAAGCTTGGACGAAACCGATGGACTTACTGAGTCCCTGGGGCAGTTTCAGTGAAGCAAGGTGGCAGTATGGAGTCCTGCAATTCAAGAATTTGTGGAAGAGCCAGTGTATATCAGCCACAGGGGGCTACCATGACATGAGGTCTTTACAGGTCACAGAGTGGCAGAGTAAAATGGGGGCTTGCAGAGGGCACCCCGACCCCCCCAGATACCCAGCCACTGTTCCAAACAGCAACATACTGCCGCCCTTTAAACCTAAATGTAGTGTATAAAGATAGGTGACCTTAATGATGCTGTTTCTGGGTACTGTGCCTTTAAATCTCTACATGCGCTACTGTCCGCGGAGAGATAGGCAGCCTATACCCCAATAAATAGGGAACTTGTCACTCACCCCTGCTGGAACGCTAGTGTAGACAGGGCTGAGGTAGCTGATAGTGTACTGGACTGGCCCACTGGTATTTTACCCCTCTCCATGTTGTGTACAAGCCCTCTACGGCAGGGGGACTGTCAGGGCCGGCCCTAGCTTTTTGGCCGCCCCAAGCAAAAAAACAAACAAACCCACAAGCGCCGCCCCCGCCCCCCCGCCAACGCCGGCCAAAACAAACACACCCCCCCCCAACAACACTGCCCCGCCAAAATGCCCCTGCCAGTGGGGAGCGCGGAACGTCAGCCGCCCTGCTGCCCCGGCTGGAGCGCCGGCGGGGAGCGGAGCACGCTGGCCGCCCCGCTCCCCCGGCAGGGGCGCCAGAGGAAGATTAGTTTTTTTTGTAAATTAAAAAAAACAAACAAAAAACCCCCAAAACCTTGAGTGCCGCCCCCCTCCAGGTGCCACCCCAAGCACGTGCTTGGTAGGCTGGTGCCTGGAGCCGGCCCTGGGGACTGCACTGGTGGTAGAAGGGGTGGAGAAAGCCAGTCTGGAGTAGACAAAGGCAGGCAGGCTTTCCTTTTGTCTTTTTAGGCTGTTTTGTTCTCCCAATCTAAAATAAGAGTCACGCAGACTGAAGGCGTCTGTTTGCTCCTTGCCGTGGAGAAATGTAACAATCAAGGGCTGAATTGCTCTATGATTGATTAACTCACACTGTCATTATTCCCTCTGATTCACCACTGCCATCTCAACTGATCACTGCAGCTACCAGCATCTGGCCCCAGGAAGAAATGGGGGAGGAATTCCAGATTATCGGCATGGGGGCAGGTGATGTTACAATACAATAGACTGACAACATGGTGAAGGGATGGTGATGGGAGAGCCCTTTGTCTCTTGTTTACCAAACAAGCCATAGAAACTCCCTCAAGAAGCCTATGGTAGCCTGCTGCCCAGGGAACAGTTTGGCAGAGCGAAAGGACGGATATCTGCACAGTGGCCCAGCCCCAAACCTAGAACTAGTGTAACCTGTTTGGCTTTGGGAAAGGGACCCTCTTGGCTTAGAGTGGAGTAGGGCGTAGGGGACGGGGTGTTACTGGGGAATGTTGAGATAAAAATGTAGGAAACCTTAAAGCCTTTGATATAGGGGCATGAGGCTTACCACACTGGCTTGAACCTATGCGGGCAAGATAGTTTCCAGCCTCAGGGGAAGGTGAGTCCTGGTAACTCCCACCGGGCCCCAGTGGCAATATGCAGAAGATCAGCATTTGCTGCTCTGTCTGCGTTATTATCAAGGCACCACAGAATTTCTTATGCTCAAAGCCAGGTTGTAGCTCGCCCTGCATGGGTGCACAATGGGGTGGGATTAAACAAGGAGCCTTCACCCCACTTGGGTCTCTGCACAGGGCCCAGCTAGAATAGCAATCCTTACACTCTGTGAGCACAGACTGGGCCCAGCCAGCCCTGGAGGTGGCATTAGCCATGCAAGCACGATTGGGGCCCTGTGGAACTGGGCTGGCATTTGGAGCTCATGCTGCCATCCTTCAAAAGGCAATGGAGCTGCCACTCCAGCGTGTGCTCCCAGAGCCCGGGGGCGGAGTGAGGGGGGGAGTGGCAAATCAGGGAATGTTCCTGCTGGCGTCCTTCATAATGTGGCCCTTAGGAATCCTCTGCACAAACCACAAAGGCTCTTAAAGGCCTCAGTCCTGATTCCATTGGCGACAATGGGATAACTTTCTTGGCCTTCATTGGGAGCAGGTTGCGTCCTTCAGCATATACCGTGTTCTAGGAAAGCCCAGTCAAAACCACCATCCATGGGGGTCGGCAGGGATTCCTTCCTGACCCCTGCAACAATCAGAGTGTGCCCTGGTGCATATGTGTGCTCCTGTCTTAGTGGCACAGCTAGGGATATCAGAACTGGTCATAATGTTATCCAGTCTTTTAAAACAAAAAAATCCAGCCACAGCGTTGGCCTCACTGGTGGGAAGAGCTAGGCGCTGCAGGATATTGCAATGCAACAGGAGAGAGTGTGCCAAGTATATAATAGCCAGTGCCCCTGCTACTGCAGCCTCAATAGCCTTCACTGGACATAGCCAACTTGTTATCATGGCATGCTGGTTTGCTTTCACTGGAGTGGAGCTCCCATATGCCCAGCAAAGAAGCAAATCCTGCTCTTATTACTGACAACTGTGTAAATCCTTTGGAAGGGTTCCAGCCTCTGGAGATTCTGCTGGTGAACAGTCACCAGGTCCCCTCCAGCCAGGCCTTTTCATTCTTATCTGCTCTCCACTTTCACGCCTGAGTCATCAGAGACAAGAGCATCATATCAAAAATAAAGTCATTCACTCGCTAAGCAAATGCAGATGACAATCCTCACTTTAGTTATCGAAAGCAGAGCACAGGCTGCTCGCCCCTGGGCATTTCTGGTGGATGCTTTTTTCCTAGCCCTCTGATCAGCTTTACTAAGCTGGGGTTGTCTGTCTTCACCTGGGGCAGAGGATTTGGTCTGTCTCAGGTTATTAGAATGATGTCAAGGAGAAGAATAAACCAGGCTTATCATCCCATCTGTGATGTTTCCATACACATCGGACTGTAGGAATTGCCATACCAGATCAGACCATGGTTTATCTCATCCATACTCCTGTCTCTGACAGTGGCCTGTCCCAGCTACTTCAGAGGAGGATGCAAGAAACCCTGTCATGAACAATTATGGAATAACCTGCCCATGGATGACTTGGTTTATAACCTGAAGCAAACTATGCTATTCTAGAATGGCTTTAATTTTAGTTTCAGGACAACACCACCAAGAAAGAATAACAGTCAAGTCCCCTAGGAGAGCGCAACTGAGAACAAAATGGCTGCTGACCTCTGCACGCTGGGAGTGTCCTTAGATTTAAAGGTGCAGAATAGAGACTATAAATGCTATCACAGTTTCAAGCTACATACACCACACAACCCGCTGAACCAGGCAGGTC
The DNA here is from genome assembly GCA_033296515.1 of Macrochelys suwanniensis. Lineage (NCBI taxonomy): Eukaryota > Metazoa > Chordata > Testudines > Chelydridae > Macrochelys > Macrochelys suwanniensis. The sequence continues at coordinate 86,713,800 of CM065782.1, read as the reverse complement.
CAATAAAGCATTGTTCAAGGACAATGTCAAGGGTGGTTAGGAACCTGCATTCTCCCTTATGACGGTTTTGAAGTCCAGGGAACAAAACATAGGTGTCAGGGTCATGCCCCTTAGTCCTGATATACCAATCCTGCCACCACACATTGCTCTGTCGACGCCCACTCGTGATGTAGAAACCCCATGGCATTCCACCTCTGCCAATGCTCCTCAGCACTGACCTGCTGCATGCCTTGCTATGCCAGTGCTGGAAACCCCACATAGCTTTGCCACTACCACACATTCCTCATCTGCAGTGCCATGTCCCTGCTGCTCCTCCGCATAACTCAGCCAATGATCCTGCATCTCGACCTGCTGCCTCCCTGCTATTTTAGTACATGCCTCCCACGCAGTCCTGTCAATGCACCTCAGTTCTGGCCCGCTATCTCAATCCTGGACCTCTCAGTCCGCTTTGTGCCAATCTAGGCGGTGGGGTTTTGATGCGGACAAATGAGAATTAAATTGAGGCCACCGCGCTCACAGCCATAATAAGATTTCAGACAACGTCTCACCCATGAGCTCTTCACAACAGCTGCCTGTTTCCACTTGGAAAATGCTACCCACTATCTCCTGCTGCTGTATTTCCGGCATGCTGCTGCCTGCCTAATTGAAAGGGGCCTTTGTAAGTAGAAATCCTTATGGAAAAACAGAAGCAGCTGGATAAATGCCTAAGTGTTTTCTTTTTCGTTTGAATGTGCCAGATCCAAAATACTGAGGCCCACAGTCTGCTCTGGGTTCCTCAGGCATGATGACAGCACTCAAGTCGGTCTAGTCTGGATTTACACCTGTGTAATGGAGATCCAAATCTGTCCCTGGCTGTTCAGTCCGCCTTAGGTCTTAAGAGAGGTAAGTGCACAGCCTGTGTGGCTCTGCACTTCTACACTGATGGTTCAGTGCTGGGTCAGCTGCAATGAAAGTAGGTGATGTGGACTCCAGATTTGGACACAGCCTGCGCTGTGCTGATGAGAGAGAGGCATCGATGGATCCAGGACTTACAGCTATTGCACAAGAGCCATCCAGGAGGGTTCTGGGATCAAGGGAGGCCAGCCCCACAGCAGAGCAGGCAGTGGGCAGCGGTGCGCAACTCATCCAGTGACAGCTGAATGGGAGGCACCCGCCTGGCACAATGCCTTAGTGTGAATAAAGTGTCTGAGCAATGAGAGAGTCCCTGCGAGTGCAGCATTCTTTGTGCGGCAGAGATCACACGCTGCCTGCATCACCCAAGAGCGTGCAGGCACAGTGAGTCAGGCAGAGACAGCTCAGCTGCTGACTTCAGCCCTTTTCTTTTCACTGGAGTACACCTGGAGGATGGGACACTGACATGCTCTTAGTAGACATTACCGGGGAAATGATTTTCCGGGCCCGTCCCAGACAAGATGTGAAATCATTTCAGTAGCAGTTAGATGGAGCAGCTGGGGAGCCCTGCTGGATGCTAGTGCATTAGCTCTCTCACTCTTTTCCCTTCAGCTGTTCCTCACCTACAGACTCACAGCACAGCGACACTGTGCAACTGCTGGGAGTCTGTCTGAAGATCAACGGCTGAGACATACCAGTAAGAACGGCGTTAAAACCTCCACAGCCTCTGGGCCCACATCCTAAAGGAATTGCCTAAATTGTGCATGCAGGTCCCCCCGTCTGCATAGGCAAACCTGGGGAACTGGCCCCTGCAAGCATCTTCACATGCATCAATAGGGGGTCAGCATGGACCATGGATATGGGCGTATCTGAAATTGGGCTCTATGGTTTTGTTTTCAGTTCTGAGGGGCAATGCAAGCTTCAGACAGAAGTTTAGTGGCCCGTGGTTCATGCACCCCCGATCGGTAGTTAAAAGCAGAAACTCGTTGAGACCAACTGCACACGCCACCCCCATTGATGGATGCATTGAGAACTGGTGCAATTTCATTGCAGATAAATCAGTCAGCCAATTTAGCCTTTTGGAAGTTGTTTGTAATCCAGCCCTAATCATTATTCATCACAGGTCATGGGAAAATTTGGATAAACAATTTTGAGCCCATTTGTTGCTCCTGGGCTGTTTCCTTGGATTCTTCATTATTGAAGGGTTGTGACTGGTCAACTATGTCACATGGTTTGTCCCTGCTCTCTGATTAGATGAGTACAACTTCAACAAGAAGGAGGATGCTGAGGAATAAGGAATTCTCCTGTTCCCAGATGAATTTGCACATCAAGCAACCATTTGCCCCCAAAATGTTCACACAAATGTCTGAAAATAGCTAGTAATAAAGGGCACCCATGTGATGGAAGGGAGGGAACCACTGCTGGAATTTCAGTGAATGTTTGTGAATTCTAGCCTAAGATTTGGTGTATTCTAGCCACATCAGCACTCCACTCCGTGGAAGCAGCATTCACATGCTGTCTATCATGGGAATCTCACTTGAAAATAAAGCAAGTCTGAAAAAGCACAAAGGAAATTGTGCTTGGAGAAACTCCCTGAATGTTGTCCCGCCTCCAGCTGACAGTGCCAAATGCAAGGCCTTTATTGGATTTTATTGCATTGGAGACAGGTGATGTCTGAAGGTGGGAAGGCAAAAGTGACCATAAAGGCATGTTCAGGGCCAGGCCGGGATATGGCAACAGAATGATCAGACTCCATTGGAACTCCAAACAGAGGAAGCCAAGCCTTTGGAATGAGTCCTGACAAACTGAAGACCTCTCTGCTTTGCATGGAAATGGTTCCAGGACTTGTTTTCATAATCATAGGAGTTTGCTCTGGAAGCCTGGGCCAAAATTCCCCGCCCCCACACGCCAGCACAGTGTGCTATGTGCCAGCTGGCTGCCGCTCTCCCACCCAGTGGCAGCTGCATTCCGCGGTGCTTTTGCCCTTAGTTTGGGGAGTGCTTTGAGATCCTTCTGGATGAGTGGGGCTATTATTAACTTATTATTATTTGCACTAAGGTACTGCCAAGAGGCCGCATCCAGGATTGTGCTAGGTGCAGCTCAGCCTTGGGCAGACACAGTCCATCCCCTTACAATATGAGAAAAAAGATTATTTTCCCCCAGCCTCCCCTAAGGAGATTCCCCTGTTAAAACTTCGTTATTATCCCCAAATAGTGAAAAAGCCAGAGAAGAATAAACCTTAGTGCTCCTATGAGAAGTGCTACTGTATGAAAGTCAAAGACTTTTTATTATTAACTGCAAGGACATTCATTAAATCCTCATCTTCCACAAACCTACCAACCCTCACACTAACAAAGAGAGAAGCGCGAGGAGGAATAACTGAGACACTTGGCAAATGGATGAGCTCCATCTCCTAATCAAACTCTCTTTCTTCTGCCCAATTTGATATATTCTTGTTTTTGAATCAGGGGATCCAAACGGAAGAAACTTATAACAGGAGTTACCCAGAGAAGAAGAAAGAGAACAAGAATTTTAAAGGGACAATCTCAAGATGAAGCTCGTGGCCTGAATCTTCAGACAATGTAAGTCAGACGGCGTAGCGGGAGCACATAGGCACATAAAATAAAAGTTGATGCAGTTACCAGGACTGCACAAGCAAATGCAGATGCAACCAATTGCCATGATTAGTGCACTCAATAGCACATAAATTCTGTGCATTCGTTTGCTTATGATGTCTGAAAATCTAGCCCCATATGGTTAAATAAAATTCCTTATCACTTACTAATGTAAGATTAGACTATCAAAATCTTAGATTATTAAAACAACTATAGATTATCAATAAAACAAAAGATTTTAACAACTTAATTTACTCTCCTCCATCTATATATGGCATATTTCTTCATTTACTCACAATAAATACAATCAAAGTCTACTGAACCTTTTAAAAATAACAAGTATACAGAAAACATACATCTGTTCTTGACAGGAAGAGCGTAATTTTGCTTTGCAGTCAATAATTTTTGCAGGAATATACATCCCTAATGGAACATTCTACCTTTAAAAATAATTGGCCCTTATGTTCCTCACCCATATTGTAACTCACAAGAGTAAATGACTCAGACTGGACAGTGACAGACACAGCTTCACATTTTCTTTCTCGTCACTTTTGTAGTCCAGTTCTCAGCCCATAGCTCCATGCTTTTATGGTTGGGTTCCCATTTCTGCGGAATGCTTAGAGTTTTGAAAAGTTTTAGTCTCATGAAAACGTGGGTCACATCGGATTTGGTAAAACCCTTTAAAAATGAAACCAACGTTTGGGGCATTACTCCTTGACAATGACCATGGGCGCTGAAGATTCTGGCAAAGGGCACAGTCTAAGGCCTAGCCTACACACGGTGTTTGTGCCGGTATAATGGTGGTTTGGGATGTCATTTTTTACCAGTATAGTTATACCTGTACATCTCCTAGTGTGGATGCAGTTATACTGATATAAAGCTGCTGTAAAGCAGTATAGCTGATTCCATTTCCCATACAGGAACAGTTATATTTGTAGAGCTGCAGCCAGGTCTACACTACAAACTTTTGCTGTCGGAGCTGCGTTGATCAAAACCCCTTGTGTAGATGCAAACTACAGTTTTGCCACAAAAGTGCAGTTTTGCCAGTATAGCTCATTTTGCACAAAGGGGTCAGGGGGTTGTGCTGCTTGAACTAAACTGACATAGATGACACAGTACAATGTTTGTGTACCCAGAATGCCTAAGAAAGGAAAGTTCAAGAAAACCAGCAACTGACGGGCTAAAGAGAAAGTTGAGGGACAATTCACAGAAACCTAATTTTACCCAAGAATCATTCTGGCTGCAATAATTGAGATTGACCCAACTGGGAAGCTACAGGCAGCACATGACTTTCAATTTTATTTAAAAAAGAACAGAACAATCATACTGAATAACACAAAGAGTGTTCCCTCCTCTGATGCTGCTTTGCAAGAATAGAACAAGGGTAACATTAAGCTGGAAAGCTTCTGGACAGTGAACACTATTATTTTTCCCAGGGGAAGTGGTAGAAGCCCCAAACTAGACAGGACAAAGTGCTGGAAAATATTGAGTAGTAAATAATCCTGTACTGGCCCCCAGGAAATGGGCACCATGGGAGCCTTTTTGAGCTCTAATTTCAGATTCTAAGAATAACAACGAACTTTATAAACAAGAATCCAACAGTCCATGTTGGGAACTGTGAAGAGTGGGAGGGGAGGGGATGGAATGATGACATGGAGAAGTTATGTTATGAGACCAAAAAAATCTGCCCCCAGGATCAGTAATGGATCATGAGTTTGGACACACTGGTTATTTGAAGTCTAGTGTATTGGTTCACTCTTAACCACATTGCAATGGGAAAAGACGGAAGTGAACAGAATACAGGAGACAACTAGAGAGTGGTTCTTGCTCTGTGTCTCGTCTGTAAAGGGCAAATAACCAGCAATTACAATACATTTAAGTCCCATGCCACATCCAGTCTCCAGACTAGCATAAGCTTTGCTCGCATGCTCTCCCAACCAGAGGGAGTGCTTCTTTGAAAGTGTGTACTAAAGGTTGTAAGATACTCACTAAACTCCCTGGGGGTAAAATATCCAGGATGTGTGAGTATGTGGGGAAAGCTCGGACACCAAGACTAGGTTGAGAGTAAGTGGGATGTTGATCCCGAAAACTTCTATTGTGTTCAGGTTCTTGTACTGCTGCACCCCATTTTCATTTCATACCATTATTGTGGTATCTCAGAGCTCATCCAAATGACATTAACCCACATCCCACCTCCTCCCAGATTCTTCCTTCTGCTCCCCGTTCCTAGGCTACTAGCTATTCCTGAGTCTGGGTCGACTCTTGATTACTAACTCACTGCTTCATTGGGCCACCTCAGATGTCCAGGCATGGATCCCAAGGACCAGACACATTCTGCTGACATGACACTTTGAATGAAACGACACTGAGAACACTGGACAAAAGTGCAACTGGAGATGCAGCAAAGACAGATGGTAGAGACATTTATGACTATGAGCCGAATTCTATAGTCCTTATTGGCCTTTTTCCAGACTGCAGCTCTGTATGCATTCCTCCTTTGACCATTATTCCATGGGTCTGCTTTTAATTGGTTCTTCTGTGTGAGCCCAGATGGGTATGAATGGCAATAATTTTCAGGCCGGTCTATTAGGACACAAGCAGAGTACTAACAAGCAGTCTATGCAGTCCCTGGGCTTTGGTAATAACCTATATGTAGCTTCACCGTACTGTACACACACACAAGGCCCTATGCAGTGTACAAGCGTAGAGGGATACTCCAAGTGTATCACAACTTATTTGTCAGCACTTGGCATTCCAGCCAAAGACCTGTAGGCACAGCTGAGCAAACCCTCCACAACACTGCTGTAGCTGTACCAGTGAAAGCCCTCACGTAGATGCACTGCATTGTATAAACCCTGACTTGAGCTGGGGCAATTTACCCCAGTTAATGGTTTACCCCAGTGCTCTGCGCTAAGGGTTTGGATTGCTGCAGCTACGTTGCGGTAACTTCACTGGTAGCTAAAACCAGAATGCAGACAAGGCCTGCATCTTCAAATCTGAACCTCTGGGTTGTAATTCACATAAGAACATCTGTTCTCCTAAGATTTCCCATGCTTTCTGCTTCTGGAGGGGTGAACAGTACAAGAAGAGCTGCCTTTCTTGGCAGGGCCAGTGCAAGGAAGTTTCGCACGCTAGGCGAAACTTCCTTGCACCAGTCCTGCGCACCCCCCGAGCTAACGCTCCCCCCCCCCCCGTGGCAGCCAGTCGTCCCCCTCCCGCACGGGCCACGGCAGCTCGGCCCCCCGCCCACGGGCTGCGGCAACCTCCCCCCCACCCACGGCGCCCCCCCAGCTCCCAGCTCAGCCGCGGAGGCAGGAGGCAGCTGCCGGCGAGCTGCCTCCCCCAGCTCCCAGCTCAGCCACGGAGCCGGGAGGCGGGAGGCAGCCGCGGCCAGCCGCCCTCCTCAGCTCTCGGCTCAGCCGCGGAGCCGAGAGGCGGGAGGCAGCCGCCCGCCGCCCCCCAAATCCTCGTGCCCTAGGCAACCACCTAGGGTCGCCTAGTGGGCATGCCGGCCCTGTTTCTTGGGGAGTTCTACATGTCTGTGCCAGAGAGAACCAAAAAGAAAAATAAATTTAAAAGGCTAACCAAACATTTTGGAAATTAAGAAAAAGTTGGTTCTTGTTTGTTTTAAGGACTGTATGGATGATGGATGTTCCTTATTTTGTTATTAATATGTATTCTTTGTCAAGCATTAACAATGTAAAATCTACTGACGGTCTCTGGTCCAAAGAGTTTACAATCTGTTTGCTCCAGCGGAGCAGAAATGGCCATTTCTCCAACAGTGCCTTTCCCCCTCTTATTCTGGTGTCTATAATGCTCTTCTTTTGTGGTAAACTATTTTGAGCAAACCCAGTTTATCACATCCTTAAGTTTTCTTTGTATCACCATCCATGGGTTGCTAATAGCAAAATTTCTATACTGTACACTCTATATTCCTGTACCGTTGCTTGTAAGAATAGGTCTCCGACAGTGGCGCTGCCTCTCTAGATCCTGTTTTTAGCACCTGGGGGGGGGGGAGGGGGGAAGAGGGGAGGAGGGGTATGTATGCAAAGAGCAAGAGAGAGAGAGGGAGAGAGAGATTTGATTTGAAATGTTAGGTGCAAAAATGTGCATGCAATTCCATGTCTAATTTATTCACACAATTATCCCCAACTAAATGTGAAAATTGAGCATTTGTTTTTATGCAAAACACCATTGGCTTTGTTCATGGAAATGCTTGATCTGTGCACACAACTGTGGTAAGTGTGCATGCAAATAGATATGCAATTGTCTGCCTAACTTTTTGACAATCAGGTCTACAGTGTACAGAGGAGAGAGGAATAGACAAAGATATGTGCACAATGTAGTATAGTGATGTGAGCTTGCTTCTGTAATAACATATTGCACGCAGAGGAGTCACCCACAGCAATGCTACTAGCTCCAGTGGTATCCAGCACACTATGTTGTGCTGAACGTTATGATGTGGTTATTAGGAAGTTAGCCCATGTCATCCTTTGTACTAAACAGTAAATATTTACACACACACACACACACACACACACACACACACACACACACACATAGAGCACATGTCATCCTCTGTACTAAACAGTAAATATTTACATGTACACACACATTATATATATATAAGGGGTTTCTTTGGAAGGAGTCAGAGAAACAGTAAGTAGGGGAGGATTTGCGAATCCAGACAAGGTGGGTGAGTGAGGGGAAAAAATGATAATCTCTTGCAGATTTTTAGTCACCTGGACAGGGTTTTTCTTGCAGTGTAGACAAACCCTGCGACTTTGACAGTAGTGATCAGTGGCTTCCTATTCAACTACGCAAGCTCTAGCCTACAGAAGTGCTCATGATACTGGGGTCTGGAGTGGTCTGGAGGTTAGAGAAGGCACAAGCGAATGGGATGGTAGGTAATAGTGGCCCTGGGACCCAAGCCCATCATTAAGGGAGGGATGGCGTGTTCAGAGACCCTGCTCAGAAGCCTGCTGTGCCAATAACGGCAATGCATGTACCGGCCATTCAGAATGATTATTCTAGGTCAGCATAGTGATGGGGCCAGGACTTTTAAGAGCAAATATAAAGAAAAGGGAAGGGAGGATCTAAAGTTGGGGCTAATGACAGTCTTAGGCTCTTTGCTGTACTAAAATGGGATACAGGCTAGCTACTGATAGCTCTGGGACCTGAGCCATAAGGAAATGGGATGGCGCCTAGGGATGGCATTGCCAACAGTTGCAGTTTAAAGCAAAAGAAGTCCTAGTTCCACAGAGAGCTGGATCCCACCACTGCTTCCTTCATTTGTCTTACCCGTTCAGCACTTGCTGACACTGAGGAGCAGGGGTCTGTTCCATGAGATAGTGATGCTTCTTTAGAGGGGAACAGATAAACAGAGGGAGGTGAAGGAAAACAGTGATCTCAGCACTCAGATAAAAACCAACCCAACCCCCCAAGGAGAGGTGCATGGAATTTCTGTGCTCTGGGGCCACGGTGATCAGAGAAGAGTGGGGACTGGGAAACAGTTCTTTGGGGTCCAAGTTTTGGCCACAAAAAAGCATCCCAAGCCCTAGAGAACACAATTAAAACCTGAAAGCAGATAAACAGCAGCTCTCTCTATTGATAAGGACTGAGTTAAGTTTCGGCATGGAGAACTGGTGCACACTGCTGTGGAGATAGCACCATGCACACTCAGATATCAACATGCATGGAGACATCTGCATGCATGAGAAGACACCTGTGCACACACCAGGCTGTCAGTGCACCCAAGGGGATTGGTGCAGCGAGAAATGTTGGCATACATGGAAAAATGGGAGCATGCACAGGGATCTCTATCTGCACAAGCCTTATTTATACATTAACATATATACTGGGAAAACTTCCCCCTCCCCGCCCGCCCTTCGTGACTTCATCCCGTTTGGCTGAGTGCTAGTCTCCACCCAGGGGCCAGGGCAGGTCCCACCCTAGCCACCCGGAGACAAACCTCAGCAGTTCGTAGCCTCTCACCCCACCAGAGCATTTTGCCTGTGGTTCGAATTGGCTGTAAAATGCTTAGGTCATTCTCCAAATGGCCGTGTGTGCCCCTGCCCCTGCTGTGGACACCTGCACTAGAAATGCTGAGCCAGACACGCAAGCTGCTTGTCCCTCCTGCGACTGATTATGAACTGGATTATTATTATTCACTATTATTTGTTGAACACTCAGTGGGGAGCTCAGCACTCAACATGATTCAAAGGAGGACAAGGGCCCTGCCCTGAGCGATTAGTTTTGGAGTCTGATCTGAGAAAGTCTTCAGTGCCTCTTGAGAGCCCTCAACTTCCATTGAGTCCAGTGGGGTCTGAGGGGACTCAGTGCCTTGCTGTATCAGGCCCAAAGGACCAGGTACCGCTCCTGTTGAAATCAATGGTAAAACTCCCCCTGGCTTCAATGGGAGCAGGATATATCCAGATAAAGGGTGGGAGGCACCTTTTTTCTGAGCTGCTGTGGGATTTGAGTTTTATTCCTCCCCGGGCTGAGATAGCATGTTTATTTGCCTTTCAAACTGTCTGTCTCTCTGATGGCACCAGCAGGCTGTGAGCACGAATGCAGAGACAAGATCTATATGGGTTATTAAAGGGAAGGAGATTCCTGATCAGATGGGAGGGGCTCAGACTTTGCTGCATTGCCTGCCACTCAGCATGGTTCTCAGTAAGGGTCGAGGCTTCCCCAGGACAAGCAGGTCAGCCCAGGGGGTTCCCAGGTCCCAGCACTGCCTGAACAAGTTGGCCTCATGCATTTAGGGACAGCTGAGTTGAAGCTGCTGATCCTCTGCTGGAGACAAACACAAAATACACGAGAGTGACAAATGGAAAGATGATGTGGCCGCTGTTGCATGACATGACATTATTAACCACTGAGACCGGCCAGGTAAGCAATCTGATGGTAGGAGAAGCTAAGGGATGCTGCTAGCAAGGGACCTGCAGCAGGTTCAAATGAGCAAGGCAGCATTACTAGGTTATAGCAAGATGACATCAATACAATATGACAGACACCGTAAGTCGAGTGTAACAGCCTGCAGTGGTACAGTAAAGCAGGGTAAGCAGAGTTCGTCCAGAGTGAGTGAGAGAGAGAGTGAGTGTAATGTATGCAGAGAGATTGCTGTGTTTCGTCACTAAAAGTAAATAGCTTTCTAGTTTTATCCACCTAGATCTCCTTCAAAGGAGCAAATTGCTTTAGAGGGGTATGAGGTCAGTGATCTAAAGTAGAAATGAAAGGGAAAGGTCAGTGCCTTGGAGTCAGGCAAGGACGAAGAAAACTGCATAGATAAAGATGTGGCTGTTCAGTACCATTACAGCCCTGTAATTAGGGTAACAAAAACCTCCTGATTTCTTCTCAGATTTAAAGAAACAGGCTGGAGTGAGCTGCATGCTTTGATCGCCTGCGTCCCTGGAACGTTGACCCTTAGAAACAAGGGGAGCTTGTCTACACTAACAAATCATGGAGAAGAATCAGCTGTCTGACTTCTCTGATAGGGTAAATGAGGTGGGAGGTATTGGTGCTTGGAAAACTCAAAGGGGATAGGGCAGGTGTCTTGCTTTCAGGTACAGGGCAATTGGAGTATCCCCTCTCCAGGAATAACTGGCACCAAGAGAAAGGTGTGGTCTAGGGACCAGCATTATGGCTATCCATTTATGCTGTCATATGAAATAAGCTTTGATTTCTACTGGCCTCCCCAGCATAACTGGTTTTCTAACTTGGCCTTTACCCTATCAGGAACGAGGGCTTCTTACCAACTAGGAGCTGTGTGAGATTTCCAGAAGAACGTGCCCCAAAGCTTACTGAGAGCACATGGAGGGCATGACCATACTGTAGTGGGAAAAGAAACACAGCACACATGGGGAAATATTCAAAAACGGGGCCAAATTCTGCAATGTGCTCATCACCTTCAACTCCCACAGACTTCACAGGGAACAGAGGGGCTCAGCACTTTGCAGAATTGGGCCCTTTATTAACAACTTTGCATTGTTCCCTCACATATACATACCATCACCTACAACCCCAAGATGCGTGTATGCCCCGGTGTACCAGGCCAAGGCGAGCAGAATGACTCATTAAGAAAGTCCAGCCTTGCTTCAGCTGTTGTTTGTTTCTTCATGGACACATCTGCAAGTCACTCAAATGCCATAAATTGCCATTGAAAGAAGTCAGTGGCCTCAGTGTAATCTCTCAGGCCAGATGGGTGGATGTTAACAGGAGCTGTCACATAAGAGCCAAATTTACTAGCCTTCTCCTCTGAAAACTCCATCATCCTGTGAACTTCTGCCTCGGGAACTCCCCATCTATTTTAATAGCTCAATAAAACCCTCCCTTAACTCTCTTGCCTCTGCATCTCTCCATTTCTTTTCTCTGTACATATATTATTTTAATGCTATAAACTGTGTTGAGATACATTTTTGAGAAAGTCACTATGAAAAACTAGGTGAACTGTATTGTATGGCAGTGCTGTAGTGTATTGTATTCTTTGCTGCAGGCTCTTCTGCCTTTGTTTTGGTCTTTAGAATCGATGGGTTTTGCCTCAAACCTCAAACCTCCAAGAGCTAAATTTCTAACATCCCACTAGATCATCCAGATGGAATTCAAACACTAGACCAGGTCTACACTAGGAGCTCTATGCAGATAGTGCTGTGCTGGTGTACTCTACGGGCAAAGTGCCGCTAGGGTGGACATGGTGTATTCTGGCAAAACTGTGCTTTTGCCAATATAATTTATTTCAGCTATACTGAAAACAGAGCAGCTTTGCCAATATAACTGCATCTATACTAGGGGCTTTTACTGGCTATGTTGGTCACGGGTCATGCTTCTTCAGACCCCTGATGGACATAGGTATGCCAGCAGAAGTTTGTGGTGTAGACCTGGCCTAACTGTTAAAGATAAAATGATAGCCTCGAAACAATTCAGCCACTCATGAATCCCCAATGCAAACAAGTGCTTAGACGCAGGGCCTGGAAACAGCTGGCATGCAGCTATACACCAGACTGGCACCTCTCTGAGCTTGTTCTCCAGATTTTTCATTTGTTTAAAAAAGCTAGTCTCTAGCTCATATGGTTTGTGGCAAAAACCTCCAGAATATGAACATAGGCAATGTCTACACTCCAGATGCTACAGCAGCACAGCTAAGAGTCCTGTCTACATGAGTCTGCAGAGAACCTGGAACAAAAGCACTGAGAGGTGTGTGATCTGTCCCATTCCTTTCACTGAGAGGTTAGCTCAGATGCTCCTTGATGAGCATTTAACTACCAGTATTGTTGACTGCCGTGTTGTTGTAGCTGTGTTGGTCCTAAGATATGAGAGAGACAGGTGGGTGAAGGAGGCATGAGCCAGAACGACATCGTACATCATCGATGAGAAAGGGACCGAGAGACTTTCTCCCACTGGACCATATAAACTGGAACCATAAACTCACTGAACATTAAATCTCACCAAATGAAGGTAAATCCATCCTCATCATCGTACCCACTCATTCTACTCCACACCTGAACATAGCAATATATATGAACAATTTACCCTCCTATCTCAATTTCTGTACTTTGACCCGTTAAGCCTTTACCCCCAATTGGGGATTTTGCAGATTATGTATTTCTTACGTTATTTGATCCTAAACCAAACTTCACTCCCCTTGATAATCTGTACCTTATTCCCTGATAACCAGAAACTTCTACGCTTAAACTCTGTACCGTTGTTTTTATTTTTAACATTATCTTAATAAAATTCTTAAATCTTTTATAGGACCAACTTCTGTTGGTGAAAGAGAAAAACTTTCAAGTTTATGTAGAGCTCTTCTTGAGCTCTGGGGAAGGTCCTCAGAGTGTCACAGCTAAATAGAAGATGGGACAGATTGTTTAGCCTAAGGAGTTAACATGTAATAGGAGACCATTCAAGGTGAAGTGGGTAGTTAACACCTCTGCAGTCACAGGAAAAAGAGGGTTAGTGGGTTACAGATTGTTGTAATGAGAAATAAATCTAGCTTCTTTATTAAGTCCATGATTTTTAGGGCTTGTCTCCACTTGAAAACCACAGTGGTACAGCTACACCGCTGTAGCATTTCAGTGTAGGCACTCCCTACAGCAACCGGAGGAATTCTTCTGTTGGCGTAGGTAATCCACCTCCCTGAGATGCAGTAGCTAGGTCAACAGAGGAACTCTTCTGTCAACCTAGTGCTGTATACACTGGGGGCTTGGTCAGTTTAACTACTTAGCTCAGGGGTACAGATTTTTCATTCCCCTGAGCAATGTAGCTGAGTTGACCTAACTTTTTAATGTAGACCAGGCCTTAGTGTCTAACAAAGTTGTGAATATAAGTTCCCAGGCTCATCTTTTGAAGGTGTTGTGCAGGTTTCCGTTGAGGACGAGGACCAAGAGGTCAGATATGGAGTGATTGTTTTGTGAAAAGTGTTTGCCCTGGGTGATACAGTGTTACAATTTTTCAGCATGAGTTCATGCGAGAGGGCAGTGATTGTCTAGTTTCACCTATGAAGTTGTCATTGGGGCATTTAGTGCAGTGGATGAGGTACACTACATGTTGTAATAGGCATGTGTAGGACCCATGGATTTTGACAGGTGTATTGAAAGTTGTATTGAGCATTATACAGGTCAGTGGAGACATGTTTTCAGATTTTGAATCTACTGTTGTGGTAGGGTCTGGTGATGCTTTGAATTGGTGGTGTGACACTGGCAGACCAGGTGCCAGCTCAGGCTAAAGGCCCAGGGCCTCACTGAACACTGAGCTGGAAATCAGTCTAGCTCACCTGTGGGTTAGTATGGTTAAAATAGATATTAGTGTTGTTTGAATGTGTTTATACTTTATGGAATGCTTGTAGGATGCTGCATGTATTAATCCTACTTATAATATCTGTATCCCATGGTAGAAAGTTATATTGAGTGTTTGCATTGTAAACCTCTGTAATTATGTAACTCAGAGGTTCTCAAACTTTGGTCCGCGAGCTCCATTCAGGAGGTCCATGGATAGTTCCCTCTAAGGTGTGAGTCTGGGCAGACGCACACAAGAGAATGAAGGGTCACCCACCTAAGTAATGGAGGCATGAGCTGGCATGGCTCCACTAATTAGGTGCCTAGACCCTTGAGAAGATGCAAATGTAAGGTGAGATGGTGGCCTTGGGGAGAATAGGGGGTAGGTGGGAGGGGACAGTGAAGTGAGAAGAGGGGGTGGGGGGAATTTGAGATGTGCAGGGCTGCGTGGCCAGAGAAAGAGGCGACTTTCCCCAGCTCCAGGGCTGCGGCTGCCAGGGAAAGATGGCCCTCCTTCCTAGCCCCAGCTCTGTGGCTGCTGTGGCGGGGGAGAGACCCCTCTCCTTCCCAGCCCCAGCTTGGGGCCTGCCACAGCAGGGGAAAGAGGGCACATCCTTCGCATTAGAAAGCTAAGACTACTGATATTAAAATATGAGTTGTGTGCTTTTATTTGTAAAACAAAAAACCTTAATTATTATTAAGTTTTTTTAATATATAGCACTTTTATCCAAACCACTTTACAATAGTTAGCTAACGGTACAAACAATATTTGGAAAGATCATTTAGTGGTCCACTGAGATCCTCAGCAGTGGTCTGTGGGGAAAAAAAAGTTTGAGAACCACTGATTTAACTCACCACACAGGAAAAGAAGTGTTAATTAAGGTAGAGTGCTCGTTCTGCACACAAGATGGCCCATTGAAGGCAAATGAGGCATTGTGTAGCATCAAAGGACAGAGACCTTATTGATTGCATTCCAAACTCTCTCCAGGAAGAGGAGGCCTGCGCATGAACTCATACCCTCAGCTTGCATTCTGGGGTTGAGGGGATAAAAATCCCTGACAAGGAGAAATTGGAATCTTTATGCTTTCTGGACTCTGAGGGGCAAAGTTTCCCAGACGTAAGCAAAAGGTTGCATGCTACTTCGCATGGGTTAGCCATAAAGGACAAACAGAGCTGCTTATTAGAGAAGCTTATATTATCTTTTTAAATCTAAGCGTGTAACTCATTTGTGTGTGTGTTTCCCTTTTTAACCTTCTAGATAACTCTCTTATCTCTTTTCCTAGTTAATAACTCTTTAGTTAGTTTATTACAAGAGTTGCTACAGGTATTGTCTTTGGTTTGAGATCTGAGTACAAATGACCGGGGGTATGTGACTGGTCCTTTGGGACTGGGAGTAACCTGAATATTGCTGTGTTTTTTGGAGTAACGTGATCATCTATCACATAGTCCAGCTTGCCTGGGTGGCAAGATAGTCTGGGGTGTCCAAGAGAACTGTCTGTGACTCCATGGTAAAGACTGTTCTGGTGCTTTAGGAGTTCACACTTGTTTCTGGGTTGGTCAAATCTAATTAAAGAACATACCACCATCTTGGGGTGTTTGCCCTGCTTTTTGACGGTCTGCCCTGAGGTTGGCATTCTTGGTTGTGAGTCGCTCCAGACAGTGCGGGAGGTGGCTCCTGGTCTGTGGGGAGCTTGCTTCTGATGATGAGCTTGGCAAGGCTGGGGGGTTATTTAAAGTTCCAGAAGAGGATGCTTGGCAAAGATTTCTTTCAGGATGTGATCCCCATCATGTATGGATTACAATTGTTTAATGCTAACCTGTAAGGGTTTCAATGTGGAGTGGTAGGTGACAACTATGGGTGTGCAGTGGGAGATTTATTTTTTTTTCCTTTATAGAAGCAGGTCATCTCGGGGTATTTGGGTGGCCTGTTGCATGATGAGATCTACTTCTCTGGTGGAATGTCTTAGGTGAAAGCGGTTTCAAGTGTGTTATAATGTGTATCCCGGACTTTCTCCTCAGAGTATAATCTGTGGTATCTGAATGTCTGGCTGTAGATAACAGATTTCTTGGTGTGTTTGGAATGGTTACTAGATCTGTGAAGGTTAGTGTGATGATTTGTGGATTTCTTGTAAATTGTTGTCTGTAGGGTTCCATTGTTGAAGCTGATTGTGGTAACCAGGAGGTTGATGCTGGTGTGGGAGAGTTTGATGAATGGGTGGTGGTTGTTGAAGTTGTGGTAGAAATCTATGAGGCAATATAGGTCATCTGTCCAGATGATGAAAATGTCATCGATATATCTCAGGCATATCACATGGTATATTTGTCCAGAAATTCTTTCTCCAGGTGACTCATAAAGAGGTTGGCATACTGGGGAGACATCCTAGTATCCATGGCTGTTCCCATGGTTTGGGCAAAGTGTTTGTTGTTGAATGTAAAATTGTTATGGGTGAAGAAGAAATGGATGAATTTGGCAATGTGTTTGGGGTGGATATCTGAGTGTTATCCATTGTCTTGTAGATATTTGAGGCAGGCAGCTAGGCCATCATTGTGAGGGATGTTGGTGTATAGGGAGGTGCCATGGTGCCAAGGATGGAGTTCTGAGGGAGGTTGTTAATATTGCAGATTTTCTGGAGGAAGTTGATTGTATCCTGCAAGAAACTGGCCTTTTGTGTGGTATGTGGTTTGAGGATGGTTTCTATGAGTCCCAGTATTCTTCAGTAAGAGTTCCATGGCCAGATATGATGGTTCTGCCTGGGTTCCATTTTTTAAGAATCTAGGAAAGTCCCTGTGGTGGGTTTATGGGAGATGAGGTTATAGAGTTTCTCTTGGAGTTGTTTGGGGAAGGATTTGATTATATCCTTAAATTCCTCAGTGAATTGTGATGCGGCATCTTTGAGTTATTTATAGTAGGTGGTGTCAGAGAGTTGTCAGTTGACCTCCTTGACCTAGTCATCAAGGTTGAAGACCACAATGGTGTCCCCTTTGTCTGCTGGTTTGATCACTATCTGGTGCTTGGATTGTACAGCAGTCTTCTAAGTGGTGGCGAGATTGTGGTGGATGTGATGTTTGTTAAGGATTTTACACTCCATTTTTTCCCTGAAGCAATCAATATAATGAGAAAGTGTGTGGTTTTGTCCACTGTGGTGTGTCCAGTCAGATGATTTTTTTCCCTTATGACTATCAGTAAGGCCATGGTGGTAGTTGTGGGTGGTGCGTCTCTGTTGTGAAAGAATTCTTTGCAATGGAGTAGGCAAGATAATTCTTCTAGTTCTCCACATTAGTATGGTATCAGATTCTGTGGTTGGGCAGACGTTCAATCCCTGGGAGAGTACAGATAATTCAGTTCTGATTAGTGTTGGTCTTGATAAGTTGATGATGTTGGGGTGCCATTTAGTGTCCGTATGATGGATCCTTTTCACAAAACGATCGCTCCATATCTGACCTCTCAGTCCTTGTCGTCGATCAAAACCTGAACAACACTTCAAAAGAGGAGCTTGGGTAACTTAAATTCATAACTTGTTAGTCACTAAAAATCATGAGCTTAATAAAGACACCGGATTTATGGCTCATTAACAACGATCTATAACCCACTAACCCTCTTTTTTACTACGACTGCAGAGGTGTTAACTGCCCATGTCAGCTTGGATGGTCTCTTAGAATATGCTAAACCCTTATGTTACACAATTTGTTCCAGATTGTATTTAGGTGTGACACTCTGAGGGCCGTTTCCAGACCTGAAGAGCTCTGCGCAGCTTGAGAGCTTGTCTCTTCCACCAACAGAAGTTTGGCCCAATAAAAGATATTATCTTACCCATCTTGTCTCTATAACTTTGTCGACTGTTTCATTCTTCATCTAGAGAGGAGATCGAAGATCTCAGACTTGGACAATTTATTGGATCAGGTGTGGGGCAGGGGAGGGGGCGTGTGGCAGGAAGATGGTGGTACTCTTGTTCACCAGTAGGTGGTGTTTGAGCTAGCTCCAGCCCTTTGTTTTTCCCACGCTGGAAGGAAAGCCGGAGCCCAGCTCAAGTTGTCTAGCAGAGCCCATGGGCATGTTGAAACCCACCAA
Organism: Macrochelys suwanniensis; assembly: GCA_033296515.1. Classification (NCBI taxonomy): domain Eukaryota; kingdom Metazoa; phylum Chordata; order Testudines; family Chelydridae; genus Macrochelys; species Macrochelys suwanniensis. The sequence goes on along the minus strand of CM065782.1, from coordinate 86,695,453 downwards.
GGGGGAACCAAGAGAACATACAGTATTATAATATGGACATCTGCATTTGAATGTCCCTGCATTTCATAGCATGCCCACTCAATGATTACAACATTTTCTATTTTACAAGCATCAGAAGCATCTGAGATATGAAACCAAAGCCAGAGAGTTCACACAGCATTTTGGGTGTTTCCCACTCAACTGATTTCCATTGGCTCTCTTCTTTACGTCCCACATTCGGCCTTTGGTAGGGCAATGGTATATATAAACTCTGTATCCTCTCCTGACCGGTGGCCTAATGACATTAGTTGCTCTCTGTGTCCTGCTGTTTTGAAAGGGCATTTGCAGCCTTTTCCTGTCACACTTTAAATTGGTAATATTATACCCAGGCTCTCTGGGCCAAGCATCACATTGCAGCAGCTGGCTGTAAAGCTGGTTAACTCTTGGAGATCACACTGGTTATAATCCATGACTCACACAAACACATACAATTATGAACGAGGAAGATGTTCTGAAGATTTTTTATAGCTTAAAATTCAGTGGGCTCCTGGGTCAGCATGACCTGCAGGACCACTCGTCATGTTCCAAATAGAGCAAAGAATATATATTTATCACTGGATCTTGAGGTATCAGAAATTCACATGAGATGGACCCAGAAACATAACAGCCTCTTCCCCCTTTGTTTGTGATAAACCAGGAAATTTCACTGCCTTGCACAGGAGAAAAAAATCTCTTTACAATACCCTACTTATCCTATTGCCTCTAGTAGTTCTTCTATGTCTGCCAGGCATTCCATTATAACACCTCATTTCTCTGAGGTTTACAACTCATTCATAACAAACTGGTTTTGCCTGAAGCATGGAATAAAAGGGGAAAGTTTGTTTTTAATTAACAAAACGTTTTGTTTTATAAATGAGTTTGGCTGTGCTTTCTTGAAGTTATATAAATGCACAAACAAGAGGTCTGACTACTGTCAACTACTTTCCTTTCCTTGCATAACTCAAATGTTTTGATTTAAAAAAGAGATGTGGCAACCAATTAACTTATAGTGTTGTTGTATAACCACTCGACATACATAAGAAGTATATATAATACCACATTATACATGATTAACTCTTTTGCCTCAATATAACATGCAAATGGCACATCCTAAACCCCATGAGTTGGGTATTTTTAATGCAGCCATGTGGTTTATTTCTAAGGGGAGGAAAACAACAATCATAACTATAATAACTGGTTCTTCTCTACTGCTCTCCATCTGAAGATCTCAAAGCACTTTGCAAACTTTAGTTAATTAATTCTCATTATGATCCGGTGAGGTAGGGAAGTATCATTATTCCCATGTTACAGGTGGAAAAAATGAGGCACAGAACAGCAAATGATTTGTCCAGAATCACAGCTTTAGTCACTAGCAGAGTTGGAAATGCACAAGCTCTGACTCCCAGTCACGTAATCTAATGCACACTTCCTCATTCAGAAATCAATCCAGCTCTCATTCAAATCAAAGGAAGGACTTCATGTGGAGATATTTAACTTAAAAAGAGATCCACTCAGTATATGATTTATCTAGCTTTCCTTCTATAGATTTACACCAGAACACTAGTTATGTATTAGATGTCCTTATGGGCTAGAAGTTTTAAAAAAATGTAGATATCTGTGTTATAGCCCATGGCTGATCAATCATGCTAACTGTACACTTTCATGTTAAAAAAAACACCCCACACACAGAATGTTAAATATAAAACTATGGTCTGGCTTTAAATCAACAATCTGAGGGAAATTCAGATTCAAGGTTGAAACTTTATAATTAGCTTATTCTTTGTGTCTAGGTATTGGAGCATATATAGAATATAAAAATCATACTTGGACTTGGTTCCCACTTTTGTGCATCAAATTCCTCTGTAAATCGCACATAATTTGTGAAGCCTTCCAGCACTGTTCTCCTCACTGACCATTCTTGCCCTGTGGTGTCATTCTGTATATATAGGATTTAGGGGGACGGGGGTGGTGGTGGTGGTAGCACAGTCCAGTTCATAGAGCACAGGACTAGAAGCTGAGAGACCTGTCTGTCAGCAACTCTCCATGTGACCTTGAATTTCAATTTCCCTCTCTGTGTCTCTTCCCATCTTTAAAATGAGGACATCCCTGCCTTTGTAAAACCCTTTCAGATCTATGCATGAAAAGTGCTACAGAAGTGCCAACCATTATTATGCTCTCTCAGACAGAAGTGGCTCCGTCCTGCTCCCTGCCCAGCTGCCAGGGAGAGTGGCTGAACGTGTGTGTGGGGAGGCGCAGGGAGAGGACAGAGAGTCCCCTACCCCCGCAACTAATGTGGGGCAGGGAGAGTGCTGTGGCCCCAGGCCGGGCACAGGGCGGGAGGGGTCACTGGGCAGGGGAGGCACATAGGGTGGTCATGTGGTCCTGCCCTTTAGTATGGGGAGTCACCAGTCATCTATGTTACCTACCACCCCTTTATGGTGTGTTGACATAGTTTTTTGTTTGTAGACCACTCAGACTAACTTGTACTATTTTGTAAAATGACCATTGCCAAATCCTTCTTTTTCTTGATTTTAGTACATGGAATAGTGCCTTAACTATGTGCTCTACAGAGAGCTAAACATTGGTTGGAAGTAGTCCTTCCTTTGAAACAGCAGTGTGAAGACAAAGTTCAACAGCTACAAATTTTTATTGCTGATGGCCTCAAACAACAATAAATTTATATTAATCCATTTAGAGAAATACAACCATGATGCACTTCACCTAAATCAGTACATATCCCTTACTTGCATAATCAGCTTATGCACATAAGTATCGTATGGTCTCATCTGAGCAGTTTGATAGGATTTGGGGATCTGGGCCCAATAGTTTGCATGTGTTGCTACTCTGATCAATTTCACTTCGGCTAATTTAGCTGCCTGCACTGCCAAGCAGTGCTTTTCCCCCTTGTAATCCTTGTGGATATGTGAAGTTAGAATGTTCATGAGATTTTGGTCCAGTGATGAATAATTTCTGAAAGAGCTTTTAGTATGGGCAGCAAAATGTAAGCCAGAAAATTGTGCCTGCAACATGAAACCGTTCACTGACAGAGAGAACACCACACATGCAATGCAGCACTGAGTTAGTGGCGACCTTTCAGTCCTCTTCATTCTTCACTTTGGGTCACTATGTACTCTGCTTATTGTGTATATTCAGGGGCTAGTCACATGGCTATGAACATTGCTGAGGGCCCTGTGCAAGCAATTCTAATGACTATGTGCATTTATATGCCAACAAGGTGCAACCCTCAGGCTCCTGGCACTCTGCCAATGTAGTCTGAGGTGCTGTAAAGTTTGGTCTCTCCAGTTTAAAGGACCAATCCTGCCAACATTTTTACTGTTGAGCATAATGTTTATTACCATGAAGAGGCTGACTGAAGTCAGAAGGACTTCTCACAGCAGTCAGTGCTACAGCCAGTAATAAAGGATTTCAAAAGTTAGAGTATGTCATTAAAGCAGCACAATATGCCAGTATAGCTAAAGCAGCACAACCTACCAAGTGCTGATGCAATAAAATCAGTATAAATGTGGCTTATACCAGTAGAGTGTATTCCTGTACAGAAGGAAAATAACCTCTACTGCTATAAGGCACCTTTATACATATAACTTTATCCACACTAGGGTTGTACCAGTATAACTTTTTAGGTAAAAAAAAAGAAAATCACACCACAAGCAACACAATTATATCAGTACAAACACTGTGCATAGAGCAAGCCTTAGTAAATAGCTGGCCTTATCTCCTTGAATTGATTGTATTCTATTTTCTGACCTGAAGCGGCATGTAACTAATGGACATTTTTATTCTTTTTTCTACTTTTGTCCTGTTTCTGTCTAACATATCGATTGAGAGAAGGTGAAGGAAGTTGCTCCTCTATCTGCCTGAGACCCTCAGGCCTCGGGTCAGCCAGCTTTTGCAGTGAACTTTATGGAATAAGATAAACATAGAAAAGCATGATTGGAGAGTCATCCGTTTGCTGTCGCACCAACACGCAGTGGTGAAGGGACAGCATTGCCTTGCGTCACTGATGTGAGATTCAAGCAAAGGGATTTGCTCATCCCTGGAGAGCTCTTTTTAACATTATTAGGGGTTATCATCAGTGTTATTCACAACCCAGCCAGGGCCCAAAGGTGTGACACAGGACCCAGCGTCAGAGCAGCCCTAGGAGGAGTTGGAAATGACATAAATTAGGCCAGGGTTGTGCCCAGATGGTTTGATTTTGGGGATGCCGTCCTCCCATCCCATGGGAAGTGTTTTGCCCCCTGCCCTGGCTGCCCAGGGAGAGCTGTTCTGAGTGTCCTTCACCCCAGAACCCCAAGGGTTCTGAGCTCTCAGCGGCAGCTATCCTGCGCCCCAGAGGGAAGAGCTCTGCCCCCTGCAATGAGAAACGCTGTGCTTCCACACCGGGCTTGGTTTTGGCTCTAGTGAAATGCAGGGGTGTCACGGCAGGGGAATGGGGAGTGAGGTGAGGCAGGGCCCCTCCTAAGGAAGGGGCCGATGGGAGGCACTGTGGGGCTAAGTACCTGAATGGGGGATGCTCAGGGGTGGGGGCAGGACTGGCCCCTTGGGGGAGGCTCTTGAAGAAGGAATGCCCCTCTTGGGGGGGGTGTGCTCTCGGGGGGCGCCTGAGTGCCACCTTGGGAGAGGCTCTCAGGGGAGGGGTCTTGCCCCCCTGGGAGGCTTTTGGGGAGGCGTCCTATCCCCCTGGGGGAGGCTCTCAAGGGGGATGGTCCCTTGGGTGAACAATTGCCAACCCTCCAGGATTGTCCTGGAGTCTCCAGGAATTAAAGATTAATTTGTAATTAAAGACGATAGCACGTGATGAAACCTCCAGGAATAAGTCCAACCAAACCTGGCACCCCCTACTTGGGGGAGGTGCTCTGTGGAGGGCTGCTCCTTGGGGGGTCCTGCCCCCTTGGGGACGCAGAGAACAGGGTCAGGCCAGGAACCTCCGGACAGCGACCCCGAGGGGACAGGACCCGGCCCCTTCCCAGGCTCTGATGCGGCGCGGGGGCGGCTGAGATCCCCTCCTCCCCGCCTTGCCGCCAGGCCGGCTCCTGCAGCCGGCCGGGTCGTGGCTCCTCCCCGCGAAGCTGCCCGGCTCCGCCCCGCCGGCTTCCCGGCTCCGCGCTGCTCTAGGCTCGCCGCATGCTTGGTGCCGCCGCTGCCGGAGCCTGAGCCGGAGCTGGAAGATGGCGGAGCCGGCGCCAGACTGCAGCGCGCTGCTGGACGAGGAGCTCTCCTCCTTCGTGTTCAGCTATCTCACTGACAGCCAGGTACCAGGGCAGGGAGCCCGGCCCAGGCACCGGGGAGCTGCGGAGCAGGGAGCCCTGCACCCAGTGCAGGGAGCCCGGATCCCCCATACACCGGGGAGCTCTGCACCCCATGCACCGGGAACAGGGGAGCCGCGAGGTGCAGGGAGCCCGGATCCCCCATGCACCGGGGGCAGGGAGCCCTGATCCCCATGCACCAGACAGAGGGAAATCTGGGGGTGCAGAAGCCCCTGCTCCCCCTCATGCACTGAGGACCGGGGAGTCTGGGGGTGCAGAAACACCGATTTCTCCATGTACTAAGGATGGGGCAGTCCTGGTTCCTCGCATAAAGCAGAGAGGGCGAGAGAAGTCTGCGGGTGCAGGAAGCCCTGACTCCCGCCCTACGCCAGGGAGGGGGGGTTGGGGGTGCAGGGACTCGTGATCCCTCCATGCACCAGACAGGCAGAGGGGGATCCAGGGGGCTGCACGCTGCTGCTGCAGTCCCAGCGGGAGAAGCATGGGAGGCTGCAGCCGGCAGCCCTGACTGACAGGGCTGCGCGTGCAAAGCCCCCGGCGCAGCGGCGCGGGATCTGGCACCGGGGAGGCTGCTACGCTGCGCTCCCAAGGAGGCTCGAGCCCTGGTTCGGGGGAAAGCTCGCGGCGACCGGGCACTTTCAGCACCACTCACACGTGGACTCCTGGGTGCTGCTGCCAGACACCTTCCTGTGCATAGCAGCCCGGCCGGGCGGGACACGCACCGGGGGTGGGGGTGGGGGGGTGTCAAGGCACAAGGGCCCTGCCTGGGCTCAATCAGTCCGTCTTTGCAGGGTTATTGTGTGTGACTGGGGGAGGCAGTCTGAGGAAGTGCAATTGGGGGAGGGGTGACAGTGCGGGGGGGGGGGGGGTCCGGTTGTGTGGAAGGAAGTGGGTGTGTGTGTGTGTGTAGGAATGGTGGGAAGGATCAGCCTAGTCGCAGTGGTTCTCAAACTTTTGCATTGGTGACCCCTTTCACACAGCAAGCCTCTGAGTGCGACCCCCACGTCTTATAAATTAAAAACACTTTTTAAAAACATTTGACACTATTATGGAGGCGAAGCAGGGTTTGGGGGGTGGAGGCTGACAGCCCCCCACGTAATAACCTCACGACCCCCAGTTTGAGAACCCCTGTGGGTGCAGAGTTCCTTAAAGTTGTCAGGTTAATGTATCGATTCCTGCTCACCCCCCAGCTTCCCAAGTGTGTTTCCTTTTTTCTTCTTCAGACAAGTGGGTGAAAGAAGGTGCGGGAGGAGGGGGTGAGAGGGGAATTGGTTGTTGCTGAGTTGTCTTCTCTCATCCCAACAAACAGCCTGGCCTGCATGCTAGGGTTGGCATTTGTTAGATGGATTAAACCTTGTGTTGCCCCTGCTCCTTATTCCAGAGATATGGTGGTGATGGGGTTGTGTGGTATGGGGGCAGATAAGAATTGGACTGTGCGAATGAGTCATGCCATGTGTCGGTTACATGTATGCAGGCTGAGATCTGGGGGATGGAGAGAGAGGGGTCTTACTGTTGAAATAAGCAACTTAAAAATCAGAATCAGCTCCCTTTTGGACAGAGCTGGATATTAAAATCAGATCAAGTCTCCTTGGCAGCTTCTGCATGATCACGAGAGGGTGCGTGCTAGATATATCAGAGAGCTGCATGCTTTTCCATTTTGGGGGGTGATGGAAAGGGGCTAAACAATAAACTCTGCAATAGCTGAAACCGGGACTGATCTGGAGCACAACCACACATTTTGCAGCCAGATTTATGTGCCCAGAGCCTGTTGCAAATGTAAAGAGTTTTCTATAGTTACTTATACCCCCCCCCCAACACAGCCTCAGTCTCATAACCACAGATTACAAAACAGCTTTGATTGTGGATCTGCCACATAAATGCCAGCCCTTCTTCTCTCACTGGTTTATTTGTTTTGACTGCAGGAGCTGGGGAAGAACTGCTGTTTGGATTCATAACAAATAATAGTTGAAGACTTAGTAAATCTCATTTGCCCCGGGTGAATGTGCCAGATAGAACTAGGCAGGTCTTGCCACAAGCTAGATTGATGTGGTCTCTGTGCCTTCTGAAGCAGACACCAGCACTGGAGATTTCCAGTTTAGCATGGAACATGGGCAGTGGGGATGTGTGTGTGGCAACTTTCATTATTAACTGCAAGCTGCTGACAGTTTGATTACAGATGAAGGGTCAGAAAAGGTGAGAAGTGGGGAGAGGACATTTTATAAACAGAGTTTGTATTTTCTGGTTGGAAGGATTTATTATTACCAGAGGAATTAGTGATGAGGAAACACTGGAGAATATGAGATTGTCTAGATAGATGTCATTCTACAAAAACAAAGTATTTCAGAAAGGTTACAATCTGTAAAAGTCTGGTTGCTCTCTATGCAGGTGAAAGGTCTTGGGTATGATACCCAGTAATAAAACGCATCTTTTCTGCATGTTTAACACGAAATAAATAATGATATTATATGCTGTGCATGCACTTTGACAGCTGAAGTTTTTGCATTTTACATTCCAATCTAAAAAATGTTATTCCAATAAGGATGTTTTCCCCCTTCTTTTTTATATCCTGATGCAGACTTTTTGAGCGTTTGTATGTTTGCTGAAACACCACCCTATTGTGAACATTTTCTGCAAAGTTTGGAACCGCGAAATGGCTTGTGATGAAATGAGTGTTTTTTCCATGACATTTCTTGAAATAATATTTGCTGAGTTTGCATCTTTCTCTTATATATATATATATATATATGCACACATACACAGTAGTTTAGTAGTAGCACTATGTACATACATAGTGTTATAGCTAATCTGTCATCTGTTGTGTGTGTAATGTTAATGGCAGCAAATAGATCTTTGCAGACTGCGCAGGTTTCCTCAGAAGTGTTATGCAGTCTGTGTTGGTTATAGGGTATGTATGGAAGGTGCTTTTGTTAATTTCATTTCACTTCTCTTCCCCACATGTGTAGAAGGGTTAAAGTCCCAGCATGTGATTTGTATGCATTTGTTTGAGAAATGATTGAAGTTGTAAGTGTGTGTTGTGTTTGTACCTTAACCTCTGATGAAACTGCAGTGAGGGCTCCAGTCACATGCTTTGCTTATAACTATAAACGGGAGGCGGTTCCTAGGCTCGCCTCTGACGTCTCTCCCCATTACTACTGTACTAGCCTGTGCTTACAACTGGCTTACTGAGTTCTCAATGAAGCCTGAAAGCTGCTCCTGCAAGGTCCCCAGTGTTCTAGCACAGGATCAGATTATCCAAAGAGGCTAAAATGTCAGGAGGCCATGAGATCATGAATATTATCCATTTCCTTCATGGAAATCTGAAGGACTCCAGCTCTCCTCCATCATCCCCCCTTTTCCTTTCTTTTGCAGCTGTATTGCAGAAATTCACAGCAAGGTGCTCAAAAGCTGTAGGTGATTAGTGGCCCAGCCCAGCTAAACAGACAAAATCCCTGAGAGGCGCAGTGCAAGTTTAACATGGTTATTTGCATCAGTCTCTTAATTATTCAGGATCGCACTGAGCGTGTATGCTAACCTCTATTTACATATGGAAGGCAATGATGATTCTCATGATAAGTGCATTGCTACAGAAAGAGAATAAAGGGTTTTCTTTTTTGTGTTTTACTTTTCTTACCAAAATGGGCTTATTTTGCAAGTGACCTGAAATGTATGATTTATAAGCCAATTTAATACGTTCTGTGCTGCTCCTTTCATCTTAAAAGGATAAAGACAATTGCAGCTAATCTGTTGAAGGTATCAGGTGTTAGAAGGGGCCAGGCATAGTGGATGCTACCAACGATACCAGTCGGGTTATGGAATCTTTTCCGATTCTCTGGAATAACGAGGCTCGGTCTGACTTTTCCATTTTTTACTTGTTTAAAAATTAGTACAGGAAAAAATAACACAGGCTGCTGCCTGGAGACGTTTAAAGATCACATGGACTGAAATACATTATTCCCTGTTTAGCGTCTCTGCACCTTGTTAACAGCTTAATTCATTAATGGGTGCAAAAGCACTTTGAGGTCCTCAGTTGAAAAGCAGTATAGCAGGTTAATTATTATTGTTAATCGTTAAGCAGTTTGCTCGTCTCTAGATCAGTGTGTAACTCCAGCTGTTCCTCATAGCTCGAACCCATGTTCTACTTCTTGTCTGCTCCTCTTCTCAGTCTTGCTCAGTAGCTGTTTATTAAAGCTTTTTGTCTTGAGGCCTGGAGTAATTAGGCCAAACCAAAGATGACCCTTCTTTGCACCTGTGTCAAGCATACCTTTTGTTGGACTGCATGCAGGTATGTTCTCTTTTAGTGTGAGTCAGTGAAAAGAGGTGGGAAGAAGGATCTGAGAATAGTAGCCATGTACAAGTCCAGAGAAGTTTTGTGATTATTACTGAATCTGAGTTTATTGAAGAGCAGACTGATCCGTCCAAAGCAGAATACAGACTTTTTGGTGAGGTGGCCACTGTTCGGAGTTGCAGCAGCAGCTTACATCACAGCGCTGAATGTGAAAAATCCAGAGTACAGCTTGCTGCTGAATTTGTCATTTTCAGTGATGAGATACTAACTGCTAGGAGCAGAGGCAGAGAATTCCCACTGGCAGCTCTGGTGGGCGTGCTGGAGACTGGACCCTTTTCAGAACCTATGGCCAGATCAGCCGATTCTCAAGCCTTGCATTTCTGGCAATTTGCCCCTGTGCTTACTATCCATAGTAGGAATCCACTGGTTGCATCCTGGTGTGGGTTTGGAGTTTTGTCTGTGTTGTACCAGGACATTCCTTTCCTTGTTTCATCCTGTGATTCAAAGGCATCTACCCCACAGGTGAATAATTAAGGTCTTAACCTGCTGTCTCTAGCAAAGGGAGCTTCTATCCCACATCATAGGAACTAGGAGTGCTGCCACACCCCCTGGCTTGAAGTGGTTTCCATTATGTACAGGGTTTACGGTTTGGTTCAACGGTTCTCATCATCACCCCCACTATAAAAATTGTTCCAGCATGCCTGCCCACATTAACCTTTCCAGTGTCAAAAGCCTCTTTATAGTAAGAAATTCTACTTCCTCTAGAGTTTTGTTTGACAACCTGTCAGGGCGTAAAAATGCACTGACTCCTCCCCCCCTCCCCCGAACTCCCCGCTGTCCCAGCTGATTTCCAAAAGAACCTCTTCTTCTTCTTCCCCTTAAGGAGACTGGCTTTAAACTGCTGAGCCTCGAACCTGACATTGCTGTGTTGTTGAGCTGCATAGTAGCACTGTATGGCCGAGTCTCCGCCATGTACATGTTCCCCTTTCCTTGGCCCAATGGGTGACTCCTGCTATTTTGAGATAATTGGAGGGTTAGGCTGGAAGCGAGTTGCTGTGCGTTTTATGTGACTGTTCTACTGTCTAGTAGACATTCAGCTTTTGTGTTCCTCACAATGGAAGATGCTGAGGTTTCATACGTTGCCCTTTGGTTTCCTTCAGTTAAATTAGGGACTGGCCCAAGAGCATTCTGTCATGTGGCAGTTTGGATTCGTGTTCCAGGCTAGCAGAGATAGAAGGCAGGAAAGGAGCATTCCATGACACTTAACAGTGACCTTCTTCTGGCCAACACAGAGACTAGGATTAGTGGGTTCACCAGTGGGCAGGATTCACCCCACCTTGGCTGGAGGGAGGGTGGCTCTGATATGAGGGCATTATGACTTGTGTTGGTGAAATGGGGAAATTGCAGAAGACCCTGATCTTCAGCTGGACCTCTAGAGTGTGTTGTTTCTGCTTCGCTAAGTAAACCAAAATAGATGCTTATTCTGCGTTCCCCTCTGCTCTGGACGAGTCTTCAATGAACGTAAAGAACTGAAACTAACTCAGAGCCCCATGGTCCTTCGGAAGGCAGGGGGCAGAGTGCAGAAGCTCTAATGGGAGCGTCTATGTGCAAAGTACCACTGCAGTGAAACTTGTATTTTCACCCCGGTGCCACTTTCAGGTTGTGAATTTAGTGCCAGATTGACAGCCCTGGAGGCCGAATCCCTCAGTTCACCACAAAGCAGGTAGAGCAGCAGGGCATGCGTTCCCTGGAAGGACTGCAGTTAGGGTTGAGACCATAGCTCATGCAGTTCTTGGCTTCTCTCAGAGACTGCCAGCCAAGGAGCCAGATGTGATGAGATATGGATGCCTGTCTACAGAAATCCACCAGACTCCTTTCATACGCTCTACAGAACAGGCCTCTGTGGGTAAATGCTTTTGGTCAGAGGAATCCACTTTTCAGCTTCCGCTTCCATGGCGTAGCTGCGCTCCATGGCAACGCTGTAGAGGCTTATGTTCCTCGTGATGGTTTGGCAGAATAAAGTGATTTAACAGAGAGGTGGCTTCTAAGCCCCGCAAACTGCAGATTGCCAGTGAGCCAGCCTTGGAGCTGGCTTTCTGAACGGCATAGCTGTCTATGGCACACAGCCCTGGCAACGCAACACATTTCTTTTCTCCTTGGCCACAGAGTACTCAATGAAACGTGTGGTGCCTGTTCCACGGGGTTGTGTTTTGGATCATAGAATCATAGAATATCAGGGTTGGAAGGGACCTTAGTAGGTCATCTAGTCCAACCCCCTGCTCAAAGCAGGACCAATCCCCAATGGTCCTGCAGCCGCTTGGTGCGCAGCCGCTTGTATTGGGGAGAAAGTCCCTAAAATGGGGTCTGGTGAACCAGGTTCTGTGGTTCTCAGCAACCATTTCGCAAATGGCATTATAGTCACCACACTTTTCCTTGCAAGTTTAAATGAATAGGAAGGACATTCTCCAGCTCCTGGCCCAGGCTGCATACTAGACAAATACCAGGATGTAGAGACTTAGAAGAGAGAGAGAGATTTAAAAAAATTGCTGGAGTTGTAGTGATAAAGAGTGCTGACAGGCTAAAGTTAATGGGCCAAATCATCAGCTGGTGTAAATTGGCCTAGTTTCATTGAAGCCGTGCCCATTAGCACCAGCTGCGGATGTGACGCCAGACATTTCCTGAGTTTGTCACTATGTACTGGTAGGCTGGTTTGCTTTTCCACATTTCTCTCAGCCTGGACTGTGAAAGGACACAAATTACTATTTGTTTATTGTTTGTGTTGCAGTAGCATCCAGGATGTGGCAGACATTTTACGCACGCACACCCACCCCTATATCTATATCGCCTTGTCCTGCAAGTGCTTATGGTCTTGTCGGCTCCGCTCTTGCTCCTTGTCCATTTCACTTTGGGGCTCTCATGCACCAGGTTACAATGATTTAAAAACAACAGCTTATTTACCTGAGAGTTCAAAAAGGGAAATCAAGCCCTGCAAACATTCCTGTTGGCCTGAGTTTCTGTAGAAGCTGAACAAGCTGAACAGGGTCAGGGTCAGCCCCCCTCCCCATGCTTGCTTCGGAATACCAGCATGCATGCAGGCACCTGTGGGAGCATCAACTTGGTCATAGCCCCGGGCGGCCAGGTGTGCTGGGTGGACCGTCACCTTCCACTGTGGCTAGCACTTGCCTGGCTCCTGGGTGGTAGTGCTGGGGTGCGGCTTGGCAGTGCTTCATTTATCCTCTTCCTGTTCTTTCCCCCTTGCCCCAAGACGGGGCAGAAGTTTGCAGTTAGCACTTCTTTTGTGCTTTCCACCTTCAAAATGCTTCAGCATTATAACCCAAGTGGCAGATCACTGCTTTGGGGGTGGGGGAAGGGTGGCAAGTCCACATCTGAGGTATGGAGTGAATGAAAGAGCAGTAAGAGACAGGGACTGCTGGCGCATCTCAGCAGCTCTTTGTATCCCTTTCTGTGTCTCGGGATTCCCCTCCCAGACAGTTAGAGCCAGAATCTTTCCCAGCCTTGGGAAGGGAAGCTAGAGTGGTTGAACATGATGCAAATTTCCCTTAACACGTCGGGGAACAAGAGGCCCCTTGCTACTGCTGTGTGGAGCAGCAGAGAGGTAAAGGAATCCCAGATGGCTGTGGCTTCTCATCTCCCATCATAATGTAAGTGGGAGAGACTCTGGGGCATTGGGAACACTGATGCGATGCTTCCCCTGTATTCCTCCTGGGACCCAAGGACACATTCTTTACACAGCTGTTTTCCTTTGCTGCTGAGGGGAGCAATAAAAGGCAGCTTAGGATGAAAGCAGTGCCTCGAGCTCTTGCAATAAAATCATAGTGGGGAATTATATTTTGATTAGATGGACTTGCTAAATTCTCTCTCTGTCTTGCTCCTAAGCTGTGAACTTGCTTCCAGCAGCAGTACTGAGCATGCTGGAAGAAAAAGTCCCTTTCTGGTGAGAAAACCCTTGCTGGTCAGACAGCTCAGTTCTTGTTTCAGTTTGTGGAGTTCATTGCTGCTGCAGCTTCCACATTTGTTATTCAGAAATTGCTGCAAGTAACCTATTAATCCCAGTCAGGGTGGCCATGCATTCACCAGGCTAAGAGCCACCTTCACCTCCCCTGAGGAGCCCTAGTTTCCCTGCAATTCAAGGGCAAGGAAATCCTGAAGCTGACAGGACTCTTCAGGGGACCAGAATACCCTTGCCAAGCCACAGGATCTGTGGTCCCTGTATGTATGAAGCTGGTGTGGTCAGAGCAGTGTGCAGAGGAACACCATTGCTGAGATACACATACACACCAGGAAGCCTATCACCATCTAATCAGGTTTCTTTTCAATCCCTGTATGGTGGTGTTTGCAAGTTTGCAAGTTGTCTGAGCATAACCTCCTGGTGCCCTGAGTCTGGGCCTGTTTCTGCTTTCACTTCTTCTGGCGTAAATGAGGCGAAACTCCACTAAAGTCAGTGGAGCTACCCGGGTTAAGTGAGCTCAGGATCAGACCCTCCATGAGTTGCTGTTGGGAAGAGGAAGTGTTGCTTGCTGTCGTTGCAGCTGGGCGGTTTTTTAACCTAGTTGAGTGCTTGGTGATAGAAATGAACTGTCATGTTTGCATTATGAAAGTGAAAATGTAGCACTGAAATGTTGCAATAGATGTTGCAGAGGCAGGATGCTATAGTGACTGCGCTTTTTGCATGCACAGGAGAGAATATCCAGGGCAGTATAATTGTCCATTACTGGACCAGCTGGATTGGTTTTGAGCAAACAGTGATTATGATTTCATCTAGCATGGTTGTTACATATACAGTAAGGTAACAGTAATAATCAGGCTATATGGTATCCAGCTCCCATGACGCCCACTGAAGGCAAGTGCCGAGGGAGCCTTGATTTTACATCTCCTCGGAAAGATAACGCTTCTGCTAGGATCAAGACAGGGCATTTCAGGGTGTACTCTGTAGACTCAGTAGGCTGCTTCTTTATTGAAGATAGCACTGCAATTTGCTCCATGTTATACAAAGGAGATGTGGTCCTTTGGCTTTGGGCAACTTGCCAGTGCAACCCTAACTTGGGCAGTTTGAGCGTCCTAAGAACATGCATCGGCAAAGCAATGGAAAATGTGCCATCTCCTTAAGGCAATGCTGTTACCCTGCAACTAGGAAACCGACTACTGAGAGCAACATCTTTAGCCTTGGTTAATCATTTCAGTCTCTGAGCCCTGCATGGCCATCCTGGTTCCCATCACCACTTCCTCAGGGGACTCTTAGGCCACATCCCCAGCAGGGGAGAGGGATTGCATACTGACTTGTGATCTACCAGCTGACAGTGCTGACAGAGCCCTTTAATGCTGCGTGAATGCTCTTCACCTGGCATCCAGTGAGGCTTCGGTGAACTTTGTTCTAGTCTGTTCTCCCTGTTCCCTGAATTCTTGGGAATTGAACAGGCTGGATACTAACAGGCTGGGTTCTCCTTGTTTAAAAAGGGTGGATGTGACTTTCATAATCGTTTGGTTTTAAGCTGATTAAGTTTTGCATTGAATTTCCTGTTAAATTTCCTTTTAAAATGTATTGGCCACTCACGAACCATTGACCTCCTTTAAAGTATAGTTAGTTAGCTGCCTTCCTTTCCCAACCATCCTAGAGCTGACCAAGGGTCTGCTCTAACAATTCCCTCTGATGGAGCTGTGTGTCATGCAAGAGGGATATGATCAAGTGGCCTACAGTTCAAATTATCTAGACTGTGCTTTTACGAAGCATAAATAAATGCTCCCATAATTTTGTTTTACTAACATCTCAGTGCCAACTCTTTCACGGGATTTTTAAACCTTCCACTTGGCTCTTTCATGACAACCGAGAGGTAAAAGTGCCTAGTCTTGTTTCACAGGGCCCAATCAGGGATCGAGGCCGCAGGGTGCTCGGTGCTGTACAAACATGGAGTGAAGTGACTGCCCTGCACTACAGAGCTTACAATTGAAGTTAGTGACAAGAAGCAACAGGTGCATGAGAGAAACTTACTCTCTATTCCTCCGTTGCATCCATATTGAAGGGGCGGGTGAGTGAAACTAGAGGCCCAGGGAAAGAAGCTGCAATGTTTATCACTAGACTATGAGTGCTTCCAGGGAAGCAATGGGGTGAGTATGAGCTGGGAGGATCTGAGCTGGAGAGCTTATTTGCTGTCTAGTCTTCCCTGGTGCTCTGAGTGCCTCAGTGTCCCTGTTTCCTCCTCCTCTCCCAGATTCAGTCTGCTTGTCTGTTATTACTGATTACTGATTGTTGCTTTTTTCCATCCATCCTAGTTTTATTATGTTTGGGGGCCAAATCTGCAGCCTCTGGCCTGGTTGTTCTTTGTGCTGGTTTTCCAGGTGTGCTTAATGACACCGGCTCCTCTCTGCGCCAGCCGTTATCTGCTCAGCATTTGTTTGTTTTTCATGGTGAGTGTGTGTGAATTTAGTGCTGGGGAAAGGTGCTGCATTGATAGACCTGTAGACTGAAGGCATGTCTTTATCGACCAGAGTAGGTATCATACAGACAGTACCGGTCAAAACTCCCTACACTGTCCCATCAATTCGACTGTAAGCTCCCCTGCCCAGAGACCTTAGTTCCCTATTTGTTTGTAAGTCACCTAGCACATAATGGGTGTTAAATACATAATGTTAATTAAGAAATGATCAACATCACTCTGACCTAGAGGAATATCATTTAGGGCTCAATGGAGAGTTCAGTCCACACAGTCTTCTGTCCTCAAACTACCAGTCTTGTGATTTGCTCTCTGTCTACGAGGTCCTAGACTGAAACCCACTAAACTCAGAAGACAGCAGGTCTAGGTTAGAACAAAAGATTGGGAGCTTGGAGGCCTGGATCCTGTTCCCCTCTCTGCTACTAGCTTGCTGTGATCAAATGGAAGATCACCTGAAAACGCCATGTTATCATATATGCAGGTATTTACTTTTTTGGAGGATACTTTTGGCCATACTTTCAAAAGAGCCCATCTTCCCTATTGGCACCTAAACAAGGTGGGAAGATGTTCAGAGGTACTCAGCATCCAGAATCGGAGTACTGAGCTCTTGAAAATCATAGAAACACAGAATCATAGAATCCTGGGACTGGAAGGGACCTCGAGAGGTCATCTAGTTCGGTCCCCTGCACTCATGGCAGGATTAAGTATTATCTAGACCATTCCTGACAGGTGTTTGTCTAACCTGCGCTTAAAAATAGCCAATGATGGAGATTCCACAACCTCCCTAGGTAACTTAATCTAGTGCTTAACCACCCTGACAGTTAAGAAGTTTTTCCTAATGTCCAAACTAAACCTCCCTTGCTGCAATTTAAGCCCATTGCTTCTTGTCCTATCCTCAGAGGTTAAGGAGAACAATTTTTGTCCCTCCTCCTTGTAACAACCTTTTATGTACTTGAAAACTGTTATCATATCCCCTCTCAGTCTTCTCCAAACGAAACAAATCCAATTTTTTCAATCTTTCCTCATAGGTCATATTTTCTACAACGTTAATCATTTTTGTTGCTCATCTCTGGACTTTCTTGAATTTGTCCTCATCTTTCATGAAATGCGGCACCCAGCACTGGACACAATACTCCAGTTGAGGCCTAATCAGCGCAGAGTAGAGCAGAAGAATGCCTTCTCGTGTCTTGCTTTCAACACTCCTGCTAATACATCTCAGAATGATGTTTGCTTTTTTTGCAACAGTGTTACACTGTTGACTCATATTTAGCTTGTGATCCACTATGACCCCCCCAGATCCCTTTCTGCAGTACTCTTTCCTAAGCAGTCATTTTCCATTTTGTATGTGTGCAACTGATTGTTCCTTCCTAAGTGGAGTACTTTGCATTTGTCCTTATTGAATTTCATCCTATTAACTTCAGACCATTTCTCCAGTTTGTCCAGATCATTTTGAATTTTAATCCTACCCTCCAAAGCACTTATGACCCCTCTCAGCTTGCTATCGTCCGCAAACTTTATAAGTGTGCTCTCTATGCCATTATCTAAATCATTGATGAAGATATTGAATGGAACCAGAACTGATCCCTGTGGAACCCCACTCGTTATGTCCTTCCAGCATGACTGTGAACCACTGATAACTACTCTCGGGGAATGGTTTTCCAACCAGTTATGCACCCACTTTATATTAGCTCCATATAGGTCAGTGGTTCTCAAACTTTTGTACTGGTGACCCCTTTCACATAGCAAGCCTCTGAGTGTGACACCCCCCCCTTATAAATTAAAAACACTTTTTTATATATTTCACACCATTATAAATGCTGGAGGCAAAGCAAGGTGTGGGGTGGAGGCTGACAGACTGAGACCCCCTGTGTAATAACCTTGCAACCCCCTGAGGGGTCCCGACCCCCAGTTTGAGAACCCCTGAACTAGGTTGTATTTCCCTAGTTTGTTTATGAGCAGATCATGCGAGACAGTATCAGAAGCCTTATTAAAGTCAAGATATACCACATCTACTGCTTCCCCCCAACTAAGAGGCTTGTTACCCTGTCAAAGAAAGCTATTACGTTGGTTTGACACGATTTGTTCTTGACAAATCCATGCTGGCGGTTACTTATCAGTTTATTATCTTCTAGGTGTTTGCAAATTGATTGCTTAATTATTTGCTCCATTATCTTTCCGAGTAATGAAGTTAAGCTGACTGGTCTGTAATTTCTGGGTAGTTTGTTGAGATGTTGAAAAATCTTTTGAAAAATCGGGTTCTGTGTTATTTCCATGCTTTGGGATTATTCTCATTGCTATTACCAGCGCATCCTAAGTGGGGGCAGCAGATAAAAAACTGCTTTAAAGGTGAATTGCAGATTTATTTTTCAAATATCTAAATATAATTTGAGTCAAGAGTGCAGGTTTGGCCAACTGTTTTATTAATATTCTGTATGCCAGTGGGGATGAAATAATCATATTCAGAAATACACAAGGCAAAACTGTGCTGTAGGATTAAATAACTTCACTTCCCTGCACCTCTGCAAGTTCTGTGCTTCAGCAGGGCTCTGATGGGAACTGTGGCTGTGACATCTCAGAATGATGAATTCCAGGGCATCAGAGCGGAGCCAGCAGGCATGACATTTGGGGGTGGAAAGGGAAACAATAGTGAAGGCGAATGCCCTTTGTTGCCCTGGTATTTGTGGCACTGAGCACATTAAATATACATTTAGCTCATTTAATGAAAAAATGTGCAGTTTGCCCTTTAAGACTATGGGATGGAAAGAGTCTTGACGCGTGTGATTTCTGTTAGACAGAGATGGCTTCATAACATCTTGTTTGTGGCCCTTGCTGAATTAGTTGAGTGGCCAGCGGAAGGAACTGGAATCCACTGTGAGACATATCAGATAGGCAGGTCTATGGGAGAATCTGGAGTTCCAGTCCTATCTGAGACACTGTCACCCAGTGGAACACAGGATTGGTCACTCCCGTTCCTTGAGTCTCGGTCACTCCGTCTGGAAGGAGAGCGTAAAAGTGGACGCGGCCGCTGAGCTGAACTTTCCTGAGGAAGTAGATTGAACTCTGGTCTCTTCTGGCAGCTGGGTCATTAGGGTGGCCTGCAAGCGCCATTCTTATTTCAGGTTAACAAGTTTATATGCACCCTACATGCAGCTCCTGAGATACATACTTGGGACAAATTCTGCCCTCAGATACACATGGAGAGTTCCTGTTGTCTTCAGTGGGAGCCACAAACAAGAACCTGAGCGCAGGATTTGGCTCCATGTGTAGGTCAGTGTTGTGCAGTCATCTCCCCAAATTGCACTGCGATATGCAGTTTCTCTCTTACATTATCTGGGGATTCTGCTATAGCAACATGCAGATGTAAAATCCTTTTGAAGTGTGAATCAAATGTCAGTGGAAAGATAACTCCCCATAGATGTGTAGTGTGGTCCCTGATTTAACCTGTGATCTCTCTGATCTGATTTACGACTAGACTGGGCATCATGATTATATGGTCTGACCCTTCCTCTGATGGGATCCTCCATTTGTGTATATCTGTGTTGCTGTCCTAAGAACATTGGGTATGGTGAACACTGTGTGCTGCATGAGTCTCTGTACCCATCTATTTATAACTGTATAGACAGAGACACCCACACGTGCCCCCTCCTTTTCAGAGCTGATATTCAAACCCAGGCATCCCTGACTTAGGCTCTGTCGCTCAGCTGAGCTGTTTGAAGTGCTAACTGATCTGACTTGTGATCCAGTCTCTGACTGGAACATGCATAGGATGTGGCTTCTGTGTCTTTTCCACAGGGATGTGGAAGGTCCCTTAGCTACTTGACTTGTTATGCTCAGTGAATTTCTTATTGTTTCCTTTTCAAGGCATGCCTTACTAAAGGAAAAAATATGCCCAGAATTCTGCTGCTGGGTGGCTTGCTGACCCGCTGAGGAGCTGCAGTGCATACATGGCATTGCCCACAGCACATGCTTCCTGAGCACTGGGCTTCTGTTGTTTGTATCCAGACTCGGTTTTTATCATTAGCAAATGATTTACATTAGACATTCCCGTGTTTAGTTTTTAGAGTCAGCAGTGCCAGTTAGCCCCATGTTGCTGGACCCAGGAATGGTGCTCACAGCTGCTGTCATGCATGTGTGTGTACAGAATGGCTGAAGGCTTCGAGTGAATACCGATCTGGAGTTCTACCATGGGAAAGGCTGCCTGTGCTGCTTTCACTCAATCTCCGGGCACCAACCCATTCCCAGTGGACCAGGAATGAAGAGCTGCTGTGCCAGTGAGGTTCCTGCCTGTTGAATCCACTGTCCGAGAGAGAGGCCCACCCAGAGCATGAGTTTTGGAGTCAGCGTGATGCCCCACATGGTCAGCTTGTGTTGTGACCTGGTCTAAAGAGTACATATGTGTGGCAGATATGTGTTACCTTTTGTTTAGATCAACATCTCTGCTTGTGTGCACGCTCCTTTAGCAATGCAAGATATGGACTGTAATAGACATCTGCCAAGGCTCTGCTGTCTTCACCACTACCTACCTGTCCATCTGTCTGGGCACAGAGGCAGAGAAAGCAACGACTGCAATGCATGAAATGAGGTATTATGCTGTAGTGTCGGGATCCGTCATGCGTATAATGTAATAAATAGGGTCATAAGCCTTTTACGAAGTCTATTTCCACTCTTGAATCCAGGATTTAATGCATGGCTGCTTAGAGAAGCTGAGGATTTCAGAGGTCAGCAGGGCTAATTGCAATGCTGTAGTAAAAGGGAAGACTGCAGAATACTGCACATGCGAGTAAACCACTTCGGCAAAAGCACTTAACGAAGGGTGCTAACTGGCTGCGTGATCTTCCAAACAAACAGGCACAAGTACATAGTGTTACCAGTGTTTTGGCAAAACAGTGGAGAGGGTTGTATGGGAGAGAAGGGGCCTCTCGAAATTGCCGCTCAGCTGGGTTCAGGTGACTTTGCAGGCTCTGTGGGGGCCTGTGCCAATTTCCTGAGTCATGTGCTGAGAGCAGAATGTAGTGCATTTGATTTCCCCTGTCCTCCGGCACACATGTCTCTGAATATCAATTGGATACAGCATTGCTGGGATTCTTGACCTTAGGTTTCCAGGAGAACCTGAATGCCTCCTAAGGAGCTCTTCAGTGGCTGATGGCAAAAATCAGGGACTCATGGAGGCTCCCTACACCCAGCAACATGCAGGGACCTTCTACTCCACTCAGCCACGTACCCTGCATCCTTTGTGCTGGAAAAGGTGCTGGTTGGGCAGCCCTGGAGACCAAAGGCCTGCATTTATCTAGGGAAGAGGCTCAGCCTGGGCCATGTAGGTGCCTCATGAATGTCCCTCTGCCCAACCTAGATGGGCTTCTCTAGGTCCGCCATGGCCCATCCAGTTCTTAGGCTTCCTGCTGAGCCTGTCTGCATAAAGGCCAGTTAGTGCCAGTCATGAAGTGAACTCCTGTGTGAGTGCTCAGACACCATCGTGCAGAATAGGGAACTAGAGAGAGAGACACGAGGAACTGAACTGAAACCCACTGACCCATTGCTCATATATCATCATCATTGTTATTATCTAGACAGGGACAACAATGTTCTGGGTGACGTGGTCCCTGCCTTGGGAGCTCATTGTTCAAGTGGACATCACACAAATGCAGGAACGAGGTGGATGAGCAGTGCCATGCACCAAGCGGCTGATTAGCTCCATGGTGTTGTCAATGGGGGCACTGCCATGGCTTTCTTGAGAGTCGGGCTGGGGACATGCGGCTTGTTGGAAGAGGAACTGGCCGGAGTTTTCAGACAGAACTATGAAGCCCTGGAAGTGGCTTAACTCCTTGGAGGTAGGGTGTGGCTGTGTCTGGTGTGGAGCAGTAGAGCCACGTGACTATGCTGTGTCTACTTAGGGGCCCTTCCCGGAGGGCTTGGGGCAGGGCAGAGAGATGTACCTCCCCCAGCAGGGGCATGGTGCTCACCTTGTTCAACAGAGAAGCAGAGCTGCCAGTGAATATGTTAATATACACTAGATGGTGCCCAGACTTTGCCACGTCGCCGACTCGCCAGGAGGTTGTGGGCTGTACCTAGTCAGCATAAATTGGAGCAAATGGTAGCCACTCTCAGACGCACTAAGGAAGTATGGTCCATGGGTGCTGCAGGTCCCAGCGTGCAGTGCAGCAAGGCTGTGTGGAGTGTTGCATGCTGGAGGATCATCTATTTAGCCTACACTTCGGCACCTCCCTTCATTAGAGAGTAGTTGAGGTTGGGGGACTGGCGCAGCGCGGTCCCTCACTCTCAGCAGAGCTGTCAGAGCATCCTCACTCTTTTGGAGAGTTTTATCCATCTGAGCAGTTCCCCGT
This sequence comes from Macrochelys suwanniensis, assembly GCA_033296515.1. Classification (NCBI taxonomy): domain Eukaryota; kingdom Metazoa; phylum Chordata; order Testudines; family Chelydridae; genus Macrochelys; species Macrochelys suwanniensis. The sequence goes on along the minus strand of CM065782.1, from coordinate 86,673,078 downwards.
GGAGGGTAACTGATGGCAGTAGGTAGCTCCGTGGAGCTAGCTTAGCATGCGGCCAACTGAGCGCAGCCTTGGGTCAGTTCCATCACTTCCCTTCAGGATGAAGGATAATGCCAGCTCCTTTCAGTTACTTTCCTCGCCGATCCTGTCATCTCCATCCCAAGCAGGAGCAGTGATGTAGTCATGGTAACCAGCAGGGTTGCAGTCTCACTGTGTAGCTCCTGTGCATGATTGACCAGTAATCTAGAAATATTGTAATGGAGAACTGCTCGTTGGTGGGGAGCTGATCAGAACCCTCCACCAGTTACAGTGATCAGTCATTTGTAACCGGGGAAGCAGCCTTGTCTAGTGGTTCTACTGGAAATTGGGGCTCTTGGGTTCCACTCCCATCTTTGTCTGTGACTTGGTGTGTAGCCTTGGGCAAGTCATTTCATCCCCCCGTGCCTCAGTGTCCCCATCTATGTCACAAGGATAATGCACAGATTCATGGTTAGATTATAATGCCAGAAGGGGTCATAGTAACAATCTAACCTGATCTCAAATATAACACTGGCCACTGAACTGCCCTAAATTCATCTGTTTAAACTAGAACAGATCTTTTAGAAAAACATCCAATCTGATCTAAAAATTACTGGTGATGGAGAATCTACCACAACCCTCGGTAAGTTGTTCCCAATGGTTAATTACCCTCACTTAAAAATGTGTGCCTTATATTTCCTCATTTCCAGTTTGAATTTGACTAGCTTCAACTTCCAGTAATGACACTTACCCCTGCCCACCCACAGTGAACTCTAGTGAGGCCTGATCTATTAGCATTTGCCAAGCCGTGCGAGATCCTCATAGAAAGCTGCTATAGAAATGCAAAGTATTACTATTAATAGAGTCCTTTTGCAAAGTTATCTTTAGCAACCCTGTTCCCACCTTCATTCATAAGAGCAGTGAGACAGGCCTGATTCTTCTGTCTGACACGGGTGTAAATCAGGAGTAACTCCACTGAAGTCAATGGGATTTGCATTGGTGTGGGTGAGATCTTCCCTCCCATCCCGTTCGCCAGACAGAGTTCACACTTCAGTATCTTGCCAGCATATTTGGTGCGTAAATAAAAGTTCTGACAAATCTTCTTTCACTGGAGTGGGAACAGACTGGGGTTTTTTTCTGGTTGTTTTACCTACTGACCATTAACCTCTTGACTCTCTCTGAGCTCCCCTCCCCTTTCCTCCCATCCCATGCTACCTCTGCCCTGGCTCAGACCTAGCGGGGAGAAACTGCCAAGGACTTTCTCCTCTGAGTGTCTCTGAGGAAGTCCAGAATGTCAGCTTGATCAAAGGAAGGAGCAGTGTCTGAACTACTGGGAAGGATCCGGCTGTTTTGATTGGCTGGGCTAGGATATGCCTTCTCCATCTTTATTCCTATGGGTCTGTGATGTTAGGGTTCAGACCATGACAGGCCCTTCCCCAGACTGTCTGCCTTGAGGACCCTCACTTTAGGACAGCCATAGCGTAGGCTGCACATGCCTACAATGTGGCTTGGGGGTAGCCTGAGGCACACTCCACAGAGACAGTATTTCTAGCCTGCCAGATCAGGATGGAGCATTATGTGCAGCACTTAGCATCTCCACTGGCTGCACTTCCATTGTAGAAGTGAAGGTGATTGCAGTACGCTCCCTTGTATGCACATGGCCCCTAAATTACTGCTGCAGTTCTCAGCTGGGCAAAGTCTAAATGCCCCTTCTTGCTTGACTCTGCAGTGAGATCAAAAGAACTGGTGAGGCAATGAAGCTGTCCCACAGAGAACATGCCAATTCCCACTCCCACAGCTCAGTAGAACTAGTGCCAGATTTTATAAGCCCCAGCAGACTGAGAGGATACAGCAGGAGGAGGAGAAAGGAGGGGGGCACAAGGGGAAACTTACTGAATGGGAAGAGCTGTATGTCCCAGGAGAAGAGTGAACTCTGTGGATAGAACCTTTTTTCAGTTCATAACCTGCTTCTCAGTCACACAGGGTCACAGCCTCTCCCTGGAATTCTCTTAGCAGCTTAATAATTGTTTTGATCTTGCTTTCCTTTTGTATTTTAAGCATGATATCGTGGGTCAACCTGAGTACAGGCTGCACCTTAGTGGGTGTGTATTGGCAGCGGTGCATGCACCAGTGTGTGGGGGGGTGTGTAGCATCAGTCGCTGATTTTGAGTATCAGATCATACTGACAAGTTCTGAGCTGTGATGTCCACTTGTGTTTCCATCTGTTTGGAATGTCAGTCAGTCGGCTGGTTTTAAGAAATGGCAGCGCATGTTGCACTCTTGCTATGCATAGGCACAGAGGGACACACACACACACGGTGACCAATTTTCAAACACGGAGGCCTCAGTAGAACCCCCGTGTGATGGATTTGGACACTCACACCAGCCCTCCACCCTCAAGGTGGATGCTCCCCCAGCAGTGCTGATTTGTAAAGCTCTCAGGGTGAATATCGGGAAAGCCCATTTGTGTGCAGAGCAGTGTAAATGAATTGAAGGAACGCATGCGGTGCAGGCTTGTTTCCTCCTGTCCGTTCCACGCCAGGCCTCTCCTCACCCTACCCCCACTGTACTGGCCCTCCCAGCCACATGACAGACAGGAGTGGTGTATGTGCCCGTCACAACATATACTGAACAACAGTCTGACTTGATTCCCCGTCATTTTCATGATCATGTGGTAGAAATGGCACAGGCAGGTGGTTGGATGGTGCCCTGATTCTGGGTAGGTGGGTCTGATGTAACACCACCTCCTGCTACAGGGAGTGGGACAAGAGGTGATTGGAGCATGTGATATTCCCTATCCCTTTGACCTCATGGGCACATAGTGTGTTGCCATCCTCCCCCCCCCCCCTTTCTTGGTTCTAACCTATGGATCTAACGTGGGCCCATGTTAGCAGCAGTACAGGCTTTTTACGGTGGTAGAGGAGGTTTTGGCAGCCAGGGCAGAGGGCTGAGTGCTTACCCTCGAGGGGCACCTCCTTGAGGATACCTCTTCTCCCTATTCCCCCCGTTTCCTACAGAAGTCAGGTGTCTTCCAGCCTCCGCTCTGAACACCATTTCTCCTCCTTTCTCCAGCAGTGTTTCCTTCCCCTAATTAAAAACTGAACTGGGGGCTCTTCTTCTCCTGTGCCTGCTGGCATTTGAAGAGAACATAAGAATGGCCATACTGGGTCAGACTAAAGGTCCATCTAGCCCAGTATCCTGTCTTCCGACAGTGGCCAATGCCAGGTGCTCCAGAGGGAATGAACAGAACAGGTAATCATCAAGTGATCCATCCCCTGTCGCCCATTCCCAGCTTCTGGCAAAAGAGACCCCATTGCACACAGCAGTTCAGCCCTACTGGAAAGGTGAGAGTTATGGGTATGTGCAATGGGTTGTGTATCCCAGACCCACCATCAGCATCCCAGACTTCCCTGCAGGCCACTTTCCTCCAAGGGGCCACCCACCTGTAGCTTCTAACACTGAGCGTTGCATTTGCATGTGGAGGTGCTTGTACATCTGTGTGTGTGTGTGTGTGTGTGTGTGTGTTTGAGTCTCAGTAGGGGTGTGCATTAGTGATGTAAATACCATTTAAAAAGTTAACCGTTTAAATGATTAAAAAATATTTCGTTTAAATGGTTAACCGTTTAAGCGGCTGAGGCCCATCCGGCTGGCACAGGGCCGTTGGAGCCGGTCAGCCGGCTGGTACAGGGGTTAACGGTTAAGGTGGGTAGCTGGTAAGACTGCATACCAGTTAACCGGTTAACATTTTACATCCTTAGTGTGCATGGAGGTGTGTATATGTTTGTGTGTGGGGTGTGTGTTTGTGAGCCTGTTTGGAGGGATGCGTGAATGTGTTATTGCTTTGCTAGTTGTAGTTTGCAGCCTAATATATTGGATGGCTCAGGGAACTCTCTCTTCCAAGACTGAATGTGCTGCCTGCTTTCCCTCCCACAGAGCTATGCAGCTGCCCTGCCATCCTGTTAGATTTTTAGTCCAGCCTGACAAGCCCTTGCTTTGGCTTCCCAATGAGAGTAGCCCAGGCAGATAGCCTGATAGGAACTGAAGCCTCCAGGGCTTGCCCTAGATCCAAGCAAGACGCATGGATTGGAGCACGGGGGCGCATCCAGGCACTCAGGTGAGGAAGGACTGTGGAATCAGGTCTCGGAGCAAAGGGCAGATTCCACGTGGGAAGAGCAGAGAACCTGGAGATGTGAATTCTGCTCCCGCAGAGCCCACCCTCTACCTCTTCCCATTTCGGCCTGCCGTTGCATGTACTGACTGTGTTGGGATACACCCTTCCCATCCCCGTGGGAGATGATAGCTCCATCAGTTATACACTCAGCTGTGACTGTGCAATGCTCACGCCTTACACTGAGGTGAGATGCCCCAAGACCCAGTGGTGGGAAGGGCCTTTCGCTAATGTCCCTGTTGTGGAAGGAAAGCACAGTTTGGCCGTGGTGTGGAGGCCTTGGACACAGAATTTGTCCCCCAGGATGTTGTTCCTAGGCAGCATGCAGGTGGGGCAGAGACCACAGTGCCACCCCCACACAAGGTTGGATGCCAGGAGAGCATAACCATGATAAGCTGATTGCTGGAGGTTCCCTGTGAAGAGAAGCTGGAGCACTAGGGATGGGAGGGAAGGAACCGGAGTCTGGGTGTGGTGCTGTAAGCAGAGTCCTCCTCTGGGGATGGGAACCTCACAGAGATGCTGCTGCTAGGATGGGAAGGCTCCTGGCATCCTCTCTCTAAGGCTTTGTCTGGCTGACTGTCTCTGTCACTCATAAAGCTCCCAGGTTGGTACAGAGCCAGCAGCAATGTGGATTCACTTTGAGGTTCCCGGTGCATTAGCACTCAGTGCGTTGTCTCAGCTGCATTGGGGTTAAACTGTCTTCAGTCTTGCCACCTCCTCTCAGACTATCCAAGAAGGTCACTCTGGCTCCCAAGAATTGGGTCATGAAACTGATAGTATAGGAGGAATCCAGGCTCCAGCTAGGTAGCTGGTTACCGTGCCTGCTGCTCTCCTATTTATATGAGAAGTGTGTGTGTGTGGGCGGGGAAAGAATAGGGGGACCAGTACACTAAGCTCTGTCCTAGCTGTGTGGAGACTGGCCACCTTGCACACAGGTTCTGTGTGTGTAATTAAATGCAGCGCTGCCGTCAGCCACCTGAACATGCTGTAACACACAGAACATCCTGCACTGCCCATTTGCAGGTGAAGGATTTTCTTAGAAGTGATGCAGCAGACACTATCCCTGCTCTGCTCCCCATGCCTTTGTTGAATGCTGGAGCAGTTCCTCTGGCAGTTACACAGCAGGGAGTCTTGCCCACTGTTGGGGAGGTTGGATGTATCTCAGCCTCCCTGTTAATTAAGGCACCTCATTTGTCTCTACGTCACCCTCTTTCAGCCAGACTTGTGAGTTCTCTGGCTGTTGCGCTCAGACCCCTTGCATGCTGCGCTGCTCAGTGCAGCTCACCTCATCCGTCTCAAGGGCACAGCCCAGGGAAGGGCAGCAGCCCAGACTGGTGGCACCCAGGGGTCGGATTCCCACCGGGGGATACATTACAAAGATGAGGACTAGCCGAGTAATTGGAGATGGAAGAGTGGCCTGTAATCTAAAAGGTGAGATGGAGCCAATCCATGGGGCTCGTGTTTACCCTGGGGCATAGACAGAAATAAGGGAGCAACAATACACTGATACTTGTAACCCTGCGAACGCTAGAGACAAATCTGTCCTCTCCACCTTCCCACCTCCCAGCTGTTGCTCCCTCACCCAAGCAGAATGGACCCTTCCAGTCTCTGTCCACCTTTCTGGATCAGTCCCCCAGTCACTCACCTCTCCATTGTCAGTAGGGGCTGTGCTCTTTTCCCACCGGCTGCTGGCTCAGCCTCCCCAGCTCTATACCAGTAGCTTCCTGTCTCTGCCTCCCATTGGTTCCCAGCCTAAAGGGAGGGTTGGGAATCGCAGGGAGTCCTGCAGAGAAGGTGAGTCCTATCAGGAGGATAGGCCTTTGGAAACAGCCGGCCTCTTGGTGACATACACCTGGAAGTTAACCGTTTTCCTAGGGTTAAAAGAGTAAGGAATTGGCTCTGGAACTTACTGTCACAGAACATTTGAGGCTAATAGTTTAGTGAGGTTTAAAAAAAGGTTAGAAACACATCTGGATAAGAACAGCACTGGCAATGACCCGAGCTAGGTTGAAATCACAAGGACTGTCCATTCTCATGCTTCATGCCGCTGGTTGCCAGCTTTGGCCCAGAAGGAATACCCCCCTGGCAGAATATTGCACATTTAGACACATAACATGGGGAGGAGTGTGTTACTCTTCCAGCTCTGTAGCATTCAGTCCTGGCCACTATCGGACAGACATCAGATAGAAGGACCATTGGTCTGTGCTGGTGTGGACTTGATGGATCATTTCCTGCTTCTGCGTGGCAGGAGATGGGTTACTGGACTGGATGGGCCAATTGACCTGCTCTGCTAAGGCAAGTGTAAGTGGCAGGAGGTGGGATACAGTAGTGAACAGGGCACTAGTTTGTTCCAATACATATTGGATGGACTTTTGATTTGCTCTGGTTTGGCAGGTGATAGATAGGGGGATTGGGCTTCTCCCACTTCCTATGTTCCTAACCTAGGTCACCCCACGGACAGCATTAGACCCTATTTTGATGTATGTTGACCTACAGTCGAACCAGTGACCTTCTAAGATACCGAAAGGAGACGGCCCAGATCTGTTTGAAAGCTGGGATATTCAGGGATTGCTTGGGTTCCTCCATGCTGTTTGAGTGCTGCCTATTTTCACAGGGCTCTTTGCTGGTCTGTTCAGTGGGGGTATCACAGGTGTCTTTCCCAGGGCACTGGGCTGAGTACTCAGCATCCACCACATTCTGTTGGGACAGGGCTGGGATGCCAGGGCCCATCCTGTATGGAGCGATGGGCCTGCCACAGCCCAGACTGGCAGTTAGCATGTGCAGTCACTCCCTGGCAGTATCAGAGGGAGTGTTGCTGGCATCATAGCAGGTGATTGCACAATCACACACTTTTTTTTTTCCTTTTGGCTGGAAGTGCTGGAGGGTGTGTATATGTGAAGGCACGTTGGGACAAGGTCAGGCAGGCAATGAACTGCTAGTCATGTGAGGCCACTTGCAATCTTGTTACAACCGACTAACACTTTGGTAATGTTCATTACAACACCAAATGCCTGTACTCTCACCCAGAACTAGTCGCTCCGTTAACCCATGCCAGGACCTTAAAGCATAGCAACAGCTGAAAGACAAAGGAAAGGTATGGCTTTTTGGGCCATTGGATGGCCACTTCTGCTGGGCTATATTCCGTCACTCCATTGAATGTGAGTCCAGGCATCCTAGTCTCCTCTTGAGCAGGCAGAGCTCTGGTCCTAAAGTTGTTTTCCCTGGGACTAACGTCTTGCAGTTCCTGTTGATAGTATCGTGTATATAGGGTTTATTATGTTCAAAGCACTTCCATGGCAATACCCACTAAATTGTATTAGCTCCCCGTGAGGCAGGTCAGTATTGCCCCAGTGTTGCCGGTGGGGCAGGTGAGTTGCACAGAGGAGAAGGTATTTGGCAAAGGCGCAGAGCAGGGGTGGCCAACCTGTGGCTCCGGAGCCACATGCGGCTCTTCAGAAGTTAAGATGCGGCTCCTTGTATAGGCAGCAACTCCAGGGCTGGAGCTACAGGGGCCAACTTTCCAATGTGCTGGGGGGTGCTCACTGCTCAACCCCTGGCTCTGCCACAGGTCCTGCCCCCACTCCACCCCTTCCCGCCCCCTCCCCCTGAGCCTGCTATGCCCTCACTCCTGCCCCCAGAGCCTCCTGCACACCACAAAACAGCTGATTGGGAGGTGCGGGAAGGGAGGGGTAGGTGCTGAATCGCAGGGCTACCAGTGGGTGGGAGGCGCTGGGAGGGTGGGGGGGAAGCTGATGGGGGGCTGCTGATGTATTACTGTGGCTCTTTGGCAATGTACATTGGTAAATTCTGGCTCCTTCTCAGGCTCAGGTTGGCCACCCCTGGTGTAGAGGGTAGTTGGCATTGGCGCTGGAGTGAAGGCTCGAGAGCAGAGCTGTGCGAATAATTGATTTTTTGGTTCACTGACAATTCTGAAAAATTGGAGGGGGGAGGGGGGAAGTTTCTGGTTGACCTGAAAACAAAATTTTTCAAAAATTCTCTCAGGGTGAACAAAATATTTTGCTTTGATTTTGAGCATTTTAAAGAGGTTTTTAAATTATTTTAAATACAATTGAAGGAAATTTCAAAATGAAAAGTCATTTTGAATAGGAACATCGAAACATTTAGGCTTTTGGGGATTTTTTTTTTTTTTTTTAAGATGAACAAGTCAGCAAAAACAACAGAAATCCATGAAATGTTTCGGTGTTGCTGAATCTGCATTTTTTCTAAAAAAGACTGTCAGTTGGAAATGTTTGCCCACTCTGTTTGGGAGTTCCTGAACCCCTGCGTTGTACTGAGACTCTGAATTTATATAGCGCCCCTCGTTGGAAGGAGCCAGACACGTGTTGCAGACTGGCACCTAAACAATCTATGGGGTTCACCTCAGCCAGCACTGATATTCAGCCACTCCTGGGATGGAACGCGGCAGCCTTGCTGCGTGGCAGTCGAGGCAGAAAGTGAAGAGGAGTCCTGCCTAGCAGGAGAATGTAGGTGAGCAGGATGTAGACAGCCAGGTTAGAGTTTGGCGAGGTGGCTAAGCCCTGGGACATGTGATGACTTTCCTTTGGGAAGCAGCCCATAAGTGCTGGCACTAGGAGTGCTGGGGGTGTGGCCGCACCCCCTGGCTTGAAGTGGTTTCCATTATGTACGGGGTTTACAGTTTGGTTCAATGGCTCCCAGACACCCCCCCACTATACAAATTGTTCTAGCACCCCTGAAGCAACCTGCACTGTTACCCTTTACTTCATCCTCCTCTGCATGCCCATCCAATCTGCCTTCGGGAACCTTCTCTTGCTTCTGAGTGGTCAGATGTGGAGAATGCGCCTGGCTGTTTCACCCAGAAGGCTCCAGATGTTGACGCTGACGGAATGAAAATTGTTGGGGGGCGTTGCTGGTATAATTGAAATGGAGCCAGGCGGCTTTTCAGGGAGTAACTGTGACACCGGCAGTTAGAGACGGCAAAGGCCCACGTACACTCTCTCCTGGGTGACCCAGGAGCAGCGTGAACCCTGGAGGGTTAATTCCCCTGCTGCAGCTACACAGCCATCTTAGCACAGCTCGGGCCTTAGCCAGTCGGTCCCTGTTCCCTCTCCTTTTACAGTATGGGCTTGCTGGCGAAGGAAGCCCTGTAATCTCCTCTGTCCTGCTCCTTTCCTTCTTTGGTCGTCCTCCCTGCTCTCTGCACCACCACCCGCTCCCTCCCTCGTTCTTTCCAGAGCCCATGTCTATGTTGGTTGCTTCACATTGAAGCAGACAGAAAACTAGCAAGAGCAGAAATGGTCCCTTACAGCTGTTTGTCTACAGTGAAGCCCGGTGGGTCCCCTCATGTGGATTGTGGCCAATACGGAGGCAGTTTTGCAGAGGTTTCTCGTGTATCAATCTCAATCACTCTCTGCCAGAATTCAAGATGAATGCCAACCAGCTTTCCAGGCTTATAGTGCTTAGCACTTAGAAAGCCTTTCACAGCTGCAAAGCCCTTTACAGCCATTTACTAATTCATCCTCCTGGGGGGAGGTCAGGAGCATTATCCTCATGGTATGGATAGAGAAACTGAGGCACAGCAAATGAAAGTGAAGCATTCAGGGTCATAGAGTGAGTCAATGGCTGAGCTACTTATGTGGTGTCTCCAACACTTGTGGATCAGGATTAGAACTCGGAGCATTCCAGCTCCCATTCCCATTCCTTGTCCACTCTCTCATGCTGGTCTCTTGACTGGGCATGCTCCCTGCAGGGGATCTTCAGATGCTACGCTGGCCGCTCTTCTCCTTGAACTGAGAGGAGATATTCCTTGGTTGTTGACGTGGCATTGTTTTTCAGGCCAGCAGCCAATAATATGTGAGACTGATACAGACAGAGATACTCCACTGGAGTATGGTGGTGTTTATGTGACCATCACTTATTAGCACAGTAGTGTCTAGGAAATGGACCACTTGTGTGGACTGTTCTAGGCTAAGGTTGATGGTGGGATGGAAATTGTTGAAATTGTGGTGGAATTCCTCAAGGGTTTCTTTTCCGTGGGTCCAGATGAAGATGATGTCATCAATGTAGCGCAAGTAGAGTAAGGGCATTAGGGAACGAGAGCTAAGGAAGCGTTGTTCTAGGTCAGCCATAAAAATGTAGCATCAGTGAGCCTTGAGCATAGATTCATATATTCCAAGGCCAGACGGGATCACTAGGATCATTTAGTCTGACCTCCTGTATCACACAGGCCATAAAACTTCTCAAAATAATTCCTAGAGCAGATTCTTAGAAAAAAAAATCATATCTTGCCAGTGATGGAGAATCCACCATAACCCTTGGTAAATTGCTCTAGTGGTAATTACTCTTGCTGTTAAAAATTTACACTGTATTTCCAGTCTGAATGTATTTAGCTTCAACTTCTAGCCATTGGATTGTGATATACCTTTGTCAGCTAGATGCAAGAGCCCATTGTCAAATATTTGTTCCCCATGTAAGTACTTATAGACTGTAATCAGGTCACTCTTTAACCTTTTCTTTGTTAAACTAAATAGATTGAGCTCCTTGAGTCTGTCACTGTAAGGCATGTTTTCTAATCATTTAATGCTTCTCACGACTCTTCTTTGAACCCTCTCCAATTTATCAACATCTGTCTTGACTGTGGACACCAGAACTGGGACACAGTATTCTAGCAGCCAACTACAGAGGTGAAATAACCTCTGTGCTCCTACTCGAAATTTCATTTATGCATCCAAGGATTGCATTAGTTCTTTTGGCCACAGCGTCTCATGGGGAGGTGGAACAGAGCTGACCAGAGCTGTGTACATTGTGTGTCCTTGGACCGACATCTAGAGTCAGTTGAAACTCAGAATTTCTGGTTCATGGGAAATTTCGACATATTGAAATGTGTTTTTGAAATTTGTCCGAATTAGACGCTTTATGTCAAAGTTTCAAGCTATTTCATTACAACACAAAAGGAGACACTTGGATCTAGAAAAGAAGATAAAATGTTTCAATAAGTACCAAGTAACAGCCGCCTTTAATTATTTTAAAAATAAAAATAATAGAATATTTCAACTATTATATTGTGTCATATTATTACGGCAGTAGCCTCACATTGTGCACAACTACTACTGGCATAAAAGCAATGTATAAATAATTAAAATAATATAAACATTAAAAAAAACCAATAAAATATTGGAATTTCCCCAAAACTAATGATTTTAATTAATTTCAAAATCAAAAGACATTTTCCGAAACTTTTCAATTTGTGCAAAAATGGCATTTTGCATCAAAAAAATATTTTGACAAAACATTTCCAGCTGGCTCTGTCTGCAGCACGTTGTCCAGCAGCCCAGTGAGAGTTGCCCCGGAACGCCTGGCCCTGGGCTGGCCTGAGCAGGACACTAATGGGGAGGCGAAACCAGTATAAACACTGATGGTGAGCAAAGCCTGAGTCACTTTGCAGGGGGTCAATCCAAGCCCAGCAGCTCCACAGAGCAGGCCTCTGGGCAGCGGTGGGGGGAGAGGCAGAGGGTGTCCTTTCAGCTAGGATGAAGCAGAGCTCAGGCTTCAGCCTGCAAATGTCACTGTCTGAAATAAACAAAGGTCAAGATGAGCTCTCAGGATGAAAACAGTTCCTCTGGGTGGGGCTAAGCCCCCCACAGCCCAGCCTAGGGGAATTAGTGCCAAGGCTTAGAGGTGTCCCAGCTAGGGTGACCAGATATCCCGATTTTATAGGGACAGTCCTGATTTTTGGGTCCTTTTCTTACATAGGCTCCTAATACCCCGCATCCCCTGTCCCGATTTTTCACATTTGCTGTCTGATCACCCTAGTCCCAGCATAGGAAGGTCAGAATCACAGACCCTTCTTGGGACTGCACCATGGGCCCGGAGCGGTGTCCTCTCCACCTGCCCCCTTCTTCCCCTATCCCCCTTCTGCCGCCCGGCTTCTTCCCCAGCACTCCTCCACATCTCCCCAGACATCTGGATCCCTGAGCGTCCCCAGGATGTTTACTTGCTGACCGACCGTGGGAGAGTTGCTGGAGCATGCGCTGCTGCTGCTTGGTCTGTTGTAGGAGTGGAGATGCCAGACGGGTGGCCATGCAGCTGCACTCCGATTCCAGCCCCATTCCCATCCTGGCCTTGCTGGTCCCAGCTCTGGAGTGTGCTACCCATTTCTGAGCCTTTTCCTGGACAAACCTGCGTGCCCTGAGGGTCACAAGCAGGAAGGAAGGGAGCCTACGGGTGGTTAGGGGGAGGTTAGGACCCCAGGGGGTGGGCGTGGGGGAAGTGGCTGTGGGGTGAGCACAAGAATACAAGCTCATGGCTCAGACCATGCCTGTCTCTTTTAAGGGAGCCAAATCTCCCTTTCTCATCCCCTCCTGCTCCGAGCGTCTCCCTCAGTCACTGCCAAGCCAGGCTCGGCTCCTGCCAGCTCTTATTTTAGTGCATTGTTTCTCAGCTGTCCCTGGCTGGTGTCTCAGTGGACTGTTACCCAAATACTCACACTGCCAGAAGGGTTTCTCTCCCTGTAAATGAGCGGAAATTGGGGCAAAGGCCTCGGGGTGGAAGGGAGGGGGGAAGGGAATGCTGGCCACATTCCCAGTTGCAGTGCCTGGGTCCTGTGTGCTGATCCTCCCCATACCCTTATTGCTACCCCAGCGCCATTCAGTTGTGGGACCTATTGGCGCCTGTGGGGCCAGGTGTGTTAGAGTCTGTGTGTCAGGGGTGCAGGGCCCCTGGCTGTCCTGGCCATGGAGCTGGGCTCAGAAAAGGCTCTTTTGTCCGGGGTTGCATGTGCTGTTGTGATCATGTGTCCACATGTCTGTGCCTGCTCATGTGCGATTTACTGCAAGGGCCATAGATTTAAACAGTTCTCTGTGTGTGACAGAGCAGCTTTGATCCTGAAGGGTCCCACGGGGCTTTACAAGAGAAGGGGCGTAGGCTAGTGAGGGAGGCATTGTCTGGTGGTCTGAGCATGGGATGGGGAAGGAGTAACTCTCCTGAGACACAGCCTTGTCTCATTCTGTTACTGATTCCCTCTGAACTCATGGGCCCGTCACTGCTTTGTGCCTCAGTTATCCCCCTCTAAAACCATGAGGACACTGCCATCCAGAGCAGTGGACACATAAAGGGTTCTCTTCCATCACCATTGAAATGCAACCGCCTCGGCAGTGGAGCGTGGCACCTGTAAAACAGTGAACAGCAACACTACACAACAGTATAGGCTGGAAAGGGAAGCAGAATTCTGCATCCTGTTGACATCCAAGGGGACTGTTGGGAGGCAGAATGGAATCACGTACCTGTGCGATCCTAGGGACTAGTTGCACAGCCCTGGATGCTGACAGCCACAACTGAAAAGCAGATGGAGCATAGAGGGACATCACCTCGGCCTGAGCTCTGAGGGAGAGCAGCAAAGCAGCCAGGAACTGACCTAACCGGAGGGCCAGCCAGGGATTCCCCCCTGACCAAGGGGAGGGGAATCCTTGGGTGGTGTGAGAGGGTGGGCCAGAGTGGGAGGGGGCAGGGCAGATGATCCTTGGCTGGTACAATAGTTCCTATGGTACAACTGCATCCAGTATCCAGGGGTCTGAATGGCTCCCATCTGGGCCAGGATCAGTGAAACAGAATGTAGTTTACGCCACCTTTCCTCCCGCTCTCCTTAGCTTAGCTAGACCAATCAATGTCACATAGGGGTGTGAAAAATTCACACCCTTGGGCACTGCAGTTAAATCCACCAAACCCTGGAGTAGACATGGGGGTGGGTCAGACTTCTAGTGGGTGCAGTCACCGTCTTTTCCCATGGCCATTGTGAACACTGTGTGGAGTGGAATGTGGCCCCTGCGCTGGGGCGTTTCAGAGAAAGAACATTCTGCATCAGGTAGCTTCCCTGTCCCTCCTATGCTGCAGCACAGACATTGCTACAGACCCATGGGATTGCGTTTATTGACACAATGAACCACTCAAGAATGCTGAATATAAAGTTAGGAGGGAGGGGCCGCTGTCCCAAGCAGTGCTGTGGAGCTGTTTCTCACCACCAGTATTCCACCAGGGAAAATGATGCTTGCATGGCACTGGGCTACTTCATTAGCAGCTAACCATTACCTCTGAGAGAACAATACCGTGCCCTGACTTTCAGCTCTCAAAGGTACTGTCTTGTGCAGCACTGAGGGCGTTGTTGGCATTTTAGAAACAACGGGGAGCTGCCAGCTGGTTTGCAGCTGTAGGTGCTGGGATTCAGTGAGTCTCGACGGAGCAGGAATTGCTCATCCATGCATGTCTCTGGACTCAGATATATTTTCTTTAACTCTTTGTTTATTTGCGTAGGAAGTATTAACAGGTTCACAGATTCTTGCCATGTAAATATCAGAAACGAAACAATCATGGCAACAGTGAGCCTTTGTTTAACTAGACATTATCCAGGAATATACTCATCAGACTTCTCTGTTTAACAGGGTGTTACCATATAGCATCATTCCAACACCTGTAATATGTCATTTCGAGTGGTTTTTATAATCTGAGTGAAATCTCTCTCTGTACGTTGTTAACAGATCAGGCATGTCTATTGAATGTTAATATTCCAAAATATTGGACAGGTGTGCTGTGTTTTTGCAGGTGAATGTGCTTTGGGACTCAGATATTTTTAGCGCAGAGGATTAATTGTTTAGCACCTTCCCCTGTGTCCCTTTGGCTTTGACCATTGGTTGGATGCAGTGCTTGGGGGCGTTCCTCTTGGCTGGCCTCACAGTCACAAGGCAGGAATATTCTGAGTGGAGATGTTGCCATGGAATAACAGCACTGCTGGACTCTGTCAGCCAATTGGAGCGCAGGGCTGCTTGGACCTCCTGTATAGCAGGTGTCCCAAAGTGAACCAACGTTCTGGAAGCACTGGCATTAGGAGGCAGGATGCCTGGCGTTTCCATGCTCCTTGGCTCTGAGTCAATGAGACTGCATGCCAAGAGCCACGGGATGCTTACTCTAAACATCCAGCAGAGCGTCTTCCCATCCGGGCTTCCAAAGTTGAGCAGCATTGCAGAGGCAGCAACTAATTTCCAATGATGTTCCCTGTTTTTACCCACCAGCTGGAGTGACCAATATGGAAAGAGTTCAGCTGACCTGGCCAAGGTCCTACATGGCCCAGGAAGAATGTGAACCCATGGTTCTTTACTCTATAAACACAAAGGCCCAGATCCTCAAAGATATTTAGGCTTCTAACTTCCACTGATTTCGGAGGGAGTTAGGAGCCTCAGTAGTTCTGAGGATCTGGGCCTAGACATCTGGGCTTCCTTTCTGCGACAGGTGGGTTTTCTCTGGGCGTGCTGGGTAGCAGAGGAGGGATTTAAGACATCTTTTTGGCTTCCCCATATTCCTGACCAACCATTTTGAGGACCACTTTCCTCTCTGAGGTCACATGTAGGGTGAAGGCCATTTTTATGAAGGCCCCTCCATGTTGTAGGGCATCTGGTAAAGAGTCCTGATTCAGCCTATGGGAAACTGTGCGGGACAAACCACGTGTGAGAAGCCAGATTACAGATACCCGTAGAGGGTGTGAGCCTGGTTAACGCTAACACAACGGGCTACAGACAAGGAAGACTTGGAGAATCCAGGTAGAACCATAATGAGATTCAGTCACATTGCGACCAAAATGGAGAATGTTTCCTCCCCACTCTGCACTGCAAAGGGAACAGGCTGAGGGGAGTTAGTCCGGCTTCTGGGGCTCAGGATGGGGTTCAGAATGTACAGTCACTCTCAGTAGGGTGGCACCCACTGGGTACTAGGTGCCTCCCTCGAGGTCCTGAGCACTGACAGCTCCCATTGGTGTGAGTGGGCGCAAAGAGTGCTGAGCACTGGCATGGTCAAGGCCGGTCAGGGGAGCATTTCTCTGCATCCTGAGGAGAGGCTGCCTTGCCCTGGTTTTCAGCTCACTCTCTCTGTCTTGGCCAAGGATTAGCTGCTTACCCTGGGAACTGGCTGGAAGCAGACGTGGGTGAGGGGAGTTTCATGGCTTGATCTGTAGTTAGTTGTATTTCTTTTGTATTTCTCATGGGCCGGGGGATGCCCATGCTCCTGTGCTTTGACAGGGCTCCAGATGTACAGCTCAAGGTCTCCACTCTAGATACCATGCGCCCCTGCTCAACAGCACCACCCATCACTGCAGCCCACTGTGTTCAGGTAGCTTTTGCTCTGCCAGTACATTGGGCTCACACCGTGCAGCTGCCAAGGGTTCACTCTCTTGCCTTCCCTGTTTTATAGGCAGGACGGCATGCCCAGGTTGCTGAGGCCTAGCGGTGGTTGTGTAACGGACAGTGGTAGGTAACCTGTACTCTCAGGCCCAGAGCCCCAGGAACCACCACAGCTTGCTGAGAAAGGGCAGGGGTCTCTCTTCCCCCAGGATGAGGAAGATCAGTGGGATTTCCTGCTACGTGCTGGATCAGAACGCAGGCTGAGAGTCCCGGGGAGTGAGGTGTAAGTAGTCCCAGGTTCACTTCTCCACAGCATCCTCCTTAGCCTTTCTTCTCACTCAGGTGACACCGGGGCTCCCTTCCGGCTCAGCCACCTCCGAAAAGACAGTGACACTGGGCTGATAAATCTAGAGGCTGTTTTCCTGTGGCTACAGGAAAGGGCAGGGTTAGAATTACACTCCTGGCTCAGACCTGCCTTTAATCTCCCCCCACAGCAAGAGGCAGAATGGACCCTTCTATTGTTAGAACAGATTTGGTCAGCAATAGCAAGAAAACTGCCTGTCTTTTCCTCCCTTCCCTCCCAAACACAGAGAGCTGAGGGACCCTCTGGTAAAGGCCCCATCAGACAATCTGCTCTCACTGACAGGCAGGAATAGACAAGTACAGCCTGGGCCCACATGGGGCAGGGTCACCTGAGAGATGATTCCTATCGGAAGTGTGCAGGGGAAGTTCAGTGGCCACCTCCCTGTGTTCTCACAGTCTTTTGTCTCCAAAGGGTGTGGTTTCAGTTTGGTCTCATCTAGAGCAGGGGTCTCAAACACGCGGCCCACGGGCCGCATGCGGCCCACAGGGTTATTTCCTGCGGCCCGCCGAGCTCTCTGCGCCCCGCCCCTGGAGTTATTTCCTGCAGCCCACCAAGCTCCCCTCCCTCCACTCCCCCTCCTCCCAGCACGCTGCGTCCCCGTTCCTCTGCTTACCTCCAGACGCTTCCTGCTGCCAAACAGCTGTTTGGCGGCGCTTAGCGCTTTCCAGAAGGGAGTGGGGAGGAGCGGGGAGCCGTGCGCTCAGGGGAGGAGGCGGAGAAGAGGTGGGGCAGGGGCAGGGATTTGGGGAAGGGGTTGGAATGGGGCGTGGAAGGGGTGGGAAGAAGCGGAGCCTCATGGAAGGGGTGGAGGGGGTGCAGGACTGGGGTGGGTGTCAGTGATGCAGCCCTCAGGCCAATGTACTGGTCCTCATGTGGCCCTCCTGGTGATTTGAGTTTGAGATCCCTGATCTAGAGTGTCAGTGAGTGATGTGTGACCACCCCCTCCTCTCTGTCCTCCCACAGGGGAGATGTGTACATTCACCTGCAACATGACCTGTTGCTCCTGCGAGGAAGCCCTGCCCTAGAACAGGGGGAGAGGAGGCTGTGAGTCGTGACTAAGGTGCATCAGCAGAGCTGGGGGCTAGGGATTGAACAGCAGGACATGATGCAGGTTAGGAGTGAGCAGAGCTGAGGCATTCATCTAGGATGTATTAGCTGGGGTGTCACAGGTCAGGAGTGAGGGGCACTGACAGAGCTGTGTCAGGGGAGCCCTGGATTGGAATAGCCTTGGGTGCTGCAGATCCGCTCCAAGGAGCTGTCAGAGCTGGGGAGTGGGGTGTGTTTGGGCAGTTTACAGAGTGCCTGCCTCTTGAGCTCAAGCCAGTGATATGCAAATTTCCCCACCCTCCTTCCTCCACAGGCTCATCACTTCTAGAGTCAGACAAGCACACTCCTGGCTTGGGAATTCCCCCAGTTTGCTTCAGGGATCCTTTCCCTAGCAGCCTGAGTTGCTGTAAAGATTATGTTGCCCAGGTACAGAGGCTGGACCCTCCTTCAGTACATTGTGTTTCCTTCCTGGGTTGTTTCTCTGGGGAGGAGGTTGTGCATGGAACAGCCTCACTCCCTCTCTCCCTCCCAGGGTTTGGAACTGGTGGTAGCATGGAATGCGCCTCCAGCTGAGCTGAACAGGTGCCCAATGCAGCTGAGAAGGATGCTCTGCTGTAGGGAGGATTTGATGGGAAAGGCCTTTATGTGGCACATGTAAAGGATGGTGTTTGTTTTAACCATTTGTGCCCACTTCTGGCAACCCCATCCAGACAGGCTCTGCAGAACCACACTTGACTCCTGTGTGTTGTTGCGGTGAACTCCCGTAACTTGGTTTTGTGCCATCTCATTTGTTCTCCCAGGGGAACGGCCGATCCCTGTGTACTTCCTGTTACCCCCAGGGGAGGCAGGCACCACATCTCTGTGCATTTGGCTCTCTTGCGGTTGGGTGTGGGACAAAGCAGTAACTTGTCTCACCTGCTGCTGCTAAGTTTTAGATGTCTTGAGTATCATGGAACTCTGACACTGCAGCAGGGTAGTGGTTTCTGCTGCTCAGAACTTGCCTGCCGTGAGTCTGATCAGGAATCTGGCTGTTTCCTGATTGGTGCTAGGGAGGGTTCTGCCTATTTCCAGCTTCCCCCGCCCTGTTCCCAACCCTCTTCCTTGGTGAGAATGGTGTGGGTCAGAAGGGTTTGGCACTTTAGGGCATGTCTACATGGAAAAAAAACTTGGCTTAAAACAGCAGTGAAGACACGGCAGCTTGGCTTTAATTTGATTTGGTCGGTGATAGCAAGAAAACTCCCTGTCTTTTCTTCCCTTGCCTCCCAAACACAGAGAGCTGAGGGACCCTCAGGGTTAGCATCTGGACTTCAATCCTAGGCTGCCCTGTAGGTTTGACCTTGAGCTGCTGACCTGAGTTAGAAGCCGAATTACCCTGTCCCCACTGTTACTTTAACCTGAGTTAGCTAAGCCGAATTAAGAACACACCATTATTTTGCAGCACAGACATATCTGTTGATGGCAGGGAGGCAGCTTTGCTCTCTTACCAGGTGCGATTGAGCCATACGGTTTGCTCCATGGTAACTCACTGGGCCAAATGATTAATGCAATTACCCGTGTGTATTTATTTCTGATCTGTTTTATATTATCTTGGAAATCAATAGCGAAGCTCATTCCCAGCCCAGCTCAGGGGCATCTCTCTCTCTTCCCAGGCCAGGGTCTCCCACACCCTCCAGATCAAGTCTCCATATCATGCCTGTCTCAGATCTGCATCAAGAGCCACTCTGACCTCCCTTTCCCTGCTGCAGCAACACAGATCCCGGCCTGTGGCTGACGGATCATTATGGGGGGTGTAGGATAATGCCAGCCCATCTTCTCAGTCTTTGCTCACTGTCAAATTTGAGAATTGCCCCCTTCTGCCTCTCACATCAGGACATGCCCTGGAACTTTGAACAGGCCTAAGACAGCCAGTGGGCAAAAATTAACCCAGTGATTGTGAGTTCATGATGGAAGGAAACCCAAGAAGGGAGTCCCCTTAAAAATGCTGTTCAGATTTTCTCTCCCACTATGGGATCTGAGATGTAGAAACAAAATTATTGCGTGACCTGAGCAATCCTAGGAATTTGGCATAAACGATTCCTAGCTCCACGTCCTGGAGGGACGGTTGATTCCGTCAGATTGACCCCTGGCATCCTGGCTTTTTGGATTGTGAAATGTACCAAGGTGCCAAACCTCATCAGCAGAAAACAACATAAAACTGGCTCTCTAGGGGGGCTGGCCCAGGCTGGTTAGCTAGCGTCTCCTGGTCCTTAGCTGCTCTGCTCTCACAAACAGTAAAGGGAATCCCCTTTCCCTGCTACTTCCAATGCATCTGAGGTGGTAAATGGCCAAGTGCTGATCTGAGATATGGAGATGGGGTTCGTTCTCTTGGAAGATGCCTACTGTGCGAAGCATCGGGGTTAAATCTACAGCTCTGGGGCCTTCTTTAAAATGCTGCAAGTGCCAGGGGGAGACCTCCAAAGATTTTACACTGTCCAAACAACTATGTTTAGTACCTGGGCTTAAGCAGGACAGTTTAATTCACTTGTGGCCAAACTGGATCATAACTGCAGTTCTGGGCAGGGCCAAAGCAAGTTGTATCCCAGCGTGAGCTTTTAGGCTGGGCTATGTACCTGGTTTTCTCCTATCTACACTGGCAAGACCAAGTTGTATTGTCCCTATGTGGGGGAACACTCCTGTCCCCCAGCGGGCTGGTTTTTATAGCCCTGATCTCTGTTTATAAGTGGGACCATATTTAAGATTTTGTGTTCTCTGCTTTACAGTCCAGAGCAGTGGGGACCCTAGATGGGGTGCTGAATGCAGAACAAGTAGACAGTGTTTTCCCCATGTTCAGCTATGACTAATCCCAACGCTGCCCACTGTTTATTTTTATACTGATGAATAATGAGGTTTCTCTTGCTTCTGCTACACTTGTTCCTGGCTGTTTCCAGTTAGTTTAGATCAGTTAACGATTGTCCGAGTGGCTGACAGACAGCAGGTTCTACATGCGCACAGACATGGACGCTATTTTAAAGACAGACTCGCCAGTGAATCGCAGAATGCCTTGGAGCTTGCGTGGCTTTTCAGGTCATTCTGGTGTGTTAAATGAAAGTGGGAGACCAATCAGAACTCTCCATAGCTACACGCAGGTTGATTTTTTTCTCTTTAGGGACAGATTTTTGATGTGCCGCCAAAAATGCAGGCTTACAACTACTCTAAGGGCCCCAGCACAAGTACCTGGTTTTCGCACACCAATATGTCCAGCTGATTGCATACTCTGCACCAGAGTATCTGAGCACCCTGCAGAGTCCTTCTGTCCGAAGAGGTCTATCCTCCAATTATATGTGTAGATGAATATTGTTGGCATGTCGCTAGTGGCTCCTTGAGACTTTGGCCTTTGATTTGTGCAGGCAGCACTGTATTGGAAGGGCGTGGCCGAAGGGGGCTGCTGGGGCCAGACACACACCACTACCTTCCTTGTAGCACTCCCTTACCCCCCCCCCCCCCAGTCTTTGGTGGCTTTTGTGTTCCTGGCATAGCAGCTCGCTCCTCACTGAGACTGCCAGAGAGCAATGCAGCGTGTCACTGCCTGTCCCCGTGCACGTGGCTGATTGCTCCCACTGGCCAAGGACTGACGGAGGGCAGGGAGGTGTTGTCACAGGCGCCCTGGCTCCGCTTGTACCGAATCCAGCAGGAGGCCCAGTAATAAATGAGGATGCTATATTTAGAGGCGCAGTCTGGAGGAGCATCACATTGTTGCCAGCAGATTTACTACACAACACAAGCAGGTTTCCCTGCCTTGCTGCTGCTGCTTCTCTCTCTCTCAATACTACCTTTCCAGAAGGATTTTATGGGAGATCCAGCACCAGCTGGAAAAAACTATGCCTAGGGTTTAGTGCCCAGTCAGGGACGGTCAGAGCAGGATCAGCTCCAAGGAGCTCTGGGCGGGAGGGGGGAGGTGGTCAGGAGCCCATTTGCTCTGGCAAAGGCCTCGTTTATTTGCAAGGAAGTTTAGTAGCAAAGAAACATATTCTTTGGACAGATCCATCTTCTGTGTCACACTCGCTTGGTGGTCATCCTGCTTTCCTGGCACGTTCGGTAACTCAGCCAGGCGGGAATCCTCCTCCCCCCCTTCCACCACGGCCCTCGCTGATCGATTCTATTCCTCTTACAAAGGGCCGCACGAACGCCTGCATTGCTGCTGCCCACAGCCTTGTGCAGAGCTCTCAGCATAAGTTCAGCACGGGAAATTCTATACTAGGCACAAAAAAAATTTCCCTCCATTGCTACTGTGGGTCCAGCAACACTGGGATCCTCTAGTGCAGATGGGCCGCGGGCTTTCGCTGCCATTTCTGCATTGTGTCATCTCACCCAGCACAGGCTAATCGGTAGGGGGCTTACAATGCTGGCGGCAGCCCATGTCCCTGGCATGGCTAACAATGAACTGGGGTGAGCAACAGGGGGATGTTTTGGCAATATTACCTTTGTGTAGCCAGGGCCATAGAGGCTTCTGCTAACCAGGGACTGCATGCTAAATGCCCTGCAGGCCGTGGTAACAAGCAGATAAAGTGGGTGGAGAGGGGTAATTCATAGCAGGGAGCGCTCACAGCCCACACAGCAGATCTCCAATGGAGTCATTCCAGGGTCCAATTAGAACAATACCACCAAAGGCTCTGGTGACGCAAGATTGCAGGGTCACGCTGTAGGATGTCTCCAGGGACCCAGAATGGACGGACACCCCTTTAATGCTCAGATACTTGTTTGTTTCACATCCCTGACAAGGATCGTTTAGAACAAACACTGTCCAGATATTAGCTTGTTTCTGTCCTCCCCCCACCATCTTTCTTTTAAGAATCTGCATCAGTTTTTAAAGTCGAAGGTTGAGGCCAGGTCTAAACTACAGTGTTTTGCCAACCTAGCTCTATCTGTTAGGAGTGTGATACTATCCTGGCCAAAGAACTTCTTTGGCTGCGTCTCCTGGAGGGAGCTTTGCTGGCATAGCTGTACCAGCAAAGCCTTCATCATGTAGCCTAGCCCTGAGATTTTCCAGGCAGTGCAGAAGATCTTCCAATTGGCCTATGCACTGCTTTGGGAATCTCAACACAACCGCATTGCCAGTGGACCTTAGTCTTGACCTGCAGCATTCATAACTAGTCTAGCTGTGTGCTTCCCACACACAGCTCTGCCAAGCTACCTCAGTCCTGACCTTCAGCACCTCTTGCTATTTGTTTTCTTCCTCACCTCTGCTCTACCAATGCGCCTCTGTTTGCATCATGTTCCGTTATTCCAGTATTGAACCTCTCCAGAGCAGCTGTCCAATTGTTCATTTCCCAATAGTTTGGTGATGTACACAAGTGTCCTCGAAGGTCTCTGATTAGCTCACTGAACATGTTTTGCTAGGAGTCTAAACATAGATGTGAACCTGGGTCCTCAGCGATGCAGTCAGTGAGTTGAGAGCCCCTGCAGAGCGGGTTGCCTGGAGCTGGTGGTGCATGGACCCTGCTGTCTTGTGTTGTCATGGAGTCAACACCCCAATGCAGCCATCTCTCCTCTCTGAAGCTAAAAGGCCCCTCATGATCCGCCCCATCTCTATGGCACATGGATCTCTGTCCCCAGCTAGGAGCAGTGTGGGTGGCCACTTCACTATCAGCCGTTCGTGCACAGCAGCGCAGTCTTTCCTCCAATCACCCTTGGCGGCACACTGCTCGCATCATCAATACCGTAAAGCTCGAGGACACCTCAAGGTCTGAGAAACCTGCTGACAGGGCTGGTTTCCAGCTGCCTCACTCCGTGCCTCCAACCTTTCATAATACCATGCAAAAAGCAGAGTGCTACCAGGGGCACCAAGCTGCTACTGACACAGTGAGTGTTGCAGAGAGAGCATCTTTATAGCAGTAGAGAGAAACTGTGGAACAGTGGTTCCCAGCCACTGCTACATGCCACGTGGCTGTGTCCAAGCATGAAGATGTGTCAGGGAAAGTAGGGAAGCCAGTACAGTGATAACGGAAGAGGATCTGCAGGGCTCGTTCAGCACAGAGGACAGCAGCATCCAGGGGTGGTGGGAGGAAGAGCCTGGTTATCCCAGGAGAGACCATTTCAGGAGAGGGGGGAAGTACCCACCTGATGGAAAGGCAGAAGCCAAACTAATTCATATGGTTACCGCTGCCTCTGTTTACTGTTAATACTGATACAATTAAACCAGCCCCTAGTGGTTATGACAGTTCAGATCCTCCAGGTGGTCCATGAGTTGAAACAGAATTTCAGAACTTTGGGGCCCAATTGTAAGCCCAGTTGCCCAGGGGAGGTGCAGCCACATCGCTGGAGAAATGTGCTGGCTTCCTACATGCTGCAGGAGGAGCTTTCGGCTGGACAGGGACATGCATCCAAGACCAGAACGTTCGACCCCTGATTTGGCTGCAGGATCACCACTGGGCACAAGCCTGATATGTCCTGGCACTTGAATTCACAGCCTCTGAGATCAGTCTGTTCTCCACCTGCATTGCTTGCCAGGCAGGCAGAGTGGGGGGGCTACAGATGATCCTACCAGCGTGTCCCTGAACAGTAGCAGGGCCTGATCAATGTTCCTGTCGCTCCTGCTTTTTCTGAGCAAAGCTGGGAGTAAAGCACAGAGCTCCCTTTATCTCCCCCCTCCCCTCTTCTCCAAAGTGTGCACTGCAGCATTTCTCTCCAAGGTGACATTGGAGGCGAAACTGCCCGTTCAAGGGCACCCAGCTGCATTCCGAGTCCAGCCGCCCCCTGACACAGAAAGCGGAGGCAGCGGAGAGAGACTGATGGCTTCCTTTGAGTGGGGAGATGGAGCTGATAAAAGCCAGGCTGCACGATTGGGTCCCAGGTAACTGGAGCTGCTCCTGTGACTTGCAAACAGCTTTCCCTGATGCCTTTCAAAGTTCTTGAAGGTGGCATGTTGAACAGCCACCTTAACCCCTTCCTAGTGCTGGTTGAAGTGGCCAGGCATGTCAGGAACTGGTCTCCTCCAGTGCAGACCTCATTGCCAGGCCTATACACTGTGTTGGCACCTTCGCTTCCAGTTCACTCGAGCCAGAGATGAGCCCACGCTGCAAAGACTGGATCTGGATTGAAACTTCTTCAGAGTACGTGGATCCAGCTTTTAGGTTTGTGCCATTATAGATAAAGGGGCCAAGGGCAGAGTTTGGATCAAGGTCATGTCTGCCCAATGCCTATTGCTTTGAGGTTTGATCCATCTCTGATTTAACTGGACATGATGTCAAAACCTGCTGCTGCTGGGGAACCTGTGCCTTTGGGTGGCTGTGAAGAGGCTAGGTAGGGAGCCAGAGTTGGAGCTGGGAAGAAGGAGCGGTACAGTTGTTTGGGAGCCCATGCCTTGCTCCAGCTCAGCATGCAGCAGTTAGGGTATGGATTTGTCTCAATTCTGGGATGCGGCGTGCACTCTGCTGCCAGCTGGGTTAGCGCTCGAAGCCACTTGTGCTGTATTCCAGACTACCATCAGCTCCCACTCGATTTCTGCTTTGCAAACAATGGCAGCACCCGGGGTGTGGAGACACAGCTCAGCACCATTGCGACTGACCCCTCTGGGAGAGAGGAATGCGCTTTGCATTCTGTGGAGGTGTTACACACTATACTAGCATGGATGGATGGATCACTCGATGAGTACCTGTTCTGTTCATTTCCTCTGGGGCAGCTGGCATTGGACACTGTCGAAAGACAGGATACTGGGCTAGATGGACCTTTGGTCAGACCCAGTATGGCCGTTCTTATGCTATGTAGCATCTAGCCCAGTGGTGGTTACTCACTATGTCTACTTGCCATCCTGTATCATTCCCTAGAGAGGGGCCCCTCATCCCCCTTCAGCCCCACTCCCCAGATCCACAAGCCTCAGTCACATTTCTAGTCTATGCTGTAGCCTGTTGTCTTGTCAACAGTCAGTGGAAGCCAGTATCCCTTATCTAGGCAGCTGCAGCAAGAAACCAGCTTTGGACACAACTAGCAGGTCTTCACCTTAGATTTCTTCCCTTTTAGGCTCCTAGGATTTGTGGAGGGTTGTTTGTTTTTAGGTTTATATGGATTCCCACAGGAGGGTAATTTTGAATGGAGGAGAGCTCTGTGGGCCTGTGTGTGTCTTGTTTTACATAGAATTCTAATAATTAATAAATAAGTGAACATTTGACCATGATAGTGATTTTCCATCTGTAGATCTCTAAAGTTGGGTCAGTGTCAGTGAGGTGGGAGTGAGGCAGGAAGATTACAGGATCCCAGAGCGTTCAAAGGTGCCTGGCTCCCACTGCCAGGCCAGGGTACACCACTGTCTAGTCCTGTAACCATACCAATAGCAGGAGCAGCTGGATGAATTGCCAAAGCTGCCGATCCCCAGTTGCTGTGCAGATTCCTCCTCCCCAAGGCGTGGCCCAGAATACATGGCAGCCCAGTTCTAGCCAGTCTTTGTTTTCTCCCACCGCCTTCCTAGCACTGTGCATTGTTATCCTGCTTGCCGTGCCAGTCACTCAAGTTCTGGGAACTGAAGGGCAAATAAAAGGTTTTACCACCTAATGTAATCATCCAGGTAAATGGATGGAATGAGAAGAGTATTGATGTATAAACAGACCAAAGGAATTCCCATGAAACCGGATTATTGTCTCCTTAAACCTAGACAGCCGCCCATTCATTCCTCCAATGCCTTTGGAGTCCAGACATGGCTGCAAGTTTGGGAACCTGGCAGCAGATCAGACTATAATGTCTGGTCTCCTGCCTCCAGCATGGCCATTTGTGCTGGGCACGTGGCAAGGTGAGCGTACTTCTGTCCTGACCCCTAAGGTGAGAAGCTGGTGCCCTGAAGCATGACTTTGGATTGGCCCCATCTTAGCTGTATTAGTACAAGTAATAGTCAGACACTCATCCTTTAAAAAAATCTAGCCACAGCATTTGTCATGCCCTTTCCTCTGTAGTGATAGCTACCCAGTGTGGACAGGTGTGAGTGGGGATCCTAGAAGACAGGGGCACTGCCACACAGCTGCCATGGAGCGGGGTGCAGTCTTGGCACCTAAATGGAACAGCCTGGGGAATGGGTGCTGTCAGTCTCAGTGGCTAATTCCAGTGGGTTCCCACTCCTAAGCCAGGGCTGAGAAGAGGCTAGCCAGGCACTAGGCTGGGCGCTGTCTGTTGCGTGTAGCATCCTCAGTCATGTTTCCCGGAGATTCTGTGTATGTGTCATGCTGGAGCAGAGTGGAGCAATAACCGCTTCAGCTGGTCACGTGTCTGCTTGTGCCATGACACCTCCAGGGGCTTTGCAGAAGACGGACACTAATTTGATCAGAAAGACTGCAGTGCGGAGCTAATGAGGGAAACCACAGGGGGAAACAAGGGAGTCTTCAGCTTTGATTGAAAGAGGGTCTGCTGCCCAGATTCCTCTGCACTAGGAGCTGCAGAGAGAGGCGTCTGTCCCACTGCTTGCTCCCGGCGTGGGGTGTATTGAGACCACGGTGCAGTGGTTCTCAAACTATTGTACTGGTGACCCCTTTCACATAGCAAGCCTCTGAGTGTGACCCGCCCCTTATAAATTAAAAACTCTTGTCTATATATTTAACACCATTATAAATGCTGGAGGCAAAGCAGGGCTTGGGGTGGAGGCTGGCAGCTTGCGACCCCCCATGTAATAACCTCGTGACCCCCCGAGGGGTCCCGACCCCCGGTTTGAGAACCCCTGCCATAGTGCGATAGGCAGGGGCACTGCTGCCAATGCAGCCTCCCTTGCAGTAGAAAGTGACCTCAGAGAGAGGTGTTTTCCCTTGGCCTTACGTGGAGCGGACAGCAGGCAGCTCCCGATATGGTTCCAGGTTTTCTCTGGAGCAGTGGAGGTGAATGTGATGTGGCACTTGCAGTGTTGCCCTCCAATGGATTATCCAGGGAGCAACACGTCTGTGTGCCTCACAGTCAAAAATGGGGACGGCATGGGCAAGGCTTTGTTTAGGTCTGTACCAAGGCATAGACCTCCATAGGAATACCCTGCAGGGAGAGATGGGATGCGGGGGTGGAGGGGCACAAAAAGATGCCCGTGTTTTTCCCTTGCAGCTCAGCCCTCAGTTGTAATGGTGCAGCGGACTTTAATCCCGAGAAGTCTTGTGACTCGGTCCCTAACGACGCCCTTTAACGTGGGAGCTCTGCACAGCTCAGGATCTTCCGGAGCCGTACACCTGGGAGTGGGGGCGGGTGCAGTGCCTGGCATGCCGGTCTGTCTTTGTCATTTGTATCCCAACAATACCTGCTTTTTAAGTCTTGCTGCACGTCTCTGCAAGCTGTTCAGCCTTTTCTCAGGAGGCACCTGGGGAGGGGAGCAGGGAAGGGAGCGGGGTTCAGAGCATGAGAGTAGAAATCACTGCCAGTATTGAGGTCATCATGCTTCTAGGCCCTGGGCATGTGCATTGGAGGGGCTAGCTCAGCCCTCACCAGACAAGCGCTCTGTTCTCCTGTGGAAATGATGGACGAGCCCCCAGAGTACTCCCACTGTGCGATCGGAGGAGGAAGCCAGCTCCGAGACAGTGTGTTCTCTGCATTATACTCTGAGCGGAGGTGTCATCATGGGCTCCTTCTCCTGGTCGCCTGCCTTGTGCAACTGGTTCTCCCCAGCCTGGGTGGGTTCCCGCTCAGAGGCCGCAGGCCCCTCGTGGAGATGGACTGGGTCAAGCAGAGTAGTGAACGGGAGACTGTAAAGCAGATCACAGCAGATACCGTTCACTAACCTCATAAAGGGGTCTTGCACTTACAGACAATGGAGGGGAAACACTCCCCCTTCTTCCCTGTTTCCTTTCTGCCTCCTTCCATCAATGTCATAGGGAGGGATCCCTCGGAGGGTGGGGGAAGACAAAAATGAAACAGTGGACCAAAGCCCAAGGGGAGATGAGTGAGCAGGGACACTGTAACACTGCCAGGCAGGGCTGACCTGTGGGGGGAGAGAAGGGGAAAGTGGGTGGGCTCCTGTTTGGCTGCCCAGTAGGGCTGATCCGGGGAGTGGAGCTTGGGGGGAGCTGTTGGGTAGCAGTGAGCTTTGCAGCTCTGGTTCATTCAGCTGCTCACAATAATTCTTCTCCCTCCTTCCTTGCTTCCACAATTTTCCGTTTCCTGCTTTTGGCATTTGTATATTTTTTCCTATGGGGGAAAATGGTCAGATTCCAGCTCCCTTCTACCCTGGGAGAAGGAGGAGGAGAGAAGACAGAAAGCTAGAAATTGGCTGGATTTAGGTCTGTCGGGGCTTGTGCCTGGTGCTGCTAGCCAGGACCTGACCAGATTGCCCAGCCACCAAAGAGGATCATGTTCGGCTGCAAACACGCCAGGAATTTCTCTGTTCCTGGATCTCGGCCACAATCACTGCTTTGCATTGCAGCTGCAGGGAGGATCCGATGGACCTGGGGGTACTTGTATACCAGGTGCATTGGGGTTTTCATCCCGTCGGAGGTCACTCTAATGCTAGAAAGGACAGAAGATGCTAAGATCTTTCTTGTGCTTTCTTAACCTGAGCGTGAACCTTCTCTGTCTCCTTGCTTGTCCTGATTAGCACTAAGGAGACGGTGCTCCTTTTCCTTACCTCTCAGGCGATGACACTCAATGAATGCAGGGCTCTGCATTTTCTTCTGCACAGTGAGGGGACTTTAGAAACCTGGTACCTGACTACAAATGACACAGGAAAGATGCTCTTCTCTCTTCCTTACCAGTCATCAAACTTTCCAGCACATATGCTACAACAAGTGCTTCAGGAGTGAGGCAGGCTAGGGGAGAGCACGGTCTAAATGCACAGCTAGATACTGGTCTGGGTTTAAGGGAATGCAAGATTTGAGAAGGTGCAGGCTGCTTTGGGAAATTAAAGGAATCCGAGAGATTATGGACCATAGTCCTAACAAAGTGATAGTGCAGCTTTTGTTGTACAGCGGCAGGCGGCTTATCTGCCTCTACGTCAGATGTGTGCAAAGGGCCTGGATTTGCAGCCTGGTCTCAACCTAGTCTCCCTGTCTGTACTGCTGGTCTGCTGATACAGAGACTGTTCCATATGGAAAAATCCCAGAGATTTTAAAGGAGAATTATAACCTTTGCCTATGGTTGTAATGGACAGAGAATTAGGGTTCCGTGCTGAACTGTTATACCCCATTATTGGGATGTCGCCCATAAAGTCCTCTGTTATGTTTCCCAAACCAGAGTAGAACTATATAAAAATAACGTTAGCACCTCCTGCCGTTCCTCAGTCGAAGATGGCATCCCACAATCTGGATTTAGACTGCGATTCTCTGGTTCCCCCTCTTTTTCTAGGACACCTGCGGGAGCGAGAAGCTGGGCAGGATACAAAACTATTGGCATTGCAGGCACAACTTTCCCAGCCTCACTTTGGAATGGGATTTATAGGGAAGAAGTCACATGGCGTGCTAAGACAAGATTGTGATTCCGGAGGAAACACACTCTCACACACACACATATGTAGTATATGCTTGGGAATCTGATTCCCTGTGACATTCACATTTTGGTATTTCCTGGCTACTCACCCAGGACCTCAGGCATTTCTTCAAACTCAGAGGAATTGCACAAGCATGCCAATAATAGGAATCTCCCCCCACCCTTCATGTGGTTATTGCAGCGTCCCTGGGGTGAGGGTGGGTATAATCCCTCGCTGGAGAGCCACACTGAAAATTGGTCAGTGCGATAAGTGATGTCTTCTAACCACACTCCCTGGGGAAACATCACCCGTTTCCCACAAACGCTTGCTCTGGTTCAGCTCCGCCAGTGTTAGTGTTGTTAGGCGCCGTGCCCGCTGCCTTCTCGCACCGTTTTACACACCATTGATTAGGCCATCTGGGAACAAGGTTAGAAGACCCAGGGTTACAGTGTCAGAGACTTGTCTATTCCAGGGCTCTCAACGCTGCTGCCTAATTGGTGTGAGCGCGGGGGGGCGGGGGGGAGAGATTTTTGCTAAACATCCCCACTGTAGACAGGGCCCTGGATGACAATACAGCTCCCATGACCTCCGCGGTCATGGAGGGGCCTGCAGTCCAGCGCATTTGCACCGTGCTGGCAGGGCAGTGAGCCTCACAGAGCACGGCTCCTCAGTGACTCCCTGTGCCACACAGGGCAGCTGAGAGTTGGGGGAGGGGGGGAAAGCCGGTTCAAATTACCGGGGCCCGACTATCCCGGGCCCAGCGGTCTGACTATCCGGGGCCCGGCGGTCCGGAAGGGGGCCCGGGGCCCGACTATAAAGATTTTTAGCCGGTCTGCCCTTGCTGGGGAGCCTGAAAATTTTTTTTCACCAGGGCCCATACCCGCTCTTGGCGGCCCTGGTGCCACATGGCAGAGAGGTCATGGGCGGCGGGTAGAATAGGCCTGGGGAGGCTAAGCCTTCCCAAACAGCCGCAGACCCGCCACCTTTGAGAGCGCAGATGCCTAGGTTGTGGCCCCACCTGCACGACGCCCCGCTCCCACTCTTCCCCTGTGGCCCTGCCCGCGCTGCTCCAGCCTCCCCAAATGCTGGAGCCACGCCCTGCCCATGAGGGGCAGTTTGGAAGCAGTGACCCAATGACCAAACCCCACCATGGAATGCAGTAGGGGGCTAGTATGGTGCCTGCAGTAACGTGTGCAGGGCCCAGTGATTTCCCCTTGCCCTGCCCGTTGGCTAGCCCCTCTCCACCCACAGCTATCATGTGGCCGTCTGCTCCAAGACAGTCAGATGAGGAAGGTCTTAAAATATTTCTCCAGTCATTTGTTCCTTTCAAAACAAGGGAGGTGCTCGTGTGGGGGAATTTCTGTGACAGATGGGCCCGGCTAATCGCTCCTGAATGAGTCAGACATTTGCCCCCTCATCCGCGGAGCTAGTCAGGCTCAGCTCCCTGCCTCAAGAGCTGCGAAGATGCAGCGAAAGCTCTCCCAGCTCTGGCTGGGCCCTGGGGCTGGCTGGGGACTCAGATGCTCCCTTATCTTGTTTGTTTTTATTCCCCTCCAATCTGCTGCTGCTCCAGCTGGAGCTTTCTCTGCAGCTTTACAGATGTGCAGGCTGGATCTGTGAATAGGGCTGGCAGCCTGGCGTCGTCCATCACGCACGCAGGTGCAAGAGAGAACCCAGGCTGCTGCCTGGGAAGGAGCTGTCCTGATAAAACAGGCCCAGCTTCCTCTCATCTTTGGAGTGGCCAGAGTGGCCCATGGAAAGGTGCTGGAGCAGCCAAGGCTATCAGCCCCAGCATGGGGATGGTGACATCTCTCTGACTTACTCCTCACCGATTGTGTGCATGGTGCTGTGTTAGCCAAAAGGATCAGGTGGACAGTTCCTGCTCAGGGAGCTGCAGGCAGGGCCTTGGAGGAGCCGGCTTTAAAACAAGGGCAATATGAGGCAGGGCATCCTTCTGGCTACCTCAAGAACACAGAGCACTGTCCCCTGGCCCAGCAAGGGAGGACCGATTGTGAAAGGTTCAGGCAAGGGATGGGCAGAAGCTTTGGCTGATCGGTTTTAACCGGGCTCCCTATCGTGGGATTCCTGGCTTCCAGCCTCTGGGGTGGTCTCAAGGGGGATCTGCCTACCCAGCAGGCTCAGCCTTGGAGCCAGGAAGCTCTGCTCTTGAGTCACCGTGGGAAAGCCATAAGGGTGGAGAGCCCTGCTAGGCTGAGCACAGGGCACCAGCTGGGCTTGGGCGTCACTGATCACATCGGACGCATCTTCAGTTTAAAGATCCAGTCCAAAATACGCTGGATCCTGAGGGCCTTCTTCTGTGTTTATACAGACTTGACTTAGGCTAGATACTGGCTGGCATTAATGGGGTTTTACCTGAGTCCAGGTCCTCATTCAGGGCTCGTTTCTACAGAAATTGTTCATTCAGAGCTTCTGTCTTTCAAAAAACAAGGCCTGATCTGCTTGCGTCACTTCCTCCATCCCTCCCTTCTCCCCGGGAGGTCTCAGCCTTGGACAGTCTATGCATCCTGACTGGAGAAAGGCCACGCAAAGGGATGAGTCTTGTGCTGGAACTGAAGAGTTGGAGCTCTGTCTCTGTTTCCAGGGCTAGTGTATTCTGCAGCTGTGGGCTCTCAGCTGAGAGATCTTTGTCCGTGGCTCTTGAAAGTTTACCCTGGAGACAATCAAGCCTAGTGAGTAGGAAAGAGCTCCCTTGTTGGACAGATTCCCTTGACCACATCTGGTTATTTCCCAGATCTACCAGTGTCTTCTCTTCTTACCCGCTCAAACCTACAACCTGTTGCTGCTGCAGGGCTTGACTGCCTGAGCCAAGTTGCTCCTGTTTGAGGTTCCAATTCCCACTCACATTTTTGTGCCTTACCCAGCACATACTTACTGTTATTGCTCTTTATTTATCCTGCTTTCTTTTGTGTGGGTGATAGCAAGGGATTTATTCGAAAATACCGTTCGGGCTCAGAGGCACATCTGGAAATCTCAGCAATTTGATCTCAGGACTGGCCCCCTTTGCATTGCGTTTTTGTCCGTATGGGTGAAATGGACTCTGACCAATGGAGCTGTGCCAGTCACACTTGGATTGCGATCACAAGTTGCCTCCTGCCTGAGGAATAGTCCAGCAGCAATAGAACTGGCATGTCACATTAGCACAGCAAGGTGTGTGTGTCTGAGCGCATGAGGAGCAGCTCTCGTTATCAGCCTGTTGTTACACCTAGGGCTGAGTGTGTTGCTGGTTTTCTGTGGTGCTAGGCTACTGTTGTATTTTTTGCCCACGTGGGCTGGATAAAAAGTCATCCCGTGTAGCCAACGTAAGCCAAACTCATTCCTAATGGAAGCCCCCGGACCTCAGGGGGAAGCATTTGGCCTTCTGTCTTCCTGGTGCACCTGCCCCATCTTTGTCTGTGTTGTATTATGCGCTCATGCTGCCCGAATGGCCCTGTTCACTCAGTGCTGCGCATCCCGTGGAAATCAGGGCAGAGCCAGCGGCGAGCCTCCCCGCAAAAGCAATCGGTCTAATTTCCATATGCTGCTGTTCAGAGACTCCTGCTTTGGGAATGTCCTTTTTCCAGTTCCGTTCTACCTGACTCACTCCTGCCATTTCAGTGGGGGAGGAAGGAGTCTCCTCTCTCTCCGTCCGAACACGCTGTGCAGCATTGCCGCATGCCGTTAAACAACTGCCACATGTCACTGCAGAGGTGGCTGCGTCTCAGTGCTGGGTGAACTGAGCCCCAAACATAGTCTGAGCTGTATGTCGGTTTAAGTTTGTAAAGCAGTTTGGGATCCTCTGGGATGAAAGGTGCTAAATAACCATAACTGTATTATTACTTCTCTATGTTAATCGGGTCTTTACTGGGGGAAGTCGGGAGGGGCTGTGGGTTTTGTCACCAGTAACTTTGGGTATACCTCATCTCATTGACTGTGAGTTTCATTGTTCACACAGTGAAACAAAGTGGACAGTGTGATGTGGAAAAATATGAATAAATGGAAGTTGAAATCCCCATAGTAATAAAATGGGGCTGTTTAATCTGACAAAATATACTTTCCTTCAACTCTTCCCAAACTCAACACACCTTTGTTTAGAAATGTTCTGCTTCACCTTTGTTTATTCAGCATGTTTTACCAGCATTTTAAGCCCCATTTTTTACTTTCTGAGATACATGGTATGACTCAGGGATGCTTTAGTGCAATTACTTCCATCTTTCCTCCATGTCAAAGATAAAACTATAAAAAAGTACTTTGCTAGGTTAAGTTAATGTTTAATATTTTCTATTGCTCATATCTTGTGGTACTTTTCAGTTCTGTCTTTTTCTATATAAGGCAAAAGCCAGTACACAAGGACACTGTATGTGTTTGTGTGAGTTGTACTATGGGCTATAGCACAGGGCTGGGAGTCAGGAGATTTGAGGTCTGCTCCCAGCTTTACCACTGATCCATTATGAGACCTCAGGCAAGTCACGTAATCTCGCTCTATGCCTCAGTTTCCCTGTCTGTAAAACGCAGCTAACCTGACAACGTGTTGTGAGGCTTAGTGTTCAGTTAGGCAGTTTGTGTGCTAAGACCACGGGCCATCACGCTGACAACCGTGGGTTCCTTGTGCTCCCCCATCTGTCTGTTTTTCTCCATCTGTTTTTTGTTTTATATTTAAGTTTTGAGTTTGTTGGGTCAGGGACTGTTTTTGTGTTTTGTGTTTGAAGAGAGCCATGTCTAGGGCTCCTGGCTGCTATGATAATACAAATGATAGCAATAATAATAAATGATATTTGAGATCCTCAGAAGGAAAGCACTAAGAAGAGTAAAGCATTATTATTTATTTGCGTAGGCCCTACATAATGTGGTGGTGTTTTTCCAGTAAGCAATTTGAATGAAATTATTATTTAATTAAGAACACAATGAAAATGCACAGGCCCACCCCCACCCCCACCCCAATTCTAACAGGGAAGTCAGATCCTGGAAATCCCTGTATGCAAATACCTGAAGCTGGGAATTCTGGTGGCTCTTTCCACATTAGCCTAAGGGTGAGAAGATCCATGTGTGCGTGGGAGATAGCATCCTCTCCTCTCACACTGTGCTTCCTGCACCACCAGTTTGGTTGCTTTGAGCCTCTCCTTTCATGTCCTCCTCTTGGCTGGAGGGTGGGAACTTAGTGCAGGCCTAATGAGAGAGCTCCCTGCTCACCGGCCTCTCGCATTTACAGATCAAAACCCCATGGGGGCTCCTGGCCCAGTCTCCAGTTGGCAGGTTTGCATTCTGCCAGGAGAGGGGCACAGCGGAAGCCCTCAGCGGGGGGCTCGCTCCGCACCAAGGGAACCCGTCTCTCCTTTCCGTAGCCCAGCAGGGCAGCATTCCTGCCACCTCCTCCTCTCCCCCCCCTCCCCGGTCAAATATTTATGTTTGCGAGTGGTGCAGGCTGGGTCTCCGGCTCTTATCGCTGCCTCCCCAGGAGGAATGGCTGCCCTTGGTGTTTGAGGCTTCAGCTATAAATATCCCACGGTCGAGAGGGGCACCTGACAAAAGACACAATCCGACACCACGGCTACCCATTCAGAGTGACATTTTGTCAAATGCCATTGCGGGGCTTTACTTATCTGAGGGCACACGCCGTGGTGACCTTCACGGCTCCGGCCGGGTGCCTTCTCTCCCTATTTACATGTATTTATAACTTACTTTTCCATCTCCAGGGCTCTCCTCCGCAGCTCCGCCCCCCTCCCCAACACCGTATTCTGACTTAAGTAGAGAGGGGTGCAGAGGTGGGACAGCTGTGTCCTTGCCAAACGATGGCCCTTTTTCTGGAGCCAGGGAGGAAGAGGAGGC
Organism: Macrochelys suwanniensis; assembly: GCA_033296515.1. Lineage (NCBI taxonomy): Eukaryota > Metazoa > Chordata > Testudines > Chelydridae > Macrochelys > Macrochelys suwanniensis. The sequence continues at coordinate 86,637,133 of CM065782.1, read as the reverse complement.
CTGGACCTGAATCCCACTTGGGGCGGCTGATAAGCCCAGGAACCCTGAAGATGCTAGCAGTCCATGGAAGCCCGGCAGGATTCTGCTGAAAGCAGCTTTTCCCTGGAGTGGCTGGTGGGGGCTGGCAAGTGTGGGGCTCTGGACGTGTGAGAGAGGCCTTCAGTTAGGTAGGGCTGAAATCGCTTCTCTCTAAGGGACTGGATTAGGAGGGTTTTGCAAGCTCTCTCTCTCCTAGTGAATGTGCCAGTATCAGGGTAGGAAAGCGTCAGACAGAGGGAAAGGAGGACAGTAAGGTTTGCTCTACTGTCTATATGGCTGTGGCACTGTACAAGCTCCTCTCTTTTATAACGCAGCTGCAGTGAGGCTGGGCCTATTCAGTTCCCAGCTTGGGACACCTTGCTCACTCTAGATGTGCAAAAGCCACAGACTCCTCCAGCACCTCTTGGTTCTGCTCTAACGTGGCGTGGCTGTTTCGGCCGCCCTTAGCGTTTCCCCAACATTCCTGGGCTCTGCACTGCAGTGGATGAGGAGGGGACAGACCCAACTCTGACATTACTCTGCGAACGCTGCTTTGAGCCCCAGGAAGAGGTGGCCACTCGGGTGACACGAGATGCTCCCCCACGCCGGGCAGCACTGGCCGGCTCTGCGGAGCTCCCAGTCCCTGCTGCCCTAGGGAACATGGACCTGAGATATAACCCCTCGGGAGGGGTACAGACTAATCAGGCCAAGTTCAGTGCTGGTCTGAGCGTGGGCTCACTTTGACTGGGTACACTTGCTCTGGAGCTGAGATTGGCCCCTGTGTCCATTGAAGGGCCCCGTTTCCAGACTCATCACACTCCTTGCGGGCACAAGTCAGATCCCCACGTGTACTAGCCACAGACTTACTCCGGTCATTCCCCCCCCTTCCCGCCCCCACGTGCTTCACCAGGGTTAAATGCCTACTTCTAGAAAGCAAACCCATTCAGCAGAGCAGCCCTCGGAAGGTATGGAGGCCCTGCGCCTCCCATCTCAGCCAGTGGGGTGCTCAGCACCTCTTGGGGTCAAATACGTGGGCCGGAAGCGTTGCATGAAAGCCCATCCCGACAGCCGGGTCAGAAGTTCATCAGAGCGAAACAATCTCTGTGTCTGTCTCCCTGGATGTCTGTAATCCGCATTTCAAACTGTCGGTAATTACGGATTTCCCTGGTAAGCCCAGACGGCTCTTGCCAAAACCCCCGCACAAGGATTTTCTGGCCTTTTTAGAAACAACCCAGAGTCGGGGCAAAGCTCCCCTGCCTTTCAGACACACAGACATTAACCTGCACCCGCGAGTGCAACCCTTCCGGCCCTTGGGCTCTGAGTGTGTCACTGAAGGAGCCCTGCGCGGTCCGTGTATTTGGTCACCTTGTGTCGGTTTGTGACCCAACCAAAACGCTACTGGCTAATTTGGGGCTCTCTCTTCAGTGCTAATGTATATTTCTCTCTTAATGCTTCGAGTAGGCACTTAGTCATGAGAGGAAGGCTCTGTGCAGGGTTGGATGAGTCACCGCAGAAGCCACCGCTCTTTGTGAGTAGATGGCTGCTTGTTTCTGGCTGGGGTTATTGCTTCCTACAGCCGCTCCGGGGTACCGTCGCTTTTCTTCCTTTTTCTTGCTCAGCCTAGAGAGCCGCAAAGCGGCGTTTGAATGACAAGCCTATTGCAAAGCATCCTGGGGACATTTATGCAAATGACAATGTAAATCTGGCCTTCGAGGCTTAAACAGGATTAAGTTATTGAGAAGCTGTTGCAGTCAGTCCAGCAGCATTTTGGCAGCGGCAGACTTTAGAAGCTTAAACTTTTGCAGCCTCGCTAAACCTGAGCGCAATTTGCATGTGATTACCCAGGGCACTTTGAGCTGCACTGCAAAGTACTTTGTCGTGACTTAAGGTGCTGGAATTAGGTGTTTCCTGGACTAGGGAAATTTGCACCAGTGTAACTATAATGATATTGAGATTAACAGGCCCACTGCACTAGTGCGCAGCGGGATTTGTGCAGCATATCGACACTGGGGTAGCTACATGGGAGCAGAAAATCCCAGGTAAGCAAGACCTACATGCGCCTTGTTCCACTAGATCCCTCAGTGCAGTGTCGATAATAATCCACTATAGATTCAGCTGTCCTCATGGTTGTTTTGTACACCTCACCCTGAGAGGCAAGGCTCTTTTCCTGGCAGTAAGCATTTTCAGAGGCTAAAAGCTCAGGGAAGCATTAACAGGGGGAGAAATTCAACACTGATTGCCCAGTGGGTTCCGGCACCAGGCAGAACAGCTGGCTCGATGCTCCTGAAATGCTGGCCTGCACTATTTTAGTTGCCCACGTGGTAGCAGAGTTACAATTCTTCAGCGACCATGTAGAAATAGTACAGGAATTGTGTTTCTTTCCAGGAAAGTGCACAGATTACAGACGGGGGGGCCTGCATTCAGATACCGTCTTGGAGAGGCGCTGGGTTAAAACTTGCCTTCTGCAGCCTGCATTCGGTAAGATGAAAAAGCAAAGCCCACAATGCTTGTCTTGAAGGCTGCAGGATGGGTGGTTTGCTTCCAGACAGCTGAACTCCCTGCTTCCCCCCCTCTCCCCGCCCCCTCCATTCAACTCTAAGCCTTGCAGGCAAAGTCCGATTTGTGTCCTCTGAGCATGTGCCATCAACTATTCCCTGGAGCTGGCTGATGGGGTAGAAATGAACTAGGCTCCCTGCTTCTGATAGAGGGTCCTTCCTGAGCTGTAGCGAGGAGGCTGCAGGCCTAGTTTTTCTTGCTGATCCCAGCCTGGTTTGAAGGAGCCAGCACATTCAAAGCCCTGGATATAGGCCCGAGGCTTAGCACACTCCGAATGAGAGGGAGGCCTTTGTGGAGCTGTCTAATCTGTAGAGCCCAAGTTCACATTTAGTTTTGAAAGAAGGGAAAACATTCCCTGTCTTGTTAATCCAATATTTGAATTGCAGTTGGTCTCAGGGAGACACTTCATGTAGCTTTCGAGAGAAGGCCTCCCACATGCTAACATGTGGAAAAAAACATTCAGAGACTTCGGCTTTCCAGTTAAATGTCCCATTCCAGCCCTATGTCTAGGGTGTCGAAGAGAACTGAGACCTACTCTTCCCATTGCACCAGAGTAGAGTTTGGGTCAAAGCTCTGCTGAATCAGGGACTTCTTGGGGCATAGCCCTGACCAAAGGGGCATCTCTGCCATAAGCCAAAGAATTCAGTAATCAAGTAACTTGGCATGTCAGAGCAGCCCCGGCTGCATTTCCCAGCCCTGTTCTCTCTGTTGTAACAGCCCACAGCAATTATGTCGAATATTGTTTTTCTCTTTAACAACATTCAAAATTGCTGCTGGCGGGCTGTGCTGGTGAGTGCTGTCAGGCAGGGAACTAACCTCACCACTGGCTTCTCCTCCTGCCCTGCTCCTAGGAAACCAACAAGATAGCTGGCACTGGCTAGTTTCTTAGACAGTTCAGCACCAGAGTGCACATGGGGGCAGGAGGGGAGCGGGGGGAAGGGGTCAGAGGGAATCACCGGCCAGAGAGAGATATTACCCAAATAATTAAAAGTGAGGGCCAGATCCTCCTTTGACGTCAGCGGAGCTGTGTCAGTTTACATCAGCTGGGCATCCAGCCCACACTCTTTATTTGGCTCTCCTGGGAAATGGAAAAAAACTGCTACCTCTCTAGTTCTAGAACCGGCTCTGTCCTGGCCTTGGACGCATGAGCCTCTCTTCATTCATCTCCCTTTAAAGATAATTCCGGCTAAGCCCCAGGCGGTTTGTACATCACAGCCTCAAAGGAGGGGCGGGCATGCCCTCTGGGTCTGCACATAAGGGACACTCCTGCAGCAGAACTCTGGTTTTCAAGTCCTTCCCTGGAGCCCACCTCAGTCTGTGGAGCTCAAGTCCACATATAAGTCCACATTTAATTCTGAAAGAAAGGAAAATGCTTCCTGCCTTGTGAATCCACTATTTGAATTGTTTGTCTGTGTGTGGCATCAGCTGTGCCCTGGAGCAGGCTGGTTGGGTAAAAGAGCTTGGCTCTCTGCTGCAGATAGAGGGGGCCCTCGTGAGCTGTCACCCACTGGTAAAAATTAAAGAAACAAACACAAAATGCCCTAGGACAGAGGCTGCCTCTGAGCCTGCCAGTGCATTCTGTGTCGGCATCTATTTAAGTTATAAGCTCCTCATAGCAGGGAGCCTGCTCCCAGTGCTTAACAGTAAATTAATAATAGTTTCAGTGCTCTATCCATCCGGTAACCAGAGTCTCTGTTGAAGTAAAGCTCTTTGCAATGCGTATCCGACTGTCGGCAGCTTCTCTGTCCTACTTTAGTCAATAACTGAGATCTTTTCTCTCAGAAAGGAGCGTGCAGGAAACTCATGATTTCAGGAAAGCCATGGAAGCCATCTTAAAGTCACTGTCATGTAAGCCACCGAAATTGCATGTCTGGTATTCTTGACAGGCTGCTAGGTGCTCTGCGGTAGCCTTGATCCTCACTTGCCAGTCAATCATGGCTAGGGTCATCCTATATGATCTTGAATTTGACAAGCACAAATCCAACCTTAAAACCCCTCTATTAGGTGAGAAATGGAAACACCAATGTAGATATTTCTGAGTTACCTTCGAAGTTTTGCTTCTGCCTTCACCTCTCCACCTTTGTGGTCATGTGGTTGCTGCCCTCATGGTACCTACACAGTGCTGAAAATGGCAGCCTTGTGAGCACCCCCGTTCCCAGTGTTACCCCCGTTCCCAGTGGGTTGTGAGAATCTGGAGTCATTTCCAAAATGAAGTGAATCCCACTGTGGCATGGGGATGCTACACTGGTTCCCAGTCCCACTGAAGTCAGGTGGGTTTTCCCCCTGGATCTGGAGTGGTGATCGGTTGATTCTCAAATCCCCTGGGCAAGTCTCTGAACTTTGCTGAGCTCCAGTACACACGAACCAGGTGTCTGGAGTGACGGATGGCTCAGAATTTTCAAGTCTCTCTCCATGGTGTTTGCTGGCCACACACTAAGAACCAACGGGCTGTTTTCCCTATAAACTCTTGAGTGAACTTAGGACAAAGTTTTTTCCTCCCCAAGCCAGCAGGAAAGGCACAGAGTGGGAAAAGGGAAAGCTGGACTAGCCCAGATCCAGTCTTCGTGGGCAGCATAGCCAGGTCCTACCTACCATTCCCCTGACTATGGGAGGGTGAGGGGAAGAATTGAAAATACTATCACCTGACCTCCTGCCAAGTGCCTTTATTCTATTTCTCCGTGGCAGGCAGCCAAAATGGGATTCTTTTCTCGTTGCTAAAGTGAACTTTGTATTGGGCAAAAGTGCTGGGATTGATAAATCCCCTGGAGGCCCGTTCTCCCTTGACAGAGCTGATACCACACTGGCAGCGCCATCTTCTTTCTACCCCACCTCAACTGTGGCCTGGATAATAGGGTGTCGCAGCAGGGAGCTTGTTCGGTCCTTGGCTTCCATGGGGAGCTTGCCAGCCAAGGCGCTAGCTGTGGTGGTAGTTTGTGCCGTCTGTCTACTAGGAACTGAACCAAGGTTCTCCCCACTTTTCACATATGGGGTCCCTCCAAACACCAGTCAGGCAGGGATGACTTTGGGGCACTACCAACCTGAGCTGGATACGAAGTAGAGGTTCCTATTACCCTGAGCTGGCTGGTCCCTTGGAATGGGACTCAAGCAGCAGCATGGCAGTACCCAAGACACTGATTGCATTCTCTCCCCCTGCCCCTTCCCCCCTCCCCCGAGTGCCAGCTGGGCAGCTCAGCATTCCAAGGAGGCATTAGGTTGCAGGAGTTTATTTTTACACGGCTCTGTTGGGACTGGGTACGTGTTGCATCTGTAGAGATGATCAAAAGATGTCCCAAGTGCAGGTGTCAGCTGCTCCTTGTGATCTCAACACCAGGATCTTTTTCCTTGTGGCATATCAAAGGGAACAGGAGAATCTGACTGTTTGCTTTTTTTAATTGAAAATAGATCTAAAAAGGGGGTTTCTAAAAATAAAAACCGTTGCCTCTGTTCCCAGGGGAAGATTTGGGGGACGGAGGGAGCCAGAGCAATTGCTGGAAACAGACGTTTTTGGGGGTAGACACAAGAAACACGGAAGGAAATCAGGACTGCACTGTAACAGGTGATGGGGGAATCTGAAGGCCCAAAGGGCACCAGTGTCCCAGAGCTAAACCATATCCATCCGAGAGCAGATGCAGAAAGGGGCAGGGGTAAAGGCAGGAGACTGTATCCCTATAAGTCTACAAGGGGTTGGCTTAGAGGAAATCCGAAGCTTCTGGTTTGAAATCCTCTGATTCCCTGGACCGAGAGGTTTGACTCGACTCTTCGTCCTTCGAAATGAATTCGGGCTGTTTACAGCATGGGAGGTTGGCCAGGGGAGGAGTTAAAAGCCAAGGCCCCGGCAGGCCTGCATGAACTTTAAAGATCCTGCGGCCCTTCATAGGTTTGCCCTGGTGTCCTTGGTCGGCATTTCTCCTTCCCACTCTCTTATGCAGTTTGCTTCTGGCACTTGGCTGTCCCTCTTGATGCTATGGTGCATTCCAGAGGTGTAGCAATGGGCCCAATCCTGTTCATCTTACTTGCTTGGACCAGACTTATTGGCACCACTGGGGTAGCAAGGCAAGTGGATTTTTGCCCTGTAGCTGTAAAAAAACTTCTGGGATCCTTTGGCATGAGGGTGCTTCCTACATACAGAAACACACCTGTAATGCAGCCTTGCCAGTGGGAAAGACAATGGAGAAAATGCTTTCAGAGCCATTGATGGTTTGAAACTGGTTTCTCTGCTGCTTGTTGGAATTTTATCCTGTGTTGAGCAGAATGAGTGCAGCTGTGTGAAGGTACTTGGAGCCTTGTTCCTGTGCTCGGTTAGGGTCTGTCTCTCTGTAAGGCTCTGGTGCCTCAGCTCCCAGCCACATGAAACCCACTCAGAATGCTCCTCATGGTTGCCTTGCCTTGCAAGCACCCTCCTGACCATTTGCCCTTCTTTTCGCCTTCCCCGAGGTGGTGTTGATAAAGAGAGAAGGAAGCTGGGGGGTTTAATATTCACTGCTTGTGGAACAGTGTCCTAAGCCAGACTGGAAAATATGGACAGGACACACAGTCCCATTCCCTGAGTCTCAGGAAACTAGACCAGTAATCCCAGATTATCCCAATTAAAAAAACAAAAAACGAGTGAAACTGTCTCTTCCATTCCTGTAACTTCTTGTGAAGTCGATTTTACTTTCACTTGTGGAATCCTGAAAAGATTATTTAGGGCGCTTTAATGTAGCACCTGTGATGTTTTTCTCTCTTCACAGCCTCTCGGATGCTCAAATGTTTGTCTGATCTGAAACGCATTCACTGTATAAATAAACTTGCTTCCCCGTTCATCAGAAAACACCCACGGATTAGCCAGTAACGACAAGAATTGTGTCACACCTTTCGCCTCCAGGTTCGAATCCTGCCCCGGCCATTAGTAGAGGCAGACAAACTATTACTGGTGAATGACGTGTGTTGAGTGGCATGAAAGGAGTTAAGAAAGAAATACTTGTGGCACCTTAGAGACTAACCAATTTATTTCAGCATAAGCTTTCGTGGACTACAGTCCGCTTCGTCGGAGCTGGTGACCTGAGCTCAGAAGGGAAGGACTGAGAGCCTGCTCCGTTGAAGTCAGCGGGAGTTGGGCCCCTGACTTTAACAGAGGCAGGATCAGAGTATGAATGGCCCATGGAGTCTGATGGACATTCACCCTAGTGCACAGGGGAGACCTGTTTGCAGGGGCAGTGTGTGTGGGAATCTCAGCCTTCCACTAGGGGACTGTGCCTGCTCCGTGCTCAGAGATGAGGCCTTCAGCTTTCAGGGCTGTCAAATGAAGTGCTAATTTCAAACCAACCCCCTGCATTAGCCAGCCAGGTTTCTGTGCAAGCTCAGAGGGAATAAGACCCGGGCTGGGGCTGGGGGGGCAGCTGGAACAGAAGAGGGTCAGGAATGAAGAGATTCCTCTCTGTACTGAATAATTGGAGCACATTGACCGAGACACCCAAACCGTTCGACACACCTTCAAATTAACATTTGCCTGGGGGGTGGGGGTGTCACTTTTTGCTTTAAACAAATCCCCCTTCACATTCATTCCTGGCCCCCCGCAGCCAGTGCCTTTCACATACCCAGGCTCTCAGGTTGGCAGGGCATTGGCATAATGTCAGTGGGGGCCTTGCCCTCGGCCATTTGCGCATCTGTTGTGCCGCTGTGTAACGCAGTCGTATGTTCTGCCCCTCAGAGAGCCGTGTGGCTTTGCAGCAAGGCAGCCATCAGGAAGGAGGTGGAAATGGGGCAGGTCTCAGCTGCTTTTCATGATTAAATGGATATTTTTAGCTCTGTTCCTAGAGCTTAGATTGGCCTGTGAGCGCCAGGAATTGATTCTCTCTACACTAGGTTTTTTGAGAGTGTCTGTGTGTGTGTGCTGGGTTGGACACAATGGAAAGAGAGATGGGGAATTAAGAGTCTGTGTTGCCTTCCTCAGTGACTTGGCTGCAGGGGGAATGTGAAACTGACAGGATTGTGGCTGAAGGTTGGATAATTTGGAGGTGATACAGTGATGGCTGGGGTTACAGAGTTTGAGTTGCGGGACAGGTGGGAGGACGTGGAAAGGCAGAGGGGCCAGAAGATGGGTTTGGGAGATGGAAGAGCTGACTTGTCTAGCCGTGAAACCATCCACCCAACCGTCTTGCCCAGAGCAGGGCTGTCGTCTGTGCCCTGTAAGCCTCTTGCTCTCCTCTATAGTTGCTGATTTATCAGGGCAGTGGGATTAGCCCTGGCTGTCTGCAGCACAGCACCAAAGGCTGGAGCGGCTTTCATTTCCCTGAAGAGCACAGACTGCTGCTTTGCCAGCATCTGGCCTGTATGGTTTGAGCTTGTGCTCACTAAAGGAGACCAAGGTATTCCTTTGCAAAAGCATCCCGTTGTGACACTGGCAGAACCTGCGCTGCCGCTTCCGACACACAAATACTGGAGCACAGTTTTGTGGCCGTTTTTGAACTACAGCCTTGCAGGGCAGCTTTCCGAAGTTTCTGGTGTGAACTTGAAATGATGTGGGCACTCCCAGTTGAGTGGCAAAGTTCACAATGAAGAGAATCCCCTGTGCCACTTCACTGCCACGTAATTGCTCCAAACTGGGCCATATGCCAGTAAACTGCTCCTGGGGTAAATATGACCCATAATACCCAGTAATGCTTCCCTCTGCTGCTCTCAACTTTAATATTGGGGGTAGCGCATTAATACTACAGCTCCCAGCATGCAATGCTCTGTCTTTATCCCAGCCACTTGACTAGAGATGGAGCATTGCATGCTGAGAGCTGAAGTCTCTGCAGGCCACATCTCTGTATTCAAGTTGAAGTCTGTTGAAATCTGCTCATTTTAAGCAGATGTGGTTTGGTTTTTGGGCTCCTGGTAAGTTGCCAAGGCGGCCTGTGGTTGGACAATGTTTCGGCACCCTGAGTCAGATGCAACCCAACCCGCATGTAACAGACAGGCATTTCATGAGGCCCTGAGCTTTGGCTGCTGTATCAGGCTTCTCTGGCGCTGGCAGGTGGTGGAGAGGACGGCTGGGCTCACCCCCTCTCGTCTTTTCACAGTACGAGGTGTCCGGCGAGGAGCACCTTTACTCCGATTTCCCTGAGATTGACCTGTCCCCGTTGGACGCCAGTGACTTTGACTCTGCCAGCTGCTTCAGCGAGCTGCAGTGGTGTGCCGAGCGCTCCGAGACCGAGTCCAGCCAGTACAGCACAGACGACTCTGAGCTCCTTCAGGTACCGTGTGCCAGGCAGCTCCCTGGCCCAAGCGGCACTTTCACTCCAGGGCGAATCTTTCCTCCCGGGTCTCCCTCTCCTCCCCTGCCCCCCACCCACAACTACAGGGCACTGATGTTGTCCCTTCAGCCCACTGAAAGGAGGAAGCCGCGTCCGGGGAGGGGGAGGGAATGCTGTGTTGTCCCTTAGCCTAGCCAAAGAAGAGCAGTAAAGACCAAGCAATCTGGTGTTACTCCAGTGGGTCTCAAACTCAAATTACCACGAGGGCCGCATGAGAACTAGTGCATTGGCCCGAGGGCCGCATCACTGACCCCATCCCCTTGCTGCCCCCGGCCCTGCCCCCACTCCACCCTTCCATTAGGCCCCGCCCTGCCCCTTCTCCACCCCTTCTCCGCCTCCTCCCCTGTGCGCATGGCTTCCCGCTCCTCCCCCCTCCCTCCCAGAAACCGCAAAGCCGCCAGACAGCTGTTCTGGCGGCGGGAACTGCCTGGGGGTTAAAAAAAAAAATTGGGGGGGGGCGCGGGGAGCCCGGCGGGCCGCAGGGACGAGCTCCGCAGGCTGCCGTGTGTTTGAAACCCCTGGGTTAGTCTGTCCTGGCCATTCTGATGTGGACCCTATGGACCCTATCCAGGTCCCACTGATGTTAATGGAAAGCCCCCCATTTACTCTAGGGAGCTTTGGAGCAGGTTCTCCCTGAGGAGCGCAGTCACCAAGAACAGCTTTTCCACTCCCCAAACTGACTGTCCAGCCCCTGCCAGCACCCGCCCTCTCCCCGTCTCCCCGCAGCACAGGGAGCCAGCACAGGTAGCGCGGGGCACCCAGCCCATGTGCATACACCTCACTACATGGACACACAAAGTCACTGCCCAGGGCTGCATATCCAGCCCATTGAAGCCAAGGCAGCTCCGCAGCTGAGGTTCAGGATGGGGCCTCCTGTGGGCTTCTCCTCAGGTAACATCACCTCATCTCCTTCCTTCTCCTAGATCAGCATGGGGAAGAAGAGGACAGGTGGCGGGATGAGGAGGGGAGGGGGTCCGGGCTATTAATATCTCTCCCCCAGCTGATTAGTGCTCCATTAATTTGCACTCCGTTTCTAAATGAGGCAAGCGGAGTAAGGCTATAATGAGGAGGTGGAAGAATAGAAGAGGGCTGCTGAGCCGATGCTCCTGTGATCTATTATTAAAAGGAAATTACAGCGTAGTGCCTAGTGCATCCTGTTTGATTTTAGGTCTGACAGATTGTGCTGGGGTGGGTGGCGGCTGTGGTTTCTAAGAGGCTCAGCAGCAGCATGGAGCAGTGTGGCACAAGAATGTTAATTTCCAGCATGCAGAAAACAGCTTCCCTTTTATCTGACTCTCCAGCATCACCTCTGCATTCTGCGCACATGTTTATTTATAGCAGAGACTCCCTTTCAATGAATTGCGCTCTAAATAGACATGCGAGCATCATGCTAATAGAATATCAGGGTTGGAAGGGACCTTAGAAGGTCATCTAGTTCAACCCCCTGCTCAAAGCAGGACCAATCCCCAATTTTTTCCCCAGATCCCTAAATGGCCCCCTCAAGGATTGAACTCACAACCCTGGGTTTAGCAGGCCAATGCTCAAACCACTGAGCTATCCCTCCCCCCTAATAGCTGATCTGCATTTGTGGGGAGGCGCTCTGGATTGTCTAATGAGCAAGTAGGAAGGGGCCCACTCAGGCCACTCATGGGTCACACACAGGATGTTAGTTCATCCTCTGTCCCCCAGAGCCCTGTCACTCCAGACTCCGTTCCACTATTGTGCAATCAGGAGGCAGTGTGGCAGTGGATGGGTGGGACACTGGGCTGGGAGTCAGGAGATGTGGTTGTGCAGCCCAGCTGTGCCACTGGCTTCCTATGTGACCTTAGGCCAGCAGCTTTTCCCTGCCTCAGTCTCCCCACCTTTAACGTGGGGATGATGAAGGGTGTTCCCCATCCAGAAGGCTTTGAGGTCTACGGTTAGGCAATGCAGTATTAGTGCTAAGCTTTATCATCGTCCCTGTGTGTGTCTATGCCTGTGTGTATATAAACGGGGGTTAGGTGGGTAGATTGCCAGGCGCACCAGACTGATAGTCGTAAACAAACACCTTGCTCACAAAGTAGAGCTGGACCCAAGTCACCAAGTTTGGATCCAGAATCAGATCCAAATCCAGGTTTCACTGACATTTGGGGTGCTCCTTACAGACACACAAATTCATCTCTGGATCTGATCTTCCAGTGCAAGGGGGCTAAGGCGCATGCTGGTCCAGTGTCCTGCTTCTGGCCTCTCTAGTGCACATACACTGGTTTGCAATAGAAAAAATAGAGTTGGTGCTTTTAAAACCAGTCAGTGGGGTGGTCCCTTCAACAAGCAGGGAATTTGCATGTGAGAGTCACAGAAAGCCATAGAGTCAACTGCTGGATTTTAAAAAAAAAGAATGGATTGCTTTTGTCACCAGCAGTGACATTTGCAGTGATGTGCTAAGAAAAGGTTCTCAAAGATCATTCGGCAGGGCGTCTAGTAATCGACACAAGAGGTGGGAAGGAATCACAGCACCGCATGGAGTAAGGACACTTTCTCCTGAAGCATCAGGGATAGCCACTGCTGGAGGTGGGACAAGAGACCGACTGGCCCATTGGTTGGATCAGGTGTGTAGGCTCCACGTAGCTGGAGGGGGATTGTGAGCTCTTTGGACACACTGGCTGTGTCTCCCACAGAAGCATCTGACACCACCACAAGCAGCACCTCTAGGCAGTTTAGGAGGAACTTGATGATAGGTTACAAGTGCTAACAGAATGGGGGGGAAGGCAGAAATGGGCAGCAGGTTCCCCTCCCTTCTGTAAATACCTGTCTGTCTATCTAGACAGCTAAGCCTTATATGGTCCCCACTACCAAAGTATCTGAGTGCCTCCCAAAACCCCTGCGACTTAGGGCAGGGCTATTATCTCCATTGTACAGAGGGGAAACTAAGGGACTTGCCCAAGGTCACCCTGGGAGTCTGTGGCTGAGCAGGGAATTAAACTTGGGGCTTCCAAGTCCTAGGCTAATGCTCTAACTACTGGACCATCCTTCCTCTTGTAGCTGTGGCCTTGACATGCCCCATCCCCTCTGGACTGGGAAGGAAATGTCCCCTTTCCCCTAGGTAATGGTTGCACACAGAGAGAAGCCTTGACTCTTCTTCTCCCGCTTAACGACGGGTCTGTGTTGGAGTCCAGCTCACTGGCGCCCGTTAGCAGCCAGTTGTGGATCTTGGCCCTGGTTACATTTTTGGAGACTTTTAAAAAGCCCGAATATTTCCGAACTTAACCATAACACTACTAATGTTCTGGCCTTTACACTGCGCTGCTGCTGTGCTTGAAAAGGCTCCAGTGCAGCTGACAGACCTTCATCACGAGATGCATATTTTCCGCTGAACTTCCTGGGGAAAAGATAAACAGAACAGAAATATAAGAGACAGGCGTGTTAGCAGTGAGCAGGACACAGTGAAATGTATCCCACTGAACTTCTATGCACAGCAGCCAAAAATGGAGCATCCTGATGCCTTTTCCCTGGGTCTTGGTGTCGAAACTTCTAACAGGGTTAGCGGGTTGAAGAAAAGAGTATTTTAATTCTCATTAGCAGGTGCTAACACACCTTTGGGCCTCATTTTAGACCCAGATTTATCCCTGTGCTACATGCAGAGCTGCAGTTATCCTACTTATTACTGCCAATTATTTATATCAGGAATGCTACAGTAAATAATCCCATAAAAATGAATCCGGGTCACCGCACTTACTCCTTTTCTTATGTCCAGCATTCTGAGGTTTTGCCCCAATTTTGGCCTTTGGCAATAATGGCTGAAATGATGGTAGTTACAACAGGGCAGTTGCATCAGCAGAGCTGTGTGGGGAGCCCAGACTTGAATCGTTGAGGGCAGTGGCTGTAGTTTGGGGTTGAGGTGCATCAGCAGAGCTGAGTGTGGGAGTTCAGGTCTGGAATAGCAGGTGAGTGTTGTAGGTCAGGACTAAGGTGTATCAGCAGAGCTGTGATGGGAAAGTCTGCAGCCCTATCAGGTCTCCTGTGCTGATCAGGTCAGAGTTTAATAGGCTCACCCTCCTAGTTTCCCTAGAGCCAGTGACAGCATCTTTCTCTTCAAAATACCCGCATGCAGTGTGACACAGTACAGCCTCAAGTCAATCCCGGCATTACCACCCCCAGGCATTCAGAAATCATGAGGCAGGAGCCAAAAGCATGAGAGTGGCTTAAAAATCTTGAGTTTAAAAAATAATAATACATGTTGGGTTCCTTCTCCTTGCTTTCTGATTTCTGAGCCTCTAGGATCCACGCCAGTCTCATTTTCAACCTTTTCTGCAACCACAAAGGCTAGAAATTCCCTTAGTTTTAATTAAAAGCTGAGAGACTCTGATTCCAGCCATCGGGGCGTTAAGAATTAAACAGCGCTTACCAAAAAGGCCAGCAGTGGTAATGCTGCCATCAAGCAAGTGCCATTCCTGTGCTCCCCTGGATCCCAGGGGAGGGGGTCAACCTGGAGGCCGCCACCACAGACTCCCTTCCATTGGACAGCCCTGAGCCTAAGCCCTTCAGATACCCTTCCCTCATTTGGCTGTGCGCTCCAGTTCCTCCTCCCCGCCCCTCTGAGCTCCAGTGAGTCTCAGGAAGTGCTGGTCAGAAGCGAGAGAGCGCGTCAGGTGGAAATTGTGGTCACAGCTTCATGCCAGCTGCCCGCAAATTGGGGAAAGAACACATCACTGGGTGTCCTTCTCTGTTTTCAAAGTGTCTGAAATACGCCCCAAAACAGGAAGGATGGAAGTTAGTTAGAGAGGAAACTGCTGCTGGGAATTCACTTCAGCAGCTGCTAATTTCAAGGGGGGGATTGAGTTGGGCGTTGGCTTGTGTGGCAAGTGTGATTCAGAAGGATACAGCCAAGCCCTTACAACTTAACCCCCTCTTCCCCCCCGTAGAGAAATAATACGCCTGGTCAGACGTTCAGTGAATCCAGAAAGAACGCAGTCAGTCTGTTGAAGGAATGAGCTTTCCATGCACCAAGCCCAAGTAAATTCATCTAACAGCATTCATTTGGAAGTGAATATTCACTGATGGTTGAGTAGGCCAGGGTCTCTCAAACTGGCTACCATAGGGCACCTACACTTGGAGCAACTGAGGCCAGCCGTGGCAACTTGCTGGGAATTGGAAGGGCACAGTACATTTGCATAAAATGGACCAGATTGCAGCCACTCTTGGGCCTGATTCTGCTTTCACACTGGGGTAAATCGGGAGCAGTCGTGCTGAAGTCAGTGGAGTAGGACAGATGCAAACCAGGCATCAGTGATGGAAGAATGAGGCCCCCTTTAAATAATATGGCGGGGCAGCTTGTGGGAGCTGTAGTTACGCCCCCTAAAGGGAGCCTGTAATGGAAATGTCTGCTGGTGCTCACTGCTCTGTGCAAATCTCTCTTGCTTTTCAGATAATAGACAGTGAGAATGAAGCACTGCTGGCGGCCCTCACCGAAACACTGGATGAAATACAGGAAGATGACATGGGCCTGGCTGCCTTCCGAACTATGGAAGAAAGGGACGCGCCCAACCACACCTGTGCCTCGCCAGCCCCTCCCCCCAAACCAGTCGCCCCTACCCCGGGGGGGCCACCTTTGGCCCCTGAGGTTGATGAGCTGTCTCTAGTAAGAACCCACTTCCTACTGTTTAAGGTGGATTTGGATGAGCCTCTGATAAGCCGGCTGCATGGGTATGATAGGAAGCAAAGGTCTGAATCTTTTCATTATAGGCTTAAAACTCTTAACCGTCGATACAAAGCATATACCTGTATTGTATACGTATACATGTACCGCGCCATCTCCGTCACCATCCTCATGGGAACAAGCTGATTGCTGCTGTGTGCAAAGGGCAGTGGGTGTTAGCAGATGGGCATAATCCATTTTCCAGCCCCCCAAACCAGGGAGGATTTGGCCTGGGGCCTCAGTTTATCTGAACCCCACCACACTTGGGCTAACGGGGGTCCATTCCTGCCCCCACTCCACCCCAGAGCGCCCCATCATTCCACTGCATCCCACTAGAGCACCCAGCCATTTCCCCTGATCCCAAAACCTCCACCCATAGGCCTGGCCCTTCTCCTTCACTTTCAGGGTCTGTGTTGAACACACCTGCCCTAAAGGAGGCCTCTCTGTGGCTTTGTGAGGTTTCTGGGTTCCAATCCCACCTCTGAGTCCTTCCCGTGAATCCTGTGCTTTATCCTACCACTCCCTGGAACCCAGCTTCACTCACGGCTTGAGCAGAAGGGCCCTGGCATTGCTGCCAGGTGGTACAAGGCTTGCTGGGCCATATATAAGAGCATCCCTGCTGGTCTGATATAACCGAGCTGGGCCTGCAGCTCATTCACCAGCCAGAGCACTCCGTCCATGGGGGGGGACCCCCCTACCTCTCTGCTGTGTAATGACTGAAAGGCATGGTTTATATAAAGTGCATTGCAGCATCTAGTGGTGAAAGTGTGCATTTCCACTTCACACAAAAGTGCGTGTGTGGGGGTGTATATATCACACACAGTGTGTATGTGTATATATAGGATGTATACGTTGCAGGGGGAAAGCACTTACACTTATTATAAATGGGAAGTGCACAGTTAAGCCACTGGGCAACCCCTGTTGAAATTTCACTGCAGTACCTGACCGAGATAGCAGAAACGCTGTTATGTGAACCCCCCACTTCAACAACCATTGTCATGGGCCTGGTTTTAAAGGGAGCCTCTAAATTTGCAGGCCATCTTTGAAGACCAAGCCCTAGATCTTGCACTTCTGTACGTTCCCACAGAGCCTAAGCAGCTGCCTTGCTATCGATCTAGGCTTCAGCACTAGCACGACGCGTGTGGAACATGGAATGTTTTTAAAAAAAATGTTTTGAACAGAAGAATATGCTAACCCTGTGATTGGAAATGAGTATGCCATGGTGCTGTGTAACCTAAGGAAATTCCAGCTCAGCTGTTGTCACCAGACCCTCTTGATGGGATTTCAGTGGAATTCACATCAGGGTCACCTTGGGGGAGATCCCCAATAAATACTTGGCACTTACACAGAGCTTTATATCTTCAAAACACTTTGCAAGCTAATTGATTAATTCAAGCCCCTTTGGATCATTACTGCCAAATAATCCTTGCACGGGGACTCATGTGAGCTGCCCAAGTCAGACACATACATAGAACTAAAACCACCACAAATTGGTTTGGTGGGTTATTTAAATGCCCCAGCAGTTCTAGTGACTTTAATAGGAGGTGCCGTGGTGTACAATGCAGTGTGGTTTTGGGCAAGCAAATTCACCTCTTTGGGCAGCCTTTTCCCATCTTGCATAGCTACAGGGGTGTTATGAGCGGCAATGTGTCAATGCTTGCAAAGTGTTCTGAAGACATAAAGCACGTCCACAGGCTATAACATTCTTTACCTGCAGCCAAGTAGCATGCAGAGAGGTGTGAAATTCTTTCCTGCTTGGTTCTATGATCCTTACAGCTGACAGTCCCAGCCTGAGCCAAGGGCAGATACAAGCACACTAATGGTTTGTGGCTCTTGGCTTCAGTGATTGGAGATCACTGAACTCACCTCATATGTGTGCAGTAGAGGTTAGCACGCGATCGATCGCTGTTCGCGCTGGAATTCCCATTCTTTTTCTCGACACTTCTCTTTTTTAGCTGAAGAAGTTGCTTCTTTCTCCGTCCCACGTGCCTCCAAGCTGTGAGGCTCAGAGAGAAGGGCGTGCACGACGCCAGGGGCCCCCAAAATCCAGACCCCAGCGACCCTGCACAAAGGTATTTCCCAGCCCAGCTGCCATGGCCCCGTCCCAGCAGGGAATGCTAGGGATGCCCCCCCGCCTTCCCGTCTCCTCGTCGCCCAATCTCAAGACTGGCATTCAGAAAACAAGCCAGCCAAATGATGGTTCCATGGAGGGATAAACAGCCTCTGAGTGAAGCTACTGGGGGATAATGAGCCCTGGGGATGAAGCTGGTTGAAAACAGATATGGCCTAACAGTGTCATGATCTGAAGGGAAAGTGCTGTGTAGGGGAAATAGTCTGTCTCAGTGTGGACTGTCTAACCCCGAAGGGATTCTGGAGAGATCCTAACTACCCTATCTGTGCATTTGGGGCAGCTTGTTTGCTGTGGGGCTGAGGGTGAAAGCCTCTCACAGTTTCACTGAAGTCAGTTCTTTGGAGTTCTGATTTATAAAATCCCCCCTTCCCAATAAATTATAGTAGAACTTGCTCTTGGTTGAGTTGACTTATCCCGGGGAGAGCTGCATGCAAAATTGCAGAGCCCAAACCAATCATTTAAGTTAATCCCCTGAAATCCAACACAAGCCACCATCAAAGATTTTCCATTTGGATAATGGAAATTGTACAGTGCATCAGACAGGTGGACTTAGATTGCCTGGGAAAGGCAGAGAACCTTTCTCTCCTAGGTAGCGGGTGCAATTCAGCCCAGGTCAGTTGTAACCAAAAGCCATTTCCATCTGCCGGCTCTTGGGCAGCTTGAATGAAACAAATTTTGGAGCAGGATGCTCAGTCTGTTCAGATCACAGAGACCACCACGTCAGTGATGGGCAGCTTGACAAAAAAGTCAAGCATGGAAGGGCTATGAAGATGGAGCCCCCTCATTCAGAGAGGCGCTCTAGAAGGCTGCGGTTTGCCCTGCGTCTGACTAGATATGACATTCCAGGGTGCAGTCCAGAGCAGAGAGGGGCTGTGCTAAACTGCAGATTTGCCTAGTCTCCTGGCTGTCTCAAGACTTTATATGTAAATTGAGATAAGCACACATTCCTTTGTTTAAGAGAGGCCTGCTTGACAAGTTTTGCCTAATCAGGGCTACGTGAGTTTGAACATGTGCCACTGTCAGCATTCAGGGGGAACTCATAACTTTGCATATCAGTGCTACACACATTTCACCATGGTATTACTGACCAGCAAGTTACTGGTTTTCAAATGATACCTTACAAGGCATATTTTGTTCAAAGACTGTTACAATAGTGTGCAGGGTGTGAATACAGCTTAGTGTGCATTCCGTCACACTAAGCCACCCCAGTTCTCTGGCTAACGAAAAGCCTGTGGTTTACAAGATGGGCAGGCTAGCGTGGGTGACCATGATGAATTGGGACCAAGGCACTATGGGCGTGTCTGCACTGCAGCTGGGAGGTGTGATTCCCAGCATGGGCAGACAGACGTGCACTAGCTCCACTTGAGCTAGCATGGGAAAAAATTGCGGCGTGGGCGGTGGCTCAGGCTAGCTGCCCGAGCTCCAAATCAGGGCGTTGGGCGGGCCTGGATTCAAGCAACCAATCCAAACTGCCACTGGTGCCGCAATGTCCATGCTGCTATTTTTAGTGCACTGGTTTGAGCGGAGCTAGTGCAAGTCTGTCTGCCTGGGCTGGAAATCCCGCCTCCCAGCTGTAGTGTAGACATACTCTCTTAGGCCAAGTCCGCTTCCCCATCCGTTCGCAGCCAGTTCTCAGAATCCTCCCAGAGGCGTCACTCAGAGGCTGTTCGTCATCCCTGTCTGTTCCAAAGAAGGAAAGCAACCTTCATCCACTCTCCCCAGAGGGCAGAGGCTCTTCGTGCGCTGCCTTGCCTGACCCATGGTCTCAGGTCAGGGATCAGACCCGGCAGCAGTAGGAGCCCAGGCAGCAGATGAAGGAACCATTGCTATTGAACGTTCACGTGTCTCCACTGAGATGTAATGAGCTGTGATTCGGCCCACTCAACTGGCTGTGATGGAGTAGACATACCTAGGGCAGAGATCTCCATAACCACCTTGAGGACAGCTCCCAGTAGACCACTGAGGCCGGATGTGCCTCCTTCACTGCTAACAAACAAACCCTGAAACACTGCATTGTTTGCCGATTCTTTGCAGGGATGACTGAGCCTGCCTTAGTAACTCTGTGCTTACCACGTTCGGCAGGGCCTGGGCCTGGAGAGCTGTTCTCACTAAAAATACTCAGCCCTTGTTTCAAAGTGGCCTTGTGTACCCAGGCAGAGTGGAGCCTGCCTACTGGCAGTGCATGACTGGGTGTGTGCAGGGCAGAGGGGACAGGAAGCCGCTGCAAACGAGCAAGGATAATACACGGAGCGCCAAGTATCCTCGGCCCTTCCATTATCACAGGGGCAGCGCAGGTTAATTATTTATAATTGTTCAGAATGTCCTAATAAATGTTGCATACTGTCTAAATCTGGGAATGTGGGAACTCGCTCCAGCCTCTGCAGCGGAGACTTTGCTGCGAGCCGAGGCCGGCAGCTTGTGCCATTAGGGAGGTCCTGCGGTCACTCCGTGCTAGACTGGTTCAGTGAAGCAACTACTTTGTCCATGTAACCAGGGCTCAGAAACAGGCCCTGCTCCCCAGAGAGGGCCCACTTCCTTACTCTGCTGGGTGAGACAATGGACCCAGGGTCTATTTCCCCCATAGCATTGTTCAGTGAAGTAACTGGACCTGGCACGTGTCCCTAGTGGGTTTGTTGCGCCCACCGAGTGTATTTCTGCATGTGGGGAGTCTTGTGGTGCAGTAGTTAAACAGCCTCATTTTAGGGCTTGGGGGCTGAGTCTGTTCTCACGGGGGCATCTCTTTTCTGTCTCTGAAGGCGGAGGGTCCCCGGGACAGAAAGTTGAGCTCTCTCCAGGCTCAGAGTCGGAGCTGCACAGAGCTGCACAAGCACCTCACCTCCACCGCACGCTGCCCACAGACCAAAGCCACCTGGCTGCCTGACGAGCACCAAGGCAGCAGCAGCCGCTCCCCTCTGAGTCACTCTGCACACAGTGGAGACGACAGCGACTCGAGCGAAGACTCGCTGAGCTCCAGTGAAGTCAGGGTGACGCCTCGCTCCTCCAAGGATGGCACCAGCAATCAATTGGCCAGCGAGAAGGCCATGCACACAGTGGTGAAGCTCATCCGCTACATGCATACCTACTGCCTTCCTCCGAGGAAGCTGCCTCTCAGAGACCCTGCAGATGTGAAGCACCAGCACTGTAATAGCCCCTACAAGAGAGCAAAGCCAGACTGCACTTTGCAGATACCTCCCCTTTGCAGCCAGGAGAGCCGGACAGCCTGCCCCTTGCAAACAACGGCCGGCTGCAAGAAGCCTAGAGCCACATGGCCTGAGTTCTCCATCCTGAAGGAGCTACTGGCCCGGGACCTGCTGTGTGACGTGAGCAAGCCGTACCGATTGGCCAAACCCGTGTACGCTTCCTTGGTCAGGCCTCATGGCTCCAAGTCTCCTGGAGCATCTGCTCAGGAGTCTGAGGGCTCTCCTGGGAGATATCAGGCCAGAGCCAAAATGACTCTGGAGAAAGCAGAGCTAAGGCAAAGCCCCAAGGCCGAGTCCGAACCCAGGAGAGAAACCAGCAGCCCAGACGATGCCACTGGGAACTATGTGGCTCTCCCAGCCCAGCAAACCTCAGGGAAAGTGGGACGGAAGCAGGAGAGTGCGATTTATGCTGTCCGGCGCTCCAAGAGACTCAACCCTGAGCTTGGCCACTGGCTGTCATTTCTTGATGAGCCTCCCCCAGAGCCATCTCTCCCCAGCGAGGCAGCCGAGAGCCAGGCAAAGGATGCTCTCGCCTCCCAGGAGCCCGCATTGGGCCCAGCCCTGGAGAACTTCGATGCAGAAGAACCAGCGGCAGAGGTGGAGGTGGGCGGCACAGACGAGGGGGACAGCAGGTGTCAGAACCACCCAGAGACCCAGACCCCCCCGCTGGGGAGCCCGGGTGAGGGGGAAGGATGTGAGGTGGATGAGAGCCAGCACGGCACCTCGTTGCATGAAACAGGTAAGGAGGAGAGAGAGTGCAGGGGCCTAGATGTGAATTAACCCCAGCACTGACCTGGCATTGCCAAAACACCCCTGCTGACTCTGTTCTTCCCAGGCCATCAGTGCATGAGGGGCTTAGCACGGGCTGAGCTGGTCTGCGGTGTTTTAAGCACTAGCCCTGCATGTCAGACCCTGTGCGCTCGCTGGGCGGTCAGTCACTTGTAGCACTGCTGCTGCCTGGCTGACATAGGAAGCATTTCTGCACGTGCCCGAGCACTGCAGACCCCATAGCCAGTGGGGCAAACACCAAACTTCTCCAGCACCCTTGGGTTTTTCCTGTGCAACTTGTGGGGTGCATAGTCCAGTGGGCAGGGCGAGGGCTGGGACGCCACCTCTGCCATTGGGTCACTGTGACCTTGGGCAAGCTGCTTCCCCTCTCTGTGCCTCAGTTTCTCTATCTTTAAAATGGGGGGTAAGGACACAGATCCTCCTTTGTGAAGTACATTGAGATCTATGGCTGGCAAGCACAAAATACGTGTCCAGTAGTATGTGTTCATCCAAAGACACTGTCTACAGAGTGAATCACTGCAAAACCACCTGTGAAGGATCGCCCCATTTTCTCATCATGTAGAATACGACCCCTCCAGCTGAGGAGCGGGCCGGAGCGCCCCCTGGAGCATCTTGTAATACTATTCATTATTAGCAGCACCGTAGCATGTGATTGTTGAAAGCACTTCACAAACATCATGTGATTAACCCTCACAACGTAGGCAAGTATTATCCCGTTTGGTAGATGGGGAAACCAAATCACAGAGAGGCAAAGTCACTTGCCTAGCCCACCCAGCAAGCTGTGGCCAAACTAGGTCCAGAACTCAGAGCTCCTGGTGCCCAAGCCCACACCTTATCTGCTAGCCCACGCTGCCTCCTCTTTCTGGGTGTGATGCAGTCAATCAGTCTGAAGGGAATGCAGCATGTTCAGTAATTCTGCTTCTTTCCGTGTCTTTCAGAAACACCCACATGTCTCACGCTGTCCTTGGCACAAACGTAAGTGTAAAACAAAATACTTACCAGCAATTTAAACCCAACCTGGTGGCAGTCTGGGCCAGCATGACTGCCAGGTGGCCTGTAGTTTTGCCTGGATGGAAATTTCAACGTTAAAAGAGCCAGCCAGGCAAAACGGCAGGACTTTTACCAGTCAGGCGAAGAGGAGGTGCAGCAGGAGGAGACGTTTGACTAGCTGTGGCCTGTGTTTGAAACATAGTGTCTTGAGCTGGGATCCGAAATGCAAGTGATAGCATAACTCCAGGCCCTCAAACTCAGGGCAGGTTATGCCTACGGATTTCTCTGCTGAAGGCCTTAGAAGTGCCATATGCTGGAGAGAAGATAGCGGGGGCACTTCTCTGGCTCCTTTCCCCGGAAGTAAGGACTTGCAGCTCTGGCTGTGAGGGATAAAGACACTCCAGCAGAAATGTCTCTAGCTGCCTGTTCCTCTGTCTCAGCTGGGAGGGAAAATGGAAATGCTTCAGAGGCTTGGATTTTGCCTCCCCCCACCAATCATGTACTAGCCCTGATCCCACAGCGAGTCAGAGAGGGACACAGTAGGCGTCCTGTATGGGTGACATCTCTTCCTGTTCGCCTTTTGGTCGTGGTCTCTGTGCTGCTCTTTCAGCAGTACTCTCAGTCTCTGACGTCCATATGAAAACCTCCCCCCTGCTCTAATGTTCTTCTCCTCTCCAGTGATCCTACATTTGGGAAGAGGAACTTCGAGCAGGTGCTGACTGTAGAGCTGTGTGGGACTGCAGGTAAGCCACTCACATAAAGAGGCAGTGCTCCCTTCCTTTGTTGTTAGGATTGTCTCTGTGTACGTTGGAAGGTGAGGGGAAACAATGCCAAAAATTCTGTGTGAAATAGTCTGGCGCTAACCGCTTCTAGATGTGTGTGTGGGGGAGTAATCTGAGGAATTATTTAAACAGTGTAAATATAATGGATTTTAGTAATAATAACCTACATTTCTATAGTGCGTTTCATCTGAAAGGATCCCTCAGCACTTAACAGCTACTTATTTAAGCAATTCAGAGACCACTGAAATGCAACCGCCTCTGGGGTGGAACATAGCAGCTGTTCAATGGTGCACAGCAACACTGCACAACAGATCCATCCAGGAAGTGAGGAGGAATCCTGTATTGAACTGAAACTATGGAAAATACAAGGCGCCAAATTGTACATTCTCCACTTGAATTTGGTCAGAACCCCAAGGATAAAGTTAACTGTTAATGGGAACATTTCCACTGACTTTAGTGGGGGTTGGATTAGGCCCCAAATCCTTGCTTTTCCAAAAATTGCTATAGGATTGACCAGGACTATATGAACTGGGCTCATGACTGGTCTGCTGTTGAGGGCATTTGCCAGAGAGGTCTCCCTTCCAAGCACTGCCCAGGTCCAAATCTGCTTGGCTATCTAGATGTAATGATACGCAACAACTACAGGCTAAATGTATGCTGTAACAAGCACATGGGCTAATTTTCAGAGGTGCAGAGTGCCTGCTGACCTCAGCTGCCACATGGGTGCCCAGCTCCTCTGACAATCCAGTCAAAGGCCTTTCTCACCAATGTGTTTTGAGGGGGAGGCAGGAAGGGGATCCTGTGGGTCCCTCTAGCTGCAAATGACTGTGGTGTTGCAAATACCCCCTTCTGAAGACAGGAGGCCAGCAGTAACTCGCAGGGGGGCCCTCGCTACAGAGTAGAGGGTTAGCTCCTCTTGCCATGACCAGTTGTGGTAATAGTGGGAAAGCTCTGCTCAAAGAGTTTCACTCTTGTGGTTTGTTGTGGGGGGGTCAAGGTCTCACACCGCCTACCACTCCGCCGTACAAGCCTGCTGAGGAGGACCTGTATAAGCCGGACATTCCCCATGGGTCAGAGAAGGAGGAAGCCACCATCACCGCCTCCATCCCGGGGCCAAGAACCTCAGCAGTGGCAGTCGACGTGTCAGCTTCCAGGAAACTCATGAAGAAGCACCCAGAGCGAACAGAGCTTTATGCACACCTGAGCCGAGCTGCCGTGCGCCCTTCCTCCTTGGAGCAGCAGGGGCTGCTGAAGCGGCCATTTTCTCGCTCTTTCGGGGACCACGACTACTGCCAGGTGCTGAAACCTGAGGCCACGCTCCAGAGGAAAGTGCTGAAATCCTGGGAGCCCCAGAGCCACGCGGAGGGCGAGCTCAAGCGAAGAGTGCCAGACTCACACTATCAGGGGTCGGGCCAGGGCAGCAAGCAGGGGAAGGGTGAGGCCCTGTGGAAGGAGTGCAGCAAACAGCTCAGAGACCAGGAGATCAGAGCCAGCTTAACCAAGCACTTCGGCTTCCTGGACAGCGCCCTTGAAGACGAGGACACGGCCTTCTGCAAGACCCCCGAGTATGACACTGTCTTCGAAGATAGCTGCAGTGAGAGCAGCTCCCCCGTGGAGGAGGAGGAGGAGGAAGAGGAAGAACATTGTGAGCATCCATTGGAATCCAAGCTTTGTTTGCGCAGGAACCCACTTGCCAGATCCAGTTTGCACCATTGTTCCCGGAGCAGATCCAGTTCTGGGTCTTCGTGCTGCAGGTCCAGGTCTCCAGCAAACCGACGGACTTTCAGGTATAGTTGGGCGGCTGGCAGGAGGGGAGGGGTGGGACTGATGAGTCCCAGCCTGTAAGCACATCTCAAGCAAAAGAAGTTCTTGGGGGTTTATACTGGGGGTGTCAGAGAGGCAAGTGAACAGAGCGCTGGCCTGGGCTCTGCCACCAAATCCTTGTGTGACCTTGAGCAAGTCACTTCTCCATCTCTCTGGGCCTCGTTTTCCCCATCTGTCAAATGAGGATAAATTTGTTTTCCTCTGTGAAGCACCGTGAGATGCCAAGACAAAAAGCCGGTGCTAGAGACGTGCCAAGCGATGTTCTCGCGTCAGTGTGACGAACACACGGACCCCGAAGCGAAGCCGAGGTGGTCCCCCCCACTCCCAGAGATACATCCAAGCATTCAACCCCAAAGATCACTCAGGTGTTAAGCTTCAGGCATCAGCCCTGACACACCGTACAGGGCAGAGTTAACACTGAACACTTCCACAGAGCATAGGTGCCGACGGGAAAAAAATAGTGGATGCTCAGCTCCCACCAGCAGTCCCGCGGATCAGCTTCTCCCCCTCCCCGCTAGCGCCTCCCGCCCGCTGCGATCCGTTGTGCAGGAGGCGCTGGCGGGGAGGGGGAGGAGTGGGCGTGGGGTGCGCTCGGTGGACGGGGCGGAACAGGGATGGAGTGGGCATGGGAAGAGGCAGAGCAGGGGCAGGAAGACGCAGGGCAGGGGTGGGATCTTGGGGAAACGGGTGGAGCGGTGGTCAAGCACCCACCAGCAAATCATAAAGCCAGCGCCTCTGCCACAGAGCATCGGTGTGCAGAGCACCTAGTCTGCGCATGGCATGCACTGCATATCGATCCCAGGCCCTTCCAACTGTCCAGCCCAACAGGGGAGAGTTCAGGTGAAATCGCCTCCATGGGCTGAGTCCAACGACATTGATTTTAGTTCATAGTGATAATACACGGGTGGCTGCTTGACACTGGTCAGTCAGGCAATGCTTGACCTATGTGAGGGTGGGTTTCTCTGGTGGTACAAGGAGCAAGGTCACAGCCAGAATTGGGGAAGAGCCCGGAGCTCCTGGGGAAGGGGAGAGCTACAAGGAGGCAGGAGGAGATAGGGAGCCACATCAAGTATCTGTAAAGAATTATTTCCCTGGTGGCTTAAGTCCTGGAACCAGGCCTAAAGAGGCTTGGTTTGGTTTGGGAAGCCAGGCTCTTTGGAGGATCCACACCCGGCATCAGTGGAGCCTGCTCACCAGGAGTCTCTTGAGTTAGAGATTTTTTAAAAGCTTGTGCCAGACACGGCAACTTGATTGTGCCTCCACTTCCTTTTGCCTGCCAAAGCTCCCCCTGCAGGATCCCTGCTCCGCACTGAACTGCTCTCTCTTGCTTGCTTACAAACAGATGTGAATACAGCGAGCAGTGTCAAGGGGGAAACGCGAGCCGGGACCAGATTGAGAAGAGACGCGACAAGGCCATTGTAAGTGACCCGCAGGCTCCGCGGGGGTGCTGCGCTGAACTAGGCGGAAGCAGAGGGCCTTCCAGTGGGAGCAGATGGTTTCATCCTTTTGAAGCCTGTTTAAATCTTGGGACAAAGCAATTCACAGCCCCACTCATTCATCTCCCACTCCAGAAAGGAGACGGTGGAGAGTATTGGCCCTGGCTGTGGCATTCCTGGGGGCGGGGCCAATTTTAAACAAGGGCACGGGGAAAAGATAAAGAGCAAGCTATTGACACTGGCAATATACAGAATCCCTGGCACTAGAGGAATTCAGTCCACAGCTTCAGTGCGCTCGGAATTAGCAATTAGGGCTGGGAACTTGGGGAATACTTGGAATTGCTAAGAGATTATTGAGCTGAGCCTCACTGCATATAAAAAGCAACAGACATACACAGAAAGCCTGTGTGTGTGTAATGATAGTAATTTATTGCTCTTCTGTATTGCCTCATACACCCCCCTCACACAGCTCTGGCATTTTTTCCTCAGCACACGCTGAGTTCCACAGACAGGAATTCTCAGTAACATTCTTACAGTTACACTTCCACAAGTAGAACGCTGCAAAGGCTGAAAGGATGAAGTAGAAAGATAAAGGAAAGAAAATGTGCATGAAAAGAAATCGGCTGTTTGAGGCTCCTCAGAGAGCTGTTTACGCCGAGGGGCCGGATCTTTGCTTTGCATGTGCTCAGAGACTTGGGGGCATTGTCCAGCAGTGGGATTCCCCAATGGGTAATGCCAGGGGAGCAGCAGGGAGGCCTGGTAAAAGGGCGGGCCTGAGCTGCATTGGTTGTGCTTGTTCAGGGTGAAGGCCGGGTGGTGTACATCAGAAACCTCTCCAGCAGCATGAGCTCCAGTGAACTGAAGAGACGCTTTGAAGTGTTTGGGGAGATCCTCGAGTGTCGGGTTCTGACCAGGAATAACAGGTGTGTTGAGCGCGAGCTCAGGCCTACACCAGGCTAAGCAGTGGGAATGCTCTTAGGGCTTTTCGGACGTAGGGCGCATGGCTGGCTGACTCTTCCTCATCGTTGAATGGGGATGGCCTTAAAACAGCACAGTCCCTTGGGTGTACATCGCATCCCAGGGCTCACAAGGTTAAGCAGAGCTGTCTGTAAATTCCCCCTTGGGCCAAGGTGGGCGTGGGAGGCCCGTAGAACTGATAAGATACCACAGGTGCAAGCGAGATGCACTGTACAATTCCTGCATGTGCCCTCTGTAAACCAAGCTACGTGATATGTGGCTCTCAGCCCCTTAGGAGATAAGGCTCATCACATCCCTCTCCCTGGTCAGTCACCTCTTGACTCCTCTCTTTGGCTGCTCAGGGGGGATAAATACGGCTTCATCACCTACCGGTGTTCGGAACACGCCGCCTTATCGCTGAAGAACGGCGCCTCGCTGAGGAAGAGGAACGAGCCCTCGTTCCAGCTGAGCTATGGTGGCCTCGGCAACTTGTGGACCAGATACACTGACTTGGGTGAGAGAGCAGGCGGTCCCCACTGGTGAGCCAGGCTCCCATTTCCTTAGGGCAGAGGGAGTTTTTATGGCCCTCCGTGAATGCCAAGGCCCAAACCTCTCAATGGGGTGCTGCAGCTCTCCGGCTCAGTGTTCCCCAGTGAAGTCACCTGGGAGGCACCTGCCTTGCCCATTAAACCCTTGTGGGTCTGGATTCGTTGCCCCAGTCAGACTTCTCCTTGACTGGGAGTTTCCTTTAGTAATGTGCCACAAGGGGTCATTTAATCGCCACAGCTTGGAGGTGCAGCAGCGCTGGGAGATCTCTGAACGTCAGGGAGCACAAGGGGAAGTGCCGCAGCAGGGCTGCAAGGCATGCCTTTCCCAGGCTAGCCGGGGGGAAGCATCTAGTCTTCAGAGTGGAGGAGAAAACAAGGCTCCCCGTAGCCCACACTCCAGCTGGTCCTGCTGAGTGCTGCAGCACTGCAGGCCAGTCCGTGGCAGCCAGCAGGGAAAAGTGGCAGGAATAGACAGACACATACGCCTGTGGAAAGGGCTTTCCCAGGGAGCTGCTTTGTGAAGAGTGGCTAAATTACCCTGGCATAACTATAACAACACATTGCACTTTCCAACTCATTTCATCCCGGGACCTCAAACCACTTTATAGACATGAATTAAAGCCTCACAACTCCCATGTGACGTGAATAGTTATTAGCCCAGTTTCACATACTGGGAAAGTGAGGCACAGAGAGGCAAAATGTCCTGCCTGAGGACACAGAGTGAGTCCATAGTAGAGTCAGGATCAGAAATAGGAACTTCTGAACCTTAGTCCCAGGAACTAACCACTAGATCACACCTCTTTCATCAAATTTATGGGTAGCAACTGGAAACCCCCCGTCCCATGATAGTGTGATGCATCTGGCAATGTCTGATTCAGAGTGTTCCAGGCCAAGCATTTGTGCAATCAGATTCCACACACTTTATGTGGATGTTTAATCCAAAAAAAACCCCAAAAACCAAAAAGTTGTTAAAAGAGCATTAAGGTTGCAAAGCCAGTCACTCAAAAATTAGTTCAGCCCCCCTGGTGTGTACAAATTATGATACCATCTTAAATTACATGATCACAGACTATTTTCACCACAGGATCCCTGCCTCATTCGGTGAATGAATAGTTCTTCAATACTTCTTTTTATCCTCTTCATTCAGCGTATGGGCCCCAGTCTTATTTAGTGCACACCGTTTGAACCCCACATGAATACAGAACTATTAATATGACCCTGGGCATTTCTGTGGTCCTTATCACTATAGTAGTGGAGTGCATCACAACATTTAATGCTTTTTTTTACAGCCCCCTATGAGGGGAGGGGCCAGGGGGCATTGCTACGTGCGGAACTGAGGCACAGAAATTAAAGCCAAAACTGTCAAAGTGTCGATTAATTTGGGCTTGAGATGCCCAGCGCCTGATTTTTCAGAGCACTTAGCATGTAGAGCACTGTAGAGCTCCCCTTGACCTGAGTTGCTGCTGTGAGTGCTCAGGATTTCTGAAAATCAGACCCCAGGGTATCAAGTCCAGCCCCCAGAAAATGAGGAACACACAGTGGCCATTTATGAAAATATTGGTGTATGTGACTTGCTCACATCACACAGGAACTCTGTGGCAGAGGCAGGGATAGAATCCAGTGCTCTAGGCCAGCGTTCAGCTGCTTTAATCATGAGACCATCTTGTCTCTTCCTTCTGTCCCCTGCCTCATTCACTGTACACCTTCCAACTTCCGTACCGAGTGACGCAGGGGTCCTGTAGGCCAGAGGTTCTCAACTAGCTGGGGCTCAGGAGTCATTTTTAAATGTTGATAGCCTGTTGTGACTCAGTAAAAAGGCCCGGGAAGAGGTTGGGTACCGCCACTACAGCAAGAGGGAGGCCCTGGGGAGCACTGCAAAGTTTGCCCTGCATTCACCTCACAAATTTGGCCTGGCTGGCCCCCCATCATCATGACAGAGAGGCTGCGGGGCCAAACCTGAGCAGCACTATGACCCTGGAGGTTGCAACGTCCAGAGCAGGTAGCTGAGCCCAGCCAGCCCTATGGGACCAGAGCCTCTGGAGCGGCCACACAGCCCTTTAAAGTACTGGTGACCCAATTCTGAGTCGCGACTCATGGGTTGAGAAACCCTGCTGTAAACAACAGCCTCATTCACCCGTGATCACCGTCTGTCCTGTGCACTGAATGATGCAGGGCTCTTGTGCAAAAAATAGTATGCAATCATACTTTATCATAATGAGGTGAACAGGAGTGGACTGAATTAAGGGGGCATGGGCAACTTTAAATCTGGCATTTCCTAACTTCTGAGAGCTTGGCTTTGCAACCGCAATGTTCTTTTAATGTAGGGGTGTTTGGGTTTTTTTAAGTAATTTCCTACATGGATTAAAAACTTAAAACATTTGAAAAACAAACTTCATCCTGTGGACATATTGAACCCCATATGGGTCATCAGCGTGGTTTGGAGCTTTAGATCCCTAGCACAGTCCTCCATCACTAAGGTAATGGAGTAACTGGTAACAGTAGAAGGCTATTAACGTCCCTGTGGGCCTGCCACTACCAGGAATGGAGACATGCACTTTGCCAGTGAGTTTCACAGCCATGTGCTAGCAGCAAAGGAATGTTGAGACACAGGAATCCTGGGTTGTCCAGGTTCTATAGGGGAGTGTGTTCTAGTGGTTACAGACCCTTCTGCCTCTGTCCTGCCCTAGCCTTTCCCAGTCCCCTCTTCTCTTATTCTGCCGTTTTCCCCTCTCCCATTCGAGTCAGGCGGCTTCTTCCTTCTCCTCCATGCTGCACAGAAGAGAGAGTTTCCTTTCTCTTAGTTTCAGTCGCCTGGCGCCACAGAGGAGCAGTTGCTTCCTGTAGCAGCCAGGATGAGCAATTGTGGGGAAAGCCTTGTTCAGCCCCTCCATCACTGAGCTGGAGCATGCTCAGTCAGGCCGGTTGGCACAGAGGAGCCGCGAGGGGACAGAGATACTCAGTGCAGATGGAATCTTCAGAGAACTTAGCTGCCAAACTCTAACCAGTCTGTACTGATCATGTCTGAACTGACATTTTTCAGAGGCTCAGACCTTGCCCAAATTTGGGCACATTTCCATAGGAATGGGGAAAGGCATGGCCCTGACACCAGGGTAACTCCCCTGCCAAAGTTCAAGCCCTCGCTCCAAATCATGGAGCTGTGAGAGCTTCTTAATGAATCAGCTGTAAGAATTTTTTTAACCTGGGCAAAACAATGTATTTTTTCCTTAGTCTCAGTCTCAGAAATGGCTGGACTGTTTTAGCTGAAACTTTTCCAAAAGAATTAGCTTGAGTCAGACACCCGGCATGGGAAATTTCAGACTAAAGTTTGGCAAAGTTAGAATCAACTGGAAACAGTTTCTTATAACAGGAAGCATTGAACAATCTTAACTATAGGCTCTGCTACCAGCTCTGCCTACAACAGAAAACAAGTAATTGCCCAGGATTTTCATGGAGAAATCCCTCTCTGCTCTGTCGAAAAGAGAAGGCTTTTCTCTGAGATGGGGGGTACACTGCACACTCCACTGGATGAGAGCTAAGAGAAAGTGAGCTCATCTACTGCCAGATTTGTTAGGGTGCTCTGTCAGATGGGGAGCGGCTGGTCAGATTGCTGTTGGGAGTGAGAGTCACAGTCTAATTTACATCTAATTAAACAGAAAATCCAAACCAACTTTTTTGAGGCAGCAGCATGGACTGATTATTCGACTAAAACCCTGGAGGTCCTGAGTTCTAATAGCAGCTGCTGTTACTAATTCACTGGGAGCCAGTTTGATCTAGTGGGTGGGGCAGTGGCTGGGCCTCAGGAGAACTCGGTTGTGTTCCTGACTATGCCACTGACTTGCTATGTGATCTTGGTCAAATCACTTCACCTGTTTTCCCTCGCAACCTTTGTCTGTACTATCTAAACTGTAAGCTTTTTGCTGCAGGAACTGTCTCTCACTATGTGTTTGTACAAATACTTAGCACAAAAGGCCCCAGTGGCTGAGGCCTCTAGGTCCTACTCTAACACATCATAATAATAACATGAGAATGAGCAAGTCAGAACACCACTCTGTGCCTCGGTTTCCCCATTTGTTAAATGGGGACAATTCCTGCCTTATGGGGGAGAGTGCTAGTGCAGATTAATTAGTCCACCCATGTGAAGTGCTTTATAAGTCTTAAGTACGATTAAGTAGCTACACTGATCTGCAAAGAGAAGCAGGATGTCAATGCTTTGTGACCTCGGCAGATGTCCTGCACCCCTGACTATCTCATACTCTGTATCTGCCCTTACCAGATTCCAATGTGGAGGAGTCATCCCCGGCTCCAGTGAAAAGCAAGTACGAGACCATGGATTTTGACAGCTTGCTGCAGGAGGCCCAGCGAAGCCTGCATCGATAACAGCCTTAACCTTGGAGGAACACCTCAATACCTCAGTCAAGGCACTTCCAATATGTTTACGTTTTCGAAGAAATTATTAAGTATATGAAAAGAGAGAGAGAGAGAGAGATTGAGAGAGACTGCTGTCCCTTTAAATTGATGTTTACATTGAACAAAGCTGCTTCTGTCTGTGAGTCCCCATGGTGTTGATGTTCCACTGCCACACATTAGTATCCTTGCTTCTGACTGGTTGTTTTGGAGTGAGCCTTCTCTTTCCCCTGCCTTCCCCGGGTCCCCCAACATCCACCCACGCTCCCGGAGTGGAGTTGCAGCTGTGTTCACCATAACATTTTTTGTCTGTAGTGTGTGATGATGAAACTGTTAATTGTGAATAGAATCAGGACTATAAACTAATTTTTAATAGAAGAAAAAAGTATATACTTAAAAATGTATTTATGGCTCAGATGTACTGTAATTCAGATTTATTGTATCGCTTCCTTGATTTTTAACTATGCACTGTAATGAGGCACTAGCCACTGAGCAGATGGGGGTCAGTCCTGGATTAATCACCGAACCAGAGTTTTCCCCTTCAGCTGTGGAGTGAGCCAGCCCGGGCCCCAGGCCTTGGTGAACAGGAACAGGATAGGGCCGGAGTTTGGCACTCCAGTGTGTTGGAAAAGCCATTCTTCCTGCTTGCGTGGCTGGAAGTCCTGGGTCTCCAGCTGTCAATCTCGGGCTGCCTGAGACTGAACATGCTGGTAAGCGATGAGTTTAGTGGTTTGGCACCGGCTGGCCCGGAGCTGGCGCTGTTGCACAGTGGTGCAGCTTTGTGGGACTGGGGGAAGGGGAGTTATAAGGATGTAGTGTTAGGACACTATCAAATTGGGCACCATGGGAGTTAATCGCTGCAGGCCACTTTGGTGATGGAATCAGGCACCATCCAGTGAAGCTGCTGTCCTGCCTTGAGAGCCTGGGAGAGAGTGAATGCGAAAAGCCCACAAAGAGCCATCCCTGTTCATCCCGCCATACACAGGCAGGCGCCTTGGTCTTGCAGTAGGTGAGGATCACATCTCCACTTAGATGATCAGCTAAAGCCTCTGTGTGATGCTGCTGGACCCGCCCCGGCTCCATCCGTTGGCTGGCTCAGCTGGAGCAAAGCGACTCGCTGGGTGTGTCGCGCACAGCGACTTCCACACCATGCAGGGGGACTGGGTGAGAAAATTCTCCTTTCACTCAGACTGGCAGCTAGATGGCATGGCAGCTAAGCTGAACATCCCTGCCCCGCGCAGCATGCCACCCTTCCTTTGAGTGGTGTCTGATAAGCCATAGACCTACCCAGTCCCACTAGGAAGTTAGCAAACCCGATCTCCCTATTGACCCCTCTTGGCTATCACAATCTCTTCAGTGCTCCTCCTTTCCCCAGGCTCCTGACTAGCAGAGCACGAGTGATGGAGGCACTGCAGCGCTGGTGGGTGTTTGTCTGCTGCTGTCATCTCGGTGCCTGCTGGGAGCACTAACCCTGGCCTGCCTCTCGCTGGTTCCCAGTGATCCCCAATCACGGGGGTCCTCGCAAAGCTCGTCGGCAGGGCTGGGTTTAAGGCACACAGTCAGTATGGTCAGCAGCTTCTCTGTGGAGTTGACCTACAAACTTTAAAGCCATTCCATATCTGAGCTGGGGAGAGACCGGGCAGTCAGAGAAAAAACAAGCAAGAAACAGTGTTTAACAGTGGGGACCAAACAACCTTGCTGACGCCACAAACTGCCCCACATTTTCAGTTTGTTTTTCACACACAGGTGAGACCGCAGGGATTGAGCCATCCCCTGTAGATAGAATAATAGCCTTAAATTCTGCCAATAGATAGATTAGATTCCCTTAAGGTCTCCCCTAGTACATGGCACTGACATATTGTAATGGTATTACTTCATCATATGGGGCACACATGACCAAAAACTCAGTAATTACACAGGACTAGATTCTAAGACCCTCATTCATGCTGAATTGTACTGTGCTCCATTGACACCAGTGGTATCGCTTGTGATGTAAAATACTATTCCAAGGGGGAAGGGTGCTAGAATCTGGCTCTGTGTGACCCCACGACAATTATCTGATTAGTTGTCTTATAACATGGAGCTCAGGGTTCTAAAAATATCCAGTTACATGGTAATTACCTCTGAGCTACTTGGTGACTTAAACTACACTTCCCCAAACCTTCATTAAGGGGTTAATTACTGAGCACTTACATGGCATATTCCTCATGCTATTTCAGTCTTGTTCCAGAGTAGTTACCCGATTGCGTCCCTACTGTAAAACAGAGTCATGGGCTCTCCCTCTGCTCCTCATCCCAATCTAAATTACACAAGCAATTCTGACCTAGACTGAGCATCTGCTATTGGCAATCGCCTCATTGTAGCTTTGCCTTTTTCTGTCCTAGTATTTCCTCACAACAAAGATGTTTACATGTGATTGCTATAGAGCTTACTGTAGAATGTATATAGCGACACATTTAGGGTGAGTAGTACTGTCCTGTGCTGTGCTGATGTTTTTCAGAAAACGATCAATCAAAACCGATACGTGTAATTCTTCCATCTCCTTGCTCAAGACAAGGATGGATCAAAGCTCACAACACTGGCTTTGGTCAGAGATGGAAAATGCATCAAACGTTAAGAATGTGAAAGGGTTGAATGCAGCGATAAGGAGAACTTCCTGGTACCTGGAAGGAGCCTCCTTCAGTGTGAATCACTCACTCGCTTCACAGACTTTGATTTCAATACACCCAGTTTTAAATCTCGTATTGCTTTGAGGCTGGACTTCCTGTGTTGGCCATTGGCCAATGACAGTCGCAGAACGTCAGCGCATCAAGTGAGATACTCTTGAAGAGGAAGGAAGATCCCATGATGCACAGGGCCAATCAGTACTGCAATTCTAGGATAGGAAGTGATGCAATAAGTGGTCTTCGTGTTGCCTGAAGCCTATAAACTATTTTTGCAAGAAGTGTATCCAGGACTTATGCAATATGCACTCAGGTGCACAAACGCACACACTTATGGTTATGGCCTGTTGGTACTGCTGGTGACCACATACGCGTGAAGCCAGTATTGCTGAATGTAAAGCCAGAGGGGGCTATGGTTTGGAATGTATGCACAGTTTACGCAGGTTAGCTCAGACCAGTACCTCTGAGTGACTGCTGAGGGTTGGATTCAACCCGAGAAGCATAGCCATGAATATTTGCTTTGTTTATGTCACTCACACTAGGTCTAGTGTAAAAAATGTACCCTCTAAGACTGAGGTTTTTTTAAACTCCCCTTGGCTTGCCGTGCTACACTCTGCAGCAGGAGATTCTAGGGGACGAGTTATATAGTACGGTGTTCTGGATTGGGAATGCTCTTTGCCAATGGAGTGTGGATCCTTTCCTGGCCTTGGTAGGGGAATGATTGTACAGAGGCCAACCACAGTCAAATAATGCAGTTTGATTCCTAATATGCTATTGATGAAGGCTCAATCCAGGGAGGTGCTGAGTTGGGGGCACTCCCCATCTTGCAGGATTGTGCCCTAAATTTGGAGCCACATCTTTTCCCTGGGATGGGAGAGTTATTCTGAGAATGTGGCGTCAACTCGAGGAGAGGAAAATAGCGGTGTGAAAGGAATAGCTTTAAGTCCCACGGAGCCGGCACTGTACAGAGAGGGAGAGAGTCTCCGTGGGTGTTACACCATTCAGCTGAGCTGAGGCTATGGCACATTCACTGACGCTCCCCATACAGAGAGTGGCACAGTGCACACAAGTCAAGGAAGGGACTCCTCCCCAGCGACACCCCTCCTTGTCTTCTCCACCCTGCTCTGCACAGTCCCACATTCTAAAGGGACACACTCTCCCACATTTGCTTTTTAGGGTCCATGTATCTCTCTCCCCGCCCCCATCCCCCCCGCCAGTAATAACTACAGTGCCAGCAATAACGCCAACGTGCGGAAGAAGCCATGCATCTATGAGGGAAGCAGGGACTTATATAAGGAAAGAATTTAGTTTCTGGATGAGGGTGGGAGTGAAAATGGTGTGTTATAATAAGCAATCAGGAAGGGGCATTTAGTTTTTATATATATTTTATATATATAAAAAAATATATTACATATATATATAAAAATCCCTTGATGGTTTCCATTTGCTATCAGGTACAAAACCTGACATGCAGAGTAAATGATAAAGCCCCGGTCACCTTTTCTCATCCACTGACCCATTAAATCTCATTGTTTTGCATGAGATACAGTTCTTTATGGCAGAATCTAGTGCATTCCCATGACTTGTCAAGATGAGGATTGTTTCTGAATGTCTGGACTGGGGAGGGACAGCTGGGGAATGCAGGGATTTAGAGCTGATGTTGCCCGTGGAAAATATCTATCCCCAGTTCCTATTCAGTGCAACTTTGAGCTGCATTATCTGCACAAAGCGTAAGCAGCAGCTCAAGGCCCTATGTTGTAGTGTTTGCATTAGATTTCCGTACTGGTCCATGTAAGCAAGATTTACAGAACCAGCTTTATTTTTTTATACTAATTTTCTTTTGGGAAATCTGTTGAATTCTTAATATATCATTATCTGTAGCTGAGCCTTTAAAACCTTTTGTTCTTGACGTGATAGTCCATCCTTGACAATCTTGAGCAATACAGAACCAAGTAAAGCTTTTGGGTTTCTATTGCTCTTCCTATATAGATTCTGTAATCAGGTAGTGGCTTAGAAAGTCTGGTTGCAATACACCAGATGGCGCTGCAAGGGGCATTATTTATCAGAGAGCTGAACAAGGTTAATCTAATAATCGGGTGTATGTATGTGTGTTTATGTGAGAATGAGCGAGAAGGATTAAATTGATGCATTTCTTGAGAAAGGTGTAAGAATTTCACCTAAAAAGGGGCACATCTGCTTTGTTATTTATAATAAAAGCTAAATTCTACTTTTTTTTTTTAAAGGACACTGCTAATAACTCTAAAGGCTCAATTTTGCCACCCTGCTCATTCTGAGTAAGTAGCACCTTACTCCTGGAGAAGGTAAAAGTAGCAGAATTGATCCCTTTGTGATTAAGAATCAAAGTTTTAGTTGACTGCATTTTTTGTTTTAAATTGGTAGAGGTTTTTTATATTTCACTTAATTTCTTTCCCAGTTATGTTCCATTGTGTCCTTATTTATGTAATATACTTTAACCTTAAAAATGGCATGAATTCTTATGCCTTTCCTTTATTCTTATTTTTAAAAAGAGATTTATTTCTAGTGTGATTTAACTGTCTAAACGAGAGAACGTTTTCTTGTATTTTTACATTGTCAGATTCTATAGTTTCATAGATAATTTAACCAAATCGCTCAATGTATTATCTATATCTATCCGGTGGGTATAAAAGTTCTATTTTAAATTGTGTAAATACTTCAGAACTGGCTTCTTTTTCCAGACTCCCCTTGCTGCGGAGTTACTTGTTTACATCACAAAGACTGTAGAATCTCTACGCTCATGTACTGTAAATAGTGAAGTGATCTGCCTATAAATAAACTATAACAAATACACTATAATGTAAAAAAAAAAAAAATCTGTCCTGATAATGCTTCAATTTATAAGTGCAAATCCATTTATACATGTTCAGGGAGGAGGTGACTTTTGTTGCAAAGAAATGCTTTCCTCCATCTCTCAGGCTTTGAAGAATGATTAATTACAGAGCAAAATATATGCCCCTCCACAAACAGGTGTTTCTTATGGCCACCCACTCATTTTAGGACTTGAGTATTTGCAGTAAAAGTGATAAAGGGTAATTCCTTTCACTTGGTGTTGCCAATGGAAGGAATTGTACATTCTTCCAAGAGAGGTTCTTGATGTAGTTGATTGATTTTTGTTGCTTTTTGCCTTTTGTTGCACAGAAGTTGCACTTCTTTAAATTGGAGGTTTTCAACTGATTTTGTTATAAACCAGTGCAAATCCCTGTGTAAGAGTGGCTTATTTCAGTTTAGCTGAATCCATTTTATTTGCTGCATTAAGCTACATCAAACTAAGCCACTCTTACTGCAGAATAAGAAGGTCTGTATGCCGTCTTTTACCGGTTTAAGGCACTCTGGCTGAGCGCACAGGACAGTTGCCCTGCTGCTACCTGTTTCGTGTGCTTTGATTGGTAGGACACATTTCAGATGGACACATT
This sequence comes from Macrochelys suwanniensis, assembly GCA_033296515.1. Classification (NCBI taxonomy): domain Eukaryota; kingdom Metazoa; phylum Chordata; order Testudines; family Chelydridae; genus Macrochelys; species Macrochelys suwanniensis. Next base: position 86,598,432 of record CM065782.1, on the reverse strand, counting down.
TCACCAGCGCTAAATTATCTAAAATTTGGTAAGAAACAGTTGCACTTGCCCATGCTGGGATAGAGAACAACCCCCTTTTCCCCCCTCAAAAGCCTCCAACACTCCAGCTGATCTTTGTTTTTACACTAGCAGAAGGGAAAGGGAAATGTCACGATAAAGATGGGAAATATCTGGAGCTTATCCAATATTTAATATTCACATTGACCTACTTTTTCTGTCCACACTCACAGCAGTGTGAACCAGGAGTAGCCCCACGAAGTCAATGCAGCTGGAACCAGTGTGAGGTCAGGATCAGGTCCTTTATGACTAAGCACCTGGCCTGCACATATGTTTTGGAGTCTTCTCATGTCAGCAGTCCTGCTGACTCCAATGAGACTACATGGGTGAGAAAAAATTGCTCAGTGGGTAAATTGTTTGCAGGATCGGTCCCTCCTTTGGAGTATTCCTTTCTAAAACACACAAACCGCATCCACCCTGATAAGTGAATGGAAACATTCACAAATAATTTGTGACATCTCACTGATGGGAGAAAAAGATTTGTGTCAAGTACATGTTTTGTTGGCTGTCTGGCCATCGACTGAGTTGATTAAAGAATGAGAAGAAATGGCTTGTGAATAATGTATTTAACAACATCAATTGGTCAGAAATTATTTGCAACAAATACCTCCATCAGTTTCATTTGTTCCCGTGGAGATTAAAATAATGGAGTTTCTCTATGCTGGTTGCAGTTTCTATTTAGTAAAATATCACCTGGAGCCCTTTTCTGTTATTTCATATACTTTTCACCTCCTGGGTGAGTCAGTGCACTAGCTAGTGCTCTCTCTGTTCCCTTCAGCATGGAGATGAATTGAAACATTTCTGTTGGGTGATGGGAAGAAAAGGCACGAGTTTGTTTTTAAGACGGGGACAATTTTTACAGCTGACTTGGACGGATTGGCATCGCTGGGGTCAGGCTGCCTTCATGTCTTTGCCTACAGCACAGACAAGTGAGGTCTTGGTTGAAAATAACCAACTGCTCCCTGGTACTTTTCGTAGTGGCGAGTGTGTGTGCTATACTGCTCTCTGCACATTAGCTGAGCAGGTAGTGTGGTCTTACAGAGCTACAATGCCCACACTTTTTGGATGACTGCTAGTTTATCAGGCCAAGACCTGGGCAGCACTAGCTGCCTCCCATTCAGTTGTACAGGATCTAGTCTACCATATTGCTTGGGTGGCTTCTGCTCTCATGACTCTGAACTTTGGAGCAGTGCCAGGCACGTTAAAATCTATAGGACTGTACAGGAGATGAGGGGTTGTAGTGCAAAGGGAACCTGGCCTGGAGGCTTATCATTAAGGCCTTGCTTAGAGTTCCTGCCCAGAAAACGTGAAGTACAATGGAAGGAGGAGGCAAATGGGGTTCACATGCAAAAGAAGTTGCAGTTCTTACCAGGAGCCTCTCCCCCTCCTAATGGAATGTCTCCTACGGAAATTGAGGGCCTTGTGGGTATAGGCTGGGGCCAGACCGGACACGGGAAAGCTGAAGTTTGCCATTTCGGGGCCAACAAATGGAGGATAATGTCAGAGAATGGTGAGAGAGAGAACATAAATGGCTCATTAACCCTCCCTGCAAGAGAGAGACACTTAAACTGCACCTTTAAAGTGGAAGCAGGATGAGGGTGCTGCCGCTGGGAAGGGTGCACATGTCCTAAAAAGCAAGGCTCCCAGTATAATACACTTATCCTAAGTTTAGTACCATGATGTTTCACTGAAAGGTGTGCTGCAAACAGCTACCCCCTCAGAACATGCCTCTGCAAAGCTCGAGCCCTCAGATCTAATTCAGAGCCTGGCAAAGATTTGTCTAATAAACTCTTGCGATTTAATCTGTGGCAGGGCATGGTCCTCTCCTGTCTTCTTGCCATAGAAACTTGCTCAGACTCCATTGGCTGGATCTCCACAGCATGCTGTTCATTCATGCTCCCTCCACCAACACCTTTACAGTTTTGTGTAGCAATGCTGTTTGCAGTGTCCCTTGTATCTTCAGCCCTTTCCCCAGGGCCCAGGAGGAGGAGAAGCCTGCCTTCCTGGAGATCTCTCTAACTCTGAGCTCAGCCAACCCTGCTCCTCTCCCTTCCTGTTCCTTTCTTAACAGTCCTGAGCTCACCCAGCTCCCTACCCCACCATACCTGGTTAGATAATTAACTGCAATACCCCAGTTAATCTTCGGGGGAGGATTGGACCACGTGGCAGCAGAGTGATCAGGGTGCAGTCTCACCTGTTAACTCTCTGCACTCTGTCACACAATCCATTTGCATTTTGAAAATGTGGTCGCTTTGCAGCAAGGTTTGCGTGGGGTATGTTGTGAGCTGCACAAGAAAGATACACTTGTGCTCATTTTGCAGCAATGCGGGGAACAGGAGGACTAGAAGATGTATGGTTTTAACCCTTGCCTCCACAGATCCACCGCTCTTTGGAACTTTAAACCCCTTTTAATTCTGAGAATGTTCCAATAAAACATCTGTGTGAAAAAGGCTCTGATCCTCTAAATGGAGTGGATCTTCCTTTAAAAACTACTGACCTCGCATGTCTCAGAGCTCAGATGTGGGCATCCCATGTATTCTAAAGATCAGGAGGAATTGCACAGTGTTTTCACTTCTGTAGGGTTTCCTCTCACAAGTGTCTCCTGCTGCTGCAGATTCACTCACCAACAGACTGTATGATCTTTTTTTTCATTATTTGGGAATAAGGCAGAGGCCAGCTAGTTTCCTGCCCAGACATCCTTAATGAGTCTTTGCTGTATATGAAGTGGGAGTTCCTGTTGATCCCAGAATTGTTGAACACATTCAGTCTAGGACTCCGGTAAATACTGATTTTTTTGGCTGAGTTTTTATTTCAGCTTCTTTCCCTCAGGATTCCTTCAGGTCTGGCCTCTTAACTTAAAGTTATATCAAGTGTCTTAGGCCAAGATGTCCTAAGTCTAATTCCCACCTGAAGTTTTGCCAGGCATAGTTCTGAGGCTGTGCTCTCTAAAATGCCAAGGCTGCTTTTATAGGGTTACTCCTGCTCTCCATTGCTCAGGGAATGATATGGGTACTTAAAATCAAAGCCTTGATGCTTTAAATTGAGATCAGAAGGACTTCAGGGTCTCCACATCTTGGAAATATTGATTTTAGCTTCTGCATGACATAAATTCCAGTTGATGAGGTCTCTGAAAGCTTTGCCAACTCAATACACGTAGAAGACTAGAGAGAAATCAATTACGACAATGTATGCGCTTCCCCATTCCAGTATAAATCAATCCTTGCTTGCTGCCAGTAGCAGACAGGTAACTGCAGGGAGTAAGGCATGTTGGTTTCTTCCTTTTGTGAGGGCTTTCTACCCAGCCTTCAATTTGCCTGTCCAATCTGAGCCACCATGCTGATTTCTGTGCCCTTGTCACACCCAGGAAGTGCTGTTCCTTCAGGGTCCCACTGTTTTTTAAGGAAAACGAACCGATTTGTTCCTCTCCTTACAAGGCAGTAGAAATTCCTGCTTCTATTGTTGCTGCTATATTGCCTATATTATTGGTTGCTATAGAGATGGGTTCTCTCTGTGCCTATGCAGCCATCCCTGGATCCTCATCTTCCTTCCCTTCATGGTTTTTTCAGTCCCCAGTTGTATTTTTTCCCCCTTCATGGCTCCTGCCCAGGCTCCTTCTCACATTCAGACTTAGATTACTGGTTTTCTCTCAGCAAGTTTCCAGAGGTCAGGAGGGAGCTTTCCCCGCCCCCCCTCCCTCCGTTTATTCTGCTTTTCCATCTTTTCCAGCTACCTTTGGGTCCACCACTGCGCTAACTCCCTCTTCCATCTCCCCTTAACTTTTCTAACTTTCCTCACTGACTAGCCCTGTCTCATGGACCAAGTGAAGGTTTCTGTTTCTTTAAATTCCTCAGGTCTTTGCCGCTCATCTTTCATTTCTTGTAGGGGAAGAGGGTTCCCTTGTGACATTGTACAGACTACATTCCCCAAGGCTATAAGTTCACTAACTTCAATCGCACCAGGGATGAATTTGGCCCCCACATCTTGTGTGCTGCTACAGCTAAGTCACTAACAATGGGCCAAAATACGTGTACAGGGACCCTGGTTTGTGTCCACATTCAACACAGTTAGATGCCACGTTGCAACCAGAAAGCCTGCAAGCTGGGGAGCCTCAAGCATGCTTTTAGGCTGACAGGGTTATCTGGAACAAAGCCCTGCCCATGTAGGAGTTCCAGACCACGCTAGCCATTTGAGAATAATCACTATATTAAGCAGAACCATGTGTGGCAGCTGCCTCTGGATATACCTGCAGCTCATAGGGATTTGGTGTCCCAGCCTGGATGAGGCTTTAGGGAGGCAGGTGTTTCCATACAAACTAGGTGGTGGCCCTGCCGGCATATTCACAACTCACTCTGTGCAATCAGTAGTAAGATGCTCTGCTTCCTTTTCAGCTTTGCTTCACTGCGGCTCAGTGGGGGGTATTTCTGGAGCCAGGGAAGAGGCAGCAGCGATAGCAGAATGCTTCAAAGAGGAGTTAGCTGCTCTCTCTGCCTTGACATCCTCAAGGACCCCGTGTCTCTGAGTTGTGGCCACACCTTCTGCAAGGAGTGCATCCAAGAGGTGATCAATAGAAATCAGCAGAAGCCCTGGGACACCTAGTCCTGCTCCATCTGCCAAGTCGACCTCCTACACTTCCCAAAGTTGCAGAAGAACTTCCAGCTGTCTCCACTGTGGAGAAGTTCCTGGCCCAGCCTTCCAAGGAGGGCTGTTGGCTGGAGGAGAAGCCAGCAGCACCCAGGCAGGAGGAAGGTATCCCCTGTGATTTCTGTCTGGGGCAGCCTCAGCCAGCAGTAAGGAACTGCCTGAACTGTGAGGCATCATTCTGCCAGGCCGAGGGCCGGCGCGCCCACTAGGCAACCCTAGGCGGTCGCCTAGGGCGCTGGGAGCCGGGGGGGCGGCTGGCTGCAGCTGCCTCCCGCCCTCCCAGCTCCGCGGCTGAGCCGGGAGCTGGGGGGGGCGCCACGGGTGGGGGGAGGCTGCCGCAGACCGGGGGCTGAGCTACCAGCCCGCGGGGGGGAGGGGACTGGCTGCCACGGAGGGCGGGGTGTTAGCTGGGGGGGAGGGGTGCAGGGCTGGTGCAAGAAGTTTCACCTAGGGCACGAAACTTCCTTGCACCAGCCCTGGCCAGGCCCACCTGAGGAAACAGAGCATCAAGACTGCCCAGTAAGGCCATGTCCTAGTGGAGGCTCATAACTTGAGCTATCTTTTGTAATTCATGTTAGCAGCATGACCTCCACTGATGTTAGCAGCTACTGCTTCCCTTGTTTTATGTGCAACAGTGTGAGTCTGCCACATTGTTTGAAAGTGGCTAAGGGACCAGAAACAAAGGGCAACGCAAAGTAGCCAAGTTACCTGATTTGGGAGTAGCCTATAGTGAAGTACAGCAGGGATCAGGGCCGGTTTTACTTAACATCTGTGTTAATAATCTGAAATTGGACAGTAACAGCACAGTCATTACATGTGCAGATGATATTGCATCAGGAGACGTCGCAGACACTGGTGAGGACAAGGGAGTATACCAGGGGACACAGAATAGGCATAAGAAAAGGAAATAAAATATTGAACCTGGAAATAATTTAAATCCTTTTTGGGTGGGGGGAGAAGGAGGAAGAGATCAGAGGATGCATCATACTAGACTGGATTGATAGCTTGTTACCATCTATAAGAGAATGGATTTGTCTGCTGGATAAAAAAAATTAACTCCATATTCCAGGAGTCCCGGAGTCCTTGTCTGGACACAAACTCTGGGCTCTTTATTGACAGAACCAGTCCCAATTTGCTCAATTCTCAGGACTAGACAAAGGAGTTAATCAACTCTATTCTTTGCAAGTGGATCACAGGCAGCAACACCTTCCATTATAAGGGTATTGTGGTCTCAATAGGAAACCTCTTTGTGCTGCAATAATACCTAGCTCATGACAATATTATTAGGAAACCTTTGTACATAGCACCATAGGTGTGCCAGGCACTTCAAAGAGAGTGTTTACAACCTAACTTCTGTGCTCCATGGAACTATGGAGGAGAAATGATCTCAGGCAAAGGGGAAAGGAAAGAGGGAGTAACACAAAGGATTGCAGACAAAGTCAGGGGTGATGTTTAGACTTGTAACTAAAACCAAACCAAAACAGTGTAACAAGAAAAGCCAATGCAGTTGTCAGTTCGATAATAGAGCTGGGTAGAAAATTAAAACCAAAAATGTTGGGGTTTGATTTTTTTGCCAAAAAGCCCAAAATTTCCATGGGAAGCAGAAACGTCTTATGAAAAATCAGTTAGTCAAAACTCCATTTTTAATGGAAAAAAACTCAATCAGCTCTATTCCAGAAGCCAAGGCATCACGTCTCTGTCCAGAGCAGCGTTCGTCCCCCTCTCTGCGTGGCTCTGTAAGAACATAGCTACAACACTGCTTTCAGTTTGGGGAGCCAGAAGCAAATTGAAATATTGGAAGTTATTCAGAGAGGAGTAACTTCAGTGATGGAGGGGCTGCAGGATCTGAGTGATGACACTAGCACTGGGTCAGACCTAGCTGGTCACCTAATGCACCTTCCTGCCTATATAAGAGTTTTACTGTAGTGCAGGGGTTCTCAGACTCCACTGCACTGCAACCCCCTTCTCACAACAAAAATTACTGCATCTCAGGAGGGGGGACTGAAGCCTGAGCCCACCCAAGCCCCACTGCCCTGGGTGGGGGGGCCAAAGCTGAAGCTCAAGGGCTTTAGGCCCAGGCAGGGGGCCCTGCAACCTGAGTCCTGCTGCCCAGGGCTGAAGCCCTCAGGCTTTGGCATCTGTCCTGGGTAGTGGGGCTCGGGCTTCAGCCCTAGGCCCCTGCAAGTGTAAGCCAGCCCTGGCGACCCCGTTCAAAGGGAGTCCCGACCCACAGTTTGAGAACTGCTGCCTTAGTGTATGATTTCTAGTTCTTTGCCTGACCTGTCTTTAAATGTCTCACACACTGGGGCTCCCACACTTCCCAAGGGAGACCGTTCCAAAGCCTATATCCTGACATTTGCCTACATTTTTTTCATCTCTTTTTAAATTTAATGCCATTTCTCCTAGTTTTCTGCTCCTACATTGCCCTAAATAAGTCATCTCCCTGCTGGGGCTTTCCACCTTTCAAATGTTCAGCTGCCATTATGTTTCCTTCCACACACATACACTAATTGCTCAGCCCAGCTACATGTGTTTGGATCTTCTTATAAACCCACCAGCTTGTGTTGCTCTTCTCTAGACTCCCTTCACTTGGTTTATGTCTTTCAAGTACTGAGTGCTCAGGACTGCAAGCAAAAGACTGACTATCACATTGCTCCATGATATGGCACCTCTGTACACATATCCCAAAACTGCATTGACCCTGTGTTTATGGGTAGTTTGTTGATTGCCATCAGTCCTACATCTCCTTTGGCATCATTGCTTGTCCCCCGCCCCCAATTTCACAGCTGTGGTTTGGATTATGTTCCTCCAGATAAATTAGTTCACAATTTTTCTATAATGAATCCTGTTCTCGTCTAGCTGTGTTTCTAATTTCCCTAGATCCCTCTAGTCTTTCCTGTCGTCACTACTGTTTGCAAATCCCTGCAGTTGAATATTTTCTGCTCATTTCTTTTAACCTGTCAGAGATTAGAAAGACAGAGTATACATAAGCTTAGAGAGACCAGTCAGGGAGCCCCAGTGAGAAGGAAACGAAAATAAGAAAGAAAAACTTGTAGCACCTTAGAGACTAACAAGGTGCTACAAGTTTTTCTTTCTTATTTCGTTTTGCTGACACAGACTAACAAGGCTACTACACTGAAACCAGTGAGAAGGGAATCTCTACACTTTGGGCTTCCTGGACTCCACCTGAGAACAAAGGTGAAGGACAAAGTACAGCTATAAAAATAAAACTCAGCAGGAGCCTGTCCCTGAAACAGTTTTAAAAAAGAGTCAAACCAAGGAAAAGGGGAACCATTGTTTCCTGGAGTCCCACGAGAATCTAGCCACTAAACCTGGCAAAAGCTCAAGGTGCCCTAGCACACACCTCTTACAGTTCCCTGGAGGAAGTAACTCATAACCCCCAGCTGGGCTGGTTCTCCAGCAATCCCTGTGCTGAGGGCAGGCAGCTGTGGCATCTTGCTCTGCTCAGGAGGAGAATGTTAACCCTTTCCCTGCTTCCATCAGAGGCCCATTATATCTGTTTAAAGGTAACTGAAGGGGAGTATCTATTATTGTATGTAATTATTTTGAATTATGTCTGTGTGTGAAAGAGCCCTAGAAACCCTGACACAATTTCTAAACACAGTATCAATAACTAGCATTTAGCCTCACTACAGGCAACAAAATTCAGCCGTCTGCAGAACTCCTACAAAACTCCGCATCCTCCTGCAGGCCCCCAGCACTCTCAGAGGCCTCCCTCTGCAGCAGCCTGAGCAAGCAGCTGGATCTTCCAGCGAGCCCACGTTCTTTTAGACCAAGAGGGCCGGCATCATAGGCGCCAACTCCGTGGGTGCTCCGGGACTCAGGCACCACCAAAAAAAAAAAAATAGGGGGTGCTCAGCACCCACCAGCCACAGTGGTTCCAGACCCCGGGGGCTGGCTGCCAATCAGCTGTTCGGTGGGACCCTCGGGTTGGTCCCCGATCAGTACTAAAAACAAAGCTTTTCCACCTCTGAATGTTTTCTCAGATCTTTTCTGGGTTTCTTCTTAAAGGTGGGTGAAACAGCCATGCATCCGATGAAGTGGGTTCTAACCCACGAAAGCTTATGCTGAAATAAATTTGTTAGTCTCTAAGGTGCCACAAGTTTTTCTTTCTTATTTTTGTTTTGCTGACACAGACTAACACAGCTACTACACTGAAACCTATCAGATGTTTAGGTACGTTTTCAGTTTCCAAAGATCCCCTGCACTTTAGAGCTCATGTTGCATTGACCATTCTATCTATCTAGGTATTTAAACAACTACCGTACCCCTGTGAGTAAGTATTGTCTTCATTTAATAGTTGGGAAACAGGCACAGAAAAGTTAGGTGACTTGCCTCAGGCCACACAGGAGTCAAATCTTATATTCCTGAGTCCCGGTCCAGTGATTTAACCATAAAACCAGTCCTCCAGACAAGGAAAGCTGGCTGTAACTCCCCCTGTCGTCCATCAGTGCCCCTCTTAAATTTGCCCTGGCGAAGCAAGCGGAGTCATACCCACCCTTCCCCTGGTGAAGAGGCAGAGTGTAGAATTTTTAGTTTCCCAGCAGCCATATTTCATATGGCAACTATCCAGCTAGCGTTCAGTGTCATGCATCTGATGAACACATTCCTGGATATAATCTGTATCTAACTGCAGTGGGGATGCTGGTGATCATTAAATGTGCATTGGCAGGCCTACCATGGGAGATTATAGGGATCCTAGTCCTCAAGATGTACACCAAAGTATTAGCCCTGTTCCCCACTCCCTCACCAAGTGGCTCAGAACCAGGAGTTGCAACCAGCCCTAGAAGTGGTCAAGGTGGGGCTGGATTGTGAAAGAAACTTGGTGTCATTTTATGACATGTCTGACCAGAAGTTCCCTGCAAAGAATCCTATACTTATAAAAACTTCAAGCATTTGTCTGAAACATGCGCTAGCCATTTCTAATGGCTCTCGGACACTCCTGTAGTGATATTAGCGAGGCCATTACGTATGTTGTTGCATCTTAATCATATATGAGTAGGGCCCTACCAAATTCACGGCCATGAAAAACACGCCACCGACCATGAAATCTGGTCTCCCACCCTGAAATATGGCCTTTTGTGTGCTTTTAGCCTATACTATGCAGATTTCATGGGGGAGAGCCGCGTTTCTCAAATTGGGGGTTCTGACCCAAAAGGAGTAACGGGGATCACAAGGTTATTTTATGGGGGTTGTGGTATTGCCACCCTTACTTCTGCGCTGCCTTTGGAACTGAGCGGCTGTTGGCCAGGCACCCAACTGTGACGGCGGTGCCCCACCAGCAGCAGCGCAGAAGTAAGGGTGACAATACCATACCATGCCATCCTTACTTCTGCGCCACTGCTGGCGGTGGCTCTGCCTTCAGAGGTGCCCAGCTCTGAAGGCAGTGCTGCCGCCAACAGCAGCAGCGCAGAAGTAAGGGTAGCTGTACCGCAACCCCCCCCCCCCGCCCCTACAATAACCTTGCGACCTCCCTACTGCTCCTTTTTGGGTCAGGACCCCTACACTTACAACACCATGAAATTTCAGAGCTGAAATCATGAAATTTATAATTTTTTAATATCCCATGAATGTGAAATTGACCAAAATGGACCGCGAATTTGGTAGGGCCCTATATATGAGCAAAAGCACTGCTGTGCAAAAGCTCTAAGCTGACCTGAAACATTTGAAATAGGAGCTTGGGGTCGGAGTGGATTGCAGCCTGCTAAGGCCCTGATATAAGCCTGTGGCAGATATCTAGCAGGGAGCTATAGGGGGGCACCTGATGTTGCAAGTGTATCAGACAGAAATGGAGGACAAAAGTGTGTGTGTTGGGGAGAAGATGGGAGAAGTGTATTGTGGAAATAGACCGCCAATCATTTTAATGTGCCTGTCTTTTGGTGCACAGCAAAGAACGTACAAGAGCTTTAACAGCAATATCATATACTACACACACATTCACAGTTTTCTATGATTGTAGATCTATGTGAAAGTTAAATGGTCGTGGAATAATAACACTACACAACTCGCTAAAAGCATCCCCATTTGTTTAATGTGCCAGTCTGACAGGAAATATTTTTACTGTCTGATATATTTGCTTAGCGGCATAAGCTGCTGTGTTGGGAGTACATTTTGAAATGATTTAGTTTACAGTTCAAAAAGATGTTTGCAGGTGCCATGAGTTTACAAATGTACAGCCACGGTCTGCTCAGATTAACCGCTACAGAATTAGGGAGGAGCAAAGATGATTTAAAACCTCCAGGCTCTCACTCCTGGACGGTGCCTCTTGTGAGCATCAGCACAGAACCCTGGGGTCCAGCGAGCCTAGTGATGAAAGCAGGAGCCAGACACTGAGTCAGGACACCTGCGTTTCTTTCCTTGCTTTGACACTAGTTGTCTGTGTGAGGCCTTGGGCATGTCACTTCACCTCCCTTTTTCCTCAGTTTTCATCGCAGGCGTAAAAACAAGGCTGATGATGCTCTCACCCAGCCTACTCCTCGCTGATTATTCCATCGGGGGGCAGGGTTTGCTGCACTGCAGATTGGTCACTGGGACCTATCCTCAATCCCTTTAGGTCCTGAGGGATCAGAAGGAGGCCAGGGTCATCTGTGCAGAGGCCCTGCAGCTTCACACCAGCTGTGTGATGGTCAGGCCTGCCCCCTCCTGGCAGCTCTGATGGAGCAGCACACTCCTATGGACTTTCCTTGGCCCCAGGATTCCCCTTAAAGGGAGATCGCCGTGAAGCTGGAGACTCTCCACCACAGTCCTCTTTCCTGGCTAAGCTCCATGGCGCCAGAGAGGAGAGATTACGTATATGCCCCGTCCCTTATCTGTGAGGATATGTGCACTGTCCCTTTAAAATGGAAGCAAGACACTGGGCAGGAGGGGGCCCGAAAAGGATCTAGGTAGAATCTCCATTGTTAAGCAGAAGGAGAGAGAGAGATGGATATTATCGTTTGCATAGTCCAATAAAGTTCCTTGTTCAGTGTTAGAAAATTGTGGCTGTGTTGGGACGTTTGCTCTTTACACAACAAAAAACTATGAAGAAACCACCTGGGGGGTTGGGTCCCAAATACCCTTGTTTTCTAACTGTACTGTACACAAACAGACCAGGCTTTGTCACATAGGTGCACACACACACACTAACTGTTGTTGACTAGTTTCAGGCAGCTTATACAACACAGAACACAGCAAGCACCACTAGACGGCTCACAAACTATATAAACCAGGGGTTGGCAAACTTTTTGGCCCAAGGGCCACATCGGGGTTGCAAAATTGTATGAAGGGCTGGGTAGGGAAGGCTGTGTCCCCCAAAACAGCCTGGCCCCGCCCCCATCTGACTCTTCCCACTTCCCGTTCCCTGACTGCCCCCCTCAGAAGCCCTGACCCATCCAACCCTCCCACTCCTTGTCCCCTGACCGCTCCCTCCCGAGACCCCCTACCCCTAACCACCACCCCCAAGATCCCACCCTCATCTATGCCCCCCTGCTCCTTGTCCCCTGACCGCCCCCTCCAGAGACCCCGTCCCTAACCACCACCCCCAGGACCGCATACCCTATCTAAGCCCCCCTGCTCCTTGTCTCCTGACTGCCCCCTCCAGAGACCCCTTGCCCCTAACCACCATCCCCAGGACGCCACACCCTATCTAAGCCCCCTTTGCTCCCTGTCCCCTGAGTGCCCCAACTCCTATCCACACCCCCACCCCCTGACAGACCCCCGGGACTCCCACGCCTATCCAACCTCCCCGCCCCCGGCCCGTTCCCTGACCGCCCCCCCAGAACCTCCGCCCCATCCAACCTCCCCCGTCTCCCTGTCCCCTGATTGTCCCCCGGGCCTCCCTGCCCCTTATCCAACCCCCCGGCTCCGGCCCCGGCCCCCTTACCACACCGCTCAAAGCAATGGCCGGAGCCAGCCACGAGGCTGTGCTGCCCCGCCGGATTGCGCAGCCCTGCCTCCCAGAGCGCTGCCCGCGTGGCGGCGTATTCCAGAGGGACAGCGGGGGAGGGACCGGGGGGAGTCTCCCCGGGGAGCTCAGGGGTCGAGCTGGATGTGGCCCGCGGGCCGTAGTTTGCCCACCCCTGATATAAAGGGATAGGACCCTATTTCTCTACACTCCAACCTCTTGCAGTGATGTTTTACCAATGCCACATGACCCCCTCTAGAGCTGGCTGGGTGCAGAAGAGCTGCCTCAACTGTTAGATGATCATAATGGTCCCTTCTGACCTTAAAGTCTATGAGTCTCCTGTAAGAGCTCTTCTTTAGCTCCCTCAGCCCTCTTATTTCCCCTAGAGCCCTGCATTGGGGAAGACGAGGACTTCGGGCCAAACGAAGTAAAGGACATTGCTTGTTCAGGCCAGCCCAGCCAGGCCTCGCTTGGGAAAAGATGACTCCCTCAAGTGCAGGTTATTTTACGTCGCTTTTCTCTTCTCACAAGGAAGGATTTTGCTGTGCGTGCTTTTAAATGCCTCACTTGTGTCCTCACATCCTGTCAGCCCTGATAGTCATTTTAAGGAAGTGTCAGAGGGAGAGAGAAAGAGAGAGACGAAAAGTTCCAAAGCTGCAGATACCACTGAAGCACCCGCACAAAGAAAAAGGCAAATATGTTTGCTTGTGGGAGGAGGAGCCAGAGAACAGATACAGTATCTCAGAGGGTGGGTGTCTTTGGTTTGCCTATAAGGGTGGAGAGAGGCGGTCCTTACAGACTTTGGTATGGTTTTGCTGTTGCCTTCCTGTCTGCCTGTCTCTGCAGTTGGCACTAAGCCCAGCAGCTTCCTGTTTAGTTTCATTTCTCGCAGACTGGCTGGGAGTAGGAGGGTGTTGTTTCTGAAGCCATGGCAGAGGCAGAGGAAGAATTCAGAGCAGCTGCTGACCTGGAAGATGAGCTCAGCTGCCCTATCTGTCTGTGCTTCTACAGGAACCCTGTCTCCCTGAGCTGCCATCACAGCTTCTGCAAGGAGTGCATCCAGAAAGCGCTGGCTGCCCAGCAGCAAGCCAAGGCCACCTACTCCTGCCCTATGTGCAAGGTCCAGCTGGGGCCCTTTCTGGAGCTGCATAAGAACTTCCAGCTCTGCAGCATAGTGGAGAAGTTCCAGAGTACCTCTTCAAAGGGAAAGCAGGGCAAGGAAAAGGCCTCTCCGCAAGGGAAGGAGCTAATCCACTGTGATTTCTGCCTGGAGCAGCCTCACACAGCAGTGAAAACCTGTCTGACCTGTGAGGCATCTCTGTGTCAGGCCCACCTGAGCAAACACAATGCCAAGGCTGCACAGAAGGCTCATGTCCTGGTAGAACCCAGTGACAACAGCTCCCTGCAGGAGAGGAAGTGTGGCAAGCATGGCAAGCTGCTAGAGTGTTACTGTGAAGATGACCTGGTCTTCGTCTGCGTGATGTGCTCTATCACAGGCTCCCACAAGGGCCACAGCGTCATCACCCTGAAGGAGGAGTATGACAAGGAGCTGGTAAGGGTTTTTCTGCATCTCTGCTTGACAGGCACAACTTCCAAAGGGGATCTTTATGTACAGCCAGTAGCGTAGGCAGGTCTGGAGCACAGGGGGAGCGGCGCTATAAAAAGGCACCTCCCCGCTCCCCCTGTACTCACCCGGCGGCGCTTTAAAGGGCCCGGGGCTCCAGCCGCTGCGGAGCCCCGGGCCCTGTAAAGCGCCACCAGAGCTCCAGCAGCGGGGCTCCAGCAGCGCTTTAAAAGGCCCGTGGCTCCTCGCAGTGGCAGGAGCCCCAGGCCTTTTTAAGCACCGCCGGAGCCCGGCTCCAGCAGCGCTTTAAAAGGCCCGCAGCTCCCCGTGGCTGCAAGAGCCCCGGGCCTTTTAAAGCGCCCCCCCCCCGCCCCAGCCTGGCTCTGGCAGCGGGGCTCGGGCAGGGATTTAAAAGGCCCGTGGCTCTTGCAGCCGCGGGGAGCTGTGGGCCTTTTAAATCCCCGCCCGAGCCCGGCTCCGGCAGCAGGGCTGGGGGGGGCGCTTTAAAAGGCCCGCGGCTCCCCGCAGCGGCAGGAGCCGCCGGCCTTTTAAAGCACCGCCCCCTCCTTGAGCCCGGCTCTGGCAGCGGGGCTCGGGCGGGGATTTAAAAGGCCCGCGGTTCTTGCAGCCGCGGGAAGCCGCCCGCAGGCCTTTTAAATCCCCGCCCGAGCCCGGCTCCGGCAGCAGGACTCGGGTGGCGCTTTTTAAGGTGCCACTTCTCCTCACAGTGGGAGCGGCCGCTCCTCCTTCTCCCCCCCGACTACGCTACTCTGTACAGCCCCCTTATAGAGCTACGCTCAGTGTGGTAGTTCAGTTCAGGGTGGAAGTGCAAGGCGGGTAAGGGAAGGATTCCCCAGGTAATTCGGGACAGGGGGTAAAGGAAGAGGGAGGTGACTCATGAACTGGTCTTAGTGTTCACCCCCAACGTGATAAAACTGTAGTAATCAGGGGAAAATTGCCCTTGATTGCTCCTTTTTTATGCTGTGTCAGACTCAGTTACAGGCAGGAGGCAGATTTCAGTTCAAGCAATGATGTGTGAGGCTCAAAGGTATAGAAGTCCATTGCGGGCCTGTGTGGACACTGCTGGAGTGCAGTGAAAGTCCTAGAGAGCGTACAGGGAAAGCCCTGCAGTTCAGCATACTGAGCTTTGAAGCAGTAGTAGGTTTAGCTGCACTCCAGGACTTTCAGTGCAGTGTAGTAGTGTCCACACTGGACATTACCACGTGCCAAGCTGGTGTGCTGGAGATTCACACCTTGGCTTGCTGTGCAGTAATGGGCCACACAGATAGGTTCAGGGTAAATATCCATGATTGCTACCTTATGTTCAGATCCCGCAAATGGTATAATAGGACTATTCACCTGGGTAAAGTTATGTACATGTGTAAGTGTTTGCAGGATCGGGTATTAGGTGATAAGCTAAACTTGTACATCTTCTCTCTTTAACCTACACAGTCACTGTGTGTCTAACAAATATGGGACTGTCTTTTTGTTCTGTGTTTGCACCGCAGCTAGCACAATGGGGTCCTGGTCCATCACTGGGGTTCCTGGGTGCTGTGATAATGCAAACAATCAATTTCTATATATAGTAGGTAAAATTAAAATCTGTTCTGACTAAAGATTCCAAGAATGTTTCAATTTTCCAACTCACCCATGGTCTTACGTCTTTCGAGGAGGGTTGGGAGAGGGAAAAAGTACACAACTTATTATGTGGCTCACTTGAAACAAATGGGGGCACATATTCGATGAGAGGGGATCGACAAAAGGGTCACTTGTTCATTTCGTCAGCTCCATAAAAGTGCCGTTTTCTTATGAAACCATGAGTGTTCCTTTATCGTTATAATGTTTAACGTTGTTTTTCCTTTAACTAGGTTGTTCTCTCTCACACTGTGACACTGATGCAGGAAAACAAAAGTGCTATGAATAAAACCTTAGGAGAGCTTCAGAAGAGTGAGAATCAGCTCCAGGTTTGTCCCTGGATTATTCAAAGTATCTTTCTTTAATGACTTGTAAGAAAAAAAAAAAGATGGCATCTCTGATCAATGTTCTCTAGCAACCCCTTCTGACTGTGAAGATGACATCATAATAAATAATAAATCTGTATTAATAATACCCCACTATGGGGCTCAGCAGGTCATGGGACTGCAACTTAAAAAACAACAACAACCATAAATGTCATGAAGAAAAATGACAGAGGCATAGAATATTTGTTTGCATTCTGTAGTGTCTTTCTTCCACAGACCTCAAAGTACCTTGGGGCTGAATGTGCTACCCTAATTCACATTTGTGAGCAGTTACTCACAAAAGTAGTCCCACTGAAGAAGTCTAGCCATTTGCAATCAATAATTAATTTTCACAATGCTCCCAGTGTAAGTTAGCTGATTATTGTTATTCTTATCCCCATTTTTGCTTTATCCCCACTATTCTTATCCCTCATTTACAAATGAGTAAACTGAGGAACAGAGAGGTTAAGTGTCAGGCAAAATCACACAATCAAGTCAGAAATAGAACCCAGGATTCTGACTCCCAGCTCCCTTGTCAAACCACTACACACACATTGCATTGTTCTTAAAGCTCTCTTTCTCTGTTAAAAGAGGAGCTGTACATAAGTATGGGATTTTCAGAGTAAACCAATTCAATTCTCAGACTATAATGAAGTATTTGAACTTTCTCTGCTTTATTCCCTTTCATCACACCCAGATAATTTTCAGATCACGCTGATTACTTGGCTGTGCCGAGGAAAAGTGAAACGTACTTATTGTCCACTTCATTCTTAAATCTGGTATTGCAAAACGCTGGGTATAATAATGATAATTAATAAACAAACACACTAAGCTGTGGTACTGAATTCCTGAGCCAGCACCTTATTTGCTTACCTGCTCTTTTAGCTCAATAAGAAAACTTTGAATGCTCAGCTGTCAAACCTCTTCAAAGAGATCAAGGCAGAAGTGGATCAGGTGGAGAAGAAGATCCTGGCTGACATACAATCCAGTGAGAAAAAGCAGCTGTCAGACATTGCCACACTGAAGAAGCAAACAGAAAAGAAGAGAGATGAGGCTGCACAGGGTCTTCAGGACCTGCAGATGCTGAGAGCGCAAACAGACCCTTTCCACTTCCTCAGAGTAAGCAGCAGCATTTAGCTCTGATTTAATAAATGAACATTTAAGTGCTTCTCCTTGCCCTGCATTGCACTAAAACTATTTTTTAAAATATTTTTATAGGAATTTAAACTGGCACAAGACAGGTAAGTTCTTCCCCAAAAGGTTTGTCTTATTCCTTGGAACAACAGGGAGTTGGCAACTCTAAAAACTCAAAAGACTTCTCTGTATCCCTAGTCTTCATTCTATGTCCCAATGCCCCTCAAATCAAGGCCTGGTCTTGAGCCAGAATTCACCACTCCCAAAATACAGATGGATAATGATTCACCTGTAACTCCAATAGTGCCCCATTCGTTTTCAATGTCCTGAGCCACTGCCTCGATTACCCACCTCTAAGGGAAGCCACTGGAGCTTATTTGCTCATAGTCGTATTTTCCAGAGGTGAGCACAGTGTAGGGTTCAATTGTATTGAGAGTGATGCTTTGTCATGTGTATGCAGCCTTGTATAATGTGCTTGGGTGAAACTACTGCACTTAGAACAAGGTGCAGGGCTCCATTTTTGGGTTAGGGGTTAACTGTCTCATTTGGCTCAGTTTGGGGTCTCATCACTCTCCTAGCAGCTGGGCTGCCCGTTCTGCTTGAGAACGGTCATAGTAGTTTTAGTGTTGTTGATGCCTCCTGTTGCAAGTGGCACAGGTGGTTAGTAAGTTTCTTATTGGCACACCTATCTGCTATGGCAGTGTTTCCCAAACTTGGGACACCGCTTGTCCAGGGAAAGCCCCCGGTGCGCCCGGCTGGTTTATTTACCTGCTGCGTCCACAGCTTCAGCGGATCCCGGCTCCCACTGGCCGCAGTTCGCTGTGCCCAGCCAATGAGGGCTGTGGGATGCGGCGGCCAGTATGTCCCTCGGCCCATGCCATGTCCCGCAGCCCTCATTGGCCAGGCACAGTGAACCGTGGCCAGTGGGAGCCGCGATCCGCCGAACCTGTGGATGCAGCAGGTAAATTAACTGGCCGGGCGCGCCAGAGGCTTTCCCTGGACAAGCGACGTCCCACGTTTGGGAAACACTGTGCTATGGTTATCAGTACAAAAAACTAATAATCATATGAGTGATATCACAGGCTTGTTGTGGTGCAGCGAGGTGATAAAAAGTCCCCTTGAGGGTCACGTAGCGATTTGGCTTTAACATTGATTTGGATTTTAAAATGTCACCGGTGCACCTTGTAAGAATCAGGGTTAGACTGTGACTTGGACTATGTTTTCTGTTTTGTTTTCTGTTTATGCTGCTTCCAAAGTGACTTAAGCTACACCAGAAAGGGCACTTTTATATCCACATGGAGAATATAACTATAGCGGTATAATTATACCAGTATAGTAGTATCAGTAAATTTCCCCATGTAGACAAGCCCTGATAGGGTATGAATTGTAGCACTGAGTCACAATGCCTCCAGGGCTGCCTTTGGGACGGTGCACCTTACACACCTCGGAGCTCACAGCTGTATCTAAAATCAAAATCTAACCTTTAGGGAATAAGTCATTTCCCGGAAGCTTGACGCAGTTTAACATGTCTGGCATTTTCCTTTCATCACATTGGTGGCTACACAGCAGTAATAATAATATTCAGTAACGTTTAGAAAAAAGATAGTCCTATTTTTCATCAGACAGTTTCAAAATTTGAATGTTTCCACCCAGTGGTAATCAATAGCAATACTACATAATGTTAATAATAATAACTGTAAGAGTAATCGTAATGCAGAACACTTCTTTTCAGTGTAGTAGCCGTGTTAGTCTGTGTACACTTCTTTTGTACTTTATGTTGCCGAAGTACTCTCCTCTCTGTATATTTCCTGCTAATTTCTAGGTACCTACCTAACTTTAGAAATAGTCAACTTTATAATTGTTAATTGGTGATCACTGATTAAATGACTGTCTGGGTATTCCAGGATTAATAATCAGGATTTCAGCACTGACAGCATGGAAGTGTTAGCACTGCAGCTGAATCAGACAACAATTGCAACTGTTAGAAGCTGGACACAGCAGTATATCTCAAACCTAGATTCACAGATGCAAGCGGTGCACAGTAAGTAAACCACCCAAACTAGTAACAGAACATTACTGGTCTGTAGTGGAAAATGGCCACCTTTTATCAAGGACTGTGCAATAGCTTCCTGATTTATTCAACAGAGCATTGCTTGTACGCTGCAAATTTTGATCCTTCTCCATAGGGGCCAGGGTGTGGATGTATGCCATCTGCCATGGCACCCTGTCCCCTCAGCCCCTCCCCCCAACCAGTTTCCAGCTGCCCCAGCATTCCAAACCTCACCCTTTGTCAGACCTTTAGGGACCACCCCATTTGTTTGCCTAGTGGACCCATATTTTCAAATCTGCCTCTGATAATGGGATCAAGACCCCACAGCAACACATTCCAAATGACTGTTTATATTGCGAATACACTGCCAGCCTTCTAAGACATTCTCTCAACCCTTGCAGGTCAATTCATTAACCAAACACAGAGGAACAGGTAAATCCCTTTCTTCTCTTCACTTTTGCAATATTCACTGCAAATGCCACTAACCAGCCTTCGTATATTCCAGAAGTTCACAGCTCTTCAGAACTGGAGCTGCACTGATGCTGCAAACATTCCCCACAAACATTTGTTCCCGTTGTTAAAAAGATTTGCTTTGAGTGTATCTGTGCCTCTTTGCTTTCCCCGAATACGCTAGCGAAGGGGTTCGCCAGCAGAAGCACTCCCCCAAACAGCACACTTTAATTCATACAGCAGAGTATTTGTGGAAAGTCGAGTGTGAATGCAAAAGGTGAGAATTCACCGTGGCCACCGAATTCTAAGACTTACTGTCTGGAGTGGTTCACGACTGTGAGTGCCAGCCTTCGGGCGGACTGTCATAAAGCAGGGCGGACACCCCAAGCTGGCTGTATGTGCTATAATTAGATTTCACCAACCCAGAAACAAGTGTGAACTCCTGAATCACTACAACTGGAGTCATAGACAGACCCCTTGGGCACTCCAGTCTATCTTGCCACCCAGTCAAGCTGGACTTAGTGATAAATGGTCACTTAAACCAAAGATCACAAAAGATTCAGGTTTTTCCCAGTCCCAAGAGACCAGTCACTTATCCCAGGTCAATTTGTACCTCAGCTCTCACACCAAAGACGACGCTTGTAGCCAATCCTATAGTTAACTAACTAAGGATTTATTAACTGGGAAAAAGAAATGAGAGAGTTGTTTACAGGATAAAAAAGGCAACATATATACACATATGAGGTACAGTCCATGGTTCCAAAAGGTGGCAGAGCTGTAGTAATCTGTCAGCACTGAATGTCTTTTAGGGCTAACCCAGCTTGACCCTGGGGATCTCTGCTTTTATTTCTTAGTGCCAGCCCTGTGAGAGTGCAAACAGCAAAGAGATGAAGAATTTTCATGTCAGTTATCTTTTTATTTCCTGTCTTTGTATTGTGATGGTTCACAATGGCCCACTTAGTCTTGATAGTCCTCCTTGATGGGTGGGGGAACCACTCCTCCTGCCTGAGTTCACAAGTTCAGAGCAGGCATTTTTACAATTATAAAGCAAAACTTACATATGACCTTATTAGAGATAGAGGCACCGACTCTGTGAGTGCTCTGGGGCTGGAGCACCCACAGGGAAAAATTAGTGGGTGCTCTGCACCCACCGGCAGCCAAGCTCCTGCCCCATCTCTTCCTCCACCTCCTCCCCCCTCCCCCCCCGAGCGCGCCACGTCCCCGCTCCTCCACCTATCTCCCAGTGCTTCCCGCCAGGCCGCTGCCAAACGGCTTTTTGGCAGCATAGCAAGCTCTGGAAGGAAGGGGGAGGAGCAAGAACGTGGCGCGCTCAGGAGAGGAGACGGGGAAGAGGCAGGTCCGAGGCTGGGATTTGGGAAAGGAGTCGGAATAGGGGCAGGGAGGGGGCAGAGTTGGGGCGGTGACTTTGGGGAAGGGGTTGGAATGGGGGTGGGGCAGGTGTGGGGCCTCTTGGCAGGGCCGAGGGAGAGAGGGGTCGAGCACCCACCCGCGGGAGCAGAAGATATTATCTTTAATTACTGGATATTATTTCACCCACCTTGTCTCTCTAGTATCCTGGGACCAACATGGCTACAAGAACCCTGCAGACACATTATGTTATAGCATGGCACACAGATGTGAATAATGTAGAGAAGTCGACGTACTTAGATCTACTCACCGCGGTGTCTTCACTGCGGTGAGTCGACAGCTGATGCTCCCCCCGTCGACTCTGCCTGCACCTCTCACTCTGGTGGAGTACAGGAGTCAATGGGAGAGCACTTGGGGGTCGATTTATCGCGTCTAAACAGCGTCTAGACTAGACGTGATAAATCGACCCCTGCTGGATCCATCACTGCCCGCCGATCCAGCTGGTAGTATAGATATACCCTAAAACACATCCTTATAAGTCTGATATTGATCTCAAACAATACTAACATACAGGTGAGCTGGTCTGGTTTCCAGTTAGGAATTTGTCCGTGCTCAGCTGACACCTACAGCCTTGGCAATAGCTGGCACCTGGTCCACCAGTGTCACAGTTACATTCCTCCAACCAGACTCATCCATTGGCTTCAACAAGGGTAGGAACAGGCCCTAGGAGGTTGTTCTTTTCAAAACAATGGTCTTTGCATGTCTCTGTCTCTTAATGAATTTATTTCATACCCAACTCCATCCCCAAAGTGCAGCTCATGTTTTAATGGGAATTGATATTCAGTGTTGTCTCTTGACATACAGAGCAGTTCCAGATGCCAGAGATGGTTTCTCTTATCAAGGTAAGTGTTCAAAAATATTGTTGTTGCTCTTAAAGACTCTGGTCCATATCTCCTCTCTGGAGGGAAGGTACCTCACCTACATTTTGTATTGTGCAGCTCCGTCAGATCTTCCTGTCAGAGGCGAGGCCAGTGGGAATGCAGAGGACACGTGCAGGGCATAGTCCTCAAAATCTGCACCAGGTTGACATCTGCTAGAAAACATACAGGAGTCATCCTGGAATTTAGGCCTTAGGGAGGGATTCCTTCTGCTTCAATGCTCCTTAGGGGCCTGATCTAGCTCCCAGGAAAGACTATGCAGATTCCTTCTGACTATAACAGAAAGTGGATGAAGTCTGTAAGGATCAGGCCTAGTTGCTGGGTTGCCACTGAATAGTAATGTGGGTGAGAATATAGGCTCAGATTTCAAGAAGTGTCTGCATTTGCATACCTACTTTATGTGCAAAATTATTACTATAACTGTCTTTTCTTCAGTATTTTTACTGCAGAGTGAATGAGGAAGGGCTGCTATCTTCCCTCATTCAGTGAGCTCCTTAACCGCTTCTCAGTGACTGAGGCATTTCTCCTCCCTCCCCATTACACAGCTAAATTAGCCATCCACATGGATGTGCGATGCAGCCTTCTTTCCTTTAGCTACTCCCATGAGGTTGTGCTTACTAATGGAGTTAAAGATTTTTACTGTCTTGCCCTTTATGCTTCAGAAAATGCAGGAATAACTTTAGATTGACTCTTGTAAAGGAGATGAGTCTAATCCAATGTTTCATAAATAACAAAAGCTAAGTAGCAAAATGTTAACTCAAGCATATAAAGATCTAGGTGAAATGCTGGTCCCAGTGAAGCCAAGGGCAGCTTTACCATGACTTCAATGAGGCCAAAATTTCACCCCCGATCTTACATCTATGCTACTTTGGGCTGTTGTTTTTCTCAGAATTTATAAACTTAGCAGGATTAAGCCTATTAGATAGGAGCCTTCCAAGAAAAACCTAAGTGCTGCAGGACATGATGTCGGTGACTCATAGCATTCTCTTTCAGTTGCTACTAATCCAGTGCCCAAACAGTGCAGCTGGTTGGAAAATAGTGAGTTGTTTCTGTGAAAATTTTTGCCAAAAGAATTATTTTTACAGATGTTTTCCAGGTTTGGAGCAAAAAATAGAAAATGGAAGCCTTTTCAGTTTTCAAACAATTTTTCTTTGAAAACCCAGAACATTTAAAAAAGAAAAATGAAAATTTTCCTCAAAAATTTTGTTTTGGGGGAAAAAGGGTCATTTTCCATCCAAACCTGTTTCTGATGGAAAAAATGTCCAGCCAGTTCTACTCAAGAGGATGGTGGTAACATTTTATTTCAAAGGGGCTACCTGCATGATAGCTGCTCACCAGTGGGAGGAAGGGTTCACAATCTAGTCCAAAGTATGATTACATTTCCCTGAAATATTTGATTGTTTTGCCAGGTAATCCATACAATATTTTCTTCCAAAATCAAACATCTGATTTTTTTCGAACTCACCAATTTTCATGGAAATAGACTGGGAACACAAGGCAGTGAATGCAGGTAAGGTACTAAGAGGAATTTATTAATTACACAGGGTAATTCAACAGTATCCCTGTCCTCTCTTTAGCATCCACCCTGCTGCAGACCATTATATTAAGTGTTTAAAACAGCTTGCCATATTTTTCTAAGATACTATTTTGTCAAAACCCTATTTATCAGCTGAGCATTTTAACATAATAGTCTTGTGTTAAAGAAAGCCTTAGCTCATTATTAGGGCTCTGTGTTTGTAATGTAGGTTTGGTTATGAGACAAGTTTTCTGTTAGTGTCAAACTAAATGTTCCATCTAGAACAAGAACCTAACTGAAATGAGAAAACACTGGACAAGATGAAATGCTAAATAGCCCTTAAGAAATGTTGCTACCATACTAATACAAATATAATTCGTTATTGAGGGTGACAAAGTGAATCTTCTTAATCTTTTATATTTCTAGAACATACAACGAAAGGAAAGGATGTGGTGTCTGAAATAGTGGGTCCCAGCAAGGCGCATGATTCCCAGAAGTAATAAAGAGACATGAAAAAGTTGGGGAAACTGAGACAAAGAGATTAAGTTCAACATTTTCAAAAATGTCCATTAATTCTGGGTACTTTTCAGGTGTCCCTGCCAGAAAAACTGCATGCCGCAAATAAAAATATAGAATATGAATGCAAAGAATTAAACATGAATGGAGCAAAAAACCCACGTTGCTCGGCCTTCTCCCTTTCTCACCAACATGTGGAATTGCTTGTTTCAGAGTATTTACCAACTAAGCTATAGTCGTGTCACCCATGATGTCTGACTAAATAGTGGCTGTACGTGTGTAAGTTTTTGACTTCTGTTCAATGTATTTTGGAGTAATCAAATAAATGATTTAAAACGTAAAGTCAGTGCTATAGTAGTTCATGCTATTAAGCAAATTTCTAGTATTCAAGACATGTCTGCTTACAGTTGACTACAGTAAACAAGGCAGGACTTCAGGAAGCTGTACAGTGCAGTACCATCTAGTAATCCTATTAAGAAAATTTTGTAAAGGGACTCATCAGTTCACAAGAAGCACACTTCACTTACAGTACTGCAGGCTGGGAATGTGCTGTGTTATTTAACTATTTACAAAAACAGGATTGGGGGGTGGGGGACCACAGGAAATGAGGGGTGGAGCATGGCCCAAACCATAATAGTCTACCCAGTTAACCCATGGATGGCCACTGTACTACATCCCTCTCTTCTTAATTTACAGCCCAAATGTAGTCTTTTAAATAAACAGGGTCTCTTCTCTCTCTCATGGGATAGCACCTCTCTGGGACAGCTCAGGCAGACTGGGAACCTGCTGCTTTATTCAACTATATATAAATGGTGTGGGGAAAACACACACTAATTAAACAGGAATTAAGGGAGTGGGGGAGCATGGCTCCAACCTATAATACCCTGAGTAATTCAATTAACCCATAGATGCCCACTGTATTAGAGAAAATATTATGAAAACTTGCCATAAAGAGTGATTATTAGCTCATGTTCACTTTAGAGCGTCATACTTGTTTTTATATCAAAGCCTACAGAATAGGAACACACTGGAGCTTAGGCAGCCTCCAAACCAATCTTAAACACTATTGCTATTGATGAGCCAAAGAGCCAGCAGCAAATAAGGGGAATGTACCAAAAAAGACCTGCTCTACCAGTGGTTTTCTTCTGGTCTGATATGCTAAAATGCCACTGTATTTCTTTCACAATCCTGCCCCACCTTGATTCCTTGAGGAGCATTCCACATTTCAGTAGAAGTAACTGCTGCATTATTTGTAAGAATGTCTAGACAATGTCCATTTAGTTCCAGGTAGGAGCCTTATGAGTTTCTTTTAGACATCAGAACAAAGCATGACATTACTCCAAGACACCTATTAAGTCAATGTTTAGTGTCCATGTCCCAGTAATGCCGACTTGAAGAGAAAATGTGAACTGAGAATCCCCTTCAATTTGCCCAAACTGTACCTCTTCCTAGTAACTGTTGTCCGATTGTTTGAGATGGTGAGTCCTGGCTCCTGTTCCATACTTCCAAAAGTCAGGTCAACACCAGCTGTAGAAGGAAAAGTAAATCTATTTTTTACCACTAGCCCACTCAGCTTTATTTGTTTAATATCAAATCTTACAATTATGAAAAAAGAATGGGGAAAAATGAACAAACATGAATCTCCCATCTCAGGTTTGTAAAATACAGTCTTTGGGCCTGCTCCTCCACTGGTGTGAACTGGTGGAGCTCATAGACTCATAGACTCATAGACTTTAAGGTCAGAAGGGACCATTATGATCATCTAGTCTGACCTCCTGCACAATGCAGGCCACAGAATCTCACCCACCCACTCCTGCAGCAGGGAAGGGATAGCAGCTGCTCAGAGCACTCCTGGCTCATGCTGGAGCTACTCCTGAAGTAGGGGCACGGGAGAGGTGGTGGGACAGCTGGGGAGGCAACAACCCTTTCCTCTTCCCCATAGTTGTGGGGCTGATTCAGACACATCAGGATAAAAGCCGCACTGCACAGCTCAGGGACACAGTTTCAATTCATAATCAAATGCACAATTTCTTCCCACACCATCACCTTTGAGGACCACAATTTAGAGCCTTGAGAGCCACAAATATCCCCCGGGCCACAGGTTGGACACTCTTGACCTAGTGGGAAATTCACCCCAGTGCAGAAGAAGGCCTATGCCCCATCTAAATGCCAGTTAAGCCCAATTTTGATTAAATTGATTCCTTGCTCTATTAGCTACAGTTGTGTTCATTTCGACTGAAATGGCTCGAGAGTTTATCTGAGTTCCAGAAATAGGCCACATATCGAGAGACGTTACCAAATAATCGTGTAAACAATCAGGACTATTGAACAGGGCTAATGAAGGAACAGCTTAAGATGTGTGCATGCCAGCTGAGATGCTTATAGAGTGCAGCAAGGTGAATCATTCTCTTTTCAAGCATCAAATGAAACCAGATAAGGTGCTTCATGGCCGCAGATCAGGCCCTGGCCTCCATCGCTTCTTGACTAGGCTAGTGCATGACACTCTACCTGGGAGTGACTGTGAAGGTTGCACTGAGATGAACTAGCCCAGCGTGCTGCTGTCTACTGCCTGAGTGGAATGAGCCAGAGAAAGAACATCACATGGGTTGCTGTATGCTCTGTGCTCCCTATCCAGTATGAAGCCAATTCAAAGTTTTGTTCTTGATTTTCAAAGCCATTAATGGATAGGCTCAAGCGACTTTGGGTGACCACCTTTCACTGCATGACATACCGTGGCTGCCACAATCAGTTAGGCTGTCCTCCATAGTGACGTTCATAGAGGCTGGGGACATAATGTTCTCAGTAATGTTCTTCTGGCCTGTGGAACTCCCTCCCAAATATGCAATAAAGAC
The DNA here is from genome assembly GCA_033296515.1 of Macrochelys suwanniensis. Lineage (NCBI taxonomy): Eukaryota > Metazoa > Chordata > Testudines > Chelydridae > Macrochelys > Macrochelys suwanniensis. The sequence continues at coordinate 86,571,443 of CM065782.1, read as the reverse complement.
CCACCTCTTTGTGCAGGTCTAGTCTCAATAACACAGTTACAGAATGACTGAGGTATTGAGGAAGTAGGGTGGGAAAGTTTGCCTTTGGAGACAGAATCAATGTGGTTCCCTTTTTTTTTATGGCACTTAATGCAGAGTTAATTGTGCTAGAAATGAAATGCACACATAAGCAGAGAGACAGCTCATAACTGGATTACCTTTAGTTACATTTTAATTGTTTTAGGACACTAATTAATTATCTCAATCTTCTAATCATTTTTAAATGTAGATAATTATTTAACTATTTAGGACACCAAAAAACTGGCTTAATTTGTTCTACAATTTCCATGGTAGTCTCCAAGTGAGATTTGACAGAGGCCCAACCACTCAAGATCAAGAGACAAGACATTTTCTGCCTTGGTGTTTTGAATCCTGCTGTGGTCTTTCCTCATGCATCCCTGTTACCCTGCTTCCACAGCTGAAATCACAGACACCATCAGCTCTGTTCACATCTTGGTCTGGACTCAAGGGGCCACGTTCTTTGGAAAGTTGAGAGGTCACTACCCACTAATGGCACAGATTCAACAAGCAGGCTCACAACTGGGTATTGCTTCTTCTCAAAACCTGCCTAGTGAAATGTTGGAAAACAAAAGAAAATGATGAAAACAACATCTCCAAAACAAGCTTGTGAAGAAATATTCCTCAGGATTGTCAATGGAACATTGTTCAGAATTTAGTTTCTAGGGTTGATGTTTGCAGCCTTCAGGTTAACCTGGTGCTATTCTCATTAAATTAGGGTTCAGGGACTAAGCTACCATACAGAAAGCGTATTAACTGAATAATGCCTTACAGAACATGCTCAAAAAGGTAAATAGAGAGTTATAAAGAGAGATTCCAGTCATTTTTCACACCCTCTTCATGAAGTCAACTTTGTTTTGTAACAATTTTGGCATGAAATATATTGAGCAATTGAGATCAAAGCTGCAGATTCTCCAGCCACCCTGCATGTCTCTGAATCACTAAGGCAATTTCCTTAATCAAACTGAGATTGCAAAACCCAAAGTCTGGAAAAGGCCCCACAACTCATGCAGTAGTTTCCCCATCTATAAATGGGGGGGCAGAGACACTGTCCTACCTCCCTTGGGTTATGATGATTAACTGGTCAATATTTGTACTGTTCCTTGCACCATGAGAAATGCTATCTCAGTGTTAAGTACGATCGTTAGCAGCATTAAAAATAACTACTGCTTTTTAGTAGTCAAAGTGCTGTACAAAAGACAAATAAACCCATAACATCCCTATGAGGCAGACATTATTTATTATTTGTACTACTGTAGTGTTTAGGGGCCCTAGTCATAGACTAGGATTCCATTGCACTAGGTGCTGTACAAACCCAGAACAAGAACACAGTCTCTGCCCCACGGGGCTTACAGTTAAGTATAAAACAATAGATGGAGGCAGACAGACAAACAGGCTGAGGATTACAAGGAAACAATGAGACGCTATTAGTCATCAGGTAGAAAGTGATAGGGATTATCTCAACTTTACAGAGCAGGGAGGTTAAGCATTTGCCTGTGGTCACAGAGGGAGTCACTGATGAGAACTCGGCGGTTCCTGACTCCCTGTCCTATCTCAGGCCATACCTACTGCCTTTCTTCACATGCTTCTCTGTGTGTTTATTGCCCTCCCTCTCCCCTCCTTGCCCGTTTGTAATAAGCCTCCTTGTGCCTGTGTGGCAATAGGCAGGGCTGAAATAAATTCAAACGATCACTGCAAATACTAGAAAATGGACAGATGGCCTCAAATGCAGCCCTGGAAAGTGCAAGGGTTTCTTTGACAGCATGTAGTCAGATTTTACCAAGGTGCAAATTCATAAAACCGTAGCACACCCTTACTTCCTCTTATTTGTCTCTTGCTTTTTAACCTTTAACAATAACAGATAATTTAATGCTGGGGAAAGGTGCAGAACTGGCATCTCTTAGGAACAGGTACAGAGCAGCAGCTGCACTGCAAGCTCATACACTATCCCAACATGACTCAGACTTGACCTTGAAAAATCACTTCAAAGGGAGATGTCTGGCCTATTCAGTCCTTAGCTTCCCTACTGAGAGGAAACAATTTGTATCAGTGTGATGGTGGATTCTGTGATGTGGAGGTTTGGCCACTGAGAGCAGAAGTGAGACCCCTGACTCATTCTCTGACTATAGGTCATGTCATCACACATTTTCTTTTAGTGGAAGGGGAAAGGGAGGTCCTATGGGATCTCCCAACCTATGTTCCCTTATTGCACGCTGTGGTCTGCGGCACAGAGCCCTCTCTCTGCCTGAAAAAGGCTGGGTTTGTCTCCTTCCAAAACTCTGCTAAGCCTCTGCAAAAATTGGCCAGAAGGGGTCATTCACATGCAATCTAAGACCACCTTAGCTCAGCGCCAGCCATTCCAGGGTGTCTCCCATCCCAGGGTCAACACACTCTTCTCCACTGAGTGGTTGGGGGGAATAACTGTAGTGAGGTTTAATGTTCAGTTTGATGATCCAAGATCACTTCCAAATTAGTCTATTCCTAGCCTGATATGAAGGATCCAGCCTCAGCTGCACCCCCCAGGGGTCCACAAATGCCATCTTCAAACAAACAAAATATGCAACAAAGAGAAAAACGGAGTGGCAAACTCCCAGCAGAACAGACATGATCTGCCCAGCAAGCTCGTAGTGTATGGATTATGTATAATAAAACCCTTTAGGATAAAGAAAATGCAGTTGGGCACATTACAAATAAAACTCACTCTGCAGTGCAGAAGGCCCAGGGGAAAGAAACCAGTAAATGCATCTGGTCTTCTTGGTGAGCTGCTATTACAGACCTAGCATTACTGTTTCTCTTTTAGTGGGGGTTTTAAACACTGTATATTGGGAGTGTCTTTGGAATGGAGAGATGGTACAACTCTCTTTTATCACTTGCAGTAATCAATATGCACCTAGAGCGAGGATTCAAACCAGTATTCTCAATTCTCAACAGAATTGTCTCTGAGATTTCAAAAAATATCTCCCTTCTCAGCATAAACCGACAAGCCAAAGTCTGATAGATCCCCAGCCTTTGCTCTGCTGCACATATCAGTCTTCGGTATAGCACAAAGTTTGTGGCCAGGCGTGGGAGTTCAGCAGTCGATCAAAGTGATCTACCTGCTCTCCCTATCACCTCTCTAACTTTGGGTCCACGCCAGCAGAATATGGATAACAGCTGCTTTCAACCGCTCAAAAGACACAAAAGAAACCAGCCTGGCCTTGTTCACTTTTATTACCCAGCATGTTTTCTGATTGTAAAATAGCTTGTTGTTTTCACCCAAAGCAAAGAAGCTATGGCCAGCAGATGCAACCCTGGTGCCACAGTTGCAGGCAGCAACTTACTGCAAACCAGTTCAGACGGCAAGGTGTTTTCTCAGAGTGCTATTTCAAATGCCACCATGTTGTTCTAGGTGGAGGAAGGGTGAATCTTTGTGATTAATCAGCATCTCTGCATACTCCACTGAAGTGCTAATTTGTCACTTTCTATCACGACAGCACTTGGTAATTCACAACACATTTCCCTCACCTCCAAGGGCAGCAGGACATTGTAGGACAGGGGTTCTCAAACTGGGGGTTGGGACCCCTCACGGGGTCGCGAGGTTATTACATGGGGGGTCACGAGCTGTCGGCTTCCCTCCCAAACCATTCTTTGCAGCCAGCATTTATAATGGTGTTAAATATATAAAACAAGTGTTTTTAATTTATGGGGGGGGGGTCGCATTCAGAGGCTTGCTATGTGAAAGGGGTCACCAGCACAAAAGTTTGAGAACCACTGTTGTAGGAGAATGAGGATCTATTTTCTTCTTTCTCCAGCAGTGGAAAAGCCCCTGCATCACAAAAGGCTATGCTAATTCTGGGCCCTGGGAAGGGGTGGGCAATTATGTGGCCACTTGGGGAAGATGTATTGTTGCACCACAAAGCGTTGCCCCTGTGCTGTGAAAATGCCCAACCTGTCTGTTGTCTGAGGTTTGGTTTCACTGAAAGCTCCCTTGCAAGGGACTCTGAGCCCAATACAGCAAGGTGCTGAGCTTTATTCTTATGCTTTCACAGGGATTTGACCCTGTTCTGCATGTTGCAGGGGTAGGCCCTGTGTTTGGCAGCTTCTTAACCTCTGTTGGCGTCACTGCCAGAGAAGTGGCAGTAAACTTTTCTTCCCAAGGTGAGGGGGTTTGGGATGAGGGATTTAGGGAGTTTACCTCCCCCTTAATGCCAACATGCAATCGCATTTGGCTCCACCACAGTTCCCCACATCTCTGAACCCCTGGTAGAAACTTCTGAAACTGGCTTAGAGAAGATTTCCCCTGACACCACTCAAATAGGTGGCAGTCTGATTCTTATGTGCCTCCTTTAGCCATTTGGAAGGGGTAGGTGGAAGCAATGGAAGGTATATTCACACTTTAAGCAGGCTGGGTATAGGTGTCTCAGCTGTGATGGAGACCTCTATAGCCCTCACTAGACAGTTCTAAAGCCCTCTCTGAAGTATGACGAAAGACAATACAACATCCCGTTGCACAACTAAAATACTTGATAGTATTGCAAAGAACTGAAACCTGAAATTATTGGTCTATAATGAGAAAAATTGAGAGGATAATCACCTAGGTGGGACCTTCCCATCTTTGCTAGACTATAATTTAGAAGAAAAGCTGAACATTTCTCCACAGTGGTACAACTTTCCTTATTCTAGTAGAATTTGTTGGGGATGCAATATGTTGCCAAACTGTGTGTGTGTGGAGGGAGGGGGGTGCCCACATTGTTGGCTAAATTAGCTGTGATTGTGGGAGATAAGGATTTTGTCATTCCTAGTGTACGGCAGGTGAACTAGATATATAAATTTCCCAATACTGCCTAAGGTGAAAGAGGCTTGTAGGTGAAAATTAATATCTAGGAAGGCAAATTTCTCTGACGTGGATACTAAGCTGACACTGCAGTTTTATTTCCAGGTCACATTTTGTCTGTTATAGAATGAGAAAATATGAGTTTGAGACAACTGCTATTTTTAATGCCCACTACTTATGCCTTGGGGGGAGGAGAGTAAGCATGAAGATGATTAGATGAAGATGATATGAGGAAATATACCTGAGCCCAGTGATTATTTAAGTAAAAATTCAATCCTATGAGAATTTTAATACCTGCTTAGCTATTCACTCTAGGACCCAATAATGTACCATACTGTGTACTCAGGATATAACAATTCTGGAGAGCTATTTGTGGGGGGAGGGATAGCTCAGTGGTTTGAGCATTGGCCTGCTAAACCCAGGGTTGTGAGTTCAATCCTTGAGGGGGCCATTTAGGGATCTGGGGCAAAAATTGGGGATTGGTCCTGCTTTGAGCAGGGGGTTGGACTAGATGACCTCCTAAAGTCCCTTCCAACCCTGATATTCTATGATTGAGCTGTCTGTCTGTGAGGCCTTATAGGAATTGATGTGTGAGCTATGCATTCCTGAGGCATGCTCAGTGTTATTTAACATTGATATTTCCATGGCTCTGAGTTACTGGGGCTGTGTTCATTGTTATGCCCTCTTCCCTCCACCCACTTTGTTTCTGTTTGCTGTTTTCCCCATCTTTGATTGAAATCCCTAGTTGGGTGGAGAGAGGAGGAGGCAATTTTGCTGCTTCCACCAGGCGTTGCAGCAAGAGTGAGGTGTGGCTGCAGTTACACTTAATGCTTTTAAGGAGCCAGGGCACTGACCCTGTTTGTATTTGCATTCCTGGGCAGCGAAGGAATGGGGCGCAAAGTGACTCCTTTCGCCTGTGCAGGTGGGCGGCTCCGTGATTCCCGTTACCGGCAAACCCGCCAGACCAGCTGAGCCGGTGCTGAAGGGGAAGTGACCTGCTGCTGGCACAGAACGGAACAGTAGCCGATCGCTTTCCCACGGAGCAAGGCGGAACTGGAGGAGGATCTGTGAGGATCCCAGCTCCCTCCCCGGCCCGCTCCAGAGGCAGCACAGCTACGTACCTCTGGCTCCATGTAAAGACCGTGTAAGCCTTCAAGGAGCAAACCGTGAGCAAAGGGCTCCGAATCTGGGCCGAGTGGGTGACGCTAAAGCTCCTGACACTCAGACCGTCACCACGTTTCAATAAAAGCCTGCAGCTTCCAATGGAAATAAGGAGTGGTGGCTGGTGTTCCTGGGGATAGCATCTATTCACTGATGAGGGGCTCAAGCCGCCTGTTCCTAAAGGGTGACAGAGGATGTTCGTTTCAGAGTCAAACCCTGGCCCCTCTGGCTTTGACTTCTCAGATCCCCTGGCTGAGATCCAACTAGCCATTTATCTAAAGCACAATCTGGACCTGCTGCTGTATGTTTCAGGATATGGCCACCGGATCCTTGTAAGTAAGGGATGGGTCCTCTTCCAGTCCAAAACCATAGAGCCATTTAGCAGCTAGATATTGTGATCAGAGACACTCCTGCTACCAGACATACCCTTTACAAAACCGGACTGCTCTTAGATGAGCTTTTCCTTTGCCTTAAATAGCCCAGGCAGCATGGGAGCTCAGTGTAACCCATACCCCTCCTGGGTGTGGTGTTCTGTCCCATCTAGTGGCACCGAGACCACTTAGAGAGAGAGAGTTAAATGAGTCTGCTCTACAGCCTTAGCTAAGAGCCAGTTAGTTTTTAGCTCATGCGGTAGAGGCTCATGCACTAAGCTCCAGAGGTCCCCGGTTCCATCCTGCCCGCTGATGACCAGGGTCTGTTGGCGTTACAAGTGGGGGCTCGTCCAGGATTTCAACTGGGAAATATGTAACCAACACACCTCCTGGGTGCGGTGTTCTGTCCCCTCTAGTGGCACCGAGACCACTTAGGGAGAGAGAGTATGTCTACACTACCCACGTTACAACGTGGCCGTGGCAGCGCTGTGATGTGGGCAGTATAGACATGCTTTATCGCCGGGGGAGAACTCTCCCGGTGATAAAAGAACCCCACCACTAGCGCAGCTCCCGGCAATAAAGCGCTGTCTATACTGGCGCTTTTCAGTGCTAAAACTTTTGTCGCTCAGGGGGGTGTTTTTTCACACTCCTGAAAGACAAAAGTTTTAGCGCTGAAAGTGGCAGTGTAGACACAGCCTTAAATGAGTCTGCTTTACAGCCTTAGCTAACAGCCAGTTGGCTTTTAGCTCATGCACTAAGCTTCAGAGGTCTCCAGTTTGATCCAATGACCGGGGTCTGTCGGCGTTACATCAGCACACAATTTTCTTTGACGATCCATCATTTGTGGCCTTCCCCATCCTTCCCCTCGCCTCTATTTTTTGAGTGAAAAAACCAAAACCAGTAAGCATAGATAAACATGCATGTTTGCACCTGCTATAGACACAGCCTGTGTACCTGATTCAGTGAACAGCAAGCCATGAATGCCCTTGTGCATGCAATTCCTAGCCTCCAGCCCTACATATCAACTGATGCCCCATCTTGTAGCATTGGCTGATTTACTTCCTAAGATGGGCGACTGACACAAATTAGAACTTCAACCTTTTGAAATGTCTTCCCTCATTTTACAGCCAGGCTCAATGGATATAATTGTGCTCCACCCTCTTGGTATCTAGGGATGAGGGAGCTGCTTCAGATAAAACAAACTGAACCTTCACCCCCAATTAAAACTGAATAGAGCCCAAGCCTGCAGTTTTCCTGTGGGTTCAAGCAATATTCTCATTCTGTTTTAACATGCATATGTACCTCTTCCCTTTCTGCAGTTGCAGTTACTGCAAACAGATATACCAAAATACTATAAGAAAGGCTATTCCCAAAGTATCTGGGCCCCAGCAAAACCAGGAGCTCACATCAGAAAGAGCCAAGATCCAGAGTCAAGAGATTCCGATACATTAGTTCTGAATAGGCATCCAAAATGAACTGCTAGCCCACCTAAAACACCCACCATGCTGGGTGGGCAAAATAGATGGGAAATAGGCATTTTGAGTGCCATACAAAGGTGATCTTGTAAAGGGTGATGATTGTCATGGGGGTCAGTGGATGAAACCAGGTACACTAATAGCCTTGAAGCTCTCTCCTTTAGGAACATTTTGGTACAGCCTAGCTGATATTTAAGAGGCAATTAATGCATGCTGTTAAATGGAGTTTCTCCTGTCCCGCTTTTGCCTCCCCAAAATCCCACAATGGTGTAAATACAATAAGCCCCAGTAGTTTGGGCATGACAGGTGCTATTTAATATCAGTAAGTATTCCTAAAAACAGTGCACAAACAATACTATAGGAGAAGAGCATGGGGGGGAGAGAGAAGGGAACTGTGCATCAACATACCCTAGATCAAATACTGAAGATTACAGCTGCATGGCACTAAGATGTAAGAAAAATAACCAGCTCTTCCCTGGGACAAAAGTCCTGCTAACACACAGGTACATTAACTATAGAACCTGATACCATACGCTGCTGCTGAAGGAAAAACATAGGGAGGTTAATTGCTTAATCTTTAAATATTTACTTTGTGATTTTCACCAAATATAAAAACACTGTACAGCAGGAAGAAAAAACAATCAGAATTCAAAACATTCAGTTGGGAGAATTTTTTGTTTGTTTGTTTGCTTTGCAATTCCAGCAAGAATTATTTCCATATTTCTCTCTTTAGCTGACACAATTCAGTTGATAGGCCAAACTCCTCTATGGCTAACCTCTCTAGGGACAAGGTGAAAATGCTGAAGTAATTGTTTCTTTGCTTTGTTGTTTCTCATTTGGGTTTTGTAGAGTCACTCCATAAAGATCTGTCTCTTAGTGCTTTTATAATAGCTGCCACTCTTAACTGGGATTGACCTACCAGTCTTGGATAGAGCTGGGCAAAATGTTTTGGTTGAAACTTTTTTTGGTGAAAAATTCAGATTATGGGTCAACCAACACACCATTTTGTGAATTTGTGTCAATTTTGCCAAATTGTTTCCACTGGGGAAAAAAATAACTAAAAAAAAAGTTCTGAAATAACTGAAATGTTTAATTTTTTCCTTTTAGAAATGAAAAATTGTGATTTTTCAATTTGAAATGAATTGGTTTGAAATTTCCTTCAGTTTTATTTAAAAATTCAAAACAAAACATAATATTTCATGGAACTGAAAACACTTTAACTTTTTGATTTGCTGAGTATTTAAAATAAATTGTTTTGGGTTGATCTAAAATGAACTTTTTCTCTAATTTTTCAGACCTGCCACCAAACCAAAAAATCTGTTATTCTCACAGCTCTAGTCTTGGAGTCCCCATACCCTTCATGCTCAGTTAAAACCCATACGAAAATCACCAGCAGGACCAGTCTCCAGGAGGAACCAGCAACAGTGCTGCTGATGCCATTAAATGGGGGGGGGGGGGGGGGGGGGGGAGAGGAAATGCAACATTACAACTTTTAAATGCACTGAAGTCAGGAAATTCAAAGATAGTTTTCCCCTTTAGATCTGATGTAACAGTTTGTATTACTGTAAGCAGTGTTGATTATTAATTCGTATTGCAATGTGGCCAAATGATAGTTGTGGCAGGTGTTTTCCTGATTCTTGTGAATTTAAGGGCTCAGCCATAACATTGCATTAATAAGTGCACAAGACAGATGTGTCCAACTCATTGTAGCAGGTCTTTCTGGCATCATTTCTAAGCTTTATAACCACATCATTTCCCATAGCTGTATTTCCTTATACCCAATAGGTAGCATTTCCCCAAATCTATTTGAATCCCCTCATTTTCCAGTTCATTATCCTCTTTATTGGCTTTTTCAGCATTGGGGTCTAGTGCAGTGCTTAATTTGTGCCAGGACTTCCCAAGGCTGAGTCCCGGCACCTCTAGGCTTGGTAGTTAAGAGCCCTGGCACTTCTGGGCCTGCCGTGGCAGTTTTGAAAGTAAAAAAATTACTTGAGCCCCAGCACCTAATTGCTTGAGCCCCAGCACCTCTTTCAATACCAATTAAGCATTGGTCTAAGCATTGGCAGCCACTAACTCAGGGCTCAATTTTCCTCTACCGCAAGTGGACTTAGGCTCTCACCTTTTCAAGTGAAAGGTGTGTCTAGAGGGCTCTTCAATGAACTGCTCTTTATTACCTAACCATAGAAGTATAGGACTGAAAGGAATCTCACAAGGTCATCTAGTCCAGTCTCCTTTACTCAAAGCAGGACTAAGTAATAACTAGTTCATTTCTGACAGTGTTTTCTAACCTGGTCTTAAAAATCTCCAGTGACAGGGATTCCACAACATCCCCAGGCAATTTATTCCAGTGCTTAACTACCCTGATAGGAAGTTTTTCCTAATGTCCAACCTAAACCGCCCTTGCTGCATTTTACCTCCTTGCTTCTTGTCCTATCTTCAGAGGTTAATGAGAACAAATTTTCACCCTCCTCCTTTTAACAATCTCTTATGTACTTGAAAACTGTTATCATGTCGCCCCTCAGTCTTGTCTTCTCTTCTCCAGACTAAACAAACCCAGTTTTTTCAATCTTTCCTCATAGGTCATATTTTCTAGCCCTTTAATCATTTTTGTTGCTCTTCTCTAGACTTTCTCCAAATTGTTTACATCTTTCCTGAAATGTGGTGCCCAGAACTGGACACAGTACTCCAGCTGAGACCTTATCAAGCATGGTACAGTAAACAATCAAGGCAGTACATTAAACATCTACCACTCAAAGAAATAATTAGCACATTTCATCTTTATTTATTTTTGGTCAAGTGTGAAAAATCTGGTCAGACATCTTTTTCTTTGCCACTTCAACACAACTATCAATCACCATTGTGCATGTTTAGAGCCTTAGGAAAGGATAATATTAAATGTATCATTTTAATCTATACGGTTAAGCAAAAGTGGATCTTTCAGCCCTTGTATAATATCACAAGACAAGACATGGGCAGCGAAGGGATTCAGTAGACGTAGAGTTGTTGGCACCTTCCTTACTTTTGCACATTGAACGCGACTGATCTTTAGCAGTTCAAGGCTGCATCTGAAAAACAAATATTAGGCAACATTCAGTTTCAGGGACTGCATTCCTGCTTTTCCATGCAAACCCAGCCGAAAAGGTAAGTGGGGCTGGATTCAGCCCAAACATTCCAAAACACAGAATACTAGAAGACTAGTGTTTTTGAATGTGTAAAATGTCAAAGATTCTCTGTGGTTTGGCTTGGAAGGATTTGATTTTTATTGGTAAATGTCAATTTCACACAAACGGATGAAACAATATTTCCATCTATAATAATAGAAATTTATAGACAGGCAAAATAAGAAAAATGCTGCCTGAGAACTTATCAGTTTGATTTAAAAATATTTAGTTTTTATATTTTGACATGTGATGTCGATTGTTTGTGTTAGCAGTTATAAAGTTTTAACTTTTTAATCTCAATGTCTACTATTATTAAATAATTATTGTCGGACCCCACTTCCATAATTTTGTGCAATTGTGAAAATTTAAAGTGTTAAAAATAAAAAGAATGCTTAAAAACGGACATTGATATTACCTATTAACATTATAAAAAATAATAATTGAATTATGCCACGCCTATCTCTGGTTCATGGTTAGGAGGGACAAGGAAAAAAATAGAATGTTTTCAAGATAGTTCAGTGACACTGAGGCAAATAGCTTTGTAAGATTTCAAAAGGCATTTGACATTTCTGTGAATATTTGTGGTATCCTAGTGCAAAATGAGACCATTTTCTCTTTAAGGAATTACTGAAGTATCTTTAAATGTGACAGATAATTGGTTCTCAAACTTGAATTAATCATTTGGTCTTTTTCTTCAGAAGGATGAATGCCAATGCATCACTCTTTGTATGAGAATTCTTCAGTCCTCATGGGAGTCCAGGACATGCTAGGAAGTAATCATACTTGAAAGTTAAAGTTGAAAGTATTATTATTACCTCTGAAGTGGGCCAAATCTTGAGCACTCTCAACTCCTTTTGATATCAGTGAGGGATGCAAGCACTTTGCAGATACTCACTTGTTTTCAGGATTTGGCCCAGAGTTATAAAATTTGATCAGCTCTATGTGCCAATTCTTCTTGCATACCATGGCTGGTTTATTGGAAGCAGAGATGTTTTTTGTCAGCCCCATGTCTCACTCAAGCAGTACAGTAGTGTGTTACTCTGCAGCATTGGTTTTCAGTTTTTTGCCTATTCCTTCTTCTGCAAACCTAGTAATTAGTTCCTTTGTAATCCTTTGTTCTCTTGTCTTCCTCTTTTATTCTGGTCCATTGGTCATTCTTCTGCAATGTCTGTTGGCAGTTAAGAAACCATCTGCATGAGGCAGAACTTTGTCATACATTCTGTTACACTCTGTCCCAGTCCTACACCTAAAATTTATGTCAAACTAGCTATGTTGCTCACACCCCTAAGAGATATAGTTAAACCAACCGCTAGGTTGATGGAAGAATTCTTCTTTTGACCCAGCTACTGTCTCTTAATGAGGCGGCTTTACTACAGCAATGGAAAAAACCCCTTCCATCTGTCAGGGTTCCCTCCCCACTCTAAACTCTAGGGTAAAGACGTGGGGACCCGCATTCAGAGCCCCTAAACTTATTTTTACCAGCTTAGGTTAAACCCCCCAAGGTACAAAATTCCCTGCACCCCAAGAAACACTTCTCGCTGCCACCATCAAATGTCTAACAGGGATCCAGGAAAGGAATCACTTGAACTTCCCTTCCCCCCAAAATACCCCCTCAAGCCGTACACCCCCTTTCCTGGGGAAGCTTGAGAACAATCTCCCAACCAATTGGTTACACAGTGATCTAAAAACCCACCCACTGGGTTTTAACACCATAGAAAACAGTCAGCTTCTTAAAATAAGGATTTTATTAAAAATAAAGAAGGTAAAATCATCTCTGTAAAATCAGGATGGTAACTATTTTACAGGACACTATATTTCCAAACTCAGAGAGATTTCCCCCTCTGGACAAAACCTTAAAGTTCCAGAAAACCATGAATAAGCCCCCCCCACACTTTGCCCTTTCTAACACAGGGGATACACCAAGCAAAAATAAACAGAAATCTATACGCTATGCTATCTAAACTTACTTCAGAAAAGGGAGGTTTGATTTTCTGTAGGTTCCTTCTGTCTTCCAAGATCACCCTCTCTCAGACAAAGACACACACTAAAACCTTCCCCCCTCCCAAAGTTTTAAAGTATCTTGTCCCCTTATTGGTCTGATGCCAGCCAGGTCAGGTGTCAGTCTGGCTACCTGCATTTCTTAACCCTTTACTGGAAAGAGGATTTTATAGCACTGCATCAGACCCTCTCCCCCTTCCCTTCATATTTATGACACCATCCGTGTAGCAAGTGTCTACACTACAGCAGTTGCATAGCTGCAGTAGTGCTTTGTAATATAGACAACCCCAAATCATGTCAAATGAGAGAATTTCTGGGTAATGGGTAATGAGACATGAATTTCTGGGTAATGAGATCACATGCCCATTGTCTCCTAGGGTATATCATTACAATCTGTATTGCTCTACTTTAGCACCCCATGAATTGTTACTTATTTGAGGTGAACAAGGTTTCTTCCTGTCCATATTGCATTTGGCACAAGGGGGATAGTTAGAGTGATGTGATGTTGTTCACAAGACCTTGTGATGACACAGTGTCCAGTTTTTCTACACACAGGGCATGAAGCCAGCAATGGTCTAATCCAATACAACACATCCTTTGATTCTACGGTGTGCACCCAAGAACTAATGCCAAAGGGTTTGTGTGTCCTGGGACTAAAGATTCAGCGTTGGCCCAAGCACTGAATTTGCTGGCAAGAGGTGTTGGTTTATATCTCACCCTTAGGCTAGGTCTACACAAGAAACTTTTGCCAGTTTAGGGGTGTGATTTTTTTAAACAACATTTCTATACTAACAGTTATAGTAGCATACAAGTTATTTTGCTGGCACCAATTATTTCATGTGGGGAACAGGCTGCAAAAGCACTCTTTTGCCATTATGTGTTTCCACTAGGAGGGTTTGCCGGTATGGTTATACCAGTATGGCTACGCCGGCTTTATATTTCTGCTGTAGCCCTGGCCTTAGTGTTATGTACAGGTCAGGGCTCCCCAGTGTAAAGACGAACAGACAGGCCTATCTCCCCCTCCCCACCACTCCTTCTGAGCGACCAAGTGGCACATGAGTAGCGTCACTTAGGTCAATCCAGAGGGCCTGAAAGCCAGGCCTGAAAGCCGGAGCTGGGGCTCTCACCATGGGCCCTCTTGGCGCCCCTGCCCGTGGCACTGTGTGGTCCGACCCTTTCCTTCTCCCAAGATGCCACTTCCTTGCCTGTTTGACATGGGGGAAGGAAGAGGTGTGGGCTCCGGCTTTGGCTGTTCCCAGGGGGAATTGCTCCCCCTGATCCCATCTAGCCAGGGAGAGATCCCTAAAGGGGAACGACCCTTCCTCCTCCCCTTCTTCCTCCTCCCCTTCTGCCCACCCCCTCCCCGCTTCTGCCCTGCCCCCTTCTCCTCCTCTGCCCTGCTCCCCCCACCTTCTGCCCTGCTCCGCCCCCGTTTTAGTCCCCGCTCTGCCCCGCCCCATCCTCCTCCCCGCTTCTTTCCTCCTCTTCTCTCCCCGCCCGTCGGGCCACGGGGCCGCTGTCCGGCTCCTCCCTCCCTCGGGGCGCTGCTCCGGCGGGGGGGCGGGCTGGAGGGGGGCGGGGCTTGCGGCCGGGCCCGCCCCCTCCGCTCTGGACCGGCAGCTGAGCTCGGCGCGGGCGGGATCTGAGTGTATCCCCCCGGCGCTGGGAGCGGGGCGGCCGGGTGAGTGACCCGTGCTGGGAGCGGGGTGCGCGGGCGGCTCCCCGGGGGTTCCGGGGGGCTGGGACGTGCTCCGGTGGGAGCGGGGGGGGGGCTCCCGGGGAGAGCGTCAGGACAGGGATCCTGGTGGGGTGCGTGAGCCCCAGGGAGAGCAGCTGGAGGGGGGTCTTGGGGAGTGGGAAAAGGAGACACCCCGGGGGGAATGCGGGGCCAGGAGAAACACCCTGAGAAGGGGGCTGCTGGTGAGGAGGGTGCGGTGGTGCACCCCAGGGAGAGCGGGCTGGGGGTTCTGTTGGGGATGTAGGCGACGCAGTCCGGGGAGAGCTGGTCTCACTCTGAATTATTTTCATACTTTCTGAAATTAACTCTGTCAGCGCTTCTATAACTAAGCCTCCAGATCTGCTCTGTCCACAAATCCTCCCCGCCTTGTTCTCCTTCAGCCCCCCAGTCCCTTATACACAGAGCCTCCCTCCATTGCCAGAACTGCTTGCTGTCCCAACTCGTCATATCCCTGCACTGTCTAACCCGCTTATAAACTTCTGCCAGGTGTCTTACTCTGCCTGTATCCCATTAAATAATTGATAATAATCCTGTGGTGAATAACCCTCTCAGCACCATTTTGATTGGTCAGCTCCAGGCTGGGGTGAAATTAGGAGGGGCAGTATCATTTAAAGATTATGTATTATTATAGATTTAAACTCACATGAGCAAACCAAACAGACCAGTTTTTCATAGAGATGAAATCTGGAGTTTAAGGTTGTTAAAATTCACGATATTGGTGCAAACTCATCACTAGTTTTGAATATACCTTGACTCATCTGGTTAGTGCATCTTTATTAAAGACTTTATCCCTAAACACCTTCCAGGGCTAAATAAGAAATAACAGCAGAAATATCTCAGTTTGAGAGAGACAGGCAGGAGAGAATAAGTTTATAGGTGAGACTTGAAAATAGACGGCAGTATCACAGAGGCAGATTGAGTGCCTGGAGCTGTAGTGTGACTGGTAAATACTAGATTTGGAGAGAAGGGAAGATTCAGAAGGCACCAGTCCCTTCCTATTTTAGATCCTGGTCAGCTAAATTCTGATAGTTTAAGTGGGGAAAGACCAAAGTGGTGATTTAAAAAGAAATAATTTCACTGTTGGTAGCAACTGCAATGTCAAATCTGATCAAAAAAGGGTAGGGCCGAGGCTCTTGATAAAACGGCTGCAAAATTGTCCAACCCTGTAAATAAACGTGGGATTTCTGTTTTTTCTGCTGTACATGCATTATAAAAAACATTCCTTTTTAAAAAAGCAGCGTTAAACTGAATTCTGCAGATATATTCTGTAGGAGGCAATGTGACCTGAGTCTGATGAGACCTGGGTTTTATTGCCAGCTCTGCCACAGCTTGCTGGGCCGGAGTCACTTCCCTTTCTGCCAGAGTCTTCCCCATCTGTAAATTCGGGATAATGATACTGATTTCCTCGGTAAAATGCTTTGAGATCTACTGATGAAAAGCGCTTTATAAGAGCTAGGTATTATTATAACCTCAGTGTTATTTACTGTCATCTTGAAAAACTTAAATAATCTAGTAATAAATTTGTGTTGGCTTCTAAAATGAGAAAAATAGGCCTCCACAGCCCTAGTGTATCAGGATGAGATACTGTCTCAAAGAGAGTATGGCTGTGACCGTGGAGAGGAGACTTTCAAGCTTAAGAAAAAAAAGTGTTTGGATTTTTTGTTTGATCTGTTTCACTTCTCACCATGTTTATTCTCCTTCCCCCCTGCCCTCACCTATCCTTTATCCAAGGTAAATGTTGGTTTTCTGTGTGCTAGTCTGTTCAGTTCAGTGTCTGGCAGGATTCATTTACAGATGTCTTCTGTCCATGTGAAAACCAAACAGTTTCTCTTTTTCTGGTGGAGCTGGGAAGTTCCCAGCATTTAGTCAGAGAGGACCATGTGATGTGAGCTGGCCTTAAACGCTCGAGAAAATTTCTTTGGGGAGAACCTGCCCTGCTGGTGTTTTATGCAGAATCTGCACATAACTTGCCTGACTGACGGTGGGCCAGAGAGAGGTCCTATTTAAGGGATGAATTGCTGCTTTCCCTTCCCTGGTCTATACGAAAACTTTCGTTTTAGTTAGAAATGTTTCTTTTAGATCATAGCAAGCTTGGTCTGATGAAAAGATCTAGATTGACAGTCCTGGAGACTAAACTCCAACATCTGCAGAATAAATCCAGGCTCAGATCTGACAGGGCAGTCATCTCTGTCCATGCTATATGTACTGCCATGTTCTCATAGATGAGCCATCTGGTTACTGTATAAGATACAGAGGAAGACACTGTTCACCCTTTAATATTACATTTGAAATAGACAAAGACCAGACACACGCACACATACACACCACTTGCCCTCATGCTCAGTGCTAATTTAGAGCTTTTTTTTGCTGTCATGGGAAAGTGTCTGTGTGCATCATGGAAGTAGTGAAACACTGCCTGAATTCAGCTCCCAAATGTATTGCTGAAATGTCATATTGTTACTGGGACGACACAGAGGTGCCTATTTATGGCCCTAGTTCAGAATTCAGTGGAACTACACGTTTGCCTAAAGTTAGACATATGTTTAAGTATGTTGCTCAATCTGAGCCTATATCTCTTCTGAGTGGTCCAACCAGCACAGAATTAGGGTTACTGATCAAAAAGGTAACTGGTATACTTCATAGGAGAATGTCATGGTTTTTTTGCAAGAATTTGAGCTCAATCTTATACACACATGATCTTTATATTGGTTCTGGAATATTACTGCAGTAGCTGTCTCCTGATTATTTCAGTGACACTGGATTCCCCCAGTCCCTCTACAATTGTGGATGGATTCAGGCCCGCCGACGCAGGGGGCAAAGGGGCCAATTGCCCAGGGGCCCAGTCGATTTAAAATGGCCTGAGGGCCCTGGACCCTTTTAAATCACCTGGGCGGGCCGCAGGACTCCTAGGCACGTGCGGGGTGGTACTGGAGGCAGCGAAGGCAGCTGGGTGGGCATGTGGAAGCCCTGGCCGTTCCGGAAGAGCGCTCCCAGCAGCGCAGTTGGTAGCAGTTCACTGGGCACCAGCCAGCACAGGCGCAGCACCGCCCAAATGTCAGGTGGACCGCGTCCGCGTGGGCACGGCTTGTGCATGCGTGCTCCAGCCGCTGCACATGGTCCAGCTCCACTGGGGGCCCAATGACTGTTCCGCCCTGGAGCCCGGAATTGCTGTCGGCGGGCCTGGATGGACTGTTTGGTAGAGGGTAGTTTTTGCCTCCAATAACCACAGGTGAAAGGGCATGTTTTCCAAAGTATTGCGTTTACACGTAGACATTTAGGCTGGATTTTCAAGGGAGCCTAATATTGTTAGGCCGTAATTCCTAATTAATTTCAATAGGACTTGGGTGCCTTTGAAAATCCAAACTTCTCTTTAGAAAGTTTGCTTGTGCACTGAGGGCTCTTCTGGAATAAGTGTGTCTACAAATTGAGTTATACAGGAATAGCTATTGAACTTTAAATTCACACCATGCATTGATCGGAAAGAACTTTCAAGTATAAATTAGCCTTTAGTGTTTAAAAGTGGCTGCATAAAACTGCACAACTGTTGGTGCACAAAACTGGGTATTTGCACATTTAAGTGGGTGTTTGTGCACATATAGTTTAGGTAGCCAATCTTGACATCTGGAGTCTGTATTTTGGAAAGCAAGCAGGATTTTCTTTCTGCTTGTAAGTGCAAACTTGACTTGAGTTTAAGGTTGTAATGAATTGTTTGAGCACATAAGTGAGTTAAAATTCCCATTACTGTTCTCTCACTGTCAAAGTGACCATGTTCTGGAACCGTTACATGGAAATCCACGGCAGCAGAGACCTCTTGCTGCAGTTCCTGGTTCCATGAGGCCAGACTACTAGGCAGATTGCAGCTAATGGTTCAGTAAAAGGGGAAAATGAATCCCCTGTCTTTTTAAACTGACTTATATGTAATCTGGATATTGTACGAATTTTAAGCTTGCATAACGAGAATACCTCCCCTTATCTGATTTGAAGACGGGTCCTTGTGGTAAATGTCTCATGACAGAGGGATATCTGTGACCGTTTCTCTTACTTCACAGCATTTGTAATGGAGCTGAAGCAATTAAGCACTCCTCAGAGACCATATTCAGGCTGAAAGGAACTGGTAAGTAAGACTGAATTCTGGGCATGGAAATTGGCCATATAAAAATAACGTCTTCTCAAAGGAAACAGACTTTGGAAACTCCTTTTCTGAAATTAAATGCTGTGCTCGCTGTACTTAACTGAAGTTTTCTTGTCCTGAATGGAAAGAATCCAAGTTTTATGCTAGTTGGCTTGGGCTATCTGGTTACAGAAATAATACGGAGCAGCATTTTTGGTTAGAAATGAGTGTAACTGGATGAAAATTCTGCCACTACCCAGTGTCCTTTCACCCTTACAGGCAATGCCTATCTTTTTGATGAAAGATCCTTTTCACACCACATAAGGAAGGCTGTTATACAGATGCATACAAAGACTTTGTGTAAGTCAGTCCACTAGTATGACCACAACTTACTAGCAAAATCATTTTCCCTTAGACCATGATTCTGCCGTCTAGACATTATATAGCGGTAAAAAGATGTATAAACAGATGTCACTTAGGATGTCTGAATCCAAGAATACTAAACAGGAATAAATAATATAGCTGGCTGTCATTACAGAGTTTTCTGACTAAAATTAGGAATAACTCCAAGGTTGCTGCGAGCCGTCTGTGATTTTTGGAGAAGAGGGGGTTAGAGAGATTTAGATTACTGTAATGTAGGAAAATAGTGAGCCTGCTTAAGAAGTTTGTAACAGTTACAAGTAGGTTGGAGATTAAATTGAAAAACAAAATGTCAGCATTTTACTGTACTCATTCGTAAAAGGGTTTTGGCAGAATGGTTCTTGGTTCATAATTGTGAACAGATAAATTGAAAAAAAAGGCTTCAATCACAAATACAGTGTGCACTTATAGTGCATACTGTAGAGAGGTGCACTGTTTATCCTTGCTGACTTGAAGTATTTGTTTTATATGCACACGCTATAAATAACAGCCAACTAGAATTTTGCAATACCATGTAGGAGGACATGTTATCAAGTGTGTGCTAGATGAGGCAAGGTCATGAATTCTAAGGTCTCTTTTGGAACTGACTTGCTGTGTGATCTTGGGTAACTTACTGTGTAAATTTCCCCATTGAAAAATAGGGATCAGAATACATTCTTCACAGAGCTGTTGTGAGGCTTAATTAATCAATGTTTATAAAGCGGTTAAAGATATGTGAATGGAAGGCATTATCAAATAATTGTGTATAGTTATAGTTCTATATGATGACGTAATCTTAGTGTTATCCTGCCAGATATGAGACTAGCATAAGAGAGAAGTTCAGACTCATTAGGGATTTATTAGATCAGTACAGTAGTGATACTATAGTTTAGATTGAGATTTAATAGACTCTGGTTTGTGGATTTACACTTCTAGAGTAATTAAGAGGGGACGCCCTCATGTTAATGTAAGATTAGATGTATATTTGGGTCTAAAATGAAGCACACCCCAGCCAGTTAATGTGGGCAGGGCTGCTGGAACAATTTGTAGAGTGGGGGTGCTGAGAGCCATTGAACCAAAGCGTAAACCCTCTATATGATGGAAACCACTTCAAGCCAGGGAGTGCAGCAGCACCCCCAGCACCTCTAGTTCCAACACCTATGAATGTGGAACCTAAATTTGGATTCCCCATGTTAGAGCATATAGTGCTGTCACTGGACACTGTGCTGGGCAGGTGTTTGTTTTATAACAGTTAATTGAAAAGAAAGCCTTTGTAACAAACATTAAAAAGTTGCACTGTAGTCTTCTTCAGAAATGGACTTGTATTGGGTTTCACTTAGTCCTAAACAAGCTATGGTTTTCCTCTTTGTCTCCTTACTTGGAACATTTTAAAACTAGACTGGGCAAAATGTTAATAAATAGAGAACAATCCTGAAATGTTAGGGATGTGACCTAGACAGGACACTGTGCCTCAGTGGGTCACAGGACCTAATAGGTATTTTCTATTTCTGGGTTCAATGATTGTTCATAAAAGATCAGGCTTTTTTGTAAACCGCACTTTCATGAATCAATTTATTTCTGATTGACCAAAATTCATCTACTAATCTACTGGTTGACGCAGATTTAATTGAAGATAATAATAATGGTATTTGTGGTGAATTAGCTGCGTCTTCCTAGGCATTTTTCTTAAAATTACCCACCATTACACTAGCACTGGTAAGCTCTACTGGTGGTAGAATTGTGGCTGGCTAGTATAGACTAGCTGTTTCATTGGGTGACCCTTGGTTCTTGTGTTATGTGAAGGGGTAAATAGCACTTCCTTATTCACTTTCTCCACACCACTCATGATTTTATAGACCTCTATCATATCCCCTGTTTAGTTGTCTCTTTTCTAAGCTGAACAGTCCCAGGTCTTTTAAATCTCTCCTCAGAGGGAAGCTGTTTTCCATACCCCTAATCATTTTTGTTGCCCTTGCCTTACTTTTTAATATATCTTTTTTGAAATGGGGTGACCAGAACTGCATGCCATTCAAGGTGCGGGTATAGCACGGATTTATATAGTGGTGTAACAGGGTTGGCACCCATCTCTCGCAAGTGCCCCCTTCTGGTTGTGCATCTCTGTGTTCTTTAGTTCTGGTGACCCCCTTTGGTGGTTCTCAGGTGGGTTTGTCAGTGACAGTGCTCAGTCACACTGTCTGCCTGTTAACCAACACAAACCCCTTCCAGGGTATACAGTCCACTGGGGCCTACCTATCGCAGTGCCCCTCTGGTGGTGTCTCTCTCTAGCCCTCCCTGGGCTTTGGTATGGGGCTGTATCCCCAGGGCTTCCTCCCTGGAGACACTATCTTCCTGCAGCCCTTCCCAGACTCAGTCCCTACTCAGTCCTAGCAACCAGCCAGGAGTTCCCTCAGTGCTTCCTCGGCCCCGGCTAGCAAACCATCCATGGCCCTGCTGTTCTTTCAGACCTGCAGTCCTTTCTTCTCCTGCTCCTAGCAGCAACTAACTAGTGCTCTGCCCTGCAACTCTTTTTATATAGCCCTCCTGGGTCCTGATTGGCTGCTTCCCTTGCAGCCACTCTAGCCTGCTTGGAGGACCGCTCCAATGCTTCTTCCCTAGGATGGGTGTGGCAGAACCCTGAGGCCTCCAGCAGGGGGCCTTTGGGCCTAGTCCACCCCATCACAAGTGGCATTATGATATTTTCTGTTTTATTATCTATCCCTTCCTAATAGTTCCTAACATCCTATTAGCTTTTTTAACTGCTGCTGCACATTGAGTAGATATTTTCAAAGAACTATCCTCAGTGACTCCAAGATCTCTTTCTTGGGTGGAAAGAGCTAATTTAGACCCCTTTATTTTATATGTATAGTTGGGATTATGTTTTCCAATGTGCCTTATTTTCCAGTTATCAACATTCAATTTCATCTGATATTCACTCTATTTTGTACTGATATTCCACTTTCCACTGTGAAAACGGACCATTTATTCCTACCCTTTGTTTCCTATCTTTTAACCAGTCACTGATCCATTAGAGGACCTTCCCTCTTATCCTATGACTGCCTATTTTTCTTAAGAGTCTTTGGTGAGGGACCTTGTCAAAAGCTTTCACAAAGTCCAAGTATACTCTATCCACTGGATCACCCTTGTCCACATGTTTGATGACCCCTTCAAAAAATTTTAATAGATTGGTGAGGCATGATCTCCCTTTATAAAAGCTGTGTTGACTCTTCCACAACATAGTGTGTTCACCTATGTGTCTGATAATTCTGCTCTTTGCTCTTTCAGTCAATTTGCCTGATACTGAAGTTAGGCTTACCGGCCTGTAATTGCCAGGATTGCCTCTGGAGCCTTTAAAAAAAATCAGCATTACATTAGCTATCTACCAGTCATCTGGTACTTTGTATTTCTTTTTCTTGAAGTTGTTGTTCTCCCTTTTCCCTTTTTTTTAAAAAAAAGAAAAAACAAAACCGAAACAAACTAAATCAATATTAATGAATCATTAAGGCTGCATATTTAAATACAGTCAGGAAATGCAAAAATTTGCATTCTCACAGCAACATTAACTCACTCACATTGCACAGAAGCACTTTGGGATTATTACACTGTTCAATGTGTACCTTAAAATACAGCATGTGCAATGCAGATAAATTAATGTTGCTCCCAGAACCATATTTTTTTCATTTCTATACATTTTTGTGTTTAAAATTGAAAACTTAACATTGCTGTAGCTAAGGATTGTTGGGTTTTTTTGAGGTGTGTGGGGTTTTTTTTCAGTTTTATAATAATAGATGTAAAATGAAATCACTGGTGATGGACATTATTTAGGTCTGTTTGACTTTTGCAGGCAGTTAGTTCCATGTAATAATGTCTTTGTTCACTGGGGTGTATCACCAAGTACTAGACGTTCAGCAAGCTAACACAAGGAAGTGCTTGGATAGATGACTCTTTACATAAAATGAAATATTTTTTTTAACCAGTTACAGTAATAACCACAATGATGAGTCTGTCTTTCTATTCCTAATATTTATGCTATGCTTGCTATAGTCTATTCTGTCTTCCTTGTCTGTCTGTTATATTTCTCATGCACCTAGCATTGCAGGAAACACCATTTAAGTGTGTAGGCTTTTGACTGTGGAGTTTGTGAAATCTTTTCAGTTTAACTTTACAGTCGGACTAATTGGAGTAAGTAGCTCAAATTGGGCTGAGCTGCAGGCTGAATACATTGTGGTATTCACTGTCATAAATGTGTGGGGGATGTTCCATTCAGAAGTGTGACTAGCCCAGTCACTTGGGTTCCTTCTTTCAAAGAAGTATTTGTGGTTTTTCTCTCTGTGTGTTTCTCCTTCGTCTCCCCGCCCCCTCCACTCCTTCCCTCTGCCCAAACCACCATACAGACACTTCATGCAGAAACCCAACCAGTCCTCTTTATATGCAGAGAGGGGAAAGTTACCAAATAGCTATTTCAGTTTCTCAATCATTCCAAATCTCTCTGTGAGGATTTAGCTGAGTGAAGCTGAGGCCTTTCCCTCACACCCTTTTTATTATGGCCACGGCTTTTATTCGTCCTTTTGTCTTTGTTTTTATTTACACACACACAAAAATCTGGTGCTTTGAATATATACCCCTAAAATTAGAATTGCATTGGATCTCTGAGTGGATTAGTTCAATGGTTTCAGGTGGCTAAAATACTCTGCTCTCTAAGAACTGAATGTATACTTGAAGGGAAGGGAGACTGACCCAGTTTAATATAATTGATCAGAATATTGTAACCTTCCATTGCTATTGAACAATGGAATAGCTCAAGTTTGGTGGTGCAATCACTGGAGGTTAATACAAAACAGAGGTTCCAAAGTGAAATACATTGCAGTGTAATATGGAGTAACTGAATTAATAAGAATATATTGATTCCTAATTGGAACTTCATTATAGATGTGCATTGAATACTGCTAGTTGGAAATGGAGGCCACTTTGAAGATTAAATGCTATCACAGGTTCTGGTGTGATGGGCAGGTTTGGGGAAGTTCAAGAAAGCAGATACTTCACCATTTAAGTTTTTTTGCATTGTCAAAATTATCACCTTAATCTTGCCTGAAGGTTCTAGAGACAATTAGTCTGAGTTGTTTGTCTGCATTAACAGATTAATACTAAACACAACTATGGAATGGACCATGGCATTAGAGGCCAGTGGACTGCACTTTGGCCACCCCTACTTAAGAGCCTTGAAACACAGAATGGAGAGGTGTAGATAATGCATCCTGTAACTGAAATTAGTTCCACGGCTGAACCATTTCCACAACTCCAAAGAGCAGTGTCTTGTAACAGACCGTAGGAGAAACAAGCTGTCTAAACTCCAAAGTCTGACTCCCTCTTCACCCACGGGTACACAGTTTCTAAGAGATTCATCCTGACCTAGTAGTAATGAATATTTTATAGCTCTTTGCAAAGTGTTAATTAGGTGAAAGAATTCCCAGTGAGAATCCTGCAATATATTCTCATCAAGCCTAGCTCAAATACAGTTCTGCTAATTAATTGACATTATGTAGAATATAAGTTCTGCATTCAGTAATGTTTGAACTACACATTGAAAGTGCAAATTGCTATATAAATGATAAATATTTTTGTTATCAGTAGAGCTGACCTGGTAAAGAGGTGAGATCTGGTTTTGAAGGTGGAGGACTGGGAGCTACAACAAACTCCGAAGTTCTAATACCACCTCTGACTTTGACTCCTTTGTGGCCGTGAGCAAGTCAGTGTCTGGCTGAGTTTCACCCTATGTAAAATATGAGCAATAATATTTAATTCATCCTTGCTAGCCATCTGCGAAGGAAGTAATGTTTGCAAGAGGCTCTGAAGCAGAAGAATGCTAGGTAAGCGCCAAATTGCATACATATGTTAGAGATGTCTCTTTCAGGTTGTTTTTGGTTTGCTTGTCTGCTCGGATATTTTGCTTTCACAAGTTGAGGAAGTAAGTTCTTATTATAAGAATGTTCTTTATTACGATCACCTTGCTTATATATTGTCTGCAGTTCAACCTCTGGTAGGAGAAACCTGTTGGTGGGAGGATGTCATCTAGTACCCATATTTCCAGTTAAGATGCTTGTTTCTGTTCCTTTGGTTGGATATAATTTGCTTGAAATCCAAACTTGCTTTTTCTTAAAATAAAAATAAAAATGGAAAAGTGCATGCAAAGTGTTCCTGTGCTATATCACAGGCTGAAACAAAACCATTTGGATAAAGATCGCTGCTTTTTAGATAACAAGTAAAGCTCCAAACTGCACTGGAAAGAAAACACTAATGAAAGACTTAGACCTCAACTGCTATACAGAAATTGAGTTGCAAGGGGTGTGTGTCACAAACTGAATTGTAATGAATGTTCAGCTAGTACAGCCTACTCTTTCTATTTTTGCTGAATAGAATAGATCAGAAACAGTGAGTGGACTCATCAGTGAAGGTGCTCCAAGGAAAAGTGCTGCTATGGTGGTGTGTGTATATTACAGTTGGGCTGATTACACGAAAAGAAGCCTGTTCTCTTCTTGCAGTATGTGCATAGCTATGATTTAATCAGAGTCATATTCATGGAGAGGCTCTGTCTGAACATAAAGTTTATTTTAGTGACAACAAAAGGAAACAGATTAGGTTTATAAAGCCACTGAGGGAAGACATTTGTCTTGTGTGGTAATGAGAAAGCAGTAGCTTCAAAGATACAAAGCTGAGAAGTTAGGGGGTGCATTATGCTAGCTTTTAGTTCCTGAAGAGATGGGTTCAAATCTTGACATAGGTCATAAGTGAAAATGAGTTTGGGAATGTTTTCCCATTCCATTTCACAATATAGTTGGACAGCACCAGCAGCCCATGCCTATGCCTGGATGAGGACAGGAATAACAGCTGATGTTGCTGGGCAAGGTTGAGTTGTATCACAACAGGTTTGTGTGGAACATTTCAGTGGCGTAGCCAGGTTTAGAACACAGGGGGAGCAGAGCTAAAAAAAAGGTGCCTCCCCTTGTACTCACCCGGCGGCACTCCAGCTGTTTGGCGGCACTTCGGTGGCGGGTCCTTCACTCGCTCCGGGTCTTCATAGATTCATAGATTCTAGGGCTGGAAGGGACCTCGAGAAGTCATCGAGTCCAGCCCCCTGCCCTCTTCGCAGGTACCCGCTGCCGAAATGCCGCCGAAGACCCGGAGCGAGTGAAGGACCCGACACCGAAGTGCCGCCAAACAGCTGGAGTGCCGCCAGGTGAATGCTCTTTTTAGCTCCGCTTGTAGCGCTGGGAGCAAAAGGCATCGGGAGCAAAAAAAAAAAAGCTCCGCTCCGGCTGCAGCGCAGGAGCAAAAGGCACCGGAGCACAAAAAAAGGCGCAGCTTCTGCTCAGTGGGGGAGCAGCCGCTCCCCCTGCTCTCCCACTGGCTACGCTACTGGAACATTTGCAGAGACCTTGCTTGTACAATTGTTGGCTTAAGCTAGTACTATTAGTCCTTGCCTTTCATGAGAATTAAATTCACTCCCATTAAAAAAAAAGAAGTCTGAAATAATCTATAAATTAGTTTAAGGTTATTAGGCAAGAGTTAAAAATTCAGTTAGCAGCTGAGACAGAAACCCATGTAACTAATAAGCAGAAATACCAGTGGCCCAAGGGCAGTGGCAGCTGTAAACACTTGATAAACTTACATGGTCAGATGTCTGCCTAGTAACTCGGCAATAGTACAACCCCCCTACCCACAGCTCTCCGGATATCTGTGAACACTCCCCCCCACCCCACCCTTCGCCTTAAGGATAGTCACAGATAAATGATGTAATTAGAATAGTTTCTATGTGTATGTCCTGCTCCTGTCATTGTCATGTTAAATGTTCTCTCTCTCTTTCTGAAATGTTTGTCTCTTTAAGTACAAGATAAATGCAAATGGATTGATAAGAAAAGGTATATAACTGGTCACTGTAACACTATACTTCCGAAGCTGTTTATCAGTCTTCCCAGTGCCGTGAATAAACCCCTTCAGTATTGTCTGTGCCTGCCTGATCCTTAGGGAAAAGAATCTCCTTGCTTCACGAGGTTAACTGACTTCCTGATTATGTT
Source organism: Macrochelys suwanniensis (assembly GCA_033296515.1). Classification (NCBI taxonomy): domain Eukaryota; kingdom Metazoa; phylum Chordata; order Testudines; family Chelydridae; genus Macrochelys; species Macrochelys suwanniensis. The sequence goes on along the minus strand of CM065782.1, from coordinate 86,544,090 downwards.
TGTGTTGGTAGGGAGCCTTCAGGATGGCGGCAGAAGTGGAACTCAACCATGTCCAATCAGCATCTGAAATGGCAGAGGGAGAGGAAGATGAACACATTTTTCAACCCACGATGTTCCTGGAGCCTCAAGAGACAAGCATTGATATGAAGGCACTTCTGGTCAAGAAAGTGAAGAAAACTTGCAGCTGCACCCCGGCCAAAGTTAAAGACCTGATTTTCAGTTTTCTCCCTGTCTTGCAGTGGCTCCCCAAATATAAACTGAGAGAGTACCTCCTGGGAGATATAATGTCTGGTGTGATAGTGGGCATCCTGCTGGTACCACAGTCCATTGCCTATTCCCTGTTGGCTGGCCAGGAACCTATATATGGTCTTTACACCTCCTTTTTTGCCAGCATTATTTATTTTCTATTTGGTACCTCTCGTCATATATCAGTTGGCATTTTTGGTGTGCTTTGCCTGATGGTGGGACAGGTGGTGGATCGTGAGGTACAGAGAGCTGGGTATGACATAGAGCCCAGTGTTCATAGTGGCCTTCAGAGAGATATGGTCATTTATGTAAATACCACCACTTTGGCTGTGAACGAGACATTACAACCGCTGTTATGTGATAGAAGTTGCTATGCAATTACTGTGGGAGCCACGGTGACCTTCATAGCTGGAGTTTATCAGGTAAGAGGGAGCAGGCAAATGGGTATTTTGTGGAAATGTTTCTAATTCTCTTCCTCTCATAGGCGCCGACTCCGTGGGTGCTCCAAGAAAAATTGGTGGGTGCAGAGCACCCACCGGCAGCTCCCATGCCAACCCCGGGGCCCGCGCCTAGCTCCCCGCCAGCCCCAGGACCCACCGCAAACTCACCTCAGCACCGGGAGACGTTTCGGGGCCCCGCCCCCGATGCTGGGCGACGTTGCGTCGGCGGCGGGGCCCCGCAACGTCACCCGGCGTCAGGGGCGGGGCCCCGCAGCGTCACCTGGCGTCGGGGGCGGGGCCCCGCAATGTCACCCGGCGTCGGGGGCGGGGCCCCGCAGCGTCACCCGGTGTCAGCCCCCACCGGCACAACCGGAAGTCGGCGCCTGTGCTTCCTCTCCTCTCTTAGCTGTAGTTCAACTCTTTACTGAAGCCTTCTGAGACCAGGCTGAGAGACAGTGGCAGTGTTGTTTATAGCAGTAGTGTCCCATATTGCTGTTCTGCTTAAGGGTCCACCAACATTTCCTTTATAAGGACCTTATTCTAAGCATTGCCAAAGACTCACCTCCCATTGATTTCACATTATCAGGTACTCAACACTTCTTACAGTCTGGCCCTAAACACTTCTTTTCATTGATTTGTATTTGGGCTTTAATTTTTCACTGGGCCAAAATTTGAAGCATCAGCTTTTGAATCCAGATCACTTTTCATTTATTTTACATGTAATCTGCTGGCTTTTTTTCCACTGAAAGTTAATACAAATTGTAAAATAAATTCCATAGTATTGGATGCTTTTATTTGGTGCTTGTAAAACTTGACAACTTTTTGTTCAAGGTCAGAACCGTATCATTATTTTAAAGGGATGCTACAAAGATAAAAATCATAATTGAAAAAAATCTGTTACTTAATACCTTAATTTATTAAAATTGAAACATTTTAAAATCTAATATTTTTTAACAGTTATGCTTTGTTTACCACTTGTATTTCACTGTTTAGCTACTGAAATTAGATCAGCAAGCTTAATATCTGGTTCTTGTACATTAGCAAAATGCTGTTATGTTTGGGTTTCATAGCATTGTAGAGGAAAGTATGCATTCAAAATCATGCACCCTCATTTCTGGAGTGCCCACAACTGTGCTAACACATCGTGGGGGAGAAAAAAATAAAACATTTTTATGACATTCTAGACAATTCTCTTGTTATAAAACCTATGACATCATCTTACACTACCTGGCAGTGTTGAGTAATTGATATAGAGTGGTGGTAGTGGGTTGGGTTTCGGTTAGGCAGTGGGGTTGTGGAGTTGTGAATTGCTGTTTGGTATTTTGCAAAGAACACTCTCTCCTTAGCCTATTTACATAAACAAGTCAAATTACTTTACCTGATTTAGATGTTATAGATAGAACAGCAATTAGCTGTGTTTTGCCTGGGGTCTGTCTGCCTACCATCCAACAGAACCTCACTTAAACTAAAATATTACTGATATTAGGTTAGCTCTTCAAAGCCCCAACCAAGAACAGGGTCCCTTTTTGCTAGGAACTACAGTAGAACCTCAGAGTTACAAACACCTCTGGAATGGAGGTTGTTCGTAACTCTGGAATGTTCATAACTCTGAACAAAACATTATGGTTGTTCTTTCAAAAGTTTATAACCGAACATTGACTTAATACAGCTTTGAAACTGTACTATGCAGAAGAAAATGCTGCATTTAACCATCTTAATGTAAATGAAACGAGTACAGAAACAGTTTCCTTACTTTGTCAAATCTTTTTTTAAAACTTTCCCTTTATTTTTTAATAGTTTACGTTTAAACTCAGTACTGTATTGTATTTGCTTTTTTTTAAAAAAAATCTCTGCTGCTGCCGGATTGTGTACTTCCGGTTCCAAATGAAGTATGTGGTTGACTGATCAGTTTGTAACTCTGGTGTTTGTAACTCAGAGGTTCTGTTGTATACAGACACATTGTAAAAGACAAGCTCTGCCCCAAGGTTGGTTGCAGTCTAAGTAGGCAAGAGAGATAAAGGGTGAGGAAGTATTATTATCCTCATTTTATAGACTAGAAACTATGAAAGAGAGGAGTCAGGTGACTTTTCCAGGGTTACACAGGGAGTCGGTGGTAGTGTCAGGAACTGAATTCAGCTCTCGAGTCCCAGTCCAGTGTCTAACCTCAAGACCATCCTTCTTCTCAGTAAATGTATGCAGTTAGTCCAGTTTCCAGCCATCCCTATATTTTCTTTGTGTTGCCACCGCTACCCGATGACACATGTGACCAAGTGGGACTACTTTGTTTGAGCCAAGTGGTGTAAAAGTACCATAGCTGGCAGCTTGTGGGATCCTGGCATGGCAGTTTCTAAGATGACAGCAGGGAAAAGCCCAGTTTGGCCAGTGAAAAGCACCAAAGGGCTTTTAGTGGGGGGTTCAAAGGGAGAAATAACTGAACTTGGTTGTAAGGGAGGCCTGTGTTTAACTTACAGAAAGTTAAATGGGGAAGCAGGGAAACTTAGCCACCGCCACTGTGGATGTGTGAATACAGGGACTGTAGGAATCTGTACATCTATCCAGCCCTTTCCATCATGAGCTTACTATAGGCAGCATCAAATATTTAATTAGAACCAGAATTCATAAATATGAATAAAAATATACATTTAAAAATTTGCTTTTACTTGTGTAACCTGGGCATTGTGGGAGTTTCTGTACTCTTTTGCTGAATTAGACATGCCACAGATTAGTTGTTAGTGAAAAGGGCAAGCCGGTATTTGTCTGGGGTGATAACGTATTGCATTCTACGAGGAGAAATGCAAGAGAGACTAGAGCATCGGTGCTAGGCTTCTGTAAGGCCTAAAGCCAAGGGGATTTCAAAAATTTGGGGGAGAAGCAACAAAAGTTACCAAAAATGTAAAAAAGCTTTTTTCCTGTGCTTCCCCTCTTATCCTTTAAGGATGCTGTAAGCTATTACTGAGAGTTGAAAGAAACAATGAACAAAATATAAAAATGAGTTCAAAAAATGAAGACCTTGTCTGAAAGCCAAGGCCTGATTAGCAATTATGCATCTCATTTAAGGCTGATGCATCTTGAGTGGCTAGGGATTCTGGCTTGCATTTCATTTCGCTCATCAGATGGTACAATATCCTGCAAAGTGACATATTGTGCCATATTACCGACGTTATCTAACTTTCCTGCTAATTTCCATAATGCTAAGATTTGTACTCTAATCTATTGTGTGGTTGATTCCTTTAGGTTGCTATGGGCTTCTTTCAAGTGGGCTTTGTCTCAGTGTACCTCTCCGATGCCTTACTTGGCGGATTTGTCACAGGTGCCTCCTTTACTATCCTAACGTCCCAAGCGAAGTATCTCCTGGGCCTGGACATTCCACGCAGCAATGGCATTGGCTCCCTCATAACTACTTGGATAAACATCTTCAAAAACATCCACAAGACCAACATCTGCGACCTCATCACCAGCTTCTTGTGTCTCCTTGTCCTCGTCCCAACCAAAGAGCTGAATGAGCACTTTAAATCTAGGCTCAAGGCCCCCATACCCATTGAACTGGTCGTGGTTGTGGCAGCTACGCTGGCATCTCACTTTGGGGAGCTGAAAGAGAAATATGGCTCCAGTGTTGCTGGGCACATTCCAACTGGGTTCCTGCCACCCCAGCCACCCAAATGGGATCTGATTCCTAGTGTGGCGATGGACGCTGTTGCCATAGCCATTATTGGCTTCGCTATCACTGTGTCCCTCTCAGAGATGTTCGCCAAGAAGCATGGTTACACAGTTAAGGCCAATCAGGAAATGTACGCCATTGGCTTTTGCAACATTATTCCCTCTTTCTTCCACTGCTTCACAACTAGTGCAGCTCTTGCTAAGACTCTTGTCAAAGAGTCAACGGGCTGCAGAACTCAGATCTCCGGGGTGGTGACTGCATTGGTCATCCTATTAGTTCTGCTTTTGATTGCACCTCTCTTCTACTCCCTTCAGAAATGTGTCCTGGGGGTCATAACCATTGTGAACCTCAGAGGAGCCCTGCGAAAGTTCAGGGATCTGCCCAAAATGTGGCATCTGAGCAAAGTGGACACAGTGATCTGGTTAGTCACGATGGCCGCTTCGGCACTGCTAAGTACTGAAATTGGCCTGCTGATTGGTGTCTGCTTCTCAATGCTGTGCGTCATTGTGAGGACTCAGAGGCCAGAGGCACCATTGCTCGGCTGGGTGGTAGAGACTGAAATGTATGAATCCCTGTCTGCCTACAAAAACCTGAAGACTAAGCCAGGCATCGTGGTTTTCCGTTTCGAAGCGCCTCTCTACTATATCAACAAAGAATGCTTTAAATCCACTCTGTATAAGCGGACTGGAGTCAACCCAGCCTGGGTGAAGGCAGCCAAGAAAAAGTCAGCAAAGCGAATGCTTAAAGAGAAAATGGTGACTTCTGGTGGCAGCCAGGCAGACGTCTCAGTGCAGCTTGTCACTGAGCCATTGGTGTTTCACACCCTAGTGATTGACTGCTGCGCGATACAGTTCTTGGACACAGCTGGGATCCACACACTTAAAGAGATCTGCAAAGATTATGGGGAGATAGGCATCCAAGTGCTGCTGGCCCAGTGCAATGCGTCTGTGAGGAGTTCCCTGCACCGGGGAGAATACTTTAAAAAAGAGGAACAGAACCTCCTCTTCCACAGTGTGCACCAGGCTGTGGACTTTTCATTGGGGGCACATAAGCAAAATGGGTGCTGAGCTGCTAAAGAATAGTGCTGGGAAGGCAACAGTTGTTGGATATGGAGGATCAGGGGAAAAAATTGTAGATATATATGTAATGTATGTGCACTCACAGGTAAAGTGCACCAAAGTACAGGGGTATTTTTCAAAAACTGTAGTGTAGAGCATACAGTGTTCTTTAATGCTTTAATCTGGCCCTACTGGATAGGGTGATTAGGTAAGTAGTGCTGAATATAGGCATCCTCGATGTGATCATGATTAACCTGTTAAGCCTATGTTTTTCATGAGCCTTCTGTGTATTCCCTATTGGGCTCTCCATATCCTAGTAATTACTCAACATTTAGATCTGCACCCCTGATGCCCTTATTACTGCCACCGTCTTTCTGGATTGGACTTTCTTTGATAGCTGTCAGTGCTTCCCTTTAGTGAATAGTTTGAGGCAACTACAGTTTTCCTCCCCAGTTCCAGGACTCGGCACGCTGCCTCCATGTCACTCAGTCCTTGTGCTGGCCAAGGAATGAGTGAGCGGGAACAGATACCCAGCTCTGTTGGGTTGTTCTTTGACATGACAATGGAGAGTTTTCTGCTGGATGAGGACCTGGGTCTGGCTTTCATAAAGAGTTACAATTTCACTCTGAGAAAAACAAAGTGACACGTAGATTCCTTGATGTGTGTGACTTGTGTGTGTCACATATGCAGCAAGTCAGGCACTGAAAGAACTTCAGGAATCAGAGTGATTTGAAATCCAGCCAGCAAGTCTCGGAGCCCGGGTCTGCAGATTTGGGCTCGCACTGTGGTTCTAAAGCCAGCAGTATAATGTTCGAGTTCAGGCTGGAACTCAGGCTCTGAATCCCTCTTGCCTCAGGTTTCAGAGCCCAAGCTCCAGCCTGAGCTGGAATGTCTACACAGCTATTTTTAGTGTTTTAGCACAAGCCCAAGTCTATAGACTGAGGCTCGGAGACTTGCTGCCTTGATTTGTTTGAGTTCAGGCTGAGTGCATGACCCTGAGGGTGTGAGTTTTCATCCCTAATGGGAAAGCATTACAGTGTATCTCACTGTCACATTCTATTGCTGTTATCAGAGGGATCTGCAGAGCAGGTTCTGTGTCGGTTCATACGCCTTTGATTACACCTCTGATTGCACAGAGTTTAAGCGTCGTTTCAGAAATACAACTTGATGCCTTTCTAGCTTGCCATGGGTTGGGTATATATTATACAGGCAGTTCCGAATGAAATGCTTTAATAAGTAACTCCTCATAACCACTTCTAACCAAAGATGCCTTGCCACCTACTCTCTGACCTTGCCACCTATTATTCTTATCTAGTAGATAAGGATTGGAGCAATGGTTTTCTTATTTACACACATGATTATATATTTGTCGGGAAAGTTTGTCTTTTTATGGTGAGTTCCTTTGGACAATCTTGACAGATTTTTAATTAAAGATTTTTAGAGCACAGTACCAGGAATGGATTAGAGATGGGAAGCTGTAAGGCAGGCTAAATGCAGCCTGACTCATGCTTGTATTTAATTATTTGCTTGTATTCAGTTATTTGCCTAGCACTTAGAGCAATGTCATGCTATAGACAGAGCCCTACAGAATCATAGGAATTAGACCTAATCTATTATTTTCAGTAAAGGATTGTCCCCTGCAGTCAATATTGTGTGTTATGCAGATTGAATCATATACGTTAGAAATTGAAAAGGTGGGTGAGGTAATATCTTTTTTTGACCCAGCTTCTATTGGTGAGAGATAAGCCACCCCAACTCTTCTTTACCTTGTCTCTCCAAAAGCCTGGGACCAACATAGTTACCACAATATTGCAAGCAGAAATGAAGAAGGCCTTTTAAACTATCCGTCCCATCCCTAATTTTGCAACTTTAATGCAAACTTCATGTGCTGTTCAGTAGAAACTAGTAACTTGTCCTTCACACATGCAAAGTAACTGTCTCTATGGAACAGGGAAGGGTTAATACAAAAGAAATGGAAACCAGTAACAGCTCTTCAGCTGAGTTCTGTTACACACGGGATTGCCAACTCCAGACATTCAAAAATCGAGAGTCACTCCTAAAAAAATCATGACATTGGCTTAAAAATTAGGAGGTTAAATAAAAATTCATTTTGTCTTCTGGTTTCTGAGCCTCTAGGGTATACTCAGACCATATTTTCAAACTTTTCTCTGCAGCCATGAAGGGTTGAAACTTTTTTTTTTTAACATGAAAGAGAGATGATCGTGTAATCACTTGACTCTAAGAGCAGGAGCTTTAAGAAAACACCAAATATCACAAGACTTGTGATAGACTCACAAGACTTGGCAATGCTGGAACTCAGAATCCTCAAATCTTCTGCAGTAGCATACAGGTATTTAGACAAGGTGTGATTGGATGAGGATTTTTCAGGTTCCTGAGTTAAGAGCTTTAGAACTGTTTTAAGTTTTTTTAAAAAAATATTTTTTCAGAGAAATGTACTTGATTGACCAGAACATAAAATGCTATAGGTAAGTACAGGAATACATAAAATATTAGATTATAATTATTTTATAATGCAAAGAGTACAAAAATGTATTCCAAAATAAACTACACTAAACAAGTTCCTTTTTTCAGAGGATTTAAGTAGAATAGTATTTATGATCTTGCCACAAAGTTTACAATCCTGTACAGCTTTGAGAGAGGGAAATACAGCCAAAATTCATCTGTTCTAAAGGCTTGAGCCTGTGGCTGTTTAGATAAGAAATTACAATTACTACTGTCCCGCAGTAGTTTCCATGGCCATGCTCTCCTCAAGTCAGTTTTTCATGAAACTCCAGAAAAAACTTCCCTGGCAGTATAATGCATCAGTTTTGCAACAAGAAACAGTAGCTCTTGTCTGGCCATCAGTAGGAAAATGGTAAGCCTCCAGAGTGCTTAGAAACCTAAGCATGCTTCTATAGCTCACAACATTTAGGCTAATGTCAAGAGACAACAATTTTATCATATGCATAATGACCCTTTCTTGAAGACTTGAGACTGACAGGACTATGTTTAAGTGTAAAAGCCAGTATAGTCCAGCAGGGGGCTCTGCATGTTCACATATTGTCGGAAGATCGAGCCAGCATATATTCAGAAATGTAGAGGTTAAGCACTAGAGGAAGAACTAAGCCTGAGAGTTAAGGGAATGAATGAGCCCAATATCATAGAATCATAGAATCATAGAATCTCAGGGTTGGAAGGGACCTCAGGAGGTCATCTAGTCCAACCCCCTGCTCAAAGCAGGACCAACCCCAACTAGATCATCCCAGCCAGGGCTTTGTCAAGCCTGACCTTAAAAACCTCTAAGGAAGGAGATTCCACCACCTCCCTAGGTAACCCATTCCAGTGCTTCACCACCCTACTAGTGAAAAAGTTTTTCCTAATATCCAACCTAAACCTCCCCCTCTGCAACTTGAGACCATTACTCCTTGTTCTGTCATCTTCTACCACTGAGAACAGTCTAGATCCATCCTCTTTGGAACCCCCTTTTAGGTAGTTGAAAGCAGCTATCAAATTCCCCCTCATTCTTCTCTTCTTCAGGCTAAACAATCCCAGTTCCCTCAGCCTCTCCTCATAAGTCATGTGCTCCAGCCCCCTAATCATTTTTGTTGCCCTCCGTTGGACTCTTTCCAATTTATCCACATCCTTCTTGTAGCGTGGGGCCCAAAACTGGACACAGTACTCCAAATGAGGCCTCACCAGTGCCGAATAGAGGGGAATAATCACGTCCCTCGATCTGCTGGAAATGCCCCTACTTATACAGCCCAAAATGCCGTTAGCCTTCTTGGCAACAAGGGAACACTGTTGACTCATATTCAGCTTTTCGTCCACCGTAACCCCTAGGTCCTTTTCTGCAGAACTGCTGCCCAGCCATTCGGTCCCTAGTCTGTAGCAGTGCATGGGATTCTTCCGTCCTAAGTGCAGGACTCTGCACTTGTCCTTGTTGAACCTCATCAGATTTCTTTTGGCCCAATCCTGTAATTTGTCTAGATCCCTCTGTATCCTGTCCCTACCCTCCAGCGTATCAACCACTCCTCCCAGTTTAGTGTCATCTGCAAACTTGCTAAGGGTGCAGTCCACACCATCCTCCAGATCGTTGATGAAGATATTGAACAAAACCGGCCCCAGCACCGACCCTTGGGGCACTCCACTTGATACCGGCTGCCAACTAGACATGGAGCCATTGATCACTACCCGTTGAGCACGACCATCCAGCCAGTTTTCTATCCACCTTACCGTCCATTCATCCAGCCCATACTTCCTTAACTTGCTGGCAAGAACACTGTGGGAGACTGTATCAAAAGCTTTGCTAAAGTCAAGAAATAGCACATCCACTGCTTTCCCCTCATCCACAGAGCCAGTTATCTCATCATAGAAGGCAATTAGGTTAGTCAGGCATGACTTGCCCTTGGTGAATCCATGCTGACTGTTCCTGATCACTTTCCCCTCCTTTAAGTGGTTCAGAATTGATTCCTTGAGGACCTGTTCCATGATTTTTCCAGGGACTGAGGTGAGACTGACTGGCCTGTAGTTCCCCGGATCTTCCTTCTTCTTGTTGCTCACCTCCAACTCAGAGGCTTGACTTAATTGCTTTCAATGTGATTGTTCGCAGGACCATAAAGTGTGACTGGAACATTGATTTTATCCCTCCCCTCCCCCTTAAACTGTTAAACTGTTTAGTTTTAAATACTCATTAGAATAGCAACGTATTTCAGTAGAACAGATCAGGAGAACAGACCGATGTTGGAGAAACATTGTCCTTTGGTATACTTTCACTTCCTAGTAAGTGTGGGCTTCCCACAAAATTGCAGAACATTTCTTCCAAACTGTTGCATATTCACTTTCATAAGAGAACCATAAAACCCCTCAGGAAATACAGTTTAAAGCTGTTAATGCAGCATGATTAAGATACATCTAGAACTAATTGCTTGTTATTTGGACACAATAAGTGCTATTCTTCTACCTAGGCAACGATGGGTTTTTTTCTTCTTGTACCCAAATACCATTATAGACCAAACAAAAAACAACAGCTAAGCAGAAAAACACCCTTCTGAACAATTCTGTGTACTACAAGTATGTCCTGAGTGCCACAGCTTATGTGCAGGTTGTATATTAATACACACAACCCCACTCAGAAGTGTTAATAGATAAATGACAGCAAAGGTAGAGAACTGGAAAACTACAAATAATACATCTAAGTCTACATGGGCACTAAATAAAGATTTACCATTTCACATGTTATGTGAAACATAATTAGCAGGGTATTTACTGTACTTGTTGCACTGCTGATGAGGAAGAAGGTCTAATGCACTAACACCCAATTGTGTGTGTGTGTGTGTGTGTGTGTGTTAGACTTTTAGTACTTTAGTGATACATAAAAGAAAGGAGGAAATTATTTGTGTCAACATGTGGTAATGCATCATCCACTCCAGATTGTAGCAATAATTCTATATACCACCTCCAAAACTCTGGGTCAGATCCTCATTTGGTGTGAAACAGCCTAGATTCATTTGAACAGAGCAAGGCTGAGCTACACCAGCTGAGAATTTAGTACTCTGATACCAGAAATCCTTAATACAGCAATCACCAATCTGAATGATGGATTATGAGATCATTAGCACATTAATTAATTTTAATGACATGCAATTATGGAAATTAATATTCATATAGTCTTAGTTATATACTTGCCAAGAGACTTAATCTCTGCTTTTACTTAGAGCTGCTATTTATAGTAGTTTCAGTTGCTCCTAATGTAGGTATTGCACTAATAAATGCTTTAGTTGTTTAAATGTTTTGAAACTCAAACAGTTTTCAGTCTACTTATTAATTACAAAAATGACAAACGTAAAGCAGTGAGTTACATGGCACTAATTTTAATCCTGGATTTATGACCACATTGTTAACCCTGGTCTTGTGCTTTGTAATGACCCCCAGTGGAATAATTTCCTTGTAAATCACTGCAGCCCCTCCATATTTTTTTTTCCTAATTCATTGCAAGATGTGGGCCGTAAGCCATTCTGGCATTTGTTTCCCAAGTTTTAGTTGTAAAAAGACATAGCATATGACTGACTGTGAATAGGAGACCCATTGTCTTTGGAGATACTGCTGTTACCTATGACCTTTTACCCATTTTACGCTGTTTTGCCAGAAGCTGGCACTTGATTACCTGTTCTGTTCATTCCCTCTGGGGCACCTGGCATTGGCCACTGTCGGAAGAAATGGGCTAAATGGACCTTTGGTCTGACCCAGTATGGCCGTTCTTATGTTCTTATTTTCAGGGCTAAATGTTTTGATACTGTGATCCAAAGCAGCTGGATGAAGAGTTTAAAAGAAGAAATGAATCTGATACCTGAAGAAATGGGGGAGGAAATTATTGGGTGTTAGGAAGTTCAAAGCTCTAAACCAGGCATCCGCAACCTTCGGCACGCAGCTCGCCAGAGTAAGCCCTCTGTCAGGCCAGGCCGGTTTGTTTACTTGCCGCGTCTTCTGGTTCGCCCAATCGCGGCTCCCACTTGCCGCAGTTCGCTGTCCCTGGCCAATGGGGGCTGCAAGAAGCGACAGCCAGCATAGCCCCCAGCCCGCACCGTTTCCTGCAGCCCCCATTGGCCTGGGACGGCGAACCGCGGCCAGTGGGAGCCGCAATTGGCCGAACCGGCAGACAGCAAGTAAACAAACCGGCCCAGCTTACCAGGGGGCTTACCCTGGCGAGCCGCATGCCGAAGGTTGCTGATGTCTGCTCTAAACACACCATTATTCATAATTTCTCTCTATCTTTAGATCAGAGGGAACTCTCTGTACCCTCACACGGGGCAGTGTAAGGATTTGAGAAATTTTGTAGAGCATCACAAATATGTTACCCAGGAAGGTCAAATCATAAGTGTCTTTATTATGGGGGCTATTATGAAATTGGCTTCTCCATGTGTGCATAGCTCTGTGCCTTATTCCACAGTCAATGTAGGAACAATGCAGGGTCCCAAGTAGTTGCTGTTTAATGCTGCTGTGTGGGTCAGTGTCTCATTACATACGTGCTATGTACAGTAGAGTTTCTTTGTTTTCAGGCTTATTTATCTGTGTATAATTCTGTACCCTCAGCTCTACCAGCCTAGACTGCTGGGCTTGCATTTCTCCTGCACTCTCTGTCAGGTTGCAGCAACTAATGCAAAGTGATACTCCAAGCCTGCAAAAGTGTCCAGTGGTGCCTCCATCTCTACTTGTTGCTGCCGTCTGAGTTACTAACAAACCATTTAAAACTCATCATATGACGTTGGTGAGTGTAACATGCTCAATCAAGACATCACAGGTGGCAAGGTACCTCTAAAAGGATTTGAAACTCAAGGACTATGATTCAGTAAAAATTCCCTTTTGCCTTTCACTCGTGCTGAACTCCACTGTGAATTCTGGTGAATTCTGGATCCTAGATCTCCATTGTTTTTAGTGCTAGAAAAAGACCATAGAAATTTAAAGCAAGAAAAGATCCATCAGGTCAGGGGTAGTCAATTAGTTTTTGTTAATGTATCGTCAAGGTCCAGACTCCAGAGAAAATAACTTAAATAAATAAATAATAGTAAGTAAAAAGATTTTGGGGTCCGTTCAAAAGCGTCTGGTGGTCTGGATTTGACCTGCGGTCCGCCTACTGACTACCCCTGCATTAGGTCATCGAGTGAATCCTCTCAGACAACATAGGGTTGTTCCTTTCAATGCATTTCCTAGAGCTTTTTTTCTTTCTGCTTTTGGAGAGGCAATGACATGATGACTAAGGTCTACTCTAAAAAGTTAGGTTGACTCAGCTGCATTGCTCAGAAGTCTGAAAAATCCACATCCCTGAGTGACATAGTTAAGCTGAGCAAATCCCCCGTGTAGACAGTGCTAGCTACTGCCTCTTGCGGAGGTGGATTAACTGCAGTGGGAGAACCTGCACTTAAAAGGTTTTACTGGCATATCTATGTGAGGTATCATGAGGAGGGGTCCTTTTCTTATACTGATCTAGTTATGCCACTAAAAGCCCTACTGTAGACACAGATATTCTTGTGTAAGGCCCTTTATATCAGTATAGTTTATATCTTACTTTGCTTTGCTGAATCTTAATATGCCGTACAGGTATAAGTGCTTTTATAGTGGTATACTTGTGTCCACACTAGGGGAGTTTTGCCACCTTAAACTATGTTGGCATAGTTAAAGCAGCAAAACTTTTAAGTATAGACAAGGCGTTATGCGTGTGCTTTTCTTTATACACTGTGAACAGTCCTCTGTTCCAATCAAACTCTAACGTGAGCAGGAAACTAATTTTTGGACTCACTTTTACTTTTGATGCCATTAAATAATAGAAAACTAGGCGTGGAGTCAGGTAAAATAACTGCTCTTTAAAACAAAGGTATACTGTTTAATGACATGATGTAGTTAGTACCTTTGCACTTCATATTCTATAGATAATGTCAGACAGATGCCTGCTGTCTCTAAACTGGGGGTATATAAAATGTTAGTGCATTTAAGAGGCTTATTAAGTAGATTTACTGCCAAAATTATCTGTTTTTTTAAAATTAGCTAACTTCTAGCTTTAGGAAGAAAAACTTTTATGGGGGGAATATGGGCTGGGAAAGGTCAAAGGTCGCTAAAGCTTCATTGTGGAAACTGAGAGGCTTACCAGCTTCTTGGTTCATTGGACTCATCTTCTGGAATTTTGTATCACACAACAAATCAAAGCCTCACTACTCTTTTCATATTTTTGGGATAAATTTAAGTAAACAAAACCTCAAGTAGCCAAACATTTCACATTAGGAAGTAGATCTTCCCACTCTACAAAAATGTTTTATGTTTAACAAGAAGGTTTTGAACTTACTGTACTACGAACCAAATAACTTATTTTTTTACCATGAACTATTTGCACAATGGATGTTTTGATACTGACCTGATAATCTACAACATTTACCAGAAATCAAGGATAGAAGAATTTAGATAGCTGGGGAGGGGCATTAAGTGATCTCATCTCATTACATTCTGCACATGTAACTTGTTAACATAAACTATGCCTGTGCATCAAAAGAGAGAAGAGACCTGGTGTTTGAACATGTTTCTTTTCACCAAAAAGCTGTACATATTTACCAAACATTTGTATAAGTCTCTGTATTTTGCCTTACTATAGAAAAAATGTTTGTGTTTATTTTGTAGAGTGTCAAACTCTTTGTATTATCTCCAGCTGTTAAACAGTACAGATAATATTGTTTTAATGCCAATGTGCCTTATGAAAGAGTGGCTGCAGAGAAACCATAAACACAAGAATTGTATCCGTTTTAGTAAAATTTTTTGTTCACATTTAAAAAAATAATGTTTATAATTTTTCTGTTCTTGATGTTTAAGCTCTTTTCATCTGGGTATTAAGCAAGTATAGATACAAATGTTACATGAACCACTGGTCCCTTATTCTTTAGACAGCAGTTTCCACCCAAACAAATTTCAGTGATGACATATACAGCTCATTTTTCCCCTAAATTAGTTAAAAGTTTAGTAACAAAGTAACATTTTCATAGGCAGAATGTAACAGCACAGTCACCTATGTTGACTTTTATATATACACATGTACACACAGTTCTATATGAACATGAATCACAGTGTATCAGAAAGTGCTCATTGAAGGTGACTGGCTAATGTTGCATGGGCAGAAGCAAGCTTTCCCCTCAGTTCAGCCTTCAGTGCTCCATGTTGCTGTGCCACTGTGCATCTCCTCTGCAGATATGGTCATTTATGACACATTGGGTGGTTATTTTGCAATGTGCATAAATGACCCCCGGTGACCAGGGTGGCTGACCCAAACTGGATCAGAATTCAGTGCCAGAGATGAGTGTATCTTCTTAGCGTATGTGCAAGGTGCCTCGGGTGCATTCATCACCCAATTTGGTCCGCTGGTTGGATCATTAGCTTCCCCAGCCTGGGCTGGGTGCTGTCAGGGAGTGCAAAGTGAACGCTGATCCATGCCCCCTGAGAAGTGAGTGGAATAGTGTTATCCAAATTTTTTAATACAAATGTATACTCACTTATAGGGTATAGTGCTTTGCAAACACTAAATATTTAATTCTCACAATGTTATTGTGATGTAATTGGTATCCCTGGGTATGTCTACACTGCAAAACCCACCTTGGCTGGTCCGTGTCAGCTCGCTTGGGCTGTGGGGCTATAAAACTGCAGTGCTGGCTGGAGCCTGGGGTCTGAGACTAGGACCAGGCTCCAGCCCAAACCCACCTGCTAAACTGCAGTTTTATAGTCTCGCAGTCTGGGCCCTGTGAGCACTAGACAGCTGACATGGGCCAGTCAATGGTGTTTTACTGCTGTGTAGACATAGCCCCTGTTTTACAAATGGGGAAACTGAGACAGAGGGGATTAAGCGATTTGTTCAGTGCCACTGAGGGAGTGAAGGTCAGAGTAAGAATAGAACTCCATAGATATTGGCTCCCAGCTCTGTATATACTCCAAGTATATTTTCTGTAAGCATTGTCTATAGAACCACACCTCTTAGTTACACACATTAACAGAGTATTTGGCCTTAACTGACACAACCTTAACTGACACAACCTTTACCTTAAAATGCCTGGCTAAGAACATTCTATTATAGATACATGACAGTAGGCTCTTACCAATCATCTGAGGGGTAGAGTACATCTACCCCCTGGCAGAGTGCTTCTGTCTTCTATGGAGCTGAAATATGTTGGGTGGGGGTTGGTACATTGGTGCCAGTCAAAGTCTTTACTCTCATCTGTGGACAGTGAGTATTTTATGAACACCGAATGCCAAGGATGTACAGAGTCAGGGGTGCTGGAACAATTTGTATGGTGGGGGTGCTGAGAACTATTGAACCAAAATGTAAACTTTATATGATGGAAACCACTTCAAGCCAGGGGGTGCGGCAGCCTCCGCAACCCTTCTAGTTCCAGCACTTGTGTGCGGAGTTTTATTCCCTCTGTCTCTGCAGAAGGAGCTGGACAGTGTGTCAGGGGCCCCCAAACTATTTGTTTAAATGTTTGAAGCAGGAGGTCACTTAGTTAATTATGTACCCAGGAGATCTTATCTTACAGTTAGCTCTGGGTAAAAAATTTTCATTCAAAAATTTTTTCAGCAAAAAATGAAGATATGGTGCTAATAAAATATTTTATAAATTCATGTCAGTTTCACCGAAGTATTTGTCTCAAAAAACAAAAAATTCCAAGGAAGTCAAAATGTTTTTTTTGACATTTTCTAAATAAAATATTTTGATTTGAAACAACTTTTCATTTTTGAATGTCCTTAAATTTTATTTAATAATAAAAGTTAAAAATGCTCATAATCAAAACAAATTGGTTTTTTTGTTTGACTCAAAATAATTTTTTTAAAAACTTTTTGATTCCCCAAGAACTTTGCAAATTTTTGTTTTTAGGTCAACCTGAAATATTTTTTTCCTTGATTTTTTTGGAATTGCCAGTGAGCTGAAAAAAAAAAAGTCAGTAATAGGCACAATTCTACTCGCCATGGCTTTTTCCTGGTGTAGTTCTGGTATCATAAGTAAACCATCATGAGACTGCAATAGACTGGTATTGGTACTGTTATTGGCTCTCTACTGAACATACATTTTAAGGTATGTCTACACTTCAAACTGCAGGTTTGATTTCCAGCTTGAGAAGACATACCCACACTAGCTCTGATTAAGTTAACATGCTAAAAATAGACTATAGCCTCAGGGACGTGAACAGCAGGAGGGGCTAACTGCTCCAAGTATATGCCTAGCATCTTGGATGGGTACGTACACAGGGTGGCTAGACCCTCCCGCCACTGCAGCTCCACTATTTTTAGCATGGTAGCTCAATCAGAGCTATGGTAGGTATGTCTCCTCTACCTGGGAATTATACCCCCAGCTCTAAGTGTAGATATATCCTGAGACATGCACCGTACGACTTCATTTTAACTGCAATGACTGCTTGTGAGTTTGGTGTTACATCCTCACAAACTAGAACAAAAACAAAACATTTAGGAGACTCGGTCTTATCCATTTGTTTTAAAAACAGTGGACCCAAGTATCTCAACCAAGAGAAGTCCATCTATCAAGCAGGCAATATCCTGTCTTCTCTTGCATTGGTCAAGTTGCTACTGGCCGCTTCTCCACCCAAACCTGTCCCAGAATGGGGAATTGAATGAGTTTATGATGGCAATAGAGAACAACTTTAAAAGATGGATCTGAAAATAAACATGTTATTTGAACTGGCCTATTTTGGTGACCTTTCCTCAGGTTGTGTTCACCTTCTAAGTCAGCTTAGTACCCCTAAGTCACATGAAGTTTTGTTGTGGGTTTCTTTTTCAAGTTCTTTTATTGCTCTTGTCATAGAGCCAATGAAACAGATTCAGTCTCTGCATCTCTTGAACTCTTCATCTACCTGCTTCCCTGGAGCCTAACACAGAGATGTACATGTGTGAACACTTTGAGCTAGCTCCTTAGCAGGTATGAATGATCATAGCTCCATTGGCACTTTATGTGTGGAATAAAACCACTCACTGTTCGGTGGGAAACTGCAATCACTGCTGGATTCCACACCTGCCATTTGGAGGGGGAAACGGTTAGGACCAGCTTGTGAGCCTTTTTGTTTTCTATTTACTTCAGAGCTGTGGGGGGCCGGAGGAGGGACTGGGGAAGCTTTTGCTGGTGGGAGAAATTCACCAGCCTGCAACTTTCACTTCTTACATAATAAGAAACCATTATTTATTTTATACACAGTCATCTTTATGGAACGACGTTATTAAGCCCATTGATGGGGCACCGGGACACATGACAAATTAAAAAACAAACATTAAATTAAGCCACCCACAACTGAGAATGCAAAAAGGCTCCTCCCTAAAGTGTCCAATTCAACATAAACAAAACCTCTCAGGAGAGGAACCACAGTCAAACCAGTGATTAGCCAAAAAAGTGTGCCAGGAATGGGAGGATCCATGCACTGGGCTATTGGTTAGATCACATAAATAGGGCAAGTTTCACAGTCAATCTTCACAGAATGACCTGCATCCATCTTCCATCCTAAGATGGTAATCTTCCTCCTTCTCATCCTCTCTTGGAGGGGTGGAGGGCATCCCTCTGGTCTTTCACCCTTACAGCCTTCTCTTTATACTTGCTCTCTTGATATCCCTGCTTTTCCACCATATCAACTTGGATGTTCAGCGATTTTGAATCAGGCTGAATGTGGTATGCCCAAGCACAGAACAAAGGTAGTGACATAGCCATGACTAGAAACCCAGTCTCCAGACTGCCAGTCCTTTGTCTTAATCCACTGGACCATGCTACCGCCCCTCTGTGCATTCTGAGAGACAGGCTGCAGTGAGGAAAGACTGGAAAGAGGCAATAGTGGGGCATGGAAAACATGAATGGAGTTGGGTACTGCAGGGAATGAAAGGTGTGGCATAAATTAGGCAGTGGGCCCAGATCACAAGAGGAGAAAGGACATTGCTAATATTTATGAAGCTGGTGTTTCTATTCACTGGGGAAAGCTGTCTCTGTCCTACTGATGCCCTCTTCAAGTAGAAAGACATGCTGATCTCTGAAGCCTGTACATGAGCAGTACCAGTAGCATAGCTGGGGGGGAACAGGGGGAGCAGCCGCTCCCCCTGAGCACATTTTCCAAAAGTGGCGCCTTTTTAACGTTTGAAAGGATGGAGATGGAGTGGACGGAGGTGGAGCGACAAGCAGGGGTCCCGCCGCTGGCCCCACCAAGAGCCTGCTGCTGGCCTGGGTGAAAGAATCCAGGCCAGCAGCGGGCTGAGAGACCCCGACTGGCAGGAGCCCGCGGGGGGAATCCTATAGCGGCGGCTGGCTGAGCCGCTCAACCCGCCCCGCTCTGGGATTCCCATCCCCCCGGGCTCCTGCCAGCAGGGGTCCTGCCACTGGCCTGGGTTCTTTCACCCAGGTTGGGTCGGGTGGCGCCTTTTTTTATGTGTTCACTGCCCCTGGTGTTAGAACCTGGCTACGCCACTGAGCAGTACTGAAATGTTTATTTCAAAATCCCTTGTTGCTTATGATACAGTCACTAAAATACATATGCCAAATGCAGCTTCTCTTTCATGCACATCCAACCCATACATGCTTCTCCTCCCTAACTGCCCACAAAATACTCCAAGTCACCAGAGCTTTGCTTTCGGTGCAAATCTTCCTGTACAACCCTATCTGAAGATGTAGCATTAATAACTCTGTACAGGTGAAAAACTGGGGTCTGGTACACTCACCTACTGGAGAAGCAGAGGTGTACTGTACAACTGGTGTTTGGTACATTGTTGGATCTGTATAGGTGTACTGTACTAGCGCTGTATAATTGGTGGCTGGCACTATTCTGTACTCAGAGGTGTACATACACACCTGGATAGCACAGTTTGTGACTGTCATATTAGGCATTTTTACAGGTACCTATAGGATGAAATAAAGGTCAGTGTGGAACTAGTCAGACAAAAGCTGCCCGGATATGAAAGTACTGCTCATGAGCAGCAAAGCTGAGCAGAAGCCAGCTAAGAGGACTCCTTCAGCACTTGGAGGGAAGACACAGTAGGCAGTAGAGAGAGATTCCTTTGGCACAATTCACCTTGTTTACCAAATAAAATCTTTTGATATCGGCAATGCTGCCATCCGCTAGGAGTATTTGTCTAAACCTTTCCAATCATCCCTAATGGGCAGAACAAGTTTTCACCAAAATATCCCTCGTGAATGTTATTTGTTTTCAAAATACAACTGTTTGGCTGACTTCACAGTTTCAATCAGGCAGAGCTAGATAAAAGGGACCAACAGCATGGGTGGATTATCTAGGTCTCGTCTCAATGGGAGCAAGATACAATCCAGGAAGAGGACCGGGAAACAGGTTTGAAACTTTTTCCCTCATGCATTCTCTTCTCTTTGCTCCTGTTTTGAGGTAAGATGGCTGGTGGGAAGCAGCTTGGGAGATGCAGAGGATTTCCCTTCAGGTAGCTCATGGTCACAGAGATGTACTCACACTGTCACGGCCGTCGCAAAGGCATCCCCTGCTCCTCATGAGACCAGAGGTAAGTTGTCATGGGGTTCCATAGAAGGAAGCCAGAGTGCTGAAACAATGGAACAGGGAAGGGGGAAAGTGAGCTAGCAGGCAGTGTCATTTGGTTTCAGAATTGCAGCCTGACAATGTCTGGGTGCAGTGGGGTGACTTGAGGAGCCCTAGATCTGAATTTCCTGGCTTTGATTGGGTCAGACCGGCCGAATGACTAGAAAATATGAAAGCCTGTGTTGTCATATAAAGTAGCATGACTGCATGCAGCAGTGATAGATGCCTTAGGGAATCACAAAGAGGTTGTATTTCCATTTGAGCAAGTGCAAGTGAGACAGTTAGCTAAATACATCTCTCTAAAAACGGAGCCTGCCATGGACCATTGTCCTCTGGTGACGTTGCTCAAAAGGGCATTTGCTAATCTTGTTGCCATTACCACACCAATTGTGAGGCAGTATATCTGACTGCTGGGAAAGTACCAGACAGGAATACCCACCTCACCACAAAGCAGGATTTAGGGCTTGGCTACACATGGAAGTTAATCCAGAAAAGAGTTGGATGTGACTTTAAAGCAAATTAACTATTCCTGATTAACTCCATGTGTGGCTGCTCTTATTTGGAAGTAAGAGAGTCTTATTTACAAAGTGGATTGAAGTAGTTTAAGATAATTCGGAATAAGGGCTTCCACACATGGAGTTAATCAGCAATAGTTGTTCGGGACTAATTCTCTGGGGGCTGGCGCACTGTTTTCCTAGCCCCAAAATAAATCAGGGAGACAGCATTCAGTCCCTTTTCTCCAGGGGAACGTTCATGGGAATTTATAAAGAGTCCAAACAGAACAAAACAGCAGTCACAAAACACACACAGCAGTTACAACAAACAGTCACACAGACCTGTGGGCAGGACTCCAGCTCATACTCAGCTGTCCTGTTCCTCCTTCCGCTGCCTGTAGAGGTCAGGGCTAATTAGCTGCTGCACTAACCATTTGGGGTTTAGGCTAGGCTAGCCAGTCAAATTCCCCATGTTATAGGCAAACTCTGAGAATGGAAAAGGCATTTTAAAGGGTTCAGTCTTCAAGTTTACCCATCAGATGGGTATGCAGCTGTACAACGAATACCCCTCATGCCCTTAGGATATTGAATTAATGTACATGCTTTCTAGAACTGCTTAGAATTTTTCTGTAGAAATATAATTTCAGTGAAATATGGCTTCTGTAAAAAATGAAAATTTTCAAAGAAAAAAAATCATTTTTGGTGGAATTTTCCTTTCTATAAAAGCAGTGGCAGATTTAGAGTTAGTGGGGCCCTGTGCGCTGCTTCATTTTTGGGGCTCCCCCCTTGGGACCCAGCCAAGAAAAAGAACATTCTCTCTTATCTCCCCCCATTTTTCATTCTTTTTGTCTTCATCCTCCTCTTATATTATAAGTAATGGGAAGTAAATGAAAATAAAGTGAGGTACCTTGATTGGGGCAGGGGGTTTGGGTGCGGGAGGAAGGTGCGGGGGGTGGGCTCTGGGAGGATGTTTGAGTGCTGGGTGCGGGCTCTGGGCTGGGGCAGGGGGCAGTAGCGTAGCCAGGGGGAGAACAGCGCTGTGAGGAGAAGTGGCGCTAAGGCGCCGCCCCAGCCCGGGTGTGGGAGCCGGGCTCGGGGGGCACTTTAAAGGGCCAGCGGCTCCCCGCAGTGGCAGGAGACGCCGGCCTTTTAAAGCGCCCCCCCCCCGCCCAGCTCTGGCAGCGGGGCTGGGGGGCACTTTAAAAGGCCGGCGGCTCCTGCCACTGCGGGGAGCCGCTGGCCCTTTAAAGCGCCCTCACCCCCCAGCCCCGCTGCCGGAGCCAGGCTCGGGCGGGGATTTAAAAGGCCGGGGGGCTCCGCAGCGGCTGGAGCCCCGGGCCCTTTAAAGCGCCGCCAGGTGAGTACAGGGGGAGCGGGGAGGCACCTTTTTATAGCGCTGCTCCCCCTGTGCTCTAAACCTGGCTATGCCACTGGCAGGGGGTTGGGGTGTGGGAGCGGTGAGGGGTGCGGGCTCTGGGAAGACATTTGGGTGTGGGGGGCAGGCTCTGGGCTGGGGCAGGGGGTTGGGGTGTGGGAGGGGGCGGGGTGGTGATTACTTCGGGCGGCATGGCTCCCAAAGCGACCAGCACACACATGCTTCCGGCAGCAGCTCCTAGGTGGGGTGGGAGGCAGGGGGTCTCCGTGTGCCACTGCCCACAAGCGCCGCCCCCTCAGCTCCCATTGGCTGCAGTTCCCAGCCAATAGGACTATGGAGTTGGCACTCGGGGCGGGGGCAGCGCGTAGAGACACACACACACTCCCCCCACAGGCTGCAGGGACACGCCGGCCGCTTCCAGGAGTGAAGCGGTGTGGAGGAAGGGAGGCAGAGCAGGCAGGGAGCCGCCTTAGCCCTGCTGCTGGCACATCTCTGCCCGCCCCTGGCGGGGGTAGGGGAGCAGCAGGTCTCTGCAGCGCGCAGAGCCACCTCCCCCCGCCAGGGGCGCGCAGAGACATGCCAGCAGCCATCCGCTTCCAGGAGTGGTGCAGGCCACCGGCCACAGCATGCAGGCAGCCTGCCTGCCTGAGCCCTGCTGCACTGCTGGCCGGGACTCAGGAGCAGTTTGTCAGATATTTGTCCTGCATTTTGGGGGGCCCCTGTCGTTGCGGGCATGTGCCACCACACAGTTTGTTTCATGGTAAATCTCCTGTTTAAAAGTTAAAAACCCCAAATCTTTTTTTTAACCAAAAGGTTTTTTTGAACACTCAACATTTTGGGGGTTTTGGTGTTTTGTAGGGAAAATGGAAAAAATTTCCTAGGAAAATTTGATAAAAATGAAAAAAAACCCTTTTTCAAAATTTCCAGCAAAAATACTTGGCATGTTTTGATGAGCTCTGATGCATTCATAATCAAATACCACAACCACTTAATTTCACCTGCTTGGACAGAAGGGGTCTCTCTTCCTTTGCTATAGAGGTTTGCTGGCTGCGATTGATTTTTCTGGTGCTTACCTGCTCCCTGGATTCTCAGGTAGCAGCACCCAGGAAAGTGAAGCTGGTTGCATGGTTAACAAAAAACCCAATATACAAATATTTATGCAAATAAAAACACTAGTGCCAGCTCAGTATAATTCATGGGTCCATATTATGTATCATATATGAACATTTAGATACTGCTGAGCATTCATGACAATGTTCACAAATCTCAAAAATTTCACTAATGTTATCACAATTCATAGCAAAACATTTTACTCACTATTCATTATTCTCCTTTTTAAAAACTCACTTACCCAATCAGGGAAGAGAAGCACAATAGCCCATGATTTAGGTAACCAATCATACAGCACAATACCAAATAGCACCTAACAGGCTGAAAGTTATTGGTCAAAACTAATACTACAAGTAATAAGCATCAACAGAAACCAGGTTTGGTTCACAAATGATTTGCTAACCAAGAAATGCATAGAGCCATGTGGGAACTGGAATTTCCATTTTGTGGGGAATTCATTATTTCAAAATTTGTTCTGCTCCGAATCAAAACAAAAACAAAAAATTTCAAAAATTTCCCATGAAATGAAATTTCTGACCAAAAAATCATTTGGGGACAGTTGAAACATTTTGTTTAAATTTTGACTTAAAAAAAAAAATGTATAGACTCGTAGACTAGGATCAGAAGGGACCACTGTGTTCATCTAGTCTGACATCAGAACCACTGCAGGCCACAGAACCTCACTCACACGCGCCTATAATAGACCCCTAACCTCTGGCTGAGTTGCTGAAGTCCTCAAATCATGGTTTAAAGACTTCATGTTACAGAGAATCCACCATTTACACTAGTTTAAGCCTGCAAATGACCTATGTCCCATGCCGCAGAGAAAGGCAAAACCTCTCCTGCATGGACAGTGGGTATCAAAGGCCAGAGAAGGCTAAATCTCCCCTAACCCAGGCTGTGGCCCTACCCACACTCTGCCCCAAGGCCCCTCCCTCTCACCCAAAGCCAGGGGAGGCTCAACTCCGGCCGGCAGCCTGGAGCTTGGGCTTGGCTGGTGACCACTGGGCAGCTCGGGCCAGTGGGTGGCTCAGGGCCTTCTGGCAAGCTGGGGCAGCTTGGGGCAGGCTAGCATGGCTGGGGCAGCTCGGGGCCAACCAGTATGACTGGAGGGTCGGTCCAGTGCTTGGAGCAGGCTAGTGTAGCCCAGGGGTTGGGCCAGTTTGGCCAGGGCTCCTCTGGCCACGGTGGACGGGAGGGGAGAGGTTCCGGTGAATGAAGGGGTGGAAGGAGCGGGGCCTCAGGTGGAAGGGGCGGGGCTGGGGGGCTAGGCTCCCCAAAGGGGTGGTTGCAATGCCGCCCATACCATTCAGGGTCTCTGCCAATCTGACCCGGGGGAAAAATTCCTTCCCAATCCCAAATATGGTGATCAGTTAGACCCTGAGCACATAGGCGCCGAGTCAGTTGGTACTCCGGGGCTGGAGCACCCACGGGGAAAAATTGGTGGGTGCAGACCACCCACCGGCAGCTCCCCGCCATCCCCGGGGCTCGTGCCCAGCTCCCCGCCAGCTCCGGGATCCGCAGCAAGCTTACCTCAGCACCAGGAGACGTTGCGGGTCCCCGCCCCCGAAGCTGGGCGACGTTGGGTCAGCATCGGGGGGCGGGGCCCCGCAATGTCACCCGGCGTTGGGGGCGGGGCCCCACAATGTCACCCGGCATTGGGGGCAGGGCCCCGCAACATCACCCAGCATTGGGGGCGGGGCCCGGCATCGGGGGTGGGGCCCCGCAATGTCACCCAGCATCGGGGGCAGGGCCCCACAACGTCACCCGGCGTTGGGGGCGGGGCCCGGTGTCGGGGGCGGGGCCCCGCAACGTCACCCGGCATCGGGGGCAGGGCCCGGCGTCGGGGGTGGGGGCCCGCCCCTGATGCCGGGCATCAGCCCCCACCGGCGCCACCGGAAGTTGGCGCCTATGCCTGAGCATGTGGGCAAGACCCACCAGCCATATACCTGGGAAAAAATTCTCTGCAGTAATTCAGAGCCCTCCCCATCTAGTGTCCTGTCACTGGCCATTGATAAAAGCAAATTCTAGATGAAAAGGCTTTCAAAATGAAGCAATCAAGATGCTCCATTCTGAAAATGTTGACCATTATGTTTGTCTTATTGAAATGCTTTTTTTCAACTTTTCCTCCCCGCAACTAAATTTCCTCAAAATCGACACATTCCTGTTTCAATGAAATGACATTTTCTGATGGAAAAATAAAATGTTGTACAAGCTCTATTGCTACATTTGCAACAATCACTGGACCTGATTCTCCATTGCTCTTCACCTTGGATAGTCATTTACACCAGCATCTGCTGGATGTAAAACACAACTATTTTGATGTGGTAGCATTTCAGATTGACTTGGCACTCATTTTGCACTGGTTAAAATGACTACACAAAGAGCAAAGTGAATCAGGCCCATTATTCGGAATAAATAGATCAACCAGCTTCAGGGAAAGATGATTTATAACTGATTTGTGTCAAATTGTTGCCTTGAAACTTGCATTTCTCTATTTGTTGTGTAGGGCCCCTGAGTCCAGGCAGAGCATACGTATATAAACTCCAAAATAAATACTTTAATGAGTATGCCTGCTGTTCTCTCTTAAGCCTCCTGGAGCAATGGAGACTGCCACAACACAGGAGTTTGAGCAGAGCATAGAAAAACTGAGCTCCTCTGCGCCACAAGATTCATATTTTCGTCACATACACATCAAGTTAGAGGAGCATGACCCCACAAGTCTTAGCACCAAGGAGCTCATCCTGAAGAAAGCCAAAGAAGCTTGCAAGTGGAATCACCAAATTGTTATCACTTTCTTCCTCAAGCTGCTCCCAGTGCTGGAGTGGCTTCCCCGATACAGAATCAAGGAACAGTTGCTTGGGGATGTCATCTCTGGATTACTGGTTGGGATAGTTGCCATCCCACAGTCAATCTCCTACTCCCTCTTAGCAAGCCAGGACCCCATCTACGGACTCTACACCAACTTCTTCTGCTCCGTCATCTACTTTGTCACGGCCACCTCGCGCCATAATGCTGTCGGCTCCTTCGGTGTCCTGTGCCTGATGATTGGGGAAACTGTGAACCGGCAGCTTAACCTAGCAGGGTATGGAGATGGTAATAGCGGCTCTGCATCATTAATGAATTCCACATTGCCCAGCAATGGGACAACCATCTGTGACAGAAGCTGCTATGCAATCACTGTGGCAATTTCCTTAACTTTCCTTGTTGGGCTTTACCAGGTATGGTTGTTTCATTATCATTCTATTCTTCACTGTGGTCTCCCCCACTTAGGGACTGGCCTGAACCAAACACCCCAAAACTATAGGATCTTTACAATCCAAGCCTTGATTCACAGCTAAATTTCACAATTAATGACAGTGATACTTAGCGCTGATCATTAGAAAGGTTCTAACCAAAATGCTTGAGCCAACCACCCTCATGCTTTAGGGGATTTAGAAACCCTGATCTGAATATTTTGAATTTTGGGATATTGGTTTATTTCTCTCCCATATCATGGGCCAGATCCTTGTATCTGGCTGAGCTGTACAGTAACTCCTCACTTAAAGTCATCCCGGTTAACATTGTTTCGTTGTTACATTGCTGATCAATTAGGGAACTTGTTCATTTAAAGTTGTGCAATGCTCCTTTATAACGTCGTTTGGCAGCTGCCTTCTTTGTCCACTGCTTGCAGGAAGAGCAGCCTGATGGAGCTAGCTGGTGGGGGCTTGGAACCAGTCAACCCCCCTATCAGCTCCTTGCTCCCCTAAGTTCCCTGTACAGCAGCCGCCCAGCAGGCTATCAATTGCTGGCAGTTCAGCTGTCCCTCCCCCCACTGCCATGTGCTGCTCCTGCCCTCTGCCTTGGAGCTGCTCCCTGGAGCCTCCTGCTTGCTGTGGGGTGGGGAAGGGAAAAGAGGGGCTAATGTCAGGGTGTCCTCCTCCTCCCTGGTCCTGCACCCCCCTTACCCCATTTCCATAGAGCAGGGGGTGCGCACGACAGGGCTCAGGACAGAGGGAGCTTCCTTGCAGCAGTTTCTGTCTCAACTTGCTGATCTACTTAAAAAGGCAGTGTACTTAGAGTAGGGTCAGTGTACTTAAAGGGGCAATGTGCATCTCTCTCTCACACACAGTGTGTGTCTCTGTCTGCCATGCTGTCTCCCCTCCCTCCATTCATGCTGCCTTGTAGAGTGTGAGGCTACATTAACAACAATAGGTTAACCCTGGAGGGCTCAGCTGATTGCTAGTTCATCATTTAGCAGTAAGGCATTCCCTGGGAAATATCCCACCCTCTGACTCCACTACCTCAACCAAGCTTCACAGTCATAATTGCTGTGTACCAGTATTAAATTGTTTGTTTAAAACTTATACTCTGTGTGTGTGTATATATATAATATAGTCTTTTGTCTGGCGAAAAAAAATTCCCTGGAACCTAACCCCCTCGTTTACATTAATTCTTATGGGGAAATTGGATTCGCTTAACATTGTTTCTCTTAGGGTATGTCTATACTTACTTCCTGGTTCGGCGGGAAGAAATCGATCTTCTGGGATCGATTTATCGCGTCTTGTCTAGATTCGATAAATCGATCCCGGAAGTGCTCGCCGTCGACACCGGTACTCCTGCTCCGCGAGAGGAGTACGCGGAGTCGACGGGGGAGCCTGCCTGCCACGTCTGGACCCGCAGTAAGTACCTTTTAGTTCGAACTAAGATACTTCGACTTCCGCTACGTTATTCACGTAGCTCAAGTTGTGTATCTTAGTTCGAACGGGGGGGTTAGTGTGGACCAGCCCTTAAAGTCGCATTTTTCAGGACCATAACTACAACATTAAGCGAGGAGTTACTGTATTTGGGGCAGAAGCTAAGATGGGGGAGAAGGTGGGCTCTAAGCCCTCTCTGCATGCCCAAGTCCTGGAGCTGGGTTGCCTCCTGGCATAAACTTGGAGCAGTTTTAGAGTTGCTTTAAATTACACTAGCAGTAACCCCGCTTCCTCCGCAAAGGACCATTGTGCCAGCAGGGCATTGCTGGAGTGCAGTGTGCTCCAGCTATATCTGCTACTGCCCTTGGCCTGATACTGACACGCCCCCTTCACCAGGGTGGCCGAAAACAGCAAATGTAGAGTTGGCTACATTGACTTTAGTGCAACCTGAGGATTCCCGAGTGTTACTTTGGGCTACTTAAGCAGTGCAGTGCTGCCAGAAGGGGGGGCTGAGGGTCTGGCCCCGCCCTTGGCTTCCACGGTGTTTACTGATCACAGTCATTTGCCATCAGGGGATGGTGACAGCAGCTCTGGAGGCTTTTCTGGAGCCACTGGACACAGACAGGCCCTATAATCCTCTTTGGCTAGCTAGCTCTCAGCCTGATGTCAAATAACAGTCTCTGAATTATAACAGTTTACTCTGGTGAAAGCCCAGTAGACAAAAGAGCTAGTGGCTTTAGAGTGACAGCAAACTGAAACGTTGCCTCAGTCACTCTCTTTTGACTTTAAAACCGATGCTAATGGTACAACTGGCTCTGTTTTCAGATCCTTCTAGGTGTTTTCCAGCTGGGCTTCATAGCTGTGTACCTGTCAGAACCGCTCCTGAGTGGCTTCGTGACCGGAGCCTCTCTGACCATCCTCACCTCTCAGATGAAGTATCTTCTTGGGTTGAAAATCCCTCGCCACGAGGGGGTGGGATCCCTCATCCTGACATGGGTTGAGATCTTCCGGTACATTCAAAAAACCAACATCTGTGACCTGGTCACCAGCCTGATTGCTTTGGCCATCATTGTGCCAGTCAAGGAGATCAATGTCCGGTACAAGGACAAGCTGAAGGCCCCGTTTCCTGTGGAGCTGCTAGTGGTCATTGCTGGCACTTTGTTCTCCTATTATTTTAAGTTTGAGAAGCAATACAATTCTGCCATTTGTGGGAGCATCCCCACTGGTTTCCAGAAACCCACCATACCAGACCCGCACCTGTTTTCCAGTCTCGCTGTTGATGCTGTGCCCATTGCTATCATTGGCTTCGCCACAACAGTCTCCCTCGCAGAAATCTTTGCCAAAAAGCACGGCTACACTGTCCGAGCTAACCAAGAGATGATCGCCATTGGCATGTGCAACCTGGTCCCCTCTTTCTTTCACTGCTTTGCCAGCTGTGCAGCCTTGGCCAAGACCCTGCTTAAGGAATCCACAGGATGCCACACCCAAATCTCAGGGCTGATAACCTCCGGGGTGCTGCTACTGGTGCTGCTGTGGATTTCCCCTCTCTTCTACTCGCTGCAGATCAGCATCCTGGGGGTGATCACCATCGCCAACCTTCGGGGAGGCTTGCGGAAGTTTGCTGACACACCCAGCATGTGGCGACTCAGCAAGGTGGATACGGTGGTCTGGTGGGTCACCATGCTGGCCTCTTCACTGATCTCAACAGAGATTGGACTCTTGGTAGGAGTCTGCTTCGCTCTCCTCTGCATCATCTTCCGCACCCAGAGGCCCAGGGCCACCCTTCTGGGCAAGGTCAATGATACCGAAATTTATGAGGACCAGTTCACTTACAAGCAGCTAAGCAGTATTACCAATGTCAAGATCTTCAGGTTCGATTCCTCCCTTTACTACGCCAACAAGAGCTACTTCAGGAGCTCTCTCTACCAGAAAACTGGGGTGAATCCTTCCCTGGTGGCTGCCAAACAACGAAAGGCTCAATCCAAGACAAAGGCAAACTTGGGCAGCAGTGACAGCTGCTTCTCCTCCAGGTTTAGCTGCTTCAAGCCTGCAAAGAAAGGAGTCCAGAAGAATCCAACAGCAGTCGCCATTCCGCCAATAGATATGCACACCTTAGTCATTGACTGTGGGGCCATGCAGTTCTTGGACACCGTGGGCCTCAGCGTGCTGAAGGAGATGTGCCATGATTACAGGAAGATTGGCATCCAGGTCTTATTGGCCAATTGCAACCCTTCCATCCGTCGCCTGCTCCAGGATGGGGGTTGGGAGATTGAGACAGGAAATGGTGAGCTGGCCTTCCACAGTGTCCATGATGCTGTGCAGTTCGCAGAGAGTCAGTACCAAGAGCAGCACAAGGACAGCGAGGAGGTAGGGGCTGCTTTCGTTGACAATGAGGTTCAGAACATCGCAGAGGGCCCCAACATTGAGACAGCTCTATAAGCAGTTAGGAATTGGGGTTGTCTTGAAATGGGGATGGGCCTCAGAACCCTTTTAAATCTTCATACACTCAGACCAAGCAGAACATTCCAAGGGAACATTAGCAGCAAGACAGGGCTAGACTGAAAACCTACATCGGCATAGCTACGTCTCTCTGGGGCAGGGCCGTAACGAGGGCGAGGCGAGTGAGGCACTCGCCTCGGGGCGCACTGCTGGCAGGGGCGTAAAAGCCTGCTGCCAGGGGCGCGCCCGTCCTCCCCCGCCGCTGAAGCCGCCCCCGCTTACCTGCAGGAGGTCCGCCGGTGTGTGTGGAGAAGGCCCCCTCCGCCGAATTGCTGCCGAAGCCGCGGCACCGGCGGACCTCCCGCAGGTAAGCAGAAGTGGCTTCGGCGGCAGTGATGCTAATAATACCCTCCGCCGGCTTCGGCGGAGGGTATTATTAGCACCACTTCCGCCCTGCCGCCGAAGCCGCTTCCACTTACATGCAGGAGGTCCGTCGGTGCCATGGCTTCTGCGGCAATTAGGCGGCGGGGGCCTTCTGCACACACACTGTCGGACCTCCCGCAGGTAAGCGGAAGCGTCTTCGGTGGCTGCTAAAAATACCCTCCGCCGAAGCCGCTTCTGCTTGCCTGCGGGAGGTCTGCCGGTGCTGCGGCTTCGGCGGCAATTCGGCAGAGGGTAAGCCCCTAGGAATTTCTTCACCTCTGCCTCGGGCGCAGAAATTCCTAGTTACGGCTCTGCTCAGGGGTGAGAACAATCCACGGCCCTGAGAGATGCAGTTAAGCCGATCTAACCCCCGGTGTAACAGCGCTTCTGTCAACCCACCTACCGCCTCTCGTGGAGGTGGATTACCTACAGTGATGGGAGAACATCTCCCATCACTATAGCGAGTGTCTATGCTAAAGCTTGGAGAGACTGTCACTCTTTGGGGTTTGGGGACCCCAGCATGGACAGAAGCTTTTGAGCTGGAAAGGTCTGTAGTTGGTCCCCTCCTCCATCTCTCCTGCATTGAGGTCAGATTATCGCTAGTAAGCATCCAGGCATTTAATATCTCCAGCAAGGGGAACTCCACAGCTTCCCTTGGCTGTTTGCTTGTAGCCCCAACCTGTATTGCTATTGAGCCTGAATGTTCTCAGCTGCAGCCTAAGCCCTTCCCCCTAACTCTGCTTTTATTCTTCTTGGCTGGCTGATCCTATAGAATTTAGCATTTCTGGGGTTGATAGATCACAGTAATCAACAGTAGAATAGCACTGTATTGGTGTGGGAAGATGGGGTGATATGAGTGTGACGGGTTTCCTGGGGTGCAACCTGGAACTGGAGTATCTCTGAGCCCTCTGTCCCTCCAACCTGGGCTTCCTCTCATACTCTGATGCTGTTGCTAAGCCACAAACCTCTGTCAGGTACTGTACTTACACAGACATCCACAGGCAGGGACACACCCTGCTGAGTTACATGAATGCTTTTGCCAGCCACTCATGAACCAACAATAGAGAGGCTCCAGCCAATTCTCCCAGCTCCCCAGCCAAGGATCCCCAGGCTGTACCGTCTTGCCTTGGTCAGAAGCCTGACCAGAGTAAGTTTATTACCCGGTACACCACTTCTGCAAAGGAAAGTGGATGTGCACCAGCCCTGAGCAGATTTCCCAAGCATTTCAACCAAAATGCACTCTTTTAGGTAAAAGAGAAAACAGATTTATTAACTACAGAAAGATATATTTTAAGTGATTATAAGTAATAAGCATGAAGATCAAAGTTGGTTTCCTCAGAAATAAGAGTAAAATCGCAATTTGAGTTCTATAAACTAGACAGGATTTGAATCAAGAAGTGTCTCACCCTGGTATAGTTCCTGGTGTAGTTCCTTAATACACAGGCTCCTTTCCATCCTGGGACCACCTCCCCAGTTCAGTCTTTTTCCTTAAGATGTGCTTCCAGGTGTTTATTTGTGTGTGGGGTGGTGGGGAGTGAGGCCAGGGGATGATGTCACTTCCCCTCTTTTATAGCTTCTTCCAGCTTGCTAGAAAGAGCCTTTGCTATGATGTGGGTCAAGCAGTCTCCATTGTCCAGGGCCAGCTCTAGCTTTTTGGCCTCCCCAAGCAAAAAAACCAGCCAAAAAACCAAAAAAAACGGCGGCCCACAGGGAGGGCAGTCAAGGCAGCTCGCACAGGGGTGAAGGGTGGCGTCTTCCCGCTCCCTCCACCCGTGGGCAGCCAGGCGCTGCAGCCCACTTGCAGCTGGGCGAGAGGGGCTCCCCCCTCCAGCCTCACGGTGCCTCTTCCGGCCAGACAGGCGGAGCCCCCAGGGGCTGCAGGAGGGGCCAGCTCAACCACTCCTTTAAAGGTGGCTCAGCCGGGCTGGGCTCAGAGCAGCACGGGAGACGGAGGCTGGTGCAGGCATCGGGGAGTGGCACATCCTGGGGAGCCCAGCGGCACGGTGAGCGGCAGGGATCGCTAGTTCCTGCCCCCCCGGGCTGGGGTCCGTGCCCCTGGAGGGTTGGACTGGGACTGGCGGAGCATGGGGAGCAGAGCTGCAGACCGGGCTGCCAAAGCTTTAAAAAAAAAAAAAGAATCATGGCAGGGCGGCCGGAATGTGCCGCCCCAAGAATCCCCGGAATGCCGCCCCTTA
Organism: Macrochelys suwanniensis; assembly: GCA_033296515.1. Lineage (NCBI taxonomy): Eukaryota > Metazoa > Chordata > Testudines > Chelydridae > Macrochelys > Macrochelys suwanniensis. The sequence continues at coordinate 86,510,911 of CM065782.1, read as the reverse complement.
CAAAGTGCCACCCAGGCACTTGCTTTCTCGTCTGGTGCCTGGAGCTGGCCCTGCCATTGTCTATGTGCTATCGCTGAGAAGTCTCAATTGTACATGGTTCCTGGGATAGTCCTTGGGTGTGTGGATGCCTTTAATGGGCCATCATCACATCTGGCTCCTCCGTTGTTGCACTTGAAAGGCTGATTGTGGGTGTTCCCAACCTTACAACATATTTCAGTAACACACAAATAGCAAAACTTCGTAACTTCCCATACAATGATAACATATACAATCCAAGAGGGTATTAATGTTCAACAGGTCAAGACTTTTAAAATGATATCCTACAAGGCATACTTTGTACAAAACATATAATTATACGACAGAGGTGAATATGTGGGTTCTGGGGTACTGTTTTGGGGCACAGCGGGCCACAATGTGGGAGCCTGGTCTAGAGTGAATGGTGGATCTGAATTAAACCTCATGCTTCAGGGGTACAGTGATCAGGATGAGATCTAATGTCAGACCCACATCTTCCTATTGCATCTTGTATTGGCCACCGTCAGAGACAGGATACTGGATGGGATGGGTCTGAACCAGTCTGGCAATTCTGATTCTCCTGTCTCATAATGAGGGACATTTGGAAAGAGCCAATAAAATGATCAGTGTAATGCGCAAAATGACATAGAAATCCTGTTATTGATAAGGACTCTATTTATTTACAATGTCTCTGCTAAGTGCCTCCTTTGTTCTTTCCCTCTTTGGTCATCTCCTTTGAAAAAATAAAAGAAAATAAATCTTCACCTCACTCCACCTGGATATTTTATTCTCTGGTCCTGGTGCACAATTGGTATTAATGGCATGCTGGTCACCAGAGGGCATAAGCGCATTACACATAGGGAGCCATGAGAATTGTGCTTCTCTCCCATCAGTTGCGATCTGTCATGCGGGATCTTGCTAGAGTGACACTTTCCCCATGCCCCAGTGCAGTATAAAATAATTGCATTCACTTCTTGAGTTAAATTTGCAAATAATTGATTTCCTTTTATTATCGTGGGAGGAAATAAAGGATTTTTGATTTGGTGGGGGTGCTTTGCTAGAGTAAGACCCTTTAATGTATTAAAGACACAAATACTTAGGGCTGGTCTACACTGGGGGGGGGTGTCGATCTAAAATACGCAACTTCAGCTACATGAATAACGTAGCTGAAGTCGAATATCGTAGATCAATTTTTAAAAGTACTTAACCCGGTCCACACGGCAGCAGGCAGGCTCCCCCGTCGACAGCGCTTCCTCCGCTCGCCGAGCTGGAGTTCCGGTGTCGACGGGGAGCGGCTCTGGGATCGATTTATCGCGTCTAGACGAGACGCGATAAATCGATCCCAGAACATCGAATCGGGCGGGTAGTGTAGACGTAGCCTTAGTGAGTTTAAAGTACAGTACTGAAAAATGAGCACATTTCCCACCGGACAGTGGAGTAAAAAAAGGACACCCTTGAAATGTAGGGTGTCTCTTAAGGAATGAATTTTATGCTGGGATAAACTTGAAAAGAATTCTACAAACACAGTGTAACTTTTCTTGAGTTTAGAGCCCAGAGGCAGAATAGAAACATTGCTGCTGCTTTATTATCAGGCTACATTCAGCTACAGGAGCAGGGGAGCAGGAATCTTCTCCAAGCAGCAAACATTTCAGCCAAGCTCCCCAGCTGGATACTGACTGATACAACATGCAGTCAATGAAACACAAGACAGAGGCACCACAGCATCAGAACAAGATGTCATTGGCTAATCAGGACATTGTTCCTTAGCAACATCAGAGATCTGATTAGCCCTTTTGTTAGCTGATTTATATTTGTACAGATTTTTATATTGTGACTTCACTGCCAGGGTAAGCAAAAGGGGGAGACGGGCCTTGACCAGAATCATAGAGCCAACTGCCCCCGCATCATACACTTAGTTGATGTTCAAATTCGGGTCAAAACTGGGCCTGATTCTAATCGTAATTAGCATGAATAGCATGGGAAATTATTGCATTTCCAGATGGACAAGTTCAGCACAGCCCCTGCAAATTCTGTGCCCACAGGGCCTGGATCCAACTCTCAGTGAAGTCAATGGGGGTGTTTTTTTACTGATATCAATGGCAGTCTTGCCCACATGCTCAGGGTTCAGGGTTGATCACCATATTTGGGGTCGGGAAGGAATTTTCCTCCAGGGTAGATTGCAGAGACCCTGGAGGTTTTTCGCCTTCCTCTGCAGCATGGGGCACGGGTCACTTGCTGGAGGATTCTCTGCATCCTGAAGTCTTTAAACCATGATTTGAGGACTTCAATAGCTGAGACATAGGTGAGAGGATTATTGCAGGAGTGGGTGGGTGAGATTCTGTGGCCTGCATTGTGCAGGAGGTCAGACTAGATGATCATAATGGTCCCTTCTGACCTTAAAGTCTATGAGTCTATGAGGCAGTCAGATAGGGCCCAATGTGAGGAGGACCTGAAGGTGCAAATCCAGTTGGAGACCCTGTAAATGACCCGCCATTAAATCAACAGAGTCCCTCCTCTGCGGCAGCAAGCCATGGATACAAAACCTTCCCTAGGGATGGTTCTCAGAGAGCAATTGCTTCACTTACCACCTCAGCAGGGAGGGCACAGAGCAAGGCCCAGCAGTGTGGCATTAGGGGGATGGAAATTCTGGTCAGGGACAAACCTCCATGCTTTTATGAGAAATGTCTGGAGATCCTCGGTGTCCCCGTGGATCCACCCGCACCCCTACTATCAGCAGAGGACTTGGCTACAACAGGGAATATTTTGTGTAATAGCTTATATAATGTTAAGAGGCTAAAAAGGACAGATGGCCCCTTCCACCTCAAACACTCCCTCCCCTCCCTTCCTCTTGCTGGGTGTGCAGCCAGAGGGAGTGTGTCTGCATGAACTCAGGACTACATTCCTCCTGAGCACCTGTGAGGTCAGGTTGTTTGCCTTCAGTTACCTCCTTTGTTTCCCCTGCCCTTGTCTAGGGTTACCTAGTTGCCAGAGGGCCAAGGAGAGATTTCCTGGTGAAACCTGCCTAAGGAAAGCTGGTAGATCTGGAGAACAGCTGGGGTTACTGGTGCCTGCACAGATTCAGCTCCCCCAAGTCCTGGCGCGTCTGTTATTGGGTGATGATGATAGGAATGTGCATAGGATTGAATTTAAGGAGGACAGAAGGGTCTAAACAACAAATCAGAGGAAAGGCCCCAGCTCCTGCCAGGGTCTGCAGAAAAGCCCCGCCTCCCACCCAAGTCCATGGAAACGCCCCGTCTATTTAGTGCATACTAGAGGATTCAGGAGTGCAGTAATTCTGAGCTAGTTGAGAGAAGAATTCCCTTCTGGGTTCTCAAACTGGACAACAAGACCAGCAGGGATGTATTAGTCATGGTGAAGGCACAGGTAGGGACAAAATCCCCTTCAAGGGCCAGTTGCCATTCACTGAAGTTGCACAAAAAATGGGTCTTAAAGAGAAACACACAACCCAAGATGTCCTTGGCTTGCAGTCAATGAGCTCTAAGTGTATCAGAGAAAGTAACAAAATTCCAAAGGCACTAACCAGCCAAGAACTGCCTCCAGAAAGCCAGATAAAAGGTAGGATTACGCACCCAGAGTGTACTAGTTTCCTTCACCACTTTAGACAATCTGTCAAAATGAGAGATAAGAGGAGGTAGGATGTTAGGGGTTGGACCAGCTGCTGACGGGGGCTTTTCAGTGGTCAAAGGTTGGTTTGTTCATTCTTGGCACAAGTTGTGTTGTTTATTCCCTCTTTCACAGCATGGAGTGATGGGTCATAAAGGACAGTCCATGGTGCTAGCTGTTAAGTGCCACACACAGCCCGGGGTGGCTTTATCCACAGGCCGACACACATAGTGAAAGTGAGGGAGAAAACGACAGACTAAAATAAAAATAGCAGATAAGGACAGTGGGGGGGCGGGGCATGGAGGTGTATTTAATAGATTGGGGTGGTCCTGTCTCTCTTCCCAACACACTAATCTATCCCCTTTATCAGTTCCTTGGCAGCAACCAAAGCCAAACAACAAAACCCCAAACTGCCAGCTTGATTCCCTTCCTTTAAATAAACAAAAGCAATAGCTAGAAACCTGAGTTTGCTCAGTCGCTACATTTCCTTGTTTATACTGTAAGTGTTGCTTAGGGCTTTCCACTTCTTGGGGAGACAAATGCCTTCAAGCTTCAGCTGCTGAGGCCTGTCATCATTCACATGAGGAGAGGCAAAGCCCTTCATGGATGGCGATACAAAGTGAGTGGTGAGTACCTACCACAAGGAGCAGCAGGAAAAGAAGTCAGAAGTTTCTGGGGAGCTGTGACCTTCCCTGCATGGGGAAGATCTTAATCAGGAAAACTTGTACCATAACTAAGGCTAAGATTTTGTCATGGTTATTTTTAATAAAAGTCATGGACAGGCCACAGGCAATAAACAAAAATTCACGGAAGCTGTGACCTGTCTGTGACTTTTGCTGCTGCCACTCCGTGGTTTCCCTCACCACTGTGGTGGCTGGCTGGGAGCTGTGGGGTCCCCCCTCTGCTCAGGGCAGCTGGAAGCTGCAGGGGAGGAGGGGGGCTCTGCCCACGGCAGCTGGGAGCTGCAGGGTGACCATGTTTCCCAAAGAGAAAACAGGACACCCCCAGCTGCTTGCCCAAGGCGTCCCCCTCCCATCTTCCCCCCAGGCACGAGGCTGTCACCCATCCCTGGAACCCTGAGGAGGGTCCTGTCAGGAGTCTGTCACCTGTCACTGGAACCTTGCGGGGGGCCGCCTGTCTCTGCTGTCGCCTGTTGCTGTAACCCTGCAAGGGCACCACTGGCTGCGAGCTAGAATCCCGTAGCCCCAGGGTCTGGAGCAGAGAATGTCATGGAGGTCTCTGGAAGTCACGGATTCTGTGACTTCCGTGACATAAACACAGCCTTAACCATAATCAACACAAACCACAGCTTGTCTGGGTTCCTCAGGTGTGAATAGCATCATGCTGCCTTTCAAATATATGCCCTTTTCAGATACCATGGGGTGGATCTGGGCAATAGCACCAGAATCCTGGGTACCCATCTTTCCTCAGAGCAAGGAAAGTATGTGGCACTTCAGTATGACACCACCACGGAGGATGGGTACGCTTTTAAGCAGAACAGAGCGTGGCCCAGCATCTTGCTCTTCTGGGCACAAAGAGAAGCTTTGTGTACATGGTGCCTGGGAGAAGTGAGGGTCAAAGAGCACAGAGGGCTAAGGTCAATCCAGAATAAGACAAGGGACAGCTGGGCAGGCTGTAGTGAAGCCCTCCTTCTTATCTGTACCTCAGCGGTAAGCAGCATCCTGGGTAAACTGCTTACCTGTCTTGGGAAAGGAGACACAGGTCTAGCAGCTGGTGCTTCGTTTTGGGAGAGCTAAGATGCTCCTGATGGTCTATAAACTCATGACTGGTGTGGAGAAAGTAAATAAGGAAGTGTTATTTACTCATTCTCGTAACACAAGAACTAGGGGCCACCCAATGAAATTAATAGGCAGCAGGTTTAAAATAAACAAAAGGAAGTATTACTTCACACAATGCACAGTCAACCTGTGGAACTCCTTGCCAGAGGATGTTGTGAAGGCCAAGACTATAACAGGATTCAAAAAAGAGCTAGATAAATTCACGGAGGATAGGTCCATCAATGGCTATTAGCCAGGATGGGCATGGATGGTATCCCTAGCCTCTGTTTGCCAGAAGTTGGGAATGGGTGACGGGGATGGATCACTTGATTACCTGTTCTGTTCATACCCTCTGGAGCACCTGGCATTGGCCACTATCGGAAGACAGGATACTGGGCTAGATGGACCTTTGGTCTGATCCATTATGGCCATACTTATGTTCTTATGATACATGCTGTGAGGCCTGATATTGTCAGGTACCATGATAGTTTTCCTTTAGTGAGATGTCTGTGAAAAATTGTCCAACACTTTCCATTCATTCAACATGCAATCATTTCCCTTGGCTTATTTAAGCTGAGACTGGAGAATGAAACTTGGGAAAGATCCAGCCCAGGGGAATTCAATGCTAGACAATCTCCCAGGTGCTAGGTTGGCAGGAAACTGTCTTGGGTGAAAGGCATCAGAAAAGGAGACCAGTCAGCTGTTCTGTTAGAATAATTTGTTTGTGTGGTCTATTGCCTCCCTTGAATTTGTTAAAGTCCCCACCCCACACACACACACACAGCTGTTGTGTAGTCAGCTACTTGAAGTAATGCACGGTCAGTATTAAATTAACTTGACTGAACACTTCCACACCAGTGGGGGATCTGCAGGATCCTAACTGCCCCTCCCAGAATCCTGATGAATGTGTCCTGAGTTCAACATAAAATCTGGGATGGATCATTAGCAGATGGAGCTGTTTTTCTCCATTTTTTCCCCAGCAGGAACACTGAGCAGTTCTTCCAAGGAGGTTACATCAGCTAATGAGGTAGCTCTTCCATGCGTCTGGGGAGCGGGGAGTAGGAGTCAGCAAGTCTTTAGACTAGTGGCATCTTGTCTCTTGTAACAAGAACACAGCCTTTTCCCCTTTGGAACAGCACTGCCATTACTTCCTTACATGACCACTTTATGGGGGAAATTAAATTGTCCTAGTTAGACTTTAAATGCATTTATGACCCATTGGGATCATAAAACCACAGCAGGAAACAAACAGTCCTAATTACTCATGGGCACAAGCTTGGTGCAGTATAGTACAGATGAATTTGTTGTCAGCCTAGGGGTTCACATAGGGGTTTGCTTTAGGAAATGGATGTTTACCTAAGCAGAGAGTCCAATATACTTGTCTGAATACTGAATGGGTATTTCACAGCAGTGCGTCAACACCTGCCCTCAGAAAGAAGAAGAAGTCTCTGAACAGTCAGGGAAATGGCAGGTGAGCTGGCTATGAGATTTCACTGTGGGAAGTTTGGGAAACTGAGCTTGGCACTAGCCCAGTCCCTCACTGGCTTTAAGCCAGAGGTCCCCCAACTGTGGGTCACCCCCCTAGTGGGACGTGGCTGGGGCCCAGGCCAGCCCCCATCAGGGTTGGGCAGGGAGCGCCACTCAGCTCTGCTCCTGGCCCCAGCTGCTGGCCCTGGCTGCCGGCCTCGGCCCCCAGCCAAGGCTCCATTCCTGGCCCTGCCACCTCCCCTGTCCCCAGCTATGGCTCCAGCCTCAGCCCCCTTATCTCTGTCCATGCCCCCCACCCCCAGCAACCGCATTTCCGCTCCTGGTCCTGGCTAGGGGCAGGCATGGACAGCAGTAAAGGGTTGCATGAGGTAAAAAGTTTGGGGACCACTGATTTAAGCCTATGTCTGCTGGGAATGCCCCTATTGTTAATCCTCCATTTCCACGTGTCCCTGATGATGCAATGAGAAAGAGAGCCCCAACTTACCCACGATACTGATTTGTGTGTTTCTAGTAGCTCGGACAATGTGAGCTCTGCAAATACAACAGGTGCTCTGAGCCTTGCCCTGAAGAGATCAATCTAAAAGAGGCTGGATGTAGGTGGCTGAAGGGCAGCTGAAGGAGTAAAGTGGAGAAGGCCATGAGCGCCCACATTTTGGTATCTCGGTGGTGTATTGTTTTGCTAAGATTAAACCCAGCCTAGCTATTATTAATTGGCCAGCTTGCTGTAGGGATCATGGCAAAGGTGGGTCTTCAGTGGGGATCTGAAGGCAAAGGGGAGACCAATGTTGCAGACCTCTCTTGAGAAGGCTGGGCTATGTCCTGGGGGTGGCATGGAAGAAGGCACCCAGGGAGCTTTGGGGAAGCAGACAAACAGCAGGCTGAGGCTGGTAACACTGGCAGGGGTGGGGGACAAACTGAACGAAAGAACCCCTCTGGACACAAGAGGAAGCCAGGTTAAAGCCAGGGTCATCCTAGTTCGGAAATGCAGCCCCACTGACACCAGAAAGGACTAAATAGCTCATGATTGTATGGTAGCTTTAGCTCCAGTTAGAAAATCTTCATGATAATTGCAGATAGGGCCATAGTCCAAGGCGACAAAGGAGAGGGCACAGACCTTACATGTTGGTGGGTGACAGATTCACTTTGGTATGGTGTCTGAGAGAAGAACAGCCCTCTTCTAAGGGAACAGTCCGCTGCTGGTGCTCTAGCACATTAATAACTGAACTATTAATCACCTCTGCATGCAGAGACAGACCATTCAGAAACAAACCTCGTTACGCAGAGGGGGCCGGCCCCAGGAATTATCTGGTGAGCAGGCCTCTCTCAGTTGGGGAGTGATTTATTCCATCTCTGAGAGAGAAGCCTGGAAACGATCTCCATTCACAGCAAATGTGAGTAAGAGTCGCACAGTGGCCTTGGCCCTGTGGCCAATTACTGGAGTCCCTGGGGTCTCTCTGACACTTGCCATATGGGCTATGATTCCAAATCGCGTGGCCTATTAGCTGTAAGGCATCCCAGGGAAAGTGCTGTGGGTACTGAATGCTGTGGTAATTTGGCTCTGGCATTACTCGCTGTCCCTCAGGATCTCTGAGTTGTGCATTTAAAGTAGGTCTAGGGCATTGGCCATTTTGACATCAGTTCCTAAGTAAGTCCCTTCCCTGGTTGGTTGCTTCCGTGCTGGAAATATCCCAGAAGAGAGGATGCACACTCTTGGAGGATGGGCTTAACTGGAATGATCAAGGATTAGCTTATTATCAGTGCCCTAGGAAATCAGCCAGGCTTCCCTCGCTTCCTGCATTTCTTGGCAGATACAAGGGAGCGTGTAAAGGTTACTTAGCACTCATCCTGCTGAAACATTATTCCTGACCGAACCTGTGTGACAGTCCGCTCCAGGCAGCCTCTCTCACTGCTAGGACTGATGGAGCATCTGGGTAAAGAGTTAGGCAGGAACCCTTCATGGATAACTTTCTATTAAAGCCTTAGATACTGCGTCAAACGCGACAGGTAGCGTGGTATAGTCCACAGACCCTTCCACGGTTGAGCAGCCAAGACTGGAATTTATGAAACCCCATGTGGCGCTAGTCAACTACATCACTAACTTGGCAGGTAGAGATCCAGGGCCTGTCTGTGTCCAGCAGCATCAAAAAGGAATGTGTTTTATTTCCAGTATAACAGAGCCCTGCCTTGATCTACCATGAAGGACACCAACAGGACTCTGGGGCTGGGGCATTTCATCAGGGCCCTTTCTCTGAATTCTCCCTTTCTCCTTACATAGGAATTGCCATACTGGATCAGGCCTGTGGTCCCTCGTGCAGATCAGACCCCTGGGATTCGGATCAGAACAAAGCTTTACTCTTTCTGGTGCTGCTCAGCCTGTCACTAGTCTCTCTGTCCCCTGACTTGCCCTGAAAAAATTACATGAACACTGCAGGGCTATGTTAAATGGGGGAGCTGCTCCTTTAAAGCTTTCTGAGCGACAACAGGTTGATAACAGTGCAACTGCTAATTATACCCAGGCAGCACCTGGATTGGTTTAAATCCCGTAGCCACTTTAAAGTTCTCCCTTGCAGGGAGTTTAAGGAACAACGGTCATAGTGGACGATATGTATTTGCTTCCCCCTCAGTAAAGCAGATGAGAAACCTATTGCAGCAGGAAGCGGCTTTTTGCTTAGAGCCTCTCCCTGCAGCATTTACACACTGGCTTGTTTTTGTAACACAGTGCGAAGTTGGATCTATAGCCCTATGTCTAATTTCAATTAAATATCCAGTGTTTTCCCCCTCGCAACCTAGGATTTACTCCCCCACTTATATAGAAGCTTTTCCTAGGAGCTGACACTCAGTAACAACTGGGAGAGGATAAGCTGGAATATGATGGTTTTATACCTGATGGGGGGACCAATCCTTGATTAGTGAATCATTGGACCCTGGTTTGGGATGATGAAGACTAGTTACAGATGGAAAGCTAATTGGGTGTGTTTCAAACCAGGTGCAGTGAATGCCTGATGCAGCTTACCCAAGCTAAGGGAAAGCCAGGTGTTAGTGTCTTCATTAAGGAGCTTGTTTCAGTTTTATTCTGCAATTTTTTAACACTGCTGTTTATAAGAATAAACTCTTTCTCTCTCATATATTTATTTCAGCTTAAAAAGAGATCCCACCCAAGGCATGAGGTGCGTATACCATTCAGTTTAAAAATCCATTCACAAAAAGTTCAAATTGATGCAGTGGCCACATTAAAAAAATTTCCTAATCAACCAAGACAAAGCCCTTCCCTAGTTTTTACTCCAGAATACTGAACAGAGCTTGAAGAAATATGCAGAGCTGCCTTTATAACGTATATAAGATGCCATATCTGTGCTGTGTTAAAGAAAAAGCTGAAGCACAAATTTCATAGTTGGGATGATCAGAATACAAGCTTCCCCAAACTTCAGAAGCATTTGGGTTCTGGTTTTGGCCTATTACACAGCTAGGCCAGAGCCATCAAGTCTGGAACCAATTGAAAGAATACATTGCTTGTGTACACACTCCTAGGAAACAAATTAAACAGAACCCTGTACCTGTGGCTTTTGTTTGCCATGGATGTTGCTATGTGTACAAAGAGTTTATTATGTAGAGCAATTTCTCCGCTTGGCTGTTTGAGCTCCAATGCCCCCTCCTGAAGAAGTATTATCTCTTGGCTAGAACATGAATAATGCTCATTCTCTTCTAAGAGACATGTTCCTGGGGCCCTTTAAAGCACTGTAATGTCTATCATAGACAGTGCTCAGAGTGAATGCTTCCTTTCATGGATGGTGCCCCCTGGGTACATTCTACTTACAATCATGATGTCCCTGGGCTAAAGAACCAGCACAATTCATGTGCTGCACCATATGGCCAGATAACGCATGCTGCTAGCAGAAGCTGCTGCCTTTATTGTCTCATTAGTGGTACACACACACACACACTTTTCACCCTGCAGGCATTTGCCTGAGTCTGGTACCTAGTTCATTAGTTGTACCATTTCCAAGTTGATGCCTCAACACTTGTTGGCTGAGAGGTTTTCCTAATAGCCTACCTGTTATAATTAGCCAGTGAAACACAGACACTTTTTCCTCTTGGATCACAGTGGAAAGGAAATACCTCCTGGTGTCTATGAACCCCCCTGTAGCAATTCTTACCAATGTGTGTTCGTTTAACTCAGCAAAGCAGTGCTCTAGAGGCAGTGTTTCTAGTGGTTAGAGCACAAGCCTGGGAGACAAGAGTCTTGGGCTCTGTTCCCAGCTCTGCCACTGACTAGGGCCTTGGGCGAGTGCCCAAACCTCTGTGCCTCAGTTTCCCCACCTGCAAAATAAAGGTAATGATACTTACTTATCTGAGGGGAGTGTGTGACACTTTATTCATGTTTGCACAGTACTTTGAAACTTTTGGATACGAGACAGCTCGATACAGTTGTGTCTGCGGCCAGGGCCAGTGCTAGGATATTTTGCACCCTAGGCGAAACATCCACCTTGCGCCCCCTCGCCCCTATCCACTCCCTCCCACTTCCTGCCCCACACAGAACCCCCAACCTATCCAATCCCCCCTGCTCCTTGTCCCCTGATCACCCCCTCCCAGGACCCCTGCCCCTAACCGCACTCCGGGACCCCACCCCCTATCTAAGCTTCCCTTCTCCTTGTCCCCAACTGCCCCCTCCTGAGATCCCCCCACCCTAACTGCTCCCCTAGGATCCTACCTGTCCCCTGACTGCCCCGACCCATGTCCACACCCCCACCCCCTGACAGACCCCTGGGATTCCCACACCTATAAAACCACTGCCTGTCCCCTGACTGCCCCCCCAGAACCTCCCCAACCCATCTACCCCCACCTGCTCCCTGTCCCTTGACTGCCCCAGCCCCTCTCCACACCCCTGCCACCTGACAGCCCCCCCCAAACCCCTGACCAATCTAACCCCCCCGATCCCTCACTGCCCCCTCCAGAGACCCACTGCCCCTTCTCCAACCACCCAGCATGCTATGGTAGACACGCTGCCGGCCGCGCTCCCCCGGCGTGCTGGAATGCAGGGGTGGAGGGAGCAGGGCAGGGGAGGGGCAGAGCTCTAGAGTTGCCAGAGGACCCAATGGAGCGGCCGGCCAGCGATCTGGGCTGTGGGAGGCGCGGCTGCTCCCCGCCAGCGGTGCCGGCGCCTTTGTAAGGCTGCTGCCCCCGTGCGCACCCCGCCGGCTCCTCCACGGCTGGGGCTCACCGCTGCCGCAAGCGTGACGCTCCGGCTCTCGGCACCCTGGGCAGGGGACGGGGAGGCTGGGACCAGCCCCCCAGGCAGGGCGCCACTTTTTGGCACCCCCCCAAATCTTGGTGCCCTAGGTGACTGCCTAGTGGTTGCACCAGCCCTGTCCGCGGCGATCTGGTGGTCAGTTAGAAAAGTAACAGTGGAGATTCACTGAGCCGTATGATTTGGGATTTCTCATGGAATCCCATTCCCAGAACACTACAGCAGGGTTCAAGTGGCAGCAACGTCAACCGATCAATGAAATAGTAAATTGGCAGCATTCCAGCATAACATAGCATACCATCAGAACATAGGGCAGTACACACAAAGAGACTGTCCTTTCAGGGCAAGGTCTCTGAAAGTTGCTTTTTTGTCCAAACTCCCCATTTCGTGGGAGTCCCATGCACCACATGTATAAGTGTGAAGCCATTATCATGCCTTTTTTCATATTTGCTGGGCCATTCCCTTTTAATTCCAGTTACATCTGGCTGGGAGTTTTCCGCCAAATTATTTTTTGATGGAAAATATAGTATCTGCAAAACTGAAATTTTCCATGGGAAAATTTTGATTTTTGCTGACTTTTTTCAATTTTCTGTCAGGAAAATCTAAATGAAATATTTTGGTTGGGTCCAACCTGGGCTGGGTCAATCAGAATTTAAACAATTTTGATTTGTCCAATCAAATAAAAATGTTTTGGTTTGTGTCAGTTCAACATTAATCTGTATCTATCTGAGCTGCTGTTGTGCTTCATGGGAGCTGTGGTTTGTATGCCTCAAGTCCACATTTTCCTCTATCGGCCAGGGTCCCCAGCTGAACTACGTTTCCCATGCTGCATTATAGTCTCCTCCCTGTTTGAACATGAACAGCATCATGGCAGGTCCTTGGCCCTGGTGCATCAGGGGACATCAGCTGGGTAGCCTGGACCATAGAGGGGAATGAGGGCATCAAACACTCTATGCACAACTCCCATGAAGCACTGTAACAGCTCTGGGAAACACAGACTAATGTCAAAAGAAAACAAAACAAAACATTCTGATTTGGTTCATCACAACCTAAATGAAACATTCTGACATTTCTAAATTAAAATGTTCTAAACTTTCCATTCCAGGAACATTGTTGATATTTTGACATTTTGTCTCAATTTGGGACCAAAAATAATCTCAGAAAAGACCAGCATTTCCTATGGGATGGAAATTCCAATTTTTGACTAGCTCTAGTTCTAGTTATACTATGCGGCCCATGATGACAAGTTAGCTCCAGCAAGGTTGGGACAGGGAGCTCTCTGTTGAGCAGTCACTTACATTGCGGCTGACACCCACCACATTTCTTATTAAGAGCTTCTATCCCTGGACAGGTACATTTATGATTGGAACATGATAAGCCGAGTCTTATCTCCCAAGCACCTTGGCAGCGGACCATAATGGCAGAGTCACACCAGCATTAGTCAGTGATTGACCTTAAACATAAAAGGAAAGCAGCAGTGAAGAGTGAGGGGGAGAGAAATGTTTTCTTCCTGTTTCCCAAAGGAGCCTTGATGGGCATGCAGATTTCACTTTTGTTGTACCGACAGCACCAGCTGTATCAATGGCATTAGTTACACGGTATTGTGATGATCTGTGGTCTCTAGCAGCATATGGGGGGAGGGATAGCTCAGTGGTTTGAGCAGTGGCCTGCTAAACCCAGGGTTGTGAGTTCAATCCTTGAGGGGGCCATTTGGGGATCTGGGGCAAAAATTAGGGATTGGTCCTGCTTTGAGCAGGGGTTTGGACTAGATGACCTCCTAAGGTCCCTTCCAACCCTGATATTCTATGATATGTGAGGCCTGGCAGGAGTGCTGGTAAATCAAGGTCCGTGTGGTGTGAAACAGAACAGTGGAAAGTCCATGACAAAGCAATGGGCTTGCTAGGTACACATCCCCTAACCAAGTCAAGCTGAAAGGACATAAAATAATTTTATCTGAGTTGGTTTTCCTGGAAGTGGCCCGTGCTTTTTGAACCTTGGTTTAATTTCCCCCCGAGCTGCATTGAGATGACATCACGGCATTCCATGGAGCAAAGGAATAGACATGCCCAGACACATTTTCAGAAGTGGCCTTTAAATTATGCGCCTGCAGTCTTGCAGGCACAAAGTTGTACATACAGGAGAAAAAAAAGTCTCTGCATGCAGGTTAGATTGAATTGCCCTACTGGGGAGAACAAATGCCATTTGGTTGGCCAAATAAGTTGTCTGTGCATACAAAAACGTGTAGCTACAAACTGGGTCCAGGCAACTTCGGAAATCCAGGCACAGGGTCAGTGGTGGCTGGTGAACTTTGAGGCAGGTGGGGCAAAGCAGAAAAAAAAATCTTGACTCTCTCAGAGCACCCAGCAGGCTGCGCCCTTTGGCTGCTGCCACTGCCGCTTGAAAGGGAGGCTTGTTTCGAGAAGCAGGAGCAGCAAATGCATGGAGAGTCAGGCCCCCATTTGGTCTGGTGTATTTTTCCCTGCCTTCCCAAAGGTTTTCTCACTCAGCCAGCTTGCGGCGCTGCTCATGGAGAATTGACATGGGACCCAGCTGCTACAGCTGCTCCTACTCCTTAGTTCCTTTGCTCACAGGGCAATCCGCAGGCTGCAGTGACTGTAGAGGACTGTAACGTGTTGTGCTCGCTAACTGCCATGTTGGCACAAACTAAAAGGTACCTAGAGCACGTTAACATAGTCCTATTTGAAATGGCACTACAGCTGTCAGGGTTCCCTCCCCCCTCTAAACTCTAGGGTAAAGACGTGGGGACCCGCATTCAGAGCCCCTAAGCTTATTTTTACCAGCTTAGGTTAAATCCCCCAAGGTACAAAATTCCCTGCACCCTGAGAAATGCTTCTTGCTGCCACCATCAAGTATCTAACAGGAATCCAGGAAAGGAATCACTTGAACTTCCCTCCCCCCCAAAATACCCCCTCAAGCCGTACACCCCCTTTCCTGGGGAAGCTTGAGAACAATCTCCCAACCAATTGGTTATACAGTGATCTAAAAACCCACCCCCTGGGTTTTAACACCATGAAAACAGTCAGCTTCTTAAAAGAAGGATTTTATTAAAAATAAAGAAGGTAAAATCATCTCTGTAAAAATCAGGATGGTAACTATTTCACAGGGCACTATATTTCCAAACTCAGAGAGATTTCCCCCTCTGGACAAAGCCTTAAAGTTACAGAAAACCATGAATAACACCGCCCCCCCTTGCCCCTTCTAACACAGGGAATACACCAAGCCGAAATTAAACAGAAATCGATGCGCTATGCTATCTAAACTTACTTCAAAAAAGGGAGGTTTGATTTTCTGCAGGTTCCTTCTGTCTTCCAAGATCACTCTGACTCAGACAAAGACACACACAAAAACCTTCCCCCCTCCCAAAGTTTGAAAGTATCTTGTCCCCTTATTGGTCAGATGCCAGCCAGGTCAGGTGTCAGTCTGGCTACCTGCATTTCTTAACCCTTTACTGGAAAGAGGATTTTATAGCACTGCATCAGATCCTCTCCCCCTTCCCTTCCTATGTATGACAACAGCCATGAAACTAAAGGTGTGTTTTAAAATGTGCCAGCAGAGTCTCCACAGGGCAATTAGAGTGCAGCATGTTAGAGCGCTCTATGGTCACTGGGGCTTGGGCGGTGAATCCAATGCCCCAAACCCCACTGTAATCTGACTCAGACTTTGTAAATCATTATCCTGCACGTGCTTCCAGGGTGATGGAAAAGAATGCCCTGTGGCATTCGTTAGATTTGTGAGACACACACACACACAATATGTGGGTGCTATTTTGGTGTGGGTGATATTTTGGTGGGGCAATGCCCCCAATGCCCTTTATACAAGAGCCAGCACTGCACAGGGTGTTTTTGCACACAGACTCCTGCATCCCCCAACCGAAAGACTACATTTCAAACTCTCCTGTTGCTGGACTTTATGTTATGCTTATAGATGTCGCAAAGCTCCACCCATTAAGAATCATATTGTGGTTCCCATAGTAACTAACATCGCTTCAAAGAGGAAAAAAGATGTAGGTTACTGGAAAAACAAAATGGACCAAAACAGAACAAAGTATGAATTTTGGGAGGAAAAATTATTGGGTCTGAACCCCTGATGTGTCCAAGATATACAACCAAGGTCATGAACACCTAGTGGTCTGAATACTATGAGCCCCATATTAGCAGCCGAGTGAAATCAGCCAGTTTGTGAATCTATCAGCAAGACCATTATTGTGTTAGTTGACTAGCTCTACTGTTTGCCACCCTTTGCATTCCCACCTGGCCATGAGCCAGGCTAAGTCAAATCATTCCACTTTGTTGTTGTTCTTTTCCCATCGTTCAATCACAGAAAGGAACAGGAGATTGAACGAAATGTCCCTGTTTTATTCACCACTGCAACTCCAGGGCCCTGTGCTACCCCGCACAGGCTTGGCAATCAAGGATAATGCTGGCCTTCTCCATTGCACGGTTAATGAAAATGGGCCCTGTGCCCTTGATGCGGTTCTCATCATATTTGTAAGTCATTGCCTTATTTCTTAAAATGCCATCAGTCAGTTTAGACCTTCTCAGCCTGATGGCACTCAAGGGACCCACCGGGTAAAGCTATTCTGTAGTTCCCATCTTCCTTATCATAGGAACATTATTTCTAGCTAAAGATGGTCAAACAACTCCTTTTAAAGGAGGTCGGTCATTGGTACAGGTTCACTGAAAAAGCCTGGCAGAGGCAAGCACACATGCTCCTTGTTGCCCTGCTGGAAGGGCATTCTAAGAGCTGCTGGCCCTTCCTGAAATGTTGCATCACTTGGAGATGTGGCAAGAAAATGCAAAGCTTTGTCTAGACTGGGATTTCAAGGGATGGCGTTAGTATACGTGAACTGACACATTCTAAAGTCCAGTGTAGACTTTAACGTGTGCTAAGCTGGTGAAGTTGAAGCCTAGGCTCCAATATGGTCATCAGTTAACACACACTGAAAACACATCTTCAAATCCTAGTCAATAGAAGGCCTTTCCCAAGGCCACAGAGCTCAGGTGCTGCTGGCTTCCAGTACTGCGCTCAGACCAATAGACCAGTCCTGTGGCAACGTGTACTCTGCGAAGCACTGTTCAAATGCACTATGTCCTGACTAGCTTTGTGACTCCTGGATTGAACTATGAAACTTTCCAGTGTTGCTTGGGATCGTTTAGTCAAGAGGAAAGCAAGCTTCCAGTGTCTGGTGTCTGAGTGCCACTGCAGCCATCCCCATAAAGGCTGGTTTAGAGAGCCACAGGCAAGATATAAAGAGAAAGCTTGTCAGGGGGAAAGTAAAGGGAGCAGAAGAGCGTAATAAGTTCACATCAGCTGAAGAAGCTGAGGGGCATAAGAAGGGCTTTTACAAATTGATCTCTAGCAGGAAAAGCAAAGAAAGGACATATAGAGATTAAAGGAGCAACAGAGCTCTGGTCAGTATAGTGCAACTAAGGAAGAGCTGGGCAAAGGAGGAGATACACCTGTCAGCGGGTCGGAATGAGACGTATCCCCGAGGTTTGCTAATGGACTGCCCCACCCTCAACTGCTGGCAATTATATTTTCAACAGTCAGGGAGAACTGGGCAGGTGCCTCCACCAGAGGCAGCCCAGGCGGCTGAGGAAACGTGAAGGGGTAAGAAGGGAGAGGGGAGGCAGGGCCCACATAATGAGCAGAGGGCTCAGCTCCCACACAGCCCTGAGAAAGGAAGCTGCTAGAACCTCATGTAGTGGCGGGAGCGCTGCATTCGGTATACTGGACTCATGACGGCTGCAGCCTCTGGCTGGCTAATTCAGGTTTATGATGTCCTCGGAGATGTGAATTGCTGAATAATAATAATAATAAATACTAAATATATGAACAAACAAATAAAAAACAGTTAAAATAAAACCTTTAGGGAAGAAAAATGCACTTGCAGGATCCACAATGACATGCACAATGTGGGTAATTCCCCCAGGCTCACACCACAGCCCTGCGGAGGGGGGCAGAGGAGCCAAGAGCGAGCAGCATCAATACCACCTGAAGGTGACCAAGGAAATTCTAAGAAGCACAGAGATTTGGACAGAGTTTAGCAGCCACATCACTGCCTCAGTCCCTGCTGGAGTGCTTCTCTCTCCATCCCTGCAGGCTGGTTGTCCCGTTAGAGCCTAGTTCCGGTTGAACAGAGCTGCAGGGAAGGGAGCTAGCTACCCATCAGACTGCCAGCTTAGGGGGACTTGATCACCTGAGCTGGACAGTCTAGTGAGCAGTTTGGTTCCTTTTAGCTCTGTTCAGTAAGAAAGTAGCTATCACGAGGCAACAGTCTTCCATGGTCCACTGAG
This sequence comes from Macrochelys suwanniensis, assembly GCA_033296515.1. Classification (NCBI taxonomy): domain Eukaryota; kingdom Metazoa; phylum Chordata; order Testudines; family Chelydridae; genus Macrochelys; species Macrochelys suwanniensis. The sequence continues at coordinate 86,492,444 of CM065782.1, read as the reverse complement.
GGGCTGAAATATGTGCCCTGTCAACTGAGGTGTTGGCCTAATGTTCCCAAATAACATTAGCAGCGGCAGTAAAATCATGCTCTTCAGGAGCCAAATGAAATTAGCCAGGTTGTAGCTCATGCCACAGGTTGATTTTGAAGCTGTGAAGTGAGATAGATAATGGAGCTTCTTAAGATATTGAGCAAATGATCATGCAAACCACACATGTAAGGAAGGGAAAATTCATAACCTGGCTCTGCAGTCAGTGGACACTTGAGACAGAGTCATAGATCCCAAGGCCAGAAGGGACCATTGTAATCATCTAGTCTGACTTCCTGTATTACGCAAACTTCTCTGAGTTAATTCCTGCTTCAAGTCTAATAGCTGTGGTTGAACTAAAACAATTATTTTAGAAAAACATCCAATCCCAATTTTAAAATTGCCAGTGATGGAGAATCCACCACAGCCCCTGATAAGTTACTGCAATGGTTAATTAGTCTCAGTGTTAAAAATAGGGGATGAGAGAGCTTAGAGAAGGAATTTCCTTGGACCCACTCTACAAATACATCAACCGGTTTCTAGACTATAGAAGTCCTCCAAAGAAGGTACTTAAGGCAGGAACTTGTTCTGACTAAAGGCATTTGTTTGGGGCTGAGAGGATGGGGAGCAGGACAGGAAAGGAAAGAGCAGTCCAGGCGTTGTCAGTTAGAGTGAGATGAAAGAACGGGAGAAGACAGGGAAAAGGGGTAAACTCCAAAACAACATTCAAAAAATGCAAAGGAAAAACCCACTGCTGTTATTTACTCTCAGTACTCATTTGGAGTACTGTGTCCAGTTTTGGGCCCCACACTACAAGAAGGCTGTGGATAAATTGGAGGGAGTCCAGCGGAGGGCAACAAAAATGATTAGGGGGCTGGAGCACATGACTTATGAGGAGAGGCTGAGGGAACTGGGATTGTTTAGCCTGCAGAAGAGAAGAATGAGGGGGGATTTGATAGCTGCTTTCAACTACCTGAAAGGGGGTTCCAAAGAGGATGGGTCTAGACTGTTCTCAGTGCTAGCAGATGACAGAACAAGGAGTGATGGTCTCAAGTTGCAGAGGGGGAGGTTTAGGTTGGATATTAGGAAAAACTTTTTCACTAGTAGGGTGGTGAAGCACTGGAATGGGTTACCTAGGGAGGTGGTGGAATCTCCTTCCTTAGAGGTTTTTAAGGTCAGGCTTGACAAAGCCCTGGCTGGGATGATTTAGTTGGGGTTGGTCCTGCTTTGAGCAGGGGGTTGGACTAGATGACCTCCTGAGGTCCCTTCCAACCCTGAGATTCTATGATCTATGATTCTATGATCTATGAGGAATTGGAAAGGTGTTTTCCAGTAGCGTAGCCAGGGGGGAGCAGGAGGAGCGGCTGCTCCCCCATTGAGCGGAAGCGGCGCCTTTTTTGTGCTCCGACGCCTTTTACTCCCGGCGCCAGAGTGGAGCATTTTTTTTGCTCCCAACACTTTTTGCTCCCGGCGCCTTTTTTTAGCTCCGCTCCCCCGTGCTCTAAACCTGGCTACACCACTGATGTTTTCCTGGACATGGGTGCATGAGTGTGTGTGCTCAGAAGAAGTGGTTTGTGAGCATGTGTATACATGCATGAATGTGTGTGCGTATCTATCTGCAAGCATGTGTGTGTACATGTCTGTAGGTATTTTGCGCGTATATTCTTGCATGGATGTGCCCATGTACATATGGGTGCAAGAACATATAATAGTGGGGGTGCATGGCACCTAGGTAGGTTGTATGGATTTTAGAAACTCAAGCAGGTATTTCTCTGTTTAGAGACCCCTCTGGCATGACTGGGGAAGGTTTCCCATTCCTGAATGATTCAGGGCCCATGTAGATGGTGATATAAGTAACTTATGCGAGCAACAATCTCCTTGGCAATAACCCTGCAGGTGAGAAAGAATACAGGAGAACAGAGCTACTTAAGATGTAAAGGGGAGAGAAACTGAGATGAGCTAGGAATCTGAGAGCATTCAAAGGGGAAGAACGGTATGTGGCTGGTAGCGGAATGCTGTGTGCGCAGACTGGAGTCCTGGGTGCTAAGTGCCATCAGACACACAGTGCCGGACAGTAATGAGACTATGAAGCAGCAGCCAGTGGGCTGTAGTTCAGTCACCCAGGGAATGTCTAGAGAGGTTATTATTCTAACAAGCAAAACAGGACATGAAACAGCGTGGCTACAATTGATCTGTCATACAATGAACCTCCCCCTACCCTCGTCCAGGCAGGGGGCTGTTGTAGCTTGTTGAAAGTGAAATATAAAGGGGTCCCTCTCTCCCTTCCTTTATTGAATCAGAGAGAGATGTGGTCTCTGGAAAAGTGAGAAACGGTTCAAAACAGGACAATTAAAATGAGACCGGTACTAGGAAATATAGCCAATAGGTGACCAGATGTCCTGATTTTATAGGGACAGTCCCGATTTTTGGGTCTTTTTCTTATATAGGCTCCTATAACCCCCCACCTCCATCCTGATTTTTCACATTTGCTGTCTGCTCACCCTAACAGCCAAGGACAGGCACTCAGGGGAGCTTTGTTTGTCTAACCCTGAAAACCAGTGACTAAATTCAGGTGTGTTTGGGGCGTGTGAGCTTCTGTGCTGCAAGGTGCAATGAACAGCTTTGATTAGCAGCACTAGAAGTTTCACGGCTCGGTCTGGCTTTGGCCCTCCAGTCCAACGATGTAGTTTTGCCACATCTTGCTACTTTCATCACAAGTCTCATAATATTTGGTGTTTTTCTTAAAGCCTCAGCTCATGGAGTCATGTGATTATGTGAAATTTGTTCTTTCAAGTAAGTGTCTAGCCCTCATGGCTGTGGGAAAAAGCAGGAAAATCTGACCACTAATGGCTCCAAAATTGAAAGGCAAATTAGAAGAACCCTATATTTATTATTTTAAAAAATCTTGTTATTTTTAAGTTAGTCTCGGTCTTATGATTTTGTGTGTGACCTGACTTGTGATTTTTGAATGCTTGGGTTTGGTGATACTGACCATTGTTACTCAGTAATGTGTTTTAACAGGTACTAAAGTGGTTTCCTTGGGCTGGTATAGACAGGGCTAAAATATGTTATAAACTGTTGTGCCACATTGGGTGAGGATCTAGATTTTGACAACATAGAAATACAGCTATGTAACAATGCTGGCTTTTGCAGGACACAACTGAGAGTATCAATTCAGGACAAATTGCTTACAGCAGGGTAATCACAGCCCCAGGCTGGTGGTTCTCCACCTCTAAGGCACACCAAATCAGCCAAACAGAGAGGACTTCAGTTTCACCCCACAGGCTAACCATAAGTCATACAAGCAATTCCCTTAGACATTCCAGTTTCCCAGTATCACCACCAGTGCCACTCGTTATGGGGACAAAGCGTTATGAAAATCAATACCCCAATACAAGAAAAAAGGTTCTCTCAATCCTAAAGGACCAAGCCCCAGACTCAGATCAATATACAAGTTAGATCTTACCCACAAATCATGCTGTTGCCAATTCTTTAGAATCTAAAAGTTTATTCATAAAAAGAAAGAAATATAGATGAGAGGTAGAATTGGTTAAATGGAATCAATTACATACAGTAACAAAGTTCTTGGTTCAGGCTTGTAGCAGTGATGGAATAAACTGCAGGTTCAAATCAAGTCTCTGGAGCACATCCACAGCTGGGATGGGTCATTCAGTCCTTTGTTCAGAGCTTCCTTTCTTAGCAAGGTTCCTCCAGAAGTAAGAAGCAGGATTGAAGACAAAATGGAGGGATATAGTAAAGCAATGACACACTGCCACAGCGCCTCCTGCTTGTCAGTCTGGGAATTAGCTCTTTTTCATCCCCAGAGCGCTTCCTGGTGGCCGGTGTCTCCTCTGCCTCAGGCCCCCTGTGTCCCCCCTGGACCCCAGTGCCCTTTACCTTGGGGTTCTGCCCCAGCAGTACCCCCACAGTCTGGATCTCCCCTCCCAGGGGAACCCCCACCCGTCTACACCCACCTTGCCTCAGTGGCTACTGCCAGTCGCCATCTAGCCCCCTCTCACTGGGGCAGACTGCAGTCTGTAACCCACTCATCATTGGCAAGGGGTTAGGACCAGCTGCCTCTGCCTACTCCCAGGCTGCACTTCTGTAGCCCCAGTACCTTTGTAGGCCTTCAACAAGGCCTGCAGCCTGGGGATTTACCAGGCTGGAGAGCCCCAGCTCCCTTTGCCCTTCCCCAGCTCCCTTTGCCCTTCCCCACTGATCCGCTTCAGGTACCTTGCTCCCAGGCCTTATTGGAAAAACCTGGGAGGTGTGCCCGCCCACTTCTAAAGGCCCTTTCCCCAGCCTAGCAGGAGGGACCACTGGACCTGGGTTCCAACTGATTGCTTGGGACAACTAATGAGAAAACAGGGTCGGGAGTGGTGGTCAGAGGTTCAAAACAAGGGTACCAGATGGGGACACCGAACAGAGGACCCCGGACAGTGCCCACTGCTCCTCAAAGCTGTCAAGGGAGCCAGCGGATGCTGCTCAGTGGAACTCTGCCTGGATGCGTGAAACCAGGGAGGAACGGAAATAGGCCTCACAGTCGCAGAGCACCCCCTCATCCAGCATCCTCCTCCTGGTGTTATAGATGAAGACTTTGGCCAGGGCCAGGAGGAGGTTGACAAGGAGGTCTCACGACTTCGTGGGGCCACGGATAGGGTGTGCGAAAATGAACAGGTGCGGGGAAAAGTGCAGCCAGAACCTCAACAAGAGGTTCTGGAGGAGCCCAAATAGGGGCTGCAACCTGGCACATTCGAGGTAGGCGTGTGCCAGGTTCTCCCTCACGCCGCAGAAGGGGCAGGGTATGTGGGTGAACCGTGCTAGATACACGCCCATACTCACGGCTGTCCCCGGCGGGCCGTGGGACCAAGGTGGAATACAGGCTGGCCCATCGGGGCTCCTCACCTTCTACAGGTGGAAGGTAGTCCCGCCATTTGGTGTCGGGGCGGGACACAAGGGTGAGGAAATGCAGTGTGTGGAGCACGAGCGTGTACAATTGGTCCCTAGACGTGGTCCGGAACCGAACAGGCTGCAGGGTACGCAGGTGGCTCGGAGTACCTTGCTCCCAGGCAGCTAGCCCTTCCCACTCCAGGTCTAGAGCGAGACTTCTTTCAGCTCTTGGCCCCCAGCCTCTTATGAGGACCAGCTGGGCCCTAATTGAGCTGGCCACACCTGTGGTCAGCTACTCCCTCAGCTGCTCTCACTCCCCTTTTTAACTGGGTCCCGGCCACAACGCTCTCCAAGGGCTGCTTTTAATCCCTGCTCTCCTGGAGTGGGGCAGGCACCCCACTACAAGGGGTTTCCAGGGTCTTTTATATCCTCTGCCCTGTGGAAGGACACCCCTTTGTTCTTACTGTGGAAAATCACAGCAGCAAGATGGAGTTTGGAGTCACATGGGCAAGCCACGGGTCCATGCATGACTCAGTTCTTTACAGGCCGAAGCCATTGTTTACATGTTAGTTTGAACATTCCCAGGAAATCTCAGATGTAGACTGGCGTCTCCCAAAGTTCATAGTTAGTTAAGTGTTTCTTGACTGGGCACTTACTGAGAATAGTCCTTTCTCAAGAAGCTGACCAAATGCACTTACTGAAAATAGTCCTTTCTCAAGAAGCTGACCAAATGTTTCACTGAGGCTACTTAGAATCAAAACACATTGAGATACAAGTACATAGCCAATATTCATAACTTCAACTACAAAATGATGCACATACAGGTATCATATTCATAACCAGCAAATCATAACCTTTTTATAGACACCTCACACAACAACCTTTGTACAATATTTGCTGCAAATATATAACAGTGGTTGCAACAATGATCTATACGGTCACAGTTTATGTCAATAACGTCACAAGCTATTAGAGCTGTTTGAAGAAGTTAAAAGCTATTTTTGTGAAAATGTTTGAAATGTCCAAGTTGTTTTCATTGCAAAGTGTTTGAAATGGATCCAGTTCTTGGTTTTTTTAAAAAAATGTATGAAATTAATTTTTTTTTAAAATTCTTTTTACTTGAAATTGTTACTGAAATGGTTATGGAAAGTTTTCTTTTACCAAAACTCCAATTTTTTAGTACATGTGAAAAGTCAATAACCATTCTGAAGATGGTTTTGGTAATATTTTCAACAATTAAAAAAAGGCACCACATTTTTCATGAAAAAGGAACCATTTCAACAACATTGATCATTTTTGTGGTGAGAAATTTAGTTTTAATAAAACTTCCATTTCTTACAGAGTAAACCTCTTTGTTTGAGAATTTTTAACCTGTAATACACATCTATTTCTTTTCTCTCTGTCCTAAAATATCATTGACAGCCACTAGTCACACCAAACATTTGCATCACTGCCTGACAAAGGGCATTGCAATTAACTTTTCTGCTGTAACTATCAGAGAGTTACGGACGACTGGCCACATATTGGGAAGTGTTGCTGGTAACCACATGGCCCAGAACTTCCCTAACCTTTCAGCTAGCTCTTACAAGGCTCATTCTATCTATTCTACCTTGTTCAGGCAATGAGAGAGAAGTTCACCCCCATGCAGTGGTGGTCAGACCTGTTCTGGGACTTAAGACACATGCTAGCCCTCTGCACTGGGGTGAATTTCACCCTAAATTTATTAATTATTTAAATGAAACATCATCATAGTCTCTTGTCTTGTCATGAAGACTACATGGCACAGGACAGCTCTGGGAATAGAACTTTGTTTCACATAGAAGGTTCCGAAGAAGTGTGTGTATGCACAAGAAGTGGGAAGGTGTTGAGTGTGTTGGGATGTGTGTGTGTGTGCATTTGTTTTGTGAGTGGGTATGTTTGTGTGAGAGTGTGTGGGTATGAGAGAAAGTTTACTGTGTGCACATATGTCTGAGAATGTTTTTTTCTTTTGAGAGGAGGTGGTATTTAAATAAAGACAAGTATAAATAGTTCTGGGAGAGTTAATGTTTGGAGTTTAGAGAACAAGACTTCCAGGTCTGGATTCCTCTGGGATTTTCCAATGCTGTATTCGTCCTGTGAGCTTTATTTTCTCTGTCAGAGAGGGTGGGAGACAGAAACAGAACTAATCCAAACCCTTCACTGTGTGTGATGGTATACTGGACATAAGCCAATAAATCACATTACATTCCTTCTCTCACCAGAGTCCAGGCTGCTGTTTTGACATGCAGACACAAAAGGATAAGGGGTGGATTTTGGCAAGATCCTATCTCCTTCCAGCTCTCACTGGGGGGGAACACAACACAAATGTAATCCTCAACACAAACTGTATCAATGTTTGCGTTATACTGAGCCATAAGAACATAAGAACACACATATTGCCATATTGGGTCAGACCAATGGTCTGTCTAGCCCAGTATCCTGTCTGCTGACAGTGGCTGGTGCCAGCTGCTTCAGAGGGCATAAACAGAATAGGGCAATTATTTAATGATCCATCTCCTGTTGTCCAGTCCCAGCTTCTGTCAGTCAAAGGTTTAGGGACACCCAGAGCATGAGGATTGTCTCTGACCAGTATGGCTAATAGCCATTGATGGACCTATCCTCCATGAACGTATCTAATTCTTTTATGAATCCAGTTATACTTTTAACCTTCACAACATCCCTTGGCAATGAGGTCCACAGGTTAACCATGCATTTTGTGAACAAGTACTTCCTTTTGTTTGTTTTAAACCTGCTACCTATTAATTTCATTGGGTGATCCCTGATTTTTGCATTATATGAAGTGGTCATTAATACTTCTTTATTCACTTTCTCCATACCGGGCATGATTGTATAGACATCTATCATCTCCCCTTTGTCATCTCTTTTCTAAGCTGAACTGGCTCAGTTTTTTAAATCTCTCCTTGCATGGAGGCTGTGCCAGGCCCCTAATCATTTTTGTTGTCCTTCTCTGTACTTTCCCCAATTTTAATACATCTTTTTTGAGATGGGGCGACCAGAACTGATCCCACATGATCACCTGACAGTGTAGGGAGTTACAACAAGAAGTCCTTTGGAAAAGGGGAGTGGGGGTTGTTCAGAAGAGACACAAAAAAACACCATCAGAACACAGTATGATGTTGTTCCTCTGACCCTGGTGATTAACTCTTGAGCAACAGGAAGATAGCAGTTGACTTGACCACCACCCGGGAAGGGAGTAACAGGCTGAGACTACAAAGTGCAAGACATTCATGAATTTCACTAACCAAAGGGTGGCACTGCTGCTTTACATTGACAAATGCAGGAAAGTGTTGACTTCATAGTCTAAGAGTTATCTCTGAGATGTTGAAGGAGGCAACACATGAACGTTCAGAAGAACTGTGGCTTCTTTAAGAATAATACAAAGAAAGAGTCATGGACTTCATGAATCCTGAGGCCTCGAGAGTAGTTATCTGATCTAAATGAAGACTGTATTGGCAATAGTCTTTTGATGATAGGAAACCAGACTCTGAAATCATAGTCTTCTCCAGTTCTGCTTAGGGCCCCACAGTTTTTCCACAAAGAAAAACAACTTTATTAAACATATGCTGTTCTTTTATAGCTGCCTTTCATCCAAGAGTCTCAAAGCACCTTACAAACATTAAATAAGTCCCAAAGCCACAGGTCCCCTTTGTGATGATCAAGACTACCATAAACCTTTGACATATGGGGGAAACTGAGGTACTGAGGGGTTACATGACTTGTCCACAGTTACACAGAAAGTCAGTGAAAGAGACAAGGTTGATGACATGATATTTTTTATTGGATCAACTTCTGTTGGCGGAAGGAACAAGCTTTTTGAGCTTCACAGACCTCGCCCTGAGGTCTGGAGAAGGCAACCAGAGACAGTGAGTCAGTGGAAGAACTGGGGATAGTGGCCATTCTGCTGCCCTAACCACTAAACATACCTCCTGTCCTACTGAGGAATCCTGGGGCCACTGCTTGTCCAGTGCTAGCCTGGGGCTGTAAAGTTCAGCACCCTGCCCATATTGCAAGTGTCTTGAGGTGCGACACAGCCAGTGCTACTGTCTGGGAGCATCAATAAACCTGATTCGGCATTGAATGCACCTCCTCTATGGGGACAGTGGATATCTAGCCTGACAATGCCCTTCTGGTGCTACTGCCTATTGACTCAGGGTGTGTGCACTGAAGGAAGAAACCACCTACCACAGGCTTATGACTGCCCCCATTTTCACCACTGCTCTGGCAGAGGCTTGCGATACAGTCAAAGCAGCTCAGAGGCTCCTTTCAGCTGAGGCCCTCTAAGCAGAGAAATACTCACCCTTTGCCAGGAAGAAGGAGAAGAACAACAAGACTGAAGCCGAGAATTCAATGTGTGGATGCTCCCTGCAGCGGGGGCTGCTATTGGAGATGCTAAGCAGATGACATCTGAAGGAAGGGATCTGTTCAGGCATTATGCAGTAATGCTGGCATACGGCTCTTCTATTCACGCCCCTGTTGGGAGAAATGAATCTTGGAAGAGGAAATGTTTGCACATGGGGGGCTTGATGTTCTGCTGCTGGCATGAGGTCCTGGGAGCTCTTTCTTGGTGTGAAGGCAGCTCCACTAGCACCTTTTCTTTTGAATTTGCTTTGTACAGACATCCGTGCTCCCTAGCTAAAAGACACATTTGTTCAGAGTCTCCTAGGGCTACTGAGATGCTTTGAGGAACGCTAAAAATACAGCTAGAGAGTAAGGCACACTGGGGCCACAGCTTCAGTAGGAACCCTCAATTACTTGGAGAGATCTCAGCGAGGCAGGGTATGTATTTCTATATCCCAAGAGATGGAGCAAATGGGTATAGGTTACAGAGAGGGCACGAGATCTGGCATGGGGCAACAGTAGCTAGACAACTGGATGCAGCTCTTTCCAAAGCTTCTTATAAATCTATGTCCATCTGCCAGCCATCAACAGTGCAATTTTCTAAGTGGCTATTTTTGTCACAGTGAGTGTTAGAGAAACAGGGATGGGGTGGGCCACCAGGGCCTATTCCCGAAAGCCCTTCATACACAGAATTCCCACTGGCCTCATTCTGCATGGAGATGGCTTGCAAGGTCAGGACCTAAATTTGCTGGGGGTGGAACTTGTGATTTCCTCTCCTACTGTACTTCTCCCTCCAGCCCAGCCTGTTGGAGTGGCCCAGTGATTTAGTCTGAAACTGGGAAAACCACGTGAAGGACGTGCTGAGGTCACTCAAGCATTGCCTTTTATTTAGCAAATAATCACGCAGGGCACAGAAAGGAGAAGTGAAAAATAATGCAGAAGTTATTGAATGTTGAAAGTCAACTAGCAGAGAGTTTAAAACAAAGGGTGGGGGAATTCCATCACTGAGGCTAGTTCCTCTGATCTGATGAAATTTAATTCTCTGTAGTGGACACTGGTTGTGGGGCCTGATCCTTTGGGGCCTGATCCTAACTTAGATCACTAGTTGTCTAGGGCTGCCTCCATGAGTAAGAGCCTACAGGATCAGGCCCTAGAGATAGCAAAGGATGCCAGACTTCTGAAGGAGGTGCCTTTATTTAGTACCTCTAGTGCACTGAGCTGTTGCACAGAATTTAGAATAATCTTTGACAGGATTCTAATCAACTTAATTTTGATTAAAAACTCCTACTTTGAATCATCAACGATAACCATGTTTGTGCATTTAAAAAGCCCATTCTGCAGCTACTGTAATTTACATACTCACATGCAGTTGCTGCACTTGGGTGCATATTTACTGAAACTGCACATGCAAATGAGCATGCAATCGTCAGAGATGGTTTCAAACAACCGGTAGGCTGAAGTGTGTTTCCATAAAGGGTTTAAACAATTCTGAATAAAGAACTTTTATTTTTTTAGACTGTTGGTGGGTCAGAAACAGAACAAAAGGGCTACACTGGTCAGATAAATGACTATGAATAGTTCTCCCAGCTCTTGGCCCTCCATTTTTCCTCTCTTCCAAAAGACAGAAACTCTAGCAACACAGACTTCTTCATGCCATACTGAGCCGTCTACTCAAAAACTCCTCCAAGGCAAGACTACACAATAACCACCACCATTTCCTGGCACAGTTGGCTTTTCCATGGTGGTCTCCCATTCAAGTACTAACCATGCTTGCTTAGTTTATGAGCTCACACAGAGCAAGGTGGCACAGCTACCTCTGAAAAACACAGTCCTTTAGCTGATGGTGTCAATGGTTAGGCATAGCTGAAACAACAAGAAAACCAGCCGGAGAAGCGACATTGGAAGCCTGACGCTCCAGGTTTAGCTCAGAAAATTAAAGTTTCCTCAGGGTCAAAGAGTGGGAAGAATTAAGTCACTATTCTAGTTTATTTTTGTTTGCATGTTAATCGTAGGGTAGCGTACAAGTGGAATCTTCTTACTGCTGCCATGGAAACAAAGGACCGTGGTCAGTCCGTAACACAACTTACAGCCATCTGCAACAGAAGTACTTGCTGGCCTGTTAGTGTAAAATAATCTGGGGCTTTGGAAGAAGAAACTTTTAGGGCAAAGAGATGTTTGGAAAGGTTTACAAAATGTTAGCAGACTCTTGGACACCCGGCAACATTCCTGCAGTGCTCATTGCAGGCTAGGTCATGTGCTATACATAAATATGTACATTATAGCAAATATATGCTATAATCATATGTATATATATGTGTTTGTGTGCAGTATGGATACATACAGTAAATCATATATCTAATAATTATATATATGAACTAATGTATGTTTACATATGTATACCTATTAGAGATTATCTATATTGCAAAACCAATGAGTGAACGCTGGCTTAAATTCCAAGTGCCTGTTTGATTTATATGTCGTGCTTTTCTTTTATGATTCACAAACATTTGTGTGTTGGGAGCTTTGTTCACACTGATGCTCTGGAGTTGCATGCAAACAAGCATATTTGTGCACAAATAAGAGTATTCACTAATTGCTATTTGTTGTTCACCACTTGCCATTCATCATTCTTCTGTTTCAAAAGTTTCCGGCACCCAATCGGGGGCAGAAACAATGCCAAGTTACTTAGCTGACCAATCCCACCCCACAAATAACGCATAGCAAATTATTAAAAGTGAACAGTATGCAAAGTAGGCTGTTTTACCTTAGAACTATTAATGGAACAGGTGTCAATAGCAAATAGGACCCTGCTTAACTTTATGCCTATGAATAGTCCTGTTGAATTTAATGGACCCATGCACTTCTTAAAGTTAAGCAGGTGTGTTAGTGTTTGCAGGACTGGGCATTGAGGGCACGATCCAACATTTGTGGAAGTCAGTGGGAGACCCTCCATTGCCTTAACTGGTGCTATGGAAAGCAAGTTCCGTTTCCCAACAATTGACAAAGAGCAATAAAGGGTTAAATGTATAAACTAATTTAATTGCAGTGAATAACTTGATCGGCTCTAATCTCGTGCTCTGTCTCTCTTTCAGGGCATGTGATAAATTATGTTTATCATATATCTTGGCTCACTAGTCTATTGCCCCTGGGACTCAGACTCTTAGTGACATCAAACTACCACCGTTCTGAAAAGCAAAAAAGCACCTGCCAGAGAAATGTTTTATTTTTTCCTCCCCAAAATGGAAATGGCTTGAAGCCCAGGATGGGCAACATTCAATCCTGCACGAGTCTCTGTTAGGCACCAATATGGCTTCTATCTGCCTGAGCACCACACAATTTTTAAGGTATTTATTCTCACTAAGCCCCTGCGAGGAAGGGTGGTTCTTTCATAACCCATTTTACAGATGGGGAACTGAGGCACAGAGAATTATCTATGGACATACCGAAAACCTGGGGCACAGGGGAATGGAACCTAAGTCCTAGGCTAGTGCCCTAAACCATTGAACCATTCTGTCTTTCTGCCTTACAGCTATAGTAACTGGAGTATGGAAGGAGAGATTCCCAGCTTTCCAATGAGATACACACCATGTGCTTCTAACCATGGAAGCTACCAGGATTTTACAGTCATTATATTTGTATGTATAGAAAAGCAATTTAAAGTAATCCTTGGGGGTTTTCAAAATGTTGTTATATTTTTGTTTCTCTCACTTAGAGGTCTGGAGAGAGAGAGAGAGAGAGAGAGAGACAGAGAGACAGAGAGAGAGAGAGAGACTTTCTATAGAAACCATTGTCAATACCTTAATTTGAGGATCTGAATGTGACGGGATCCCCCCGGGGTGCAGCCTGGGACCGGGATGCAGCCTGGGACTGTGCCCCCTGAACTTTCCCCAGCCAGGGCTGTTTCTCACAATGCCTTGCTAGTGACCAGCAGCAACCCCTCCAGGAGCTGTAATCACTCAGCACAACTGCATGTGAAGCCCCACACCCAGCTAGATTGCATGAATGCTCCCAGAACCACTCATGAATCACACAGAGAAACGCACCAGCCAAACCCCCCACTTCCCAGCACTGTACCCCAGGAATATACCGTCTTGCACTGCTCAAGTTAGGCAGTGCGAATTTATTAATTGGTTCACCACTTCAACAATGGAAAGTGGATGTACACTAGCCTTTGCAAACCTGAGCAGATTTGCCCCACACTTCATACAAACTCACTGGTAAAGATAAACAATTAAACACATTTATTGACTATAAAAGGCAGATTTTAAGTGATATTAAGTAACAGGCAAAAAGTCAGAGTTGGTTACCAAAAAAATAAAGAAATATAAGCATGTAGTCTAAACTCTGAACCCTATTAGACTGGGCAACATCTAGGGCTATGTCTACACTACCCGCCGAATCGGCAGGTAGCAATCAATCTTTTGGGGATCGATTTTTCGCGTCTAATCTAGACGCGATAAATCAATCCCAGAACGCGCTCCCCATCGACTCCGGTAATCCACCCCGACGCGAGACAGAAGCGGAGTCGACGGGGGAGCGGCAGCCTTCGACATTGCAGCGTCCTCACGGCGAGGTAAGTCGAGCGAGGTACGTCGACTTCAGCTACCTTATTCACGTAGCTGAAGTTGCGTACCTTACATCGACTGCCCCCATAGTGTAGACCAGCCCTAGATGAAGCAGTTTTTCTCACCCCACTGGATATTGCCGTCCTTAATATACAGGTTTGTTCCTTAAACCTGGGCCAGTCTCCTCTATTGGAGTCTTTTCTTCTCAGTGTCTTAGTTGCTTGCAGCGAAGGTGGAGGCAGGAGACGGGCCCAGTATGCATCCACTCTGTCTGTTTTATACCCTCAGTCCATGTGCTTGGGGAGCACAAGTCCAGGCATGTCTGGGGGACATTGCTGAGTCTCTCCAAGAAAGGTTGAACAACTCCCCTGGTGTGGCCTCATGCAGGTGAGTCATTGCATTGTAGCACTCTTGCTGGACAATGGCTGTTGATGGGTTGTGTGACACCCCGCCTGAGCGTTGGTTACTTTCCTTGCTCTTGGTTCTGGGGAGCTAATATCTGGCTGATTCCCCAATTTACAGCATATTTTAGTGACAGCCATAGAACACAATTCTCATAACTTCCTATGCATTAATGATACACATATATGGATAGAGAAATGACTTTCAGCAGATCATAACCTTTCTCCTAATACCTTACAAGGCATGCTTTATATATAAGATCACGATTCTGTAATGAGGAATATGGGGGTTACAGTACGGTCCCCCAAGGTATAGAATGTCACACTGAAATCTGGATGTAAGTATAGAAAGCAAACAAAGAAAAGAGAAACCAGTTCAGAGAAAAAGAGAAGTGGAAGGCAGAGTTGTAAGTAGAGCCAGGAAAAGGAAAGCCACATCTTTTTCTCCTTATTTTGAACACATTTAAGACCAGGGATCAGTGCTTGAAGTTAGGGTCCTAAGTCCATATTTAGGCACCTAATTAAGTAACCTAATTTTCAAAAGTTTTGGCCATCCCCACCTCAGGACTTCTGAAAATCAAGCAACTTGTTTAAGAACCTAAATAAAGGAGAGTAAGGTTATGCACCTAACTTCGAAAATTTTGGTCTAAAATTTTAGTTATTTCAATTCACGTTTGAACTTGCACACCCTTAGACACACACACACACACACACTGTGCAGCACCTACATTCTTATTCACACTCACAGAGAAGGCTTGCACAATGTACATATTATTTACTGTAAGACATTTGCAGTGCATATTTGTTTAATATGTCACTGATCGGTCCATCAGCCCTCACAGAGAGAGCACTGATCACCACATGTCAGACGTATTGTTCTAGCCAGCCCTCCAACTACCCACTGGCCAAGCTGTTAGTAGCACCAGACACCCGATTGATATAGTGCACAGTAGCCTAGAACTCCTGAGCGATCCGCCAACCGCAGCCTCCCAAGCAGCAATTTTTAAATTAATTCCTTTCATCTGTGCTCACCTCCACCCCCTCTTTTGTGTTCAAGTTCCTCCAACATCTGCGTGATGGAGCTTTACCTATGCAAATGCTCATGGGAAGAATTTTGTAAGCTTCCTCGCTCAATGCCTGCAGAAAATACATTTGCGTTCTGTGAGCATTTGTATTAGGAGCCTCATCATAATTGTTGCATTCTCCCAATCAGAGAAGAGAAATAAGACTGTTCTATTAAACAATTTCAGAGAAGGAATGAAGTAGAAAAACACATACAGCTTGTGGGTATTCTGAGAACAGAAAGAGAGGTGAAATTCATCATAAAAATAATCCATGGTGAAGGCTGAAAAAGCAGCCTCATAAAGTTGCGGTTAGTAAAGTTTTTTTTTTTATAGGATTGCTCAGTTCAAGTACAATTAATAAAGGGATGGAAAATCTTGCGAGGTTACTAAGATTTCTTACAGTCATTTTTTCTTAATTTTTAGATATTGTTTGGCATTTTTATTCAGGAAATCTGTTGGTGGAAGAAAAATTCTCTTCTTAAGATAACAACTTAGTTTGTTCAACTTTTCTGTTTGTGATGAGGAGCCTGGGAGAAGCAGCCAATCAGGGCCGGACAGGCCCATATAAGAAGAGCTGCGGGGCAAAGTCAGCTTGAGTAGCTCACTGGAGCGCCAGGGGAGAAGACCAGGTTCCTAGCAGGAGGAAGGAGTGCCAGTATCTGGGACAGAGCCGTGCTGCAAGCAGGGACCGAGGGAGCTAGAGAAAGCCCCTGGCTGGCTGCTATGGCCTGCAGGCTGAGGCCCTGATGTAAGGGCAGAAGAGGGTGCTGGAGCCACATGGGAAGCGGCCCTGGGACAATGGACTGCAGTTGCCACTGAGGAAGTGGCTGGACAGAGATTGCAGGTCCCCCTGGAAGGGGAGAACACAGAGTGTGGCACAGCCAGAGGGCAGTGTCATTGAAGAGGATGACACAGTCCTGGGAGTGGCGCGGGTCCTGGAACAAAAGCGACAGTGGCGTGGCATCACCAGAGGGAGTCCTGGCGAGCACAGCTAATTCCCATGACAGCCAGCAGGAGGTGCCAGAGTGGTGAGTCCCACCCCATCACACTGTTGCTTTGCACAAATCCATTATTAGAGGTCCCCATTATCAACTCAAAATTGTATTTCATAGGCATTTCATGCTGCTCATTACCATTGCATCTGAATGTCTACATACATACGCTATAGTACAAAACACTACCTATGTACTTTTCAAAAGGAATTGTTCTGGGAAAGTTCTCTGGCCTGTGTTATACAGGAGGTCAGAATAGGTGATCACAATGGCCTGGGAATGTGATTCACATGTATATAGTTATACATGATGTGGACTGTAATCTGGGTTTGGCTGCTTATATTTGGCTGCTTTCTTCACTTACAGTGTTCAAAGGGGTAGTGGTTGTGGATTTAGGTCAGTAAGCCATACCTTCATGCAACCTTCTCTCTACATACTTACAGAGGCTGAAATTCACTCCTGACCAGAGGCCTGGTGTACACACTGGGCCTGATTCTCCTCTCACATATGCCACTTTTACATGGATGTCATGCCATTGGCTTCAGTAGAGTTACTCCCAATTCCCACCAGCGTGAGCAAAGAATCTGGCCCTTTGTGCTGGCCCTTGCACAGGGATGAATTTCACTCACAGACACCCACATTGAATTATCCTGATTCTCTATCCTGCACAGTGGAAAGTCTTGAGAAGTTCTTCTAGACCAATGGAGAATCTCCACTAAAAAGAATGGGAGCTGGATGCTGCAAGACCAGCATGGTGAGACTAGAACAAGCGAACCTGTTGAGCGTCTGGCAGGGAATGCAGGATGCTGGATGGGAGTCTGCCCCCTGCTGCCCGTCTATCACTTACACTCCCCAACCAAACCCCTTCCTACATGAAAACTTTCCTGCAGGAGAACAGAGACAAAACAAACTCAGCTAAAGTCTCTCTGGAAAATCAAAGCTCTTAGCAAACTTTCCTGGCTAAGGAGCGAATCCGAGCTGGCACTGTGGGGGCTCCTTTCATTTGACTGCGTGACTCACACAAGCCGGCTAACGGGGTGTTTAACAAGCTAGCAGCTGAAAGAGAACAATGTGTGTGGGCTGCAGAAACCTTTTCTCTCTTTCTTCTTTCATTTTTTTAAGTGCCTATGATACGATTTCTCCCCCCACCACCTTTTTTTTTTTACTCCAGGGGGAATTGAGAAAATCAAATCTGGAAGGGTTGATGGCTTGGGTGCACCAGACGCTCTTTGGAGAGATTGACCTCTTCTCTCCAGTTACAATAAGGGTTACATTTTGCTGCCTTGAGAATGGAGAAGCCAGGGTAGCTGGTGTTTAACTGCCCGTGGATCTGTGGGATGAAATTCATCCCTCTGAAGCACAGAGGGTAAGGTGGGTGCTGAGATACGATATGCATTTGCAGGGGCGCCCAATGCACTCACACACAGGTCACATGGACACACTCTGAGAGCATGAGCGGCACGTGCACTCACAGCGACAGCCAGAGAGGCACTGTTTGCACACACACATGATCAGATAGGAACCCTATTGTGAGGGCATACATCCAAACTCACACACAGACACACACAGTAGGGTGACCAGATGTCCCGATTTTATAGGGACAGTCCCGATTTTTGGGTCTTTTTCTTATATAGGTTCCTATTACCCCCCACCCCGTCCCGATTTTTCACATTTGCTGTCTGGTCACCCTAACACACAGCCCTGCTGTCATTTCTAGATATATATAAACCACAGGTTTCAGAGTAGCAGCCATGTTAGTCTGTGTCAGCAATAAGAACAGGATTACTTGTGGCACCTTAGACACTAACAAATTTATTTCAGCATAAGCTTTTGTGGCCACAGTCCCTTATCTTAAGCAAGGGAGCTATCTTCCCTCCCCACAATTTCCCCTTTCCTTCAAGCCGGGCTCAAATATCTCAGCTGCCTCTGATTTCACAGCAAAAGTTTGGCCTCTTCTTTCTCATGTTGGTGCTCCCCATCCACCCCCTCATATTAGCCAATGGTGCAGAGTAGGGGGAAGGGAAGGGACTTACAGAGAGGGGCAATAGGATCTGAAACTCAGAAAACATGTCACTTCTGAAACAAAGGCTGAGCTTCCTACTATAATGAATTATCTCTTCTAAACTCTTTGAAGGCTGGGGCAACTTTTAATCCCCAGTCTGACAAAGGCCATGGTTGGGCCTGATTACCCACTGCCCTTCCTCAGAGTTAGCCCTCTGACCGCTGTGAACAGGGAGTTCAGAATGGGGGTAAAATGCTACCAGATTAGATGGTTTGGTTTGGTGGCTGAACCAAAAAATCAGAAAATCTTTTAGTTTTGGGCCCATCAGAAATGCCATTTTTTTTTCATTTTTTCTTAATGAAACAACAACAAAGAACAACAAAGAACAAATAAAAAAAAATGTTTTGGATTAAACTATGTTTTTCATTTGATTAAAAGTTAAACATTTAATTTTCCATTTTTTTTACCCTTTTGTTTTTGGTTAAATCTAGCTAAACTTAAAAACAAACCATTGTTTTGAAATGAAACATTTTGATTTTTTCTGGGGAAAAAAATTCCTCTTTTTTTTTTCAGCTGAAACTAGTCACCAAATTTGACCAGATTTCACAAACAGGTTCAGTTATCCTGAAACTGCATAGCTTGGCAAATAAACTATTAGCTGGAAAAAAATTACCCAGCTGTACCCTTTTACCCAACATGCTGGCAAAACTTGTAATTTTGGGAAACACCCCCCGCACCACCACCATAGGGGGTGTCCCAGTGTAGACATAGCGAATTCACTTGAGAATTTATAACTTGGAGTAGCAATACCTATTTCCCCCTGTGATTAATTGTGCCTTGATATTAAGGTAACAAGAAATATGAAGAAATAAAGACACATCTAGCTACAGCTGGTTGAAAAAAGAGACAAATTTTTCACAAAAAAAGTGAAAAGATTGTCTGTTTTTCATTGACAGATGTTGACATTTGATACTAGAGCTATCACTGCAGTACAACTGTGTATCAGTTTCTCCATCTATAAAATGGAGTGGGGAGGTATAAGCCTTAATTCATTCATGTTTGTAAGGCACTTTGAGATCCTTGGCAGAAAGGGGTTCTAGTAAATGCCAGGTATTGCTAAAGACCAAACTGTGAGGCATTTGTTTTTTTCTAACTTTGCGGCAGTTTGGAAGAATTCTCTCCTTATTGGACATATTTTTGGTCTAAGGAATGCAATAGCACAGAGACCTCAACATGTCATCTGGTCTCATGCCCTGCTGCATCTTCTCTCTTTAGTCTCACTGAGCTGTATATTTGTAAAAGGAACTGAATTGGCGTGTTCAAAAAGACAAAAAGGAAAATGTGTTTAAAGACAGTACTGTCCCAAAATGGTGACTGACCACCTATTTGCATACATACTGCCTAGCAACATTACCTAGCAATACTATGCTATGAGGATGGAAAGCAGAAAATGAGCTGGAGGGACACATAAGCACAATGTTTGCCGGCTGGAAGATATGAGGGTCTGCTCAGATTTAGGAAGGATCTGTTTCTTATCAGCCCTGACAACCCCCTGATCCCAGGGCATACATTCCTAATGGGTTGTTTGACACATGGCTTGCTTTCTATTCACACATTGCAAATGGAGAACAAGGGAATCTTAAATTTATTTCCCACAAAGAATGAAAGAAAATGTTGTTACTTTGTATTAGACATATTTAATACTCTGACTCTGGAGTTCAGAGTTCTATTCCCAGCGCTGCCACTAACTCACTGCGTGAGCCTGGCACAGCTGCTTGATGCCTCAGTTTCCCCATTTATACTCTTGAGGTAATAAATACTTTTTGAAGGGCCACTGTGAGGATTAGTTCTTTAATGCTTATAAAATAATTTGTGACCTTCACATGGAAGCCACTAGTGAGAAGCAAGGTATATATTTTGAATAATTATTAATACACTATTAAAAACTAATACAAATTCTCACCTTTAAAGCAGAAAGGCAGGATTTAGCATTTTGTAAATTTGGATTTTAGATTTGTATTTCCACATAGCATTACAAATACAGTATGATGAATTACCACAGCTAATTCTTCTCCTCCTGGTAAAATGTGACAAGTCATCCTAAGGTAATGTGAGGAAACTGACCTTTCTGATAATCTGCCTTATATCACACAAACTGCACACACACGCTAAATACACACTGACCACACACATATCAAACACACACATGCAAGCTAAACTCACTCCGCCCTCCAAGTATACACATGTAAACTAAGCACCTGTGGCACAGCTGGTAAAAGGGTTCAGGTCAAGAAAGAGTAACTGACCAAGAGAGAAAACTGCATTGAACTAAGTGAACTCTCGCCAGTGGAGACAAAGTAGCAACGCAATTAGGAAAAAATAAAGGTATTTGCCCCCAGCACTCTCTCTCACCAGTATCAGGAATGTATTTGGGTCCAATCTAATTTGATCTAAAATATGCTGTTGAGAACAAATGAGCCTGTTGTACCAGGAGCAGAAAGGCTGCCATGAAGTTACATGTATCAGACAAAAAGGTGATACCTGGATAGAGGAGCTCTTTCATCTCTTGATACTTCACATCCACCTAAGTTACTGCACACAAAAGTTGTGGAGGGAGAGTTTTTTCCCCTCAGACTCCGATCACCTCACTAGAATCAATACGTCTTTTGAAAATGTTACACCCAAACACTGAAAGCAAATTGGTCTGGCTGTTTCCAAGTGCACCAGTTCCCCAGAGCAAAACCCCTTTGTGCTACTCTAACCTTCATCACCAACATATGGCCATTCACCACCTTGACCACATGTGTTTTGGACCACTTCCTTTCCCTCTTTCTGCAGACTGTGAACTGTTGGCAGGGAACTGTGCCCAACTTTCTGTTTGGAAAGCACCTAACATATTGTGGGTGTTACTGGAATGAAAAAGAAATACTACTACTACTACTAAAGAAGTATAGCAAAGAAGATAGTGGTAGCACAGAGACTGTGATGCATCTGAAGGACTAAGCTGGTCCCAAACTAGAATGTTGGGTCTCAACATTCCTGAACTCTGATGGTGTTCAAAATCTGAACCCAGAACTAAATCCACCTTTTGCAAATGGCTCATCTCTTTCTAATAGACTAATCCCAAACCCAACTGAATCCTAACGGCCCTGAATGTTGGGGTATTCAAATTCCAGATCTGAACATTGCAACTTGGGCCTGGACTCATACGATGGGCCCAAGAACAAATCCTATTCAGAGGTAACTTCCAAACCTTTGCTTTGGAGTGAGATGGCAAGGAAGTGGTAAACCTTAAATTGGATTAAATATTTTAATCTTAGATTGGACTAGAAAGGAGGGTGCAATCCTGTTCTAGCAGGGGAATATATCTAATAGGTCATATAATCCTATGAAACTTCATATATTCAGCGTTTTCTTTTTTGGAAAAAGCAACCCCAGTAACTGGGCAAAGGAGACTGTGCTGCTTTCAAAGGGACCATGCCGCACACATATAACTGACTTGGATGGCTTGGCTTTTTTGTCTCCCTTTTTCAATATCTATGATTGAAACCACAGCCAGCAGTCATGCAAAATGTCAACAGAGTTACAACCCCAGCAGCAAAGACAGAATTCCATTGAGGACTGATTGTGACTCAGTCTCAATGAATCATATAGAGTTTCTTTAAAACTAGATCCTTGATTTCTTATTATATAGGAAAAAACGCCCCCCTCTACTTTCCCGCTCTGTATAATCCTGCCAGGTTTTTCTTTTTTTAAAAAAAATTGAATTAATATTTTGGCCTCATGTTCATGCTGGACACATTTATAGTCTGGGAGATAATTTGCATGAAAACAAGGCATGATGCAATACTCAAAGAACCATGATGTCTTAGCATGCAGCACTCCTTGTTCTTAGGATTTGTGAAGGTTCCAAGGTACAAGACTCCTGTATTCTTTCTCCTATCTGCAATGGTCTTTCCCCCCACTTTATAGCATGCACGTCAGTACAGCTAATGGTGCTAGGCTCCAATGAACAGTTTTGTAGCAAGGTAGTGCTCAACTTCCACTGTACTCCGATCAATCAGACATCAAGGAGTCAATACCCATCGTGATAAGATAAGATAGGTAACATCCCATGGGAAGCAAGTCTAAGGGAAAAAACAGTTGAAGACAGTTGGCAGTTTTTCAAAGAGACATTATTAAGGGCACAAGAGCAAACTATCCCACTGCGTAGGAAAGATAGGAAGTATGGCAAGAGACCACCCCTGCTTAACCAGGAGCTCTTCAATTTAAAAATAAAAAAAGAGACCTACAAAAAGTGAAAACTAGGTCAAATTACAAAGGATGAATATAAACAAATAACACAAGTAAGTAGGGACAAAATTAGAAAGGCCAAGGCACAAAACGAGATCAAACAAGCTAGAAACATAAAGGGGAACAAGAAAACATTCTACAAATACATTAGAAGCAAGAGGAAGACCAAGGACAGGGTAGGCCTGTTACTCAACGAGGGGGGGAAAACAATAACTGAAAATGTGGAAATGGCAGAGGTGCTTAATGACTTCTTTGTTTCGGTTTTCACCAAGAAGGTTGATGGTGATTAGACATCTAACATAGTGAATGCCAGTGAAAATGAGGTAGAGTCAGAGGTTAAAATAGGGAAAGAACAAGTTAAAAATTACTTAGACAAGTTAGATGTCTTCAAATCACCAGGGCCTGATGAAATGCATCCTGGAATACTCAAGGATCTGACTGAGGAGATATCTCAGCCATTAGCGATTGTCTTTGAAAAGTCATGGAAGATGGGAGAGATTCCAGAAGACTGAAAAAGGGCAAATATAGTGCCAAGCTATAAAAAGGGAAATAAGGACAACCCAGGGAATTACAGAACAGTCAGCTTAACTTCTGTACCTGAAAAGATAACAGAGCAAATAATTTAGCAATCAATTTGCAAACATCTAGAAGATAATAAGGTGAAAAGTAACGGTCAGCATGGATTTGTCAAGAACAAATCTTGTCAAACCAACCTGATAACTTTCTTTGACAGGGTAACAAGCATTGTGGATAGGGGGGAAGTGGTAGACATGGTATATCTTGACTTTAGTAAAGCTTTTGATACTGTCTCGCATGACCGTTTCATAAACAAACTAGGGAAAGGCAACCTAGATGGAGCTACTATAAGGTGGGTGCGTAACTGGTTGGAAAACCGTTCCCAGAGACTAGTTATCAGTGGTTCACAGTCATGCTGGAAGGGCATAACGAGTGGGGTCCCACAGGGATGGGTTCTGTTCAATATCTTTATCAATGATTTAGATAATGCCATAGAGAGTACACTTATAAAGTTTGTGGACGATACCAAGATGGGAGGGGTTGTAAATGATTTGGAGGATAGGATTATAATTCAAAATGATCTGGACAAACTGGAGAAATGGTCTGAAGTAAATAGGATGAAATTCAATAAGGACAAATGCAAAGTACTGCACTTAGGAAGGAACAATCAGTTGCACACATACAAAATGGGAAATGACTGCCTAGGGAGGAGTGCTGAGGAAAGGGATCTGGAGGCCATAGTGAACCACAAGCTAAATATAAGTCAACAGTGTAACACTATTGCAAAAAAAGCAAACATCATTCTAGGAAATATTAGCAGGGGTGTTGTAAGCAAGACACGAGATATCATTCTTCTGCTCTACTCCGCGCTGATTAGGCCTCAACTGGAGTATTGTGTCCAGTTCTGGGCACCACATTTCAGGAAAGATGTGGACAAATTGGAGAAAGTCCAGAGAATAGCAACAAAAATGCTTAAAGGTCTAGAAAACATGACCTGTGAAGGAATATTGAAAAAATTGGGTTTGTTTAGTCTGGAAAAGAGAAGACTAAGGGCTGGTCCACACTAACCCCGCAGTTCGAACTAAGATATGCGACTTCAGCTACGTGAATAGCGTAGCTGAAGTCGAAGTATCTTAGTTCGAACTGAAACACACTTACCTCAGGTCCACGCGGCGCAGGCAGGCTCCCCCATCGACTCCGCGTACTCCTCTCGGCGAGCAGGCGTTCCGGTGTCGACGGGGAGCGGCTCTGGGATCGATTTATCGCGTCTAGACAAGACGCGATAAATCGATCCCAGAAGATCGATTGCTTACCGCCGAACCCGGAGGTAAGTATAGACGTACCCTGAGAGTGGACATGATAACCGTTTTCAAGTACATAAAAGGTTGTTACAAAGAGGAGGGAGAAAAATTGTTCTTCTTAACCTCTGAGGATAACACAAGAAGCAATGGGCTTAAATTGCAGCAAGAGAGGTTTAGGTTGGACATTAGGAAAAACTTCCTAACTGTCAGGGTGGTTAAGTGCTGTAATAAATTGCCTAGGGAGGTTGTGGAATCTCCATCATTGGAGATTTATAAGAGCAGGTTAAACAAGCACCTGTCAGGGATGGTGCAGGGGACTGTGGACTAGATGACCTCTCGAGGGCCCTTCCAGTCCTATGATTCTATGATGCAGGATAAGTCAGTCCTGCACATTTCTCCATTAATGACCAGCACTGACACACCAATCCTTCTGTTGGTCTTGGCTAACTGGGGAATATCTGCCTCTTCCAATTTGCTGTCACTCACACACTAAAGAATCACTAAACACTTTGCTGCCCTAGGTGACCTGTCGGTTTTGTCTGGATGGGAGAACTGGCCCTGCATGTGGCTAATTCCTACTCTGCAAAATATTTACCCCGAAACATCTTTACCATAATACACACAGAGACAAAAAGGATCAGATGTGAACAATGGAGGTAACAGAGATAAAAACAATGAGGGCCCAACTCACAGTCTGTCTGCGGAATGGGTGAATTCTGCCTTGGGAACTCAGAACAGACTCAATAGCACCATTAAAATCAAACTTAATTTGTGTGATGTGAAGAATTTCCCTTGTCACTCAGTTGAGCTCACAAACACCTCCATGCCGAGTACAGGAACCAATAAGAGACTTGTCAATGCAGGCTCTACTCTGTACTCTAATCTCTCAGGCCTGTTAAAGGTCAGTCTCTAAAAGATCAAGATGACTGGAACCATCCTCTGAATTAGACCCAAAGTTTCTGGATCCAAATCAGGGGGTTCAGGATTTCCGAATGTATTTCCCTTTATCTTTCTGTTCTTCTGTCTTTTTTTCCTATTTGCTTATTTTTTGGGGGGGAAATCAATAAAATATAAATAAAAAAGCGTATTTCCCTGAAAACATCCAGGGACCAGGAGAGTGGATCAGAGCTTTCGGAGTGTTTTGCTGTGATGCAACAAAGCAGTGTTTGATGGGGATTTTCTTTAATGTTGTTCCAACTCCCTATTTCATCAATCCCCAGTCATCAATTTAGTGTGATGGGTTAGGGTGAAAGAGGACAGGATCTCATGTACCACAGTGTTGGTTGCAGTATAAGAACATAGACAGATAGATAGAAGTGATTTTGATTTATGCTACAGTAGAAAGTTACGAACACCAGAGTTACGAACTGACCAGTCAACCACACACCTCATTTGGAACTGGAAATATGCAATCAGGCAGCACCAGAGACAAGGAAAAAAGAAAAAAAGAAGCAAGTTCAGTACATTATGTTGCGTTAAACGTAAATTACTAAAAAAAAAAAAAAAAAGGGAAAGCAGCATTTTTCTTCTGCAGAGTAAAGTTTCAAAGCTGTATTAAATCAATGTTCAGTTGTAAACTTTTGAAAGAACAACCAGAAGGTTTTGTTCAGAGTTATGAACATTTCAGAGTTACGAGCAACCTCCATTCCCGAGGTGTTCATAACTCTGTGGTTCTACTGTATATATGTTCCTGATCCAGCAAAGCATATGCTTAACTTCAAGCATGTGAGTAAATCCATTGACTTCAACAGCACCACTCATGCTTAGAGTTAAGTCCGTGTTTAAGTATATTGCCGGATTGGGACCTATATGCTCTGAGGTTTGTCATTTTATTTTGTCAGGCTTACACTTATGCCCAATAGTCCTGTGGTAGTGTTGCTGATATTGTCTCACAACAATTGTGACAGCAGGAAGGCTGCTGCTATCAGGACTGACAGACAATATGCCACGGAAGGTATCTACTCCATTGGAGGAGATCACAGTGAGTGGGGGTGGGGGGGGGTGTTGTTGTTGAGGGTGTGTGTGTGCAGGAACAACAGTATCATGATCTATCAGTAGGAGCTAAGACCATGAGATTGAGGCAAATAGATGTGGGTTTAATATTAAAAACAAAAGCTATGACCAAGAACAGCACTGAAAGCTCCCAGTATTGGGAAGATACAAAATTAAATCTCTGTTGAGCATTCATTAAAATTAACCTTCAACTTTGGGAGGGCTCCTCTTAGGCCAGTATAGACCAATGGATACAGCCTGTGCTGTGAGGCCAAAGTTAGATAGAATCTAGCCTGTGGTTAGAGACAGCATTTCTTCCTGGATCCAACCCTGCCAATAATTTTCTTAACACATAATATATTATTATTATTATTATTAATCTTGCATTTCATTATTAAAGTGACGAACATCTAATAAATGTATGTAAAATAAATAAAAATACACTGTATGGTAGCCTCGTGTGTCAGATTTTGTGAAACTAGGTTGTTAGAGCTGGTGGAAAAAGCTGACAAATTTTCACAGGCCATTGTTGAAAGTTTTCCATCCAAATCTCAACCACTCTATGAATGGGTTGAAAAAGGGAAAGGTTGAAATATTGAAAAAATTGGGGGCTTTCTGTGAAAAATGTTTGTTGTATTTTTGAAAACTTGAAAAAGTTCAACCACCATTGTGTACTGTAATTGTGGTAGATAGCTTTCTCATAAACACAGGAAACTTTATAGGTTGTCCATTTTCCCATACTAAGATGCCTAAATTTGCACTTTGGTGTAAATAGCCCTTTTATGCCCAAACCTAAGTGCCATTCTGAGCATCCAAAAGCAAGACTGGAACACCCTATTACAGTGAGGTCTTACTCTGAAGAATACCTGTGTTAAAATGGCACCTTTTTTTACCCTAATCCTGCAGTGGCATCCACGTGAACTCAATTAAGCTCCTTGCGGGGTCTGGGGTCTGCCTGGGTTGATGTCATCATGGCAGAACCATGACCTTACTCAACAGACCTGCTCTCATTGTGTATCAGAGTCCTATCTGCTGACATTCATAGTAAAAACTAGTTGATTCTGTCCTAAGGGCCAACACAAAGATAGAGTGGGCTTTGGATTCTGATCCATCTTGTGCATGATCAACAGCAGGGGTTATAAATTCCAGGCACTCACAGCTGGATACGCCTGTTAGTGGAAATGTGATAGCACAGGTATCACTTAGGGCATAATCTGAACACCATACAGTTACACAGAGGTAGCTGAGGCCCTAATATGTCCTGGAGAACTGGAGATACTGGTGATAAGGTGGAAAGACTGCCACTTGACACCCAGAGCCCAGGCTGAGTCTGCAGGGCTGGCAGTTAGAGAACACATTGTTTCCCTGGCAAACAGAGCAGATTTGGTCAGAAAATCACTGAGATAGTCAACAGGAGCCTCAGGGTCACATTTTTACGGCCAGGTCAGACAAGAACAGCACTGACAGCTCTCCTGTTTGAAAGCTGCACCCCCTGTTATAGATGCACTCAAAGGGCAGCACTGGGATAATGATCTGGGATTGTGAAGACACCCTAGTTTAGAGCGCTCACATCCGGGGTTTTGGCTCAACCCCGTATTTAAATGAGCATTTTCAAAATTCAGAGCAGGATTTAGGTTCAAATTTCCAACACCCCGAAGATGCAGGAGCCTGTCGAGCCAGGCCCGCTTCTCAGGGTACGTCTATACTACAGAATTAGGTCGAATTTATAGAAGTCGATATTTTAAAACCCGAATTTATGGAATCGATTGTGTGTGTCCCCACTAAAGAGCGTTAAGACCATGAGGTCGATTGACTGTGTCCACAGTAGCGGGGCTAGCATCGACTTTCGGAGCATTGCATTGCGGGTAGCTATCCCACAGTTCCCGCAGTCTCCGCCGCCCATTGGAATTCTGGGTTGCAATCCCAAAGCCTGATGGGGCAGAAAACATTGTCGCTGGTGGTTCTGGGTACATGTCATCCCTCCCTCCGTGAAAGCAATATTTTTCGCGCCTTTTTTCCGGGGTTTCCGTGTTTGCTATGGAAGCCTGCTCAGCTCACAATTACCGTACATCTCCAGCGTACGCCTGGACATTAGGTCTAGTGGGGATTCAGTCACACTATAATACGGGCAGAGGGATAGCTCAGCGTTCTGAGCGTTGGCCTGCTAAACCCAGGGTTGCGAGTTCAATCCTTGAGGGGGCCATTCCGCCTGAAGCTGGTAGTCGCGGGACTACACAGCAGAAGCTCCTTGCCTTCTAGCTGCAGATGGTGCAATATGCCATAAATGGTGGTGGTTGCGGGACCATACAGCAGAAGCTCCTTGCCTTCTAGCAGCAGATTGTACAATATGATTGGTATTCGTGTGCTCCTGGCCGGCGGCCTATGGTGTGGCTGGCCGGGGGCACTTGGACATAAATGGGAGTGACCAGAGTGACTCTGGTCATTCTCTTTTTTACGTTTTGTTTAAGGGAGATTCAGTACTGCCTGGAACACGGGCGGAGGGATAGCTCAGCGGTCTGAGCGTTGGCCCGCTAAACCCAGGGTTGCGAGTTCAATCCTTGAGGGGGCCAGGAGATGATGATGGATATCAAGCATATTGTACCATCTGCTGCTAGAAGGGAAGGCGCCTAACCCTTGCTCACCGCATATTGTACCATCTGCAGCTAGAAGGAAATGAGCCTAACCCTTGCTCCCCCCTCCCTCCGTGAAAGCAACTGAGGGGGGAGCAAAAAATCCTTTCGCGCCTTTTTTCATATGGGCGCCATATTGCTGACTCCATTGTTATCCATCCGCTGCTTCTGCTGCCACTCTGCTGTCCTGCAAACAGCATACCAGGGAAAGCATGGAGCACAATCAGATCACCGCGGCTGTTCTCGCCGTTATGAACACCACGCGCATTGTCCAGGAGTATATGGAGAACGAGAACTAGGAGCTGCTACAGCTACAGCAGGCGAGGAGGCGACAGCAACGCCCTGAGGACAGTGATGAGGACATGGACACAGACCTCTCTCAAAAAAGGCCCCCCCGCAAGGTGGACATCATGGTGTTAATGGGGCTTGTTGATACAGTGGAACGCCGATTCTGGGCCCGGGAAACAAGCACAGACTGGTGGGACCACATAGTGCTGCAGGTCTGGGATGAATCCCAGTGGCTGCGAAACTTTCGCATGCGTAAGGGCACTTTCATGGAACTTTGTGAGTTGCTTTCCCCTGCCCTGAAGCACCAGAACACCAAGATGAGAGCAGCCCTCACAGTACAGAAGTGACTGGCGATAGCCCTGTGGAAGCTTGCAACGCCAGACAGCTACCGGTCAGTCGCGAATCAATTCGGAGTGGGAAAATCTACAGTGGGGGCTGTTGTGATGGAAGTAGCCAGGGCGATCACCAAGCTGCTGGTACCAAGGGTTGTGAGTCTGGGAAATGTGCAGCTCATACTGGATGCCTTTGCAGCAATGGGGTTCCCGAACCGTGGTGGGGCGATAGACGGAACCCATATCCCTATCGTGGCACCGGACCACCAAGCCAGCGAGTACATAAACCGAAAGGGTTACTTTTCAATAGTGCTGCAAGCACTGGTGGATCATAAGGGACGTTTCACCAACATCAACGTGGGATGGCCGGGAAAGGTACATGACGCTCGCATCTTCAGGAACTCTGGTCTGTTTCGGCTGCTGCAGCAAGGGACTTTCTTCCCAGACCAGAAAATAACCGTTGGGGATGTTGAGATGCCTATAGTTATCCTTGGGGACCCAGCCTACCCCTTAATGCCATGGCTCATGAAGCCATACACAGGTAGCCTGGACAGTAGTCAGGACCTTTTCAACTATAGGCTGAGCAAGTGCAGAATGGTGGTGGAATGTGCATTTGGGCGTTTAAAAGCTCGCTGGCGAAGTTTATTGACTAGGTTAGATCTCAGCGAAAACAATATTCCCATTATTATTACTGCTTGCTGTGCGCTCCACAATATCTGTGAGAGTAAGGGGGAGACATTTATGGCGGGGTGGGAGGTTGAGGCAAATCGCCTGGCCACTGGTTATGCGCAGCCAGACACCAGGGCTATTACAAGAGTACAGCAGGGTGCATTGCGCATCAGGGAAGCTTTGAATACCAGTTTCATGAATGGCCAGGATGCTGTGTGAAAGTTCTGTTTTTCCCCTGTAATGAAAAGCCGCGCCCCTTCATTCACTCTACTTCCCTTTACCCAAACCGCCCTGCCCTCCCCCCCTCGATCACCGCTCGCAGAGGAAATAAAGTCATTGTTGCTTAAAAATCATGCATTCTTTATTAATTCGTAAAACAAAGAGGGGGAACTATGGGGCTAACTGCCACAGTCTCCCGGGATAGCTGGTGGAGGAAGGGAAGCACCAGGATGGCACTTTAAAACTTATTGAATGCCAGCCCTTTCTTGCTTGGACTGTTCTCTTGACTTGAGTGGTTGGGTGCACGGAGGCCGCCCAAACGCGTTCTTGGGCGTCTCGGGGATGAGGTTATGGGACTCGGGAAGGAGGGCTGTTGGTTACACAGGGGCTGTAGCGGCGGTCTGGGCTCAGGCGGCCTTTCCTGAACCCTACGCCTTTCCTCAGCCATAAGCCGGAGGATTTCCGTTTGATCCTCCAGTAGCCTCAGAATTGCATCCTGTCTTCTCTCTGCACGCTGACGCCACCTACTCTCTTCATCCCGCCGCTGTCTCTCTTCATCCCGCCAGTCATTGTCTTCAGCACGCCACCTGTCCGCACGATCAAATTCTGCCTTCCTGGACTCCGACAGTGTCTGCCTCCACGCATTCTGCTGGGCAGCTTCAGTGTGGGAGGATTCCATGAGTTCTGAGAACATATCGTCTCGATTCCTTTTTTTTTTACTTCTAATCTTCGCTAGCCTCTGGGACGGTGATGAAAGGGGTGGCGTTGAAACATTTGCAGCTGTGGGAGGAAACAAACGGGAGAGGAGTAGTTTAAAAGACACATATTAGAGAACAATGCTCCAAACATTACATATCACATATGCATTTGGTCCAAGGTTGCACTTTGCCTGTTATATTGAGGGTCTGCCGGTTTGGTGTGAGAGATCACACAAGCAGGTCCGGCGGGCAACAGAATTCGGCTTGCAGGCAGCCATGGTAAGCCACAGTCTATAGGCTTCTTTAACCTTCATAACATGTGGGAATGTTTTCAAACAGCAACCCCCTCATTTCCCATAACAAACAGCCTTTGGGCTGGCAATTTAAAACTGGTTGGCAATTGAAAAGGGAGGGGCGGCGGTTTTCGGGTTAACGTGCAGCGCGAACCTAATCGACACCCCCCCCCACACACACAGACACACATCCAAGATGTTCGCTGTTCCCCCTCCCCCCACCGCGTGGGTCACAGCGGGGAAGATTTCCGTTCAGCCACAGGCAAACAGCCCAGCAGGGACGGAGCCCCTCTGAATACCCCCTTAATAAAATTCCCCTATTTCAACCAGGTGACCATGAATGATATCACTCTTCTGAGGATAACACAGACAGATAAAGAACGGATGTTGCTTGAATGCCAGCAAACACCGGGACCATACGCCGCCATGCTTTGCAAAGCAATGATTCCAGACTACGTGCTACTGGCCTGGCGTGGTAGAGTGTGTTACCACGGAGCACAGGATAAGGCTGCCCTCCCCAGAAACCTTTTGCAGAGGCTTTGGGAGTACATCCAGGAGATCTTTCTGGAGATGTCCCCGGAGGATTTCTGCTCCATCCCCGATCATGTTAACAGAGTTTTCCAGTAGCTGTAGCTGTACTGGCCGCGAATTAATCATTAAACACGCTTGCTTATAAAACATGTATTAATTAACAGAGATACACTCACCAGAGGTCCCTTTTCCTGCATCGAGCACGCCTTGGGTGGGTTCGTAGGGTACTGGCTCCAGGGTGACAAAGAGTTCCTGGCTGTCGGGGAAAAGGGCTTCTCCGCTTCCTTGCTGTGTCTGGGCGCTATTTTCAGCATCATTATCATCATCATGCTCCTCTGTGGTTTCTGATGATCCACATACGGAGTCATACCACATGGGTGGGTCAGTGCTGGCTGCACCTCCTAGAATGGCATGCAGCTCATCATAGAAGCGGCATGTCTGGGGCTCTGACCCAGAGCGGCTGTTTGCATCTCTGGTTCTTTGGTAGGCTTGCCTGAGCTCCTTAATTTTCACGCGGCACTGTTGCGCGTCCCTGTTGTAGCCTCTGTCCTGCATGCCCTTGGAGACTTTGGCATATGTATTGGCGTTTCTTCTTTTGGACCGTAGCTCTGCTAGCACGGTTTCGTCTCCCCATACAGCGATCAGATCGCGTACCTCACGCTCGGTCCATGCTGGAGCTCGTCTTCGGTTCTGGGACTCCATCATGGTCACCTCTGCTGATGAGATCTGCGCTCACCTGCAGCTCACCACGCTGGCCAAACAGGAAATGAAATTCAAAAGTTCGCGGGGCTTTTCCTGTCTACCTGGGCGGAGCATTGGAGCTCAGACTGCTGTCCAGAGCGGTCAAATGTTGCACTGTGGGATAGATCCAGGAGGCCAATACCGTCGAATTGCGTCCTCACTAAGCCTACATCGATTCGGCAATATCTCTTTAAGCGCTAATCCCCTCGCTGGGGGTGGAGTGGCGAGATCGATTTTAAGAGCCCTAGAAGTCGATGTTAAGGGCTTTGTCGTGTGGACGGGTGCACAGATCAATCGAAATAACGCTAATAAATTCGACCTAAACTCATAGTGTAGACCAGGGCTCAGCAGGCCTTAGAGCTAGTTCGATGTATGGCAGGGAGTGAAGATCTACCCCCGGTTTAGGCCCTATACTTTAGGGTGATCTGGCTACTCCCTGTCCGTCTGTCTATCTTCCTCCCCACGACAGAAACGTCAGACACGTCTTCCAAAGGAAGGAGAGCCGGGAAACAAGTGTCCGCAGGGCGCCGCAGGCGGGCAGGGACTTCACCCGGACAATGACCCGGCAGTGTGACGGGTGAGAAGAGCTGCCACTCTGCGGACACGCAGCGAGAGGGTCCCGTCCCTAGGGCCCGGCTGGAGCAATGAGGACACGGCCGGGCGCGCGATGCCCGCTCCGCGGCGAGTCCCGTCTGCCCCGCTCTTCCCGGCTCCTCCCTCCCTCGCTCAGCCGGCGGGCGCGGCGGGGAGGCCGCCGGCCGCCGCTGATTGGCCGCGCCGCGGGTGGCTGGGTTTGAAAGGCGGCGCCGGAGCAGCCAGGACTTAGGCAGTCCGGCGACGCGCTCAGCCGGTGGGGGAGCTGCTCGTCCGTGCGCTCGTGGCCGGCCGGCAACTTGGCTGGGAGCGGGGCCAGCGGGCAGCGAGAGGCGCCCGCCCGAGGGGAGCGGGCTGCGGGACCGGCCAGGGAGCGCGGCGGTGCCCGGCACCCGGCCAGCGGGAGGATGCAGACGGCCGCGTAGGGAGCTGGGCCATGCCCCGGGGGGCCAGGCTGCGCACACGGCAATGGTAAGGCGCCGCTGCCCTGCCCGGGGTGCAGCCCCGATCCCGCCAGGGGGCCCTTAGAGAGCGCCCGGCCCGCGGAGACCTGCCCCCCGAGGTGTGCGAAGGGCCCTCGGGCTTTCTCCGTCTGCCCCTGGCCCCCGGAGGGGCAGGGATGCGGCGTGGGGCCGGAGTGGCTCCGGAGGCAGTGGCGGAGTCTGTCCGGGGCACGTGCACCGAATTAGACCACGGGTGGCGGGTCCGTGGGTGTGCGGCGGACAGGCGCTCTCCCACGGGGGCAGACTTTGAACTTCGCCACCTGCCGGGTCAGTTCCGCGTCCCTTTCACACTGAGGAACAAACACCCCATCCTCCGTGGGGAGGGCGGCTCCCTCCGCCCCCCCCCCCCCCCCCGCTCCCGGGACAGAGCCAGTGCAGTCCTAGGGCATTTCCACCTCCGGGAGTTGCGGCATGACAACTCCGTTGTGTAGCTCCGATTCCGAACCACGCGCGCACCCCCCGATTGATTCACGGCAGGAGGATACAGTACAGCGAAATAATGACCGAGGGAGAGAGCAGCGAAGAGGCACAAGCCAGGAGACGTTTTCAGCCGGCGTTTGGGAGCAGGGCTAGGCTCGCTGAAGCGGAGAACTAGGGGAAGGCTGGTCCACCTGGCAGGAGCTGTAGAGGAGACGGCTCTGGCCCCAGTAGTGACCAGGCTGTGTGGAGAAGTGGCCCGTTCTAGTTGGGCAGAGACTAGGGAGGTGACTGTGCCGGAGACTGGCTGGTGCAAGCCCTGGGAAAAGGGGGCCACGCTTCCCCTTTGCACTTGTGCTAATCAGCAGTGACACCGGAGTTGGAGAGAAGGTGTCTCCGTCTTATCTGAGCCTAACGTTGCGGAGTTGGTGCATCGCCTTGCTCTCGGAGGCTGCGAAGCCCTAAACGCAGGTTGATTTCCTTGCAGCTTGAAGCAGGAGGTGTAGCTGAGCCGTGAGGGAGTGCGCTGTCCTTTCATCAGAATGCCGTATGCAACGGAGTAAATGCCTTTAAGGGCTCTCCATTGTTCCTGGCCTTAAAATAGTGCATCGGTAGATGCACTTTGTCCAAGACTGTGGTTAACAGTCAACCCATATTGCCCTCTCTGCCCAAAACACCCCAGAGGGGACAAGTGCTTTTAGTCTGAGGGGTTCAAGGGAACACTTTTCAGTATGACTGTTTGATGTTACTAATCTCTGATTACCTGCTAGATACCACAGCATGTGTTAGCTTGCAAGTTTATTATTTTGAGGTTACAATAGCAAATCACTGTGTTTGGAAGATAATTACTATCGATGTACAATTTCAAAATCTAATTGTCCAGACTTTGTATATTAGTGTAATTCTTAAATCTCTAAACTTCATGGGCCAAATGTATCTGCCAGGTAAACCCAATGAAATCAGTGGAGTTGCACCAAGAAATCTAATTTTGTCTGATCTCATTAAGGTTTATAGAATTGCACATGTAAAAATGCATGTACATAATTTGCTTGTAAAGTACTGACATAGTGATTGTACATGTATAGGGAAAGCTGTCTAATTAGTGATTGTGCAAATGCCTACAACTAACTATATGTGCAAATTTGTGTCTAATTTTGGTCACAAACTACAAATCCAGTCTATTGCTTATATGGTGCCAGAAGACTGACTTAAATGGCAATAGAAGGTGGAAAGTACAACTTTAAATGGCATATACTACTTGATTGGAAAAAAGAACGAGGAGTACTTGTGGCACCTTAGACTAACAAATTTATTTGGGCATATGCTTTCGTGGGCTAGAACCCACTTCATCAGATGCATAGAGTAGAACATAACTCTGTGTGTGTCTGTGTACATACAGAGAACATGTCAACTGTTTGAAATAAGCCATCCTGATTATCACTAGAAAAGCTTTTTTCCTCCTGATAATAGTTCACCTTAATTGATTAGCCACTTAAAGTTGGAATGGCAACCATCTCCACCTTTTCATGTTCTCTGTGTATATATATCTTCCTGTATGTTGCACTCTATGCATCTGACAAAGTGGGTTCTAGCCCATGAAAGCTTATGCCCAAATAAATTTGTTAGTCTCTAAAGTACTTCTCGTTCTTTTTTGTGGATACAGACTAACACGGCTGCTACTCTGATCCTTGATGGAAGGAGATCTCTCTAGCCATCATTTTGTACTGCCTTCTAGCACCATAAGTGTCCATGTGCCTCCCAGGTTAATGAATTGTTATAGCAACCTCCCCTGGTACCCTTGACTTGATGTCACTGAATGTGTCGATGCTAATATTTTCAGTCAGCTGGAATTGTTAGTAATGATCCATGTGAAGGTGAGAGACAGTCACGGGTGCCTGTTATCTGCCAACTGGCAGTAGAGGTAGAGAATGGGGATGATGTTTCAAGGAGTGTGTGCAGAGAAAGAGGGTTTGCTGGGCTCTGTTGGAGTTGGTAACCTTCATTTAAGTAGGCTTGTATTAGAATTGCTGTAGCTTGCTGGATTTCTGGTGCGTAATGGTGCTATTGGAATTAAAACAGCTTTTTGCTTTGACAGTTACATCCACAGAGAAGGGCTTTCCATGGTGCTTGGGTGTGATGGGGCAAATCTGTGCTCACTGCAAATTCCTGTGACAGGACAGGGTTAGTACTCTCCTCCTAGTCAGACACCACGTCACCAAGGACCTGAGCTAAAGCCATGTGGGAGTCTTTCCATTCACTCCAGTGGGCTTTGGAGCATGTCCTAAGAGCACGGCCACTTCATGGATCTGACTATTGGGAAGAGAGTGACTGTCTCCTTCCATGGATGTTGTCTCTAAGACTGAATGACTGGAGCATGAAGAGCCCCTTCTGGAGAGCAGCTTGAGAGAGTTTGAGTTTGAACTGGCAGTTTTCTTTAACTACAGAGGCATCTTTCATGGCTCCAAAACAAACTTCCCCCATGGAAAGTTCATAAAGTCGGAGAAATTAAAACATGCAGCTGCAGTTTTTGGCTGCATCAGTGTAGCCAGCAGAAGATAAGCCCTAGCTTATCAGGTCTGAGCACCGAAATCAAGCAGTGGCAGCTGGCTTGGGTTGGCTCTGTGGAGCATGTGATGTCATTATGACTTCATTTCTCTTATTTTATGGAAGGGAGTGGACAAAGCTTTATGTGAATATTATCTTGTGTTTAATGAGGGGACAAGGAAAGATTTAATTACTCAATCACTCTGGCAGCTGACTCCTATTGCTGGGGATAGGGGAGACTGTGCAATGGTTTGGATAAAGGTTACTAGGGGTTTGATTGTTTCTGAATGATGACTCTGTTCCCAAATCCACTCCAAGGAACTGGCTGCAGTCAGGTCCGAGATTCAGTCTCTAATGAAGGTAGCCTTGCATTCTGCATAAGGCTGTGAAATACCAAGGAACTGAGGCGTATACATTGTACAGCACCTAAAGCCCACAAATGGACTTGGCTGCTGCATCTCTTCTCCGGTTTAAAAGCTGAAAGTACCACTGATCAGATTTCCCTGTAGCATTCCCTCCAGGAGGGGGAACTTGCGCTATCCTCAGTGGTTAGTGCTGTATCCTTTGTCTCATGAAAAATGTGCATACACTACACGTTCATTTGTTTTAACTAATGATTTGATTATCTTGTCAATTGCCTTTAAATAGTTGATTACTAGGGACAGATCTAACTGTCTCTGATCCTCATGGTTTTGTAAAAAATGACTTAAAAGTGAGAAGAGTAGTTCACTGACATCTCTTGCTCATTTATTCAAAAGACCCTAAGAAGTCTCCAAACAGTGCACTGTGCTAATGTATGCCAATTCTATTCCTGTATCCATTACCCTGGTGTCCTATTGTGGTCTACATCCACCTGTCACCACTTGTCCCTATTTAGGATCTTGTGTGTTACCCTTATTCATGTTGTTCTGCACTCATGAGCTGTTCCTTGGTAATCTACAGGACAGCTTGGAGAGTCAGGTACTAACCAACATGAGTAAAGGTGACCCTTGACTTTAAGCTCTTTGGGGCAGGGACTGTCTTTTAGATCTGTACATAGCCCAGTAAAAAGGGGTCACTTGGTTAAACCAGTAAATTAAAAACAAACTTCTTCCCATGACGCATCATAAGCCTGTGGAACTCGGTGTCACAAAGTGTTATTGAGCAAAGACCTTAGTAGGATTCAAGGAGCCAGATCCACAGCTGGTGTAAATCCACATAATGTCAATTGACTTCAGTGGAATTGTGCCCATTTAAACTAGCAGAACATCTGGCCCAAAGAGTTTAGTAATTTATATGAATAATACCTTCAGCAATTGTAATCCTAGCTAGTTTAATCTACCATGCCTATAAACCCTCATGTGTCGGGGCATAACTCAATTACTACCCTCCTTGGGGTTAGGAAGAAGCTTTGCAGGCTGCTCCATAATTATCCACTTCAGATTTTTCTTGCACCTCCCTCGGAAGCATCTGGTACAGGCCCTTGTCAGATAGGATGGCAGATTAAAGGGCTCGTGGTATGAGCTACTGTGACAATACCTTTGTTCCTTTGTTCAGCTTGTTAGGTAATGTCTCAAACTTATACAAATCTGGCCTCAGGTCTCCAGATTCCAAGTAACATGACTCTAGGGAAATGTGCTGTTTATTGAAATTAAATAGACAGATGCCTATCTAGAAACCTTATTTTGGATTTTGTCACTGGCTGGAAAAAAACAACCTTGCTTAGAAAGGCGGTGGGACAAGAATACAAGAATTAAGAGAAATGGAAATACTCCCTCCATTAGACTAATAACTGACTATCTAAAGAGAATAACTACAGTTTTAACTCACCCCCTTTCTTTGCCTCAGCTCTGCTCTCGTCTATCTGGTGCCCTCTCCTTTATGGCTTATGTAGGAAAATAACAAACGTGATAGTTTTTGATTGTGGAAAGTGGATTCTAAAAGGTAGGAAGGTGTCCAGTTAATTGGATTGTGACCTATCGACTGCCACTATTCTATATAATCTTTTACACGCCTAGAGCCAAAGTTGCAGCTGGTGTAAATTAGTGTCACTTTGTTAGGGTTAGGCTTAGACCAGTATGCTCAATGGAAGTCAATGGGACTTGTGGCAATATCCTGTCTGATACATTTTCATGCTAAAAAAAATACTGCAATGGTGTGGCTTTTTTTTTTTTTTCCCCCCCTTGTCTCCTTGTTAGTCTCTGTTCCCTGGGGTGGCCTTTAGTCTCATGATATATTCCACTGCAAATGCCTTGGTTCTCCATACTGCACCAATGTTTGCATCATGAGGTGCAGTCTGGTGTGCATTATCTCCCCAAGAGGTGAAGGGACAGTCTGTAGCTTGGCTACCATGAAACTGACTCCCATATTTTTGAAGCAGCTGACTTTAATCTGGTCACATTGTGTAATTTCATTAGACTTATTGTTTTAATTTCATTTGGGGTGGGGGTGAATCCAAATGAACAGTGGCTGCAGACACATGGGTTACACTGGGAGACAAATCCAGTGGTGTACAGTAGAAAGCAAATTAATTTGAGGAAAGGACAAATTGAACTTTGCCAGCTTTATGTAATTAGGGAAACAATTACAGAAAATAACAGGAGGTGCAATCAGCAAGTAGCAGTGATGGAGGCTGGGTGCAGGGTGACAGCTGTTCTCTAGGGATGAAAGTCACCCAACGCAGAGGGGCACTGAAGCAGATGCAGCACTGCAGCCCCACTCTTGCCCTATTTTGAAGTCTTTTTGCAGGAGCAAAATGGCAATAGGCCTTGTGCTGGCCCCCTGCTCAGGAGTGACTTCCCCCTTGTATCCCTGCTGCAGTCTGACTCAAATGTTTATTTTTAATTACTTTTATGAACCTTTCCAGTTTAAAATGTTTTGTGCGGCATGGGCTGGATTCAAAGCCCATTCATTGGCAACAACGGGAGTCTTTCCATTGACTTCCACATGCTGTGGATCAGGTCCTATATTTCACATGGCTTACATATTCTGTGCTCAGCATCCTGCTGGCACATCCACACACACTTTCTCACTCCACCCTACTCTGCTGTACCCCTCATCATATGGCCTGACTTTCAGAGGTGCTCCACACCCACAGCTCCAACTCAATTGGAGCTGTATGGGCTCAGCAACTCTGACAATCACACCTGGACTGTCAGGCTTGTACACCCATCCTCCCGTTCCCACAGCCACTCTGACTCCCCATCCTCTCCCTTGCACACCTCTGACTTGGGGGCCCATGTTAATCTTTGTATGGTGAGAGTGATGTCCAGCACACACAAAGTACAAAGCTGCAGTCTCAGCCAGCAAGACTAGAATGCAGACCCGCTAGTGCTCAAGGTTTATGCTGCAGCAACATGGTTCACAGCAGCAAGCGCTGGAACTGTTATCTCTCTCAAAGAATTCATCCAAGCTTAGAATAAGCAAAGCAAAGAGACAGCGTGGGGCAACAAAGTCATTTGCTCATTCCAGCTGCTCCAACTCAGTTTGCTCAGTCTCATCACTGTGGAAAGGCTCATTATTTTCTTAATTTTTTTTTCCTCTCGGTTTGAGATGGTAAAGAGAAGTCCTGCCCTCATTACAGTTCCCATGGAGACAGATCTGATGCTGTACTTTAAAGAGGGGCTGGGCAGGCAGCTGGCATTTTTTGTCTCAGCTAGCAGTCCCCACTGTCTGGGTGGATCCTACTGCCTGGCTCTGCACCATCAGTTATCTCAGCAGACTGTTGCTTCATCCGCTAACTAGGCTCCCTTAAAGCCAACTAGCAAACAGGAAAAGATCCTGTACCTGTGCCATGCCCAAAGTTGATGTGAGAAAATTCCCACCTCTGTAGTGCTGCATGCTAATTTGCACGTAGTCTGGTGCCTGGAACACAGATGTTGCACATTGGAAGAGTCAAAGGATATGTCTACACTACCCAAAAAAGTGTACTTAATTCAGGTTAGCTAACTCTGCTTAAAATAGCTGTGAAGACACATCAACTCCACTTAATTCAGATTAGCACCTTGAGTTCAACCACAGTCATCTCTCTAGGCTTTAACAGACTCATTGGATGAGTAAGCATGTACAGGATTGGGCCCTAGGTCTGTAATTAATGCAGCAGCAGAAGGGGATCCAGTTTGATTTCTTTCAAGTCTAAACTTTTAGAAGATTTGCAGAGTAAATATTTGCTGCAACACAGGCCCACTTTATTGCTGCACTGCTTACAGCTGTCATTGTTTCCATCATAAAATTTTCCTGAGGGGTGGGGGAAGGGGATGGTTTGAAAAGCAGCTGATTTCACTGAGCAGGTGAAGTGGTGGAATGTTTCTTTTCATGTGTTCGTTTTGCAAAATGTTGTCACTTTAAACCCTCTCTTCTGAGGGGCAGAGTGGGATGGGTTTCAATAACTGAGAGCTGGACTCCAGGCTTAGCAAAGACCTGGGAAGCCAAAATGAGATGTCTGTTGTGACATTGAGTTGCAAAATGGATTTCAGCAGGATGTACATTTTATTCTATGTCTTGATGCATGAAATGTGTTTGTCTTTAACAGGGGTTCTTAGCCTCTTCCATACTGGGATACTATCTCATAAGAGAGGTTTGGCCAACCTCTCCTATATGTTTTGAGCCCTGTTTCCCGTGAAGAAAGGGGGGAATGGTCACAATCCCCTTGGAACCTGAGTGTGAGAACACATAGTTTATAGAACAGGGAAGGTTTTGGTGAAACTCTAACCTACTCTTTGGTTCCCAGATAAACCATCCCATTGGGAATGGGTACCTTTTGTGCTATATGCAAAGATGTTGGGCCAGATGCTCAGCTGGTGTAAAATTGGCATAGTGCTATGCTGATTTATGCCAGCTGGGAATATGTCCCAGTCTTTTCAGAAAAGGAATGAAAACACTGGTCTACAATTTTTGAGACGTCGTCTGCTTCGGAGATAAAATGTGCTATTTAGTATGTATTTTGATGTGCTGTAGTCAAATATGACTATTAAAACTGGCTACTGTTTCTAAGATATTTTAAGTTTTTACGTTTTATGTCTATGTATATTGTGTAGATAGTTTTAATCATAAATTGTAAACCTAGGTCTTTTTCATGTGTTAATGGTTACTTTACATGATACTATTTCACCTGTCCTGTTTATGTAACACTTTAAAAATCAGCAAAGGGGTTATATAAACAAAATTTATTATGAAACAAAAGGCAAACTATTATGTACATAGTTTAGTCCTATTCAGTGTCTACTCGGCGCTTCTTGGCTTGTCTCTTGTATTCATTAAATGGAGCATCTCTTGTCACTGTCCAGCAATAGTCTGCAAGCATTGATGGGCTCCATTTGCCCTGATAGCGTTTCTCCATTGTTGCAATGTCCTGGTGAAATCACTCACCGTGCTCATCGCTCACTGCTCTGCAGTTCGGTGGGAAAAAAAATCTAGATGAGAATGCAAAAAATGTATCTTTAGTGACATGTTACAACCAAGGCTTTTGTATGCCTTGAGGAGGTTTTCCACCAACAACCTGTAGTTGTCTGCCTTGTTGCTTCTGAGAATTTATTGCCACTAACTGGAAGGCTTTCCATGCCTTTTTTTTTTCCTTGCCACGCAGTGCATGGTCAAATGCATCATCTCGAAGTTCACGAATCTCAGGACCAACAAAGACACCTTCCTTTATCTTAGCTTCACTTAACCGTGGAAAATTTCCACGGAGTTACTCGAAAGCTGCTTGTGTTTTGTCAATGGCCTTGACAAAGTTCTTCATCAGACCCAGCTTGATGTGTAAGGGTGGTAACAAAATCTTCCTTGATTCAACAAGTGGTGGATGCTGAACACTTTTCCTCCCAGGCTCCAATGACTGTCGGAGTGGCCAGTCTTTCTTGATATAGTGGGAATCTCTTGCACAACTATCCCATTCGCAGAGAAAACAGCAGTACTTTGGGTATCCAGTCTGCAGACCAAGCAAGAGAGCAACAACCTTCAAATCGCCACAGAGCTGCCACTGATGTTGGTCATAGTTTATGCACCTCAAAAGCTGTTTCATGTTGTCATAGGTTTCCTTCATATGGACTGCATGACCAACTGAAACTGATGGCAAAACATTGCCATTATGCAGTAAAACAGCTTTAAGACTCGTCTTCAATGACTCAATGAACAGTCTCCACTCATCTGGATCATGAACGATGTTGAGGGCTGCCATCACACCATCGATGTTGTTGCAGGCTACAAGATCACCTTCCATGAAGAATGGGACAAGATCCTTTTGACAGTCACGGAACATGGAAACCCTAACATCACCTGCCAGGAGATTCCACTGCTGTAGTCTGGAGCCCAAAAGCTCTGCCTTACTCTTGGGTAGTTCCAAATACCTGACAAGGTCATTCAGTTCACCTTGTGTTATGAGGTGTGGTTCAGAGGAGGAGGATGGGAGAAAATGTGGGTCCTGTGACATTGATGGTTCAGGACCTGAAGTTTCATCCTCTTCCTCTTCCTCGTCTGACTCAAGT
Source organism: Macrochelys suwanniensis (assembly GCA_033296515.1). Classification (NCBI taxonomy): domain Eukaryota; kingdom Metazoa; phylum Chordata; order Testudines; family Chelydridae; genus Macrochelys; species Macrochelys suwanniensis. The sequence continues at coordinate 86,449,116 of CM065782.1, read as the reverse complement.
GAGAATGATTCTGGTGCATCAGGAACCGGCAGTCCTTCTCAGTGGGGTACTGGGCATATAGCTGATGGAATGTTTGGATAATGCACAGTCCACTTTTTCTTCTTTGACACACCTTTCCCTACTGGAGGCACCATGCAGAAGTAACAATTGCTGGTATGATCTGTTGGCTCTCTCCAAATCATTGGCACTGCAAAAGGCATAGATTTCCTTTTCCTGTTCAACCACTGGCAAAGATTTGTTGCACAAGTGTTGCAGCATATGTTTGGGGCCCACCTCTTGTCCTGATCTCCAATTTTGCAGCCAAAATAAAGGTGATAGGCTTTCTTAACCATAGTGGTTATACTGCGCTTTTGTGACGCAAAACTCACTTCACCACAAACATAGCAGAAGTTATCTGCACTGTTCACACAAGTACGAGGCATCTCTGCTCACTTTGGCTAAACAGAAATGTGTCCCTTTGCAAAATCAAACACTGACAAATGAGAGCACAACACTATGATTTCTAGAGCTGATATAGGGCAATTTGTTCAGCAGAGTGTAAGCTTCATTATGATTGCATCATCCATGACTTCTAGGAATAACATGATGCAATTCATATCAAGTATGACACGATACCAGCTTCAGATTGCATCATTCATTGTTTTGCCTAAAAAGCAAGTACTGTCCAAACCCAGTCATAGATTTAGCCATAGATCCCATCAAAGATGTATTTTAGTCATTTCTGGTTTAAAGTGAGATCCCTTCCCTTTAACTTGCTTATCCTCTGCCACTCCCAAGTCAAGGGTCATATATACTGACCCAATAGCATGTCTTGAAAACTAGAGCTAATCAACAATTTTAATCATCATTTTCGTTCTCAGTGACCCAGAACTAGTAAAGTTTGACTACATTTATTTCAGAAGCATTTTGGCTGTAGAGCAGTGAAATTGATCCAAAGAGGGGTTCATCCTTTTTGGTGGGTAACTATTGCTCAGAAAATAGATTTCATACAACACAGATTCATAGGGTGAAGTCCTGGCCCCACTTAACTCAGTGGGAGTTTTACCATTGACTTCAGAGCCAGAATTTCATCCGGAGATCATAGTAATAGGGGACTATAGTGATCATCTAGTGTGACTTCCTGCATAAGATACAAGCTATAGAAGCTGAAAAATCTGCAAGAAAGACACACATGCAAGAAAAATTTAAACTGGCTGAGGATTTGGATATAAAATGTCACCAGTGATTCATTGTACATCAAGGGGGAAGGGGAATAAAAAACCAGTATTTGAAGAAGGAAATTGTTTCCTTTAAAGCAGTTTAAAAAAAAAATTAGTGTACTTCACTGAGAATTTCCAGACAGCACATGTAAAAGTGTCTGGAAAGAATAAAAAGCAGCAACTTCAGGCACTGGTTAGACCTCCCCCTCTCCTTTCATTCCCTGGCACCATACTTCACTTTAGACTTTTTTCCTTGGAGCTTTGCTTTGTGGTCAGGACTACCATTTTTATTAGGTTTTGTGCAATGTTAAACTAAGCATTTATAAGAAAAGTGAGCCCAGCTATATTGCATGAGGACAGAATCTGGCACCCTTCTCTGTCACACGATGCCTTACTCCTCTAGCAGTCCCACTGAAATCAGCAGGATGACTCAGTAAGGTGCTACTAGCTGGAGTAAAGGTATCAGAAGCAGGCTCTTGGGGATAAGCAAAAGATGGGACATTTTAGCCACCCAGTGTCCCATTTGCTGGTGTGATGTGCTGGATGTCCCCCAGCACAGATGGAATATCTTGATATTCTGTTACCACCAAGGGCAAATGCTCAGCTTAGGAAATGTTTGCAGCATATGGGGCATCCCACAAACACCTCCCCACAGATAGGAGTGGCTCCTCCTGGGGGGTCTTCACATGCCTTGCTGGAGGCTGAAGGACCCTTTTGCTCCTCTCGGCTCCAAAGGCACCACTCCTATGTAGGCACCAACCTGGCAAATTTGTCTGACAGCCAGGTGCTCACAGACAGAGTGGCTTTGAGAAGAGCCATTATGGAAGAAATGACTTGAAAATGCTGCTAGTTAATCCCCACCCGAAGCCATAACCCTCCAACAAAAGAAACCACAATTGCACCAGGGGGAGGGCAAGCCAGGGAGCAAATGAAGATAGATCCTATAGAGATTCTGAGGCCTGAATTGGCCATGGAGACTGCACTGCTCTTAACACTTTAGAGTGATCCCTTCAGGGCAGGGGTGGTGATAGGGCAGCTTCCTCTGCCACTGCCTTGGTTGTACTTACTCTGTGGCTAGTGGACTTTGGTCTCCGTGGTTGTGATTCTAGAGCCTTTCAACAGCACAAAACTCAGCTGAAAAGGACAGCAGGGAAAGCTGTTGGTTTCATGCAGCTATTCTTAGGGAAGAAGCAGAGGCCACAAAATGGAAGGAAGAGAGGCAGATAAGATCCAGAGCCTGGACTGGTGCTATGTAGATGGATTAGACAGAGGATTGCTCTTCTGTGGAATGCTTGGGGTCAGCTGTTCTTTAAAGGTATTGTAAGGAAGTACTGATAGGCTGGGGGAGGGCTTTCACTTACATAGGGGAGCTCTGCCTGGAAAGCAGGACAAGATTTTTACACAGGAAATGTATTCCTGGACAGCTCTCTTCCTTTGCCCACCAGATGTCAGATCCTCTGCAATTAGACACTTTCTGTATTGCACCTGTCGCCTGACAGAAATCAGATGTTTAACTGTTTGTCAACTGTTAATCCAGTAGGATGGAAAAAGGGAGATGTTAATAGGACAGCTTCCTCCTCTGGAGAGAGGCAAGGACCATAATTGCCTCTCTCCCTGGGATGTTTACAAAGCTTAATGAATTAATCTTTACAAGGGCTCTATTGGTGCAGAGTGACATGTGAGTGCTGAGTTATACCCCCTGTGCTTTAGCTAGGAGGATGAAAGCCATGTGTCCGTCTGTCTGGGAGTGGGGGATGCACTAAGACATGAGCAGGGAGATGTAAATTGCATTTCTTTGAGCCAAAGAGGTCCTGATCTTCCCCTCCCTCCTGCCTGCAGGAGAGCATTTATCCAGGAGAGGTCAGGTGGTGGTAGTTTTGGGGGCAGGGTGAAAGCTGAGAGGATGCACACATTGGTGCCCTCCATCTAGCCAGCATTGCCCACTTCCCTAGTAGGGTGGATTGCATCTGCTCTCCTCTGCTGCAGCCTCCTTCCCAGGTGAATTACCAACCAACCATGGGCCAGGGTGTACATGACAAACTGGTTTACACCTCAGCTGAATCTGTCCCTCTGTCATTCTCCATGAGAACTTTCCCAGCATAAGTATCCAAGTGGACCAAAAGGGAATTCAGCACTAATCAATAGTAAATCAGCCCTTAAACCCCAGGAAATACAGGGCTTTGCAGTGCAGCTGCTCTTACTGCTGTGGGACCCTCTGCTATGTGAGCTACACACCATGAAAGACCAGAGGTAAAGAGACTGTTTGTAAGAACAATCCAGCTCTGTGAAGTTGGTTGCACTATTTAACTGCTCATGTTCAGGTTGACCAGATATTCTGTTTTTAAAGGGACAGTCCTGTATCCAAGTCCTCCTGCAGGTATCCTGACTCTTCCTTAAAAACAGGCATATTGCCCTGTATTTTCTTTTTTTCTTTTGGGTCTCCTCCTCTACATCAGTACTGGTGGGCCCTAATGGTGGGGCATCCAACAATGGGGATGAGTATGCAAGGCTGGTGGCAGGTCTCTTTATGTGCTTCCCCTCTGCTCTCACTGCTTTGCCCCTTCACTCCCCAGCCCCACTGCTCCTCCATACCCCCTCCCCCCAGCAGGGTGCATCCTGTCCCACTCCCAGCACTGTGCAGAGAACCAGCACCTGGTCAGCACACTCAGCTCAGCAGCAGCCTGGCCGGCAGGCTCCTTCCTTCCCCCCACTACCTCTGACTGGGCCAGTGCCCCTGGAAAGCCCAAGACCCTTCAGCCCGGGGTGCTGGCCAGAAGGAGCCAAGCCCTGCACGGGGAAGCCTCTCCACCCCTCAGCCAAACTCTGGAGTGGCAAGGGGGGAGGGACAGCACCAAACCTGTAGCGCCACAGCAGCCCCTGGGACAGGCGCTTAGCACTCTTTGCAACCCTGGGTCCTGTCCCCAGGGAGTGCAGGGCTGCTCTGTCCCCTAGGCACCCTCCTCTACTGAGCCACCTCTCTGGCTGGGTTCGCTGACCCCCTGCAGTCAGGTTCCCTGGGCCCCGATGCACAATGCATCAATAGGGCATAACCCCTGCCTGCACTGTAGGAGGGGCTGGAGGGGAGGGACAACAGGAAGCAGCTGGGTTATGTCCCTGGCCAGCAGCAGCTTGGAGGTGTTGGCTGCCTTTTGACACACTGCGGGCAGGAAGGGACAAGCTGCTTCCAGCCTCGTGGGGGGAGGAGAAGGGAGATAAACTCTGCACAGACAGGTTACAGTGTAGTAGCCGTGTTAGTCTGTGTCAGCAAAAAGAAAATAAGAGAGAAATACTTGTGGCACCTTTAGAGACTAACAAATTTATTTCAGCATAAGCTTTCGTGGTTAGAACCCACTTCATCGGATGCACAGACACAGGCCAGGTCACCCCTCTGCTTCCTTCTTTCTTCTCCTCCTCCTCCCCCTGCAGCAGAAAGCAGCCCCTGTCCTTTCCTTCCCACACAGTGCTGAAAGGCTGCTGGCCACATTCTGGTGTGAACCCTGGCAGAAATCTGAGGGGGGCATGTGACCTTGCAGGTACCAGGAGAGGCAGGTCCATCTTGGGGGCCCAGCCAGGCCTGGAGGGTGCAGAGCACTGGGCAGGGAGGGTCAGGTGTCAGTCGGTTGGTTGGTCACCCCTGCCCTCCCACCCCCATGTGTGAGAGAGGTGAATGGGAGTGTGTGTGTCACTCCTCCTCATGGGGTGGGGGTAGGGGTGTATGTGTCATCCTTCCCCATGTGAACCCTAAAGCCTCAAAGATAAGAAGGTAAATAAAAAGAATCCAACTATGCAGTATTTCTTTAACAGGGGCTCCGTCAACTTGATGTTAATTTAAAGGTTTGTACAATTGATTGCCATTGAACTCACTTGAATATGAGTAATTTTACCAGGTGTTCTGTATTCAGCATAGGGAAATATGGTCACCCTACTCATGCACTACAGTGAGAGTCATGTGTCCGCGTGCCTGAAAGTTGTCTGTGATTCCTAGCTTAGCATCATCCAGTCGTCAGTGGTTGCAATGGATTGTGCCTCTCCCCCATCCCATGCTGTGTAATGTAACTATTCTACATCCCCCCCCCCACCCCCCACTCAGTAGGGAGAGTCAAATCTGCTTTTCTTTACACAGGGTTAGGAGTAGCCTGGCCTGCTTTCCCTTCAGGGAATTACAATGTACTTAACTTTGTCTGAATCTGTGTAGTTTTTACATACACAGAGGGAGACTTTATCTACTCAACCATGGGGGGACATGGGAGATTTTTAAGAGGCAATTAATTTCAATGGGATTTGGGTGTTTAACTCCCTTAGGTGCCTTTGAAAATCCTAGCCTGGATATAATCCTCATGATCTTTTATCTATAATGCTTCATCCTGCCAGATAGTGTGTAAACCACATGGCTTTCTTGTCTATCTAAACAGAGATCACTTCACTGACTGTTGAAATGAAGCCACTTTAGGGGCAGAAAGCAATGTGAATATAGAGTCAGAGCTTCTGATTTTTTTAATGCCTGAAGGGACCACTGGTCATCTAGTCTAAGGTCTGTAACAGGCCATAGAACCGCACCTGGTATCTTCTGCAGGTAGCCTAACAATTTATGGCTGAACGAGAGGATTTTTTTTTTTAATTCCTCCAGCCTTGATGTAAAGACTCTAAGTCATGGAGACTCCACTGTGTCCTTGGCAATCTGTTTCTAGTTATAAAATATCAAACAAAACAGCCCCATATGTCTTTCATTCCTCAGCCGAGCAAAAGGTCTTTTGTCAGCCTGCTTTGGGCTATGAAACTGCTTTCATGGGTGAAGGATATAGCAGCTGCCCCCTGGAAATCTGATATCCCATCTTCCTCCCCCCCCCCCCCCCCCCCAAAAAAAAAAAAATCTGATTCCTGGTTGCATCAGGGAGGTTGGGAGCGGGGATTCTGTTCAGGAACCTGTTGCTTGAACACCCAGGTTCAGACAGCAGCACTCAGTAAAGGAAGCAACTGTTAAAATCAAGAGCAAAAAAAAAGATCAAGGACAGGCCCCTTTCTATGTGTCTCGATGACATGGGGGGGCTCACTTTGAAGATGTCCATTGTGATAGGTCTGAATTCTACCATGAGGCAAGGCTGTTTTCTCAAAGCCATTGGATTTTCAGAACTGTCCAGCTGTAAGACATTTAGGCACCAAACTTTGAGGAAGCCAGTCACTTAACTCCTTCAGCATTGAATGCTCTGAGGGGGAAAATGGGACAGCTTCTCAATTGGTGTAAATCAGCATATGTCTAGGATCTGGCCAATTTACATGCAGCATACAGCTATCCTAGTAGTGCAGAAATTAGAGAGAATAAAGCCCAAGTAGCTGTCTAGTTGAAAGCAAGAGGAGATTTGCAGCTGGGGCCCAGGGTAGGATTCTTCCTCACAGTCTGTTCTCTAGGGCTTTATCTAGTCTAGTTTTAAGTCTCCAATGACATTCGTCCACCATTCACTTGACATTTTATCTCACAGCCTCCTACTCATCACTGTTAGGAAGTTTGCCCTGATATATAGTCTACATTTTGATTTCTTAATGACATCCTGTAGACTTGTGATTTTTTTAATGCATTCTCTCTCCTTGGGGCGGCAGGGGTAGCTCAGTGGTTTGAGCATTAGCCTGCTGAACCTAGGGTTGTGAGTTCAATCCTTGAGGGGGCTATTTAGGGATCTAGGGCAAAAATCTGTCAGAACAGTACTTGGTCCTGCTAGTGAAGGCAGGGGACTGGACTCTGACCTTTCAAGGCATATCTTCATATATTATATTAAAACCTCTTTCAAGTACTTGTGAACAGTTACCAGTATCATATTCTCCGTGCTTGCGGTTTGTTTAGCCAAGCAACTCGTGTCCTTAAAGTGGTGTTAAAATGTTGGAATGAGGCCCATATACACATTTTCTTTTCACACTACTGTCAATCCATTGACTTATCTGAATTTTTCCTGATATACTCACGTGTGAGAAGGGAATCAGGTTAATTAAATCCATTGCTTAATCCAGGGATCAGCAACCTTTGGCCTGTGGCCCGCCAGGGTAAGCCCTCAGGCAGGCTGGGCCGGTTTGTTTACCTGATGCATCTGCAGGTTCAGCCGATCACAGCTCCCACTGGCCGCGGCTCGCCATTCCAGGCCAATGGGGGCTGCAGGAAGCACATCCCTTCGCTAGCGCCACTTCCCGCAGCCCCCATTGGCCTGGAACGGTGAGCCACGGCCAGTGGGAGCTGTGATCGGCTGAACCTGTAGATGCAGCAGGTAAACAAACCGGCCCGCCCAAGGGCTTACCCTGGCGGGCCATGGGCCAAAGGTTGCTGATCCCTGGATTAATCCTTAGTTCTCAAGTAAAAGTTTCAGGTGTCCAAGCAATTTAGGAACCAACATCCCATTTTAAAAGTGATTTAGGCACTTAGTCTGTTTTTACTAAATTCAATGGAATTTAAGCTCCTAAATGACATTGGCCCTTTTGAAAATGTTGCCCCTTCTAAACACAAAATTGCACTCATTTAACTAAATTTATTTTAAAAATACCCCTTTTGTTAAAGGGGTTCAAGCCCCTCTGTGGACACTCTTCTGTCAGATATAAGACAGATTTAAATGTATTAAAGGGTGCCCAGGCAGCAATTTTGCACCAGTTTAACTAAATAAACTGTTAAGCCGGTTCTAGTTAAATTAGTGTAGTTTTGTGTGTAAATGATTTAGGAACTGCAAAGGTTTTAGGGACAAACAAAGAAAAAAACTATCCCCAGGTCCAGGCTTTACCCTGAGTTTAGTTCATGCTGGGAGAGGATTGTAGGAGTTTAGTCTTTGCTGTGTGAGTACCCTTACAGGCTAGACGTGATCAATAAAGCTCATAGTCATGTACCTTAATGTCAAGTCTCACTGCTTTGAATTTAAGATTTACCAAAATAACATAAGGCCTAGGTGTTATGTCCCATGTGAACTGCTGAGGTCATTCACAAAGCCTCTCCAGAGCATGCTATGCCAACCCCCTGCCAGCCACTGAAAGGGATATTTAGATTTATTTTTAATCTCGTTTACTTCAAAATGCATCATAGTTACATGTTGCAAAACTCCTTGAATGTGCCTTTGAAATGGAGAGCATCCTATGTTGTGGCAGCAGTACCCTGCTATTGATGTGGGTAACAGTAGGCATGCAGTGATCTGAACGGCATGAACAGGGAAGAGAGCAGAGTGTGGGTGTCACAGGCTGACAAGTGGCTGAATTTATAGGTCTGCTAGCACTGCTCATAATTCCTGGTGGTTTTCAGAAAGAGGACGTTCTTTCTAACGAAGGGGAATACAAATTGACAGCAAAGCTCTGGAGCTTCCTGCGGAGACCTGGAAATATTTATTTGCAGGGTGTGTGAGGCTTTGCTGGGTTGGATTAGCTCGGGATCTAACATTCTGGGGGTGAGTGGGTGGGCTGGCATTTGTGATTCAAAGGGGGCTGCTCTCTCTCCTCCCTCCCCTTCCCCTGTCTGGGCTGTTGTCAGGTTGGGACAGAGGGATGTGGAAAAGCTTGGTGAAGGTGAAATGGAAATTGCAGCAGAGAAGTGAGCAAGCCACCAATCAGCTGTGTAAATGGTAGTTCCTTGACACCATTTACTGACTGGGGTGGGGCAGAGGGGAAGCTGTGAAAGTTCCTCTCCTCTGTCTTTATCTGCTTTGCAATTTGAAGTCAGCCATGAATTCAGACCCGAATTTCACTCTCACATGGACCTGCTATCATGCACATGCTCACGCTCGCTCGCTCAGTGTGTCCCTCTCTCTCCACTCCATGGCTCACAACGTTCTTCCACAGCAGCCAGGGTAAATAATCCACCCTGCCAGTTACTATAGGGGTATATAGAAGAAGGGCAGAGAAACAGACTTGCTTCCAGTGTTAGGCGAACAGCATAACTGTTTCCTGGAAGATGGCATGAGTTGATTAAAAGGCTGCTTGATGGCTTGTTTGTTTTTATGGGCATGTAACTTTCGGTACAGTGTACCAACCTCAACTCTGCTGCAGTCTCATCTATCTGATCCTTTCTCTATTATATGGCTTATGTAAGAAAACAAGCTGCACTGTCAACAATTATGTTTGCATTTAATAAAACGAGTAATTACCATGGTTATGATTAATTACAAGAAAATATGGAACATAAGGAAGCAGGAGATTTCCTTTTTCTTGTGCTGTTTCCCCAGACAAGCTGCTCAGTTCATGAGTTGCCATACACAAAGAGCAACCATATACAGTCATGTTAGAACCAGCGGTTCTCCAACTGTGTGGGTTGGGATGAGACTTACTTTTATGGGGTTGCCAGGGCCAGCGTTAGACTTGCAGGGGTCCGGGGATGAATCTGAAGCATGAGCCCTGCCGCCCGGGGCTGAAGCTAAAGCCCAAGGGCTTCAGCCTGGGGTGGCGGGGCTTGGGCTCCAGCCCACCCCCGCCCAGGCTCATGTAGTAATGTTTGTTGGCAGAAGAGGGTTGTGGCGCAATGAAGTTTGAGAACTGCTGTGATAGACCGACTGTGTTAGATAAAGGAAAAAGCCACTTACAAGAGAGAACAAAAATGAAGTCTCCACAAGAGAGCACGTGTATGTTTTGTCTGAGACAATCTGCACTGCACACAAACTCGCTGTTGGCCTGCTAAGACATCAAAATCATTAGAGATGTAAAGGTGCACTCCATGGACAACAAAGGCATAGTTTAGTTATGTTTATCTTGGGTACTTATAGCCCCCCATTACCATAGCATCTCATAGTCTGACATATTTATCCTCCCAACATCTCTGTGAGAGAGGGTAGTGCTATTACCAGCATCTTAAAAGCTGAGGGAAAGTGATTTGCCCAGAGTCATAGGACAACTCTGGCAGAGCAGGGACTTGAAGCTGAGCCTCACACGTCCGAAGCTAATGCCCTAAATGCTTAACCATTCTCCTTCTTAGGTTACAGTCACAAACTCCTATGGTCCTCCTCTCGACTTTACATTGGCAGCTGATAGCAGTTTCCCCAAATGCCCTGCAACCAGCAGTCTGTGTCCTGCTCTCATCCCACTCATGCTCTTAAAGGAGAAATAACCCATTCCACCATGACTGCCTTGAACACCAATTGTACGTTCATCTAACAGCCTAACAGAGCATTTGGGGTGGCAGGTGACAGTTTCTCCTCTGATCCAGTTTTCACCCTAACTCAATCTTGTTTGTTTCAATTGTGAATTCTCCTGTCATTTCCCCATCATGCCCATATATTTAAAATAAATCCCAAATCCAGCAGTGCTTGGGAGAAGCTCAGGTTAGCCATGAACATCCTCATGTCTCCTAGTGGCCAGACCTTGAGGGGGAGGTTAAAGGTGGGGGAGTCATACTTCTGGGGAGTCAGAGAGATGTTCTTTTCTAGGGGCCAAAGTCCGTACTGAGGTTTCACTCAGTTCTTATTGAGACAAAACTTTTGATTGAAGTTAATGGACTTTTGAGCAAAGCAAAACCTGAGTGAAGAATCCAGAATTTGTCTCCCTCTGTCTGTTTGTGAGGCATGACTAGGAACATTGGAGTGGCTGGGGTTCTGGCAGAACAGAGCAGAGGTAGATCTGAATCCAGGCATCCATCCAAGTGAAAGACTGCAAAATTGGCCTCTAGCATCAGGCTGTTTTGACCCAAGGGACAATGCATAAATATCTTTTTGGCTACATCTAAATGACGAGCTATTGGTGTGATTTCCCCACACACATGCAAGTACTCACGCTAGGTCTCATCAGGCTAGTCTGGCCCACATGCTCAGGGTTCAGCTGATCGCCATATTTGGGGTCGGGAAGGAATTTTCCTCCAGGGTAGATTGGCAGAGGCCCTGGAGGTTTTTCGCCTTCCTCTGCAGCACAGGGCATGGGTCACTTGCTGGAGGAGTCTCTGCATCTTGAAGTCTTTAAACCATGATTTGAGGACTTCAACAGCAGAGACATAGGTGAGAGGATTTTTCCAGGAGTGGGTGGGTGAGATTCTGTGGCCTGCATTGTGCAGGAGGTCAGAGTAGATGATCATAATGGTCCCTTCTGACCTCAGAGAGAGAGAGAGAGAGAGAGAGAGAGAGTGTGGCCGTGGCCATGTGTGGCCATAGTAGCACAGGCACTGACGGTGGCAGCACGGCTTAGCCGTGCCAAGTACAAATTCACCTGAAACCAGAAGGTACGTACTCAGCATGGCTAAGCTGTGCTGCTGCTGCCCCCACCTGTGCTGCCGTGGCTACATGGCTACTAACCCTCGCATTAGTTCCCTGAGAGTTAGCATGCATATGTGTACTAGAGTTGGGAATTACATACCTTGCTCGTAGTGTAGATGTAGCCTAATTGACATCATTGATTTGGAGAGAAGGGGCTGTCACAAGATGAGGATGGTGACGGATAGTGGCGCATTCATTGCTGAAGGGGTGATGCCTACATTTTCATGGAGAAGGAGGGATGAGGGATACACAAGGTTGGTTTTAAATGGTCTTTCTCAAGCTTTCCCCAGGAGATGTCAGCAGCTCTAGTACTTAAGGGTGTTTCCTTGCTTGTGATGCAGCAGGAGACATGAATATATAAACAGGTTAGAAAGCCTGGTCCATCCTCTGTGTGAATATGGAACTGAGATTCAGTGACTAGGCCTGTACCATCAAAGCCAAGGGGAGTTTTTTCCATTGACTTGAAATGGGAGCGGAATGGTGCATTATGACAATAGGATTATTGGTGGTGGTATGGCAGAATCTGTTTACAACATTCCTTCTCCATGAGACAGAGACAGAAAGACGAGTCCCTCCCAGAGCACCATGATAGGAGACTAAGGCCAGGGTCTACACTCCAGGGTGTGAAAAATCCCTGTGTAGACAGCTCTGTCAGCAGGACAGTGTCTCCTGCAGACATAGCTACCACCTCTCAAGGAGGTGGATTATCTACGCTGATGGGAGAAGCTCTCCCATCTGTGTAAGAGCATCTTCACTAAGTCTCTGGCAACACTAGCACTTTTGTCAGTATAAATTATGTTGTTCTGGGATGTGTGTGGGCGGGGGGGCCCCAGGCAAAACACTCCTCTGAGCCATATAAATTACACCGACAGAAGTGTTGGTTTGGACAGTGCTATGTCAGTGGGAGACGCTCTCCCGCTGACATAGCGATCACTGCTCATTGGGGGTGGTTTAATTCTGTCGACGGGAGAGTTCTCTCGCGTCAGCATCGAACAGCTACACGAGCAATTTTTACAGCAGCGCAACTGCATTGGTATAGCTATTCTGCTGTAAGCTCGCTAGTGCAGACATGGCTTAGAGTGGCGCAGTTGCTGCGTGAAGTCAATCCCTTTCTAATGTCACTAATGGTTGTACAGCTCTTTGAGTTCCTTAGAAGGTGCTATATACACTCTGTTCAAGAGGTGTTAATGGACCACTTTATCTTGAATGGTCCTTACCATATGTGCTAACTACTTATGCTAAACAATCTGTTCTACCTTGCATTTTGCTGTGATGCTGGGAGTATCTTTTCCAGACAGGAAAGCTCCATGGCTGGAAAGCTTGTCTCTCTCTCACCAACAGAAATTGGTCCAATGAAAGACATTACCTCACCCACCTTGTCTCTCTCAAAACTACTATGAAAGATCACTTAGAAACATCAGCTAATGCAGGATGTAACAACACTGCTTATGTAATGATACTACACAAAGAGAGAGAACACTGTGCTCCAGGGAATGCACTGGTTGCTAATCTTTTTCAGAGCACAATTCAGGGTTTTAATTTAAGCTGTTTGTTTTGATCCTGCCTCTCTTGGTGATAACGTGCACTATCTTAACAATTGAGAGCAGCAGATAAGCTACCTTTGCATCCCTGCTTGCACTTTGGCCATAGCTGAGGATCGGCCCCATGTAAAGATGTGCACTTTAGGTTAGAATTATTTTCAAGGGACAGTGAGTGCAGTGTTCTGCATATGATTTCACAGTTCATTACCGTGGCCATGATGGGCTACTGCAAGCTGAGGATGATGGCTACAGGTGTAGCGTTGTTGCTTAAGGAGAAACTTTGCTTAGCTGGCAGATAAAAAATTGTTAACTACTGCAGACAGTGCCCAGAGCTTTTTCACATGAAACAGCAGAACCTTAGTATCATACTGTATCAGATTAAAAAAAAATATTCCAAAACCTGCTACTTTAAAATGCAGGGACAACGCTGAGATTGCTTGGGTGCCAGCCAGAGAACTTTTTCTGTTTCAGGCGGTGTGTATTAAGATGGGTGCCAGAATTGTTTACGTAACCTTAACTTGTGAATTCCACAGCATTTATTTATTTATACAGATGTGTTCAGTGATGGTTTTTTTGTTTCAATTTATGCTTAGCAACCTCAACTGCAATTTAAAGATTTCTTTTGGAAGTATGACAGTAGAATGCCCACAGGCTTGTATTTGCACTGTAGCCTCATCACAAGGGGATATTATCTATAGACTTTGATTAAGATTACAGCGATATCCTGTTTGATCTGTAAAGGCTGGATGGTAAATGTACACTTCATGAAAACCCGGCTCAGCAATTTATTCTTCAAAACATTAAAACCTAAATATAAGAAATCAAAAGGAATTGGGTCCAGATTAAGGGTCTAGCTTCCTGCACATTACATTTTGCTAAAAAAAGATTTGTATATAAGAGCTGAATCCATGAAAACAGAAGTTTAAAAACTGACTAAATGATACAAGTCTAAGTAGATCTGAAAGAGCTTTTCGCATAGAATTAGTATTCGGGCTACAGTTTGGATCCCAGGCTTCAGCTTGTTGAAATCAAAACAGCTGAGATTTATTAACATACCATTCACTGATCACTTGTAGAGCGAGACTTTTGCTTGACGTCTCCCACATTTCAGAACAATGTTCTCGGTCTCCTCTTCCCTCAGTAGTTTTTAAAGTGAGAGTTTGTTTCCTAAAATCTTCTCTCCTGGGGCCTGATACTGATAGCACTGCTCAGCATAAGGGTGCTCACTCTACAGCTGGTCCCATTGGGTAGGGAGCAGTTGTGCAGTGCCATTCAGTGTGAGTATGGGTGGCAAATAATAATTTTTAGACACACAGGTGTTAGGCCTTCTATGGGACACCCTCCCAAAGGCTCTTTTGGACAATCCTTTCATCCATCTTTCACCAAGCTCTGAAACAGAAATAAAGAAGCCCCAATGTCTGGTTGTCTCTTTGCAGCATCTGCCATCGGACCAAATCCTGAGGTCCTTACTCAGGCAACCCCACCAATTAACTGAATGGGCCAATGGTGTGGTTTTCAGAGATGTTGAGAATGTGAAGTTCCCATTGAAGATTGCAGCTGCTTAGTATCTCTCTGGATTTTACCCTAGTCCCATGGGATTTGTGACTTCAGGGCTTCAAAGATTTGGCACCTAGAGTTTACTTTTATCAGTGAAGGAAGTCACCCCACTCTTGCTTTCACACTAGCAAGGTCACAGGGATTATTGGTGCAATAAAGTCACCCTTTAATGAGGGGGAAGAACTGGAGCTGGATACGACAAGGAAAGTTTTTTAACACAGTTGCTGATGGGATCTGTTCTAACATTTCAACACAGTCATGACTGAGAGAGAATAATTATGCAAGATGATAAATGAAACAATCTAGGAACACCAGTGCCAGCATACACTGCTTGGGAAATTCCAGCTCCAGAACAGATACTGTATTTTGATACCATGGGGATTGTGGATTTATAAATACCTAGAAAGATAGGTAGATAAGACTGAACTTAGGTGCTGCATGCTGATTTTGATTATTTACCTCCAGCAGGATAACACAAGTTAAAATTATATGCTATAAATAAGTGCCCCTGACCTGCGGCTGGGTCAGTTCACCATCTCTACACAGAACTGTAATCTCGGTAGAGATCTGACACTACCCTAGCATCTCTGCTGAGATCTTTTTGTAATGCTGTATTGACTAAGGCTTGTTGAAAATTTCCCATCACAACTGTTTATGACAGAAAATTGGATTTTCAACTAAACAAATTATTTTGTTAAAAGTGTCTAATCTTTGGTTTTGTTTTTTGTTTTTTTAAAAAAAACCCACACCAGAAAACTTAAATATTTGTTTGGACATGCTGCCACAGAGCCTTGTGGGAACAGTAATTCAGTTGCCCCATGTCCTTCCACGGCTCAGGTTCTCCAGCAAGACTACATCTCCCTTGATACACCATGGACAGGGCTCTTATTGTGGACTTCCTCCTTTCTCCAAGATGGGAGAACGTGGTGCGTCCTGGGAGATAGGCCGAGCTCCCAGCTTAGATTCCATTGACGAAAACAGGACTCTGAAGCACCCAAACTACAAATCCCATAAGGCATTGCAGCAGCATTTCTGAATCAAAATTTTGGTTTTTCAGCTGAAATTTGTTTTTTGACTGAAAGTTTATGGTATTTGATTTTTTGCCAAAAAAATCTAAATTTTTCCATGGAAAGTTTAGTAGAAACTGATTTGTTTTGTTTTCATCAACGTTTTCAGCTGACAAATTGACCATTTTCTGACCAGCTCTCCCATTTACATGTAAGTCAATGAGAACAGTGAATGAAGGGTAACTTTCAATGGTTAAGAAAGAGACAGCAGGAATAAAGAGAGACCGAAATAACATCACATAGCATGTTTTCCTTTTTGCTTGTTTGATTCAAAAGTGCATTTCATTGTGGTTCCTGGAGATTCCCTGATTGCTTAGATCATAGAAGATTAGGGTTGGAAGAGACCTCAGGAGGTCATCTAGTTCAACCCCCTGCTCAAAGCAGGACCAACCCCAACTAAATCATCCCAGCCTATGTCAAGCTGGGCCTTAAAAACCTCTAAGGATGGAGATTCTACCCTCCCTAGGTAACCCATTCCAGTCCTTCACCACCCTCCTAGTAAAACAGTGTTTCCTAATAGTCAACCTAGACCTCCCTGAGATGCTGTGGGCCAGATCCTCAGCTGGTATAAATTGTTGTTGCTCCATAAAATCTCTATGGCACTTCACTGATTTACACCACCTGAGAATCAGGCCATGTGCCTAATGCATACTTGTGTATAGTTGTGGTTTAGCCTGTGTACCTAGGCAGCCTACAGGAAGTTGGGAACAAAGTTTGTGTGTGGTTTTGTTTTTTTTTTTGTTTTTTTTTCACCTAATACTTCCTGCCCCTTTGATTCAATGGGCCACATCAATAATTTCAGTCTCAGCCAGCACACTAGAAAGCGTTCCTCCAATACTGTGTATTGGCAGGATTTTGTTTTAGTCCCATCCAGTTCTGTAACAGGAAGTGATGAAAATCTCAGGAGGTATTCAAAGTTGGCTGGAATAGCAACTGCCTAGAGATTTTGCCAGAAATCCTGTCTTAGGGCCTTTTCAGTCAATTTCTAGATCCAAGAGGTTTGGATCAGTTCAGATGAAGTGATAGGCAAACTTCAAATGGCTGAGAGGTCTGGTCAGAATGGATGCTTATCTACTTGTGTTCTCACAGAATAATTTTCTAGGATCAGGAGTGCCTTCTGAATGAGGGGGAGTGCTGAAAATGGCTTGATTACTTTTAACTATGGAAAGCTGTCTCCATCCCCTCCAAGATTTCTCATCCTCTTAAATAGTCCCAGTGAATCGGTTTGGAATTACTCAATGACATGGGCACTACAAAGACTAACAAAGTGTCCATTTTGAAGATTCAGTTTTCAGTGGTGCTATCGCTGTGCTGCTCAGTTTATACTACTGTGTGTGGTGGGGATCTACTAAAGGCTTCAAGCTTTTCATGAATGTTTGGCTATTTACAGCCAGCTCTGCAAGTTTTGTCCTGTATTGATTCTGCTGTTCACAGGAGAGACAGTGCTCTCTCTCTCTCTCTTCTCTCCCCCTTTTCAACGCAAGCCATACTCCGCTGACATTGTGCTTTGCATGCCCACACCTATAGCCATTTAAAATGACATAGATCGCATACAGCTCTGATTACTCTGGGCACTACAAAGGACATTGTGAAATCTTCATAAAGGCTTGATTTAGGGAATGCTTGATCTAGGTCAGCACAGAGAACCCAAGGTTAAGTGCTCCAGTGGTCCTTCTGCCCCAGCTTGGGTGCCAGTAGGGGAGAAGTTAATATCTGAAATGAAGTTAGAGCCCTTTCTTCTTTCACTAGCTCCTCCTAGATACATTGGTGGTCTTTTGTTGTTTTTTTTCCTTCAGGAGGGTGGGTAGAGAAGTTCTGATTTGCCGACGTTTCCTGAAACAGGTGCATGTGGACTCTGGTAATTACATGACATGAGAAAAGGCAAAAGGGGCTGGATACAACAGGGTGGACTGCTGCACGTGGAACTGCAGGGTTGTCTGAAATGCACCTGGAAAAAATAATTGCCAATTGCACTTTGCCATGGGCCTTCTCAGGATGACCTTAATAGATGGCAGCTTTCTTGGGTCCCCCCCACTCCCTACAAATCAGTCCTGATGACAACTTCTTGGTCAAAAAATCATTGCTGGCTACATTTACAATAATCTGTGCATGATTCAGAGAAACCTCCTTGTTCCATTTAGAAGAGTCTCCTCACCTTACTACAGTTATCAGGTGCAGTCTGGAAAATACCGTACAGATGCTGTTTTAGTTGGTAAGCAGAGGAAGGTTGTAGTGGCCTGAGGAGGGCGGGTGTTGCCTAGTGGTTAGATAAGCAGTCATGGGTTCCAATCTCTGTTCTGTCATTGATGTGCCATGTCACTGCCATGCTCTGACTCACGCCCCCATCTGAAAACTAGGGATAGTGAACATTAACCGATGGAGGATGAGGTGGGTGAGGCCTAGTTAATATTTCCGAGCCTTTTGCCATCCTTGGATAAATTAAATAATTCTGCTTTTGTTTCAACAGTCCATATCCCTCTTCTAGTCAATCTGGCAGTCTGGAGATAATACTGAATTACTAGCAAGTGTGTGGAGGGAAAGATGGATGGAGGAGGAACCAAGGCTCCTCCCACTTGCTTCCCTTCTCTGCTGGCTCCTCACCCACTTACCCCCCCGGGAGAAGCAGGTGAGCAGCCCCTGCTCTCCCACCTGTGGCTGGCAGCAAACCCAACACCTCAAATTGACTGGATCACTCTCATTTATTCACTCCCTTGCTTTTTCTCTCTGCTATGCCAACTGACACAAGTCCTGAAGTCTTCTGGGGCATTTGGCTCTGTAACCCTTTCCCTTCTTCTGCATCTTAGTTTCTCCTCCCCATCAGTTCCTTCTCATGACTAAAGCAGTATTCCTCCTCTTCAGCAAATGGCGGCCCCCCCCCCCCAACCTTTTGGGTCCCAGGACATTTATTATTACAGCTTTTGTTTGTTTAATAAAACAGTAATAATAATCAGAGCATAGCCTCAGGAGCCAAAAATAGGAAACCCAAGAGAGACTCAAAGCCTCGGGCTTGGCACGCCAGAACATTTTTAGGTGATTAAGACAAAAAAGGCATGTTAAAAAAACACCACCACAAAAAGAACCCCAATGACTTCTGAAAAGAAAAATGACAAACACTGTGTACAGTGATTACCATTCTTCATGTAAGTTCAAGCCCCAGGCAAAAATAGTATCATGTACAGGATGCTCTGTAGTATTGTTAGTGCTGAATCAAACTGGGAACGCTGCTGAGACATTCCAGGGCACAGAAACACACAGGCCCAGACTGCTGCTTGCAGGTCTGACCTTCCTCTTCTTTGCATGGATTGCAAAACAGAGGTCCTGACATCCATGATCACTAGTGTTCCCAGGGCGCTTATTGTAAACGTCAGGATGTTAACCCCACGTTTCTTCAGATATTGTATTCTGCCTCCTTGTTTTGCCCACCACCCGCTGCCACCGCTCACAGTACTCTTCTTTGCATACCAGTTTAAAACAGAAAGCTGTCTGGTGGCGCTGTGCGCTTTTGAACAGTGTCCAGGCTTCACTACATTGGTAGCTGCCCTTCCAGTGTAATTGTGGTGATTGCTGTGTACTGTGTGGACTGCATAGCAGTTTGTTCAACTTCATGCTTGCGCGTTGCAATCATGGTGTTGCCGTTGCCATGTAAACTTCAGATGCTATCATTATTGGCCAGGATCTTTGCAGGCAGGGCTGGTTGAGAATTCATCAGGGGGAAAGAAGAGGAGCAAGTTTCTCTACTCTACTCTGGGGCTGTGTGGGCCAGTTTGGCTCCTACATGCCTCGGGGTAGCTGGGAATTGAGGTCTGCCCTGGCTATAGCTCCTCCTGTCCCTAACATGTCCCCTGCCTTCAGTGGCTTACCCATGGCCTGCCTCTGCTTTGCTTCCAGCTAGGGTTGCCAACCTTCCAGGATTGTCCTGGAGTCTCCAGGAATTAAAGATTGATCTTTAATTAAAGATAATGTCACGTGATGAAACCTCCAGGAATTCATCCAACCAAAGTTGGTAACCCTACTTCTAGCCCATCCCAAAGTGCCACCTGTGGAGCTTCCCCTGTTCTCCACATGGTGGTGGTAGGGGGGCATACTCTGTGCCGGGAGGAAATCGGGGGGGGGTGGGGCACAGCTTGGGGCCTTGCTGCATAAAGTGTCTGTATGGCAGTGATTAATTCTCCCAGAATCTCTATAGGATGCAGAAAAGGGTGAAAATTTGAGGCTGTTTTTTGGCCATACTAGGTGTGTAATGGTCCCCATGTATGGCATGGCCCACTCTCATGCTGAGGGAGATCCAGACCACTGCCCAGGGTCCAGCCTGAGTATCCTATGGTCCTGGACCTCCTCTGCCCCCCCCACCCTTTCCCGTGAACAGCTGAATTGCATTAGGTTTTGCTGCAGGAGGCCCTATATGCCATGATGGAGCAGGATTTTCCCCTATGAATATAAAGACTTAACATCTGAGAGAGTCTTCAGTTTTCTGCTTGCTTATTAAACCACTGAGCATTGTTACTCTTTGATCAAATTGGCTCTAATTGCACTGGTGCTTTCTTCCAATCCGTAGTTAATAGATATGCCACGTAATAGGCCTGGGCTCAGTTGTAATGTCTTTCTGCAAATGTTTATGGTACACAAGAGTCCATATTTTGGCCATAGTATTGCATACTCCAGAGAACAGGATTTACAATACATGTGACTCTTAGCCTTGTCATGTGATGGGTCCAGTTGAAGCAATTCAGTCTCTTACCTGCTCTCCTGCATATTCTATCTTGGAGCCCAGATCCCCTGGCTCCTTGGGATATGAAGATGGATCAACAAAGACATTTCTTTTGCGATTTCCTCTTTAGCTCAGGATGTAACTACATGATGGGAGGGTGAATTCTTGGATGAGAGAACTCTCCTAGAGGAAGAAGGAAGATCTTTATAAGATGCTTGTAGGACAGGCATCAGCAACCTTCAGCACTGGGGGGCTGCAGGATGCGGTGCGGGCCAGGGGGTGTGCTGGCCGCCACATCCCGCAGCCCCCATTGGCTGGGGACTGCGAACCGCGGCCAGTGGGAGCCGCGATTGGCAGGACGCGGCAAGTAAACAAACCGGCCTGGCGCGCCAGGGAGCTTACCCTGGAGAGCAGCGTGCCAAAGGTTGCTGATGCCTGTTATAGGATGTAATAGGGACAGCCTATCCTAAATTCTCAATTACTGAGGGACAATCTACACTCATTGCTGTATTTGCTTTTCACAAGCAACTCTCCGTATAACCTTTTATGAGTGCTGTACCTGCATATTTGGATGCTAATTCTTTAAGGTTTATAAATTCAGTGATACAGTTAATTTGACATATTGCAGATTATGTACTATGTATTTTATAATGTTTAAACCAAATTTACTTTTAGATAACTTAAGCATTATACCCACGTGTACAAACACTCTTTCCTTAACCCGGGTATTAGATAATTTTAACATTCGCTTTAATAACAATTTTTAAATCTCTCCATTGCTAGAATTTTATAAAATGTCCTGTCTAGCTGCTCTGTACATTCCTCCCACTCCTTTCTTTCACAGGCTTCCTGGTTTTTATAGCATCAAATTTGTCACTTAAAAAGCATTTTAAATACCTCATTGCTTACATCTCTGCTTTCATTTTCTCTTGCTCTCCCCCTCTGTTTTTCCCATTCATGATCTTTTCTTTCTGTCCCTCATAATTCTTGGAACACCTTTTCCACTTCCATTCTTCTCACCAGTAACATGATCGTTGCTCTGAGTCTTGGTATTGCCTGGATTGGACTTTGAGCTCCTTGGGGCAGGGAGTGCACCTTATTCTAGGTTTTGCTAAGCTGTATGTCAGAGAATGAACAATTTTATGTGAAAACAACGAGGAGTCCGGTGGCACCTTAAAGACTAACAGATTTATTTGGGCATAAGCTTTCCTGGGTAAAAAACCCACTTCAGATGCATGGAGTGAAAATTACAGATACAGGCATAAATATATTGGCACATGAATTTATGGCACATGTGGATACAGACTAACATAGCTACCCCTCTGAATCTTATGTGCCATCCATAAAGTGAACAACGTGTGAAAATCTCTGTTTGGGACTCAATCCTGCTAACATACATTTACTTGAGAAATCCCATTAAACTCACGTGAGTAAAGTTATGTCCAGATCTGTTAGCAGGATCAGGGCCTTTGTTTGGCATTGGGCTACAGAGCTAGTTCACAACTCTGTTATATTGTGTGTAGCCAACAGTGAAAAGGGATTGCCCCAAAAGACACACTTTTGCTACCCAGGTAATCCTGCCTGTTGTGCACCTGCGCAGGCTCACCACTGCCCACATATGAGCAGGTGGCAATTTATTAGCGGGTAGCCTGCATTGACTTAAACATGAGCTTAGATACACCTGGTTGTGCATGGGGCTTGGGTTATCTAACCACGTCACTGCATTTTCTACCCTGCATCCAAACTCCATTGGAGACAGAATTGTGATTTAGTGGAAGGTGCTTGGTCTGTTCTAGGTAGAGCCTCTGTTTTCTGAGGATCAAATTACTCAGAGATGGGCTTGACTCTGAAATAAATCTGACAATATTTTCATCATATGCACATGGAAGAAATGAAGGAGGAAAGTGCAGACATTTCTGCATTTATTGTGAGACACATTGCTGGCCGAAGGTTAGTATTTGACTAGAACAAGGGAGGGAATTTTTAAAATGTCTAAGGGCTAGTCTACACTTACCCGCAGCGTCGGAGGTGTTGGATCGATCTTCTGGGTTCGATTTATTGCGTCTTGTCTAGACGCGATAAATCGAACCAGGAAGTGCTCCCCCGTCGACGCTTGTAATCCTGCTCTGCGAACGGAGCAGGCGGAGTTGACGGGGGAGCCTGCGCACCGCCGTGTGGACCAGGGGTAAGTACTTTAAAGTTCGAAATAAGATACTTTGACTTCAGCTACGTTATTCACGTAGCTGAAGTTGCGTATCTTACTTCGAACTTGTGGGCTAGTGTAGACCAGCCCTAAGTGACATAGGAGCACTTTCAATGGAACTTGTGCTCCTAAGTCATGTAGGTGCTTTTGAAATTCTCACCCCAAGTATTTGAGAGGCAACAATCTGTACCTGATGTCAATGTGGAGTTACAACCGGATACAGAAAGGATACAACTTTAGGACATAATGTTTTAAAGTTTAGTGGCATTTCTATCACAGGCCTTATCTACATGGGGGAATTGCCCCAGTTTCAACCATCCGTGTCCTGGCTACTACATTGCAACTTTGTCTGTCTACAGTAAGAAGCAATAAGTCACATTTTGCTCTGGTGCAACTTGACTTGGGTACACCAAAAGCTGCTCACTGACTACAGCACCTAGTGGGCACAAAGCCTCAGTCTGTTTCTCAAGCCTTTTCCCACTGCCAATTCTATTCTCTCTTCGGCTGCAGAGGCAATTGTTTGATTGAAAAGAATGGGAGACAGAGCCCATTATATATGATTTAAGTAGCACTGATGCTTCCGTAAATAGGAAAGCACACATGCATTCATGGGAAAAGATGAATGCAGAACCTTTCTCTCTAACTGGCTTGTAAACCTCTTTAGCTTGTATACATGGAAACTTGGAGTGGAAATAACTCAATTGTAGAACTAGTTGAAATTTTTCATTCATACATTTATTGTTAAGAAAAATGCCTATTTGGTCAAAATTCAATGATATTTTTTTCAGGTTTTGTCAATCCCAAAAGCCCCAAAAATGTTTAGGGGGGAAGGGGGGATATTTTTGACCAGCTCTACTAAATTGATGTAAGTAATTAGTTGTTTTAGTGCAAGTCTGTGTCCTAGACTCATTAAAAATGTAGAGCTCTAGAGGTAATCTAGTCCATTCCTTTACACTGAGGCAGGATTAAGTGTACCTAGACTATTCCTGACATGTATCTGTCTAACCTGTTCTTAAAAACCTCCAGTGCTGGGGATTCCATAAACTTCCTGGGCTGGGCACTCTTATTTTCAGTTAAAAGCATATTGCAATATAACTACAATAGTAGTGCCCACATACAGACTTGCACCAAAAGAACAGAATTGTGAATGATAACTGATTGGTGTAGGCAAGCCCTTTATAATTATTTGCAAGTGAGCTCTTTAAAAAGATCCACCATACAACTACAGGTGCAAATATTCCCTGCTACCCTGATCTAATTATCTGCATGCCCCATTGCTCCCTAGGGCATACTCAAAATTAATTCAGTGACAATTTAGGTTTGAAGGATAGAACAGTCCTGCCCTGTGCAATAGAAGCAATAAGTCCGGTGTTAGTTCATGACACTGGGTTAAAATCCTATTCATGCTGCTCCTGCTGATGCATTGCTTCTGCAAACTCCTCCTTTCCCTTTGCCCCCTTGCTGTCACCCCCAGCAGCACAATTCAGCTTGTTTGGCTAGCAGTGCCCAGGTGAGCAGGAGCAGCTCATTATCATAAGTGGCACTCAGTGTTATAGTTTTGTATTGAAGTGCCTGAATCACATTGAAAAGAGGTCGAAACACACTCAGCCCTGCCACATGAAAAGATTTTATAAATAGTTTTCCTTTTTCTTCCTAATGACAAGAACTTTTTATTCATGTTTTTTCTAAATGCTTTTTTAAAAAAACTTCTCTTCTGATATGAATCATTAGTGCTATATTTTGTAGCTACAGTTTCTGCTAGTCACCAATCATACACCTTTCTCTTTTATTGTAAAAGACATGCACATACACACAGCAATTAACGTGAAACCCAGCTGCTGTCCTGACAAACATTTTTCATCAATCTTCCCTAATTCTTTAATGTAAAACAAACAAAAAAACAGAAAAAGAAGAAAAGTGAAATCTGTTATTCTCCCTAGACCAGATCTCTTCACCTAGCACAGGGGTGGCCAACCTGAGCAGGAGCCAGAATTTACCACTGAACCTTGCCAAAGAGCCACAGTAATATGTCAGCAGCCCCTCATCCGCTACCCCCCTCCAGCCCTGAGGGCCTCCTACCCACCGGCAGCCCTGCCAATCAGCACCTCCCCGTGCCTCCTGCCTGCCGCAATCAGCTGTTTTGCAGTGCACAGGAGGCTCTGGTGGGGAGGAGCAAGGGCATGGCAGGCTTGGGGGAAGGGGCAGGGGGCTTGGGGGAAGGGGGGGAGTGATGGCAGAACCTGGGGCAGAGCAGGGGGTTGAGCAGTGAGCACCCTACAGCACATTGGAAAGTTTGCAGCTGTAGCTCCAGCCTCGGAGTCATCGCCTATGCAAGGAGCCGCATATTAACCTCTGAAGAGCTGTATGGGGCTCCGGAGCCACAGGTTGGCCACCCCTGACCTAGCACATACCTCTGGTTCTCCTGCCTTTTCCCATGCTATATCTCAATCGCTGATTAGCTGTTATGAAAAGTAGGCAGAAAGGCAACTGATTGCTTCAGATAAAAGCCTGAATTGACAATGTTTCAGGTGTAACGGGGACATCATCTAACTTGACAAAAGCAAAGCAATTCACAATCAGTTCCAGGAGGCAATGTGGTTCTTCCGCATAATAGACAAGTGGTGACTTGAACTAAATGTGCTGAAACTTCTACTTCCATCCAAACTTCACCTTGTAAGGCATGATGTAATTCACTGTCAGGCTAGTGGAAAGTTGAACACTTGATCTGTTGCTTTCAATGAGGTAGGTTTTCAACAATATGGGAAAAAGACAAAACAGAGGGGAGAATGAGGAAGCAAAGAAGCTGATAGAGAGATACGGAGCTTACATCAGGCTAGTTTCTAATACCTTTCCCCCCCACTCAGTAGTACCTTATTCCTTGAGCAGTTCCATTGAAATCACAGGGGAAGATACTATTCAGTCTATACAAAGTTTTAAAAACGTGCCCCCACCCACCCAAGAAGTGCCCCCAGCCCTGGAAGAGATTTGATTGTTGGTTCCGTCGGATGAAAACTACAGTTTGTGGGTCTTTGCAGCCATTATATTAAGCTGGAGGTGAGTAATAGAATGGTGCTTTTAGAAAGAACAGCTATCCTGGTGGGGACTTTGAGTGGTGAAGACACAACTGTTGCTCACGGCATATGCTCAGCATGGCAGCCCCACTTCATTTAATTTGTTGCCAGATTATTTCCCCTTAAAATTCAAACAACACTACTTATCCCCAGGAAGAGCAGCATATTAATAGCCAGCACTCTGTTTCCAACTCTGTTAGCCTTCACTAGGGCATAGTGTGTTCCCTTGCACGTCCAGTTAAACAACAAATATGCTTCCAGGAAACTTGTGGCTTTCGGTTGATCTCTCTTGGTAGTACAAACACTTGAGTAACACGGTCCAGCATTTCAGCCCAGACTTCCTTTTGCCTACTGCGGACTCACTTTCTTGGCTACCTGTCAGCCTTAAACAATTAGCTCAAGGTGGAGCAGAGCTGGGATCACACCAGGGCTGTAGGCCAGTAGTTTAAGGGGGAGCCAGGTGCACCTGATTTGGTGGAATTTCAGACTGATGAGAGAATGCTTGTGGTTAGTGGAGTCCCCAAGTATCTCTCCTGAAGGAAGTTCAGATTAAATTAGAATCCACTCATGTCTGGAAGTGGGGTTCTAAGAGATCTGACCAGTGCAGAAATACAAAGCTGTTAAAGTAGGATACGTTGCATAGGGTGCACTTCACTAATTCTACAGTCCATAGTTTAGTCTTCCCCCCCCTTATGACACTTGATTCTTATTTTGGATTTGGTTCTAGACTTGCAGCTATGACTGGAGGAGGAGGGATCATTACATAACGATGTGGAAAAGCTGCTCTTCTGGATAAAGCACATGACTGGGAAACAGGCAGCCTGGATCCTATTCCCCCTGGACACTCTCACATACTTCCTGTGTGAAGTCTCTGTGACTCAGATTCCCTATCTGTAAGAAGGGGATAATGATTCTGACCCACTTCACAGGGCAGCCATGGGGCTGAGTTCCTTAATGTCTGTAAAGTGCTTTGAAGATGTACAGCAGGCCTGCACAACTCGTAAAGCGGCGAGGGCCATATTACTCCAAAGAAAACAGCTGAGGGCCGAAACCCCCCAGCCCCGTGGAAACACCCCCCCCCCCCCAGTGCCACCCACCCAGCAGAAACAACCCCTCCTTGCCCTCTTCAGCCCCCCCCCAGGAGTCACTATATTACTGCACACAACAGTCAATCAATGCAATTGTAGATAAAGCTCTGCATTATGCATTTTTGCCGCACAGTGAGCCCACGCGGGCCACATGTTGTGCAGGCCTGATGTACAGTGAGATCTAAGTGCAAAGTATTAGTATGATCACTTATTATTTAGAGCTGGTTTAAAGCCAAGAACTTTTTTTGGGGTGGGGGGGGAAACAAATATTTTGGCCTAAAACATTGACTTTCTTTTGTTAAAAACAAAATCTGGAACATTTTGACAGCATCTTTTATTATTTATTAACTGGACCCCATCAAGGTTACCTAGGCCAAATACCCAGGTAAGGGTGGACAGACAGCGCGTATAAAGTAATGAGAGAAACCTTAGCTGCAAGTGATACAACGCCCTTAGCACACCAGTAAAACAGGTTCTAAAAGCTTACAAGATGCAACAGTGGATATGTCAGATAAGACCTCAGAGTCATCAGGTGGACAGGAAAGAGATTCAGGAAATCATATGTCATTGAGAGACATCTGCATTTGAATTGACTTGCAAAATATGGCCCATCCTCCCTACAGCTGTGCAAGCTACATGCTGCTCAACATATATATTTTTTTTTTATTTATTTTTATTAAAATGACAGTTTCATGTTGTGCTGGAGCTACAGCATCTTCCTAAATAGAGGGGCACTGCATGATTATTTAAAGGCTGCTTCATTGTAAAATGAACTGGAAGGATATACAGACCTCCGCACTATTCAGTAGCGGGTATCCGGTAGTTATACAGACTCTACTGTTAGGGGCTGAAGGATTAGATTCTATGTATGAAAATACCGTTTGCAATCATTTAGGTGCTCCAAGTGAAGCGTCCAGAGCTGGCTGAGATGCTTTGCCAATATTGTTATGAATAAAGGCAATGAGGTTAGTTTAACATTACTCCAGAGGTCACTTGATTCACAAGTATGTTGAGGAACCCTGGAAGTTTTACATATTTAAGCACAGATAATTGTGCATCTGAAAATTCAGTAAAAAGGGCAATATTTATTTTTCATTTGTTAGTCTCCTGTTAAATATGTTTGACAGCTCAAACTTTTCCTATCTATATCTCCTAGGGTTTTTTCTGCTGCTCATCACCAAAACACCTGCATACCAACCACTAAGTAGATTGGCAAAGAGAGATATCTAGTGGACTTCAGAGAATCTGTCCCAGTGGGCTAGTTTGCCTTTATTATATTCCCTGCTTTCAATTCTATTCAGCAGTATTGCAAGGAACCTACGAGCCTGCGTCCTGTCAGACATTAGCTTCAGCAAATTAGCATAAGGCTTGAGGTCTATGAACTTTGAACAGATAAACTTTGCACAGATACACAGCCCAACAGAAACCCCAAATACTGGAAAGCTGAAAATAGAGTGTTTAAGGGGAGTTTCTGACCACAGGAACAGGACCCAGCCTGAAGAGGTTCCTGGCAACTAACTGAGGTACATAACAGGTACATGAGCTACATCCACAAGCGGGCCATGGTAATGACTTGATGTATATGTTAAGATAATAATAAACTAACCTATAGGGAAGAATAGTTCAAAATTAGTAAGGTAAGGATATACAAATAAGGGAAATACCCCTACTGAATATGCATCACACACAGTGTTGTTAGCATACCCTATTATAAAAGTGGCATCGCAGCTTAGGGGCGGTAGGAGAAAGAGATGTAGTTCTTGGGAGGTGTCAGAATGATGGTCACAGGTGATGATGAGAGAGAGGATGGCTAACACTTCAGGTTGTTCTGCAAGGGATGGTGGGAGTATATGGATGTGCAGATGTACATTCTGTAGTATCTCTATCTACCTTACTGAGTTGGGGTGTTTGTGACTGTGCTAGATGTATTCATAAGCTATTTTTAATTGTAGAATAGTTCCTGTAGTGTGAGTGTTGCAACTGTGCACATCGGGGTTCCCAACTATATAATCATTTGAATAACACTGGGCCTGATATTGGGACAAGAACCTGTTACTCCTCAAAGAAATAACTGGAGATTCTTACGTAATCCATATAATTAATTTGTAATCTAAAGATCGGGCTATACTACCGAACCTGTTTTCAGGTCCCTCAGTCACAAACACACCCAGGCTCTTTCCTTTCTACCACATGTATATTTAATCACCAGTTTCAATTCATACCAGAGCATACCCCATGTGCCACACAACTTCTCTCCCAGCTTCCCCCTCTGAGTGTGCCTCATGATTTCCTGTTGTTCCCAGATATATATCTACCCAGTTACTGACCCAATTGTCTCATGAGCCCATCAGTTGACACCAAATGTCAGGAATCTCCATTAGGAACTTGCTGACTGACTCCAGTCAAGACTTTAGCCTCTTCTGTGCTGCAGCAACTTCAGTGACCAGGGTGCTACAGCAGCTAACCCTTCCTCACAGAATCTTTTGTTCTTCACCCTTCCTTTGTTGTGGGTGCTCGGGGAGCAGAAACCATGCAATGGGCCCTTAGTGACCAAGGAATAGTGAGACTTAGAATGAAATTTGTTAGAATAACGCTGGGATGAAAATATATATATAATGAGTAAACACCACATTTGTAGAAACCTGGTTTGGCTCCTGAGGAATCCACAACCAGTAGAAAGGACTGAATTTGCAACAAATGATTCAACTAGTTCTAATCTCCGCCCTCACTGATAAAAGCACATTGCACTAAGTGTCCGTGTTAGCCAGAATAGAGCATCATCCTCGAATTATTTTCAAAGGAAGACATGAAGGTATTGGAGATGCAGGACCTGTTCGTGCTCTCTCACATTGGCACAAATCAGAAGTAACTCCAACAAAGTCAGTGGACTTGTGTAACAATACTGCCTCTGGTGGGACACAACTGAGAGTATCAATTCAGGACAAATTGCTTAGAGCAGGGGAGTTACAGCCCAAGGCTGGGTTTCCTTTACTATTAAGGCACGCCAAACAGAGAGGACTTCGGTCTCAACCCACTGGCTAACCAGAAGTCATAAAAGCAATTCCCTTAGACACTCCAGTTTCCCAGTATCACCACCAGTGCCACTCGTTATGGGGACAAATGGTTAAGTAAACCAATACTCCAGTAAAGAAGAAGGGTTCTCCCAATCCCAAAGGACCAAGCTCCAGACCCAGATCAATATACAAGTCAGATTTTACCTACAAATCACGCTGTTGCCAATCCTTCAGATGTATAGATGAGAGCTAGAATTGGTTAAATGGAATCAATTACATACAGTAATGGTAAAGTTCTTGGTTCAGGCTTGTAGTAGTGATGGAATAAACTGCAGGTTCAAATCAAGTCTCTGGAGTACATCCACAGCTTGGATGGGTCATTCAGTCCTTTGTTCAGAGCTTCAGTGTAGCAAAGTTCCTCCGGTAAGAAGCAGGATTGAAGACAAATTGGAGGGGTTTCCAGGGCCTTTTATATTCTCTGCCCTGTGGAAGGACACTCCTTTGTTCTTACTGTGGAAAATGACAGCAGCAAGATGGAGTTTGGAGTCACATTGGCAAGTCACATGTCCATGCATGACTCAGTTCTTTACAGGCTGACACCATTGTTTACATGTTAGTTTGAACATTCCCAGGAAAGCTCAGATGTAGATTGGCATCTCCCAAAGTTCATGGTCAGTTAAGTGTTTCTTGATTGGGCACTTACTGAGAATAGTCCTTTCTCAAGAAGCTGACCAAATGCTTCACTGAGGCTACTTGTATCTCAATGTGTTTTGATTCTAAGTATGTAGGCCTTCATAACTTCAACTACAAAAATGATACACACACACAGATGGAATAATCATAACCAGCAAATCATAATCTTTTAATAGGCACCTCACACAACAACCTTTGTACAATATTTGTGGCAAATATATAACAGTGGTTGCAACAATGATCTATACAGTCACAGTTTATGTCAATAATGTCACAACTTTCACTGGTATCAGATTGGTGTGAGACGAGAATCCCTCCCGAAGAGATGGGTGATTAACTTTTTTCATTGGAAGAGGTTCTCAAAGGCAGGGTAGGATACCACTGAGGAAATGCTGTGCTGCAGCTGGGGAAGGGTATTTTAAACAAATTGTGTGTGGTAAGTCTTCATGACTCCTTTGCTTTTGGCAAACTCCCACAGGCTATTATCTGTTACTTCAGTAGTTTTCAAACGTTTTAGGCTGTGTACCCCCTTTCCAAATAATGTCTACTGTGTACCCCCATCTGAGATAGGCAGAGGCGATGTGCATGTGTGTGTGTGTGTGTGTGTGTGTGTGCGCACGCGCACACACACACACACATGCCTATAAATATATATTCCATTTGGGAATTGGGAATGTTTTCCCAGTATAAATAGCTTTAACAATGGGAGTAGAGACTATGTGAAACTATTCCAGAACTGCATAAGTTAGAATCTAGCAGAAGAAAATGACAAATCTCATCCTGAGAACTTTCCCCACACATAATGAAGGGGGGGAGGGAGGGGGCGAAGGCCAAAATGAGAAATGATTAGTTTCAAGTGACAGTGGAGGCTGTTTGGCTTTGGGTTTTGGAAGCCATTTTAGCACTTATCTGCCTTTCTCCTAAGGTGTCTGTAATGGTGTCCTGGACACATGCAACTTATATATTTCTCATATATCGGTCTTTTGTCATGCCTCTCACTTCTGAGCTTACAGTGAGGCACGTATGCCAGAAGGCCAGCACCATGAAAAACATGGAATTTTGAACTTTAGGAGTAGACATGAGAGCTAGAGCAGCTCCAGAAGCTTCTGATGGTAGGTCTTCATGTCCCCTTTGCTTTTTGGCAAGCTCCCACAGACAATTATCTTACTTCAGTGGCTTTCAAACGTTTTAGGCTGTGTACCCCTTTCCAAATAATGTCTACTGTGTACCCCCATATGAGATAGGCAGAGGCGAAGCGTGCCCCCTCCCCAGATTTCAGCTTTCCATTTAGCAACAGCTCTAGAGATTTTCAACTGTGGGGTGCACCCTTGCCCCCAGCGGGGAGCGGAGGAATTTTTTTGGGGGAGTGGCGATGCCAGGCAGCTCAGAGAGGGAGCGCCACCTCCACCCCCTGACTCACTTCAGCAGGCCACCTTGCCTGCCTGGGTTGTGGGGGGAGGGGGCGGGGGCACAACCAAAAATTATAACTCAATTTTGCTGAGACACTTTCCCTCCTGAATGTTCCTCCACACCCCCGATGGGGACACGCACCATGGTTTGAAAACGTCTGTACTAAATAAAATTACGTTGTCTACCATTACAGCACTTTTCTCCCCTGACGAGAGCTCACGTACCCCAGTTTGAAAACCACTGTCTTACTTGAATCTGACATAGTTAATTTGAGAGATCAAGACTGGAATTTCCCATCATCTCTTGCGGCCCAATCCAACTCCTTTGAAATTCGGTGGAATTTTGATCCAATCCAATTCCTTTGGACCTAATCTGTACTCCCTGAAACTATAAAGTGGACAAGTGAGAACTCAACCCCTCTACAGCACAGTCCAGACTTGCTTTCTGTTCCCTAAGCTTGGACTCCACTTGCTTTGAAATTATTAATAAGCCCGAGAAGCATTTTGAGTCATGTGTTGCAACCAACCAACCCAGGGATCTGTCTTTGCTTCAAAAATCCATTCTCCAGTATCGCCACCGTCGCTAGCTCTTTAACTGCTTTAGGCTTATCTGACGGGCACGCATCACTCAAACTGAAAATAGGGATCAGCAAACATTTTAGTAATCAAATGTCAACCTGGTGCATATTCACTCGTAAAAACTTTGTTAACATGGCAATAAGAATGCAGGTATTTAGTGCGTTCAGCTCTGCATACCCTTCCAGACCATGAGAGCTTAATTCTCAAAACTCAAATGATGAAAAACCAGGAAATGTGCAGGTAAGGTGACACTCCCACACAACCTTAACTCTGCCCCTTTTAATAAATAGTTCCTCTGGAAGATCACTGTGTCTTAACCCTCCCTCAGCCCCTTTGTCCAGTGTGATCTCTGCCACCACCAAGTAAGTACTCCCCAGATCAATGGTGCTGCATGGACCACTGTGAGGATCCACTGTGCTGTGTCAATAAGAGTACTGATTTGGAATTGTGGGGAGCACAGAGAAAATGGCAGGTTTTGTTATTGAGGGATAAAATAGAGTGTTATTCTCAATTTCTCAGGTACTATTACAGTCCCCGTGGGGGCCATGCCCATGTTGGGTGGCAAGTGTCACCTTAATGTTGCGTGTTTTGGATATTAAACCCTCACAATGTGGAAGGGCATGGGAACTGCTGAGTACCGGCAACCTGAACTTCATGCTAACAAAAGCTTTTGCATGTGAATATCAAACATCAATTGTCATGGGGTATTTGGCAGGGAGGGGATGTGAACCTATTGACTGGGATCTCGACTGAGACCACCAATTCATCTGACATAGGCCTCTGAACAACCTTCACATGGGAATGACTTTCTCATCT
This sequence comes from Macrochelys suwanniensis, assembly GCA_033296515.1. Classification (NCBI taxonomy): domain Eukaryota; kingdom Metazoa; phylum Chordata; order Testudines; family Chelydridae; genus Macrochelys; species Macrochelys suwanniensis. Next base: position 86,415,981 of record CM065782.1, on the reverse strand, counting down.
CTACTAACTGGAGCCACATTTGAACTGATGATTTAGGTTTCTGAGCCATCCAGTCCCTGTCATCGGTACAGTGCATGTTGTAAGATGCCTTAGGGGTGTATGGATCAGCATTCACATTGTACTCTCTGTCAGTACCCAGCCCAGGCCGGGGAAGCTAATGATCGAACCAGGGGATCAAATTCGGTGGTGAATCCTGGTCACGTGCCCCCTGAGGCATGTTGTGCATATGCTAAGAAGTTGTTTCCTTTGCTCTTCAGCTAACATATTTACTTGCCTCTCTCTCTTTTGAATTCCTATGAAATTTCCCAGAGGGTGGGGCAGGAGTCAGTGAACCTGATTCTCTTCTCATTCTGGTTTTACAGCAGTATAACTCCACTGACTTCAGTGCAATTGCTGCTGATTTGCTTCATTGTAATCAGGTAGGTAATCACCCCCAATGAATTTAGGTTAAGAGCCCTCCATGTAATTATGTGGCAAAACCCTACAAAATGTAACCGTTGCTATTGGCCAGGAGATAGTAATTAAACTGTACTTAACAGCAGAGGCTTAAAGGCATAGATGGCTTGTGAAGGTCAGCTCATAAATATTACTGTCCATAACGATTCCAAAGTACATGTTTGTTTACCTCACTTTGCGGAATAACATTTATACAATAAAAGCCTGTAAAAGCTGCAGAGGTATTTATTGTATTTGTAACCATTTGTACAGGGGGTTTGAATCTGAAAAGTGCTTGTCTAGTGCACTGGGGTAAGTTTTGACCAGGAAATGCCTGCTCTGTGTAGGAGCTTTGTGAGAACCAGGCAGCACACTGAGAATTATAAACTCAAATAGAGCAAGGCGTAAGGACTCTGACAGTTGATTCTGGCATTTTGTGCACTGAGTGCTCTAACACTGGCTGGCAACTTAACAGGCATGTAATAAAACACCTTGGGGATCCCATGGAAGACAAGCTGCTGACCTGACACTGTGTGAGTCAGGTTAAAACCCTCATTACGCAGCATTCCAAGCTGTTCTTCCCATCAAGCTGTGATACAGAATTTATTACCTTCCAGCTGCAAATATTTGCCAGATGGTTTCAGTGTATGTGAAGTCCTAGGTCCTCTCGTGTGGTTCAAGTGCCAGATTTCTATGGACTATCTAGATTATGCTAATATAGTTGGGCTTTTAGTTTCATTAGAGAAGAAAGTTAAAGAACTCCCTGTGCTGCACACAGCAGCCTGTCGGGACCTTCTGGCCTGATACGAATTCACTTACTTGTTTTGTGCATTGCAAGTGAAGCGTCTTCTCTCCCCATTTCTAGCTATGAGTCCAGAAGTCCTGAAAATAGTGTGGGTACAGAGTACAGGTAATGGACAACTCTACCACCAAACCCTCCACCAATGTATCCCAGCATTGACCAAGAGACGCCAGCTGAGAGGGTGAGTCAAGCTCCCTTAATCTTTCTTCTAAGACTGCCCCCAAGAATATGTAGTCCATTTGTGATCGTGGGGGACAGAGATATCTGTTCAATGGCATCTGGACTGAGACAAACTGACTTCATGAAGGCCACTAAACAGCCTTCAGATGGAAATGACTGTTTGGACACCTTGTGCCTTTGGCCCCAGGGTTGGAGGGATTGGGAATAGGAGGTGCAGAATTAAATTTTCCTGTGGGCACCTTAACTGAGAATTTCCCAAGTAATGGAGAAAGGAGGGTTGACTCTTAACCTTAATTTGTATCAGTGACATATTTGACGGTGCTAGAGCTGTTCTGTAATAACATGAATACTGTATGTTGACATGGTTATTGATTATATATGTTTACTGTGTAAACACGTTGATTTAGTTTAACAGGAAGGATTTTTCAGGAAGGAAAAGAATATTTTTTTTGTGAGATTACAAGTTTGGTTGATAGGGTAATAGTGTTGATGTAATATACTTAAACTTCTGTAAGCTATTTTTGGCTTGGAACTGTACAACTTTGTGTTAAAAAATAGAATGATATGAAATTAACATGGCACACATTAAATAGCTAACTGATAAGTTATCAAAATGTAATTGTAAACGGGGAATCATCATTGAACGGGAGTGTTTCTAGTGAGGTCCATCAGGGATTGGTTCTTGGCTCTGTGCTATTTAACATTTTTATCAATGACTGGGAAGAAAACACAAAATCCTCACTGATAAAGTTTGCAGATGACACAAAAGTTGGGGGAGTGGTAAATAATTAAGAGGACTGGTCACTGAAAGAGAGCTCTGGATTGCTTGGTAAACTGGAGAAAAGCAAACAATATGTGTTTTAATATAGCTAAATGGAAGTGTATATGTCAAGGAACAACAAATGGAGGCCATATTCACTTATAGTATGGAGAACCGTATCCTAAGAAGCAGTGACTGGAAAAGATTTTAGGGTCAGGGTGGATAATCAGCTAAACATGAGCTCCCAGTATGACACATGGCCAAAAGGGCTAACGTGATCCTTGGCTGCCTACAACAGGAGAGAGGTTATTTTACCCTCTGTATATGGCACCAGTGCGACCACAACTGGAATACTGTGTCCACAATTCAAGAAGGGTGTTGATAAATTGGAGAGCGTTCAGAGAAGAGCCATAATTAAAAAACTCTCATTACAAAATTAGCCTGCTTTACAGAGATAGATTGAGCTCCTTGAGTCTATTTAGCTTAACAAAGAGAAGGTTAAGGGGTTCCTTGATTAGTTTGATTAGATACTGGGCTGTTCAGTCTTGCAGAGACAGGTATAAACAGCTTCAACTTCCAACCATTGGATCAAAATTCGGACTGGAAATCAGGCATACATTTTTAACAACAAAAGTAATTAATCACTGGAACAATTTACCAAGGGTGATGGTTGATCACTGACAATTTTAAAGTCAAGATTGGATGCTTTATTAAAGACATGCTCTAGGAATAATTTTGGGGATGTTCCATGTCCTGTGTTACGCAGGAGGACAGACCAGATGGTCCCTTCTGGCCTTGGAATCTCTGAATGTCTCAAGACAAGTCACTCCTCAGTAAACACTTAAGAGTTAAGAGACAAAGTCTGAACTATGAGCTTTGAAAATTCTCTACTTCCTGACTTCAGCCAACTTGGAGAATTGGTTTTGATGAGCAAGGCCAAAGCCCAGGAGCTCACAAGAACAAAGGAACTCTGGCTGGATTAAAAGGGACTCTCTCTCAAGAGATTAGGAGATATTTGGGGGAATTGGGCTAAGATGTAGGCACCTGCTGAGGTATCTGAAAAAGTTTGCCCTGTCTAGGTTGCCACCAGGGAATGGCAGGGCTTAAGGTAACATAGACATGAGTGTAGCCTGTGTGTTGTTTTAAAATCCTCTTTCTCTAATGCTTTTTCTTACTGTTAAAATGAACAATACTTTGAGTTCAGGAAGTCTGTCTGGTCACTGCACAACACTGGTTGCAGACTCCCGAAGGGAAGAATCACTGTAGTCTGAATTCTCTTGGACCTGCGAGCAGGGGTGAATGTGAGCCAGTACGGGCTGGTACGGTGTACCGGTAAGAAGCCGGTACTGGCCCGTAACAGCCCACATTAAAGCGCTGCCCTGACAGCACTTTAACGTCCCTACCCCTTTTGCACACCCCCCGCCAACGGCGGTCCTGCCGGTAGGGTCCATACCGGCAGGGCCGCCGACGGCGAAGGGGAGTGATGTCAAAGCGCTGCTGCGGCAGCACTTTAACGTTGCTGCCGCTGCCAATGGGGGGGCGGAGGGGGGAGCAAAAGGAGCAGCTGCCCCGGGGCTGGCGATTTAAAAGGGCCTGGGGCTCCGGCTGCCGCTGCTGCTACCGCAGCAGTGGCTGGAGCCCCAGGCCCTTTAAATCGCCGCTGGAGCCCCGGGCAGCGTGGATGGGTTGGCTGAGGGACGCTGACCCCCCCCACAGCTCTGCCCCTTCTGCCTGAGGCCCCATCCCTTCCTGGGGCGGGCAGGGGGGGGGGGGGCACGGAGCCACCTCCCCTACCAGTATGTCTTTGGACTTACTTTCACCCCTGCCTGCGGGGTAAGCACGATTAATCAACAGGGTGCTGGAGCCCAGGGTGCCGCAGCCCAGCACTAAGAGCAGGAGACTGGTGGAATTCCACCCGAGGATAGGTAAAGGGCTGACACCTGAGGGGGTGCCTTCAGAGAGACCACAAAGGGGACAGAGGTGCAGCTGGCCCTCTAACTGTGGCACCGTATTGGCTGTGACTGATTCTTTTGTCCTCAAAAGAAATCAAGGCAAAGCAGCTGATTTCAAAGGCTGGTTCAGAACCAAAATGCTTTGATTATAAATATCTTTGCAATGCGCTTCAGAGTGATTTGGGGTTGGGGTGGGGGGGGAGAGAAAGACATAGTCCCTGCTCTGAAGAGCTTTCAGCCTAAATTAGATAAACTTAGAATATGAAGCTAGATAAAGAAACGAAGTAGAGAAAGCACAGAAATAACACTCTGTGTATATATTACTTTTTTCATGCATTTGCTTACATGTTAGAGGTTATTTTTACTGTAGCTCATCCTTCCATTTGAGCATCACAACTTCCTCTAGTTTATTTTAGCCAGACACATGGAAAGAGGTTTCCACTGTCTATACTACGGAAACCACAACAGGAAAAAGAGGATTAACAGGCTCCATCCTCAGGTGCATCTGAGATCTGGCCTCATCTGAGGACTGAGAAGAGGTGGCAGAGGTACAGTTATGTCACGTTTCCACACCCTTGCTATCCTGGGTCTGCTTTGGTCCCTGATATACATTTGAGCAGCCAGAGGGTTATGTCAATTAGAGTCATTCAATTCGCCGAGGATCAGGTGGAACTCTGTGCATTCTGGTCCCACCTCATGGTTTTCCTGTCATGCCACGTACATGCCCTTATGCTGCAGGAATTTTTAACTGCTTGCTTAAGGCAGTTTAAAGTCCTTTTTGTGCGGCTGTTGCAGGGCAAGATTAAGCCCAATGACTCCATAATTGTCTATTCGTCTTTGTTTTCCTGTGACAATTATGTCGGTACAGATTGGAGGGAACTGGATAACACATATTGTAGAGCACAATGGGGTGTGTGTGAGAGAGCACTGCCAATGATCTGAGAATGGGAATCCTCAAATGCTTGCTGCTGCTTTCTTTCCTTTTTTTTTCTTCCTCCCAGACGTCTCTATTTGTGTACAATTGCTGGGATCCAGTAGCTCCCCAATGAGGTCTAGCACTCCTGTTGAAGTTATTACCCAAAGTAGGATTTTGTATCCCTTCAAAAACAAGTGTGCAGCAACTACAGAGGAGCAAAAGGTGTTAATGGACTTTGACTTAGAACCAGACCAATATGTGCAGATATCTTACCTGCATTGACACACAATTGCTCCTGGGGAATTTTGCGTCACTGCGCATGCGCAGAATTCATGGCCTGCACAGATTTTTTTTGCTTGCCTGCAGAAAAATGACTTCTGACGGGGAAGCAAACGGAAGCTGCAAGAGCGGTCATGTGCCTACTCCTTGGCAGTGCAGACTGATTGGTTTGGGCACCCAGAAGAGACGTAAATCACTGCCTGAGGGGTTGAGGGGAGGCCTTGGTAGTCGTGTGTGAGAGAGACACTCTGTCCCTCTTGCTCGCTATTGCAGCATGCTCGGCATAGGGGGCAGGGCTTTGGGGGTATTTCTGAAGAGGTAGGTGTGGGGCAAGCTCTGTTCCCTCAGGCAGAGGAGAATGTAGCAGTCTGCCTCCTTAGTGAATTGCTACCATTGCTCTTAGTGAATTCCCCCAGGAGTATAAAACAGGTGTAAAAATTGAAGGCTACTTTACATTGCCAGAGTGGTGTAAAGGAGCCTTATTGTAAGGGACAGTATGGCCTTATAAATGCTTATGGTGCTTTAGTGATTAGAACTGGTCTAAATTTTTGGACTGAAAAAAATGTCCTATCAAAATGTGCTCCATGAACTGTTTGCAACTCACCTTTTTGGAGATGGTCAGTACCCAGTATAAATTGTGAGTTTGAGTCCCCAACCCTCACTTGCTCTTCAGTAGCCTATAATGTAACACTGAGCATATGGCTGCATATATTTGTTGACTAATAATTAGAAGTAAAGGGTCAATACTAGCTACATTACTATTAGACAGAGGGGGTTTGGTGATTTTCCCCCCAATGCTCCCCACTCCCATTCTCCATCCATTGTATTGTAGTTTAAATAAATTACCAAAATAATTGAAACTAGCTGGATTATATTGCATTATTTTGACAAAAACACGCAAAATTTTAAAATATTGTGGACAGAATTTTTATTTTTTTGGTGCAGAATTCCCACAGGAGTAACATAATGGCTTTTCATAGCCTAGCATTGTGAGGCTATAATTAGTGATTCTCTTCCTTGCAGATTAATGTCTCAATTCATAGCTTTTATCATCCTGTTCTGTGTATAAAGCAAGCTAATGGTATTCTTTTTAAAACTGCTGTTTTATTACGGCATTTTCTGATCTTTGGTCTAAATCCTTAAGCTGATTAAATATCGACCCTGTTGCACGAAGTATCAAATTATCGTGTGAGCTGAAATAACTCACATGTTACTGAACTAAGCAAATGGGCTCATTGACTCTCTGCAATGGGCTCTATTTACAGGGCTGCCAACTTTAGGGAAAAACAAATCTTAAAATGTTGACATGTCTTTAGCTGGGGAGAAGGGGCCTGCACTGACCGTCCGCTCTGGAGGGTAAATGCATCTTCTTAGCCACACAATAATGCCAATGTGGCCTGCCACTTCCAGCATTTCTCAACTGCAACCTGAATGAACCACCCATCCTAGGGTTATAAGGGAGTTCAGGCCTTCATCGTCCATTCAGTCTGCGACCTTTCTGCTGAGATTGCCAATGAAGATGCTAGTTCTTCTGTAATGTGATGGCAGCTTTTGTGATGCAGACCTCTAGCCACTAGAACTGAACTGAGAAAAAACAAAACAAACCCCCCTGAAAACCATCATTCAGTTCACACAGGCCACTGCACAAGCCAAGTTGGGAAAGACTCAGTCGCTTGCAGCCTGGATCAGATCTGAAGTAGCAAGCTAGAGGTGAGAGCATTAGTGAGTCACTGTTAACTGCAGTGCTAGCATCAAATCAGGCTGAAACTTCCCGACCCACCAAGCCTCAGCAGGTAGAGCCCACGCTCTCTGCAAAGCTTATTGAGAGATTTGTAGCTGGGGTGGCTGTGGGATCTGTTCCCTTTCATCTTGCATTGCTGGTGGAGAGGATCAGTAAGATTGTGTTCTGCTGGCAGACCAGGGACATGGAGAAGATGGAGTTTGGTACATTCCTTAGCTGAATGGAAGATCATTATGGTTGTTTTATTATAGTAACATTTGGAGTCTCTAACCCATTGAGCTAGGTGCTCTACAAACACATAGTAAGAGGCAGTCCCTGACCTTAAGAGCTTATGTTCCAAATAGACACAGGAGAGGAGAGGATACAAGCACAGAAAGGGGAAGTGACTTGCCCAGGTCATACAGTAACAAGTGGTAGAGCCACCCATGAATTCACTGGACCACACTGCCTCTCTGTAGACTACAAGATATGTTCTCAAGCTGACTTATTCTCCTCTTTGAGACGTTCTCCTTTCTGAAGTTGGTCCAATAAAAGATATTACCTCACCCATTCTTGTCTCTCTAACTTCCTGGGACCAACCTGACTACAGCAAGATAGCACACAACTGTGGAAGTTATTCTCCTCTTGACTTTCATAATGCTGACTTGTGAACGGAGTCTCTTCCTGACTTACTGCCCTACCCCCTGTGAAAAGTATCCCAGGCGGTGCTAAGCACCCTCCTTTCTCATTCTATCACTTCTAGATTGAAGGGTGTGCTTGTCCCAAACCTAAGGAACCAGGTGGAATTTACAGCCACCATTTCATCATCAGGCACCTAGATACAATGATGCCCGCTGCATTAGAAATACTGATGTGAATACATCCTATAAAAATGGGGTTGCAAAGGTGACTTCAAGCAAACAAATTATGAATCAAGCTTCAAGGAAGTTGGAAAATTAACCCTAAAAAAAATAATTCTGAAGAGAACCTGGACCTGCAGGACAGTCTGGTGAACATTTTGCACTGAAATCTGTTCGGACATTAAAACAGGCAGCAGATTGTGTCTCGTCACAGTTGCTCATATGGGTAGTTCTCAGAAAAGGCAAAATGCAGACATCAAGCCTTTTCCGTCACAGTAAATGGCTTTTTGTTTCCTTATCTCAAGTCCCTTTAACCATTAAGGTATTTATAGCATGAATGTTTCTGCAAGTTCTCTTCCCTCCCCCCATTTGTTATCTTTTATACTGAATGATCTCAGGGTCTGGTAATCCTAATGCTTCCTCCTGGATGGGATTCCATCCCAGGGAGGGGCTGTTTGCTTTCTAGGAGTACTGCATCTCGGTCCAGAATTGAAAGAAGCGATGAGAGTCAGAAAGAAATTACCCTCCACGTTACCACCCTAGACACACATCCCTCAAAACATCTGCAGTGTTGGTCATAGATAATTAATTTACCTTCTTTTTCAGTCCCCACTGCTTAACAAGAATCTCCATTAGCTGTTAGTGGCATAGGTGTTGTACAAACACAGAGACACAAATAAAAGGCAGGCCCTGCCCACAATCTAAATAGGGACAAGATGTGGCAGATGAGAAGTGTTGAATATAATTGGGGGAAGAAAAGGAGAGAGTAACAGGAATACAAGGTTTCATATATTACAATTTGGAGGTTTCACTGGATTTTGTTCTTTTTTTAAATAAGGTAAGTGAACAAGAGATATTACTTGAATTACTACTAGCCCATGTCTAAACAGGTTGCAGTTTGGCCCATTAAACTCTCCCCTAGTTTGGCAGTAGGGCATACATACTGGGCCATGGAGAGGGCTTCTGGTTTTTGGTTTGTGTTTCTTTTTTTGGCAACTTTTGTGCCTTTCAGTTCCTTGAAAAATTGATTTTTATTGGTTTACTTCACTACTGACTGCATAAATATCAGTAAAAACTGGTTGTTTCATTAGCAATGAAATAAATATTGTTTTTTTCAAACACCCACATAAAAGCTTTTTAAAGCAGTCTCAAGTTGTATTGATTTCCTATGGGCCAAATTCTCTCCTACCCTGGACACTGTGTCTTCATTCACAACATCTGCAAAAGGAGTGCAAAAGACACCAAACCACATGGTAGCATTTTATACCCATTTTGCGCTTGTGTAAATAACTACACAAGATGCAGAGAAGTAGTGAATCAAGCCCTATTCCTAATGTGTAACTTTCACACAGAAACTACTTACTATGTTGCTGCTTCGTTTGATCCAGAACTGAGCCATGGAGACAATTATCAGGAAATGGTACAGGCCGGAATGTACAGCAGGCATTCTGAACAAGGTGTGAATTCCACTTAAAGTCCCGTAAGGGAAACTTGCCATCTTCTGTTTTTCTTTCCCCCAGTAGAATGCTCCAGATCCTTTATAATTGTTATCCATGGAATATTTTTCTCTAATAATACCTTATCTGTAGACCATTTTTGGTAGTTGAAATTCTGTGCTTCATTGGTAAGTTCGATATGAAGTGCAGCTCATAGGCTATTTGTTTTTTTCCTGGTTGGATGAGTTTAACTGTGAGAATCAGATGTCCAGCGTACATAGTCACAATTCAAATTTGCTTTCTATGCATATTGTCCAATATTCACTGAAATTTGCTGTTTCCATAAACTTTCCTGACAGTAAACGAGGTTGCTAGAGTATTCCCGGCACGTGAGCCCAAAAGGAACATGAACACAGTCAAAGAGCATTTGTTTAAAAATGTGAGTGCATATTTGTAGAATTTTTGGGCAGTATTCACCCAGCTCTCGTTTTCAACAGTTTGGTAAGAAGAAGAAATTATGCTCTAAGTGCAGCTATTTTTATGTATTTTAAGACAGAAAATGGAGGTTGATAGCTTTTATTGTGAAAGCAAATATCAGTACAATCACTCTTCTTCTCAAATTGTTAGTGTCAGGTCTCTCCTAGCCAAATCGTTCCTGATAAGCAGGCATTCAGCTACCTCGGGAGAGTCTTTTTTTGCTCTCAGCTGCCCTTGTCATGTAGGGCTTCTCTGAACAGGGATGCTCAGGAATATTAAGATGAATTAACTGAAGGTGTGAAGTTAAAGTGCATTAACCCCTTAGTCAGTTGCTCTTCTTCAGAAGTAAAGTGGCTAAATTAGTTTGCTTTAGGTTAATGCTCTGTGAAGGATTAATGTGCTTAGTCTCTCTGTGCCTCAGTCTTCCCCATCTGCAAAATGGAGATAATAGCACTTTCCTACCATACAGGGGTGTTGTGAAGATACACACATTCAAGATTATTACAGTAATGGGGGCCATATAAGTGCCTTAGATAGGTAGAATCGGGCAATTCTCTGTTAAGGATCACTTTTTGGCCAATCCTTAACTGGTGTACATTGACATCAATCCACAGTGAAGCACCAGCTGAGGAAGACCTGGCCCTCTATACTGAAACAAAATAACAAGTATTTGCAACTTCCAAATGACTATAATTGTTTATCTCTATATGTTTATGCAATCCATGGTTGAGTATGTGCTACAAGACCCTTGCTGTGCTCTGCCACAGAGGATGTGAGTAGTTACATCACCCTGCTAGAGAACTTTGGTTCTTTAACTGTAGCAGCTCATGTGTTTAGCACTGGAGAAGCCAGGTTCATTCCTCCATGTGCCGGCCAAGAAGGTGGTGGTCACATTCACTTAGCATATTTATGCATCCGTTGCTATTTATAGGTAACACAAAGCTCCCACACCCAGTGTGGCTTGGACTGAGCAATGTTTGTTGGACAGAAGGCAATTGGTTTTAATGGGAGATTGTTTACAGCTTTGAGGCACGGCTGAGTGGGAAATTATAATCTGTAAACATTGCCGAGAGAAGAGTGGATACTATTTATTCAGCATAATAGCAGAGCAACAGTGGGGCTAGTCAAACAGCAATTAACAACAGGTCGAGCTATAATTAGTGACTCAGTTTCAGTTGGCTACCTCTTACTCGCGCCATCAGTAAGTCATCAAATATTGAGGGCAAGTGGAGGAGAAATATATCAGACACAGTGAGCAGTGTTTGGAGACATGCAAGCTCCTTTTCTTTTCCTTATTTATTCTGGCAATTATCGTAACAGAAGGTTTTGAAGTGGCACTTGGTTCACTATTACTTGCATGAAATCTTGAACACAGTCTCCAAAGTGCTTTCTAAAGAGAATAAAGCACCTTTGAAAAGAGCTTCAAGTCTCACTGATTACAAAGGAGTATTCTTCTCCCTCCTTCATTACAATGAGGAAAATAATAAAGTTGTATTCCTTATGCATAGGTGTATATTTTACATCAGTGGGTTGTTGGACTTTTTGTCGCTGTAGCTGCTATTGTGCAAATTATATTTCCATAGTTCTGTTGACTGAAAATCTTAGCTAAATGTGCTCTGAGATTTCCGTACTTTATCACTAAAGGGAAGATGCTTGATATCCACATCAACTAAGGGCTGGTCCACACTAACCCCCCGGTTCGAACTAAGATACGCAACTTCAGCTACGTGAATAACGTAGCTGAAGTCGAAGTATCTTAGTTCGAACTAAAAGGTACTTACCGCGGGTCCACATGCGGCAGGCAGGCTCCCCGGTCGACTACGCGTACTCCTCTCGCGGAGCAGGAGTACCGGTGTCGACGGCGAGCACTTCCGGGATCGATTTATCGCGTCTAGACAAGGCACGATAAATCGATCCCAGAAGATCGATTTCTTCCCGCCGAACCAGGAAGTAAGTATGGACGTACCCTAAGTGTTCAAGGATTGTTGTTCCTTTAGAGAGTGAATTTCTGTGTTCAAGAAAATGAAGGATTGATGGCTCTGGCTAGAGGTAGCTGAGTAACTACTAGGTAAATTCCATCCATCTTGCTCTGGATAGACCACTCAATCTGGACATGTAACATCTCATGTCCTCCTAGCCTCAGATCCCTACAGAGCTCTACCAATGCTTCTGAAACCTCCCCTTCTGCCCTTCCAGTCCTGGACCTTCCAGAGTTTAGCTAACAGACCTCAATCTGACATGCTGTACTAGCATATTATCAAAACTCACACATCTTGACTCTGCCTCTGGCCAAGTTCAGCAGAAACCTGTCGAGGCTGTAGAAATATTTTTGGGCAATGTCTCTGTTTGTCTGCTATGTAAACAGTTCTCACCGTCACTCAGGCGTTTCTCTGTGTGATTTGGTATGATTAAAAACTGGCCCTACAGTCCAGTTAGCCCAGCTTTGTGCGCCCAATAACTATGGTTTTGGCAGCCCCTCTGATGTCTGCCAATGGGAGTCACTCCACCTTGAACAGTCAATTAGAATATTTGCTATAAACAATCTGTTCCACCTTGCATTTAGCCGTGATGCTTGGAGTACATTTCCCAGACCCGAGGAAAAGCTCTGTGTGGCTCAAAAGTTTGTCTTTCTCACTAACAGATATTATCTCACCCACCTTTTTTCTCTAATGGGAGTCTCCATCAGTGTGATCTAGGTCAGGGGTGGGCAAACTACGGTCTGTGGGCCGGTTGCGGCCTGTGGGCTGTTTTTATCAGGTCTGCAAGCTCTGGCTGGGGGAGCGGGGCTGCGGGCTTGCTGTGCGCCGGCCTGGGAGCGGGGCTGCGGGAGCGGGGCTGCGGGAATACCGTGCTCCGTCCGGCGCTCTGGCCAGGGGAATGGGGCTGCGGGTTTGCTGCACGCCGGCCTGGGAGAGGCGCTGCGGGAGCGGGGCCGTGGGAATGCCGCGCTCTGTCCGGCGCTCCGGCCGGGAGGAGCGGGGCCGTGGGCTTGAATTGTTAATTTCGTGAGCATTCATGGCCCCCCATGAGGCAGTCAGGGGGGCGGGAAGTGGGAGGGAGCAGGGGCCAGGCTGTTTGGGGAGGCACAGCCTTCCCTACCCAGCCCTCCATACAGTTTCGCAATGCTGATGTGGCCCTGGGGCCAAAAAGTTTGCCCACCCCTGATCTAGGTGTTGCTCTGCACAGTCAGCTTTGGCAAACCCAACACACACTGAATTGATGTCAGTGCTTTCAAAGAACATGTCCGTAGAATCCAAGTAATGTCACCAGAGATGGGCATTTGAGGGCAGGGGAGCTGGAAGAAGGACAGTTTGCACAGCCGTCCTTGCAAATATACATGATACACTCATGGAGAGGGTGAGGGAATGGAATGGAGCCCCAGACACTGCACCCTCACAATGTAGTTAAATCTATGTCCCTTGGATCAGGTTGATGGGTGTCAAGGCCGAAAAACCTGCAGGAACCTCTGAACTCAGCCTCTCATATCTCCCTCCCATAAAATCCCTCTTGCAGCCCAAAGCCCATTATGGAAACCGCTGATGGACATGGATCCTGAAAATTCCCTTCATTATCCAAATCCTCAGTTACCAAGTCAGTTACCAAGACTAATTCGTTACTCCAAATACCATTCAAATCCTCAAGGATTTTGACTGTGTATCAGCATCCCTAGAAAGCAGTTCATCTTCACAGAGGTCTATGGACAATGAATTAACCTTCAACACCTCCTATGAGGTAGGCAGGTACAAATATCCCTATTTTAGACAGGGAGACTGAAGAAGAAACACAAAGTGGCCTGCTCAAGACCAAACAGGGAGTCTTTGTCAGAGCTTGGATTAGAAACACAGGAGTCCTTGGCATCATAATTACAATGAATAATCGCAGTAATAACCTGCATGTTACACCGTGGGGCTATATTGTACTTCCCAAAGAGAAATGAAGATATGATCTCTTCTGATACTCCTGAGGCGTATATATCTAGATTACACCTAGAAACACTCTGTCTTTCCCAAGCACATCTCTCACTACGGGTAGCGACAGCAACTTTACACCTGCCGTTCTAGTTGTGATGTAATCACATCCCCAATCTGGATCTCATTGGGACTTTGGCTGTGTTCTGTCTGGCTCAGACATTTTTATTACTATTAGACCTTTGATGTTTAGTCCTGTTGAATTTTCAGTTCATTATTTTCCCCGTGTCTCGCCCTGCAGATGTAAAATAAACAGACACCTTAGCAACCCAACGCATCAACAACACACAAAGAGATGCTGTCACCCCGCCTGCTGCACGTGGTCACTCGGGGGGCAAAAGAGTGGGACGTGTAATACAGAGTCTAAGCACTGACTAAGGTGCACCGACTAAGGTCATTTTCCAGGCGTTATTAGCATCCTGGGCTGAGCTCGCCTTGCAGCTGGATTTGAAAAACCCGCCTTTGTGAAAGTGCACATGCCTGTCTATGTACTGTCTAAGAGCCGAGAAATAAATGCCATTCATTGAAACAAACTGAAAATAAATCATGCTGCATTTTTACCCGCCAGATATTGAATGCCTGGGGCCAAATATAACCAGTGCCTAGACTGCTATTTCAAATGGTGGTCCATCCATGCAAAATATATACGGGTGCATCTCCCATTAATTTCAGCAAGGAGAGGCAGTGTGGCCCACTGGAGAGAGCCCTGGAATGAGAGTCAGGAATCTTGAGGTTTTTTTCTGACTCTGTCCTGGATATACTGCGTGATTTTGGGCATATGGCTTCCCTTCTCTGAGCCTCAGGTTCCCCAGCTGGAAAATGATACTGACTCATCCTTGTGAAGAGCTTGGAAATCAATAGATTAGAAGAACTAGGTGTTATGCAGCCTTACCCAGTTTGAACAGTATAGCACATTGTGCCACACAGCAATAAAGCCAAGATGAAACAACATTAATAAGTTAATACTAACTCTACAAGACTTGAGTCATCCACCTAGTCTCAGTTCATTGAATGGATCTATTTGTATGGCTAAGGGCCACTCAAGGGAGTGAGGGTTTGCAAGACACAGCCTTTATTTAGAGACAGCTATCTGAATGCCATCTGTCTCCTGAACTCATGATTATTTGTAAATCATGTCATATGGTCAAAGCTGATTCCTGCAGTTTACCCACCCCAGGAAAGAGCTGCAGGATTGGTCCTCTATGGGTACATTGAAAGGTACATTGAATTTTTAGAATAACTTCACTTTGAATAGTCTAAAATAATTGGCTTGGTAGGGGGAAGGTGACTGTAATGCACTGTCTGCCTTCCCTGACCCTGAGTCTTAGGGAGATCAAAGCTATGTCAGATGAAGTTGTCCTGTGGGGACTACAATGCTGGTTGAGGCTTAGGTAGAGCTCCATAAGCTCCAGACTTCCTGCCACCGGCTATGCCTCTGGCCTGTGGCTCTTCACTGCTACAGAGAGCGGGAGGAGTGGGCAGCACAGACCTGGCCGCACCAGCTTTACACCATCGGAGGAATGGCCCATATATAAGCCAGTGGAGTAACTCTCTGGCCAGTGCATCACGCGTAGCAGCCATGGGATTTCAGTCCTTGTTTTTTAGGGTTTGAGTTTTATTGCTTCACTGTAAAAGCTCAGCATATACATCTGGCCTTTTCCCCTGACTCAGGGTCCCCTTGGAGCCTATCTACTCCCAGCTGGTCTCACTCCCTGTGAGTTTTGCCTGGGAGTTAAGGCAAGTCTCTTCACTCCCTTCGGCTGGAACTTTCCTCTGACAGACTGGTTTCTAGCCTGCTCTCTGCAGGACTGCACTCCCAGACCCTCTGCCCAGGAGCTAAGGAGAGCCTCTCTGCTCCCTCCTCATCGCTTGCTCCCTGAACTCAGGCTACACTTTGTATCCCACCAGGCCTGGCTCTGAATCACAGTCTTCCACCCTGTGACGCTGGGACTTACTCCCCTCACCTGGGAAGGTGGACTGAGCGTGGAACATGGCATAGCTGAGCCCCACTCCCTTAAATGGCCCACTCACCCTGTGACCCTGCATCAGTGGAATCCTTTTTTGCCATTGTAGGGCAGTTTCCTGGCTGCCAGAGCAATACAAAGTGGCCACATTAGGGGCTGGGTATTGAGCCTGTGATGCTCATCTTAACAGCTTCCCCTTAGGAAATATTATGCAGTATGGTTGTTGTTCTCTGATCATGGACAGATAACGTCCAGGCTTTCCTGTAGCTATTTATCCTCCAAATTATTAGTATTTACAATGACTGAACAACAGTCCTTGCTATGAAAACATTTGGAAGGATCTCTATTCTTAGAGAGGATCAGAGAAGTATATGGTAAGAAAGTTTCATAAAAAATACCGCACACATTTTCTGCTTAAACATTTTTTACCTTTTCCCACTGACATGAACTTAACAGCTGCCACAGACCTCTGTGTATTTTTCTCTTTATTTGTTATAGCTCTGGAGAGAGAGATGCTCTGTTTGGGGTTCGTGATCATTTTAGCTCCCTGATCAGCTAACCCTTCCCACCCCCTTTTAGTTTAAATACATTGAACTACACACAGAATGGGTTTGTAAGATTATGCTCACCCAATTTTCTGTCTGAAGAATCTGTCATTTTTTAATGGAGGGTGAAGAAGTGGTAGTGCAAGTGTGAGTCTGTTTGGTTAGTTGCATGTACCATGGCTCAGAGCTTTGGGGATTTATCTCGACTGACTGCTAAGATCCATTCAAAAAACAAAAACCCAGCGAGGATGCAGAATATTTAGCATTGAGGTCATGCAGTTTTACAGTTCAACAATAGCGGTGCCAGAAGAATTCTTAGGAAAAGCATCTGTAAGAGAATTCCTGCTGCAAAGTTGTCCATTCAATCATGCCCCAAAACACACAATTATCAGTTTGGTCATCCAGAATGAATAAATGCATTTTAGAAATACAAGGTGAGTGAGATAATATCTTTTATTGGACCAACTTCTGTTGGTGAAAGAGACAAGGTTTCACACTTACACAGAATAGAAGCAGCATGAAAGTTTGTCTCTCACCAACAGATAATGGTTCAGTAAAAGACATTACGTCACCCACCTTGTCTCTCTAATATCCTGGCACCAACACGGCTAGAAGAAGATTGCAAATGAATTTTAAGCAGTTCAGAGGTTGAGCTTAAATTATTTGACAATGTTCCTTTTTAAAGCTATAGGACCAGAGAGGGGGGAGGGATAGCTCAGTGGTTTGAGCATTGGCCTGCTAAACCCAGGGTTGTGAGTTCAATCCTTGAGGGGGCCATTTAGGGATCTGGGGCAGGATTAGTCCTGCTTTGAGCAGGGGGTTGGACTAGATGACCTCCTAAGGTCCCTTCCAACCCTGATACTCTATGACTGTATGAGAACCTCAACAGGTGTAATTCAGTTTAGTTCCACTGAAGTCATTATTCATAATGAGTTGTAAGATATTTCCAAGGGCCTGGTCCTATATAGGGTGACCAGATAGCAACTGTGAAAAAACAGGACAGGGGGTTGGGGGTAATAGGCGCCTATATAAGAAAAAGTCCCCAAAAACATGTTTATCTGCATGGATGTTCTTGCAATTCATCTTGCAATGCCATCCAGTTACTCTGGTTATACTAAGGAGGGGAAATTTACAATGAACTACAAAGTTTATGACAAATGTCAGTGAACCAAAATGTCATACAGTAGCTCTGAAGTTTCCTTATGGCTTTCCAGCAAAAGCTGACTCATTGGAAAGCTGCACTGTAATGTTCCTTTTAATCCTTGTTGCTGATAAGGGAGCAGTAATAGGCTGTGACTGCATGAGTGCAAACAAAAGAATTTAGTAGAATGCCCATCTATGTCTCTGTTATCACACACACTTTCACTGTACTCAACATTCTCTTCTTTCCTCCCTTCACTAGTTAAGCCTCTTACATCTTGGTCTTTCTAAAATATTCACAAGCTCAGTTTGGCAGTTGGATCTTGATATGAAGGATATCCAGCATCTACCTTTCCTGCATCCACAGATATGTTAGAGCTGTTTGACTACTGTTTAATAATATTTTAAAACAGTAATAGTGGTGGATTTTGGAATATCTTAAGTAATCATAACAATTAACCACATTACATGTATAGATTTGCTTCCCATCCAAAGCTCTTTAACAAATTTAGGATGATGCACACACAGGGATCCTGTCATGTGTCAGTCGAATGCAGACACCTCTGGGGTGAAACACAGCAACTCTTTAACAGTGCATAGCAACGTTATAATAAACAAGAGCTCAGCACAGGAAATGAAGAAGAATCCCATGTCTGGCTGCAAATGCAGGGAGAGTTTGAGGTTTTTATCCCATCATCCCTAGTGAAAACTCCAAAATAAACATCTCTCTCAAATTCATGATTTTAAAGGATAAAATCATGACATTGAGGGAAATATTTATTCTATCATTAGCACATATTAAATCTATATATCTATGCACACAAACAAAAAGCAAAGATTTCTGCTACCAAATACGAGAATTTGAATATGCCTGTGGAAAGGGCTTCAATTGATGACGCTCTGAGATTTGGCAATTGACAGCACAGCAGTGCAGTATTAATTCCAAGCTTACATCAGCCTGTAAGATTCTTCTTATGCGTCTAGCAAACAGCCTCAGAATTCTTGCCCCATTTGCTCTGTGCTGGGGGAATTGGCCTGAGAAAACAGGAAGCTAAGTTGCATCCATTCACTCATTACTATGGGATGGCTATTTTTTGTGTGATTAGAAGTAGAACTTAGGTGATTTGTTTTTTAAAGTGAAAAATAATTTAGTGGGGACGTTTCAAAAGAAAGGTCTTAAGGGGGTGGGTCAGGTGAGCCTTACCCCACAGCTTCAGTCTCCTGTAATGGGAAGATGGGGGAGAGGGTTGTGAGGTTATTCACATGCCTCAGTCATCCCCACCTTCTGTTTCTCTGTTAGAGCTAGAGATGGACTTGAACTAAAATCACCCCCCCAAACACTATGGGCTTGTCTACACTACAGGTTATGTCGACATAATTTATGCGCTCAGGTGTGTGAAAAAGCCACTCCACCCCCCGAGCGACATAAGTTATGCCAACCTAGGTGCCGGTGTGGACAGCGCTACGTCAGCAGGCGAGCTCTCTCCCGTTGGCATAGGGCATCATCACCAGATGCAGCTGCGCCGCTGTAGCACTTCTAGTATAGACTAGCTCTGAGTGTGGTGAGGATGGGGACATAGGACTGTTGGTTCAGTCCCACCTTTAGTTTTGCAGCTGGCCTCTACATTGATTAGGGAGCTGAACCAAAACCCAGATCCAAACATTATTAATGGTTGTTAGTTGTGGTAAAGTGACTCTAGAGGCTTCAGCGGGGGACTGGGGCTCCACTGTGCTTGGTGCTGTACAAACACACAGTAAGCAACAATCCCAGCCCCAAAGAGCTTACAGTTGAAATAGACAAGCCAGACAACAGGTGCGGAGAAGGAGGGTTATTATCTTTATTTCCACTGATTCCCGGAGAGATTAAGTGCCTTAACCACGAGACCACCCTTCATCTCTAGCTCCCCTTGAATTAATCTTTTAGAGGGAGAGAGGGATGTTAAAATCCAGATCTGTCTCTGACTGTTGCAGCTGCAGCCCATCTCTAGTTCAGATGAAAATGAGTTTTGAGACTCCTCACTCAGCGTGAAAGCCTGCTCTCTTTAATGTGTCTGAAATGATCAAGGTGCATAGTCCAGCAAGCAGGAAGCTCAGGTGTAAGTTTTCAGTAACACGATTCAATGCTTCTGTTGTCAGCGTCTCGGGAGTGACAGAATGTGGAATTAGAAGGGCTTGAGTGGGATGGAAGGAAATTGGATCCAGAATGTAGCAGTGTCTCACTTAATCAGCAGCTCTCAAGAGAAATATCTGGCAGGATTTGCTCAGCTATTACTGTTGTGTGTGTTGGGTAGGACATTTTGCTCTCTTCCAGGCAGACCCATGCTACCAAGGGGGAGTTATTGGTAGGAGCAACCAGGGTTGCTGCAGCAAACCAAGTAACTTTGGTGGAGAGGTAAGAGGCACTCATTGGTTTGGGCAGGGCGCTCTCTCTCTGTTTTACAGTCTTTGAGAAGATAGTTTGTATTTCTTAAGGGCTCTGAATAAAGCTTTCTTGTGGTTTCTTGTAAATCTGCTGTTTGTTTGGGGAAGATATATTTATTCTTCCAAATATTTCCCCTCTTGGACTTCCCTCTGCACCCTTCCCCCAATGGGGCTGATGCAAATTGCATTGGAGAGGGGGTGAATTGGGGTGGGGGCTGCCATGGTACTGGATGGGTGGGACAGATGATTGACTCAACAGTGGGTCTTGCTTTGGCCAGCTGAGTGGGTTCTGATGGCCTCAACACTGTCTCCAATGTACTCTTGCCCACACTTGACACTTGTTTTTTCCCCCCAAATCAGTGCCAGTCTCCTTTGCAGCCTGTGAGGATTAGGGACAAAGCATTTACTTTGTGCTCTTAGGTGGCAGCAGTAGTTAATGTGGGTTAAAACAGGAGGAGGAGCTCTCACCTCACAAGCCAAGCAGGGAGAGCTCTCGCTATGTTCTTTGTGGCTAGATCCAGAGAGGAGGTAGCACTACATTCCTCCTTACTTTAACCCCTAGGTGGCAGATGCTCAGGAGTAACATTTTCCTCAGTAAAACGAAAATAAGAAAGAAAAACTTGTGGCACCTTTAGAGACTAACAAATTTATTTCAGCATAAGCTTTCGTGGGTTAATACCCACTTCATCGGATGCATGGAATGAAACATACAGTACACAGATATTTATACAGTCAGAGAAACATGATAAGGTCGAGGTGCATAGACCAACCTAAGAGGCTAATTAGTTGAGAGGAACCATAACAGCAGGGGAAGAAAAACCTTTGAAGTGATAAACAAGATGGTCACACGGGTGTGAATGAGGATCGTTAACTTAAGGGAAAAAGATTCAATTAACGTAATGGCCGAGCCATTCCAAATCTCTATTTAATCCGGACGCAATGCAACCTAGTTTGCATATCAATTCGAGTTCAATAGTTTCTCTTTGAAGTCTGCTTTTGGAGTTAATCTGTCGCAACACTGCTACCCTCAAGTCTGTCACTGAGTGATTAGGGAGGTTGAAGTGTTCTCCTACTGGTTTTTGAATGTTATGATTCCTGATGTCAGATTTATGTCCATTTATTCTTTTGCGTAGAGACTGTCCGGTTTGGCCAATGTACATGGCAGAGGGGCATTGCTGGCACATGATGGCATATATCACATTGGTAGATGTGCAGGTGAATGAGCCCCTGATGGCATGGCGGATGTGATTAGGCCCTGTGATGGTATCACTTGAATCGATATGTTGACAGAGTTGGCATCGGGCTTTGTTGCAAGGATAGGTTCCTGGGTTGGTCTATGCACCTCGACCTTATCATGTTTCTCTGACTGTATAAATATCTGTCTACTGTATGTTTCATTTCATGCATCCGATGAAGTGGGTATTAACCCACGAAAGCTTATGCTGAAATAAATTTGTTAGTCTCTAAGGTGCTACAAGTTTTTCTTTCTTATTTTCGTTTTGCTGACACAGACTAACATGGCTACTACACTGAAACCTATCATTTTCCTCAGTGTTGGCCTAGGGCAGTAGGAAAGATGACGCCTTAGCTGTTGTCTTTAAGTGGATCACTCAGATGAGTGGGCCTTTACTGTTTCATTACAGTTTCTGACAGTCTTGAAGTTCCCCATCTGAAATGAAACAAGACTCATTTAGACAGGAGTACCCAACAGGTGGAAGAGATGCATCCCAGCCCTGACCCAGTGCAAACCAGCAGCAAGATGTCTGAAAGAGAAAGGCATGCAAATGTGGTGGAACTGGAGTCAGGATCTGGAAAAGATGCATTCATTCTGGATCAGGTTAAGGATGGCTTGTTCACTGGTATCTCGAGGTGGATAGAATTTGGCTACGTGAGAGAAGGCAGGAGGTGATCTTGGCTTCCATAACTATTTCTCTTGGCAGCGGGAGCAGAAACATTGCTCACGATCCGTTATAAATTAAACATTTGGAAGAAGAAGCTACTTTGGCAGGGCTACAGGAACCCACAAAGCTCTATAATGCCAACAAGGGAATCTCTGTAAGGGACAACAGAAGAGATACTTTCTGTACATAGGAGGATACCACATGGGGTGTGTGGTATATGATCGGTACGAGTAGGAAAGGATGCATTATCCATGAGTGACAGAGCAGGTCATACAGGTCATGCTAAATGAGCATCAATTAAACCCTTTAATACCACACCACATTGTATGTTTTACAGTAAAAGTATTTGGAAGAGTTTAAAAAAATATTATTGGTGCTCTTTTCATATCCCTTAAGGGTCTCTCGATGCAATGAGCCAACTGCATTGGACTAAGAGGGACAGAAAAATGATAATTAGTCCTATTTTAGAAACCTCCAAAGAATGACCTGAAATAGCTAATGAAGTCACTGTTTTAAGGCCCTGTACATCAGGACTTTTCAGGGCTAGCTGGAAGTGCTGTACCCATTAGAATGTTGCTAGTCTGTCCTTTTTGGGGGCCTAAGACTGATGATGTTCCTAGCCCTGAAAAGTTGAGAGGTATCGGACCTGGAACCTGTCACTGGTTCAGGTCTGAATGTTGTCTGTTTCCACATTTATGGGGGAAAGGTAACAGTTCTGTGAAAGTTGGATTTAAAATGGGGGAGAGGGAGACAAAATGTTTTGAGGTGTCCAGAAGTTAGGAATATTGGAATGTGTCTTGCGGGGGACTAGATTAGAGAGCAGAACCTGGGTAAGATTGTAAAAGGTGTATGGCAAATTAATTTCTCACAATTTATCATATAGATAAGAACATAAGAATGACCATACTGGGTCAGACCAATGGTCCAGCTAGCCCAGTATCCTGTCTTCTGACAGTGGCCGATGCCAGGTGCTTCAGAGGGAATGAACAGAACAGGGCAATTACTGAGTGATCCATCCCATCATCCAGCCCCAGCATCTGGCAGTCAGAGGTTTAGGGACATCCAGAGGATGGGGTTGCATCCCTCACAATTGTGGCTAATAGCCATTGATGGACCTATCCTCCATGAAAGTAGCTTATTCTTTTTTGAACGCAGTTATACTTTTGACTTCACAACATCCCCTGGCCATGAGTTCCACAGGATGATTGTGTGTAGTATGAAGAAGTACTTCCTTTCCTTTGTTTTAAACCTGCTGCCTATTAATTTAATTGAGTCATTTCTTTTCCAAGCTGAACAGTTCCAGTCTTTTTCTCTCTCCTCATGCTGTTCCATAACCCTAACTATTTTTGTTGCCCTTTGTTGTACATTTTCCAATTCTAATATATCTTTTTTGAGATGCGGTGGCCAGAACTGCACACAGTATTAAAGGTGTGGGTGTACCATGAATGTTTATGTCTCTAACACGTGTGTACATGCATACACTGATCTGTTAGAGTTGGTTAAATATTTTCCATCAAAACTTTTGTTGATGGAAAATGACTTTTTGATAAAACAAACATTTTAAACAAAAACTTCCCCTTTCACCAAAAAATTTGGATTGCCATCAAGGAACTTAAATCCTGTCAACTGAAATTCTAAATTTTTCTGCTTTAAGTGAAAAGTTTTTGGTTTTCAGTTTTTCTAAGAAAACCCTAAAAAAGTGGAAGAAAATTTTTGATGGGAAAAAAAATGTGTTTTCATCAAAGTTTTTGATGGGGAAAAATAAATTATTTCCTGACTGGATGAATTATCCAATTATAGACATTGTAGAATATGTCTGAAAAATATGCAGTTTACTCAGGAAAAAGTCTGGTTTTCAGCTCAGTGAAATGCTGTATTCTTTTATTTATGTGAATCTTATTTATCAGGATAGCAGCACTACAGTTAAGGCTCATTTTACATTTTCAGGATAACTCCTAGGTTTTGATGTCTTACTTATTAACATAATTATGCTTCTAGCTCCACCTTGGTAGATTAGTTGCCATGCTAGGTGTGACTTTTTCTTATTGTAAATCGTAAGTTTTAAACATTTGAAGCTTTCTTTGAAAAAAGTATGATTGGGCCTTAATGTCGGACACCTTCTTTTTCCTCCCCACAAACTACAGATCGAAAATCATCTTCATGTAGGAGGTATAGTTTTGCAGGCAGTTAACAATTTTGGATGGACTTTGCATATTTAAGGGTTTACAAATGCCTGAAGTTAAAATTCAAATGAGAACTAAAAAGGGCAGAAGTAGCTATTGCTGGAGCAGGGACTGTCTTTTTCGTTCTGTGTTTGTACAGCACTTTCCACAATGAACGGCCTATGACTGAAGATCCTCGGTACAATGGTCATACAAATAAATAAATAAGTAAATATACTTTAAAAATATTGTGAACAATTTAAACGTGACTCAGGCTATTTGGGACTGAAGAATTATTTACTCTGGTGAGAATTTTCTTCATTGTGATCTGGTTATGTTGAGAGATCACAGATCTATGATGACTCTCATTGTACTGAAACTGTGAGCTTTGCATGTTTCAAAATGATTCCCAAATAATTTCTTAGTTGCTGCTCTAGCAAAGCAACATTGGGGGGCAGGAGTATCACAAGCAGGTAACGATGTATCCCTTACACGCACCCACACTTACATTTTGATTTAGAATTGTAACCGGTGTAGATTACAGTGAATCAATTCTGTAACTTCCTGCTTCTAAAGCTATTTTTAGTCGCTACTTTAGCTGCTAAAGCCACCTTTTGTCTGTGTGGCAAAAGAACAGATTCTTCCCCTTGTCTGTGACAGAGGGCAAGTTCTAAAGAATAAAGGTAAATCCTTTCAGATTTTTTCTCTTTGGAGATTTCAGTAAAAATAAGTCAGTAATGACTTTTAAAATACTGATACCCCCCTTCCGTTTACCTTCCACTGGCACCCAAAGGTAGCATGTGTAATGATTCTAAAGCAGCGGGAAGATGGATATTCTTGGATGGTACTTTAACATCAATTCTGCAGAATACACTGGGTTAGAGAACAGAGATGGGACTCAGGAATTTTGGGTTCTACTCCTGGCTCCACTGCTGATTCCCTGTGTGAACTAGGATGACAAGTCACTTTTCCTCTTTGTGCCTCAGTTTGCTCCTCTGTAAAATGGGAAGAAGAATCCTCACTTTCAGGGGCAATTTTAAGGCAGAATTAATGTTCAGACAGTGCTTTGTTGTTTCCATATGGTGAGTGAAGGCTAAGGGTTGGTATGTTATTACTACCATTTACTGACAGCTCTGTTTGTTATTTAGATTATATCATAATTGTCCATTATGCAAATCTGAATTAACTTGCCAAGGGTAAAAGTGCACCTGAGCTGATTTGAAACCAAGTTCGTATCAGATCCATTCACATGCACTTTTCCCCTTAACCAATTAATTCAGTTTGTATTACAAACTAAATGGGTTATTGGAACATAGTGGAGTTGTTCAAAGCTCTTTGAAGATGAAAAGTTGCTTTATCTTTTTGGCAGGAGGAGGCATTAGGCATATTTAACATCCTCTGAGGCCAACTAGAGAGGCTCCTCTCCCTTCTTTGACTACGGGAACCATTCTGGCAAACCATTCCGGCTGCAGATCACGACAGCCAATCCACACACATCTTTAAGAGTGGAAGGGAAGGAGGATATTATTTTGGGCTGAAACTGGGGGTGAAATTTTAGGGAAGCAGAAGTGAATTGGCTCGGACACCAGAGCTCCTATGCCTACAAAATGTGCCATGGGGTCTTTAATGAGCAGAAATGACCAGGACCTTGATCTTAAGTGTCATTTGAAGGACCAGCTGGGGAGTTGGATTATCACTAAAGGCCAAATCCTGACATTTCCTTACTCAGAACTTATTCAGGCAACACCCTTGACTTCAGTGGAAGTTTTTGCTTAGTAGCAACTTCAGGGTTTGGCCCATAAAGATTGAACTGTTCGGTGTACTTTAGTCAGTACTGAGCTAGAGGTGTGTTCTAAACATGCACCTACAGTAAATTTCCAGAGTCATTTCCAGGGCGTCTGTCTAAGAACTCCCATTCTCTTTCCATTGATCCCAAGAAACCATACATCATTATTGTTTGTGTTAGTAGTAGCACTATAGCAGTGACACTCTGTTAAGATTTCTGTAAACTCATAACAAGAGAGAACCTAATTCTAGGCCTAATTTCAGTTGTTGGGTTTAGTGTGTGGGTGCTGGGTGACCTGTGATAAACAGGAGGTCTGACTAGATGATCTATGGTCCCTTCTGGCCTTAAACTCTATAACTCCAACCTAGGCCTTAAAGACTTTAGAATGTATTTTGAAGACATGATCCTAGAAATTAGTCCGATTTTTTTGCACTGGGTCACCTGTAGAAAACGCGCAAATTGTTTATCATGAAAGCATATTCATTTCTGTTAACTCAGGATGGAGTTTTGATACTATTAGAAATTACATTAATATTCATTCCAATTAAAGTCACTGAGGCATGCTACATTTTATTTGTGAAAATCATTAATTTCTTTATAATTACAGCAGTACCGTGTAGTCATGTGGCTGTACTCTGCAGTGCTATAGGAAAACTATTTCAAGCTAACATTACGTCAGTGTGTGAACTTCATGTAAAAAGTGAAACTAATTTACCCAGACTTCTTGCTTGCTTTTTCCAGACAGGTTTGCAACCCTCTTCAATTGACTGTTTTTGCATTATTATTCTTTTAAAATAAAAATATTACTCATTTATGACAATGTTGTTGTAGCCATGTTGGTCACAGACTATTAGAGAGACAAGGCGGGTGAGGTAATTTCCTTTATTGGACCGACTTCTGTTGGTGAAAGAGACAAACTTTGAACTACAAGAGCTCTGTGTAGCTCAAAAGCTTGTCTCCTTCACCAACGGAAGTCAGGCCAATAAAAGATATTACCTCACTCACCTTGTCTCATTTATGAGAGGGATTTTCAAAGAACCCTAAGAACATTAGTTACTCCTTTAAACATCCCAGCTAGATGTGAGTGGGAACATTTTCAAAAATATATTTTCATTGAAATATGCTGTTTCTCCAAAGCTTGAAATGTTTCACAGAGATGTATAGGTTTTAGCAAAGTTTTCATCCAGAGGGTTTCTGAGGTCAAGGACTCTCTGGTAACTTCTGATATGAGAGATAGAGAGGGAGAACTGAAAATCTGGTCTTTTCGAGTGGCTTTTAACACAAGTTGAAAATGTTTGGGAGGTTTTGCTTTCATTCCAATGTGAATAAATAAATTTTGAAACCTCAAAAGTTGACCCAACATGGAATTGTCATCCTCTGGCCAACGTGATCCCAGCCTATAAATTGATATCCTGATCCTGCCAGTTAGTTTGCATGGGCACAAGGGGTTGTTCTTGTAGAGCCACTCACAGGATTGGGGCCATAGTTATGGATTTATCTTGCTGCCTTTATTTATAGAAATAAAGCATGTGAAAAATATACCAGACCAGGGAATTTGCTAAGTTCAGGGGACATCCGTAAGTGGTAAAGACATCTTTGTGACTTAGTGGAAGTTTACGTGCAGAGGAAAATAAGAATGGGACGAGTTGGTCACTGGAGCTGTCATGTGTGGCCTTACCTACCCCAGGTAATTGAACCATTGCTAACTAAACTGGTGGGACAGCACCCGTGTAAACATTGTGCAGTGTGTGCGCACAAGGCATGCTGTTCTGGGTTCAGGTCTCTTGCAGAATTTCCCCCATAGTTACACTGGCATTGCACTATGCTAATGCAGTTAAACAGTCTTCTGGGTACCTTGCTCCTTTCGGACATTGCTCCCTGAAGCAGTGGCTTGTGGGATATTTTGAAAGGCTTTCAGAGAGCATGTTGAACTTGAACTTCCCAAGTGTACAGAGGGCCTGTGTGTATAATATCTGCTTAAATCCTGCCGTGCTCTATCTCCCATAGGGCTGCCAGGAGACTGAATCTTGATTACTCAGTCCTATATGATACATACATGTGATAAGCTTTCACGGTTTGAATTCCCATGTTTGTATTTTGTGGTGAGGGGTTGTATTCTCTTTCATGAGATTTTTGTTTTATTTTCATGATCATGGGAAACCTTCAGCAAACAGGTTATTTAACTGAAAATGCAGCACTAAGGCAGAGACAGACAGTTCACGCAGGTAGGGTCTGAAGGAGTCACGTGGGAAAATATACACAGGTTGCGTCTATGCTTCCAACCAAACTGTAGCTGTAATAGCCACGCAATGTAGGTGGGGTGATCTGTTTGCAGAGAATAGAAGTGGGCAGCATGTCAATAGGTGGGAGGTGGGTAGCAAATGCAGGAGCTGCAGCTGCTGTGTTCTGCACCAGGGAACAATGTGTTTTCCCTGCAAACCACCAGCTGACTCCACACCTCCTCTCTGTGTTCAGGGAGTGGGATTCTGGCTGCCCACTGCTCAGGAGTGTAGATGAAGGGAAAAGCCCTCGCTACACTCACACATTAGTGGCCAGAATCTGACATTTCACGTCTTTCCTGCATTGCAGCATCTGGCTGACTGAATACTGAGAAATTAGAAAGGAAAATCATTTCCTTGCTCTTCATTTTCATTGCGCTTTATAACAAAATGCAGCAATGATCTTCAAACAAAATGGAACAGACAATGCTGGCAGCATCAAAGATCAGCAGTCACAGGTCGGAAACTATAGACTGAAGAGAAGCAGTCTCCTCTCACAAGACTATGCAACAATAGGCAATACTGGTTACTTATGAAGTGCGAGCTCCCCTCAGTTATGGGAGAAGCTTTTAGGCAAGATCATGGCATGGCAGGTGGATCCACTGGGGTATTCTTGCCATTGATGAAAGGTACGCAGCATTCCATGACCAGTGACTGAATGTTCTCAGCTGGATGCCCTTGCACCTTAGGGAGCAGCTCCTGCTGACGATGTTCCACAGGCAAGTTTGATAGTCCTAGGGCAGGCTGGGAGGCCTTTTTCTTCATTGCAGCCTTTGATTGCTCCACTGAGTTTTATTTACTCTCCTCGAGGCAGGGGGCTGCTTTGGGCAGCAGCAGGACATTGACTGATTGCGACTGCATCAATATTTATGTTTGTTTTTAATAACCTCTTTGCTGCCTAGCTACATATGATTATTGGTGTGATATAAACCTGCAAATAAATAGAATAAATAAAGGCATCTGATGGCAGGAGGTTATGTGGAAGGGGCTCAGCAAACAAACAGATACAAATAACCCCTCTCTCCTGCCTCAGCTCAACTCGGAGACATTAAAAAAGAAAGAAAGAAACCAACATGAAGTGTAAAGAGAGCAACCAATTAAGTGCTTAAGTATCTGGACCAGCTCCCATTGAAGCTAATGGGAGTCTTAGCATTCATTTCATTAGTACGGGGATGGCCCGTAAACCTCTCTCCCATTCCCATCCCCTGGTCTAGTATCTCTCTCATTGCCATGCTGTGTCTTACCTAACCTTGGGCCAGACAGTGCAAGATTAGTCCAGTGAATAAGTGTTTGTAGGATCTAACCCTTAGTTTGTCCCTTGAGGAAGGGACCCATGGCCAGATTCTGATCTCTGATATACTAGTACATCCAGAGTAACTCAATTGCCTTCAGTGATGTCGCTCCAGGTCAGTTACTGTGTAAATGACTTTAATTGAGTTACTCTTGATTTATATGACAACCTGGGTCATCAGCAGGGACTGAACCTGGGCTATCTTCATCTAAAATTACAAGCCTCTGCTGTTTGAGTTAAAGGACTAAATGCATTGGGTAAGAATGGTAGCAGGCCCATAAAGTTTCTACGTGGACCAGCTATTAGCAGGGCCAGCTCCAGGCACCAGCTTTCCAAGCTGGTGCTTGGGGCGGCATCCGGAATGGGGCGGCAGTCCGTGTCCCACGGCGGCAATTTGGCGGCAGCTCCGCCGCTCTTCCCGCCGCGGCGGCAATTCGGCGGCAGCTTCGCCGCTTCTTCTGTGGCGGCAATTTGGTGGTGACTGCTTGGGGCGGCAAAATTGGTAGAGCTGCCCCTGGCTACTAGAGTGGGACAAAGACTCAGTGCATGTTACATTTACACCAGTGTAAATGAGATCAAAATTTGATCCCAGTGTCTTTGGGTGAAAGCTGACCCCACTGAAGTGGACGGGAGTTTTGCCATTGACTTCAGTGGAGCCAGGATTTTGCCCTTTGTCTTTAAAGTGCTATACACACTTATGATTATATATGAGTAGATAATAATAGAAACAAAAGCATAAAAGGATTAGCTAAACCTGTTTTTGACTCACTCTCACGCATAGGTTTGTGTATCTCAGTGTTATCATAAATAACTACATTTCCTCCATGTGGGCAATGCAAGTAATTCCTCTCTTGTAAAAAGGTTTTAAAGCCATGTTGATTTTATTTTTATGTGTTATTTATTCATTTTGTTTTCAAGCAAACTCCGGCTAGAGGGGTACAGGGCAATGGTGCCAATATAAGGGCATTTCCACAATGTGGGAAAGCAAACAAAGGTCAGACCATTTAACTTATAATTATCTTTTCTCACTGTCTCCATTCCAGGACCAGGTTTCTTCTATGGCCGCTGAACTCCCAGCTACCTATGTCTATCGCCTGTGATGGAAGAACTTGATGTTAATGTGAGGTAGGAGAAACCGTGCGGCATACTGTACATTGCAGATCTTCTGGCTACGGAGTTGCAGGAGGCCAATAATAACATAGCGTGTTTGCAAAGCTGCAGGATGTAGGATTTTTTTGTTTGCCTGTATGTTAGGTTACTGCTACTGCAGCAATAGTTGGTTTTGGGTTCCCTTGAGTATGCATGGTTCGGTAGCCTTGCGCTGTTATTTTTGTAAATGTGTAGCCACCACAGCCAAACCCACAGTAGTGTAATACAACATTACTAAGCTCTGTATCACATCCCCCACATGCCACAAGTCAGATCCTCACCTCAGGGAGCTGTTTAAGTTGAGGGTAGGGGTGGGGAAAGAGGAGGGCAGGAGTCAGTTTATACCAGCTGAGGATCTGCTCCTAGGTTTTTATTCAAAAATTATTTTTTGATTTTTATTCTAAAAATTAAGAGCCTGGTTATCCTCTTCCTTACACTGAGGAAAACCTGGAATAAGATCACTGAAGTCAGTTCAGCGACACCGGCGTAAACCTGGTGTCCCCAAGAGGAAAATTAGCATTGTGATTGCTTTGTGCCAATTTAGTGCTAGTGTAAAAGGCTGGAATGACAGCCCTGGAAACTGAAGTCCCCTATCGTTACTGAGGTATCCGTGGGGAGAGACAGGGCTGCTTTATCTGTCCCTGCCAGTGTAGCCCACCCTGAATTGAAGTTCCTCCGGTAGTCCTGAGATAGGAGTTCAATGTCCGTGGCTCATGTAGCACTTGGCCTCTTTGATGGGACTGCCACAAGGTTCCCAGTCAGTCTGATGGCAGTGCTGTTTTGTGTGGACTGAGACCCCATCAAACTCATTTCACATAAGGCCACTAAACAACCACCAGAAAGTAGGAATTTGGGATTGCTACTGATAGACCTTGAATCTGCACTGCTGACTTTGAGGGGTAAGGCAGAGTTCCACTAGCAATTGAGAGAGGCATCCAGAATTAAATGCTCCACAGTCTTCTTAAAATCAGTTTTCTACATCGTCCCCCTCGCTTGCATTTCAGTTTATTTTTCAATGCAGCACTACTCTGAAAACGTTCTCTGCATTACAGTGCTTAGGCACCTTCTTGAGAGGTGCCTGGGAAAGTCCACAGAACAGATCAATTATCAATTACAATCAAATAGATCAAATGCATTTGCACTCATTTTCCAAGGAGTCTTTTTCTAATGAGTTGTTTAACAGAGAGCCATAAGTGTTTCAAAAGCCTTAGTCGTGATGATGATTATTGAGTTGCAGAATCAAAGTGAGGTTAGTGCAGGGATAGATATGTAATGTGGGGGGTTGGGAGCATAATTTCACTATATTAAATTAGCAATTAGTTGAATAAAAGTGGAGAGAGATGGGGGAGATTTTGTCTTTGGGAACTTGAGTATCCTCTCACTTGCAATGGTGCAAATGCTGAGTAACTCCATGGAGGTGATTGGAGCTACATGAGGGAAAACCAGTGCTGATGACAGGAGGATCATGCCCATGGTGTGTAACACTCGACATCTGTATGGTTGGATTATGGAGAAGGGGAAAAACATTCAGCTTCATGCTATCTGAAGAGACTCTGCCTGTTCTCCCTTCCCACTGGGATTGATGTGAGAATGGTTTCTCTTGGAGGCTGTTCAGGTGGGCCCCTAGCAGAACGCTTTGCCTAGCTCTCTACCCGTGGGGAGCCCATCAGGAAAGGCCATCATCTCAGTTCCTGGTTGGTGGGAATGGGGCATGCTGGTCACCTCAGCAAATACATCCCTTTCTCCCTGGCTGGGAGGTAACTAGCTCTCTCAGGCAATTTCTGTGCACAGCAGGTTTCATTTTGGGGGCTGCCACCCCACCCCAGAGACTATCTCTGCTTCTCACCCACTTTCTAATATAGCAAATGAAGTTTTTGGGTTCTAACAGCCATACAGCATGCTGCCCTTGGGTTGTGTACAACTTACACTAATGTCAGACGGGAAAGTTCCTTGCAAGACATGTGCCTTACACCCCAGAGTTAGTCAGTTTGGGCCTGATCAAAGCCCATTCAAGTCAATGGAAAGACTATCACTGACTTGAGGTTTGACTCAGACTCTTCATCACTTCAGGAAAAGCACAAACACCTCCACTGGCTTGCAATCGATTCCTCTCCACCCCTCTCCCTCTTGTGCAACTCTGTAAATGTTTTAGGAAATCAGTGTTTTAATGAATACCGAACAGGTCACATTTATAACCTGGCAATCGATTCTGAGAGGTAATGTGTTTTGCTTAATGAAATTTGTTTTGGCTTTGCTATGCCAGTAACATAGCACAGTGCTTATGCGGCTGTTCTTTTTCTGTAAGGGAAATTGTAGTCCTGATACCTAGACTGCTATCGTGTTACCTGCATCTTCTCTCCCCTTCCTTTGAATACATCAGAAAGCTCCTCCTCATTATTTATGAATAAAAGAAAAAGTATTAAATCCCCCTAAGAAACTTTCCACCCTCGAGGCTGGTTGTTGTCTTTTTGCAATTCACTAGGAATGGCCACATTTGATCAGGCTAATGGTCCTTTTAGACCAGTGTCTCTCAACCTTTCCAGACTACTGTACCCCTTTTAGAAGTCTGATTTGTTTCACCTCACTTAAAAACTACTTGCTTATATAATCAGATATAAAAATACAAAAGTGCCACAGCACACTATTACTGAAAAATTGCTTATTCTCATTTTTACCATATAATTATAAAATACATTGATTGGCTTTCCCCCACTGCAGAGAAATGTTTATGCTAAGGCAGACTGTTTCCTTTGAATTGAAAACAAAAAATACTCCCCCCCCCACCCCCCCGCCACCATTTCCATTGCTATCAGAGTTAGATGTTGTGAGAAGCTTGACTTCCTATGTTGCCATTTAAAATGTTTTTAAATAAAAATTGTAGTCCAAATAAGTGGAAAGTGTCCCTTTAAACGTGACTGGAAGGGATCCTCTTTCAGAAATGCTCCCCCAAAGTACGTTATCTCCTGGAAACTATTTTGTGCCATAGCTAATTTTGTCTCATCTAGGTAGAAGAACGGTGAAAGGATCTCTGATGGGAGATTGCTCTCTCTCTCACTCAGTAATTATTTAATCCTGCTTGTCATTCAGATGTTAAAAGGCAGCATAATGCAATTCTCTGTCTCTTTCTACGGACATTGAAACCTGTCCTAAATACATATTGGTTCAGTGTTTTGCATTTGGTTTGATATGTCAAACACTGGGTCAAATCCCACTCTCATTTATAACTTAAAAATGAATTCTTTTCCCTTTGTTCTTGGATTTATTCATGAACCCTATAACACAGGCCTTCATTTTACACTATGCTGTAAAGTTTTATACACAGCGCTTCCCTTCAGGCATGTATTTGTGTTTTAACTCCACAAACCTCCAGCTGTGGGATTTTTGTTTTTGAGAGGTTTGGATATTTCCATGCTCCCCTGATTTCAAATTAGATTAGTTATTTCACCCGGAAGTAACATATAGAACATTTTTACAGAAGCAAAGAGTTTCCAAATTTTGTTCTTAAAAATTGCTCAAGGCCACATAGTAAATCAGTGAGATTAAACCCCACAAATCCTGACTTCCAGTCCCCCATTGCCACTCACAGATAATCCAGTGGAAATCTCACACATGTAGGGGGAGTAGATTCTAGAGAGGCACTCTGATACCATGTGGATGACAGTGGGATGGATGGATGGATGGAAGGATAGCAGGCAGTCATATTGGAACGGAACTTCCTGAAAGCAGAATTTTGCCCTTTGATCTCATTCAGCAGGCCCTTAAGCATGTGTTTAAGTTTAAGCATCTGAGTAGTCTCATTGACTTCATTCAATGGAACTACTTGCATGTTTGAAGTGAGGCACGTACTTAGGCAGTACCTAGCTGATGGGGACCTTAGTGGTGCTACTTTTGCTGAAATGTATGGAAGACATTCCAGCAGCAAAGCCTTTGGCAAGATGCCCTGTGTGATATTGAACCTCGTTAAAGAAAGAACAGTCTGTCTCTCCCTATCTGCATGAAGCCAGGTAGTCAGAATCAGCTGTGTGAATGTTTTACAGAATGTTTTACTTGAATGAAAAGGTCATTCTAGATTATGAAGGCTTCCATGCAGAGCTGTGATGTAAAGTGAGAGAAACATCCTTGGAAAAATAAATGAGTTTTAGACATTCTCCTTTGTGACTGGTATTTATCACTGTCGATGTGATTAGCAGACCTCCTTCTCTCTAATTCTAGGGTGGAAAACTAAAGGACCTGGAAACTATTTTAGATGTATATTTCACAGGATTTTTCAACTTACTGTGTCCTGCTTGTTGTTGTTGGACACATTCATTATATGCAACCAGTTAATGAGGTACCGCCAAAGAAGTTTGGGATCAAAGTTTGACCTAACTGTTACAACGAGGAGAAGAAAGTCCTCTGGACTTTAAAAAACTTTTTAAAAAGAAGCCACAATCTATGGACTCATCCATTTATCTGCATGCAAATCAGGTAGTTGGCTCATAAAATGGCCAGGTAGATTCATAATAACTCATTTTGCATGTATGGATAAAGGGGATTCCATACTTCAAGAACGGCACCTGCAAAATTTGGTGGTGCATCTTACCAGGCCCTCCGAAAGTGCAACTCTTCCTGTACGATTAGCATTGCAAGAAGGGGGATCCTCTAGTTCTTTTGAGCATCTGCAAGTCTGGGCAGCAAATGTTATGCTTTGCCTAGACAGCACTGAAGAATGGGGTTACCAAGAGAGTCTTTGAAAGTCTTCCCAGTCCTTCAGAGGTTTTCATTATCTCACGCTGTAGCATTCCCGCTAGCTAGGATAAAGTAAAACTGCCCATCACCGATCCGCTTGCTGTTTTACTCATAAGAAGCAAACGCATCCCCCCCCGCCCCCTATTATCTGGATGCATGAGTGGTGAAATCTTTTGGGCAGTTTGAGCAGTTTGACATTAGCTGACGGTCAGTCAGACTCACCTCCTTCCCCTTCTCTCAGCACTGATGCTTGTCCCCCAAATGGACACTTGTTGCCTAGCAACCTTAGCATTATTGCTGTGCATCCCCTGCAAGTCTTGTGCTTTTATGTATCAATTTATTTAAAATCAAATAGAATAAGAGGAGGAGGGAGGAAGAGAAAATAGCTGCAGTTTGGTTGCCTCTGTCTTGTGGAAGAAGATTCCTCAAAACAAAGGGAAATTTATTGCCATAAAGACTGAGAGAGGTTTCAGGAAGTGATCTATGATTGGGGCATTTAAATGTTCTGAATAGAACTGAGAGAATTTTTTTCCGGGGAATACGGTTTCACCAAAAAATGCATTTTTGGGGCCCTGAAAATATTCATGAATTCAGATTGAATTTGATATATAATTTCAGCTGAAAAAATACCTGATTTCCCCCTCCCCCCCAAAAAATGTCAAAACATTTCATTTTGACCATTTCAAAATGTTTTGTTTCGATTTTTTTCATTATGAAATGGCATTTCATTTTCATATTTGGTTAATTAAACACACACACACACACACACACACACACACTCACTCACTCACTCACTCACTCACTCTCTGTTTAGGTCAATTTGAAAAAGTGGTTTTGGTTTGAATCTAACCAGATTTGTTTTCTAATATTTTTTTTTGGTTCTGCTCCCGAACTGAAAAATCCATTATTCACTGAGCTCTAGTTTTGAGTGACCCAATTAGACTTTTAACACAGTCTATTGATTGCTTCAGAGTAAATTACTGTACACCTCACTTCAGTCAAACACTCCCGGTTACCACTTTGCTGCCACATTGGACTCCAGGCCCAGGCATTTCTGGACCTTGATTTAGCTGTTTGTTTTTGCCATTGTGCTGAAGCGACCCTTAGTGAGGTCTTTTGTATAATAATAATCAGGATTCAGTGTCAGCTTTAAATGTCGTCAGCTATGTGGGTTGCCAACGCATACATCCCAGGGCGGAGACATTTGAGAGTGCCACTCTAAGCTCCCACTTGTAGTCTTTGTGCTGAGCTTTGGGGCATTGTCTCTCACAACTGCACGTGCATGGTGGATGGGATTTCAGCTCCTTCATTTTGTGGACCCCTTTTTAAGGGAAAGTTTCCCCAGTGGACTGGCTTGCTCTCCTGCCCTTTCAACCGTCAACTGCCTGGTTCTCATCTGCTTTAATCTGTTGACTACCTGGAACTGTTTTGCAGATCACACAGCTCAAAGGCTTCTGGTTTAAGCCTTTTAAAAGTCCCTTCACCCAGCCAAAAGCAGCACCAGCTCTGATGTGGGTGCACGAGCGATTGGGAGGCTGTGGACACCAGCTAGCCTAGCCTAGGGCTTTGTGTGGTAAACTGGGCCACTTATCCCCCCAGAGCTGTGAACCACTGATCACACACTATCTCCAGCTGATGGATTTCTGTGGAATAAGCATCCAGTAGAACATGCCCACTACTCTACATACAGCCACATTTCAAATATTAAGTGTAGAATGTCTTTTTATAACCGTGTCGAGGGAGAAGCACTGGGTATCTCTACTGGCATTGTGGCCCTTGGGTGTGGCACCCGACTGGGAATGAGGAGACCTGAGTACTTTTCCCAGCTCTGATACTGACTTGTTGTGTGACCTTGGGCAAATCACGGAACCCAACTGGGCCCGGGTTTCCCCATCTGTAACAAACCTGTAAGAGCTAGAAACCCTCAAGCTCCAGGGCACATTTTTGTGTGTGGTTTAATTTGTTTTATTTATTTAATTTCATAATCATAAACCTAACTCTGCAGTCCAGCTAGACTTGTGAAGGTAGGGAAAAGTGAAATGCAACAGTAAGTCAGGAACACAAGGATTACAGGGGGCTAAATCACAGCAAGGTATGTTAGCTCCAGCTACAGAAGGAATGGTTGGTTAAGACAGAAAGGAATTTTGCCAACTACTCACAGCTCTCTGACTTCCCCTGTAGATAGGTTAGACAGGAAGTAACTTCCCCTATAAACAGGTTATAATGGGGGTGTTTCTTGCACTTTCTACTGAAACAGCTAGTGCTGGGCCACTGTCAGAGATGAGATATTACTGGACTAGATGGGCCACTGGTCTGATCTCATAGAGCAGTTCCTCTATTCCTGCACACTGAAATCTTCAGTTGAAGTACAAAGTATTATAATTAGTCGGTTTCAGTACAGGGTGTGATCACAGCTATATTGTTTACTGAACACAGTTATGTAAAAGGTCTGTTGTTTTTCTCAGGTGTTGAGGACTTAGAGCTATTTAGGAATTCTCTTTTGCCTTACATTGCTACAGAGTTCAGTGCCTTTACATAAACACTCCAATGGCACTTCGCGTAGGAGGTAGACTCCCTTTACTAAATAAACAAAAGAGAAAGCCGTCTGGGTTTGTCAGGCTGATAATTGCTTTTTATTTTGAAATCAAGTGCCTGAAATGACTGAATTTTACAATAATATTAATTGCCCCCAAACTCTCTATATTATCAGCTAAAGTTCTGACAGCCAGTTGCTAAAGGTGTTTCACAGATCAGGGTATGTTGAGAAATGCAGGGCCTGCTAGGAATTCAGCAAATGGTTCATTAATCTCATCCCGACTTTGAGAAATGAGAATCAAGGGGAAGGAACAGGGAACCAAATTGACTAAATTAGTTTTGTTTATTTGGAAGTAAGGGTGATATTCTGTTATTTAATCCAGACGACATCCCTCTAGATGGTTCATTTAAAAAAAAAAATCAATATTGGCTGGCCCAGCCATTTGGCATAGTGTTCTTGCACGTCAGCTACTTCAGAGCACTTAGGAATCCAGGAAGGAGAAGACCTTATCTGCAGCTCCACATCCCCTGAGAGTCAGGTTTGTGGTCAGAATGAGTCCCAGTTCCTGAACCTCACTGTATCGGCCAAAGCGGCCACTTCTCACATGTAACAGTGGGAAGAGATTTGCTTCAGCAATGCCATCGGTAGGATTATTGAGGTATTGTAGGGAAGGCAGGGAAGAGGTGGCAAGTGGCCATGGAAGA
This sequence comes from Macrochelys suwanniensis, assembly GCA_033296515.1. Classification (NCBI taxonomy): domain Eukaryota; kingdom Metazoa; phylum Chordata; order Testudines; family Chelydridae; genus Macrochelys; species Macrochelys suwanniensis. The sequence continues at coordinate 86,377,590 of CM065782.1, read as the reverse complement.
AGGTGTATGAGCAAAGCTGTCTACTATTAGCCACAGGTCATTGTGATAACTTTACAGTGAGATGGAGAAGATGCAGGAAGAGGGATGGACTCAGGCCCGTCTCTCAGTCTAATCCTTTGGGAAAGAGGGACCTAGAGTCACAAGAGGTGGGTAGGCACAAAGGGACAGATTCTGCCACCTTTACTTGCATGGAACAGCACTTGCACATGTGAGTAGGATATTAATATGAGCACTGCTCAATGAGTAGAGGAGGCAGGCATGAAACAAGCCTGTTTCGTCTCCTAAAACACCTCAGGCTTAGTGCAAAGGGTCAAAGGATCACAACACATTCTAGTAGTCACTTCAGACTTTGTGTTTGCCTTCAGGAGGGAACACAGAGACAGCTGGCTAGATAGAAACACTGTATGAAGGAGACTCAGAAGGGAAAGGAGACACATGGTGGCAGGTAAGGCAGAAAATGGACTATATTTCAAGGAAGGATGATTGGAGGAGCTACATGCTTTCGTGGGTTAATGGAAGAGAACAAGCCCTTAGATTAAAGTTATCTGAACACACTGCAGTATGTTTGCTTTCCAGTTTACTGTTTGCAGCGTGTCCGTATAACACAGAGGGCCTTTTGTAGAGCCCTTGCTAGCTTCTTCAGTTGAAGTCATTAAAATATAATTTCTCTCAACCTTTCGGCTCAGATTCCCTTTTATGTGCATTAGTCAAGATCAGGGCAAATGCCGGCTAAACTGACTGAAGAAGAGCTCTGTGTGGCTCACCAACAGAAGTTGGTCCAATAGATATTCCCTCACCTACCGTGTCTCTCATTTTGTGACTGACCAGCAGGGTGCTCTTCCTCCCTCTCTCCAGGCCCCTTTCCCAGTGAAGATCAATCGTAGCCATTCTGTAACCCCTGCTGCATCCTCTCTTGGGGGTGGGTCACTAAATCCAGTGCTTGCATGGAGATTAACTTGATTTAGTAGGCCTTTTGCTACCTCTACCTTCTCTGACCTTGTCCTCCTAGCAGGAGGGTTATTGTGACCAGAGAGAGGCATGATTAGGTGAGATTGGGATATTTGCATTCCTCAGTGTTGTTCTAGTGACATTAACCGCTTGTTCAAATTGTTAAACTGATAAGGGTATTGAAAGAATCTCTTGAGGAAAGCGGCAGTGGGAAGAACAGGAAATGCCAGCGGAAAGAGGAGGAAATGGAAACCAACAGTCCAATCCTTCAGGTCCTTACTGAGGCAAAACTCCCTCTGTCAGTTCACACCAGCTGAGGATCTGGCCCCACATGAGGCACCCTGCTGACACTACCAAGAGAACAGTGTATGTGTTTGTGTTGTGTAGACACATGGGACCAAATTATTAGGTGTGGCTTGGCCATTTGTACTGCATCACTGGCAGAATCTGGCAATAGTGCCCGAGTAATTGGCCACCACTGGATCATCCCAGTATTGGGCCCATGATCCAGGGAGCGCAAAGGTGAGCTGTGACAGTCTTACAGACACAAATGGAGCAGCATGATTAATTTGCACTAATGCAGAGGTACAGAAACTGTTGGGAGATTGAAAAGTATATTAAACCTAGAAACAGAGTAGAGGTGATGGCCGTTTCTAACAACACATGGTCCTCTGTCTTACGAGAAAGCATTCATCCCCGCCATTGTACTGCTTGTGTGTGTCAGGTGTGGCTTCATATTTTTGTGCCTGTCTGTCTAAAATCCTTATTAACTGAATAAAGTAGTGTGTAATGCTGTCTACGCTGAATTCTCTGCAGAGCCTTGGTATGGCTTAGTACCAACGGCACAATGTATCAGCCGGAGTACTTTTCATATTGTTGAACTTTTCTCTCAGTTTCTAGGGAAACATTTTATAGCACTATATTTATCAGAACATCTTTCCAAACACCTCCGCCAACACTTAATTAATGGAATTTTAAAGCTTTGCTCCAACTACTGCAAGTTAGTAGAGTGCTCACCGACAACAGCTGTGGAGCTAGGGAGACATTTATACATGCACTACGTTTACAGAGTGAATATGCGTAAAAGGGGCATCTCTCTCTGATCCATCTGTATATCCTCAGTATCCTGGATTGGGAGATATAGCAATGTTAAATTTTACAATCTGACTCTTTAACGAGGACATTTTTATCTGGGCAGATTCCTCATTGTTATCTAACACAAATACAGAGTGACTTAAACATTAGAATTTTATGGCCATATCGGATAGTGCAGTCTTTCTTTAACTTGAGTGCCTCTGCAAATAATCGCAGCTGTCTCGTTAAAGATTCGGTGGGTGGAGAGGAGATTTTTGGAGTTGACTGGAAAATATTGTGCATTTGGGTGCAAGATTGGAATAGCAAGAGGTGCTGTAGGTCAAGATTGAGGGCATTGGTAAAATCGTGAAGCGGCCCCAGGAAAGCAATAGAAAGAGGCACTGCAATGCAGGATTGAACTGCATAAGCAGAGCTGTGTGGGAGCTCAGGACCAGATTATCAGTGTGTGTCGTAGGTCAGGGTTAATAGGTCTAGTACAGGTCATGAATGAGTTGGCATTGACAAAGCTGTATCTAGTAATCAGGTCTAGAATATTTGGTAGTGTTACAAGACAAAACTAAAGTGCACTGGCATAGCTGTTAGTGGGAACCTGATGACTCTCCGTCTGCCTCATATCTACCCACATTGAAGTTAAAATTCCCAGGGCTTTTGGAAAAGTGCAGGGGGGCAAGCCCAGTGTTCTGGAAATGATTCTCTCCTAGTAGAGCCCGTTGTAATGTCCAAAGCTGCGGTGAGCTATTGCTGAGTGCAGAACGCCCACTGCAGTGCCACGTTAGCCTATGCAGTTACTGAAGTGGCTGTGTCCAAATGACTGGTTTGGAAAGAACATTTGCAATATCTTGAATATGAATGATACCGCATAAAACCTAGTTCTGGTTGCATGTACTTGGCCTATCAGATATCTATGGCAGATAGGTCTTTTTGTTGGGCTGTTATGGATCATATATAGCACTGTTGGTGGACTGTCTCCTTGAAATAAAGTGCACACACCGTGCATAGGGATCGACACTCATTTGTCTTACCCAATTGAGTGCTTCCACTATTTATTTTGCCCCTGATATACTGTGGCAATGAATCATTGATTATATGACTTACTGGTCTGGCAAATATTCGTGTCGTCTGCTGCTCTTACTGCTGTGCAGAAGGAAGCCATTTACTACAGTAACTTATCATCTTGCTTCATCTGTTAGCCCAGTAGTTAGCATAATGTGTCCTCTGGACAGCAGTCTCTGCCTCTCAAATGATAAGGCTTGATTAAAAATGCCATTCTTCTGAACATTTGCCCTGGTGTCTTGAAATGATATAGAAAACCCTGGGGGAATGAAGTTTTCAGGGGGTGCTCAGCAGTTTGGGAGTTAATTCAGTGTAGGTTAAGGGAAAGAAAGAACATTGAGGTGTCCGGGGAAGTGTTACAGGACAGAAAATTGTCTGCATAGCCAGATTTGTGTGTGTTGAAATCTTTGTAGCAGAACTTTCTTCATCTTTCTGTCATTCTGCATTCTCCAACCTCCCACTTCCAGAGGGGAAAAAATGTTGTTGACCATGTAAACTCGCTGGGTCAGATTCATGAAGGACCATGCCAAAGGTGTGCCTGTGAAAACACCTATGCACCTCTTGCATCCAGCTTCGCCTGAACTGTTTGTACAAACCAGGCAACTGCAAGCCTAACTGTGCAGTTTGCAAGCACATATGTGGGCTTTTGAGGGTCAAATTGTGGGTGCATTTTTGAAGGTGGACTTATAGGGCTGGATCCTGATTTGTTATATATGTGTAAATCCAGAATAACCGAGAGATGAATTTCGCTCAGAATGTATATTTTGGAAAATGTGGCCTTTCTTCTGTGGAAAATGTGGCCTTTCCTTCCCATGTCATGAGACTGCCTAAGCTCAAGTGCAGTGTTGTTTAATATCTGACCTCTTCTTTGGGGCACTATAACCTGTAATTGCAAGGGCATGGACTTGATACTACAACAGCCGTTTTCCACCTGTAACTTCTGTGCCTTAAGCACCCCCTTGCTGGCTATTGTGATAAATGTTGGAATCCAAACCTGAACTTACCACGGAACAATTGGTGGTGTGATGGGATTTCATTCTTATACACCTTTCCCTTTCCCCAATTCTGTTCTCTGCTACACCCACCAATGCAGCTGCTTTCTCTCTGTGTGTGTGTGTGTGTGTACGCACACACACACCAGGGGAGAGGGGGAAGGCCTGGGTAACCTGGAGACAGAATTTCATCCCATGTTTGCAAGAGTCCCTTGTGCTTTTTGTACCTGGGTATGGCAAGTCCAGAAACCTAGCCACTACCCTTTCAGGAATATAGGCTCATACTCATTACTTACTCAGAGCCCTTTTGCTTTGATGGGAATTTCCACTGGTTAGGCAGAGAAAAGCCATGAGGATCCGGCCAGCTGAGGTTAATATTCTTTCCAAAACCTGTTGAAAACTTTGGGCTAAATTAGCCTGAACAGCGGGTAGCCCATGAGGGAAGCAGCTGCAACCTCTCCGAAGTACTTGGGCTCACAGGGGCAATCACTGCCCAAAGAGTAGGCTGTTCTGGCTGGGGAGGGGGCAGTCCATTGCCAGCTTCTGCCAGTGAGACCAGGGCCAGGTTTTAAAGCTGCCCTTCCCTCGCATAGCCCCTTTGCAGAAAACACAGCCTGCTGTCCTCTGCTGCTAGGACAGGAAGGGAGAAATCTGGCCCTGGAACTACCATTATTTACAATATTGGCTTTTATGGGCAATAATAGGGCTAAGGTGGTCAGGCTGATCTGGCAGCTGCAATGAAGTATCTGCTCTTTATTTTCTGCACTTCAGCTACTGTTCTATGAGCTTTTTCTTTCGAGCCCAAGAGCTTTAGGGCTCATCCAAGCAGCCGCTTTGTGTTTTCATATTGTTTGCTCTTTTTCCTTCAAGCCACGCTCAAAACCCTCATTACGCTGTCTCCATGCAGCAATGCAGGGATCTTTGTTTAAAATTACATCCAGTGGCACACTGAAAACAGCAGTTGAGCTAATGGGAGCCTGAGTTTATTGGGAGTTTGTTTCAAAAGCTGTAAACCGACATAGCTCCCCCACCCACCCAAACCGTCTTATTCAATTTAGTAACAGTTTAAATGGCAAAAGCCAAAAGGAGGAAACGAAGGCTTATGACTCTTGGGAGTTAATCACAAAGTGACCACAACTGGCAGCACTTCCTTATTTTTTTGGCCATGGGTGTCCAATTTTTGCCCACCTAAGAGGCACTTTAGCAACTTGCCAGGAGCCTGAGGGCAGCACCTAATTGATCTGAGCCGATTGCAGTGGTGGCCCAGGGAGACTACAGGTGGTACACAGCTCGCAATGCTTCATCCTGACCCTAGACCCGCTTTGTTTGGCTCTGGGCCTGGTCCTTCCCCAAGGACGAGAATGAGTTTAAGCGGTTGAGCTTTCAGTGCCATTTTGTATAATTAAGAGGCAGGTCTGGCGTTCACATAGGGCCAGATCCAATGTCCATTGAAGTCACTGGAGAGAGTTCCATTCCTTATTCCCTTCAGGGGGCTTTATCTCAGGCCTGTAGTCTAGTGTATATATATACCAATGCCTCTTAAAATTAGTCACACTCAGGGTCTGCATGCTCAGAGTCTAGATGTGACCTTGCTTTGTATTGAATAAAGAGAGTTGTGGTTTAAACTTTATTTCCCTGGTCGCATTCTGAGTTCCTGAAGTACAGAGGCTGCAGCATGCTCATGAGAAGATACTGTCAGCTACCTGACCGTGTTAGAAAACATGATACATGAGTCCTTTAATCTCAAAGCTCCTTGGGAACTGTACAGGCACACAGACTCATCTGAAATGCACATCCTTACTTCTTCCTCAATCCTCCATGCCCTCTTCCGCTCCTGCACTTCCTTTATTCTTTCTCCCAGTTGCAGATCTTTGGACCACTGCCTACTTCTCATCCTCTATAGCCGACAGGCATCAACTTCTAGTAGGGTTTCGGAGTTATCTTCCACTCTTGGTACAATGTCCACTGTCTTATTTTCCAGGCTGGAGGAGACCTTAGCACAGGGATCGGCAACCTTTGGCACACAGCCCGCCAGGGTAAGCCCCCCGGTGGGCCAGGCCAGTTTGTTTACCTGCTGCGTCCGCAGGTTCGGCCGATCGCAGCTCCCACTGGCTGCGGATCGCCGCTCCAGGCCAATGGGGCTGCGGGAAGCGGCGTGGGCCGAGGGATGTGCTGGCCGCTGCTTCCCGCAGCCCCCGTTGGCCTGGGTTGGCGAACCATGGCCAATGGGAGCCGCGGACGCGGCAGGTAAACAAACCGGCCCAGCCTGCCAGGGGGTTTACCTTGGCAGGCTGTGAGCCAAAGGTTGCCGATTCCTGGATTAGCATCTACATTTGCTGACTCTTCAGTGGGGAACTCATCTATTAAATTCTGCGCCATTGTGGCGCTGCAGGTTGTATCTTGGGGGGATTCCCTTTACACTTGGCTATGTTTTCTTCTTTTTCACTTCGCTTGAAGCAGTTTTCTCAGTCTCTGGCCAGAAATCCTTAAGGGGTGTTACCCAACACGTTTCAGCACAATTTATGTGCAAATGGTCAGCTCCAGGCTATTAAAAATCAAACTTCAAATGAATTCAGTGGGAGACCACAGAGCAGCTGCTTGCTTCTTTGTGCTCACTCATCATCTGACCCGGCTCCTCAAACTGTGCTTTTTTTTTTTTTTTAAACTGAATCATAGAATATCAGGGTTGGAAGGGACCTTAGAAGGTCATCTAGTCCAACCCCCTGCTCAAAGCAGGGCCAATCCCCAATTTTTGCCCCTGATCCCTAAATGGCCCCCTCAAGGATTGAACTCACAACCCTGGGTTTAGCAGGCCAATGCTCAAACCACTGAGCTATCCCTCCCCCCTGAATATCATCCCTGGTTTACAGATCAGAAAACAAATCTGCAGAACGGTTAAATTACTTGTCCAAAATCATAAAGCAATCAGTGAGAGGCAGAGCTGCAAAGAGAACCCATTGCTACTGACTCCCAGTCTTGCGGCTTAACCTGTAGATTATACACACTCACTCACATGCTTTCTCTAGAACATATGTGAACTGTCTTCTCTGCTAGGCTTATCCTGTTCTGTCAGGATGCTTGTTGCCTGGATCCTTAAGCAAGTGATTATTTAGGATAATTCAGGGAAGCGATCCATTTGCAAAATAAAACAAATAAATAAAATAATAATAATAATAATAAATATATGAAGAATTCCCTTCAGAAAGCCTTGCACATCTTTACCAATGTAAATCACAACTTGATATTCAAAATCACTGCGCAATCAATGCAAAGTAACCCTTTTTGCTACATTTTCACTCGTGATTGATGACCCCACTGCCTGTTCTTGTTAGATAGTTGATTTCTCCTCCTGTTTACTTAATTTGAGCATGAGATCTGTGATGAGACTGGCTTGGGAAGTGTTCAGAAGGAACAAGTACTAAGCTGCAGGGATAGGGGCCAGGTTTAAACAAAACAACAGAGTCCTAGTCCGGGATTTTGTGTCAGGGGGCCGAGCAGGAAGAGACATCTGAGCCTAAATGTGAAGGCAGGATTCACTTAGGCAATATCAGTAACAAATATATGCTCTGTTCTCTGGCTGATCGCTGGCTGCTACCTCAGGCATTTGTGTTGCTGGGCTCAGTTCTGTATGGGCAAGCAGATGGGTTTTCAGAAATGTAGCAGTATTAGATGGGGAGACCCCTCCCTTTCCCAAAAGGTTTGTATTGGAACAGGATCTGGACAGCAGATTGGGTGCAAGGAATGTATTTCGTATCTGTGTGCATTTTCTGGAAGGTTCAAAAATTTGCAAGTCCATTGGGAAGTGAATCAAGCAGCATTTGGTTAACTGACTACATACACTTCAGAGACTGAACACATGAACTCTAGCCATAAAGATAGGTCATGCTTTAAAACTCAATAGGCTGTAGCAGGGGTAGGCAACCTATGACATGCGTGCCAAAGACGGCACGCGAGCTGATTTTCAGTGGCACTCACACTGCCTGGGTCCTGGCCACCAGTCTGGGGGGCTCTGCATTTTAATTTAATTTTAAATGAAGCTTCTTAAACATTTTTAAAACCTTATTTACTTTACATACAACGATAGTTTAGTTATATATTAAAGACTTATAGAAAGAGACCATCTAAAAATGTTAAAATGTATTACTGGCACGCAAAAGCTTAAATTAGAGTGAATAAATGAAGACTCGGCACACCACTTCTGAAAGGTTGCCAATCCCTGGGCTGTAGAGTCCTCTGTGGTCTTCAGAGGGAGGGAGATAAAATTACTTCCTGTCATTGTCTCATAATGAATGAGTTGTGAAATGATTTCTTTGTGGTTGAGGACCTGGTTTTATGAGGGATGTCTCAAATAAAAGACCTTTCTGAAATCAACAAGTTAGCCTCTCTGTGCCAAATCTTCCATTAGCTCTAGCAACAGTGAGGACCAGTTTGATTCACCTAAACTCTTGAAACTGGGATTCTTTCCAGGAAACATTAGGAGTTGGACATCTGATAGCTGTGTGTGTCCCACTCTGTCCAGAACAGAAACTGATAGTGAGAAAAATACACACCACAGATCTCGTAATAGCCAAGTTGACACTGTCATTCTCTGCCTGAACACTCGTTCCTTTAATACCCCTAATTGCAAATGTATCTTGGGAGAGCTGAGCACGACTTTTGTGGGGTTTTTTTTATTTGAAATTCTTAATAATCTACCTGAAAGATTTCAACAAGGAGGTGAATAGAGGCTTCATTCTGATGTGAAAACAAGACCTCAGTGCTGTCATACAAATTGGTCCAATAAAAGATATTACTTCACCCACCTTGCCTCCCTCAGACAAATTAAAAATAAGAACTGCTATTATTGGGTTCTTATCAATAGTAACCTGGGGGCGAGGGGCGCTTATTTTCACAGACTGGCGCAGAAAACCATCAGAAAGGCAAAAGAGCTTCTTCAGCTCAATGACATACCTTGATGTCAATTTCAGTGCACTAGGATGTATTTCTAAATAGAAGTTATGACACTGGTAAAGCAGGTGCCAAGTCTATAGGCGTCAGCTGAGCACTGACAAATTCATAGCTGGTAACCAGACCAGTTCATCTATATGTTACTATTGTTCAAGATAGGTGTTAGACTTGTAAGGATGTGTGTGGTGTTTAGACTCTCTTAAATGCTTGTAAATTGCTGCATGCGTTAATCTCACTTGCAATGTCTGTATTCCATGATGCCCTCCGTCTCTGCCCATCTAAGAACTTCAGTGAAATTGAACGGTCCCCGTGAAATGTTTCAGTTTTACCATAGTGGCAAACTGACAAAACAGCTTCATAGGTATTTTTTTAGCCAGCTCTCATTTAAATACAGAGTTTCCATGTTACAGCTCTTTGTTATAAGCCTGCTTTCTACACTGTAAAGCTACTATCCTATCATTTATGCAGTTGAAATTTTCAAGGAACCTGAAGTCTGTTGTAAAGAATGGAATTGAACTCAGGTCCTAAGTTGATGCCCTAACCACTGGACCATCCTCCGTCTCAACTTCCATTGGCTTCCTTAAACACCTTTAAAAATCCAAGCCAGAAGTTACTGAACTGTCTTATAAAGATACTAACTTCATTATAAACCATGCAAAATTATTTCCTTCCCCCAACAAAAATAACTGCAATGGAAATTAAAAGACTAAAAACTACATCATCTAAGCGCTGGTCTACACATGAAAGTTTGCGCTGGTTTAACTAATTTAGTTAAACAAGTGCAACTTTGTTCATAGACCTCCTAACTTAAAGTCACAAGAGAAGCAATTCAATAGTTCAAACTAATACTCTGTGCTTGAGATGCCTCAGTGGGTCTAAGTATTGCACCCAGTTACAACAGGATACATTAAACAGACTGTTCTGTGTATGTACGACACGTACAGTTTATCAATTTTCTTGTATCTGAATCTCGATTATCTGAAACACTCTCATCATCCAAAATGAGCGTATACCACTGATGTGTATCAAATACATTCAGTTCCCTTCATGTCCCTGTATTTCTGAGATAAATAAGAGACAAGGGTATTTGTGTGTATATCTATATACCAGAGAGAGAGAGAATGGTGATGGCAGTTACCTTGGTGTAAATGGAGTTATTCTGGATTTACACCACTCTAATTGAGAACAGAATCTGAAACACAGAGTCAATTATCATCATTCTTGGTCTGAAGCATTGAATAGACTTTGCCTTTTGGATCTGAGATTAATGACGATTAATGGGAACACTGCTAGGAAAATAATCTGGTTGATTAAATCTGATCTAGTTAGCATAGCTGTGTGGTATTCATCTTTTTAATATAGAGCTCTCTGTGTTTAAGGCGTACATAGGGGATGGGATGGGCAGGAGCCTCTTACCCGGAATATACAGAATAATCACATTATTCTGATTGTGGTGTACTTTGGTGGGGTTCTCTCTCTGTTTGTTTTGTCCTCTATCTGCTTTATTAAAATGAAATGTATCGTTTGGCAGATATCATGGGCTTGTTTCTGAAGAAGGAATCCTGGGCTAGGTATGGGACAAGACATTTCTGAACAAAGAGGCGTCTGATCTTTGGTTTCACCCAATACCTACAAAACAGAAAGGGATACTGCAAGAGAGCACTGCAGCCATCCCCCGTGTGCTTTATGGTGTGTACAAATAAGAAACACAATGATGTGCAGTCAGATGTGAGGGCGCGTGGGCCAAAATTTTCAAGCTTCAGCAGGTATAAACCAGTGAAGGTCCATTGACTACAAGGGAGTTATGCCCATTTACAGCAGCGGGGGATGTGACCCTGGAGCTCTCTATTTCTGAGGCCCTGAACCAGCACCCTGAATCTGAGAGGTGGGGGGAAATGAACCCAGATCCAAATTTTGTTGTTCAAACCTATGCCAGACGCTAACATTTCCCTCTGTAGGTTAATTAGGTAGGGGTGAAATTGCTGTGGGAGCATATGGAGGGCCCCACAGGGCACCAGCCGTTCCTGTACCCACCTGATATCTAAATGGAGAGAGTGTTATTAGCACGTACTTGATTGACTACGCATCCCACACAAAGCATTTTTCAAAGCATTTTACTAGTCTGTCTTTTCTTGGTACTTGATTCTAAGTGGTGTCAAGCAGCTATTTAAAAACTTTGATCCTATAAGACATCTTAGCTTTTGGTCCAGCTAGTTGAGCTGGTATGTACAGCCGGCGCATAGCATCAATGATTTTAAACAGCCTGGGGCTGGACATAAATTACTCTCCCAAATAATATGTAAGTTCTTGAGTTTCCTCAGGTCTACCAGGCATGTATGCTGCAGTGTTATTGTAAGCTGCTGCAGCTTATCATCTGCAGCATTTATTATTAGTCTTTTGGCTGTTTACTTAGCTCTCTCTTCTGGTCCTAGCTAGACACCCCCAATCTCCTTATGGTCAGAGGTGGATCAGAATGAGCATATCAGCATTATTAAGAGTTACAGTCACTTCCTCCACCTGACATCGTGAGAGGAGGATATACTCCCTCGCCCCCCACTCCCTAGCTTGGGGTTCTCAGTCATTGAAGGCCTAAACAACATGAGCGTCCCTGGCTGGATTCTGGTTTCGAACTTTGTTTTCGAAGGGCACATCTGCACTGCGACTGGGCGTGTGCTTCCTAGCTCGAGCAGGCAGACGCACGCTAGCTTTGCTCGAGCTAGCGCACTAAAAATAGCAGTGCACCGTGTGTAGGGCAGCTGGGGCTTGCTGCCCGAGTACATACCCAGGGGGTCCTTGCAGCTTTGTGCTCACGGGTCTAGTCCAAACTGCTGCCCACACTACTCCCAACTACACAGCTATGTTTAAGGTGCTTGTCAGGGTTCCTTCCCCACTCTAAACTCTAGGGTAAAGACGTGGGGACCCGCATGAAGAGCCCCTAAGCTTATTTTTACCAGCTTAGGTTAAAACCCCCAAGGTACAAAATTCCCTGCACCCTGAGAAATGCTTCTTTCGCTGCCACCATCAAGTGTCTAACAGGAATCCAGGAAAGGAATCACTTGAACTTCCCTCCCCCGCAAAATACCCCCTGAAGCCCGGACACCCCCTTTCCTGGGAAGCTTGAGAACAATCTCCCAACCAATTGGTTACACAGTGATCTAAAAACCCACCCCCTGGGTTTTAACACCATAGAAAACAGTCAGCTTCTTAAAAGAAGGATTTTATTAAAACAAAGAAGGTAAAATCATCTCTGTAAAATCAGGATGGTAACTAATTTACAGGATACTCAATTTCCAAACTCAGAGGGATTCCCCCCCCCCCCCCCCCCCGGACAAACCCTTAAGGTTACAGAAAAAGAAAGGAGTAACCCCTCCCTCTCACACAGGGAACGTACCAAGCAAAATAAACAGAAATCTACTCGCTATGCTATCTAAACTTACTTTAGACAAGTGAGGATTTGATGAAAAGATGACTGATTCCTTTTTACTCCAAGATCACTCCATGTCTGACAAAGAGCCACACACAAAGCTTTCCCCCTCCCAAGATTTGAAAGTATCTTGTCCCCTTATTGGTCAGATGCCAGCCAGGTCAGGTGTCAGTCTGGCTACCTGCATTTCTTAACCCTTTACTGGTAAGAGGATTTTATCTGCCTCAGACCCTGTCCCCTTTCCCTTTATATTTATGACAGTGCTACTTCAAGCAGAGCTAGTCTGCGTCTGTCTGCCCGAGCACTCTCCCAGCTAGAGTGTAGAGATGCCCTGAATGACGTTATTGCTGGTGAAAGGTGACAGGATGAGAGTCCAGAAAAGGTGAAGCTTGTGCAGTGGCAATGCAAGGTTCGCCTGTGTCGCCCCATCAGGGTGTCTCATCGCCATTACAGAGAGTCCATCTTTAATTCTGAGTGGCTGGGTTCAGCCTCCTTGGGCTTCTTGTCTGAAACTAGTGTGTAGGTCTGACCAGGAAACAATAATTCGGTTTCACAAAGCGTGTTGAGGTTTTCAAAATCGGTTTTCATTATGCATTGGAACGCAACCTTTCCTGAAGCCAGACTCTCCACAGCCCAGTCATTAAAGCCCTGCCCTGTGAGGTGGGGAACCTGTTTCAAGCCCCTGCTCTACCTGATTCAGAGCAGAATTTTTCATCCTAAATGAGGCAGTTCAAGGACTTCATCTTGGGTCTCCTATATCCCAGGCCAGTATCCTAGTCCCTGGGATGTCAAGACTCAGACTCTCTCTTTTCCTGGACCTACAAAATTGATGTTTCTGCAGAATGTTTTGGTTTAGACAAAACATTGGTTTCCACCAGAAAAAAGTTAATCAGCAACATTTCAACCTGCTGTAAAGTGCTGGTTTTGTGGTGCAGATACTGATCCAACAGGAACTGGGCTGAGACCTAGTTGGCACAACCTATGGAATTGACGTTAGATGGGAATGACTTCCTGGCACTGCTGAATGGGGATGGATTTTCAATAGAAAGGTGCTTGTTTCTGCTTTATCTGATGTTATTTGCTACAGAATGATGTTCTTCACATCCCACGCCACAGCAAACACCATCCAGTGGAAGCCAGGCAGCCAGCAGTCCTCTCCTGAGCTTTCATCAGAAAAAAGCAACATTGTTTTTTCAAATTATTAAGGGAGAAACAAACCCCAAACAAATAAACCAAGAGCATGATTTTATTATTTTGCTGCATGTAAAGTCATTTATTTGTGCCTTGTCAATAATTTAATTCATCCAAATCTGTTTCTAAAACAGAAGTGAAATGTGTAATTCATTTTAAACCATTAGATATGGTCCTGCCATCTGCACAAACAGGAGGAAGATAGCTCAGGCTGTATAACTCATGAAAATATGTACTGGATTCAATGGGACACCACACAGCAGAAAAGATATCATGCTAAATGAATGCTAACCTCTAATTAATATTTGTGGGGTGTCATAAACATACAGCTAAGGGGTTAAGAGTCCTCCTTACCTGTAAAGGGTTAAGAAGCTCAGGTAACCTGGCTGGCATCTGGCCAAGGGGACCAATAAGGGGACAAGATACTTTTAAATCTTGGGAGGGGGGAAGGTTTTGTGTGCGCTCTTTGTTTGAGTCTGTGTTCTCTCTGGGGCTAAAAGAAGGACCAGGCAAAAAATTATCTTCTTCAACCCATCCTCAACCAAATCTCCAATATTACAACAAGTAAGGTAGACATTGCATATTAGATTTTCTTTTGTTTTGCTTATGAAGGTTTCCCTGTGCTAAAAGGGAGGTATTATTCCTGTTTTTCTGTAACTTTAAGGTTTTGTCCGGAGGGGGAATCCTCTGTGTTTTGAATTTGAGTACCCTCAAATTTACCATCCTGATTTTACAGAGATGATTTTTACCTTTCTTTCTTTAATAACATCCTTCTTTTAAGAACCTGACTGATTTTTCCATTGTTCCAAGATCCAGGGGTTGGGTCTTTGATCACTTTGTACCAATTGGTTAGGAGATTATTCTCAAGTCTCCCCAGGAAAGGGAGTGTAAGGGCTTGATGGGATATCTTGGGGGGGTGAAGGGGAACTCCAAGTGGTCCTTTTCCCTGGTTTTTGTTTAAATCACTTGGTGGTGGCAGCGATTACCTTTTCTCAGGGTACAGGGGAGAATTTGTACCTTGGGGAGTTTTTAACCTAAGCTGCTAGAAATAAGCTTAGGGGGTCTTTCGTGCGGGTCCCCATGACTGTACCCTAGAGTTCAGAGTGGGGAGGGAACCCTGCCAGTTCAGGACAAATTGCTTCAAGCAGGGCAATTACAGCCCAAGGCTGGGGTTTTTCCACCACTAAGGCAAACCAAACCAGCCAGACATAGGAGACTTTGGTTTTACCCCATTGGCTAACCACAAGTCATCCCAAGCAATCGCCTAAGACACTCCAGTTTCCCAGTCTCACCACCAGTGCCACTCGTTATGGGGACAAATGGTCATGAAAACCAATGCCCCAGTAAAAGAAAAAAGGTCCTCCCGATCCCAAAAGACCAAGCCCCCAGATCCAGGTCAATATACAAATCAGATCTTACCCACAAATCACGCTGTTGCCAATCCTTTAGAATATAAAATCTAAAGGTTTATTCATAAAAGGAAAAAAGTATAGGTGAGAGCTAGACTTGGTTAAAAGGAATCAATTACATACAGTAATGGCAAAGTTCATGGTTCAGGCTTGCAGCAGAGATGGAAATAAACTGCAGGTTCAAATCAAGTCTCTGGAATACATCCACCGCTGGGATGGGTCCTTCAGTCCTTTGTTCAGAGCTTCCATTTGTAGAAAGGTTCCTCCAGAGGCAAGAAGCAGGAAAGAAGACAAAATGGAGATGAAGCAGCTGCCTTTTATAGTTTCTTCCAGGTGTAAAGACACCTCTTTGTCCTCACTGTAGAAAATCACAGCAAAATGGAGTCGGGAGTCACATGGGCAAGTCCCTGCATACCTCGTTGAGTCACAGGCATGTCTGCCTTCTCTCAATGGGTCCATTGTATCGCTAATGGTCCTTAATGGGCCATCCAGCAGGCCTGGCAGAGCTGATAGCTTGTCCTGGGTCCCAGAAGCCCAGCCCCAGTTTGAAATCCAGACAGTATAAAGCCAATATTCATAACTTCAACTACAAAACTGATACATACATATAAATGACATAATCATAACTAGCCAAGAATAACCTGGTCTTAGACATCTCATTTGACCCCCTTTATATAAGATTTGGTGCCACTACAGGACCTTGCTTGCAACAATGATCTATATGGTCCCAGTTATTGTCAATAACGTCACAAAGCTTAGGGGGTCTTTCATGCTGGTCCCCATGACTGTACCCTAGATTTCAGAGTGGGGAGGAAACCCTGACATGGGGGGTAGGATACACTGTAAGAGCCTGACATGCATAGGTCAGGTAATTACTTTTCTATTATAATGTTTCTGCACTGAGACACAGGTCATTACTTTACTCATAAAAGAACATGTCCCAATTTAAAAAGCATTTCCAGTCAGCCTCTGATTTTGTTCCTGGAAATAATTGTGGGTACAAATAACTGGATGCTCATTTTATTAATCAAAATATTTAAGTGAAATGCAACTGCAGATCCTGAGTGCAAAAGCAAGCTTCTTTAAAAAAAAAAATCTGGTTCCATACATTCTCCCAAAGCTTTAAGGTCTTTGTGAAGTCTGTTATTTCCACGAGGTCAACCTAGTCCAAGACATTACCCTAAACTTTTCATAATCTTCAGTGAGTCAATGAGGGTCATAGGTATGTCGTTTATAAGATATTTATTAATGTCCCTGACCACGTCCAGCAAATGCATAATAATTTCTTCCTCTGTATTCTGATTTTTTCTCTCCTGTTTTAAAATAGCTCTCTGTTGCCTTCCAATCCTCCGCTTTGTCTGCTGTGCTCTGTTATCCTGGAAATATAAATCCTATTGTGCCTTCATTCTCATTCTCTCTTTCCTTTTGTGTTTGCAGAAATCACATGAATTTCATCTTTCATTTTCGCCAAGCCTGAAATTGGATAATAAGCATAGCTGTAATTATTTCCCAGTAACCCACTCTCATGTCTAAAGGCCGGATCCTGGCAATGACTTAATGCAGACAGACCCCAATATCAGTAGAGGTTCACTGTGGGACTCCGGAGCTCTGCTAGCATAGAGTCCTGCTCCTATAAGGTGTCCCATTGAATCCAACGTAGAAGAGCAGGGTGTGCATGCACACTAGTGATTCCCAATGTAGTATTGGTGCCTGAATGATTTTAACCAATTCACTTCCAAACCATTATAACAGCAGGGAGCCCGTGGCATAACATGTATAATAAAAGTTGATGGAGAAATACTACTGCTAATACAGCATGACTAATCCATATGTTCTAATTGCTAGGTAAAATGTGTAAAAGCATGGAGTGTCATTTGGAAAACATTGGGTGTTTACAAGAAACTAAGAACTGAGCTTGACAAATAATTATAGAAGACAAAAACACAGCCCACACTAATAACTAGATATAAGAGCTTTTTCAATGTACTTAAAACTGTTTTAGTATCTCCTTATATGTGGGATTTTGTACATTCATTCAGCATCAGCGTTTCACTTTTTTCCTTCTATATTTTTACTAGCCAATAATTATTTTGTCTGAACTTCATTCCCTGATAACAGAAAACTCATCAATCTCCACAGTATTAAACAAGCAAGCATGTTCAGGAGGCAAAATGGTCAGATTTGAGAAAAACAGTGTCATGCCAAACCACTGATTTTAATTTACATCCATATCCACTTCTTCCATTATTAAGAGCTTTGAATTACTCTAGTTGCATAATTAACAAATATTCCCATTTGACAATAGATTATTCAAAAGGCACATGCACAGTAATGTATCATGGTTGAGCACTCATGCTGTGTCTTCAGTGATACATACTTCTATTTAAGTTCCCTTGGGGGCACAGTACCCCACAACTTGTGGGAATAGACCGTAGAAATTTCATAAGTTCTCCCTGGTGGGTCAAAAATTGTGTATGTAGGGAGTGCACGTGGAAGTATGCAAATAAATGTGCATTTCTCTGCCCATTCTACATTGTGTTTCTACACCAATGAGGTTGCTCGTCTCCTCCCACATCCTCAAACATTAGAATGCAAAGGTCAGATCTTCAGCTGGTATAAAGGAGCGTAACTCCACTGACTTCAGTGGAACTATGCCAGTTTACAGCAGCTGGCAATCTGGTCCTGAAACAATATCCTGCTAGTCCTCACTTGGAGTCAGCCTCTAATTGTGCCCTTTGGACTCCTGGAGTCTGCAGAGCTGCTTACCTCTTGATGCTGAAACACTGTCCGTTAGATTGCCAGTATTGCCAACCTCAAATATTCAAAAATCATGAGTCAATCTCACTAAAAATCATGAGATAGGCTTTAAAATCATCACATTTTATAAAAATAATAGGTTTGGTGGGGTTTTTTATTTACCTTCTGCTTTTGGGGCCTGTAGGGTGCACTAGGGTCACATTTTGAAGCTTTCTCCACAGGCATGAGGACTAGAAACTTACTTTTTCTTCAAGAATGAAGGCTGAGATCATCACATATCCACTTGACTCCAGGAGCTCAGGCTTGAAGGAAAACAATAATTATTGTGAGACTCTCGACAAAAATCATGAGAGTGGCAACACTGGATTTACTAGTAACTATGGCTCAGTCCAGGCCTCTTTTAGGATTTCCAGAACATTTTGTGACCGATTAAAGTCATATCTTTGTCTTCCTTTGTGGGGTATTCCTTTGGTGTCAGTTCAGCCATGATGACTTCTGCAGATGAGCCCAAAGCTGGAGGGGATTAGATAACAGGCCGATTGCTATCTTTCCTCTCTGGATTCGTCTCGTTATGCAATAGGAAGGCTAGAATCACAGCAGAAAATTGAGTGACCACCTACTGCCCTGAATGATCCATGCCACTCCTTACTAGCAAGAAACAGTCAAAAGGATGTGGCATTCCTACTAACTGAGATTGTCAATACCTCATTTGCAGAGACAAATCTGCCTACAGTGCACCATAGTCCGTCCAGTACTCAAAATGTCATCACTTGGCACAACTGGCCTATCCCAGCTACTGCCCAACATCCCCTCTCCTGTAAGCAGATCTATCACTCTCATTCCTGTGCAAGCTAAGTCGGAAGATTGCCAGGGCCCACCTCTCACTTCACTGAGATGCTACCAGTATCCATCATGAAGAGCAGCTGTCTGAAGCTGAGTCTGAGTGTGACTTAATAACCCCTCAATGCCAGCTAGCAAAGGGTTGACTGTTCTGTAACAGCAGGTCTGGCAAACTCACTACCCCAACCACACTGCTGTCATAGTATTCACCCAAAAAGCGTCTTGCGAGGGGTCTAATGGAAGCTCACGTCACACTGATACTCCTAATCGTTGCATGATGTATGGACGAGTGATAGTTAAGAAGTTGGATGTCTGTATTGAAAATACATTTAGAATCTGTGTCCCAGGAAGGGTTGGCAAGCTCATTTTGTCAGACAAAGGGATGTGGAATCATCTGCCTTGGTTCATATGTAAATCAAGCATTGTAAAGCAAACACAAAGGAGGTCCTATTTACATGTGAAAGTCAACAGGAAAAACAGGTGGGGGGAGATGTGAAACAAACAGGAGTATGTGAAGATACCTTGGAGCTAGCACCCTAGGAAAAACAGCGAGGAGTCCTTGTGGCACCTTAGAGACTAACACATTTATCTGGGCATAAGCTTTTGTGGACTAGAACCCACTTCATCAGATACATGGAGTGGAAAATACAGGAGCAGGTATAAATACATGAAAGGATGGGAGTTGCCTTACCAAGTGTGAGGTCAGTCTAACGAGACAATTCACTTAACAGCAGGATACCAAGGGAGGAAAAATAACGTTTAAAGTGTTAGTCTCTAAGGTGCCACAAGGACTCCTCGTTGTTTTTGCTGATACAGACTAACACGGCTGCTACTCTGAAACCTGTCACCCTAGGAAAGAAACCATAGGGAGTTGTCCTGACTTTGGGGACAAACACAATGGACTTTGGGTATAAGCAGAAGGCACCAGGACCCCTCTTTTGTCCTACACTTGAAGGGGTAGCTGGGTAGTGCAGTTATACCCAACCAACCTCGGATGAAAACGCTGCAAGAGCTTAGGTGAGAAATTGCTTGAGACAAAGTTAACCTATTAAAGTTAAGTCTTTGTCTAGTAGAAGCGTGTTATACTTTTGTTTTATTTGTAACCTGTTGTTCTTATTACTCTGGCTCATGATCTCGTAAATCTTGACCTTTGTTAATAAGTTTACCTTTGTTTTCAGTGCGAATAGATTACAGTGCTATGTCATTATATAGGAGCTGATATGCAGTTGAAACAAACAAGCTGGTGCGTGTATGCTGTTCCCTGGGAATAGAGTGCCTGGTGATTTCTGTGTATGTCCAGTGACAGGGGCTGGACACTGCAGCAAGATGCTTTTGGAATGGCTCGGGGGCTGGGGTGTACCTATTGTTAATCTGCAAGACAAAGTGGGGGCTGGCAGAGCCCAGAGGAGAGTGTTTGAGTGGCTGTAGGGCCAACAGTGTCAGGGAGCTGACCTCCAGCTGCCACATGGAAGACTCCCTCATGCTTGAAATGGGGGTGGGGTAATGAGGTGACCCATGTAGTCCTGGGCACCCCAAGAAAGTGTCAGACTTGGAAAGACTGATGCAATGCTAATGAGGAGAGGGATGCTCTTTGAAGAACCTACCACCTCTATAGTATCACCCTGCCTTTAGAGAGTCCGTAGCCTGGGTGTCCATCTGGACTGTTCACTGCTTCTGGATACCGCAGTAGGCATGACTGCCTCCCAGTGTTAGATTCAGACTTAGCCACAGTGATTCATGGATTTCTTACATCCTTTTCTGTATCTAAGGGTGAAACCAAGGCCTGTTAGAAGCTCTGCTTGGTTCAGAACCCAGCAGCCTGGCTGCCCACTAAAACAGGCCACCAAGAGCCCATTTTCCTTAGGCTGTACTCTGCACAGCTCCCTGGTGAACACAAAGCCTAATTAAAGGTCTCAAAGCCCTCCATGGACTGGCCCAAAGTGCATGGAAGATCCTGCAAGATCAAGGCCTCCCCATGATAGCTGCATTCCACTGGGTGAACAAAACTGTCCCTTGCCAGGGTGAAACTCATGCGTGAAACTCCCGGCAGGCAGGCTCACAAAGATGGAGCTGACCCCAAAGGATGGTAAATGATCTAAACATTGGCACCTTCAGAGCAAAATGCAAGGCCCTTTTCTCTTTCAGCCTCCTCTTCCCACACCAGCAGCACAAACCAACCAGCTAATGCCCTGTCTCTGCTGACAGGAGGGGAAAGAAATACATATATCTTCATATGTACACTTCAGAATTCGGAGAAGTGTTCCGATATCATGATGATGGGCACCATATAGGAAAGAAGGAGGGACAGAGAGAGAGAAAATAGACAACTCTAAAAAAAGCAAACAAAAAACCTAGCATCATGAACAACTATGGCACTGTATAAATTAACCCATCGTCATCATCATCACAGTGACAGCGTGTACTGCCACCCTCTCCCAGGAGGAAAAGGAACATCTTTTGTATAGAGATATTCAATGCAGCATGCATTCAGATGCAGCCACTGAGCTACCATTAGTCTGTTATGAATACTCCATTCAGGCAGGCACAATTACAGCTCCCTAATCAAGGTGCCTTTGATCACAGCAACCCCGTTGTTTCTGGATGCTTTTAGTTCCACTGTGTTCCCAGCAAGTGAGCCTGTGGCTGTAAGACCTGCCTTTGAAGTTGTCTTTTGTTTTCCCCCTAAATATACATGGTGTCTTCCTCTGCTGAGGAACGTTATTAACAAGGCTGGGTGTTCTGACATGCAGTTTTGCTCAACATATCTTGTGTTTGGCAAGTGCATAACCTTCCCCAGCTGTGCAATAGCCATCTGTGGAAGTATTGCACAGTGGGGAGAGAGAGAGTTCTGTGCATCTCCAAAAGAGGAAAATTACCTTGTCCTTTCTAGTTTTGCATAATTCACATCAGACAAGGACTGATTCTCATCGGCTGTTTTCTTGTTCTTTTCTAAAGCACACTGATGCAAGGCAGATTAAGTTGTCATAATTACCAGCATCTTTTCTCCTAACACTGTCAGGAAAACCTTTATTTCTATGGCAAATAAATTCTTTCAAATCCGATGTAAATAGAGGGAAGTGGGAGAGGGAGAATGTCCCAGGATAGAAATCAGACGACTTCTTTAACACTCCTTTTCTTAGATCATCCACATGATGACTGACTCATAATGGATGATGGCCTGGGATTGTGGGGTTAGAAGGAAGGAGCAAGGAGTTTAGATTACACTATTCATCTTGGTTATCCATCAACGGTCTTTCCTGCCGCCCCTTGGGTCTATGCAGACCATGGACTGATGAGTGAGAAGTGCAGTAAATGGTAACATTTGTCTAGCTTTGAATTGATGGGTGAGTTTACAGAGGTGACTGCCAGGAGCTAGTATTGGCCATGCTACGAGTGGTCTCAAAAGTGGGGCAGAGGGAGGGAAGCACAGGAGGTGTGAGGGAGCATCCATGGACAGAATTAGCCAAATTGCAGCCAGTGATTAAGAGCCACGTGAGGATAATCGCAGGGACTAGAAAAACAAAACCACTCATTTCAGCAGCTGTCCAAGAACCAATGACCCAAGGCAGCTGGAAGCAGAGCTCCTCAACAAATGCTATGAAACTGTAACTGTGCTACAGTAGAGGCTTGTCAACATGTTTGAATGGAGCAAGAGACACATGCTGATGATTGTCTAAGCCTTAATTACCCTCACTGAAGTTGCGCTGAGTTCAGTAGACATCTTCCTAATTAAGTGCCATTTCCTTCAGGTGCTAAATAAACCCCATCCTTGTCTTGGGCATCTGTGAAAGGTTTGCAGTTCCTAATTGGCAAAATTTTCCAGCTGAACCTCACCTGTAGTTAAATTTGACCCTCTGCACAGAATGGTGAAAACCTTCAGTCTTTATTTCTCTAGCGGTTTCACTGGCACCAGCATCAAAAACAGTGCAGTATTCCTGCTGCTGTGGCCACCATCTGTGTGCAGAGGCATTTGACCTATTGGGTTAACGCCACACCCTGAATATCTGCACACCTGCCATCTCACAGTGCATTGGTATTACTCCCACAATGTCAGCTCCAGAGGGGCTTCAATGCTGCCAGCTGGCATGGAACATTTTACTGTGGAATCTGGGTAGGGATCTGGGAACAGCCAATTGCCTGCTGTGATGTGTTAAATATGAAGGTCCCCAGTAGGAAAGCATACAAAGCTGTGGTGTTAAAAGCTACATTATCACATGTTTTCTCATGGGTATGTGAGACGGAAATCTTGGGGACTGGGGTGTACAAACCTAGGGGTTGCTTTGAGCCCAGCTCTAGGTATAATACTATCTTCTGCACTTGTTTTGTAACCTAGCTTACCTGGCTTCAGGACAGTATAACTAGTGGTGGTGTGGTTAAAAAAAAGAAAAAAGAAGAAGTGAGTAAACTAATCTATATTCCCCAAATGAGAAGTGCGTAAACTCTATTTACCAGGTTTACCCTTGACTACGCTACTGAGTATAATACCTCTATGTAGCAAGTATAAAGGGTTTGCGATAAAGACACAGCATCTTTTCTCCTCTCTCCCTCATACTTATAAATATTTCCACTCCAAAAACTTGCTAAACTCAGTGTTAAGGGCACGCAGGTGTTATTTCCTGATAAAAACACTAAAAAGCAAGGAATTCCTAAGTTGAGACAACACTCCAAGCACTAGCCTGTTACCATCATTTCATTCCAGCACAGTAACACACTAATATCCTCTCTGCTACACTCCTGTTCAATTCAAGCAATACTGTCATGCAGTACACATCAAAGTACTGAAATTTTTTTAAAATGAAAGCGTAGATTGTGGAGCATCCACTCAATGACAACATAGATTCCATGATGAAGATATTTGGTAACCGTAGAAAGGATATGGAAGGGTGTAACCAATAGGGTTGGTACATCAATGAAGTTTAAATGGAGCCTATATCTTAGCTTTTGTCAACCTAGAAAGGAGTCAGTTAGCAAATTTCATAAATCAGAAATGTATTTAGTAGATATATCCTAGAAAAAGTTACCTATGAAAAAACAAATTAGAGGGACCATTTAAAAACGATTATGGCTCAAACTAATTGGCAGATTTTCAATTATCTGAAAATTCTCACAAAATTCATTCTGTATTTTGAGTCCTTGTTCTATACATTAGGGGAAGATACACTATTTTATTCATACACCGTGAAGAGGTTTTTCCTGCTAAAATCCCTGCTTCAAGGGCAAATCTTACTGCAATCTTAACTGTAACGACATTACAGCATGTCCATTATATGAACACACACCCATCCACCCATTTGTGTAATAAATAATACTTTTGTTTTCAAAAGTATATAGTAATTTTGGATGTCTTAGAGTTTGGGTACCTCTTGTAGACACCAGGTAGAGTAGGTTAAAAAATGAAAAAATAATTTCACAAACAAATTCAAAGTGTTGATCTAGTTTTGAAGGGTTCAAAACAGAACAATTCGTATTTTTTTCCAAAACAGTTTTACTTTTCATATTTTTTTCTCTTCTGTCTTTTCTTTTCCGCATTAAGTCCCCCCATCTCCCAAAATTAAATAAATAAACTTAACCATGTCTAGGGTTGGGTATCTTAACCCTTTTTCAAATTTTCGTTTTTCCTTTTGCTACTTTGCAAATTTTTGAAAACTTTTCCAACTTTAGAAAAATTACAAAGTGGCAACAGTAAAAAGTAAAAGAACAATGACATGGACTCACTCATTCTATTGTATTCAGTGGGAAAAAAGGAACAAAAAGAGTGCGTCAAGGGGAAAAAAATAGAAAAACCTTTTCAATTAAAAAAAAAAAGGTTTTATTGAAAAAAAAATTAATGAAAAAATTCAGCCAGCTCTACTCAGATTGCTCTCATTTTCAGAAAGTGCTGAGCACCTACCTATGATAATTGGACCTTTTTTGTGTCAAATTCAGCACCCAAGAAATAGCTCTTTGTAATCAGTTTATTTAGTCCCATGGTCAACAGGAACAGGCAAAGTATTTGCAGATATTCTACATATTAACCTTTCCTCTGAAAAATCCAGAACACATGCATGTCCCATATCTTATATATATATATATATATATATATATATATATATATATATATATATATATATATAATGTGCAAAACTGGTTTTTTTTGGCAAGAATATTTCCCCCAAATTCTGGTGCAGAGGCAGATTTCAGAGGAAACTGTAGTCAGAAAGAGTTGTTTAAACACATGCATCTGCCTGAAGTTCTTTGCTGAAAGTTTGTGGCTCAAGACACCCTCATTTTCCCTGCGCTTTTCTGATGCATTCTTTTTTTATGGTTTCCAGTTCGAGTGAGGGGTTCGGCGTGGCAGAGAAGATCGCACTGCTCACCTTTATCTCGGCGGTTATACTTATGGCCATCCTGGGGAACTTGCTGGTGATGGTGGCAGTATGCAGGGACAGGCAGCTCAGGTGAGCCAGCATGCAAGCCCACTCACTCCCCTCCTTTAGGAGGAATTTTACAAGGACAAGGCGATGTAATTTGCAAGGGCAAGGAGGGCAAACAACAAATCAAACCCAAACCCAGACAGCTAAGAATATAAAACGTGATAAAGAACACTCTCTCCTTTCCTCTCCCCACCACTGAAGTCATGGCAAAGTCAGACTCCGATATTGTTCCCAGTGTGTCTGGACTCAGATTTATACTGCAGAAGTGTGATCATTTTATTATCCAATCATTATATTTTTAGCACTCCAGGCATCAAAAACAGATAAATCACTTACTGAAAGCCACACAGGGGAACTCTGGCGAAGCATTACAGCGCCTTCCCTTTCCTATTCCAATTCCTTTTAAACAAAACATGTCTGAAAAATGCAGGGAGCAGGAGCCATGTCTGTCACAATGAGTGTGTTACCAGGATGCAGCGGGGCATACAATGGGGTTTACAAAGGAGCCTAAAAAGGTGAGGCACCCAGCTCACAACAGACACTCGGGCACCCTCTTAGATTTCTTTCAAAACCTCAGCCAAGATGGAACGTGCTTTCTCCAGTGATAGCTGATAGCCTTTGGAGTGTGCAAATGTACCTCCAGGCACATGAATAAAAGCACTTCAAATCCACATTTCTTCCATCCAAAGCCCCACCTGCCCCAGCTCTGCTAATGCAGCTCTACCCTGACCTGCTACTCCAGCCCTGAGCTTCCACACAGCTCTGCCAATGAGTCTAATCATGCAGTCGTTACCTTTTTTAGCTGCCTTTCACTAAAAATGGAAAGAAAAATTCAAATGAATAATGATTAACGTGCAGGTAATAAAATTAGAGACCAAGTCTTATTAAACCCTATTAATTCTCCCTGTAGAACAGGTTACCTAATAGTATACAACTTACCAAGAGGACAAACAAGTCATACGTGTGGACTTTGCTTCCGTGATAAAGCCTGCAGGTTTTCTAGTCTAGTGAGACTCACACAGTCACTGGACAGGGATATGGTAAGCCGAGCATTTCCCATGCTAGAATAATAACTGGGGGACCTGCTAATTAGCAGTTCGTCATTTGACTGTTAGCTTCTGAGAGCTCCCATCCTGATACTGGCACGTTAGCTTTAATCAGGCTGTGTGCAGCACTGGAAGTGCTGAGGAAAGTCTGTATGTTTCACAAAAGTCTCTTTCTCAGTCCTCCGCCAACTTCTCCTTGGGCGTTTGCTCTCCTTCCACCTGTCCTGCATGCCTTAGAAGACATATTCAAGCACAGTGTTGTCACCAACTCATTTCGTGAAAGCCCAGACCTTTAATATTATCCCTACAGAAGCTCCTAGTGGGTAATGCTCACCCATCTCTTGGAAGCCCAGGCCTTTTATGCTGTTACCATAGTGCCTCTGTCTCCTACTTTGGCTACCATCTTCAGACGGAACAGGGCTTCCCCAGAAACAAAATGACTTTTCTTCTTAAATTGAAACTCTTTGCAGGTTGCTAGAGCCCACTTTGCTTAGGGAATAACAGGATGAGAAGGAGAAGAGGGTCTGTTTAAGAGTACAACTATATTGCAATCAGAGGTGAGACTGCAGCAGACATAGCCGGGCTAGGTTTGATCTAGCTAGCACAAATAACAATAGCAGTGAGGACATAACAGCACGGGTTAACTGCTCAAGTACATACCAAGGATTCTAGGTGGGCTTGTACAGTGCTGCTGTGGCTTCACTGCTATTAGTACTTACCTAACCTAGCTTTGATCTGGCTAGTGTATGTCTGTATGTCCTGACTGAAGTGTAGACAGACCCTAAGACACCCTAGTAGCTTCAGAAGGCAGAAGATGAGCCTTGACTCTTTGTGACTGCTTGAGAAGTGGGTGGTTTGAGAGAGACACGCCCAGGCTTGATACTTTTATTAATGTTTATGGCAAGACTAGTGGGATAAAGAGGGAAATCAAACATAGAGGCCACAGAACACAAGGAAAACAATAGAAGATGCTGGTGCTTACTTAACGTTTATTAAGAGCCACTAAAAATGCACTCAATTTGAGAGTCTATTTGTATGTGCACAGTGCTGCATTCTGCACACACAGAATGGAAAGTGGTGCATATAACATGCCAGTTTGGTCACACAAACAGGCATGTGCATGCCCAGTTGCATCTTTTGTATGCACAGATAGAAACACCCATGCAGTTATGCAGGGGACCTTGTGAACAATTGGCCCCCAAACCAGGAAAGTGATTAGGGACAACCATTTAAAGTAGTTTAGAGGTAGGTTAGAGGACCCTTTAATGAACAGTTGGGTCGGTCCGCACATGGGCTGTGCTGCTTTGAGAAGTCCCACTGAGTTTTTTTTAATGTGTGTCTTGTAGGAAAATCAAGACCAATTATTTCATTGTCTCACTTGCCTTTGCGGACCTGCTGGTGTCGGTGCTGGTGATGCCCTTTGGAGCTATTGAGCTGGTTCAGGATAACTGGATTTATGGAGAGATGTTCTGCCTGGTCCGAACATCTCTAGATGTCCTGCTCACCACAGCATCCATCCTTCACCTGTGCTGTATCTCCCTAGACAGGTATGTGCAGAAAGACATGTACAGGTACATGTTCTTGCTAGCTGTTTCTTTTGTCATGATGCACTCCATTAGGTCTTAAGAAAAAGTAATCAATCCAAGGGTTCTTTCTCAACTCAGAGGCATGTATGAATATGTTGTATAATGTATATCACAGCTGTAAACACCTTACTGTAGCAGCTAATGGAGAGAGCACACTGAAGTTGATCAGTGTAACAAGAGTTGAAGAAAGGTATTGTTTATACTGATAGAGTGAGTGAGCTCATCTCCGCTGGTGTAAATTGGTGTAGTTCTGTTGACTTCAGGAGCTGAGGATCTGGCTCAGTATCTTGCAAGAACCATGTCCTCTGTTTTTTGAAAAAGAGATATTTAAAACATGTATTACAGAAGAGACTCCCAGCAGTCACAAAGGGCTAATTCTTTTTGGTGCAGCATTTGGTATATTTTTAGTAGGAGTTTGTCTTCTTTTGAAATATCAGGTATTGGTCTGGAGGCTGGATTCCAGACTTGATTAGCAACTTTGTTCATTATAACAAATCTTACGTCCCCGGGCATAGATACACCAAATTACTATCTGGCTTTATATTCACTATGCTGTCTCCTTGACATATGTTTAAAGTGCTTTCAGTACTGCTATTTCTATTATTAGCAGCTGTAAAACCAGATGAAAATTATATTCATGTATGATATATTTTGGCATATTATTACTAGATGATAGAAAAAAATAAACAGCAGCACATAATGTTTATAATGCTTGTTATTCCAAGGCATTCTTGGTCACTTTTAAACTTCACTTGTGGTGATGGCTAATAAGTATAGCTGCTTTAACAGCAACAAAAAAAGCAATTATTTTTTGTAGGATATTTTGAAACATTTTTGCTTTTTCAAAATTTCCTGCAAAGAAATTAGTTTTTTTTCTACAAAAACAAAAAACAAACTCCTCTCTGAAAGCCAAAACTTTTTTCACTGTAAACCAATTTTTTCTCTAAAAAATGTTTTGATTTTTTACTTCAGTTTTTCATTGAAAAACTAGATTTTTTTTTACGTCAATGAAAAATGTTCTATAAAAAGTTTAATTGTGGTTTCATCAGAAAATGTTCTGAGATTTTTTTTTGACCAGATATACTAATAAGTAATGATTAAGTTTTGCATTCCAGGTTCTGAGAAGGAGAGAGGAACTTTTCTGATTTTAATGACAACTAATATTAAATGGCAACTAATTGTGAGGACAACTAATATTTATGTAGTCTTTTGTCCAAAGATTCCAAACCCACCTACACACTTTGCAAGATATTTAATACACTGAATTCACCACTAAAATGCAGCTTTTCTTTGGGGTGGGACACAGCAGCTGTTTAACAGTACACAGCAACACCGTGCAACAGTTCAGAGTGGCAAGTGAAGCAATCATGTATCTGAACGAAATGGAAGAGGATATTTTGATAGCCAAGACATATTTCCTGCCTTGGAATGTCACCTGGAATTCAAGATAGCTGGCCTGTGAAAATGAAGCATTAAATCTGAGGGTGCCACCTGAGATGTTCATTACCTCAGGGAGGTTCACAGACTTCCATTTTTAGCTGATTATCAATCAAGCAGATGTTAGGCACTGAGCTGCGAAAATTGAAATTCCTGATAAACATTTGCCAAGTTAGCGAGTTAAATCCTCCAGCCTTTAATTAAACCCAGTGGGTCATACAGAGACATGAGAACATCAAGGCCATTCGGCTCCCTCCCCAAAAAAGTTCTGAGACAATTAACAGTGAAAAGGGATCTCTTCCCACTGTGGGTTTCTTGCCTCTCTTTGAAGAGCAAGACCGTACCTCTTTAATGTAGACCCCAGGCTTTTATGTCTACTCCACACTAATTTGAATGCTGCTTTCCACATTCTTTCTGAGCCTGTCCAACTTCCTATGAAATTCTCTGTCTTCTGAGGGCTGCCTCCTTCTGACAGGGAAGGTGCTGAGATTTTTTCGAGCAACAAGCAGAGTTTTGTTTCTCATCAACATCGTTAGAGCCGCTCTATTTGTGTCACTGTTGGATCAGTTACTGTTAAGACATGTAGCTTGAGTGTAATGTTCTGGTGATGCAGATCTTGCAATGATCACAGTTTTATATGGAAAGAGGTTTTTGTAAACAAACCTGAAACTTACTACATGTAGCCTGCCCAATAAAACAAGGGCTGCTAAAAGTACATACCATGTACTAGGTTAAAGGGAATCTGCAACCAGGTGCTGAGGACTCACTTATTCCTAAGGACTTGGGCCTATGAAAAAAACAGAGCTAGTTTGGTTCAAGGAAGAACAGAGGAAAGCAGTTTATAAATCATGTGAATTAAGTGAGGGTTAATAGAAGAGTTAACAGAGCGAAGGGGAGTCGAAAGGGGACAGTTGGAAGGTAGCAAGGAGAATGAGCCCTCGAGTTCTCAAACCTTTCCATATTTGGGGCCATTTGTGAAGACCGCAAGTATCTGGTGGGCCCCTTCCCAATCTTACAACTTCTCTGTGGTAGCTGCAGCCCTTACTCACATGATGGAAAATACTACAAATAGTAAAAACAACGAGGCGTGCTTTTGGCACCTTAGGGACTAACATTTATTTGGGCATAAGCTTTCGTGGGCTAAAATCAGATACACTACAAATAGTGTATCACAAGGTACTGGGGTTTGGAGCAGCACAGACAGAAATGGGAGCACCTTGTGGGGGGCACCGATCTGAAGCTCATCATTAAAGATAGTGGGGGAGAAGCCCAGACTTTTTTCAATCACAAGGCTGAAGCGCAAGCACTGAAACCATGTGAAAGTGATGGGGACCACTAATTTGGCAGTGGATGCAGAGGATGCTGTTGCAGTATAATAATGCAGTGCAGTTATTGCATATTGCAGAGTGTCTGTGTGTTTATATGCAATTCTATTGTTATGTGTATTATGGTGATATCTAGAAGCCCTAGGATCAGGCCTCCATTGTGCCAGCTATGTACAAACAAGTATAAAAGGGAAGCCCTGCCACAGGGATCTCAGTGTCTAGATTAGTGAGCACATGCAGCAGATGGAAGAAACAGACTAACGGATTGAGTGGGAGGTAGGCGAGGAGAGAGTTAATGTAAAATGAGTTACTTTCTCATAGTAAATCCATAGTCTCAGCTCTCCACCAGCCAAGCCCTGCTGGATCTCTGGTGAATTCAGTACTATGGGGCCTATGAAGCAGGGACTGTACTTCATTTTTGTACAGTGCCTAGCTCATTTAAATACAGATGCTTTGGGAATGTGCATTTGTGTATGCATTCTGGAATGAAGTACTTCAAATAACTGCCATGAGCTTAATCCCTGACCTCCCTTGGATAGTAACATTTTTCCAGTAAAAACACTATATGTACCTGCTAGCAAACCAGGATAATTTTTGTGGAGAGCAAGTCTAGTAGGTGGAAGATTGAAAAATGGAAAAACATCTGAAGATTTAGGGTGAGAGAGACAGAGACTCAGCATGGGCCTAACTCTGTTCTGGTAAAATTCTCATTGATGTCAGTGGAAACAGAGCTAGTCCAGTGCTCGCTTCTTTTGAAACCACCACCCTTAAACATGGAATGGTACATCATGACCCCGAGTGAACTACCAGACTGAGGGCCTCATTTTGCAAGGTAAAGATATCCATCAGCTTCCCATTCAGTGAGATTTGAGGGTGCTCAGCAGTCCACAGGGTAGGGTCCTCAGCGAGAGGACCATTCCATTTAAATGGTCAGCAGAATGAACAAAAGGAAATAGCCTTGTACTTCCATGAGACAGTTAGTATCCTGGTTTTGCAAATTTCATATACTGTGGTTTTCAACCAATCATTTATATAGAATGTTCTTCTTATTCTTTTAGAATTTTAAAATACAGTTTAATAGAAAAAGGATATATATATTCCCAGGTTAAAGAGTCAAAGTCACCAAGATCAGGTGCAGAACTGATGGAGAGAAGTGAACAATTTTGGAAACCTCGGGATTTGCAAATTCCAGGAGTTGGATGCCATCCTAAGTGGATGGGCCAAAGTAAAATCATTAGAAAATCTTATAACCGTCTGCTTATGAACTCACTGGCAGTTATAAACTGTTTTAAACAGCAGAGCCCCAAGAGAAATCCCATAATATGTAGTCATGAGGAAATATTAGACTAAACAGCGGTGTAATTGTTTGAGAAGAACCAGAAGGCACTTAGAAACTAAATGAATTATGAGTGCGCTGAAATTCTATCCATGTTTGAGAGTTAGGACATAGAGATGCAATGATTGAAACAGAATATCACAGCTCTTCTTTCTTTTTGGTGTTGTCAGGCTGGTCACTGCCAGATGTTAGGCTGCTGTTTCTGGGCACGCACTCTCTCTTTCTTGCTCTCCATACACGTGCTGTTCTGTGTATGGTGTGTGAAGTGCTTTGCTCTGAATCAGAGGGAGGGGAGGAGAAATAAGCTCTGTAGGCTGGCTGCTGAATACAGTCTGACACTGGTAATTATCACAGCATTTATCTGCCGCTCGATGCCTTCATGCAGAGAGACTGACATTTCTATAGCACAAGTCCTCTGTCTGCTGAGAATTCCAGGTAATTCTCTGGCATTGTAATTTTCTTGATTCTCTTTTCAAAATGACTTTAAATACCTGCTACAGAAGTGACCATTACAGGTAATTCCATGACCAGAGCACTAGCAAAAACAGCCCTGTGCAACGCTGTTCCTCTCCATAGATACTTGGATTTGCCATAGGATAATGAGATTTTCTCTGTCTATGCATGACATATGTCCCTCTCCCTCCCCTTAGATCGCATTATGGAATTTCACCTGGAAAGTTAGCTGGTCTGACTCCATGGGTAAAATCCTGACCTCATTGAAATCAATGAGTTTGATTGACATCAAAGGGGCCAAGGTTTCACTCAGTATTTTTAATACCACATGTTATGTGTTCCAGTGCAAATGGGTGCAATAAACCCTGTGCTCACCTACAGTGAGAGTCTCATCTGAGAGGGACTAGAGGACATTCTGGCTTGTGAGGAATGGAGAATCCATAATCAAATTAGCTGTCTTTAGCTGTTTCCATTCAATGAGACTCTACAGAGATGAGACTTATTTATTCTGTAAAAGTCCCAGTCCCAAGAATAACAGCTGTCAAGCTGATGAAGGACAAAGTCACCTATTTTAAATGAGCAGATCCTCTGTGAGAGGATGTGTCAGTATAACCTTTCTACCTATAAGAGCAGCCAAAGGAAATCACATGGCAGTGGATACTGGAGTCCTTTCCATAGTTAGGTTCCCAACACTTCTCTGGCCAGGTACTTAAGTTTAGTGAAATGCAGATGAACTATTCTAAACTGCCACAAATAAAAACAGTATGGAAGTGAGTCAGGGAAAGCAATTTGCCAGCCCTCTCTCCCCAGAGTAGCCCTAAGTCTCTTTTTTCCAGTCTTCTCCCTCTCTTTAGAGAGGAGTGATGGAAGCTGAATTTTTTAATTAAACTTATTACAGCAATTTTAAAAATGTAGCATCTTTCTGCTGCACCCTCTAGGTCAGGGGTCGGCAACCTTTCAGAAGTGGTGTGCCAAGTTGAAGCTTCATTTAAAATTAAATTAAAACGCAGAGCCCCCCGGACCGGTGGCCAGGACCAGGGCAGTGTGAGTGCCACTGAAAATCAGCTTGCGTGCCACCTTTGGCACGCGTGCCATAGGTTGCCTACCCCTGCCCTAGCTGCTGGAGTAATTTTAAAGCAGATTGGACAAAGCGCCTCAGAGTGTGCTGCAGGGAACAATCCTGCATGGCGGGTGGATGGACCAAAATGATCGTATGAAAGTCTTTTTCATCTGTAATTTCTGTGCTTCTTTGTGTCATGAGACTTTCCTTCTTCATTAACTACCATCATCTACACTGTATTTGTGTGTCACTGACTCGCCAATGTGATCTGGCAGCTTTCAGGAAATGTGGAAATTCCCATATTCCCGACCCATCTGTGCTACAATAGGCAATGGCGATCCAGTACACAAAATGAAGACAATGCTGCTTGCAGATTAAAAAGCCTGAAACCATTCATGCACCCAGGGCAAACTGATTAAAGACCGAAAGAACTTCCTCATGGGCATGTCCATTCAAGATTTGGATATGAATGTCGACCTCTTATTTGGCTTATCTTGTACACAACTCACTGATTAAAATGAATCCTCAGGCTTCCCTCTCCACGTCCCATATTAGGAGTTTGGACAGAAGAGCACAGGGAAATCAAAGACTGCCTTAGGACCCCATCTATATGAGGAACATGTGTAACTGTGTTTAGGGTGTAACATGGACACAGGCACAGTAGTAATGGTGTTACCAGCATAGTGTCAGCTCTCCTCACTCAGAAAATATTGTAAAAGCACTGCAGCAGGGCTGCAAAGAGTGTCTTAAATCTCTAGGGTGAAATCCTGGCAACAATAAAGTCAATGGCAAAATTCCCATTGACTTCCACGAAGCCAGGATATCACTCCTGATGTTCATGACTGTTCTAAGTGGTCCTTAGATATTTTATGGCTTTTGGTAGAGGTGAATTAACCTTCACTTTCAAGAAGTTGGCTCCTGCTCCAAACGTCCCTTACAAGAAAAACAATGTAAATTTGAACTAGGAATTGGTGAAAACACTGAGATTTATGGATCCATTTGACAACTTGGGGGCTGCAAACTGTATTTCTCTACTCTTAAATTTGCCGCTACCTTGTTGGGACTCCCCCAAGGGAAGTGTTTCTCCCTTGAAATCAAAACATTCACAACGGGCAATTTTATCTGGGAGCCCCTTGAGTAGGGCAAGGTGGAAATGTCAGTGTCGCTTCACTTCTGTTCCAGAAGCGAAAGGTAAAAAGCCCATTTCTCACACACATTTTTAATAGAAACCACTAACAGAATTTTCTAAATTCCACCAGTTCCTTTAAATCCTTTGATATTTTGATTTCAGATTCATTTTAATCATTGCAGAATGACCACAAAATATTATTGTGGGACTGCTACAGACTTAAAAGAAATATGTACACCTTACCATGCATTCTAATAGTAATTAATGACTGGACAGACCCACCATTGTGTAATCCAAATGCACTGTGCGTGCAACACTTGTTGATTATAGAAGGGATCTAGGAGGCTCAGAAAAGCTTCTGATTTCTAATCACAATTCTAAAGCTTTCACCTGGAACTTGGCCTTCAGGCTTGCAAGGCTTGTTTCCCCTCCCTTGTACAAACATTGATTGAGATTTGAAAAGGTTTCCAAGTAGTTTGATCTTTGCAGGGTTCTGCAGGCATTTCAACCGGCTCTTCAGTCTCTCTGAAAATGTTCACTTGAATGCTGTTAGAACTAGAACTGTTGGAGAAACTTAGATGGAACCATTTTA
This sequence comes from Macrochelys suwanniensis, assembly GCA_033296515.1. Classification (NCBI taxonomy): domain Eukaryota; kingdom Metazoa; phylum Chordata; order Testudines; family Chelydridae; genus Macrochelys; species Macrochelys suwanniensis. The sequence continues at coordinate 86,342,557 of CM065782.1, read as the reverse complement.
CGTCGGAATGTGCAATTCTGTCAAAACTGAAAAGCTTCATGAAATCAGGTCAATTTATCTGGAATTTGGTTCTGAACAAAAACCCAGAAAAAAAGTTCTGACAATGTCAGAATGTCTCACATTTCAGAATGACACATTTTGATTTTTCATTTTGTATTAGATTATACAAAATAAACACTAATGACCCTGTGATACCTTGTGAAATATTATAAATATAAGTATCATAAAACAAAATAAAAGTCAACATCAAAATCAAATGTTTCAGCTTTGTTAAAATGAAACATTTTGAATGACCCCAAACAAGTTTTTTTCAGAATTTTCCTTCCCAGAGAATTTTGAAATTTTTGGTTCTCCAATTTGGAATGAAGCCAGATTTTGAAACCTCTAAATCCTTAGCGAAAGAAAATTTCTGTCTTCCACACAGCTCTAGTTAGAGCAATGTTCCTTTGCTTAATCTCTTACCAGAGAATTCTCAGGGTTGAGGTTTAAAGTTTCTTGGCAAAGACGTGGATGTTTAATTTATCATTTTTTCCCAAGAGAATATTGAATCATGAAATTGTGTTTAGAGCTGCAAGTAGATGAGGTGATCATGACGGACGGCACTGAAAAGATAACAGCAGCTACGTAAGTGCCAGGATTTCTGTCCAGGGGAGTATGACTCAGCCTAGCATCTAGGCACGGTTTATCACTAGCATTTCAGCAGCCCTGACAGCTAGGTTCTGCATAAACACAGATTATGTCCTGGCACATTTCATTGGGCTGCTTTTCTTTTAAGATTCTCTTGACAGGAGCACTTTTCTCTTGTTATTTTTTCTAGCTATTGCTATTCCATTCATTCAGACTTTACTGGAGTCTATTTTTCTAGCTAGTATTTTTCTGTGATTCATAAGTCCTCTGCCTTCTGTTTATTTTATGGGCATACTTATATTTTTAGGAAATAGCATTGTTAATCTAATTCTCAGAATCCACTTTGGAAAGTCATTCTGTTGATCACTTCAGGAAAGGGCGGAAGGTGCCGCTTTACAAGACTTTTATTTGATAACATCTTGTATCTCTTTTCATTACTGTCTCTGAAAAATACTCAAATGAATTCGGCATTGCCTTCAGGTGGGGAAGCAGCAGAAACAGATGACCTGACCTTGGCAACAAAGTATAAAGAGCGGAGAAATGCAGAGATATGCAGATATTAGCAGAATGGTCTCAGAATAAACTGTTTTTCACAATGTGTCAGAAGTTCAATGTTAAATTGAATCCAGATTTTCTTGCCACTGGGTTATGCTATTGGATCATCTCTTTTGTGCTGGGGAGAGAATTAAACCTGAATATTTATTTATTTATAGCAATTTTTTATATATGCCTAACCACCTGCTCTAGATGTCTGTACAATAAAAACAATGACATCACTTACAAAGAGACCAAGGAGAAATAATAAAATCTTTCAAACACAAATAACTTACTAGGACTAGCAATTAGCTCCTTTGATATATGCCTTCGCAAGCCAACTCCTCGAAAACTGATGGGCCCTACATATCAGCAGACTTCGGCTCTGTTGGACCAAAGAAGAAGCGAGTTCCAGAGTCAAGGGCCCTTTAATGAGGATGCTTTGCCAGAAGCTGCCTCCTGTTTAAACCCAGGGATTGTTTGCCCAGTTGCCCTGGTACCCCACACGGAACGGGGAATAACATAGAAAGAAAGAATCCAAGCCATTTAGGGCTTTATAAGTTGAAAACAACATCTTCAGTTGCATTGGGGAGTGAATTGAATGTCAGTGTAAATATTAGAGGACATGTGTAGAGCTCTCCCCAGATGAGGCACCATTAAGCAACTGGGCCATTGCTCTGCACGAGCTGAATTTCCTAATGGTGGCCAGGAGCAGGCCCCTACACAGAATGCCCTTGAGATGATAAAAACAGCAAGGTACCACTTCATCTAACAGGAATGGTCACAAAACTTCTCACTAGGCACAGATGGGGTAAACCCCACTGATGCTGTTTGGATATCCTGGAGCAGGCGGGGATCCAACAAGACCCTCAGGTTGTGAACCCGCATAGCAAACAGCAGGTATACTCTCCCTATCAGTGGAGTCAAAATTCCCTCTGTCATTGCACCTAGCCTGCAAGCACTGCCTCAATATTGTTTGGCCGCCAGCTCGGCCAGCTAAATCCGCATCCAAGTCTAAATTTCTGTTAGGCACTGGATACGTCATCTGACTGCCCCGATTTGCAGGTTCGCTATATAGCATGCTGCATAACAGATGCGTGTGTATATTAAGAGCTAATGTTAATGGAATAGAAACATGTCATGTAATAGCGGTCTCCTACTGCTAAATAAATGCTCAGCCAAAACAGATGCGTCTGAGGAGTGTTGGAGCAGTAGAATGACAGTTGCTCCTGGTGTCATGTACAAACATTAATTAACATTAATGTAATGTTCAAACATTGAATTAACACAATCCCTTAAGGAGATGACGTTGTGGATCCTTAAAGTGCAGTGTGCCCTACGAGAAGTCAGTATTATTCAATGAAATTTCTCCTGAAGAATTTTCTCCTTTCATGACAGGTTGATTTTGAGGGCTTCAGGAATGTAGGTGTGTAAGCGTTGATCTTTATTTTACAGATGAGAAAATGGAGACATAAAGAGGTCAAGTTACTTGCCCAAAGAGGGTGTGAGTGGCTGAGCTGTGGTTAGAACTCAGGAACTCCTTGCACACCGACTGCTAGACAGTATATCTCCTTCTCAAAGCAAGTGAGAAAGCAGCTTACTCATAACATTGCTGCTTAATAGATAGTGCTTTGGGGAATCATCTGGTTTCTGACTTGCTGAAAGTGGGTTATTTTTGGAGAGTTATTTTGTTTTAAACATTTATCAGTGAGTAATGATCAGCGATCTGACTGTATGGAACGCCTTCCATCTGGTACCGTTTAAAACCAGTCTATAAATTTCCTATCCCCTTTCCAGCTACAAATGAACTGTGCCTCTTACAGCATTCACCTGAAGCACAACCTGTGTGAAAAGGGAACGGAAACTTGGGGGAAAAGAGGAGGGCAAGGTAGAGTAAATTAATACCATTTACAAAGGGCGGAAGACATGGTATGTAATGTTTGAAATGTTCCATAATAGTGTTCAGCTCCGTACTTTTTTGCTCTTTAGGAAAATTCATGCAATGGCTGCAGAATTCTAGGGCTGAAAGTATAAAGAAAAATAACAGAGCAGATGGTCATCACACAGCCTGAGGGAAGCAATGTCCTTTACTAATCTTTACAAAATCCCTAGATATATTATAAATATATTTTGCTGCTGTTGCTGCCAATTTCCTTCCCTTCCCCCAAGGGACTATGGTGGAGTCTTCTGTCTCCATTTGGCAACATGCATTTGTTTGTATTAGTAGCTAAATTTACCCAGCTCCAATTAACTGTTCTCTTTAGGATTATTCCCCAGAATAATTATCTTGACAGCAGAGGGCCATTATTTTTCTAACAAGGGTTTTCATTTTGTTAGATGAAATCATTTTTGAACATTTTCATTCTCGACCTGGAATTGACAAATACTTTATTTGGAATACTGGGGGCCATAGTATGTGTTTGCTTTGCAGGGAAAAGGGGAAGAGGAAGGGTTGTTTTAGTCAAAGATGGAAGAATCTGGTAATTTCGGGGCGATCTCACACCTCTGTGAAGGCACTTAAGTCAATAAAAGTTGATCCAATTTTACATTGGCATAAATAAGTTGAGATGCTGCCTTTTAGATTTCAAATGGTAGAATTCTTGACTCAAACCTTTATCTTCTCCAGATTTTTTTGTCAAGATGGTGGTGTAAAATTTTGTTCTTTACTGGACTAAAACAAACAAAACCCTGCAAATGCTAAGAACAGGGTTAAGTAGCCAGATTATTACAGAAGTTGTGACCTGCAAAGAAAAAATTTACTTGACACAGGCAAGTGGGAAAGAAGAGTTTTCCAATGGGATTGCTCTTTCTCTGACTGTTCTGCAAGGTGGCTGCATAAACTAGTGCACTTCATATGGAGAGAGCCTCCCAGGGATTTCCTGTCTGTTGGGGCATGCGGGCACAATTGGCAGGTGACGATTAGTCTAGGTTTTGTTGTGCCTTGGTGTATTATGCTGGCTGAACATGGTGGCTTCTTAGGATAATGTGGAAATAAATTGGCCCTACCCTGCTATACAAAGCAGATTGGAGCAGACAATATTGCCATGGAGTGGTGTTCAGACACTGTGTACACAGCCTGCTTATAGGTGGCATGGTGTATGATCGCATGGAGGAAGAACAAACAAAAGTGACAGACTTTCCACCCTCTCAGCAAGAAACTACTACTCTTCCCAGACACTTTATGGAGATTTTTGTTTTAACTGATTCAAATGGAAATGCAACACATTTTCCTCGGTCTAACTGTTCTTCTGGGTTTCATAAAACGTGGCACATGCATGGTGTATATACATGACAACACATCAGACAGATTTAAAATACAGAGAACACCCAAGGGACCCAGACTGCCTAGTAGAAGTGGGTGTGTAAGTGCCTGACTGTTGTAACTAAGGCGCAACCCTCATCACAGTATATAGATACGCACGGCTCAAACAAAATTGTATTAGAAACCCTAGGGATAATTTAGAGTGGTCTCCTAGGGCCATGGAGTGTCCGTTACATAATTATTATTTTTTGTATATCAGTAGTGCCCAGGGGCCCCAGTTAGGATCAGGGCTTCACTGTGTTTGGTGCTGTACAAACACACACCATGATCTACACCTTCCACTTCCATGACCCACAATGCTCTCAGCCAGCCTGAGTCACAAATATGCTGAACCCCTTCATTTTCCTTCCTCCCTTCTGTGAGCCTACCAGGCGAAGGTGCCTTTGCAGTAACTAAGACTGCCATCCTGTGAAGGTTGGTTTGATTATCAGGCACTGTATTTTCATTTTCCTTTGGTTTTGTAGGGTTGTTTTTGGGGGGGGGGGGGGAGTGGTTGTGGAGGCAGAGTGACTCCTTCTATATAGCTGAAATCATAGCAGCAGACACCTGTGACTCAGGATATATCACTTTCCCTGGCACAATCTTGGGCCAGCATGACAGCTTCAATGTTCTGCAGCAGAAATTCATGAAGAGAAATGAGGGGCATTTTCCTTTCTGTTTCCTCCTCATCTTCACAATCCTTCTCTGCTGTCTCCACAGTTTAATGTTAGACAAGCTGTCCACAATTCCTGCTTCCAGGGAATGTGATCTATGTCTCCTCCCTGTGGAGCACTGAGAGCTGTTAGGCACAAAGGTATTGTTAATAGGGGACATCTCACACTTCACCAGCATTTATGTCTGCTTCATGGCCTGATTTGTTTGGTAGCCAGCCAGAAAAGTGTGAGTCCCACAGGCAAGAACAGGACACGTTTGCTCTTCTGACACTTTGATTTTGTGAGCCTCATATGTTATCTTGTGTGCTCAGCTGATCATGGCAGTACCCATTGGTTAGGGACATAGGAACATGGCAGAAATTGCCATACAGGATCAGACTAGTGGTGCAGCTAGTCCAGTGTTCCATCTCTGATGGTGGCCCATACTAGCAGCTTCAGAAGAAGGTGAAAGAAGCCACAGAACAGACAATTTATCCAATAAACTGCCCTTTGGGGAAGTTTCTTCTTAACCCCAAGTAGTTAGTGATTGGCTTATGCCCCGAAGCATGAGGGTTTATTTATAGCTCTCACAAACTGTTATGGCCATGGTACGGGGTCTGTCAGCATCCCTTCAGAATTAGGGAGACAGTGTTTCTAGTGGTTAGGGTGTAGTTCTGGGAGCCAGGAAGTATGGCACAAAATTCATCCCTGATATGAATCCCACTGAAATTAAGGAGGAAGTCAGGAGAAAGAGCTCTGCTTAGCTCAAAAGCTTCTCTCTCTCACCAACGGAAGTTGGTCCTGTAAAAGATATTACCTCCATTTGGAGCTGGGATGGGGAGCTGGATTTTTCTCTGCCTCACACATCATCTGCAAAATTGTTGTCCATGTTCTGGTTGCAGAACCTTTATTATTGATAATGATGATACAAGGTGGAACCCAACTTGACTTTCCAGTCCCAGGGGAACTGTGCAGCAGTGGCATTTAGAAAAAAAAATCACATTTTGACATGTATGTGGAGAAATATTACTGTGGGATCACTGAGAGGGAAGAAATATGAGATCCTATGATGTTATTTTTACAGTCCTAATTTTTATTTTAATGGCCCTTTAATAACATGCACAAGCCAATGTAATGCTATCAGCTGCAATGCAGATAAAGGTTCAGAAAGCTAACAACTAGAACCACTTGGATGAATGGTTTCTCCAACATGGTTAATTGGAAACATTTCCTGATGATTTCGTTATCAGTTTACTACTCCTGACTCAACGTGTTAATTGCTAGAGGGATTTTTGAGCTCTCTTTTTCTCTCTCCCATTTATTTATTTATTTATTTATTTATTTTTTACCCTCTCTGCAAAATACACACATTGTGTCTGGACTCGGCAATTATTTTCTATAAAGCTGCCTCTGCTGAATGCTACAAACATCCAGCACTGAACAGCGCCTTGCAGTAGGCATCTCTTCAGGCACGGGGAAAAAAAAGTATTCCAGTCCATGTCCCTGGTACTTAGTGACACAAGGGCTGTTGTAAATGGTGCCAAAAGTAGTACCATCTGTCCCACTAAGCAATAAATGACTTCACTGGAAATGGCTGTTTGATCTCAAGGGTCAAACGGTTTATTTCCTTAGCACAGAAGCACACAGAGAATGGGGGAAAACCCAGCCTCAATAAGCTACAGTAAACATGGCACGAGGTTATATATACTGACTGGTTATCACAGAGACACAGGGTGCTCAGACTGTGGAACTCGTTGCCATGGAATGTTGTGAAGGCCAAAAGTACAACTGGGTTCAAAAAAGAATTTCCTGGAGGTGAGATTTTTCAGTGGCTATTAGCCAAGATGGTCAGGGATGCAACCCCCATGCTCTGAGTATCCCTAACCTCCAACTGCCAGAAGATTGGACTGGACGACAGGGGACAGATCATTCCAAATTGCCCTGTTCTGTTAATTCCCTCTGAAGCATCTAGTACTGGCCACTGTCGGAAGACAGGATAGTGGGCTAGATGGACCATTTGTCTGACCTCATATGGCCGTTCTTATGTAAGGAAGTATTTATTTTGTCCCTTTTTTAAGGCTGACATTGACCCTCCTGTCTGTTTGCAACATCTCTCATTCCCTCACTCCATGAGAATGACCTAAAGCTCACACCAGTCCTTAGCAGTAACTCAAGACCTGCTCCTAGCAAATTAAGACCAAAGACTACCTCCCATTAAGGTAAACGGGATTGATTCCCATTTACACGAAGGCCTCTTTACACTGCTAGAATGATGTTAAATGTAAATAAGAATCAGGCTGATTAGTATTCTTTCCATTAACTTTAATGGGAATTGGATCCAACCCTGGAAGAGGGCTATATTAGACAAAGTATATCTGTTATTGCAATTGAAGTCATTATGGAAACCATCTTTTAACATGCATGGCTTATGTTATCTGTGCAGTTGACGACCCCCAGCTCGGCCCCAGGCCTCGCCATTTCCTGCCCCCGCTCCACCCCCACCCCGCCTCTTCCTGCCCCTGCTCCTCCGCCACCCCGCCTCTTCCTGCTCTGTTCTGCCTCCTCCCCCATGCATGCCGTGTCTTCACTCTTCCCCCTCCCTCCTAGCCTTCTGCACGCTGCGAAACACCTGATTGCGGCAAGCAGGAGGTGCGGGGACGGATGGGGAGGCGTTGATTCACGGGGCCGCTGGTGGCCGGAAGGTGGTGCAGGGGTTGAGAGGAGCTGATAGGGGGGCTGCGGGTGGGTGCTCAGCACTCACCATATTTTCCCCATGGACGCTCCAGCCCCGGAGCACCCACGGAGTCGGCGCCTGTGGTCACAGGTGTCCTTCCCTTGCCTCCATTCAGAGATTAGGCCAATCTCAGCATCAAGCCTGACACAAAGTAATTATCTGCTGGCAGTCAGACATTGTTTATTCCTATTTTTAATGGCTTTTTTATTCTAAGGTAACTACTTTAATGCAGTGCACCTGTCCGATGGGTTCCCAGATACTGTTACTGCATCACACAGCACCGCTTCGGAGCTTTTGCAGGCCAGATCTGCAAAATATCTCTTCCAAACCATAATTGCCCATTTAATATTAAAATACATACAGCATTCCTATAGTTAAGTTATTATGTGTAAATATTTAACCCATGTCTACCTTACTCATGTCTCTGCTCTGTGCCCAGTTTCTCCATTTGTAAAAAGGAGACAATACTTATAATTACCCACCTTTGTAAAATGCTTTGAGACATTTGGGTTAAAGACATGACATAAATGCAAATTGCTACTATGCTACACCCATAATTAACTTGACTGATGATGATCCAATATTCTGAGTGAAGAAACACATCCTTGGTCTCAGTTAATGATGATTTCTCTAGTAATCTATAGAGCTGGGCTGAGGACAGAAGTGAAGGCTTTCAAGATTTTGAAATGTGGCTTCATGTCGAATTGGAATGAACACAGAAAATTTCAAAATCCTTTGTGAAGGAAAATTCTTAAATAAATAAATAAAAACAAAAGTGCTTTTGGCTGATCAAAATGTTTCAAAATATAACACAAAATACAAAAATGAAAATGAAAATTCATTTCAAAACAAAAAATCAAAATGTTTCATTCCGAAAACATCAACATGGGATGTTTGGACATTGTCAGAACTTTTTTTCCTGGAGAATTGACCCAATTTCATGAAGTGTATTGGTTTTGATGGAGCCGCATATTCTGTCAGAATATGATTCTGTCAAAGTGTCTCCGACCAGTTCTAGTGAAATATGCCAGTCAATCCACCACTACTCCACCCTAGAAATATGCCCTGATATGAGGAGATGCTTTCTGCAAACACTGGGTCATGTCTTTCCTACCTGTTAAGAGCTCGTTGTAATCCTGGAGACTGTGGTTTCTTGAAATGCACTAGAAGACATCTCAAGTCATTTTCAGATGCAGCTCCTTCTGCCCTCCCTCCTTGTTGTCAGTGAGCAGAACCCCCCCCCCCCAAACACGTTACTCCCACAGTAGCAACCTGTTGGGCAGCACAACAATCTGAACATTTCCTTTGCCACCTAGGAGTCAACTCTTTTCCCCCATGAGCAAGATACTCCATAATTGTTTTCCGCAGGGATTCTTGCATCTTCCTCTGAAACAGCTGGGACTTGTCACTCTCAGTGACAAGATGCTGGACTAGCTTGACCACTGCTCTGATCATTTATGGCAATTCCTGTATTCCCCTGATGGTCCTCTCTTTTCTGTTCAGGCTAATAAAGAAGTATGTCTAGTTAACTCAGATTGCGGAGCAGTCTTCTAAGAGCTATCAGATCTGCTGGATCCGTAGGGACTTTAAAAAGCAAATTGAAAATGTTCTCATCTACAAATGCTTCCAGTTTGTGAAGTGCATGGCTGATGTATTAAAGGAGATTTTAATGCAGTTTTGTGAGCAGAGCTATCAAACACTTCACATAAAAAGTCACTTTGCAAATGCGCTTGCTTCATCTCGCCTAATATGGTCAAGGAAGAAATTGTGTTGTGTCGCTTGAGTATTCAATTTACTCCTTATCTGTTCTCTTGGTGAAAGGCGCAGCTTGGGAGCTTTCCTTGGTATTGTGGTTATATTGCCCTCTATCAGCTGAATATCTTTGCAGTCTACATCCCAATATCTATATACTGGCATCACTTGGCTTTGGTTCCTCCCACTCCATCAAATACAATCTAGGCAAACTACAGAGACCTCTCTAGTAAAGCAGCATTGATAGAACACTTGACTAGAGGTCAGGAGATCTGGTGTCTATTCTGAGTCACTGTGCCTCAGTTTCTCCATCTGTAAAGTGGGGATAATAATCCTGGCACAGCTTTGTAAAATGTTTTGAGATTCATACAATCATAGAAGTGTAGGACTGGAAGGGACCTCGAGAGGTCACCTACTCCAGTCCCCAATAACTCGACCATTCCTAACAGGTGTTTGTCTAACCTGTTCTTAAAAATCTCCAGTGATGGAGATTCCACAACCTCCCTAGGCAATTTGTTGATCAAAGACTAGCAAGACCATGGATCAAAGATATCATACAAGAGCTTTTACTAAGGGCAAGTATTGCCCAAGCAAAGCCCGCAGAATCAGGCGCAACATAAACCTGCAGTGTAGTGGCATGGCTGGTGCAGTGTAGTGGCATGGGTGGTGCACTGCTTTGTTTATGGGCACATACTGAGTTCAGAAATGGACTTAGAGTTCAAGGCCTGGACGGTGACTTGGGGATATTTTTAGACAGATAGTAGGTGAGTTCTCTTGAAGCATATGTGTAACTCCAAGTGATAATTCGATTGTACAGAGGGCTGTGAGTCAGTCTTCTTCTCACTCAGCTGTGGCCTTGGGCAAGGCAAGGCACCCTTTCCTGCTTCAGTTTCTCCATGTGTACAAGGGAAATAATGACACTGTTTTGTAAAGTGCTTCGAAATCTATAAAAGAAAAGTGCTATACCCTGTTGTTATTATGAATGCTAAATGTACAGAAATTTCTCAGAGAACCTTTCTGATGGGCAGAGAATGGAAAATAATCAGTTTTCCAGGGCAGACTTTTGATCTACCCTCATGACTGTATGTTTAAGTGCTGCAGGGAAAGAGTCTAGTGAAAGAAAGGTGGACAGGAATAGGGCTAAGAAAGAGGAAACCCCAAGGGAGTCGCATAAATATAGTCACATTTTATAGAAGACATTTTCATTAATATGAAATGCTTTGTTAATTTGTATATACTGCTTTTGCTATCCCATCCCCCTCCACCCCAAAAAAACAAGTCCATTGTCCTGAAGTTTAAAAAAAAATCATCATCTCAGTAATGGCTGAACTGAAGGCAGATGAACTAGCTCTTCATCATCATTAAGAGGAAGAAGATGGCTCAGTGTCTAAAGCACAAGAGTAGGAGTCAGGAGATCAGTGCTAAATTAGACATTCTGCCACTATCTTGCTGTCTGATTTTGGATAAGTCACTGCATTGCTCTGTGCCTCAGTTTCTCCACCTGTAAAACAGTGATATTGACTTCCCTCAAAGGAAGATTTTGAAGTTTCATTCATTCATGCTTTTAAAGTGCTTTGAGACCCTTGGATGAAAAGCAGCTATACAAAGCAAGACATTGTTTCTGTTTTTAAAAAGTAGAAGAAAAAGGTTGGATAAACTGTATTTTTGTTTTGTCTTTAAAAGCCCTGGAGCGGTCTCCATTATTTATGAGCAGTGTCTCTCCTTCCACTTTTAGGTACTATGCTATCTGCTGCCAGCCTCTGGTTTACAGGAATAAGATGACACCACTGCGCATTGCTCTAATGCTCGGAGGGTGCTGGACCATCCCGACATTTATTTCTTTTCTCCCTATAATGCAAGGCTGGAATAGCATTGGTATATTAGACTTGGTGAGTAATCACTATGATTCTGATTGCTTGATGTGAAATGCCTTCAGTGATTGCAGCAAAGGTGCCCTCCTCCCCTCCCTCTTTTAAATATCACTATCCACAGAGACTTGAAGAAGAGAGGTGTTGAATTACAAACTCAGCATGCTCTGAAAATTAGGCTCCTTGAAAGTATCTCCAGTTGGGCACCCCAACACGGAGATGCCCAAAATCCCCACTCACTTTTGAAAATCGTGGCCATTGACTGTAACCATGCTGACCAATGGAGAGCCCAATAGTGAAGTATATCTCCTGTGGGGACCAAACATGCATGGACAGCTGGGACTTGAACTGAGACCCTGGGGTGGCTTGAAGGCATAAGCTCTAGCAAGTGAGCCAAGAAGGGTGCTGCTTCTCTTGCTTTTTTTGCTGGTCCCATCCAGTAGCGGCGCCAGGGCTTTTGCCGCCCTAGGTGGCAGCGCTCCTCCGCCATAATTGGCGGCGCTTCGGCGGCAGCTCCACTGAAGCTGTGTTCTCAGCGGTGTTTCGGCGGCCGCTTTTCTTGCCGCCGAATCGCCGCCGGGAAATGAGTCACCACCAAAATGCCGCCCCCCCAAATCCTGCCACCCTAGGCGACTGCCTAGGGTCGCCTAGTGGAAGCGCTGGCCCTGGTCCCACCAACACTCCATTTTCAATGTAGCACTGATGGGGTGGGAGAGTGAGCGGAACCTTCCCAATCAGGTGGGTCATTTAGTTGGTAGTCAGTTTTTATACCACTCCCTTTGACTTTATTTTCAGAACCTCTGTTGTGGGGCATGGGACATAAAAGCCATAAGTCACTGTCTGTCCTGCCAGCATGTAGATGAAGGAATTAATTATAATAAAAAACAATAGTAGAGTAAAAATGCCCCATTTAAAGAGGGCCTGGGATTAATGCCGTGTACGTGAATCTCAGCGCAAACAAAATTGGAAACCCTGAAAGAAGATTTTAATACTTGTGGGCTCACTTTGGATACCAAGGGCAATCTGTCAGGTGAATTGACTGGGTGATAAGTGCGAAGATTCCTCTAGCTGGGCTTGGGGATCATTTAAGGATGATTAAAGGAATCATTTATTTTCCTATTGATTTTTTCCATTGACTTCTCTGCTTGTATCCTTTCAGAAAAGGCTCTGCTTTTATTTCTCTGCCATCGACCCTTTACATATTAGAGCACAGTCCCCACCACTCCTCATCATTGTCTTTAAATTGATCCTCCACACAGTGTACTGGGTGCACCCTGGGCAGCACATTCGGGGGGAAATGCGATAACAGTTTCCAAGGGGCTCAGACATGACTGTGTGACAACACATCATAGCTCCCTTTTCACCATGTTTAAACCAATGTGACGCTGACCACAAGAACAAGATGGGGTTATTCACACGCTGTCTTGTCAAAGTCAGTGCAGGAGAGAAAATGAGAGGCAGAGGTACTTCTCACACAGACACCTAGTGACAGGCATTACGTGATCAATGGAGTTGATGCTGCAACTGTTCTGTAGCAGGAATGTTCTCCCAGAGGATTCCCTTTTCCCCCAAACTCACATACTTCGCTCTCCTCCATTCTCTCATGGCTTCTCTTTCACCAGTGGGTGCCTATGTTGTAGCCCATGGGCCAGATGCATCCCTCTGAATTCTATGATACAGTCTGCAGCTCTCCTCATCTTTAATGTGGTAGACCAGCACAAGACGACTTGCAGTCTGCTTGACTCAAGATGGAACACTGCACATGGACAGGAACTTTCTGTGGGCCACACTTCCATAGTAGAAAGAAGAGGCTGGCTGCAGTCTGCTCTCTTTTATAGAGAGTGTGCATTTCATTCAGGTTCTTTTCTTGTTCCCAGCATGAAGCTTGGCTAGGCAAAGTTTGGACATCTTTGCTTTAAAATTGGATACAAGTGCATATTGTACAAATAGCAGAGAGTAAATGGGTTACCTTCCTTTCCTCCCACCCTCTGCTTCCTGTCCTGGGTCCATCTTTTCCATCTATATTCCTTTATGTCTATTTTAGGGAGGGAGTGAATATTCGATAGCCATGTTGAGAAGATCTCTGGAGTGTTTGGAGTTGTGACACTAACTACAGAGTACTAGGGCTTAAGAACTGCAATGCAGCAAATTCTATGGGGATGACCACACAGGGAATGTCTACACTACACACTAAGCCTGGAGTCTGACTCAGGTTTGAGGCTAACCCCCACTTGTGTCCACACATAAATTAGTCTGACTCGGATCAGCAACCTTAGAACCTGGGTGCTAGGACCTTGCTGTGGGGGTCGGGTCAGAGTCCCACTGTGACTTGGGCCCAAGCCCTGTCATTTCAGTGTGGATGCAGGTCAAGCAGCACACTTGATAGGAAAGGTCCGTGCAATGCAGTGTGGATCAGTAAGGCTGGGAGACCCAGGTCCAGCCATTGTAAACCCAGTTTTTACAACACAGTGTGGATGCTCAAGTGCAGGCTTCGAAATGCCTCACAAATCCAGGCCCCACAGACCCAGGCTTTGTAGACATACCCCGAGAGAAAATAAGAGAGAGAGAGAGTGCAAATGGATGAGACAGATACAAAAGACAGTGGAGAGATGAGAGAGATAAGGAAGAGATAGACAGAAGCAGAAGCTGGTGGAGGAGTTGACACAGTGGCCAAAGCACTCAGAGATTCTTGTCATCAGAGAAGCTATGATAAGCCTCTTTTGTTCTTTGTCCCTGTTTTTTCTTTCAGATACAACAGAGACAGTTCAACAAGGCTTCCAACTCAACCTACTGCGTATTCATGGTCAACAAACCCTACGCCATCACCTGCTCAGTGGTGGCCTTCTACATTCCATTCCTCTTGATGGTGCTGGCCTACTATCGGATCTACATCACGGCCAGGGAGCACGCCCGCCAGATCCGGATCCTCCAGCGCGCAGGGGCACCCACAGAGGGGAGGCACCACCCGGACCAGCATAGCACTCACCGTATGAAGACTGAGACCAAAGCTGCCAAGACCCTGTGTATCATCATGGGGTGCTTCTGTCTGTGCTGGGCCCCATTTTTTATCACTAATGTTGTGGACCCGTTCATAAACTATACTGTACCTGAGCAGCTGTGGACAGCTTTCCTGTGGTTGGGCTACATCAATTCAGGGTTGAACCCCTTCCTGTATGCCTTCCTGAACAAGTCTTTCAGACGTGCCTTCCTCATCATTCTGTGCTGTGGGGACGAACGCTACCGAAGGCCTTCCATCTTGGGGCAAACTGTCCCCTGTTCCACCACTACTATAAATGGATCAACGCACATGCTAAGGTGAGTGCTCCTCAGAAGCAGCAGAGTACTTCGAATCACTGAAAGCAGTTCACTGTTGTCAATGGGCTTTTATTGAAGGGCAGATTTCTTCTTCTGTTAGGGCATGGGAAGGGTTACATTTCCAAAGGAGGTGCAATAGGAGCACCTGAAGAACCTGGATTTGTGCCTGCGCTTTGGCATTTGTGCGCACACAGCAGGCAATAGTATGCCTGCCACTGCGTGCAATTCCTTGAGTTCTGTGTGCACAGAAGAGATTATGCAGGTGCCATAGGCATGTGAACATTTTTGAAGGGGCATCTCAGTTTAAATGTTTCACCCCAATCGGTCAAAATTAACACCACTGAGATGCTGTCATTCCCCTCTCTGGTTAGCAGGGAGCCATTACCTTTCTATGTTCTATAATTCCTTTCTCTTAAATCCCAGTCATTTCATTTTCTAAACCAATGCCAGGGGCCTTCATTCCGTGGCATGTCATTGTAATGGTTTACCCTGTGTTTTTTGTCATGGTCACTGGCAGCGAAATGGCCTCCAGCTAAGGTATTTTAATAATGTCTCCTTTCTAGTCAGTGGGTCTAAGCCTATGGATCCTGTGAACAGCTGTCTGCACTTAGAGCTTGGAGCAGATAAGGGGTCATGACCCTGCTGGGCATTTGAGATTGGGAGTGGGATAGGGTAGGCTGGTGAAGATCAGGCACCTGATGATTCTCTGGAGGAAGTGCAAGTGCTGTGTGAAAAACACCGCTCTTGACTCCCTGTCAGAGGGTTGGGGAAGTGGGTGGTGGAGCTATACGGGGAAACGAGAAAATCAGTGCTCCCCAGAATGTCAGGGTGAGCTCCTCTTATTCTCTGATGAATGGGGATATAGCAGCACCTTCACACCACCGTGGTGTGTTTATTGGGGAAGATAGTAATGAACAGCTCTCCGCTCTAACTCCCAGAGTGTAATGCCCAGGTGTCTGTATTACCTACAGCCTGGAGGCTCAGTTCCAAAGCTGAACTCCCCCAAACTGGGTTCCATTAGGGGGTTTGTCTCAGATATATTTTTACTGTAAACATCCATGTCCTCTTGAAATGGGCTTCTGAGGTATAATGGATGGGAGAGGGGAATGACTCAGCATAATAACTCATGCACTCAGGAAGGCCTTTTTTTAGGTTTCCAGGCCACTAACAAAGGTTTTTAAAAATACCTTCTGCTGATTAAAATTGGGTTTCCGGGGCTAAGCTCCCTGTGCCCTCATTCTGAAACTGAGTCTTGGCTCTGCGCCACTCTGCTGTGTGAGCTGTTATTTATATCATAGCAGTGCTGTCAGGGATGAGCCAAATGCTGGTCTCGTGAAGGAGGATTTACAGAGCAGCCAGGCTGTCTCTGGCATTGCTCATTTTGAAGCATCTCTCCAGTCCACCATAAGCAAGTCAGTAATTTTTATGGGGCTCTATAGCAGTGGATGTTGTAAACACGTCATTGGGAAGGAGGAGACTGTGGTCTTACAGTAGTGCTGGATGGTGTTTCACTGTTGTGAGGCTCAGTGTTTTATGAGACCAGTCACACCTGGGACTAGCCACTTAGAAGGTGCAGGATTCTGAGGACAGCACAGTGGTCTGGAGAGGAAGGGAGGGAGACCTGCATCTAGTTTTAGTCAGTGGGTACTGAGAGCTGGCACTTAACTATCAAGCATAGAAGCCAGAGGGTCTGCAATGCACTTCCTTCCACTCTTCAGTGCATAATTATTTGAGTTTGGGGGAAAGGGAGCTGTGAAGGAAGCTCATCATGATTGTAGGAGATGCGTTGCTTGTGGTTTTCCTAGCTCCAGCACTGAGCACCCCAGTCAGTCAACACAGTGGCCTCTTACCATCAAACTCTTCTTGGACACAGCTGTGTCCTGCAGCTGGAGAGCATGGTGAAAATCAGTCCCTGCAGAGCTAGAAATGGACACAAGATCAGCATTGGCTGGGAAAATACTGTACAGCTGGAGAAGGCTAATGGGTTCTAACAAAGGGGATTCCGTATCTTAGCTGAGATCACATGAGGGTTATTTCTGTTTGCAACCTTCTCTACCTGCATCCTGCCTTTTCCTGTGTTCTCCCTCTTGCAAGTCCCCTAATACATAAATGAATGGCAAGTATCAGAACCACTTGCATAGGTTTCCTGTGCGCCTATGATTCTGTTAGACTGGACTGAGCACTAGTATAATGCCCCATAGAGAATAATTCTACATAGGGCAGGAAGATGGGCCAGGTGACCTTTAAATCTTTTCCACATTTACCTTCTCTGACTCTGATGACAAGCCACAAAGAAAGCTTTTGGGTAAGATTGTATCATATCTCTTTAGATTTCTTACATAAATGCATCTCAGATCACTTCCCATTGGCTCACCATCATCTCTCAATACCTCCCAAACCCTGCTTAGCATGGCAATACTTAGATGCTTGCTTCACATTGCATGTTTCCATCTCTTCCCCCTTGGAGGCTGGAATGATCAAATGGGGTTGCTCAGGAATGCCTGCTCTGAGCACCAGTCCTTCAGAAGCCAATTACTTTTTGGTTTCCCCAGCTTTCTAAACTGATGAGGGAGGTGTTAGTTATTTCCCTCAGGGTGGGGGTGGGTAGTGGCATACATTTATGCTGATAGAAGTTTGGGGTTTAAGAATGGAAATCTGCCCAATTATGATCTGTGGGCAGCTATTCTTGCCTGAAAGCTTTTCTTAGTTAAATTGCTTCAATACTTTTCTTTTAAACACAAAGCACATTGTTATCAGCAAGGAAGGAGGATAAATTCAGTGAGCTACATTTTCCCAAGCCCTAACTTACACCTCTCTTCACCAGCCTGGTAACCCTGGGTTGTTCACTCAGCAGGTGGGTGTTGACACCCTACCGGGGAATTTTCTGCTGGATTGGGACAGGTCTAAGTTATGTCCCAGGCTTCATAGGAGCCCCATTGGAGAAGATGCACAGGGGACGTGCTGAATCAACACATTGCCAGGATAGAGAGCCAATGAGCCTTCTGTGGCCAACATCTCCCATTTATGGGGCTCTGATAACCTCTACAGGTCCCTCAGCAGAGGGAACGTCAGCTGCTTTCTCCATTCTGCCAGAATCAGTGATGGCAGAAGTTAGAGTAGACCCTTTGCTGAGTCCTTCTTCCAAAAATTCAGGGAATTTCAGGATTTGGTTAAAGGGATTTAACTCATTCAACCCAGTAGAAAAGCAGGAGTGAATGACAACGTTTATGGGAATGGTTGTCTCATGCGCATCAGATGCCTTGACCCTCACTTGGCTCAGAATTTTCATTGAGTCACACTGTTCCCTCCCCATCCAAACCATTTTACTCTCGCTGAATACAGTGCATCTAATGAATTTCTAAGGAGGACTGGAGGTTCCAGATGCAATGGGTGCATTTATCTTTGTTTAAGATGAGACGCAGACGCTGTTCTGGGATGCGACTGACTTTTAAGAACGTTTTCTTATCAAAGAATGCAGTGTTTTATTTTTCTGACAACATTAAGTGTCAAAATGTTCCGACAGCCATTTTAGGATTTTTCACATTTATGTTAGGAACGAAAAAACAAACAAACCACTCTGAGGATCAGAGTGTGCTAAAAACACTGTAATGTTTCCCTCACCAAATACAAACTGACACGATTGGAGACAGATTTTATTGCCTTTTGTGTGTGTGTGTGTGTGCTCGTGCTCATGAAAGATATAGCATTGTAGTCCTAGAAAACTGAATTTCTCCAGGGTATAGGCACAACCCAGGCATAGACAGTACGTGTCACTCTGATGGTGTGCCTTAACCACAAATCAGCACTTGAAGGTGCCAGCAGACATCAGTTTCCATAGTGCCCATTCAGTTCTTCATCTCTCTGCCAATCAGTACCAAGGGCCTCTGTCCACTGGGACTTTGAATGAGACCTCCAAGCTTTTTTTACCCCCAACACACTACTGAATAGCTATTAGGTGGAAACAAGTTGCAATCACAACTAGAACTGTGTGTGCAGAAGGAAAAAAATTCTGTGCAGATATTCATTCAGCTTTGAAAGTGCATTTTTATTTTATCATATTTACAACCCTCTGGGATTTGCTTTCTGCAAACAGATGAGCACTTGAGCTCTACTAGAACAAATACTCCTCCAAAGTGCATTTTTATCTTAATGTCTGAATTTTCACCTACATTAATTTTGAACTATACGTACAATTGAAAAATTCAAGCAGTGTTGGTGCAAACTGAATTATAAAGTCTGCAGTCATCTCTACAATGTGGAGTTCACACTGTATTAGTGTTTTGCAATATATGCCATTTACCTGAGTTAGTTACTCAAGTTACAGCATGGATTATATATCTGATTGTGATATTTGCAATTCACAATTCTAGTGAACTGCAGATTCGGAAATTATTCATTGAAAAAATTAGGATCAGTGATATTCTCACATAGAACAAGTTCCAGAATTTTGCAGAATATGGCTGTGGTGAAGATGTAACTGATCAGTGGTCAGAGCTGACAGGCCCTGAAAGGATTCAAGGGGTCACTTTTGCGTTAGAAGAGCTGATGAAAATAAACTGATAAGCGTAGCTCTGTTAGGAAAGCCTAATCAACTGCACAGGACTGAACATACTATGGGGACAATGTGTTTCTGAGAAATTGTTGTTAGAGAGCTGGATGACTGTGTTGTCACTAAACTGCAATTTGTTTGGGTTCATTCTCAATCATTAAGGCTTGTGGTGAAAGTTTCTTTTTTTAAATGTGATTTTGAAAGTGCTTTGTGAGTCAGAGGGGTAATTTTTCATGATTGCAGTGATTTTAGGTTTAGTTATATAGTCATAGAGTTTAAGGCTTGGAGGGACCACCAGATCATGTAGTCCAATGGTTCTCAACCAGGGGTACGCATACCCCTGGGGTACGTAGAGGTCTTCCAGGGGGTACATTAACTCATCTAGATATTTGCCTAGTTCTACAACAGGCTACATAAAAAAACACTAGCGAAGTCAGTACAAACTAAAATGACTTGTTTGTACTGCTCTATAGACTATACATTGAAATGTAAGTACAATATTTATATTCCAGTTGATTTTATAATTATATGGTAAAAATGAGAAAGTAAGCCATTGTTCAGTCACAGTGTGCTGTGACACTTTTGTATTTTTATGTCTGATTTTGTAAGCAAGTCGTTTGTAAGTGAGGTGAAACTTGGGGTATGCAAGACAAACCAGACTCCTGAAAGAGGGACAGTAGTCTGGAAAGGTTGGCAGTCACTGATCTAGTCTGATCTCCTGTATGTCACAGGCCACCAACACCACCCAGCAGTGGCAGTGCTAGTTCATTGGCCTTAGGCAGGGGGCCCTAGTCTCTAGTCCCCCCCCAATACTAAAACAGGCAAGTTCTTATAATAAAAAGCAAATAGGGCGCCCCCGGAGCTGCTCAGGGTCCTAAACAATTGCTTAGTCTGCTTATGCCTAGCGCCGGCTCTGCCACCCAGCACCCACACACTAAACCCAACAACCAAAATAAGACCAAAGTGCTACAGCCCACAGGGGATGAGACTACTCTGTGGCAGAGGCAGAGAACAGGAGGGACCGAGGTGCACCAATGTCTGTTTCCTCTCATTATAGTCATATCTTCTCATTCCCATGTTCTGGATGGGTTATCCAGACACCTTTATTGCTTCTCCAGAGGTAGCTGCCTGACCAGACAGCAAGTGTGAAAAATCGGGACGGGAGGTGGGGGGCAATAGGAGCCTATATAAGAAAAAAGACCCAAAAATCGGGATTGTCCCGATTTTGGTCACCCTAGCCATAATCCGGGGATTTGGATTTTGCTATGCATAGTCTGGGGATTTTGCTATGTGACTTCCATTGAAATCAATCCTCTAGCTGCCTTTGAAACACTCATCCCTCGACCTTGGAGGGCTTTAGACTCTTTGGCACTCCTGCATCCTGCTCTGAATTCCAGTAGATGCTCTGCTACCTTCTCTGTTGTGGAAAGGGAGGGAGAGTGGAAAATGGGCAAAAGGAGAGCTACCGCACCCCTCGCATACATTCAGATGATGTGGAGATTCTGAAGTCATCTCTGATGCTGTGAGTGTTCAGTAGGACTTGTGTGAAAACTATTCCCACATGATCTTTTAATGCTTTATGCTTCCACTTTACAGCAACCTCTGTCAGAGGGTCTCACTGCACGTTAGTGAAGGCATGAATTCTCAGACCCACACTGCGAGGTGAGTACTCTCATGACTAACAGGTAAACAGACATAGACTGGAGGATAGACTTGCCCAAGGTCACCATGTGAGTTAACGGGAGAACTAGGAACAGAATCTAGATCTCCTGTTTCCCAGTTCTGTGCTTTAGCTGCACCATCCTTCTCCGTCTTGGGCACTGTTTGGACATAGAGTATATAGAAAGGTTTGTACTCTGGTGAGCTCAGAAGGGATAAAGTGATAAATCCATCAGTTTTCTTGCAGAAAAGCAGACCAAATAATATGTCTGTTCTCTTTCTATCGGGGAGAAGCCTCCTCACCTGCTGTTGATCTTATTTCTCTAAGCCAACCAAAGTACATGTTTTTCCTCTAACAAGAGCAAAGGGAGAAGGAGAAAATGCAGGCTCTGAAGGTGATGGACCATTGGCCCTTATATATACGAAATAAATAACCCACCTACCCCTTGCTCCACTCTCAGAATAGCAAGGCTGTATAAAACTCTTTGAACTCCAAGCAGAAGTTAATGCCTAGCACTGTGCTGTAGCCTTATCAGTTCCCCACCAGAGACCACAGGTAATTGCTTCGATAAAGCTGAAGTCATCTTGATCTGGTGCTTTCTTTCTGCTGTTTGGGCAGTTGATCTGTTGTCACCAGTTTCTCAGGTGTCCGGGTTTTTAAAGTTTAGCAATTATGTGGCTTAGAACTCAGTAGGCATAAAAATAAATCCAGCCTGGTTGTTGGGAGGAAAAGATTGCAATTTCCATAAAAGAAAGAGAGAATTGTTGTGTGAAATGGTATTTCAATCCCTCTGAAAGGTCTGTTTGGAATGTGTTGGGGAGACTGTCACTGCAGTGTGATATAGAAGCTTGCATGAAAAGCGTACAGGAGAGCCCCGCTATACCGTGCGCCACTATAGCGCGAATTCAGTATTAGCGCAGGGGTGAGCATAGATCCCAAAATATATTGTTTACATTGGGATCCATGGTAACGCGCCCCTCCGCGTTAACGCGGTACCACGCATGGCTCCCAAACCCCGCGTTCTAGCGGGGGTGCCCTGTATTAACCAGGTATCTGTATCCATTCGGATACATTCTGTTGGATGTCTCCTTCTCCCAGCAGTCATCCATGTTTGTGCTGGATGAACACAAAGGGTCTGTTCTTCTCTTGACACAGGAGCATCGCTCAGGCTTTCCATGTGACCCTGGGCAAGTCCCTTAGGCCTAGTCCACACTTAAAATTTAGGTTGACTAGCTACAGTGCTCAGGGGTGTGAAAAATCCACACCCCTGAGAGCTGGAGCTCTGCTGACCTAACAGACAGTTTCAATGCATCTAGGCTGATGGAAGAATGCTTCCATCAATCTAGCTACTGTCACTAGGGGAAGTGAAGCTCTTACAGCAATGGAAAACCCACTTCCGTCGCTGTAGTCAGTGTCTGTAGCGCCTGTAGTGTAGCCTTAGTCTTAGTCTGTCTGTCTCAATTCCCCATCTGTAAAATTGGGATAGTAGCACTTTTTGTCTCCTGTCCTTTTGTCTGCCTTGGCAGTGGTGGATGGGAGACTGTGCAACAGACTATTGCGCACACACACAGAGAAGGAGCTGACACATTGATTGTATTTGAGAATTATATGACTATGCAATAGAACACTATGGAAACTAATTAATAAAACAGACCTGCACAGTTTGTCCTTTTAAATCAGCATGCCTCCTTTTCCCTCCCCCAGGGGAGGAAATATTATTCTCTGCTCCTTCCTCCTCTTGGGGTTTCTTTTCAGAGACAGGCAACCCTTGAGTGCACCCTCTGTGGTTCTCCAGGGATTGATTGCCAGGAGAAGTATCAGAGATATGAAGAGTTACCCAAAGAGAATTAGTCCTGATTGCAATAAGATGAGACTTGGTCAGTAGTTTTCGGCAATAAATTAATTCCCAGGACAGCAGATCTTTGTCTCGCCAAACAGTAATTAAAATTACACCCAAGACATGAATGATTTAAAGGGTGAGTGATTTAAAGAGACAGACAAAGCAATAGAGAACTGTGTGGAAGAATGAAGTCAGGTGAAAGGAGTCTGGCTGTCTCAGCAGAATTCAGATCTAACCAGTCCAGAGCATCTGATGTGTCAGTATCTGTGGAATGGGAAGCCCAGTGTACCAGTCCTCTTCTGCTGTTTATGCTCTGGTGATCATGGTGATATCAGCGGGTCCTGCCAGATAAAGTTTCCCCTGCATGGCCTTGCTGCTTTGGAGCATCGAAAAGCTCGTATCATACCTTCACCGTGCCTATTCAATGGTGCCTGGACACCTCACCTTCTCAATGCCCTCTGAATGCCCAACCCGCTCCTCCCCATTCCTCACACAAATGTTTTTGAAGGAGGATTCCTTTGCTTAGGGTGGCACTAGCATTCCTCCCCTCCCCCAACCACCAACTCCTTTCTGAGCAGTTGAGCTTTGGTCGGAACTAGGGTGACCAGACAGCAAGTGTGAAAAATCGGGACGGGGGTGGGGGATAATTGGAGCCTATATAAGAAAAAGATTCAAAAATTGGGACTGTCCCTATAAAATCGGGACATCTGGTCACCCTAGTTGGAACCAATCTACACTTGGGTTACTTCTCAATGAGGTCTTTGCCAATTCACTTTGTGGGTATAGCACAATCCCGCACACCAGGTGTACTCTAGTACTGGTCTGTCCATGCTTATATATGCTCTGATGTTTCTGGCTGTGCCCCCAGCCTGCAATATTTACCAAGAACCTATATCATGCTTAAATAAAAGGAATATTTGTGGCACCTTAGAGACTAACAAATTTATTTCAGCATAAGCTTTCGTGGGCAACAGCTCTAAGGTGCCAGAAGTATTCCTTTTATTTTTGCTGACACAGACTAACACAGCTACTTCTCTGAAATATATCATGCTTGGCACTGCACAGCCAGAGAAGCTGATTCTTAGACTATAGAGGACACACTGCCTCAGCAATACCGACACCTACAGCACTTCGGGTCCCTGTATGAATTTGAGGTGATGTAAGAACCTAACTGGGGTCATTGTTGAAGGGCTTTGTGGAAGATGTCTGGTTCAAGGAGGGACTTGAGAAGGGCTGCTTGGACATAAGAGGGAGACTTTACCCAAGTATAAGGGGCATGAATTGAGGAAGGGAGAAGGATACAAAAGAGGCAGTGAGGAGGGAAGAGCAAAGGGAGTGAGAGGGGAGTATGACTTATTTGGAGCTGCTCTGTAATAATTTAGGAATACTGTATATTGACCTGGTTAATGCGATGTTTACTGTATGAATACGTTGGGTTTCTGTAATAGGAGGTTATAAGTAAGGCTAAGATTTTGTCATGTATATTTTTTAGTAAAAGTCATGGACTGGTCAGGGGCAAAAAAGAAAAATTCACGGAAGCCGTCCCTGACTTTTACTAAAAATATACCTGACAAAATGGGGATCTGCCGGTCCCCACACCACCTGAAGCGGGGCAGCTGCGCAGGGGTTAGGAGCTGCCTGCAGCAGCTAGGGCTTGCGGGGTACCCCTGCCACCTGCAGTTCTGGGGGTCCCATGCTGCCCATGGGGGCCGGGAGCTGTAGGGTGCCTCCACATGTCGGTCGGAAGGGCGGGCTGGAAGTCACCAATTCCGTGACCTCCATGACTAAATCGTAGCCTTAGGTATAAGGAAATTCCAGCAGAAAAGAAAAATAATGGCAGAAGATAAGACTCCCCTCAGGAAACACTTGAGAATTGTTATGGGACAGTGCCAGACCTTTGACTCAGTCTCTGATGAGCTTACAGGACTGATTTGGACCAGAAAGGCCAAAGCCCACGAATACAGAAGAACAAAAGAACTGTGGCAGTTTATAAAGGGTCTCTCTTTTGGGAGAGAGGGAATTGTTCAGGGGAAATAGGCTGAAACACAAGAACTCCCCAGAGTGTCTGAAGATGTTAGGCCTAACTAGCTTACCATCAGGGAATGATAAACCTGTAGGTAAGATAGACATGTGGGTAGATTGTTGTTTTAAAAACCTTTTTCTATAAATTCTTTGTTCCTACTTCAAAATAAACAACACTTATCTTAAGAAGGCTGTTTGGTCACAGCCCCCTGAAGGAAGAGTCTCAGGAACTGAACCCAGTGGGGCCTGCTGGGTATCATGGGTGATTCACAGGGTCCTGTAGCTCAGGGCTCGATCTAAGGATGGGAGAATTCCACCCCAGGATAGATAAAGGCATGTAGCTTAACACCTAGCCCTGTAATTCTGACCGGGAGACATAGGCAGGAGCAGAACTGTGCGGGGCCTCACAGGTGAAGATGAGAAGGTTGAAATTGTTGTGGAAGATTAGGGGAAGCCAGTAGATAGATTCGAAGGTGAAGCAACATGCCAAAGCAGCCGGAGAGGAAATCAGTTCAGAAGGCATATAGTACATCTCTCTCCCTGTGCACACCCAGGCACATGCAATCTGCCTGTTCCCTCATGGTGCCATCTGTGGACCCTGCCTGCTCCAGTCTGGCACCATCTGTGCTCCCCACACTTCTCCTGAGAGTCACGTTTTAGAACAATACAGACATGACTCTGAAAGGGATGAATTACAAGTCCTACTCATTTCTCTAAACAGTTTTAAACAGATGGGTAATCACCATAGCAATAAAGCCCGTGCTAATGAGGAGTCCTCGCAGGAATTCACTCTCGATTGCGTGTTCCCTATCTACCTTCAACTCTCCCAGCCACTATCTCACTGGTTATGGCCAAGTTCAGGCTCACTCTCTTTTATGGAATTAGATCTAGGGCTAGGATTTTCAAATGTGGCCACAGTGAATGAGTGTGCCTGCAAAACTGGGAAGCACAAACAAGCAATGACACCTGCACATTAGGTAGCGGTGCCCCACTTTTCTCAACCTGCACACACAGACTCCTGGGTCTGTACATGTTGTGCCTAAGTTTGAAAATTCGTTTCTTTCCATCCAGATACGCACAAATTGGTAATAGCACTTGCTGAATGATACCAGTGTGATCTACACATCACTTACTCAATCCAGTCGTCTCTAACAAGGTAGCCAGAGAGCTGCAGGGGGTGATGCATTTATAGCTGCTTTGGTGGGATTTTGTGAACAGGGGATTCTGTTTGAATCAGGAAATCCCGGAGATTAGTTACAAAATGTGTCATTATGTTGCATTCTGATATAACTGACAAGCATCTTTCAAGGATCCTGGTTTTATGGCTACAAATCCCTTCTTCTGCCTATACAGCTTCCCTTTACTCTTGTCTGTTATCCTTTACTGAGAATTAAACAGATGCCCTGCAATTAGACCTTCCTGAGTTGGACTAAAATGCATTCATTACCATTTATCCAAAGGGTTTGGAAGTGCCAGAGTTTTCTCCCATTTACGGATCAGGATATACCAAGGATCAGAGGGAACAGGCTCCTTATTCCCAAACAGCTGAAGATTTACACCTTGAATATCTTCAGCGGAGAGCCTTTCAAATGCAGCCTCCCTCTTTTCTGGTCACTTGCCTCTCCTCCAACTTTCCAGTGTCAGGGCGACATGTCCCTTGAGACATGACAAGCTGACAGCATGGGCGTTTTTTGTCAGGGAAAGTGCATTAGCCTTAGGTATGAGCAAACCTGTAGCATGACTTATGCCTCCATTGTCTCCCTCTCTCACTCATAAAATTCAGATGTCTATAAGCACCAAAACAGCTGCTTAGTAGAAAGGTTGGACTGCAAGGAGGAACTAAAAAGAGACAGTCCCCAGGATACTGTGTCCCCAGGATACTGCAAGATACCGTGGGCCAATTTCCTTTCTCCACTGCACTGCTGTTAGAATTCCATGGAAGCCAGTAGAATAACAGCAAAGAAAATTTTTTTTTGTCATTTTTTTGTTCAGTAATAAACATGCTTCCTCCACCCATTCATTCTTTCTTTCTCACACACAGAAATTAGGAAAAACTACCATTATGTGCTATATAAAATGAAAGGCAAATATTTCTGGAGAGGGGAATGTGTTGTGTACAGTCTATCTGACCAGCAAGTTGCTACATTCATACTGTGATATTTATGATGCTGGAAATAGAATGCCTGAACACTTCAAAAAGGACCTGGATTTTATCTTGAGGGTGCAACGGTTTCTACCAGAGATGGGGGAAGATTTCTCTTTAACTAAAATTTTGCTTTTTCAGTACATAATGCAGCTTTGCTTGGACAAACTTGCTAAATGTTCTGATCTTCCCTTTGCTCAGAGATGAAAGATTAAGTCAAACCCAGGATCTCCTGCTTGCTGGTAAATACCAGCTGTTTCTAGGCCAACAAGCTGACCCCTGACTCTGGTTGAATTTTGGACTGACTATTTAGCTTGTAGGCTGCTTGGGTGGGCTCTGTTGCACTAAGTCAATTGGCAACATGCACCTCTACCAGTCCTCCAAGAGTGACTGGAAGTTTTGCTGCCCCTTGTCCCTGACGAGCATGGGATAGGATAATGTAGAGAGGGCACCTCCACTAGGCCATGCAGTAAACTCAGGAGCACACCTAGTCAAGAGTAGGTTGGTCATGGTAGAAAAACCCTATGACAAAGTTCAAATTAAAAAAATTCATTACATATGTTGCATTTATTTTTAGCTCAAACCCAGCTAGTGTGCATTTGTCTACCCACGCTGGGAGGCTTCTTTCCAGCTGCAGTGTAGAGATACCCAGGGAGAACTTAGGTGGGCAGAATGTTGCTACCCAAAATGGAATCTGACCAGGCCACAAGGGCTAACACCCCTAACTCCTGCAAAAACTGCCACAGGAACTTTAATGACCCCAGATGGTGGAAACTCTGGCTTTACATCTGTAAGATGTAGCTTTAGTACCTCCAGGATCACAGTGTTCTTTAGCACTAGAGGTGGGATATTGCCACATTCTGAATCATCCACAATGCTTCCTGCAGCACACTGGATTTCCACGGATGTTCTCCCATACATGATCAGCAGTAAACTTGCTCTGCTTAGGAGATCTGACATGATCACAGCCCATGGAACTCTAGGAGGTGTAATATATTGTCTTCTAGCAGTGACCTTCCCAATGATAAAATCCACTGAACATGAAATTCACTTGATTGCAAAGTACATAAAATAACCAACCGACTACAGTCCCACTATTCCCACTAAGGAAATATCTGACCCAAGAATTTGAGAAAAGCCACATTTATGAAATCCCCCACTACCCAACAATTTTGCTTTTCTGTGTGTCTCTATTTAATTCCTCTTTGAGAAATGATTTTTAAAGGAAACTTTATGGACTGGGTATTAGAGACCTAAGTGGTTTATTAGTGAAGCTGATAAAGTACTCTTTTGATTCGTCTGTCAAATTAAAATGGACTCCAAGCTTTCCAGTTTTTTTTTTCAAATGTAATGTTGCAGATGTCTATTTTTCGTCACTTAGGTAAATAGAATTCTTTTTTATGTGCTGTTATAATTTATTGGGCTGATTAAGTGTGATTGTGCACCACTGCCCTCTGCCCTTTTACTCAAGTATGTTATCGTATTGCCTTCCAGGGTCTGGAGAGCCATGGAGAAATAGGTTTCCTTCTATTTTGTAGCTAATGGAGATTCCTTCACAGAGCTGCTTTGGTTGAGTTTATGTTTTTGGAGCAGAACATCTGGAGTTCTATTCTCAGTGCAACCCTCGTGACCTAGCACGTGGGAGGGCTAATAACTGAAGCACACAAAATCATTACACAAGGTAGACTTCGGTGGTTTAGGGCTTTCTTTTTTTAATCATGGCATGAGCATCAGGTGAACACAGAGCTCAGAAATTTAGGGAACATAATTTAGAGGCAATTACTACCACGTGGCATGAATTTAGGATTTGCTGTGCTCTCCGTATTCATCTTGTGTCAGTTAAAATAACAGCGCAAAAGGAGGAAAAGCTTATTTAAACTGTAACCTTTAATGATGATAAAGAATATTTCCCTCCAGGGCTTAATTTTGAAATGTTTGTCGATTTCAGTTCTCTGGGCAATGTAATGAGAGGTGTATTACAATGCAATATATCAGTTCAAGAACGATGTTAAGAGAGAAGAATAGCACCATATGCATCCAATGCATCCCTCTTGCAGGAAGTCAGAAGCTGTATTATGTGGCTGCAGCTCATGTCATGACCTGAGCTCATCATCTGGAGTAAAAATTGGCTTACTTCCGTTATTATAAAGCACTAAGGGCTTATCTTCACTACCCGCCGGATCGGCGGGGAGCAATCGATCTATCGCGGATCGATTTATCGCGTCTTGTTTAGACGCGCTTAATCGATCCCCGAACGCGCTTCTTGTCGACTCCAGAAATCCACCTCGGTGAAAGGCGGAAGCGGAGTCGACGGGGGAGCGGCAGCGATCGACTCGCCGCCGTTCTGACGGCCAGGTAAGTCGATTACGATACGCCGACTTCAGCTACGTTATTCACGTAGCTGAAGTTGCGTATCGTAGATCGACGACCCCACCCCCCCAGTGTAGCCCAGGGCTAAGGGGCAGATTCTCTGCCCTACTCCACTCCTTTGCATCACTCAAGCAGCATAGAGAGAGCACAGACTGTCCACAACTCCCAAACTGGGCATACTCCAGCAGGTATAGATCTGGCTACTATGCTTTCCTCCCATCCACTCCCAGTATAGGTGGCATATAGAGGCGGGGAAGGGTGGTGGTTGGAGTGGAATGCTATCTCCCAGCTGGAAAATAGTGTCATAACTGGCTTGCACAATTTAGCAGCCCTGAGGTTGCTCTAACCTGTGGCCAGGACCAGCGACCCGCAGAGACTCAGGAAGCTGTAACCAGCCAATTGATAGTCCTCCTCTGCATGCTTGGCCGAGCATAAACAAGACAGAGAGAATCTATCCTCAAATGATAGTGAGATAACCAGAACATTGATAATGGCTGATTCAAGTCTCGATTAATAAAAAATTTAATAGGGGAATATAATTAATGCCAATCAACATGAGTTTATGGAAAATCTATCTGCTGAGATTACAGGTTTGGTTGATAAAGGTAACAGTGTAGATATAATATACTTTTACTTCTGTAAGGCACAAAATTTTGATTAAGAAACTAGAATGATATAAAAACCAGCATGGCACATGTTTTAAAATGGATCAAAACTAGCTAACTGATAGGTCTCAAAATGTAATTGTAAATGAGGAATTGTCATGGAGCAGCTGTGTTTCTAGTGGGATTGTTTCTTGGCCCTATGCTGTTTAATATTTTTATCAATGACCTAGAAAAAATACGAAATCATTATTGATAAAGTTTGCAGGTGACACAAAGCTTGGGGGACTGGTAAATAACAAGGACAAGTTACTGATACAGAGCAATACAGAGTCCAGCTTGGATGTCCGCAATTCAAGAAAGATGCTGAGACAGGGTTCAGAGAAGAGCTGTGAGAAAGATTAAAGAATGGGAAAACATACCTCATAGTGAGAGAGTTGAGGCAGTCAATCTATTTAGCTTATCAAAGACAAAGTAAATGGAGTGACTTGATCACAGTCTATAACTACCTACGTAAGGAACAGAAATTTGATTATAAAGGGCTCTTAAATCTAGCAAAGATATGACAATGGATGAAAATTGAAGGTAGACAAATTCAGACTAGAAATAAGGCACAATTGTTTAAGAGAGAGCCATCGGAACAGCTCACTAAGGGTTGTGGTGGGCTTTCAATCAGGACTGGATGTTTTTCAAAAAGATCTGCCCTAGTTCAACCACAGCTGGTAGACTTGAAGCAGGAATTAATTCAGGGAAGTTCTGTGGCTTGTGTTATTCCGGAGAGTAGATTAGATGATCATAACGGTCTCTTCTGGGCTTAAAATCTATGAATCTATGAGTAGCTGATCATTCCTAACCCTGTAACTCTGCAGAGAGGAAGTGACACAGATATGGCCATAAGAGCTCTTTGTTCTGTTAGAGCAGTTGGAACCCAGCATTTTGCAGGTTCCACTGAGGTGGGGGAAGAATGCCCTTGTTGTTGATCATATAAAGTTTGTTTTGAGGTTGCGTTTGGTATGGTACATTTTCATACTCAGAGCCCATTTCTCTGTGGCACTGCAGCGTCATTCCAGCGTCAAGGTGTTTGCTCTCATAATTGCAGGATTATGAATGCCATTCACCACTGGCAAAAGTGGCTCAGCTTTATTGACTTCAGTGGATATGTGTTCACTAGTTATTATTACTCATTATTATTTGTATTGCAGTAGCACCTAGGGTCCCAGGTCCATTGTGCTAGGCGCTGTACAAACACAGCAAAGATGCAGTCCCTGCCCCAAAGAATTTATCATCTAAATATATGACAAGAGACAACATTTAGATTCAGACAGATGGGGAGCACAGGGAAACAATGACACATTATTGGTCAGTGTGATAGACAATAGTCTGAGCACACCAGCTGCCTAGCTGCTGTTTGGTAGACATAAAAAAACCCTTTTGCTAATGGTGAATTCAGGAGAAAGCTTTTATGCAACTACAAATAACTGAACTAATAGCAGAGGGAGCACAAATATACAGGTTTTAATGGAACTTGGGTCAGGCCCTAAATAAATTTCTTTTTGTGCAGCTGTTCTCTTTGACCAGTCTTTCTCCTTCAGGTTAAGCGTTGATGGCACAGTAGTAAACATAGCCTTGTAATATCATTGGTTGAGATATTTAAACCTGGACTTGGCAATGCACTTGAAAAAAATATATGGTAGGGGGACAATCTTGCATTGAGCAGAGGAAAGTGTGAGTGAGAGAAGAGGAACTAGACTAAATAACTTAATAGACCGTTTCCATTTCTAATTTTAGGTTAACCTTAGTCAAGAGCAAAATTGCTTTTAATGTTACCTAACTTCTACTCTGAAGACTTGTTTTATAAAAACCTAAGGAGTAATTAGACATAAAATGAAGAAAAAAATTGCAATTTATTTGATGAGATTACTTGTAATTTTAAAAAATGTTTTTTCAATATTGGCAATAAAACATATGCTCCAACTTCTCAGGGACACTTGGCATTTCACTGTATTTTACATTTTGGCCATCATAGCCATTGCCCGCATACAAGATTTTTTTAAAAAAGAACAGGATTACTGGTGGCACTTCGAAGACTAACAAATTTATTTCAGCATAAGCTTTCGTGGGCTACAGCTCACTTCATCAGACGCATGGAATGGAACACACAGTAAGCAGATATTTATACATTCAGAGAAACATGAAAAGGTGGAAGTACCTATACCAACTGTAAGAGGCTAATTAATTAAGAGGAACTATATCAGCAGGGGAAAAAACTTTTGAAGTGATAAAAGTAAGATTTTTAAAGTAAGTTTCACAAATGCTGAGATTGGCAGATCTTTAAACATAGGATCAAAAGGCAGAACATGGAGAGCCATAAATGTCAGTGAAGGTAATTAACCATTGACACAACTTACCTAGAGATGTGGTGGATTCTCTATCACTTGTGGGCTTTAAGTCAAGACTGGATCTCTTCCTAAAAAAGATTCTCTAGCTCACAGAAGTGATAGACTTGATGTAGGAATTACTGGGTGAGGTTTGATGACTCGTATTATGCAGGACATCAGGCTAGATAATCGTAATGGTCCCTTCTGGCCTTAAAATCTATGAGTCAACAGCAGAGAAGCCCCTCACCAGAACAAAAAGAGAACTGCACATACACCAAAGGAGCTGAGCAGTAGGTGTGCTCTGTACAGTATTAAAGGCAGTTAAATTTAAGATTCAGTCAACACCCTCTGTATAACTGCTCTGCCCTTTCCCCCCGTGCTAAGCTAGATGGAAGAGCGGCACATTTAGTCAATTTTAAAGGGCTCTACTGCAGGTATGAAATCAATCTGGAGCAAGGGTATTTGTGATGGTCAGAATGTGTCTACAATGGGGAGAACCATACATGGAGACATAGATAGTGAGGCAGAAGAGACATGAAAGACCATTTAGAAGTGGTTGTCTCACCCAGCGCTGGGCTTCCTTCCTTGTCCTTTAGGTTTCCAGTGTCTTTTCCCTGCCTGATCACCCCCACTCACTCCTTCAATAAATGTTCTCATTACTGAACTCTGTGTCATGCTCTCTGTCTCATGTCTTCTGAGCTCTCATTTAGCTGCTTCACTTTCAGCGTTAGGACAGACGAGTTAAAAAGAAGAGCTGGGAGCAATGGAAAAAGGGCAGACCCACCATTATATAAACACTTTAATTGCTTCATATAATGAGGTGTATTTAGGAGGGAAAATACCTTATTTTTTTTTAAAAAAGAAATATTTGCCAGTAATACTTATGGGGCCAGATCCTCAGCTGATGTAAATCAGCCTCTTTCTAGCTCTATTTACTTCAGTGGAACTATGTTGATCTACACCAGCTAAGGAC
Source organism: Macrochelys suwanniensis (assembly GCA_033296515.1). Classification (NCBI taxonomy): domain Eukaryota; kingdom Metazoa; phylum Chordata; order Testudines; family Chelydridae; genus Macrochelys; species Macrochelys suwanniensis. The sequence continues at coordinate 86,309,236 of CM065782.1, read as the reverse complement.
CTGGCCTATGTTGTTTAACAAGCACACCAGCTGCATCTCACAGGCTTCCTGAGACCTGTTGAAGTTTAACCTGAGTGGAATGGAGCAGAAGATGTCAGTGGGACCACTGGTATGTGAGGTGTCTTTGAGCTATAGGTTCATTACACATTACTGCCAGGCTAGCCAGCCTTTATGCTGGATCATTAATTCAAAGTGCCTTCATGTAAAAGCCAACCATCAGATCAGATTTCAAAGGCAAGAACTTGGGACCGGTGCTACAGAGAGAGGAGACGAACCAGTCTCGGGACCGGTGCTACAGAGAGAGGAGACTGGAACCAGGGGGAGGGATTGCTCAATGGTTTGAGCAGTGGCCTGCTAAACCCAGGGTTGTGAGTTCAATCCTTGAGGGGGCCATTTAGGGATCTCAGGCAAAAATTGGGGATTGGTCCTGCTTTGAGCAGGGGGTTGGACTAGATGACCTCCTAAGGTCCCTTCCAACCCTGATATTCTATGATTCTATGAATGGAAAGAGTGTGAATTGTAGTGTGACTAAATCAAAGCAAGAAAAATTGTTGGGGATTTTTTGTGGCTAGTAATTGTACTGAATTGATTCTAGGCTGTGCTTAATGTGTGAAATATATTCACAGCTTTGCTTCAATCCTTTGTTTGGAGTGGGTGACAAGATTTCACAACTATTGAAGCAAAAACCCTACAACATGGGGGTCAAGGGAGGTTGTAGTTATTTTTTTGTTACTTCCCCCCCCCCTGCAGCTTTTGCCGAATCCTTCCTTTTTACTTGTAATTGCAATAGATTTATTGGACTTGGATTCTCCCCAGGATAAAAAGCTGAGGTGCTAATTTCTCTTTACACAGCTGTCAACCTGGAAGTTTAGGCTGAGTTTCCCATACCCCCTTTTTTTCCTTTCCTAGTGTTTTGTGCAAAATTTAAAACTGAAAAGTTCTTAGATTTTTTTAAATACTTCAAATGTATCTAGGCTTTTGCCTGGTTGTTTAGAATGATCCTGTGAAGTTCAGGAAAAGGGGTGTGGAAGGGGTGCAGCCTTCTTCCCACAGACCTCAAATGTTACTGGCATCATCCCCTGTTGGGGGGGACCTGTAGCATCCCTGATTTATCCGGATTGTCGAATTATAGTGACATTGATGGGTTCACTTAAGGAACCTGTGCAACAATTGTGCTGCTTCATTTGTGTGATGCATTCACCAGTCCAGTGAAGCTCTGCACTAGGCAGGTAACATACAGACTACATATGCCATCTCTGGTTTTATGTTGTTCCTAGTGAGACACCTGCTGTGTACCTGTTCTGAAACTCTCTGCCCTTTACAGTTGTCATTTCTCTTCCAGACTCCTGAGCTAATACCAGTATTTGAGCCATATCCTTGTTGGCGGGGAGTCCTTCTTCTAATGGGCCATGATGTGCCAGCCGTGACCGTGTTAACTCTGACTGCTGTGCTGTGGCCTGGTGCACAGCTTTAAAATGCGTCATCAGAAAAAGCCAAGAATCTTACGATAAGATAAAAGCTTTTTGTAATTGCGCTGAATTAAATCAAGATATTTATCTTATTTTATACAAGGGGGAATGGATTATGGCTTTAAAACACCACAATTTCCTTTATTTTAAGTAAGATAATCCCTTTTTTCAATATGTCCGTAGTTTGAAAAAAAACGATTAGTCCTGAAATAACTCCTTTTGTTATGCGGCGGAAGATACGATTTATGATTAACATCAGAACTTCTACTTTGTCTGTCAGTTTGACTCTGGAGGTGAAGCAAAGTTACACCCAGGGTACCTCGAGCCTGGGAGCGACTGTAATATCAATACATTCTAGTCTATTTTGAATTGTACAGTATGTGTTTTGGGTAATGAAAGCAGCCAATATATTTGCAAGGTGACACTGTGAATCCTCGGTAAGGCTGTCTCTCTGTTCTAAGACTACCTCTTGCTGTGCATCCCACTAGAGACATCCACCTATATCCTGGTTTGCTGTATGATTCACTTTATGTCTGGGTTCCTCTCAAGCCCCTTCTGAAGGGAGCAATTGGGATACTCCGTTGGCATTTTCAGAAGCTTGGTGCATTGCAATAGCTCTTGTTTCTACCTCCCTTCTCTGCTCGATTCGAGTTTTGTAGTTAGCTGTTCTTCATCCAATAGCATCATCAAAGACACCCCCACCCCCCGAGCTCCTGGCTCAGCCTAGTGGCTTTCTGCAAGGCGTCAATTAATCTATCTATCATTTATGAGTAATAGAAAATAATTTGGCTTACAAAAGCCTGCAAAGAATAACGCGGTGTCTTTACATTGACAATGACCTGTCCAGCTCTGTTGGAAGGCAGCCCTGATTAGAAGGGCAGCGTTTATGAAAACCAAAGTAGAGACAATGGAGGGGAAAGGGGGGACAGCAACGGCTGCTCTTGCTGTAGATTGACAAGCAGCCCAAGGCTTATTTTGTATGTAATTTTTGTTGGTTTGATTTCATTGTCTCCCTGATTCACATGTAAACTTTAACTTAAATTAAATGTTGTCTCTGTAAATTAAACCTCTCCGGTCTTTCACATGCACACTGTTTGCCAATGCTCTCTGCTTTGCCTGGCCAGCTTGCTTAATGAATAATTTGTCTCCTGCATTTTGGAAACATTGGCATGTAGTATGAATATTATTTCCATATGGAGGGCTGGAGAACAATGGTAGCTATTTCCCAGATGTTTCATCAATGCATCGCTACAGATGGACCTGTGGCAGCTACTTCAGTTCTCCCATCAACTTTCCTTCTACCCAGCATCTCCGTGCACAAAGCCCGGAGAATCTACTGTTCCTCCTATCTTGCATGTTTGCCCACAAGCTGTGTCTGTGATGTAAGTACTAGCTGACAGAGAGAATGCACAAAGATGCAGCCCACATATCTTCAGGGACACTGCCCTGAATGAAAATAAATTGGCTTTTCAGCACTATGTTTGCATCCTTCTACGTCTCCTGACAGTAAAGGCAGCAGCTCCTGTTCTGCAGAAAGCTATATGAATGGTAATTTTAATTGGTTTTGATGAAAAGGCAAGACATTAGTTGTTGGAAAGACTTGGTATTGGGAAGGTCTCAAGTGAAATCAGACTGGAGAACATCAACCAAGTGCCATTATTGGATTGTGTAATTTCATTCCAGTCCTGTTCCCCACATCAGCTTTATTATAGTGATAGATATTATGCAGGCTTATCCACAAAGCACAAATGGAATGCACATGCTGCTCCTTACATGCAAAGCTTCATGCGTACACAGTGCTTCTTGCTCTCTCTTTCATTCAAGGGCATGTAGCTGGGCTTCTCATATATAATGAACCCTATACCAATGGCGCATCTCTTACAACACTCAGAATGTTGAAGCTTAGGGATGGTGTGGCAATAAGGACGTGGTTGGGTGGAGATTTGCTCTATACTTGAGTCTGATCTCCCCTCCATTAAAACCATATCTCCCACTGACACTAATGGGAACTATGTATGTGTGTTGTTGGACATGCAGTTTATACTCAACATCTCCCAGAGATACCTGTTGGGTGGGGTGGGGTGTTTCAATATCATCCCAGTACGGCCTCTTATGTTCTTATCCCCCATTACAAGGAAGTGCCCAAAAGGTATATTCCTGCCCTGAGACATGAACACTTGTTGAAGACTTAAGATCTGATCCAAAGGCCATTGGAGGCTTTCCATTGACTTCGGAGGGCTTTGGATCAAGCCCTTAGGGGGGATTTGTGGTATTATCCTTGATATCCCAATTAAATTCCACCTACATCCCCCTTCTGTAGTTTCAACTGCATACGACAATCTTTTCTGCCTCCTGCCCTATATCATTGTATAGTTTTGATGTGCACTGTTAATCAGCCTTGCTCCCCAGAAGCTGCTGCATTTCATCTTTGGACAGAGGAACACTTTGAAAGTCCATATCAACATTTGCAAAGTGTTTTATGGTCCTTGGGGATAAAGGCGCTATATAAATCTAAGCTACTTTTGTTATTCATTGTGGCTGCAGATATACTTACATCTAAAACTTTGAACAAATCATTTAAGTGCACTTTAATTTTAGGCTGACTTTCTTAAAAACTCTTTTCCTTCCTCACAACTGAAGGAAATGCATTTTGAGTGTATCTCTGGGGAGGGGTGGGGACTTTGAAGAGCTGGTTAATTCAGATGCCACATGGATTGTTCTGGGAATATTTCACAAAGATCTCCCAGGCTTTCCTCCCTAGTGAAGGAAGGATGTGGCCACTTAGTGGATAGTAAACACTACAGGTCCATAGGATACCTTAGTGACTTCCCGGGTGTTATAAACCCTGTGTTAAGCATGGTAACTGGAGAGGAAAAACAATTAGCTGAAAAGCTGTTTGGAGCTTGGAAACTGTGTTTTCTATGTTTGTAGCTGAGCACTGTAGGGAACTGATCATGGCCTCTCCCTTCCACTTCCTGGCAACACAAACCTGCATTTGTCAATACCTCTCTCACCACTAAGCACCTCAACATAGACTTTCCCTCCTTCTCTATGCCATCTGAGCATGGACTTCCCCATCAAACCTCACCATCTCCATCTGCTCATATGTGCCGTCTCCAGTTGCTAATATAAGTCTCTTATATTTGTTGGATTTATTTGTCTTTAAAAGGGTCCTACAAGGTTTTAACAAACTCAGAAGTAGGAAAGGCTCCTGGGGCATGTGTAAAATGTATGTAAATCTGCTATATGCTATTTAGCTAGAAGATCACTGAAGGGAAAATGTGCAAGTGTCCTTTGTGGTTGCCTGATATAATAAAACCTCAGTCTTAGACAGATATGAAGAACTTAGCTCTCGTCCAGCTTCCAATGGAAAACACAAAGAATGCTTCATGAGAAGGACCGAGGGAATTTTTGCCTCCTATATTCCTTCAAAATCAGAATTGCATGGGCTACACAATTTAAGTCCACATCAGCTTCAGGAGAGAATCAATATAGCACAGCCCTCTAACATGTAACTTCTTCTAACAAGCCCTCAAATAAGATAGGAGCTTCTTGTGCCTGCAGCATTAATCCATCTTGCACTGGCTCTGAGCCTCAGAAAGCCCTGTCGCTAAGGGGCTACATCTAATAAGGTGAACACTGTGGCCCAGTGCTCAGATCCCATGGTGATGAGCACAGTAGAAAAGCCTAGACCGTAGATTCACTAATGGGAAAATCTTTGCAGTGAAAGTCAAATCAATCCGCCTCATTTGGCATTCATTGCATTCATAGTCAGATGTTCTTCAGGTGTGAAATCTGTAATTCCACAGGAACCATATTGCAACACCCAAGGTACATCCTGGCTGGAGGAGGAGGAAGGAATACTGTGGGCTAGCACAGGGACTCATGCAAGTCAGAACACTGGGTTCTTCCAAATCTGCAACTGACTCACTGTGTGATCCTGGGAAAGGCATTCTTCTCTGAGTGTCTTATTTTATTCATCTGCAGAAATGGGCATGCTAATCCCTTCCTACCTCTGAGATGGTTCAGGGTTCAACTAGTGTCTGTAAAGCTCTTCCAGAACCTTTAATAACAGGTTGCTAATATATAAGTGGGAAATTGCTTAATTATTTCCCAGAAGTGGGAAAAACCCTTCACCTAACACACAGAGGCTGGCCCTCCTCCAGCTGTTGAAGTCGTCCAGTTGATACCAGCATGTACCTAACTTTACATTTAGATCTAAAGGATAATGAGCCTTTTGTGCAAGTCTGATAACATCTATTATTTTGGAAAGGGAGCATCTGGAGAATGAAAGTCCAAAGTGCGATGAGCAATGGCTATTGAAATGACTTCAAATAACTTGTCAGAGATGCTGGGAGTTTTTCTCTGGTGCACTGAATACCCAGTTCGTCCCTCTTCTTTGTCCACCATGCGCTGGCCCAGACATCAAAGAGATCATCCTTCAGTGCAATATATGAGTCAATATTTGTTCAAGATGAAGTTGCAAAGCCTGCTCAGCATCCCATCTGTTCCTACCAATTTTCTTTGTGGTGGTGAATACAGTAACCAACCCACCTTGTAAACAGGTTGGCTAATGAGCTGGATGAAGGTATTTCTCAGATGGAAGCTACCCCAAAGTACATTGTCTCTGTGAAGAGATTGAGAACTGGCTGAGATAATGAACCAAGATTAAAAATAATTAACTACATTTTATTTTGCAAGAGACTCACTTCCTCTAGGGCCGGATTGTGATGCCATCATTCACATTGGCCTTGATTCACCGCACTGTCCGAGCCTCACAGTCACACAGAACGGAGAGCGGAAGCTGCTTACAGCTTTAAGCTCCGGCACAACATAGGCCTATGCTCTCCCCTCCCTATTCTGTGTATGAACCTGTCCTTCCACCGCCACCAGCTTTCCATTTGGGTGTGGGTGGAGTTCCCCAGGAACAGGGAAATGGTCCATCTGTCATCTCCAGCCAATTTAAGGCCACTTAGCTCTGCAGTTCTTTAATGGAACATAGTAGTCTTAGCAAACCAGAGAATCTGGCCTATTGAATAGGATCTTGAAGTCACATTGGAATCAGTGGGGCTACTTATGGCGCAAGGTATTACTCAGATGCCTTGTGATCTGTCTCAAGGCCTACTACATTTTTTGTTAAAGCTAGACTGTGGGCTCCTCTGGGCAGGGACCATCTTTCTTGAGTGTTTGGAAAATGTCTATATATACACACTACCATAATTAAATGATGAATAATCATAGATCAAGTTTGACCATTGATACTAGAGATGGGAAAGACTTACAAGAATTTCCAGTCTAACCCCAAGCTGGCCAAAGCTGGATTGGTCCCTACAGTAAATTTTGCAGCCTAATTTAAGCAAGGGAACTTCTACTACCTCCTCTGGGCTGGGTGAGGAGGCCTGTTCCATGGTTTGTAATAGATTTCATGGTTAGGAACTTTTTTCCTGGTGTTTATCCTAACATTTCTCTTTCCTTAATTTCATCCTATTATGCATAGTTAAAAATTATACCAACCTAAACAGTTCTTCACCTTCTTGATAGTCACACCCATGGTATCTAGCACCTGAAGTCTATATTAGCAGTTAGCACAGAACAAGTTAGAGCCTTGGTACTGCCTGAGTTAATATGTTTGAAACTAGCCTACACATTCTACCCCTTAAATCATCTTCCATGAATTTCCCAGGAGATCACTGAAGCATAGAAATGTTGCTAGCATTGCGCATCAAGTATAATTAATTGCACTGCAGGTGCTGGGAGAAAAGTAACACTAGATTTTATGGTAGCTAGTGTAAAGTTTTTTTAGTAACTTCAGCACTGTTATACGAATATACGTCAGTCATCATAGAAAGCACAGAAACATCATGAGGGATGTCAGTGAGCGAGATACCAGTAAGTCCTGGCTGGCATTAAACACAATCCTCTCCCACAATAACACTGAGAAGTGTGCATGATGGTAACTTCAGCCTTATGGGACCCAAACGAGGAACAGTGGAAGGACAAACGAAGAGGACGTTTGAAATGACAAAGAATTCATTTGTCTGGATTAGAAGAAATAACATTATCCAGAAACTCAGTTTCCTGATTTGCTATCTCTAATGTCAATAATGAAAAATAATCAATAATGGGCTAGAGCTGCAAGTAGCTGTGGGGGAAGGTAGATTTTGCTGAAAGATCATTCATGAGGTGTCGTAATACGTAGAGCTATGGCCATAAAAAGAATGTTAGTTTTTCCACAGCTGCCACGTACTCGGAGTGAAATGATGTTAAGTATTTCCTAATAAAGATACATTCATACATCTTCCATCAATTGCTGTGCTGTGAGCAGCTGGTAGGAAAAAGAATTTAGATACTGTCTCACAGGGTGAGACAACTGGAATCAAGCTGTTTCATTATTGGGAGTTATTTCTGGGCAGTTCCCAGAGTTTCTGTTGCTATCTTAAGGCTGCTGGTTTGTCCTGTTAATGGATCAGGAGCTGACAAGCTGATGGCTGGGTGACAGACTCAAGCAGATTGTTGTTCTTTCTGTTTTGTTTTTTTCTTTCATCAAGTGAGGGAGGACATTTCAGAGACAGAAACTTGATAGAGCTTTCTGGGCTTTCAGATGCAATAGAGAGGAACTCATACTATGGTAAACTCTGCAGGGGGAGGGATTGATTCAGCCTCTCTTCAGGTGCCCAGATCTTACTCTTCATTCCAAAGCATCTTTCAGAGTTCCTCTGCTACTGACAGATCTGGGCTCTTTTAGATTCCCTCCCCCGTGAATCTGAATCCTCCCTGATGCAGTGATGCCCTTAACATACAAAAAATTGGCCACAGCTCCTAGCAGCTGCTGTTCTGCAGAGATGATGTCTAATGGATACAGGTACCAAACACCTAACTACCTTCCCCCTTCCTGTCCAAGAAGCAATACCCCAAATCTGACCATTCAGCACCTCCATAGCCTTAGCTATCCTGAGTTTGCCATGATGTTACATTAACAGTAGAACCAGACAGCAGCTCATCAGTTTGTATGAGCTGTAAGTCCACACTGAGTCCAGGGCAGCTAAGGGTAATTTTAGAGTTGGTTTTCCTTGTTTTAATAGTACCATTCTGGGACAGAGAATGTAATTGTGACCACTGTATACTACATCTTTCTTTCTTTTCCAGTTCCATTTTCCATCCAAAGGAGGAAAATTAAAATTATTTTATATCTAATGAAAGCACTTTCCTGGAAGTGACCATATTAGCAACTAAATTTACAGCTGTGTCCTCCAGGCAGTGCTGTTGAGTTTTCTTGACAGTTAAGTAGCTCAGAGAGATGTTCTTACAGATGTAACTTGTAGGGACGTTAACAGCCTGTTGATTTGTGCCATTCACCAGGGCTCCTTGAATAAAATGCAGCAGATTATTAGCTAGGAGAGAACAAGGTGCTTAAGAGCATTTTGCTTTGTCTGATAAATATACTGAAGTCCTGGAAAGGAATGTCAAACAGCATCAGTCTGGGTATAGCTATGAACCAAATTGCTTATATGAGCCATCGTTTGTTAGAACTTGTTGTGCCAGCTGATACAATGGCTGTCAGTAGCAGTTTCTTTTATTAATCACATCCGTTTGTGTGCATGTCTCTGTAGTGTGAATCCACTTGGAAAAATAAGGGGGTAGACAGCAGATCCCACACATCCTGGTTTCCAGTCAAGTGTTACTATTTCTGGTGTGAATCTAAGTGTGGCTTGCACAGCACTCCTCACATGTAGAGGGGATACTATCCATAGCACAGGCTGGATGAGGTCTTTAACCCTACTGATAATTGATCAAAAGAAATGTTCAGCTAGGTTGAAATCTGGGTCCTTACTGAAGTTAATGGGAGCAGAGTTTGCTTCTTTTATCTTTAGATATGCCCCAATGCTTAGAAGGGGTGTAAGGGTATGTCTACCCAGCAAAGAAAAACCCATGGCTGGCTCATGCCAGTTGACTCGGGCTCGCAGGGATCGGGCTGTTGGGCTGTTTCACTGCCGTGTAAACTTCCAGACTTGGGCTGGAGCCCGAGCTCTGGGACCCTCCTGCCTTTAGGGTCCTACATCCCAGGCTACAGCCTGAGTCCAGACATTTGCACAGCTGTGGATATCTAGTGGCTGTATACACATACCCTCAGAGTCAACTTTATCACTGGCCTGTTTTCCTAGATGTCAGTTCCCCTGTATCTGACTGTTGGCTCATGCTGGCTGTCCCCTGTAATGTTACCAGGCTACATTTTGAAGAGCCTTGCAAACACAAGGGATAGGCTGACCAGATAGCAAGTGTGAAAAATCGGGACAGAGGGTGGGGGGTAATAGGAACCTATATAAGAAAAAGCCCCAAATATCGGGACAGTCCCTATACAATCGTGACATCTGGTCACCCTAACAAGGGAGTGTCTATCAGTTTGACCCAAGTCTGTCCCTGCGCAGGGAATGGAACATTTTATATCCTCTTGTTTTTTTCTTAGTGTTTGATCTTTGAATAAATGTGATAACGCGTCATGACAGTCTCATGGGAGCATCACACTGCTGTGAAACCCACTCATAAGGCATCAATTCACTGCTAGGTAATCACTGAAATTTCTGTAGCACTATAGGACCCCAGGGCTCTTTACCGAATGACAGACAAGCTATATTTAGGGAGCACTTTATTTGCTACTGCAATTAAGCCAACTCTAATATGAAACATGACAGCTGTTTAATTGCACACCACAACACTACACAACAGTTTAAGACAGGAAGTGAAGGAAGAAACATATTCACTTATTATTTCAGAGAGTTTTTAAGTGGGCAGAATATTATTACCAGAGGTGGTATTTGTCCAGACACACGCACTAACATTTGTATATTTACCACACAAAAAAAGTATCACAAAATTGGTAGTACCCTACGCTAAGGAGACTTCTATAAATAGTTTTATTATTTAGTAAAGTATAAGCCACTTTGTAGTATACTGGAGAGCAATAACAGATTAAGTTTATGTATTAAAGATATACATTGGTTCAATACAATTTATGCCTTATAGTTTCTTTTGTTAACGGATTGTCATTGCATAATTGGTTAAGCATATATTATTAATGCATTTTATAACATACTTAATAATACACTAAAGGAGTAACTACACTGAGTTTTCATTTATAGGTAAGGGGAAGTAGTTTTAAAAGACACCTTCATTTAAAATGTTACCATGGTATCTTTAATGATCTCAAGTGGCTATGAGCTCAGTTTGAAATCATCCAAAAGTCAGCACCTGCAATAACGTAGTGGCGCCTAGCACCACGCTGGGTCATTCGTTCAACAGTAACTCAGCTGGTATACTCACTTCTAACTCTCAAAATCATCAGTATCACCTACTGCTGTACCTAGGCACTCACTGAAAGTCTCCCCTTCAAAATACTGCCCAGCTTAGCTTATAAGATCAGACAGGAACACAGCACACGATATCTCCACAGCTTGGTTCACTTATTGGAGAAGGTTCCATTATACATACAAACAAATTATTTATTGAAATATAACAATACATTTAAAATATTTAAAAGATGCTGAAAATGCACTTTGGCAAGTATTATTACAATCATTTCTACCCATTGTTGTTTATAATTATAACAAGTCCTTGTTAGTGAGAAGCTAAATTGGTTTCCTTAAAATAATATGCCTCATATCATGCACATGTTCATATTGATTTGTCATTGTAACAGTTTGGCTGTCTTTAAACACGGAATGCTCACAGTGGAGTTACTCGTGATGGTTAAGCAGTGCACACTGGTTTGCTGTTACTGTATAGGACTGTGGGCATTGCTGACATTTCCCCCCCAACTCGGAAGAGGATTGAAGTATTTGCTTTAAAAACAAAATAAACTGCTAGGCCTTGGTTTTCAGATGCTTCATTTGGACCTGTGAATGCTTAGCCCTTCTGAAACGTAGGTGCCTTATGGATTTGCAAAGTTCATGTGCATTTTTAAGAAAACATCGATCTAAAGCTATTTGGAAGGGACAGAGGGGGTGACGTGTCTCTTAGAATATTCAAAACTATGGACAGAACTGGGATGTACAATAAAGAATGGTCCCCAGGTTGCAGTCCCTAAGCCTAAGAGATGGTAGAGCCATGCTGGTGTTATGCCCTGCAGACCCATCCTTCCCCATTTAGCACAGCTGAACCTTGATAGCCCTATTATTTGGCTTCTTCACCAGTCCTTTCTTGCAGCATCCTGAGTGTCTTTCCTCACCACTGCCATTTGTGTCCAACTGCATTACACATAACACAAAATCAGGGAGACATTGCCTGTGGTCAGCTGAGCCTCTGGTAGCTTTCCTCCTCAAGCTTGATTAATCACAGAAGAGAATTATATTAGCACTGGCCGGGATGCTACTTACACCACTATTAAAGCCTGTTAAACCAACTCAGTGGCACTGACTTCAGGGAAATGAATTAAAGAGCAAGTCAAAGAAAGGTTAAGCTGTTCTGGTGCCATTCCAAAGTCCATCTTTTCTAGAAACATCACCTCATCCATAGAAAGAAAACAGAAACTAAGGCAGGTGTGAGCTCCACAGACAGCTTTGTGACCAGAAGGGAAAAGCACTCGCGTATCCCAATTCCCACCCACCCCCAATCTCACAGCTTTTAAATTTCCCAGTGAAGTAATGGCTTTAAAAGAAACCCAAGAAATAAAAGCAATGAAATCTTATACACTTAAAAAATCGGGGGATTTTCCCTCTGACTTTCCAGGCAGATTCTTGGCAGCATCCCCATTACAAGATAAACTTCTAAATGGAGGAAGCTCATTTGAATACTCACCATAAAACATGGGAATTCTGACAATAGGTTTTGTTCATTCACCATTGCTTCCCATAACCTGAACCTCAACTGGATATTCAAAGCGGGGTATGCAAGAGTGTACCATGTATGCAAGTCACCCAGGTATCTCGTCTTCCATTTCTTCCTCCAAGCCTCATGCAGCTGGCTGGATACTGCATTACATTGCTACAAACTGCTTAGGTGTTAAAACACCTGAACATGTGGGAAACAGTCGGCATGGGGGTTTAGATGATATTTTCCATACTTTCTTTGTGTTTGGAAAAATTAACTGGAATAAGTCTCTAGCCCTGGTGATCTGGTGGGAATATCCATGGCAGCATCAGTGGGAAGAAAGCCAGTTTGGGGTTGTACAGGGAAAATGGCACTGGGAAAATGTTAGAAGACACATTAACTAACTGGGTGTTAAACAAAGCTTTATGCTTAGTGTGGATGAGGATAAATTGTGTTTAAAAATATATTAGCTGGCTGTAGTTAACTTTAGGGTTAACTAACACATATCAATTCATACAAGTCATGTTTAAAAATGTGCTACCTGGTCTTGGCGCCAACTAACATGTTTTAAAGCATAGCTTGTCCTTTTCTACACAGGTACATAGAGTAATGCTTGACGTTATGTTTTCTAACACAGTATCTTTCCCCAAGTAGGCAAGACCTTAGAAAGGTTCTGCTTCTCCTTTGCTGTCTAGACAAGTGGCAATGAAAAATAATCTCAATTCTTCTTCCTCTTCCGTGAAGTGGGAGAAGGTGGATTGGGACATGGTGGCAGCTAAGGGGCCGGGGTTTGGAGTATAAATGGCCAGATCCTACACCCAGTAAAATCAATGGAACAGGATCAAACTCAATATAGCATTTAAACAGAGAATGCTACATGGACAAAGTGGGGAGGGCCTACGTGAAGAGGAGGCCACTAACGTCACCTATAGCCAGCTCTACAAGGCAATCTGTGAGTGGAGTTAGTAGGTTCTAGTCCTCCACATCTGAACAGAGGTGGATGCATCCTAAGGACTCAAGGATGGGTGAGATGCAGCTGGTGGAAAATGGTGGGGGTTGGCGCTAGGGTTCCATGAGGAATACAGAAGGGTGGAGAGGGATGTCTTCCAGTCTGGGGAGTACTAATAGCATTTGCCAACAGAACAGTCTCAGTGATGGAGAGACAAAGAACAGAGAATGCAGACCATATCTCAGGAGGGAGGATTCTATCATGGTAAGCGGTGACTGAAAAGGAGTTGGGGGTCATGGAAGATTATCAGCTTAACATGAGTGCCCATTGCAACACCCTAGTCAAACAGGCAAATGTGATCCTTTGATGAATTAACAAGTGAATAATGAGTAGGAGTTGGGTGGTTATATTACCTCTGTATTTGACACTGGTGTGACCACCATTGGAATACGGTGTCCAGTTTTGGTGCTCCATCACTAGAAATTTTTTGAATCAAGATTGAATGTTTTTGTAAAAGATGCTTGAGTTCAAGTAGGAATTAAGCCAGTGGAGTCTTATGGCCTGTGTTGTACAAGAGGTCAGACTAGATGATCACAAAAGTTCCTTCTGGCCTTGGAATCTATGAATCCATGACCCAAGGATCTGGCCCCAATTCACAAACTTTCCAGCCAAAAAAAAGAAAAAAAAGAAAGAAATTCAGCCAATTCGGATTTACAAACCTCTGTGGAGCCTCATCTCTACGAGGGCCGGCTCCAGGCACCAGCTGACCAAGCACGTGCTTGGGGCGGCACCTTCTAAGGGGCGGACAATCTTGGGGCGGTGGGGCAGCACTCGGGATTATTATTTTTTTACTTTGGTGGGGTGGCGCTTGTGAGGGGTTTGTTTTGGCGGGGCGGCGCTCAGGGTTTTGGGTTTTTTTTGCTTGGGGCGGCAAAAAAGTTAAAGCCGGCCCTGATCTCTACCTCTCCACTTGAGAGTATGTATCAGAGTACTAGGTTTTCATCTAAGGAACACTAGACTCTCCCTTTGCACTCTATCAGTGATCAGCTGGAGGGACTACTCCCTTCATCCCTGTGGCTGAGCACCAACTCTGCATAGAGCCCAGCCCTTGCCAGCATGGGATGGGGACTAGGTTCCAGCCCTATCACTCTGAAGAGCATTGAGCATTAAGAAACCACTTGCTGGGACCTTTAGTCATATTTATTTCCCATCAGACCTGGGTGTAGTGGAGAGATAGCCAGCAGCATGTTGTATGCAGCAAACAATAATTAGAACTTTGTGCTGGATCCTGGCTGGCAGCCACGGGAAGAGCTTTACTAGAAATGAAATCATAGTTGTCCCAGCTGTGCACTGCAGCCTGAAGAGTTCTGATAAAACAGGGACTAAATAATTAGTCAGAGGTGTACATCTAGGAAGATATATTGAACATGGGAATGTCTGCCTAACGGAGTTGTTTGAGCATCCTAGGATTGCCAGCTAGAGGTGCTGTAGATAATGATGTGTCCACTTTTCCACCATAAATCCGGTTTCTCAAAGGCTGACATGTTAGCTCTTTATGATGGGTGGGAATGAGGGGAGGTTGATATGTAGCCTCGCAGTGTAGATATGGAATTTATTTGCTCCCTTACCAGAGACGGGTCACTTTCATAGATGTAACCAAGAGATACGAGTGTGGACGATATGTGCCATCCCCTCCAGTCAGATGATTCTGGTCATGTGACTAGTGTGCGGGAGGGGGCATATAAACATCACAATATCCAACCAGACCTCCCTGGAGCAAACCTGAGAACTTTTGGAAAAGGAAAATGTGGGGCTATTTTGCTAAAGAAAGCATGAGTGAGAAGACAAAGAACACCTGTGGAGGAAAACGGAACACCTCCTCTCCTGAGCATTTCAAAGGGTTTATTTAGCAAGGAACCACATGATATGCCTAATTCCTCTGATCCAATCACCATCAATATTAGCTGAGATTTTCCCTTCCCTTGAGGGAGGGGATGTATTTGGAGCTTGAGGTTATTTTAACATCATTTCTTGGTGTTTAATGACAGGTTAGCTGGAGGTCATTTTCCTATTAACCATCTCTGTGTTTTCTTTCCTTTCTCTCTTTACCCCCTCACTGTGTCTGTCTTTTCTCCTATCTGCACTAAAAGTGGCTGTTCTTCTATCTCCAAGTTCCTCCTGCTGTTCTGCAATAGACCAGTTCCTGTCTAACCCTGAACATGCTGTGTAAGTCTTTTCTTTTATTACTGTAGCATTGTGTGTGTGCGTGTGTGCATTTATTATTTCTTCTAATACGCTTCCCTTGTTGTGTGGCTCATCAGGGATGGGGTTAATGGGCAAACTTTAAATAAACCATGTCAGGAAGTTGCATCAGAATGTTGTGTGTCATTTCCTGTATGCAAATACTCTTATTGTTGGCAATACAACGGGTAGGATGCATTCTTTTTATGGTACTCTTCTGACTGAGGATTATTATTTATATTATGGTAATTCATAGCCCCATTGCACTACGTGCTGTACAAAAGAATAACAAAGATGACAAAGCTTTAGCTGACAGACTGATATTAATTGCATGCCAGAGTTGTACAGCACTATGCATACTGATCTGTGTTTAGACCAGTGGTTCTCAAACTTTTTTTTTTGCGGACCACTTGAAAATTGCGGAGGGTCTCAGCGGACCACTTAATGATCTTTCCAAATGTTGTTTGTACCGTTAGCTAAGTATTGTAAAGTGCTTTGGATAAAAGCGCTATACAAAAAAACCTTAATAATAATTAACCATTTTTGTTCAACAAATAAAAGCACACAACTCATATTTTAATATCAGTAGTCTTAGCTTTCTAATGCAATGGATGTACCCTCTTTCCCCCGCCGTGGCAGCCACCGAGCTGGGCTGGGAAGGAGGAGGGGGGTCTCTCCCTCTCCCACCGCAGCAGCCACCGAGTTGGGGCTGGGAAGGAGGGCCGTCTCTCCCCGGCAGCCGCAGCCCTGGAGCTGGGCAAAGTCGTCTCTTTCTCTGGCTGCCGCAGCCCTGCACATCCCAAATTTCCCCCACCCCCCTCTTCTCACCCCACTGTCCCCTCCCACCTATCCTCTACTCACCCAAAGGCCACCACCTCACCTTACATGTGCGTCTTCTCCAGGGTCCAGGCACCTAATTAGTGGAGCCACGCCTGCTCAGCTCCACTAATTAGGTGGGTGGCCCTTCATTCTCTCATGTGCGGATGCCCAGGCACTCACCTTAGAGGGATCTATCCGCGGACCACCTGAATGGAGCTCAGTCCACGACCACAGTTTGAGAACCTCTGGTTTAGGCAAAATCTTTCTAAGCCCCTTGCTCTGTCAGATAGAACACTCAGGAAACATACCCAGTGAATTCCACCAAGGTTCTGACTAAGTCTGACTAGGTACTGACAACCTTGGGGAGATTTGCGCCTCCTACCACCCAAAAGAACACCACACGCAATGACAACACTAGGAAAGGCAGGAGCTTAGTCCTAGTGCAAGCTGCCACCCCAAAGCCACTAGACAACTTCCACCACAGGGAGCAATAGCCTGGTTTTGCTTGGCCTTGAGCGTTACTACAGATGGAATAAGCTAGTGGAAAATGATGATATCTTGCATGACTTTGATTTGCCAGTAGCAACAGTTCACATCATGCTGTCACAGCAAGGGACCCAGTGGCCCATGGATAAAGAAGAATCCAAATGCCCAGTGAATAGAAAAGGACTCTGGCAGGCAGGGGATTAATCCCTCTTTCTTCAATACTTTTTTATTCTGATGGTGGGTATTGCAGCTGGATGTTAATTATCAGCAAATGGAATATGTGCTCTAGCTGGATTTTCTTATGATCCCTACATGTCTACTGAATCTTTGTCGTAGTTTAAGTTTAAAGAAAATCCAAGCCGGTAGCTACAGTTGTTTGAATACAGCAGTGTGACATGGGTGATACAGTATCTGTTTCTGCCATCTGTAATTTCACCTAGCTAGGCCCCTGGGTAGACAGCACCATATGCAAGTCACAGAGCAGTGACCATGATGCAAGCTGCCCCATTGCTACGTGTCAGGATTTTCTGACCTACTTTGGAATAGTTCTGCTGCAGGAATTGAAGGGTGCAATGACCAATTTGGCAGGGGAATTTTTTTTCCTCTAAAGGGCTGTAAGTAGAAATAAAGGAAAAGTTAAGCTGAATGTCAGGGAAATTTTCTCAATAATGAGGTTTATTAGGGTATGTACTAGTCTCCCCAAGGGCAGTAGAGAAAACCCCCTAACAGTGGATATTTGGGAGTGGACTGTATAAAGCATTGGATCAGGGAATAAACCAGTTACAGCCAACCAGGATGGAGAGAGTGAAAAAGAGAATGAGGATGCTACAGCAGTCATTTCCATCTCTAACCGGCAGGATTCATTTTGTGGAATTTATAAAGTACCTGTTGCCAGAAAAATCTCAGTAACTTACAGTATCTATGACTCCATCACCACTGCACCCTGTCTGACCCTGATTTTTAAGGGCCAAGAAGAGAATCCAGAGCATGTGTGTGACACCAGACTCTCTCCTAAGCAGGATTCTCTTCTACCTAGTGCTTCACAACTATTAGAGATCACGGAACATACCCCTAGTTAGCTGGTAGGCTACCAGAACTGCACCCTGGCTCCTTAGGCCTCACTCTGAAAGGTTCCTTCCAAACAGGCTTTAACATCAGATGGTCCCTGTCTGTCAAACACCTTAATTCCTGCCTCTGCATCCGCTCTCTCTGCCAGCCTTTTCCATGGATGGAGAGAGGAAAAATGTGTCAAATTATTATTGTTTTGATTATTGTTAACTAATTATTAGCTCAGCTCCTCTTTGCTCTGACATGGAAATTAGCAACTCCACACACCCCTCACGGTGCTTAAGAATTCCTAGTCATCTGAGCTCAGAGCCAGGGTGGTTCTGATTTCAGGTGGCTAGTCTGAGCCTCTGCCAGTGTCGCAGCATCCACACAGCTATTTTTAGCGTGCTGGCATAAGCCCCACTAACACAAGTCTATCTACCTGAGTTGGGAGGCTTAGTCCCAGTTGCAGTGTAGACGTACCTTCAGTGGTTACAAATAAGCACCTTTTAGCCAGATCAGCCAGGAGATACAGACACCCAGACACCATGCTGAAGGGGTGATTATTAATTAATCCAGCTGCATTCAACTTTCCCACTATGGCTGATTTGGGCTGAACCTCACGTATATGATACAGTATAAGGGAATTTGCAGCCTAGCTCTGGAGTTCAGGAACCAGGTCAGGAAGAAATATGGCCTGTCTTTTTTTAGGTAATGAAGAATGACACACACACAAACAGAAAATGAAGATCTCCTGTAGAAGAAAAGGCCTCTTATCAGCTATAGTCTGAAGAGAAGCGCAAGGCTTCCTCAGCCCAAATAAATACAAGCTAAAGCCACTCTGGCTTCAGTTAACATAGCTACTCTTATTATCACTACTAGAACTAGCTGCTGTAATGTCTTTACATCATATACTAGGTACATCCTGTATAACTGAGCTTTGTTAAAAAAAAATTGATATTAGCATTGTGCTAACCACAGCTTTCTTGTACTACAATCCCTCCCTTTCCCCCATTGACAGCTCTGCTATTAGCACCTCTTCCCTGCTCTTTTATTTCCTTCCTTCAGCAATCAGGTGCCTGCTGCCAATGAGGAAAATTAACATTTCTGTATAGAGCACCTGCTACTCCACCCATCCATGTTAGCACACTGCAAGGATGTCTGGCTGTTTGGAATGAGGGTTTTAACCCTCTCCTTGCTAGACCCTGTGTGAGAGCCCTTCTCCTAATCATTAAGGCCACCGCCTTCTTGTACAAGTTGCTGGTGAGAACCCGAATGTGAGTTTTTGTGTCTCGCTCCCTCACCCTGGTATCTCCTCCATTGTCATTTCCATTCATTTCCTAATAAATGGTTGTACAGCCTAAGTTCCTCACAGAGAATAACATAACGACACGTATATTGTCAGGCCCTGGGGTTCTCACAAGCAGCTTGACAGAACGGAGCATGAAAATAGCAGATAGTGGGATTTTTGCCAAAGATATTTAGAGGCCTCTATTCTACAGTCTCCATATATGCCTGCTGCAGTCTCATCTTGCAGTGAAATAATTGGCTCCAGCAGGGACAGTCAGAGACAACAGACAAATTCCCAAGAACGTTTGAGCCACTTGTGTGTAACCTTATAGAATCCCATGACCTTGCACCTCCAGTGAGTGTGTATGAGGTGATGATCCATTTTTCCTAAGTACAAACCCCAGGGGCTTAGGCACCTAGGGCCCAGATTTAGGCACTACTGCAATCCACAAACTCCCCGCCTAACTCTAAACTCATTTGACACCTAAGTTTTTGCTGTAAAAGTTCCCTAGCTGCCCGAGTTTCTGTCTCTGGGCATGCACACTGTTGCCTCAGGCAGGCATCCAGGTGCCTGTCTCACACCTAAGCGACCAGGTGAAGCTAGACGGGGGAACACCTGTCTTGCCTGTGGGACCCAATCTAGTAGGTGTGCTCTGAGTATTTCTAACTCCACACAAGATGACCAGGAGGAAAGGGGATTCCCTAGTAACCTTTAACGCGGGGGGTTGTGCATTCCCCCGGGATATTGGAAATCCCATTTCAATTCCCCTCTCCGGTGAGTGCTCTAACCACTGGCCTATGGGACTTTATGATGTGGTTCTCCCTCGATCTCACATGGTGAAGCCATTCTACTTTGTATTAAATAGTGATTGGATCACTATACTCCAGAGAGTGGAGCTCACCTGAGAAGTAGGGAACCCTTCTCCACAGTAGGCAGAGGGGAGAATTCAACCTGGGTCTCCTACACCCCCAGTGAGTACCCTAACCACTAGGCCAAGATTATAATGGATAGCACTGCCTCCTTCTCCCTAGCTGGTTTGTGTACAGTTAGGCCTTCCTTATAACTGTTAGGCCAAGGATTAGTGTGTTCATCCAGGATGTGGGAGACCCCTAGCTCAAACTCCCTGTCTGCAAGAACAACCGAGGCATCTGATTCCAGGAGATAGGGGTTCCTGGCTGTGGGTTGCAAGCAGGGATGGCCTCCCTGCAGCCTGGACTATAAGAGGGGCAGGGTTTAGGACACAGTCATTGGCATCTCCACATGGCTAGCTTTGGTGGGGAGTCACCTAGCACAGTCACTTTTGTGGATCCTTTTCTCAGGCACCCATGTCTTCCCATTCATTGTATGGGGGGCCTCGGCGGCCAGCCCAGGGTTTGTTTTCAAGGTGTCTAAAGCATTGCAATACCTAAGTCCTCTTGTAAAGAGCCCCGCCTGGGGTTAATTATTATCTCAACCAGGAAAGAAAAGAAAAGAAAGCTCAACTCCATTTTGGGTTGTTTCCAGTCGGGGTTTTTTGATTTGTTTAGTTTTAATTCCTATTTCATCTAATTTCTGATAGTTTTTACTATTTCTTTTTGAAAAATGTCTTCTGTGAACAGAGAGAACTCTGGCTGGAGTCTGCTGAAGGAAATCTAACAGGGCCTGTGAGTTATACAGAAAAAATCTTGGACTAGATTCTCTAATGTGGCTGAGCCGTAAAACTAGGGGTAGTAAAAGGAAGTCGCTTTAAGTCCTGTTTGGAGGCCCTGGATCCTGTGGCTACTCTACTTTGGCCCAGAAGATGCCCTGCACAGGTTAGAGCAGCCTGAGGGCGTCTCTAATTTTATGTTGACTGGCCACAACCCCCAAGAGGCTGTTATTGCCAGGGGATAGGGATTCCCCAGCTACATTGCTGTACCAGTGAAGGTCGGGAAAATGGTGACATAGGAGCCCCGACAGCATCTCTGTGTCACCCAAGGGTTTCCCAATGCGTGGGGAATTCTCAAAAGGCCAGCTAAGCCAGTTTTAGAGCTCCTTTGTACCTCTAGCACAGCTCAGTGCATCCAGAGCGGGGTTCGTCATCTTTACAGAAATACTATAAACATCTACTGTTGCCATCAGCAGCACAAGAAATCTAGGGCCTTATTCTCTGCTCCCTCACGCTGGTGTTAATCAGGAGGAGCTTCGCTGAGTCAATGGAGTTACACTCATACAAGAGCCCAGTCCAGCTCAGAGTCTTTCAGGATGAGTCTCATTCCTGCTAGCCATTGGTGCATGAGTGTTACGCTTCTGTTGGACTTCCTCTGCTCCTGAGAATTGTGCATCACTCCTCATCTCCAGCCTGGGTTTTAGCAGAGTATACTTCATATGCTTCACTCCACTGCCAAGTGACACTGGGCTCAAGGTAACAGATCACTCCAGGGGATGCATGCCACCGTGATCAGGATTCTAGGGAAAGGCATACCCAGTTTCCTTCCTTCTCGCCAACTTGAGTAACAGCCCTGCTGGCCAATTGGTAGCCCAGCTGTCTTGCTGTCATTTGTCCTGCTAGCTGTAGATAGAGGGCCTGAATTTCCACTGCTGTGTGAAGTCATTTACACCTGTTCTAAGTAGGTCCAAAACACGACCATTGGGGTTTAGCAGCACAGGTTAGGGAGAATCAGGGCCAAGGTTTTGCAAGAGGGAAGGTGGCTGGGAGGAAGGATACAGAGAAGAGAATGGAATTTATATGGGCCAGAGCCTCAGCTGATGGATAATCAGCATAAACCCTTTGACTTCTGTAGAGCTGCATCTGCTTACCCTAGCTGAGGATCTCGCCTAATGGCTTCATCAGCTAAGCAGGCTCCTGTGCTGGGATGCTCTCTTGCCACCTGCATTGTGAGAGTTGGAGTTAAAGCAGAAGCATATTTCACAATTTGCTGTTGTCAAAACCAGCCCTGATTTGTCAGAGTCTTCAAAGTCATCACTTTGATTAGACCCCAACACAGAAAAACATTTAGGTTGTCAAGGCAATCTCCAAAGCAAGTGATTCATCCAGAAGGGAATTAGCTGTTCTGAGATATCTAGTTATGATGAATTGATTAACTCTGACATGTTGGAAAGGTGGCAGTGGGGAAGGTGATTAGGGGAGGGAGATGTGCCTTCTTTTTCTTTTTTTTGGCTGCGTGGCATTTTATAGAGCCTGCTCAGTTGCAGTTTGTTGTGACCAAGAAAACAGGTGTCTTGGGTTTAGAGTCCCTGATGGGAAATAATTAGAAGTTCATCAAGCCAAAATATGCACTGCAAATAGGATGAAGGCTGTGGCTGGAGGTTACAAAGGCAACATTCAGCCCAGCTGTGATGGGATTTTTGGTGAAAATTGGTGAAGCCCATTTTGGGTCACCTGTTGGACACACACAATTCTGCTAGAAATTGATCAGTGGGAACCAGCAAAAAAGCAGCAAAAATCCCAGAAAGGAAAAGAAACCAGGAGCCCCAAATGCTCCTCCAAATTAAATCTGTGTGTCTGTGTGTAAATGGTTGTGTGTCCATGGGTAGGAGCAGTTTGTGAATGGATCTAGGGTGTGAAAGCAATCCTGCGTGGGTCTAAATGGGTCTGCGAGCGGTGAGGATGTGGCCAGCCTGTATATGAGTACATGTGTTTATCTGTAGCCATACGTGTGTAGGGATAAATGTTCACTTCCCTCTCTGTGCCACCAGTTTTGTTGAGGGAGGGGTGTGCACAGCGCCGAGAAAAGGGTTGGATAGTTAACCGCTTGGGGGAATGTACACATAGTACTTTCATGTCTCAGACAGAAGAAGGGCAGTTTTCCTAATTTAATTTTTCATTGAGTGTGAGTTGAAATGAAGAAAAAAGTATAGAAAAAAATGAAGGTCAGATTTTGTTCTAAACAGATACACTGCATCCCTTTAAAGAGCTGAAACAGACGCAGTGCGGCGGAGTCTCCCCTGAGTTAAACTGGTCTAACCCAGGATTAACTCCAGTAAAGCCAGTGCAGTTACACCACTCTAGAGCAGGTGTGAGTCAAGAATCAGACCCTGGCTGTAAGCTGTTTAAGGCTCTTCGACCCTGGGCTGTCCCTAAAACATCCTCACACCAAGAACAGCACACTGCCTGCACTAGGAGCTGCAAGGGAGAGTGACTCCATCTGGGGATTGTCCTGCACCAGGAAAATCACCAGCTAGCTGGTTCAGGCAGCTTTATGAATAATCTGCATAGCCAGAGCAGAACAACGGGGCTGTAACATATCTGCCCCCCCTGTAAACTTTATTATATAGTGCTGTAGGTGCACACTCCTTGAAATATCACAGAGAGAACAGAATCTCTGTCTTAGAGAGCCAGGAGTCTGAAAGGGTGAATACAGTGCAGAGCAAGCAACTCTATGATAGAAAGCACCGTACCCTGCTTGAGAATGTTCCCTGAATGTGCCAAGGAACTGTAAAGTGTTTTCAAGTCTCTAAAATAAGGATGCAATTAATTTTAGTCAGAAATTCATGTTTAAACCCACGCAAAGCTTTTTTTTTTTTCTTTTTTTTCCCCCAACTTGGGGTCATTCTTTAATGCATTTTAAATTGCTTTGTCAGTGGAAAATGAAGTGGTTTATTTTAGGAAGCACACTTACCTTTCAGAAATATAAATTTTAGCCATTGATTTTAAAGAGAGATTAAAGCAAAGTTACTGATGAACACATTGCGGCTTGTGTGGGACTTGCAAATGTTCAGCGTGTACCAGAATCACACTTTAGATCCTTTTTTAGCCTGCGGGTTAAACACAGCATTTTAAGAAAGCTAAGGGGCCACAATCAGTACTACAGGTAGATGCACTGCCCTGTTCTGTATCCTTTCTGCCACTTGGGCAGCACAGCAGGAGCAGAAACCACCCAAGAAATCCTCTCCTGGGGATTCTCTCGCATGGGGAGTGTCCGATGAGCACAGAGCCAGCATAGCCAGCCTCTGCGCCCTCCTCCCTCCTATCAGTCCAAGCACAGGGACACGTCAGGGGTTTGGAGGGGGGCGGGTACACGGTGCTCTAGTTATCCCCAGCTAGCATATGAATCCCTGGAGACCGTTGCCAGCTGGCACAAGTTACATCAGCTGGTCTAACGTGGGCTGGGGGCAAAGACTAGAACTGGTGGGTGTTTCACAGCTTCTCCCTTTCCCCCTCTCCTAGGGTCCCCTGAGTGGCAGCATTGGGGAGAGGAACCATCATTTCCTAGGTATTCCCTGAAGCTCAAGCAGAGCCATTCAACTCCTGTCTTGCTCTCCCTGGGATTCGCATGCCTTGGCAGGAGAGCCCCTGCCTTCTCCCCATAGTGACAGGGAGGTTTCAAATACTTGTGGTTAAAAATCAAAGGGCACGGAGCAGGAAAGATATTTGCAACTCACACCATAATCAGATACAAACTTCCTCCTTACGAAAGTCACCCTTGAAGGCTGCAGGTTAGACACCACTGCCCTAGATGAATTAAAGCTCCCACTTTGGTGTTGTCTCTTTCCCCACTTTCAAGAGCTCTTTAGTGCGGGAGGGATGCACTCTTGTATTTGCTACAGCTCCCCAGCACACAGCAATTGTTCCAGACCAGAAGTTGCTTTGGCAACAGAAATACAAATGCATGGACCAGTCTCTGAACAGTATCACCAAGAAAGACTTCAGATCTAATGAATGCTACTGAGGACCAACTGCAAATAATACAGCTGATCCCTGGCTTCCTGCTCAAAAGGACAATAACAATTATCCACTCTTCATCACAAGCAGCCCAATGGGATTAATTCGAGAAATTGTGCGTGATGATTTACTCAGTAGGTATTATTGTGGGTGGCACACTGTATGAAAGCTTCACAGGAATGCTTTTGTGTGGGGGTGTGAATTAATGTCCAAATATTGTGCAGCATTTACTAACCATGCTAGTCAAAGAAGTAGAATGGAGCACACATCCACACAGCACCTTGAAGCTGCACGGAAGGAAGAAGGGAAAAAAAGAATGTGCCAATCAATATATTAGAGGGGGGAGGAAAGAGAGGAATGCCCCTCGTCTCCTGTTAGAGTGCAGGGTGAAAGAGGCGATCTGTATATATGATGATCAGTGCCCTTACGGTATGACAACTGCCCAGAATGGCTATCAGTATGTTGGCATCTTAATGCCAATCCTATCCTCAATGCCAGCTGTAGTGTTAACTGTAAAAGAACGCGCAATCTGTGTCACCCCATAATTCCTTTCTCCAGACAACCAGAACAGAAGCTCAGAAGGCTGATTTTCCCCACAGAATAGAGGGTGATTTTGTTTCATTACGGTTTCCAGGGGTTGCATTGTGTCATAGCCACCCTTTAGCACAATAGAACAGCAGGTCCAAGAACTTGTCCCTCTACAGAACCCTCGCTTCCTGGTGAGCAGAACCGCTGCATGCATGGTGCAGATGGCAGCGCCATTTTCAGAGCTATAAACAGTATCATTGTCATAGCTCTTTGAATGGTACTGCCATATGTACTGGAGAATCAGCATTTATGCTTGTAAGGGCTATGGGCCAGCTGGATTTTCTCCCCAAATGAAGCCGACTCCTGAAGTGTGAGTGAACACATCATGCTGCTTTGGAGGGATTCCCCCTCCCCAATACTCATTCTTGAATCTCCAAGGATCTTCTCATCTGTCCTCTAACCTGCAAAAAAGCAGGTGTCCTGTGAAGCCAAACCTCTGATCAATGCAAGAAGCAGGAGCAAGTCCATGAAGATGTTTGATGGCAAATCAATCACACTGTGTGCATTTTCTTTACCACAGCAATTTATTTTTATGGCACAGTATATTCCAGAGAGAGAGAGCGTGTGTGTGTGTGTGTGTGTGTGTGTGTGTGTGGTGTGTGTGTAGAGAGTGAGCTCTTCTTAAACAATCAGGTTTCTGTGGCTATAGACTAGTCTGATTTTCAATACAATCCATAATGTGCTTTCTTACATTTTTATTGGTGAATGGATAGCAGCTATACATTGTGCAGTAAAGTCAGAAAAACATGATGGCAGAGCTCTATAAATAAAAAAGGGAATCATACAGAGGTTTTTAAAACCTGTTGCAGGAGAATGAATGGTTTGGTGCAGAGTAAATATTTCATTGTGAAAACAGAAGCCAAGTTTTTATCAATAAATAGGAACCTCCCATACAATCCACAGTAGAGCTTGTTTCCTGTTAGGATGCTTTGGCTCTGTCTACTTATGGTTTTGGAGAGACAAGGAGGGACAGGTGAGGTAATATCTTTTATTGAATCAACTTGTGCTGGTGGGAAAGACAAGTTTTCAGCCTGCACAGAGCTCTTTTTCAGGTCCGGGAAAGGTACTAAAGCCAGGTCTAGACTAGGAAAGTAGGTCGCTATAACTATGTTGCTCGGGTATAAAAAATCCACACCCCTGAGCGATGCAGTTAAACCAACCTAACCCCTGGGTAGAAAGCACTATGTCAACAGGAGGGCTTCTCCTGTTGACATAGCTACCACCTCTCATGGAGGTGGATTAACCACGCTGACAGGAGAAGCCTGTAAACCTGCCCTTAGAGCGTGTCAGCTAAATACAAGATGGAACAGATAGTTTAGCAGAAGTAGTTAGCACATATTCTAAGGGACCATTCAAGGTGACCCATTAACGCCCCTGTAGTCATAGGACAAAAAAGAGGGGCTAATGGTTACAGATTGTTGTAATAAACCATAAATCCAGTGTCTTTATTGAGACCCTAATTTTTAGTGTCTAGCAAAGTTTTGAATTTAAGCTCCCAGGCTTGTCTTTTGAAAGTGGATCTTAGATTTAGCTGTGACGCTCAGGAAGAGGTCTGTCTCTCTCACCAACAGAAGTTGGTCCAATAAAAGTTATTACCTCACTCACCATGTCTGTCTAATATCCTGGGACTGATGTGGCCACAACTGCATAGTTATGGCTCTGTATCTGTGTGAAACTGGTTTAAAATTCAGTTACAATCTAACATTATGGTTGTAACTGGAGATGGGTACAAACCAAAACCTTGTACCTGAACCCAACCATACTTCTGAGAAGTTAAGATCTACCCTAAATGAAATGTTTTGGGAGGGGGTTGGGGGGGAAGAGGGAAAGAGCAAAGAATTAAATTTAGGCAAATTTCAAAATGAAACATCATTTTGAAATGAAAAATGAAATTGTTTCATTTTGAAAATGTTGAAACAAAACACTTTGACTTTTTTGAAATTTAAAAACAATATTTGTTGCCAAAACTGCCAAATTCAACACAAAATTGAAACTAGTTCTGGTTGACTGAAAACTGCATTTTTCCATGAATAAAATATTGTCTGAAATATTTTACCTAGCTCTAGTTGTATGATGTGAGAATGCATGAGACCTGCAGTCATGACGAGGTAGACAACAACATGACGACAGGTTGTGGTAGGATATATGACCTTTGGGGTTACACCTGTGAAGTAGTGAGTGAATTGGGCTACTGTGAGGGTAGAGACCGCATCATTTGTTTAAGAATTAAAGCTTTCTGTGCAGGTGAATAATTGGCAACACAAAGCTGAATTTCCAATGACGGGAACTTTATTCCTGTTGTATACCAAACTAAAAGATCCAACAAACCAGAAGAAACAAAGAGGAAGGAAATCTCATATTTCTCTGTTCAGGGGTCTGTACGTCGTTCTGGGCAACCACCAGCTCTGACTCTCTAGCGGTGGCCGTTCAGGAGAGCAGGTCTAACGTGAATGTTGTAAGAGGGAGTTGATGTGTAGAAAAGGAGTGAAGTGGTTTGTCTCATTGGCCCAGAATCCACTCTTGGCTAAACCAGTGTAAATATAGATTATTTTTGCACTGACTTCCGTTGGAGTGGGGCAGTGAACCACCTTCAGTACCTTTCAGAATGGAAAGAGTGTGTTAAGTAATGGCCTTCGTATACCAAAATGTCTTATTTCTAGCAAACACATTGAGACATAAATCTTGATTCAGTTCTGTGTCATCTGTTATTAAGTACTAACTAGGATTTTAGATTGCTGATCTATAAGCTGCCTGTGTGTCAGTAACATTGCTCTGTGCTGGCTTTATGTCCATGGAGATTCTAGGTCAGATAAAAGCAAGAGCACTGGAACAAACATCACATCGGAGCTGTATCACAGGAACAATACTTGCATTTGGTTTGTGTTTTTTTAATTCACAACTTCTCTGGGTTTATTCCCATAGCTGCTGGCAATGAAGCTCAATCTAGCTGTTCAGTGATATCAAAACCAGACTCACCCAGTTCCACAAAAGCTGTAGGTCATGTATATGCATCCTTTTGTTTTGTGGGTTAACAGATGGGATGCTGCCTTTGCTTAGACCAGTCACTGTGCAAGGATTTTGTTGGTTTGTTAATTTTTGCTGACTCACTTTTCTTTTTGGGTCACTCATCTCATGACTGTCTTAATGCAAGTAATCGGCATGGGCTTTTTTAAAAATGCAAACAAATAGCACCTTTCCACAGAAAAATCACTAGCAACTATTCCTTCGTACACAGGACAAATGTCTGAGCATCCGCCTGGGGAAATATTGGTGCTTTCTTTTATAGTTCAGGTTATCAAGTTTCATGTCATTCCAGCAGTGTTAGCACTGGCAGTCCATCTGGGAGAGGAGCTCCTTTTCTGCAGTGATGCTAACTGATCCCCTGCAAGTGACAGTGGCGCACTGGAGCTGATCTGATCTGACACCAGCTTTACACTGATGGAACACAGTTGAGGGCGAAGGGGCTTAGTCCATTTTTGCATCAGTGTAAGTGAACGAAGAGTCAGACTCACTGTCATAATGTGGCTGAGGAAGGCAGGGATGGGGCAGTTTGCCTGAGTGAAGTTTTTCAGGATCGGAGCCTTAGATTTTAAGCTTATGGGCAGAGGCCGTGTGTTTTATCTGACCAACACCATATGCATTTATTATTATTATCCTTCAAAATTACATCATAGGGATTTTTTGATAACTAGCCTTTACAACATACAGGATCTTTAAACAGTTAAAATTTATCCCCGTGAGTCCCCAGTAAATCCTGACTGTGAACCAATTCTGTAGGTTTGAGTAGTCAGGAGTTCTGTTAAACTCTTCTCAAAATTCCTGCGTTTCAGGTGCTCAAATGCACGTTTTTTCCTTTGACTTTCCTTAGAAGTGCCTCGGAGCGCGGTCTCCTGCAGATCCTGCATTGTGATGTCTTGCACTCCTGACATGTTGTTGAGCTGCTTATTAGGACCCTAAGGGATCATTCTAAGTGCTCTAATGATCATCTTTGTTCTCGTTTTCCATAATTGTTCCACTTCATGGCAGAGTTCTTCATACTTCACCATCTTCTCTTCTTGTTTCTTGATGTTTCTGTGTGCTGGTCTGGCACTATCAATCAGCATGGTCGTCTTTGACTTCTTTCCTACAACTATGTCCAGTCTGTCTGCTTGCCCCATTTGGTCTTTGACAATTTGCCAGATCCTGTAAAATCACAGCCTCTTTCATTCTCTAGAGCACTTTCAGTTTGGTGGTCGTAATACTGCATGGTTTGTTTAAACACATGCTTGCCACAGAGACTCCAGTGCAGACACTTGGCAACTTAATTATGTCTGTTCGTGTTTTTCTACCAGCCAGGCGCCTGCAGGTGCTCAACACATGCTCCATGGTCTCTTCCTTTTCAGTTCTGCAGTTCAGGGGATAGTTCTGTCAGTCAGTTTTGTTTCAAACATAATTAAGTCTTAGGAACTGCTCTGGTTCACTCATGAGACTCTCCACTTTTCTTTCGAGGTAGCTTTCTACAAGCCAGGAATCTGTTAATCTTCAGTCACTAATGAGTGTGCGGGGTCTCCACCACTGTCCGTACAGTGATTTCTGTGTAAATCTTTCGAGACTTTCTTTGGCAGTTTGCATCTCCTTTCTTTGATGCTTTCTAGGGTTGGGATCACACTTGGCCATTGCTTGTTATTGCAACCCAGATGATCTTTTACTTTGGCTAAATCCTCATATATGTTGATGTTATATTCTTCATTGTCAATTGCTTCGTCCACAGATAGCACAACTTTTCCTTCATCTCATCATTGGATGTACATCCTGTCCATGTCTTGATTGAAATCCATGACACTACACATCACCAGGATCTTTCTTGTTTGGATATCAAGTTTTTTTCTTCTCCTCTTGATTTCACTTACTCATTTCAGTGGTGTACTGTACTACTGGTATCCCCCATGTATTAATGGCTCAGATCAAATTATTCAAGTTGAGTTTTGTCTTTAGAGTAGTTCTTGTTAGTCTGTAATATTCTTTCCTCACTTTTTCTTTGACTTCTTATGTTTTAACTCCAACCGTTCTGTTATCCCAAGGAATTTGTAGGGGCCATGTTGAGAAATATCTTGGATAGTACCTTTGTTAGCTTGTATGCCCTCTGACTGTACCAGCCTACCCCTCTTTACAGATGCCAATGCACATTTAGCCAAGCCAACCCATAGCTTTCTATCATCACCAGACTTTTCTGGACATCATCAATCTCTGTATCTCCTTTTGTGATCATCCATATCATTTAAGATTATTCATGTATAGCATTTATTAATTATGATTATTATTATTACTATTATTATTGCAATGGAGCCTAGAGGAATCAGGGCCCCAGAGTGCTAGGCAGTATATTTCTATACTATATAAGTAATAACAATAATTATCGCTAATGATGAATGAGTCCAAGCACTTCTGTCTAATATGAACCACAGTAGCTGATTTAGACTCCAATTTAGCCTCTGTGTTTAGTCTGAGAACTAATTAACCCTTTTATTTGCTGGATGAAACTATTGTGCAGAACATCCTGTCAAACAGAGGACACAGTACAGTATGTTACTGTAATTAAATAAACAGATAACTGAGCTCAAGAAATTGCCTATAATCATTAATTAGGATTAATTAGGCAAAATGATTTACAACTACAGAAGACAAAACTAAGCAATGCTTTTATTGGCTAGGAGAAGCAGCTGTGACACACTGTATTCATTGCTTATATATCATGAATATGCTATTCAGTAACACTAAAAAAGCAGCCTCATAAAATACATTTATTCAATGAACTGTGTTTTGCCCTGGAAGACAACCACATTCTTGGTGAACTACAGATATTGTAATGATCAGTGCAGACAGCTCCTCCCTCAATAGATGGTACTGTATCTTTAAGTTAGTAATAAGTAACTGTCTTGTATGTTATTATGCTGTTGTATCTGATCTGAGGCTTTTAGCAAGAAATTCAGTCCTGCCTGCATGTGCTGGAGTTGGTACTTGCAGTGTTCCAATGAATCTGTGATTCGATAAGCAAGTATTAAAACACGTCTATTGAGCAGTTACGTGTTAAGAGCCTGGCCATAGAGAAGATGGAAAGAGAGATGAAGAGTTCCCAAGTATAAAGACATTTTTCTTTCTAAACTATGCTTCAGGCCAGCACATAGATCAGTTGGGTCCGTGATTTGTCTCATCTTTTACTTTAAAAGCAACACATTCATCTGCATGATAGAATGATTACTCATGAGGGGTCACTAATGCTGCTCAGTGATTGGAAATAGCTAGCACATCTTGGAGAATTCAAACATGACAGATAATTATAATAATTGTCAGTGTTTCTTATTTTAGAAGGAGGGGAGTTCAAATTTGTCTCTTTCCCCGCTCAGAAGTAACACCACCACAAAACATTGCTCCCGGTCAAATCTGACAGGCAGAATTGGAGCTAAGTTTTACAAAAATGAAAAGAAAAAGTGTATACCAAAGAAATGTTTATTTAACCCAGGATTCCCAAATAACCAACTGCTCTCCATTGTGTCCAAGTCCTGAGGACACACTGCATCTCACAGGAGGTGATCGGCACTTAGAAGAATCAGACCTTTTTTCCTAGACCTTATCTAGTACTTTAATCAGTAGATCTCAAAGTGCTTTACAAAGGAGGTCAGTATTATTATCTCCATTTTATAGATGGGGAACCTTAGACACAGACTGGGGAAATGACGTGCCCAAAGTCATCCAGCAGGCCCATGGCAGAGCAATGAATAGAACCCAGGTCTTCCCAAGTCCTGGTCCAGGGCTCTAGCCACTAGACCAGGGGTAGGCAACCTATGGCACACATGCCAAAGGCGGCACGTGAGCTGATTTTCAGTGGTACTCACACTACCTGGGTCCTGGCCACCGATCCGGGGGGCTCCGCATTTTAATTTAATTTTAAATGAAGCTTCTTAAACATTTTTAAAACCTTATTTACTTTACATAGAACAATAGTTTAGTTGTATATTATAGACTTATAGAAAGAGACCTTCTAAAAACGTTAAAATGTATTACTGGCACACGAAACCTTAAATTAGAGTGAATAAATGAAGACTCGGCACACCACTTCTGAAAGGTTGCCGACCCCTGCACTAGACCATACTGCCAAGCAATGAATTGCTTTTGCTCTTTGTGGGGTTTTTCCCCCACATACTTTCAAACTTGTGTGAAATCTAATGTGCACAGACAACTGTCCGTTCATCACATAAACATGGCTAGTAAGATCTGCTGCTATGTTTATTGTCAGCTGGTCTTAAAATACTTGGGTGACATTAAACTGTGTGAAGTGTTTACAGTAAGAAGCTGATGATCGTAAAACACTTTAACTATTAAATCCTGGAGAGCATTTTGGTATAAGTGGCCACTAACAATAGGCAGCTTGGAGTATAACACTCTGAGATGGCCTTGCAATATTTGTATAGCAATCCCTCCTCATAGGTGCTGAGCAACTTCAACTCCTATTGAAGTAAATGGGAGTTAAGAGTGAGAAGCATCTCCCAGGTGGCTCTCAACACTTTCCCAGATCAGGCCCATAATGACGAAGGCCCAGACCTAGCAAAGCACATAAACATGCTTAACTTAAAGCATGTGAGTAGTACCATTAAAGCCAATGTCCTAACTCTTAAAGTCAAGCATGTGCTCAAATGCTTTGCTGGATCAGGGCCTAAAACATTCCTGGAACATGCTGAGAGCAAACAGTGCTTCTCCTTCTTGGTGCAGCAAAGATAATTATGCCATCAATTTATTTGCTGGATTTAATATTATGTTTCTTTCTGAGCTTCTGATTTTGCAAACATAATGTGTATATTTAGACTGTATATGGAAAGATAATCTCCATATTTTATCTATCTACCAGGACTGTGTTGCCTTACTAATGGTGGTTTCTGTCTAGACTGATGAAACCGATCATCCTTGTAGTGGTCAGACTGACTTCTCTCAGTAATGTATTGTTTTCGCATCTGCGTGGCATGCCCCAAGGCTCACAGTTCCTGATTTCTTACTGGCACTTTAATACTTAGTTTTAGTAGCTAAACCCTCACTTTTGCAACTGTTGTTGATCACTCCAAGACCTTGTACAGTGATTTAAAATACTGGAACGCACTAAAACTCGTTTGGCTTGGAAACAGTTGAGATTCTGTGCCTGTATTCATTGTCACTGCTTAATACATCAGTATAAAATGATTGAATTATCTTAAATGTTTAAGAGGTTTTTAATTTTGACAACTGAACTGCCCTTTGATGGTATAAGAGGTGAGTATAGTTGAGTACGACTGGAGCCATAAGAGGTTCATGTGTAGTTTGCAGTCAAATCATTCCTAGAATGGACTAGATACTTAGATGCGAATCTGATTTCCAATTCCTCTTTCAAAGTAAGGCCCATTT
This sequence comes from Macrochelys suwanniensis, assembly GCA_033296515.1. Classification (NCBI taxonomy): domain Eukaryota; kingdom Metazoa; phylum Chordata; order Testudines; family Chelydridae; genus Macrochelys; species Macrochelys suwanniensis. Next base: position 86,275,490 of record CM065782.1, on the reverse strand, counting down.
TTTCAGGGAGGATGCGCTGGGCCCTTCTGCACCATTAGGGAAATCTGCGTAACTGTAAGAACCATTTGGAGGTAGGATAATCTTCCAAAGGAAGTGGCGGAATAACTACCTTTGGAGATAATGAAGTTTGGACCAATCAGTGAGGTCTGGGATAATTAAATGACCTTGCTGTGGTGTAAGGAAACAGGCTAGATGCTGTACCCACGGCTTCTTCTAACCCAAAGAATTGTTTGAAATTTCTATGTAATTGATCCTTAAACAAGTTTATATTTCCTTCTCCTAACTGTGAACAGAGCTGGTTTGACTTTTCACTGAAAAGTCTGTGATTTATAGGAGGTTGGGTGACGTACCTGAGGCTCTGTAGGAAAGTGGAGCTCTTCTACTGATTCACCCTAGACTCAGGAGCTAAGACTTTCCATTAAGATGCAAAGTAATTACTGATTAATCATGTTGGCTGGTGGTTCTAATTAGCTCCAACCATGGTACAAAGGAGGTGGGAGTTGTCTGTTTTGACAAGAGGGAGAATAAAGGAGCTATAGTAAAGTCCTTTAGGAACAGCCAGGCTCAGAGAAGAAGTTTAGACAGGTGTTATGCTGTGTGAATGTGAGAAACATCATAAAGCCAGACCCCAGGAAGGGTGTAAGTTTGGCTACAAGCTCAGGGTCAGTCCGACATGGTGAGGATTCAGCTAGGGATTCACTAGAAGATACAGGAAATTCAGGACAAAGAGTTTTAGAGTTTGTACTTACTTGATTGATGGCCAGACAGGAAAACTAATGCCCCAAACTCTCTCCCCACCCATCACATTGTTGTGCCTTTTCTTTCTGCACACATGGGACCTAAGGAGGAGAGAGCATCAGTATTTACAGCAAACATACAGTCTTCTCTTCTTTCTTGTCATTCTACCTTCATGTTATTTTAAATATCGTTTACTAAATGTAGAACATTTTAATCACCTGGTCCCATTTGCCAAGTTAAGGTGAAAGACCCACCAACCCCTGTTTTCATTTATTTGCAATGCTGGAAGACAAGAACATAAAGGGATATAATGAATTTTCCTTCCCTGCCAGCCTGCTGTCTCTCAACATCTCCAAAAGATCTTCTTGCCAGTTTACACCAGCTGGGGTAGCTCCACAGATTTGAAAGGCACTAAGCCAATTCACATCAGCTGAAGATCTGGACCCTCATATTTTGTTGGTTCAAAGAATCCTAGAAATTAGAGTTGGAAAGGCCAGTTAGGTCTCCCACTGCCATCAGTGCCAATGCAGGTTGTTCCCTTTTATAAAAGTTTTTAGTATCCAAAATGATGAAGCTTCCACTATTCCCCTGGGGAATTTACTCCCCAGACTAATATTCAGTTTACATTTTCCCCTCCTTATTTTAATGCCATTACTCCTAATTCCACCTTCATGTTCTCACTAAATAATCACTCTCCCTTCTTGCTGGTTAGACCCCACACACATTTTGTGTACTGTTCTCATGTTCCCCCATTATCGTCCTTTATCATGAGCAGCAATTGCAGAAAGTCAAGGCTGTCTGTGCAATAATGTTAAGCTTCAAAACCAGAACATTTAAATTGAGAGCTGAGAGCTGATGCTGTCTACATCCTGGGGGACATTCAGGAAGGTTTCATTTCATTGTCTGCATATATTTGATCACATCTCATAGCTAGGTACCCAAGGACCTGACCATCCTTTATTCCATTCTAAAATGAGAGCGTTCAGATGTAAGCTAAACTCTGCTCATGAATTCAGATGTAAATATTTAGATTTGGATGTTCATAAATAGTAACAGATAATACAGTGGGCACAAACAAAGGCTTCAAGACTTGATGAGTACCATTGGGTGTTGGTTCAAGGAAATGAGTTTAACACCTTGCCTCTGTACTCCAGAATAAACCACACACAGTTTGGCAGAAAGAGAAGATTGTTGCTCTGGAATGAATCACTTCTTGCTTAGAGAGAATGGATGTTTCTTTGATTTTACCAGATCATCATCATCATCACCATCCTCATCCTCATCATTTATTTATTTGAATAAACTTAGTGCCTAGGAGCCCTAGTTATAGATCACAACCCCATTGTGCTAGACACTGTGCAAACACACAACAATGCCAAGGACTGATGTGTAAGCAGAGGACTTAGGATGAGTATCTACAAGATAATAACAGATAAGTGTATGAAAAGAATAGCAAAAATCTTAGAATGCATTTTACAGTAGTAACTAGGAACCCCACTCAAGGAACAAGGTCACATTGCGCTACATGTTGTACAGATGAAAAAGGGAGCTGCACCTCATAATGGTTTTTTGTTTTTGTTTTTTGTCGCACAAAATAATGCATGTGTATGATCCTTTGAACGGTTATTTCTAAAATAAGGGGAAAAGTTCATCCTGCATAGGCTTAGGGTGACCAGATAGCAAATGTGAAAAATCAGGACGGGGGTGGGGAGTAATAGGAGCCTATATAAGAAAAAGACCCAAAAATCAGACTGTCCCTATAAAATCGGGACATCGGGTCACCCTACATTGTCTTGATCTAGAACGGGGGGACAGTAAGCATAAAGTAAGGTCTGTCTCTTAAAATAACAGGTAGCTAGTTACCCTAAAAGGCCTCAGTCTCAGATCACTTAGATTTGAGACCACTGAGCTAAATTGCAATGTTCTGTTTTGACTGACATCGATTATTGTTTTTTGCGGTCTCAGAATGGAGACAAACGTAAATCTGAGCAAGGTTCTGTGAGCAATGGGAGAATCATTAAGCTGTCAGACTTAGGGTACATCTTCACTACCCGCCGGATCGGCGGGTAATGATCGATCTATCAGGGATTGATTTATCGCGTCTCGTCTAGACGCGATAAATCGATCCCCGAAAGCGCTCCCCGTCAACTCCGGAACTCCACCTCAGCGAGAGGAGGAAGCGGAGTTGACGGGGGAGCAGCAGCGGTCGACTCGCCGCCGTCCTCACGGCCAGGTAAGTCGACCTATGATACACCGACTTCAGCTACGCTATTCATGTAGCTAAAGTTGCGTATCGTAGGTCGACACCCCACCCCCCAGTGTAGACCTGGCCTAAGAGAATGAGGGCATGTCTAGTAGTACAGCACTGTAGTATAGACACTTCCTACATGGATGGAAAGGGTTCTCCTGTTGCTATAGTTAATCCACCTCTCTGAGAGGCAGTAGCTAGGTCAACAGAATGATTTTTCCATCAACCTAGCTGCATCTACACTTGGGTTAGATCGACCTAACTACATTGTCCAGGGAGCAAAATTTTTCACATCCCTGAGTGATGTAGCTAGGTTGACCTAAATTTTAGGTGTAGACCAGGCCTTAGAGACAGTATCATCTTCTCTCTGAGGCAGAAAATACAGAAATCTTAAGAAAATCAAAGAACAGTCTATTGCTTCCTGAAGCAATTCTACCTTATTTGTTTTCTTGTTAACTTGAAATTATAAGATGACACATAAACCAACAGGCCATTGAGGGGGGCTGCTGGTTTTGTCCTGCTTGGATGAATCCTTATACATGTAGAAAGACTTCCTCTCTAAAGGACATCATGAAATGTCAACATTTATATTGCTGTAATATCTCGCATGTGCACTCACTCATACACATATTGCTTTAAAGGTCACATTCACACGAGAGCATGCTGAGTCTTGGGATATTCCAATAAATCTCATTCTGAGAGTCAGAAAAGATAAACTCTGATTGGTTTGGTGAAGGCCTTCAATTAGCATACAGCACAGGAAAGTCCCAAGAAATCATCTGTCACGGAGTGATTAATTAACTGGTGGGGACGGAGGAATCACCGTCATAGAAGCATGGCATAGGGAAAATTATTTGGACTTTAGGACTGAAACTATGGATACGTCTATACTTACCTCCGGGTTCGGCGGTAAGCAATCGATCTTCTGGGATCGATTTATCGCATCTTGTCTAGACGCGATAAATCGATCCCGGAAGTGCTCGCCGTCGACACCGGTACTCCTGCTCTGCGAGAGGAGTACGCGGAGTCGACGGGGGAGCTTGCCTGCCGCGTGTGGACCCGTGGTAAGTACCTTGTAGTTCGAACTAAGATACTTCGACGTAGCTGAAGTTGCGTATCTTAGTTCGAACCGGGGGGTTAGTGTGGACCAGCCCTTTGAAGTCAAGTATCCTTTCAATGCACTCTCCTAATTCCCTTTAGTATTAAAAGGTAAAGAATACAACCAGGAAGTCCTAGGTCCAAAAATGTAGTCTTTTAACAAGTGTTACAAAGCCTAATGTGAATCCTCTGGAAATATTTTCATGGTTATATTTTATTGCAGTGGTAACATTTTGTTTTTAATCTAAACGTACTGCAGATTTGGAAGCCCAAAGTCTGTGATCGCACATGAGTTCCAGTTAGTGAATTTGACCACAAGAGAGGGACCGATCTCAGTGGATGTAACTTTGTGTAGCCTCATTGACTTCAAGGGAACTATGCTGATGTATCTCAGCTGAGGATCAGGCCCGGAAAGTGAAACTAACCAATCCGGTTTCACTGCTCAGGCTGAAGGAAATGCAAATAATAAATAATAAAAACAGCATCAACTGTTAAAAAGTCCATTCGATTTTTTTTAAAAAATTGTCTGGGTTTAACTAAATTGCTACTAGCAATGTGGTTGATAAGGAATTTCTTTTAAATATATCATTTTTATCCCGACAGTGCTTTTCTAAATGGAAGTTTCATGCATGGATCAAAGAGAAAATTCACCCCTTTGAGTTTACATGAAACCCACACCACTAATCTAGTTTTAAATTTAAAAACAAGTTGTTCAAGCATTTATATCTTGTCCTTAAATTCATGCTACTTTTTTCTTTGTAGAAAACATTTGCACTTCTGCCCCACAATGATTATTGATTTATTACAAAGTAGGGCTGATCAAACAGAATTTGCCAAATGCAAATTTGGTGAATTTTGGCTTATTTGTTGCATCTTAAAGTATTTGCAGAATACTATTAATCGAGCGTCTATTTGTTATTTTAAAATATCCGATGAATATTACAGGCACATGAATGACAAGCCTCTGGATTATTCATTAACTATTTGATCTTGAAATTCAGTATTCAGACTTCAATACCCAAATTGCAAGTGGGTTGTTCTCTGTCATATGGACATTACTCATGTAACTGTGATATATTACTTAAATAGGGCTGAAGATATGCATTTGACTGAATCATTGAGGCTAGTTCCAAAGCTTTATGAATGCAAATGGGCTAACTATGATTGAGTCAATCAAAGACTAAATATTTATGAAGCATTGGGGAATTTTTTTCTCCAGTGTTTGATCAGCACTGTTGCAGTTTTCTGCTCCTCTACTTCTCTGCCGTAAAATTCACTTTAGGGGAATAGAGTCACCGATTGCCCGGGGCAGACTGCTGATGTCTGATGCAGGGAGCACATTCTCTGCTACTTCTGATGACTACAAGTCTGGGAGCTGCTGCTTTTGAGTTAAACAAGTAATTTCAACTGTGGCAGTTGTTAGAATCTGGCCTTTGAATCCAATGAGACTCCACAGTGTTGTTTTCCCTGATTCTGTTGAGCCCTTGAATGTTCTCTTGCTTCCAGGATTTACTGAGCCCCAACATGATCCTCATCCTGCTCCTTTCATCCTTCCCTGATGACCAGGTAACTCACTCAGTTTAGACCTAGATTCATCTGTGTCCTGCAAAAACCTGCTCTCATGCATGTACACGCTCCCTCCTTGTAAATCACTGACATCAGAAACAGCTTACAAACTGTGCCCAGCTGTTTGCTTTTAGGTGTCCTTCATTTCATGTGGGGCTCTGTGACACACCCTCTGACACACAGACCCCACACATTTGTGGCCTAGCAGATTTGGAAGCTTGATCCCTTTCACTTTAGTAATCTAATAGTCACTTTATTCTTGGGTGATTTCAGTTGTGCTTGTTACAGTTTACTCTGTAAGGGTGAAATCCTGGCTCCGTTGAAGTCAGTGGGAGTTTTGCCCTTAGTCTGTTAACTGGGGCCCAGTCCTGTGAGCACTGAGCCCCGGTCAGTACATTTCTCATTTTAAACAATTTGCTTAGGAAACTTTTCAAATGTTGTCAGTTAGCTTAAAGCAAAGCATAGTTTTGAGTGAAAGCCCGTTAGACAATGCCAAATGCATTCATTTGGTAGCTACCCATCTTTAATAACTACGCTTTTTACTGTGCAAGCTGCAGGGTAAAGTAATAGAATGTAAAAGAAGCCATGGCTTCTAAATGAAGATATATTATATGGGCATCCTCTACTTTTTTGACAAAGGTTCAGATTTGTAGAACTGCCCCTACAAAGGTGTATGTGCATATAAATGAACACTTTACCAGTGAATGCAATAATGGTAACTGTGTAATCTCATATGACCAGTTGGATGTCTAGCTACACAAGCAATTACCTTGGCTTGCACATGCAGTTGCGATAATGGGCACACATTTCTTCATATGCATTTCTAATGATCATCATCTGAGCATAGATATATAGATATATATTTAAGGCTAGTTTTTTTTTTAAACCCAGAGAATTAAATTCTATTGAAATATATAATAAATAATAATCATGTTGCCTGCTTCAATACAAGTCACATAGGGTTTCTTTCATCCTGAGATAGCTACATAGCTAATTACCATAATTTAAACTGCAGAAGGAGGCATTGTCTAATGGGCATTACTTACAAAACAAGTGTACTGAAGGATATTAAAGAGGCACTCAACTTACACTTGCTGCTAATGTTAAACCCTATGCCTTTGTCCCTTATTTACTACATGTTTCATGAATACAAGGGCTTTGGTTTGATTTTACCTTGTTTGTGCCCATTGTTATCCTGCTAGTTAATGTAAATGGGCTAAAACTTGCGAGGAATGTGGCTTATTGCAGTTTTGGCAAAGGGTTCCCAGTTTCAGACAGCAGCGCTAATTACCTGCAAGGTAACTATGAGCCTTCCCACTAAGCCTTCCATGCCAGATGGCATCAGAGCTCCAGGTGCTAAATGAAAGGACTCCAGGAACCTTTGACTTCCGTATGGAAAGGAGACTTTCTGGAGAAAGAGAAGGGAATGCCGGAGAAGGGAAGGGAGATAACTTTGTTGGTGATCGGTATATGTGTTCCTCTCAGCTGGTTGCCAGACATTCTGAATGGGCCCAGTTACCTCATGCCAGAATCAATGCATTGACCAATGCAGCCAAGACTCTTACAGAGTGAATTGCAGTCTGTAGGCAACATGTGCAATAGTGGATCTGAAAAGGGTCTTTTTTCTCACCAGACCCCTCAGAGGATAAACAGAGCTCTGTGACTGTGCTGCCCATTCTCTTGGAGCCCCCGACTAGCTGTCCCTCACTCCCGTGCAGCTTGTCCTCAGCCCGTCTCTCTCACTGCCCCCCCAGTTGGGGAAAAGTCCTTCAGTTCTGACTGATTCAGATAGTCTGTGCGTGACCTTAACCAGTCTCTACTGGATACTTTCTGAAGAGGAGGAGCTCTTTTCGCCATGGTATTTGGAGCCAGAACCAGTGCTCCTATTAGAAAGATTTGAGGGTAGTTTTTTTTTCTGGGTTAATGTCGCATATGAAAGTGTATGTCAACCCCCTGACCTTGTTGGGAAAAACTGGTGGGGCTGACACATAGCAATTGCCTGGGCTTTTTGCTAGGAGATGTTCAAGAGCAGTGTCACTAAGACTGGGAGAGCTATATTCAGATAAGGGGCCATCACACCAGGATGTTTGGGAGTATGTACATCTAACACAACATGCCTACACTTAGCCACTGAATCATATTAAAATGAATGGCAGTGGGGATGTTACATCCTAGCACACAGTGACAAATATTTAGCCACTTGTGTCACTTCCCATTGCTCCCCACTGCATCCATGAATTGCTAGCCCACAATTTGTCCAGCTAGCCATTAACTTGCTAATGAATGAGTGAGAGAAATAATCTGGTGAGAGGATCCTCTCTGGAATGTCAATATGTCAAAACTCGGGCACTAAAAACATACCTATTCATTGTTTTATTTTGGTATTATGTTTAACTAAGCTAAAGATGGAGATCAGCTATCAGGGAAAGGGTCATGTATATAGGGGGTGGGGGCTGGACCGGATAGGATAAGAGAGATCACTTGGGCTACTAACCCTTGGGGGATTGGGGGAAACACTGTATTAGTACATCATCTTCTATAAGGGTCTTATTTATATAGGGGGTTAGGCACATGCTTAGGCTGGAGCTGGTCAACATTTTTCATTCAAAACACTTTTCAATTTTTTTTTATCACAGCCTCCTCAGGCAAGGAGTTCCACAGGTTGACTGTGCGCTGTGTGAAGAAGAACTTCCTTTTATTTGTTTTAAACCTGCTTCCCATTAATTTCATTTGGTGGCCCCTAGTTCTTATATTATGGGAACAAGTAAATAACTTTTCCTTATTTACTTTCTCCACACCACTCATAATTTTATATACCTCTATCATATCCTCCCTCTTTTCCAAGCTGAAAAGTCCTAGCCTCTTTAATCTCTCTCCTCATATGGGACCTGTTACAAACCCCTAATCATTTTAGTTGCCCTTCTCTGAACCTTTTCTAATGCCAGTATATCCTTTTTGAGATGAGGAGACCACATACATCTGTACGCAGTATTCAAGATGTGGGCGCACCATAGATTTATGTAAAGGCAATAAGATATTCTCCGTCTTATTCTCTATCCCTTTTTAAATTATTCCTAACATCCTGTTTGCTTTTTTGACTGCCGCTGCACACTGCGTGGATTTCTTCAGAGAACTATCCACGATGACTCCTAGATCTTTTTCTTGATTAGTTGTAGCTAAATTAGCCCCCATCATATTGTATGTATAGTTGGGGTTATTTTTTCCAATGTGCATTACTTTACATTTATCCACATTAAATTTCATTTGCCATTTTGTTGCCCAATCACTTAGTTTTGTGAGATCTTTTTGAAGTTCTTCACAGTCTGGTTTGGTCTTAACTATCTTGAGCAGTTTAGTATCATCTGCAAACTTTGCCACCTCACTGTTTACCCCTTCGTCCAAATCATTTATGAATAAGTTGAATAGGATTGGTCCTAGGACTGACCCTTGGGGGAACACCACTAGTTACCCCTCTACATTCTGAAAATGTACCATGTATTCCTACCCTTTGTTCCCTGTCTTTTAACCAGTTCTCAATCCATGAAAGGATCTTCCCTCTTATCCCATGGCCTGAGTCACATCTTCTCTCTTATCTTCATGGTCTGAGTCACTGGGAAGCCAACCATACGGGAATGCAATGTCTCAATTCCATGAGGAATCAACCTCAGTTGTTTTTGTCACCATTTACTTGCTTTGAAAAATGGACTATATTTTTTTCAAGCGGATAGGAGATCTTGCAACTACCATAATTAGATCTTTCATTATGAAGAACATTCATTGTCTTCCATCTGAATTTTCTTCCTGGTTCTTCCTTGTATTTTAGTAATTAAAACATCTTGTTACAAGAAACCTACTGTAAACTATCCCACATGTGTGGATAGCAATAAATCCCTCATAATGGAATGCTGTGTATTTCTAACATTGCTGAGCACTACTGAGGACCTAATTACTCTGCTAATTATCAGACCTGCTATGTGTGCTGCGCTAATTATGGTGCAAAAATGAACTATAGACCAAAATGCACAGGTAATCACAGTAGACAATGTAACTCCAAATTTAATGCTAATGAGGAAGAAATGTAAATGTAAAGCCAGTGAGAGGAGGAGGGGAATGGGTTTGGATTATGTAGTGTGTAGATTAAATGGCCTCTCTTCCCCACTCCCTCCCGCCCCATTTCCTCTTTCCCTGGTGTGAATAATGATAAAATAGCTTTAGAACCCTGAACACTAGTATTTCTTTCAGTGATGTCAGGACCATGATAGTAGTGCAGGGTCTGATTGTTTGCCTTACTTCTATGAACACAACAGAAAAAGGACATTACAGAGAGGAAGAACTCTGGCATGTCTTTAGTGGGAAAAGTCACCTTCTCTTGATTGACCTCATCCTCTTTTTGCCCCTATCTCTCTGTGCCATACCCAGGCATCATACTTAGGGATCATAGTCCCTAAATTCCTTGATTTATTGCTAAAGTGGACAGGAATATCCTGAGATGGAAAATGGGGGGCACGGGATAGCCATATGTGAGTGAGAGTCTGAAGGGTGTAAGCACCTGAGGAGGATGCAGAACTGGCCAGTCTGGAACAGGGGGGAACCTAACTTGGAGTAATGGGGATGGAATAGAGCTCAAGGATATTTAAGATGATGAGTCAGATACGTTTCTCAGCAGTGACATCCATTAGCATGTGGAATAGTCTCTCAAGTGGAGTACCACTACCTGGGACATCTGAAATTAGACTGGACAAAGCAATGGAAAGTGTGCTTTTGGGAACAATCCAGCATTGGCAGAGAGATGGCTTGGGTGAATTAATAGGTCTTTATCGTCTCTAATGTCTGTGATGAGGAGAGTACGAGTTGGAAAAAGAGTGAGTTAGGGAAGGATTCTCTTCACTGAGAATGATTATGCTCCTGAGTGCTGTTCAGCAGGATTTACTTCTGACAAAAATCACCAATCATTCCATCTCATCCAGCCGCCCCCTACCGCTCTCTAAGAGGAGATATGAGGCTCTGCACCTGTTTCCACTGAGATCCTCTGAGCAGCTGTGAACAAAAAGCAAAATCCCCACAGTTAAAATATAAATACGTTTTGAAAAATTGTATATATTTCAACACAATGTAACCTGGTATTTTATCATATTGGTACTTGGACATCGTGGTGATGGACTCTTCATAAATACAAAGAGACCGATGATTGATTAGATAGGGGGCTCTCCGTGATCATTTCTCAGCCTGTCTAGAGATTTGTCTTTCAGGTGCTTGGCACAACAAATCCACTCAGCCTCCATCTGCAACTCACAGAGCAACAGTGTCCAGTAGCCGAGGGGTATTGAGCCACCATCATCACTGTAAATGGAGGGGGAGAATTCAGGCTGAATTAGCTGATTAAGGTTCCAAGCTAGACTCTAGAGTATGGTGCATAGTGAACAGCAAGGAGTAAGTCTCAAAGGCCCAGATCTGCAAGGGTATTTAGGCTCCTAATTCCCATTGATTTGAATGGGAGTTAGGAGCCTAAATACCTTTGAGGATCTGGGCCAAAATGTTCAGAGGTTGTGTTCATGTAAACACCCAAATTCTGAAGTTTTTTTTGAACTTTTTAGTGTCTCAAGTCTGTAGGATTTGTCTGGGAGCTTCCTCCTTTTGTCTATGAAGAGGTGAGAGATAAACAGTTAGTCATTTTAGAGAGAGGTTTGCGGTGAATGTATTAACAATGTGCTGGAGGAACACAGCATCTATTGTTCTCGGGGGAATCAAAACTGTCATTAGGAAAATGAGGCAGATTACTTTTACATTTTGTGCTGGTGAAAGCTGCCACGTTTGCGAGCTGTGTAAGATGTAGTCATCTGCTCGTGCACAGAATAGGAACATGGGAGTCACCATAACAGATCAGACTAATGTCTAAGCACATGGACAACAGCAGCAAAAACTTCCAATGTTCCTTTCTCCTATCTCTGAAGGACCATGTTTTGGTGCTTAGTCTTCATCCTCATCATGTCATTGTTCTCTCTGATGCTGAAAACAAGACGGGCAATTATGACAACAGTGATAGTGCATTTTGGGATGTGGACACCTCTCTATTTCGGACACAACTGTACTTCAGTGGCTCATTTGACAAAGGCCACCAAACCAAGCCATGAATGGCTAATTGCTTTCAGTCGTGGCACTGACCTGGGCTGGATTCAAACTAGTGCTCTAGAGGAAAAAGACTCTGCACCCCACAACCACCCTCCTGAGTGCTCTCTCTCTCCTGAATAATGCTGATTTAAATGTCGAACTAACAGTTTTTTAATATGTTCCACAGCCGGTTACAGGGAGAGATTATTTGCATACGACTAGAGCAGACATGCAGATGTGCAAGCCACACATGCACACAGGCTTGATTTGAGAGTTCAGATCCTCTTCTAGGTCACAAGAAAAAATAAATTTACTGCTGTCATCTGAAATCAAACCAGGCCTACATTAGCAGTGTCACACCTAGCAATCAATCACTGATCAACAAGGAATGGACTTCGAAGGCCCAGTCCACTGCCTATTGAAGCCAATGGAAAAACTCCATTTGTCTTCAACAGGGGAGGGGTGGGGTGACTAAGGCCATAGAACCCTGTATTTGGCGTGTCTCCACATCTTGTGAGGTCTGAAACAATGACAGATAACTGACATGCCAAAGGCTTCTTGGTGATGGAGGGAATGTGAAACGCTGTCACCGGCAAATGGGCTGCAGCTGGGGTGTGCTGCTGTTGCACTGAGAGCACCTTCCATTGTGATTTGTGCTCAGCAGGAGGGTGTAGGTTTCAAATGAGAGTCTGGTTTATAAGCAGTGCTGTATTCGATACCTACAGTGTGACAGTTATAGCATGGAATGGGAACCAGCGTTTGATGATCCAGAGAGAGAGAGGTGTTTATTGCCCTGCTAGCCAGTAAAGCAAAGTAGAACTGAACCAAGCATTTGATTTTCTTTGCTGCTATATACATATTCCATGCAAGAGTTTATTGCCTCTCTCCCCAAAACTTTGACCTTTGAAAGAGCTTGTTGGCTATAATTCTGCTGAAATCTTTGCTCTGAATGACAGCCATAATTCCATAGTTATCTCCATTTATTGGGGGGAAAAAATCACTGCTAGATGAAGCAGAGTTAATGTAGTCTAAGTACTGTGACTTTATATACACACGCAAACTGGATGCATGAAACCGTACTTGCAATCATCTCTACATTTCCATTTAGTAAACTTAGAACACTTCAGAAACTTTAGTAATCTAGATGCAAGTATTTCCTATGCTATGATGATAATAAGGAGGAAAGGGAGAATCATAAGGAAGATGTCCTTAGATAACTGTAGCAAAGGCCTTTGGGCAAATATAATCTAATACCAGTTACTTATCTAGTTGAAAACATATACTCGACTTCACAAATGAAGAAAGAAGGAACTTTAGCAAATACTTGTAGGGTGATTGGAATTTAAAAAAATACTTAATACAGCCTCACATTGTACTGAAGGGTATTTTAGCCTAGTCCCATTTTACATAAGCAAAATATTTTAAACTAAACTAGATACGTTATTTGGAATAAACTATTATATTAATTATTTTTTCTTACAATAGCACCTCGAGGCCCCAACCAAGACAATGTCCAAATTGTGCTAGATACTTTACATACAGGTGGCAAGAGACAGCCTCTAGCCCTAAGAGCTTACAATCTAAAAAGGCAAGATGGACAAAGGAAGTATTAATTTCCCCATTTTATAGATGAAGAACTGAGGCACAGATAAATTAAGTAACTTGCCAAAGGTCACACAGAAAATCTGGCAGATCTCAACCTAGTTCCCTTGAGGTCCAGACTAGTGTCTTAACTCCAAGGCCATCTTCTCTTAACAAGTTCTTTAAAAGCTCAGCTGTTCTCTATTCTATTAGTGCATAGTCAGTATTTGTAAATAGGGTTAAGATCAGATAGTTTTAGTCTCATGCTTTTCTCTTCTTCTTCACTGCCATGGTGTATAAAGCACACAGTTGCCTTCTTAGAAGGTTATTATTCAGCTTGATTGTTCTGAGTGGGGCCAGACTTTATAGCATCATGCATGAGGATCTGGGCTGGTAAGCAGAGATAATGGAATGCGAGCCTTTGCCCTCTCAGTCCTGTCAGTACTGACTGTAAGTCACTGCCACCTTGGTGACCCATGTGAAATGCATCGGCTCTCTCAAACTAGTTCCCTGTTTTTGATTTTTGATAAATCTCTCTCTCTTCTGGCGTCTGTGGCAGGGGGACAGCAGTGCCTGGCAATCTCCCTTGAGAGGCCAAGTTGCACTGTCCACACCCAATGTTACATCTATTTTTTGACAGGCTGTGTGCGCAAAAAATGTCTTCTATGCAAATTGTTGTGCTTCTGTGCAAACTTGTGTGCGCAGGGTGTTTCGCTGTGTGCGTGGGATTTAAGATTTGTGTGCGCGCGCACATGCGCACAGCTTAGAGTGAACAGTGTCCACACCCATAGAAATGATCCATCAGGGTCAGGTTTGAGGCAAATTGGAGAGAGGCAGTACAGGCAAACTTGCACTATTGCTGACCATGCTGTACCTCTCCAGTGGATAAATAAAGAACGTCAGTCTCTGAGGTTCTCAATCCAGCACACTCCTCCCAACCTGTGAGCTTTGCCATATAACACAGGAAAAAGAGGCTCAGTGACCAATGTTCTCTAAAATTCACTCCAGTACTGTTGATTGGGCTGGAGGCTACAAACTCACCACCAAGTGTTTGATATTCCCCGTCCTGTATTCCACTCTTGAGTTTGGATCTCCTGAAAGTTACCATCCAATCAGACTAGCTTCTTCAATTTCACTTCCTGCACATAATCCAGTGAGGTCCTCAGCTGTATAAATCACATTACTTTACCTAACTGAGCTGATGTAACTTCGACACAGACCAAACTCAAGGAGCCAGATTCACCCCTGGTATAACTCTATTGACTTCCATGGGATTGTACATGTCTGACTGGATACAGTCTTGAAATGTGCCTGCAGTCTGCACTAATGTAGAGCCAGTCCACTGGAGCCAAAGCTGGATGGGCAGAGTGAGAACCCAGGAAGAGTTCCGCTAATAAACAGCATGCAGGGACTATTTGAGTTACATCTGTAAAGAAGAGAAAAGGGAGAAGAGGAACAAACAAGCTTGATAAATGCTTGTTTTGCTGTTTGTTGATTTGACCGATGTAAAGGAAGTCAAAATACACATTTCCTTTCAGTGGCATCTTTCTCTCTTTCTTGAAGTGAGAACTGGCAGCTCATTTTAGGAGTGAGGCTCTATGGAGAGGTCTGACAAGAGATACCAGAGGCTGGGATGGGAAGCAATTGTTTTTATAAAGCCCCAACTAAATTTTAATAAAGAATGATGAGCATATGCTTAGTTCCGGGTCACAAGATGTGACTGGAGTGTACTTGATCTGAAGTAAATACTTCACACATTGAGCACGATAGCTCAAGTGGTTCCGAGACAAATTTGTATTTAAATTTGACTACAAAATGTTTTAAAATCCACGTTGCTGGTGAATCCATCTAAATACCTTCATGAGAAACTGATGTTAAAAATGCAGTTGTAGTGAGAAAGTTGCATTTTTGACTATATGTACACTGCTTAGGCCCAAACTATAAATTTTCTTTCCTTTAAAAAAAATATTACGGCGACAATAGAAGGTCAAATATACCTTCAAACTTGATTGGGGTATTTTAGGAAATTTTGAATCTTTCTAGGGACATACTGGTGTTGCCGGAGGTATTGTTCCGATTGTGCTAGGGGCTGTACAAACATAGAACAAAAAGATGGCACTTGGCCCAAACAGTTTCCAGTCTAAGTATAAGACAAGAAACAAGAAGTAGATACAGAGAGACAGATGGGGAGCACAAGGAAAGAGTATGATCATACTGGTCAGCCTGATAAGCTGTGGTCTCAACACACCAGCTGTGTATCTGTTGTCGAGATGCATCCTATTGTAGGATTTGTTGGCTGACTGTTGAAGAGTATAACTTATGTGCATATATGGTTCTAGCTACAAAGGGTGCAGTCAGATACTAGTCTGACTTGTTTAACTGTTTCTTTGCCAGCACTTTGGTAAGGGAACCCTGTATTCCTACCTCATTAAGCAGTACCTTATATAAAATATGCTTACTGGCTTTACTGACCATCAGTATGCAATGAAGAGAAATAGTCATGGCAGCAGAGGATGGAGACATATGTCTGCTAGGCAGACAAATTTAGCTCCCAAGCAGATGCAGGGAGCCAGTCTGAATACTGGCACTAGCAGAGTTTCACCTTGGCACTTCTAGCTTAAAATTTACTTTCCTCAAGCATTTGTGGGAGTAAAACATGCTTGAATGTTCATAGGAAGTGAGCAAAACAGAGTGTAAATGTGACTAAAGGAAATGCATTCTTAAACATCAGTGAGCACTAACAGAACAGCTCTATGGTGGTCTCCCAGCTCTTGCATACACTTAAACTTCATTGCTGCTTTGTTCCATTCAAAAGTAATTCCTTAAAAATTTGCCACTCAGAAGGCAAAGAAGATCTTAAGGAATTACAGATGTGTATGTGAAAGGGCTAACATATCTTTAACAAACACACCTTCTATAAACCATTGGTCTGTCTCTGAGTGAGAGGATGTCAATCATGCAAAGAAACACAAAGATTACAAATCAGAAACCAAAATTTTTCTCTCTCTTGAAATTAGGATAAATGAGTAATTTACAGAAAGATAATCTGAGCAGTTGTACCGGAAACATTAGATTGATTTCATAGTCCGTGCTGGTAACCTATTTAAGATGTTCTGCAACATTAACACATAGCAGCAAAAAAGCAGAATGAGAGGTAAATTGCAAGCTCAGTTTCACCCCAGAAATTGTATTGAACCAGTTCAGAGATTCATAAATTCCAAGGCCAGAAGGGACCACTGGGATCCTCTAGCCTGACTTTCTGTATAACACAAGGCATAGAACGTCCCCAAAATAATTCCTAGAGCAGATCTTTTAGAAAAACATCCAATCTTCACTTAAAAAATGGAGAGTCCACCACAACCCTTGGTAAGTTGTTCCAGTAGCTAATTACGCTCACTGTTAAAAATGTGTGCCTTATTTCCAGTCTGAATTTGTCTAGCTTCAGCTTCCAGCCATTGCATTGTATTATACCTTTCTCTGCTAGACTGAAGAACCCATTATTAAATATTTGTTACCCATGTTGGTACTTATCGACTGTAATCAAGTCACTCCTTAACATTCTCTTTGTTAAGCTAAATAGATGGAACTCCTTGACCTTGTTACTATAAAGCATGTTTTCTAATCCTTTAATCGTTCTCGGAGCTCTTCTCTGAACCCGCTCCAGTCTATCCACATCCTTCTTGAATTGTGAACACCAGAACTGGGCACAGTATTCCAGCAGATGTCACACCAGTGCCAAATGCAGAGGTAAAATAGCCTCTCTATTCCTATACTCTAGATTGTTTATGCATCCAGGGATCAAATTAGCCCTTTTGTCCACACTGTCACACTGGGAGCACATGTTCAGCTGATTATTCACCACAACCCCCAAATCTTTTTTCAGCAGAGTCACTGCTTCCCAGGATAGAGTAGGCAGTGTTGTCCTCCTTAACATCCTGTAATGATTTTCAATTGTTGCCCAAATGTGGTGGTTCAGTTTCCCTAGCTAGAGGCATGAGTCAGTCCGCTCAGAGCCTGCAGAGAGAAGGAAGCCAGCTTGTTCCATGAAGTCCACATACTTATTAAGAGTGGGGCAGGGATAAGCATGAGAACAGTCTGTGATTTGTGAAGTTGCAATATAGGTTTGGATCCACAGATTTAAAATGTCTCCAAATGTGGAGGAAGAACTGGAACTTCTACCTGGTGGTGGAGCTTCTTATATCATTGGGCGAACATCCCAATAGGAATAGGTTGTGGGGTGAATTTTTTGTCTTGTTTTACATATTTTTAAGTGAAAATATAATTCTCCCTTTACTTTTCGTCTCCATCTTCCTTACCACAGGCCCAGTAGTGCTTGCTTATGAGGAGCCATAAGGGGAAAGGCGTGTCTTGCTTATTAGTGCCACAGTAAATAGCCTGAAGATGTAGAATCTTGATTTTCCCAGATGGATTTGTTGAAGACTAATTTGTAATGATATCATAATGTGCAGAGAATAGAGCTGGTCAAAATTGTTCCAGGGAGATTTTTTTTTCAATGTAAAAAGCAGTTTTTGTTTAACCAAAATGTTTCACAATTTGCATTGAATATTTTCCATTTTTCATTTTGTTTCCTTTTGAATTGAATTTTTCTTTTTGATCTGGTTGGCAAAGAACAAAAATGTCAATTCAAACCAAAATGGATGAAGAATTTGTCCAAATTAGGCTGTGTGCTTGATCAAGCAGAACGCTCCAATCTAACCCCAGCCTGGTAATGGGATTAAGCATACTCTTGCATTTAAAGAAAACAAACAAACTAAGCTTTGGTCTATACTGGGGTGGGGTGGGGGGGGGGATTGATCTAAGATACGCAATTTCAGCTATGAGAATAGCATAGCTGAAGTCAGCCTACTTAGATTGACTCACCACGGGATCTTCACAGCACTGAATTGACTGCTGCCACTCCCCCGTCGACTCCGCCTGCGCCTCTTGCCGTGGTGGAGTACCTGAGTCGACGGGAGAGCACTCGGGGATCGATTTAGCATGTCTAGACTAGACGCGATAAATCGACCCCCAATAGATCGATCTCTACCCGCCGATCTGGCAGGTAGTGTAGACATACCCTAAGAGTGGCAGAACCTACCAGGACATAAAGTCACTGCTGTTTGCACCCTTTGGGTTCCATGCAGGTTGCTACAGCTGGTAAATCCACATATTGCAGTTGAAATGAAAACTTAATCACCAAGAGCATATGACTGCTGTTCACTTCCATTGCATAACACCACAAATATAGGCTACAGAGGGGGCTTCTGTTTTTAATGAAAAATTATGGTCTATACTGGGGTGGGGTGGGGGGATTGATCTAAGATACGCAACTTCAGCTATGAGAATAGCATAGATTGACTCACCACGGCATCTTCACAGCGCTGAATCGACTGCTGCCAACATGTGACTAAAGAGGGAAGCAAATCAAAATTAAGGTATAGAATTAACATCAGTGGAAATTAATTCTAAACATGTTAAGGACAGTCCACTGGTTAGGGTGCTAGCCTGGGACACGGGAGACTCAGATTCAGTTCTCTGCCACAGACTTCTTATGTTACCTTGGGCAAGCCACTTAGTCTATGTGAGCCATAGTTCCCCATCCATTAGATGGAGAGAATAGCACTTCCATATCTAACTGGATGGTATAACTTACAGTATAAATACATTCAAGATCGTGCAGAGCTTAGATGGAGGCCATATAAGTAACACAGATAGGAGTTACTCTAGATTTTCCCTGATGTAACTTAAAGCAGTTGGGCCTGAGGCGTAGCTCCTTACACACACAGCCTCAGATGCCATATGTTTCAATGTATTCAGTGTTGTCGCCATCTCAGTCCCAGGATATTAAAGAAACAAGGTGGGTGAAGTAATATCTTTTATTGGACCAACTTCTGTTGGTGAGAGAGGAAAGCTTTCAAGCTCCGTGTAATTTCAAAAGCTTGTCTCTCACCAACTGAAGTTGGTCCAATTAAAGTTATTGCCTCAACCACCTTGTCTCTAATATGTTCCAGTGGTCTAGCAAGTGTCGCACAGAACTGTTGGTCAACGAATCCCTGTGTGACCACTTCACATCTTTGTACTTCTGTGTGCCCCATCTGTTTACAGAGAAAATAATTGTTACCTACATCGAAGTAAGTAGCTAAGTATCATTTAATGTTTAAAAAGCACTTTGCAGTCCTTGAATGAAAGATGTTACATGAGTGCAGATAATTAGTGATTAATATTATTGTTCTCATCTATTGCAAGCTCTGCTTGCTTTTGGACTGGCACTGTTAAAGAGGAGTAAGGGGTATGCCTTGTATATACTGCGTCCCTGAAGAAATTTGGCATGTGTAGCTTTCTTTGACATTGCCAGGGGTAAAATTATCAAAAAACCTACATGCCTTAGGGCCCAGATCCTCAAAGTCACTGGGAGTACAATGGGAGTTAAGTGTTTAAATACCTTTGAGGATCTGGGCCTTAGATGAACCTAAGGGCTGGTCTACATGGGGTGGGGGGGTGTCGATCTAGGATACACAACTTCAGCTACGAGAATAGCGTAGCTGAAGTCGACGTATCCTAGATTGAAGTAATTTTACTTACATGGGGTCCACGCGGCACAGGCTCGCTCCCCCGTCGACTCCGCTTCCGCCTCTCGCCGTGCTGGAGTTCCGGAGTTGACGGGGAACGCTTCTGGGATCGATTTATCACGTCTAGATGAGATGCAATGAATCGATCCCCAATAGATCAATTACTACCCGCCGATTTGGCAGGTAGTATAGACGTACCCTAAGTCTCATTGAAAGTCAGTGCGACTTCCGGTGCTTTTGAAAATGGGGTTTAATTTCCTATGTCACTTAGGTGCTTTTGAAAATTTTACTCCATAGCTTTTTGCCAGGCATTTTTCTACTGAAGAGTTGTAGCTTAATATCTACATTGTAAATGCTTTATGATGATATTGATATATATATAGTTTTTATGGTTACTTAAGTTTCACAGCTGAGAATTAAGTGAACAGAACTACTGGAAATTCAAGTTGTCAGGGCCTGGTGAAATTCATTCTATAGTAGTAAGGAACTAGTTATCTAACTAGTTATCTACTGGGGGAAACGGGGCGGGGGAGGGGGCGGGAGAGAGAGAAACGAGCAGGGAGAGGAATGAGTGGGCTGGAAGCAGAGCAGCTCATTGTCCCTTTTCCAGCTTCATAGAAGTAATTTGGGAAAGATAACACAGCCCTGGGCTGCCTAACCTTGCCCATGAAGTCCCCACTCACACATCTTGGGATCTCTGGGAGCTACTGTGTTTCCCTTAACACTGTTAAACATGGGAAATGCTACTTTTAGAAGTAAAGTGTTTCTTTCCTTTTGCCCCTTTCCCCCCCTTTCTAACCCTTTTGCAACTTCTTCCAGTTGGGGTTGGGATAAACCTGTGTCCCTGCCCAAAATGCTTCATGGCCCACTCTGCTTCAGCACAGCCTAAATGGGTCTCTTCGCCCCACCACTAATGCGGACATGAGTATATCACATTGTCTGCCCCAAACTTTCCCCACTTACTCTTGCTACATCTGTAACTACTGCAGGAAAACACACTGTAAATTACTGTTTGCTACAAAATAAAGAATCAGAGAGGCTGTTTTCCACCTGTGCCTGGAACAGGAATAAAGCAGAACAGATGCTTGATGGCCTGGAATAACTACCATTCACAATCATCTTAATCTCGTATCTATTTTTTTATTTTATTTTTTTTAATGTTGCAATTGTGAATTATGTTGTTTGCATTTGTAATGATGAGGCCAAACAGATGGTGGAAGGTTTATTTCAGAACGATGTGTCCATTAAAATAACCTACTCTGGGCTGCCAAGTGATTGTTCACTGTAATTCTGATGCACTGTAGCAAAGGGTTATTTCTCTCTCAGTGCATCAGAAGGGAACAGAGCTTTGAGAAATGGACACTATATTGGGTGATTGCTATAAAAGGGATGTTGTAAACAGCCACAATGGGTCAGCATAGAATATGTCTGCAGAATATGTCTGTTTTCCAGAAGCTGGGAATGGCGACAGGGGATGGATCGCTTGATGATGACCTGTTCTGTTCATTCCCTCTGGGGCACCTGGCATTGGCCACTGTTGGAAGACAGGATGGACCTTTGGGCTAGATGGACCTTTGGTCTGACCCAGTATGGCCATTCTTGTGTTCTTATCTATCAGTCTCCTAAGAAAAGGCAGGCATGGAAGGTTATTAGACCAACACAGTATTCAACCCTAAGAGATGCCCTAATCTCCTGATTCACCTTGTTTGCTAGGTTCCAGTGATATATGGCCACCACCTGGCCCACCTCCTCTCTTGTTCTGATTTCACTCAAACTGCTCCTATTACAGTTTGTCTGCATAATGTAGTTGGGACTTAAGTCTTCTTGAACCTGGTAGGATCTAATCATAGGGCATGGCTACATTTGCAGATGTAGAGCGCTTTGAGTTAAACCAGCTTTCGGAGAGTGCAGTAGGGAAAGCGCTGCAGTCTGTCCACACTGACAGCTGCAAGTGCACTGGTGTGTCCACATTTGCAGCACTTGCAGCGGCATTGGGAGCGGTGCATTATGGGCAGCTATCCCACAAAGCACCTCTTCCCATTCTGGCGCCATGGCTTGTGGGAAGGGGGCGGGGAGTGTGGGGAATTCTGGGTCCTGTCCCAACGCCCCATGATGCATTGGTTCACATCCCAGCAATCCCTGTGCTTCCGCGCACATTTGGCGCCATCTTTCAACTTTTTTTGTACTGCACGCTCTGTCTTCCCTTTTGGTCTGCGGGAATGGAGCCCGAACTGCTGAGGAATATGCTGATGAGTCTCGCCAGCACGTCATGTTTGGCAGTCGAGTTACTCCTTAAGATCCAAACTGACCGTGAGGACTCCAACAATGATATCGACTCGTGTAATGCATATGACATGAGATTGCTTGTGGCATTCATGGACATGCTCACCACCGTGAAACGCCACTTTTGTGCTCGGGAAACAAGCACTGAGTGGTGGGATCACATCGTCATGCAAGTCTGGGATGATGAGCAGTAGCTGCAGAACTTTCGGATGAGAAAAGCCACTTTCATGGGACTGTGTGAGGAGCTCGCCCCCGCCCTGCGGCGCAAGGACACGAGATTGGGAGCTGCCCTGCCATTGGAGAAGCGGGTGGCTATTGCAATCTGGAAGCTGGCAACTCCAGATAGCTACCAATTGGTTGCTAACCAGTTTGGAGTGGGAGAGTCGACGGTTGGAATCGTGTTGATGCAAGTTTGCAAGGCCATTAATCACATCCTGCTCAGAAGAACCGTGACTCGGGGTAATGTGCGTGACATTGTGGCTGGCTTTGCACAAATGGGTTTCCCTAACTGCGGAGGGGCGATAGATGGGACGCATATTCCAATTCTGGCACCAGCCCACCTAGCCTCCAAGTACGTTAATCAGAAGGGGTATTTCTCTATGGTTCTCCAGGCGCTTGTGGATCACCATGGGCGTTTCATTGACATTAACACAGGCTGGCCCAGAAAGGTGAATGACGCACGCATCTTTCGGAACACTGGCCTGTTCAGGAAGCTGCAAGCTGGGACTTTTTTCCCAGACCAGAAGATCACCGTAGGGGAAGTCGAAATGCCCATTGTGATCCTTGGAGACCCCGCTTACCCTTTAATGCCGTGGCTCATGAAACCCTACACAGGGAGCCTTAACAGCAGCAAGGAGCAGTTCAACAACAGGCTGAGCTGGTGCAGAATGACTGTGGAGTGTGCTTTTGGCCGTTTAAAGGACCACTGGCACTGCCTGCATGGGAATATGGACCTGGCCGATGACAACATCCCCATGGTTATATCTGCGTGCTGTACCTTCCATAACATTTGTGACGGGAAGGGTGAAAGATTCACTCAGGCATGGAACTCGGAAGTTTAACACCTGGAGCTGAATTTGAACAGCCAGAGAGCTGGGCTATTAGAGTGGCCCAGTGCGGGGCTGCAACGATTAGGGATGCCTTGAGAGAGCAATTTGAGACTGAAAGCCAACAGTAATGTTTGGTGCCCTTCACAGGAGTGAAGTGCAGTGGTTCCAATGTTAGTAGGAATCTGTGTTTGCTATGCAGACTTGCAGTGCCTGTTGCTTTCCTGGGCTAAGGTATTTTTTACTTTGTGCAATAATAAAGAATGTTTTCAAAGCCAAAAAATCAGTTTATTGAAAAGAAACATAACTGCTTGGGAAACAGAAAGGGCAAGGGGGTGGGGTGGGGAACGGTACAATCACAGATTTGCGTATGTCCTGTTATCATACTCAGCCTTCTGTGCAATGAGTGCTGCACTTCAGGATGGCTATAATGCATGGTGATGGGGGTTGAGGGTAGTGGGTAAGGGTCATAGTTTTCAGGGCTGGGTGGTGAAGCTACAGGTGTTGGAGGCAGCTGGTGGCAATAAAACCCCGGATGTTGGGGAAAGTGGGTTGGAGGTGACATGGGGGCACAAGGGAAAGAGTTTTGGGACAAGGGCTGCGGGGGGAGGGTGGGTGGCGCGGTAGTGCTCTGCCTGCATGGCTATGAGCACCTGGATAGAGTCCGCTTGGCGTTCCATGATGCTTATCAGCCGATCTGTGCTTTGCTGCCAGAGCTCTGCGCTTTTGTGCTGGCACTTCTCATTCTGCTGGCGGATCCTCCTTTCACTCTCCCTCCATTCCTGTGCTTTTAGATTCTCGTTAAGGGACTGCTGCATTACTTCACGCAACATGTCTTCTTTGCTTCTACGCGGCCTCTTCCTCATTCTTAGGAGTCTTTCAGCCGGTGATAACACGGACGGCTGAGATCTCAAGGTTGCATCTGTAAAGGCAAAATACAACACTTAGCAGAGGCAGCATTGTTCACACTAGACAGAGCAATGATTCCCCCGTACTTAAGGGCAAGCACGGTCTACACAATAGCATAATTTGCCCATCCCAAAGTGAGCGCACATAACCCACGGGAGCCCCAAAATGGTGAGTAAGCACAGGGTCAAGGGGGACTGATTGTTTCATGGCTGTACTGTCCTCTGGGGTTCTGTACCTTGGGAGAGCCAACAGCTGCAGGGGGCCCCTATACTGAATACTGTCCCCACATTTTCCACAGGAGTTCGTCCTGGAAGATATCTCGCTGCTGAGGGTGACCTGGGAAGTAAGGGAGGGTCTTCTACTGCAATGCGGTTTCCGCCCTGGCCCATATGCAGCTTGCCTGTGTGCAGCAATGGTCCCCCCGCCCCTCGCGGCACAGTGGCATGGACATGTTAGCTTGACTGGGACAAGGACCACAGTGGCTCTCCCAATAAAAGTGCTCAAGCACATTGCCCAAGTTCTGGATGAGACTTTTGAAGAGATCACTGAAGCCGATTACCGCGATGTGAGAGAGCACATCAATGCCCTATTCCGCATCTAGGCATGCATGCAGCCCTAGCCCTCCTTGCCCCAAGAGCCCGCACCGAACAACTTCCTTCCCAAAATAAAAGCCGCTTAACAGGCACCTCCTCTGGTGTTTGTCCTTCCCCAAGCACCAGCTGCCGCGACTGGCTACCTTCCTCCTGGCTTGAGAACAGCTCCTGGCTGCATCCATCTAGGGATTTCGGGGTGTCTTCCTCCTCAGCACCCTTGCTCCCGCTTTCCTCCTCCTTCTCCTGCCTTGTTGGACTGGGCTCTGAAGTGTCCATGGTGGTCCTCGGTGTAGAAGTGGGGTCGCCCCCAAGTATTGCGTCCAGCTCTTTGTAGAAACGGCAGGTCATGGGGGCAGCACCGGAGCGGCGGTTTGCCTCACAGGCTTTGTGGTAGGTATTCCACAGCTCCTTCACTTTAACCCTGCACTGCAGTGCGTCCTGGTCATGGCCCCTTTCCATCATGTCCCTTGATATCTGCCTGAAGGTATTGTAATTCCTACAGCTGGAGCGCAGCTGGGACTGGACAGCTTCCTCCCCCCAAACACTGATGGGGTCCAGCACCTCACCATTGCTCCATACTGGGGATCGCCTGGCGCGTGGAGGCATGGTCACCTGGAAAGATGTGCTGAGAGCACTCCACACCTGGCTGAGCAAACGGGAAGGGGATTTTCAAAATTCCCACAGAATTTAAAGGGCGGGTCTGATGGTTGGTCACCCGAGGGCAGGGCAGTAGAGTTCAAAGTGATGACCAGAGTGGCTAGAACAGGCATTGTGGGACACTTCTGGAGGCCAATCAGAGTGCATTAACAGACCAGGGCGTCCACACTGGCGCTGCGGCACTCCAGCAGGGGCACATCAAACGTTATTCCACTCGCCAAGATGGATTACAAGGAGCGCTCTAGCCACGGAGTCCGGGCACTCTACGTGCCTTGCCAGTGTGTATGTGTCATGAGTTAGGGTGCCTGGGGCTGCTTTAATGTGCTCTAACTCGCAAGTGTAGCCATGCCCATAGAAGAAGTCCTAGGTCTTCAAATTTTTCAGCCTCCTCGGGATGCTTCTATCTCTGTTGCCTGTCAGGACATCCTGCCTGCCTTTATCTACCCACAGTGACAGGGTAACTCAACATGTCTGACAATAACGGAGGCTCCTTGGAATCTCATACTGGAATTGGAAGTGGCCATTTGTCAGCCGGGCTCCTTTCTTGAAAACTCATTTTACCATCTCCCTCTTCTTTATTTTTTGGGGTGCTTCAACTCTACCATCTACTGGACATTCTGCTCAGACAGACAATAATGTGCATTTTAGACCTTTTGGATTATTTTGTCTCTGAGCTTCCTGTGCCACTGGTTTTCATATTAAGACTTCAGGATCTGATCTAACAAAAATAAAGGCAGAGATGCAGTGTCAAGGCCTCTTTAGGTTGCAATGGTCTGTACTGACCCAGCTCTGAGTGTTACCTACATTCCAGCCTCCTGACCTCACCCTATTTATGTGCATTTGCTTCCCACTTAGGCTTCAGCACACAACTCCATAGCAATTAGCAGATAGTCCATTACACTAGGGAGGTTTGGGGGCTGCCCAGTTTAACTGCCTTTGGTAAGCTGTTACGAAATGAAGCATCTCTCATCAGACAGGTTCTTCACAGCCCTCCTCAGGAGAGGAACGGCTGAAGGCTTTCTTCCTCCTCCACTCATCAGTTATGAAACAAGACCAGAGGAATCAGCATCACTCCTACCCACAGCTCTGACACAGCTGCAGGATCCTTTAGTACTTCACTGATGCAATGCAAATACTTTCAGGGCACACAGATGGAGAACTAAGTGTAATGATACAAGGCTGCTGTTGAGTTGAGCCCCCAGAGCACAGGGGCAGAGGCAGAGCAGGGAGCAGCTGAAAAGCTGCCTGCATTTGCTACCAAGCTTCATTCGGGATCCCTGAGATCACTATTATTTCTGGTTTATTTAAAAATGTATTTTAACTTGAAGCCTGCTAATTGTCATGTAGCAAATCTATATGTAACTGCATGTTCCTGTGAGAGTTACCCTGAACCTCCCTCCTCCATCCGCGCCAATCATCTGTTACACCCACTTGTTGCATCTTAAATTAGATTGTAAACCCGTCAGGGCAGGCACTGTCTTTTAATATGTCTGGCCAGAGCCCAGCACGATGGGGTTTCTATCTTGTGCTACAGTGATGCAAATAATAATATGTTCATCTCTCCTAGAGTTCAGATTTAAAATGTTCTTGGTACCCAAATCCCAGGGTGGGGACAGATTATTTTTAAACAGGTGTATTAAATAGCAGACAGAATGTTCTTACAATGTACTAGGGGCTGGTGTATACTGAAAACTTGCATCGGCATAGCTACGTCTCTCAGGGGTGTGAAAAATCCACAGCATTGAGAGACGACGTTAAGCCAGCCTAACCCCTGGTGTAGACAGCAGAAGGGAGAACCCCTCCCACTGCTGCAGTGAGTGTCTACACTGAAGAGCTACAGTGGTGCAACTGTGCCGCTGTAGCATTTTCAGTGTAGACATAGTCCAAGGCTGTGCAGTCCATGAAAAAGGCAAGGTTTTCCCTCTAAAGGCTGGTCTACACTAGCCCCGAAGTTCGAAGTAAGATACGCGACTTCAGCTACGTAAGTAACGTAGCTGAAGTCGAAGTATCTTATTTCGAACTTCAAAGTACTCACCCCTGGTCCACACCGCTGCGCGCAGGCTCCCCCGTCGACTCTGCCTTCTCCGTTCATGGAGCAGGATTACCAGCGTCGACGGGGGAGCACTTCCTGGTTCGATTTATCGCGTCTAGACAAGACGCGATAAATCGAACCCGGAAGATCGATCCGACGCGTCCGACAGAGCTGGTAAGTGTAGACTAGCCCTTGGTTAAAGCATTTGATTCAACGCGTGTGAATTAAAACAGATGTACCCACAACCAGTGCACAGGCCGAACTCAGATACTCAGAAAACCACACATGCACTAACACAGCTACATGCAGAACACAAATTTTCAATGTACGTGGAGAAGCAAAAGCAAGTATGTACAAACACAAAACAAACATGCACATACAGAAACTTTTACTACCCTCAAGGGATACAAACCCCCACCCCTCTTTGTAAATGTTGATGATGAAAAACTGTTTCCTTCATTTTCTAGGTGGGGGACAGAATTAACAAACCCCCAATCAAATCAAATCTTTCCAAGCCTAGTCTGTAAGCAGCTGCAGAACTTGGTATAAGTCTTCAACAAATGTTTCCCCGCCACAACAATAGAAACCAGGCTCCCATGAATTAAAAATAAAGTTTCCTAGTCAGCAAGCACTTGATACTTCTAACAGGCAGATTCGGGGGTGATTACCAAAGGGAGAGCAGGTGTGGCTGCACTACATGGACTAGGTTTAGGGAGGCAGAGGTATTCTCTATCAATCTGTTCTCAGCAAGGCTGAAATTGATGCTTTCGCCATGCTTGGAGTGTTCTGGGTATTTCACTTTTGGATTTTTTCTCTGCCGTTATTATAAATAAATAATAATTATTGGGAATAAATATTTTGGGAATAAATATTTTTATTTGTAAAGGTTAACAAGACTGGAGCCAGCGATAAGCCCAATGTTTATTCAAAGGCTTCGAAAAGTGCAGGTAGCTGCCACGCATGAGTTCCCTTCTGTAGTCCATTAGTGAGACAGCTCCAGCCAGCAGGGGCCATCTTCACTCCTCACAGGCTTTTCATGTGCTGTGCCTGCTAATGCAACCCAAATCCTTGGACGTTGTTCGTGACATTGTTGCGGGTGTGGAGCGGCCCCTCGTCCTTGTGGTAGCCACCAAGGTTAATTTAATGTAAGATTACAGATTTGAATCAAGCCAGGGTCCTTGAGATGAAGGATGGATATGAGTGTTAGGGCTGGGCCTGGGCTATTGTTAAAGTTAAGGGGACTGATCCATGACTGCTCTACAGCGCTTTTACATTGTCTCTGCTGGCGTAAAATGCTGTAATGCTGTATGCGGCCGCTGGGGAATTCCCCTGGTGTAGGGGGCATCCTGGCAGGTATAGTCAGCGTAGCTAGCCTTATACTACAGTCACAGAGACCCAGGCATAAGGGACATGCCAGGGAATGGGGACAGAAATGTTCCTGTTCTCCAGCTATTTTTGTCTGCTAGAAGGGCCCAGGCACTCTTGGTAGTGGAGCACAACACAGAGCAGCCCCCAGAAAGAGGAGGTGCAAAAGTGTCAGGCCACTATTTACCCCAGCCCCACGCTCAGATTGGGAGTTGGGATGAATTTGGCCCCTTGACTAGAACAAATCCTGGGTCTAATGTTGGGCTCAGGGCTAGAATTCACATCCAGGAAGCTCAGCCACCATAGCACATTGAGCTTCGTTCCAATGTTAGCTCATGTCATTCTTCCAGGTGACACACCATCCTGGACTGTCACCTCTGTGAGACAGCTTTTTGGGGGCTTTTCTTCTAGGGCAGAGATGCCCCACCTTTGCTTCTGCTGGCTTCTTCCCTGCTTTGGTTTTAATACTATAAAGCCCCATAAATAATCTCCTAGACTCCCCACCACGATGACAGATAAATCTATAGGGAGCCTCCTAACTAATTCATCCAAGTTTCAACGTTCCCCTTGGAAGGAGCAGGACAAGCAGGCACAGCAGACTCCCACAGTTCTGGGGACTGTTTTGCAGCACAGGGTAGCTGGGGGGAGCCAAAGACTACTAGCTATCTTGGCTTTGCTTCCCTAATTGTACAAATCAGTATGTGTGTGTTGGGGGCGGGGGAGGCGCAGAGTGGGTGATCAGCTGAGAGTTGAAGGGAGAAACTGCAAGAAATTTATACCTATTGATGATTATTTTCCTTGTATTTGGTGAATTCCTAAGATATTTTAGGATCAAAGCCTCCTCATTTCTATCATGAATCTGTCAAGGATTTATCCAAGCAGTCCCCTCAACTGTGATGAAAGCTAATTCCAACCATTTAATTAAAAAGCCCATTGTACTGTCAGAAACAGTGTGTGCTGCAGAAGCAATTATCTCCAAATTGGTCATTATCACAATTAAAATACCATTTTACAAGCATGCAAACAGCCTGAGGCAGAAGTTCCTTTATGGGTAATAATGGCTCTCCTTTATCGGGCATTATTGCTGGGTGATGCTGTTTGTGGTCTGAAATGAAATGGCAATAGCACTCTACTGAGTTAGGGGAGGAGTCAGCTTCAGACATGATAGGAAGAGCGGGGAGCTATTTCTAATGGAGTTTGATATACCAGCATTTAAAAATCCCATACTAGAGACTCAGTGTAGGCAGTAGAGCTGAGCAAATAATTTGCAGTGAATAATTTACTCAGTGAGTTTAGCCTCTTTTTCTGCTCATGGATTGTGATTTCCTCAGACTTATTCATTATTCAAACCTACTCTACAAATACCTCTTGACACATTTATCATGACTATTCAGAATCCACGTAGTGTCGCTTAGTTGTGATTGGTGAGATAAGTCACATGGCATGTTGTTTCCCGATTGGATGAATATGCAAGTGCTTCAAGTGTGAGTGAATGTAAAATTCAGTTGCACAAATGCTTGCGCATTTCAATTTGAAATGTGCTTTCTGTGAATGTATGTGCCTGTAAAGTGAAGATGATGATCCCAGGGAGCTGACTGAATAAAGTGTTGTAATCTGAGAGTGGCAGGGCTTTATGATCTTCTACATCTGGACTTTAAAGGTTAGCGGTGTAACAATTAAGCAGTCTGAAGTGTCATATGGAAGGAGAAACCACTGAGAAACCATCACACATAGCACAGTAGTCCACCAATGGAAACGCCCTTAGGCAGTATATTTATGAAACCTCCCAGGCGTCAATAATACAGAACATCTATTATTCCCTTGTTTTAGTTTTCACAGTGTGGCATGATTGCTCATTGTGATACAGAATGCTTCTCCCTCCCCCATATGCCCATCTCCCCAGATGGCAAACAGTTGGAAATTTTGGACCAAGCACCAGAAGCAACATGAAAATACATTTCTGCCCTGAGAGATTCTACAGCACACTAACAATTTCTCTTTAGCTCGCACGCTTTTCGTACAGATGGCAGCTTCTGCTAAAATACCAAACATGGACAATTCCTTTCTGACTACAAGCAGAGATGGATGATATGCTGCCTCCTTTGGGTGTCTTGTACGAAGCCAGTTTTCAATAGCTGTCTCTCCTGCTGCTGAACAGA
Organism: Macrochelys suwanniensis; assembly: GCA_033296515.1. Classification (NCBI taxonomy): domain Eukaryota; kingdom Metazoa; phylum Chordata; order Testudines; family Chelydridae; genus Macrochelys; species Macrochelys suwanniensis. Next base: position 86,244,538 of record CM065782.1, on the reverse strand, counting down.
CTGTGCATCATTCTGCAGCATGGCTGTCTTGCTTACAGAGCACATGGTCTCTCTTAACTCCGCTGTAGCACAGATCCTGGCTTGCTGATGTTTCCTTGGTGGAGCTTCTTGCACAAATGAGTTCAGTCTGACTTGACATAAGATACAAAAATCAAGTCTTTGCAATTTGTTCTTATATTTTAATGCCAGAAAGGACCATTATGTTAATCTTGTCTGACTTCCTGTCTAGCACAGGCCATAGCATTTCACCCACTAATTCCAGCATCAAGCCCATATCTTGTGGTTGAGCTAGAGCATATTTTTAGAAAGCCATCTGATCTTTATTTTAAAGATTTCAAGTGCTGGGGAATCCACCCCATCCTTTGGTAAGGTGTTTCGATGGTTATATCCACATGCATAATGATCAGTATTAAAACAGCTGATAGGTATATTAGAGATGACCTTGAGCCAGGACAAATTTAGATCCAGAGCCAGTCTTCCCCAAAGTTTGGGTGTGTTCATATCCCAGCTTTTGGTTTAGGCCCTTTTCTGTTACACAGGTCCTAACAGATGGGTACTTAGTACACACATCCAAAGGCCCTACTCTGCACAGAGGAGTGTGCAGTTCTAGACATTCTGTGGCTAGAGTGTTACAAGAACAAATCCTGGATCTAATGCTATTTGCCTCCCCTCTTCACGCATGCTAAAAGTAGTAGAACCAATTATATTCTTTTTTAAACATGCACTTTAGGACAGGGTAATTGTTTCAGATGTGTAAGTTTCAGATGAAGGGGAATAAAGGCTTGTGTACATGGACACTTAGGCCAGACCTACATAAGTAGAACTTACGTTGCTCAGGGGTGTGAAAAATCCACCCCCCTGAGCGACGTAGTTCTACCAAGCTATCCCATGTAGACATCACTGTGTCGATGGGAGACACTTCTCCCATTGACATAGCAAGTACCTCTCATGGAGAAGCGTTAACTATGCCAGCTTATTGGATCCACATGGGGTGCTGAGCTGCTTTGAACATCTGGCCTCACAAGGTGGCACCTGAGAAGTCATTATAATTGATTGCTTCAGTGAACAGCGTTTTCCCCCCTCTAGTTCTGTGCAGCAATGCCATTTTGGGGGGGAGTCTGGACTCTTGCAAGGAAGGCTGATTATTAGATATGAAGTGTTGCAAGGATTTGCATGAGCCACTTTGGCACCAGTTGCTGGGGAGCCTTCCGATCATCTCACATCTACCCCTTTGTATGTGTGTGCGACCATTGCACTCCAAATCCCTTTTACTAGGAGAGTCAGAAACCAGAACAATGGGTCTCCACCAGCCTAAGCCAGCAACGCCACTTGCTGTACATAAAGCTGTTTTGAGAAGCACAGCATGAGGCTGCCTGGTAGTTTAGATAGTGGAATAAGAGGCAGAGGTGGAGGTCCTTACCCCCATCCTTCATTTACAGCACTGTCAGTTAGGGCCCAGAGTCTGCAGCAGATCAATAATTTGGGACTATGAAGTGGAGTTGAGCCCGCAGAATGCTCTCATTTTTCAATCAGGGAGGTGTGTGTATTTCAGGAGTCTCCAGAAGGTTGTAATCCTGCATGGCAATGATTTGACTGGGCATGAAATGATCAGTACCAAGGACAGTTGTACTAAAAGAACTGAGATTACTTGCAATCGATAGTTTTTAGTGTATGGTCCATGTGCCTCAGAGGGCAGGTCTCTGTGCCACTTTAAAGGACACAGACATTCGAAGCCAAAGCAAAGTGATTTTTTAATATTTGCTTTGAAGAGATTCAATGCTGTGTTGACAACTGTCACCAACATCCACCCCAGAATCCCGGGTCTCCTAATTCATTAGCTTGGTTTCTTATGGGTACTTGTTATAGCTGAGTTCTACATGAACCGTCAGGTTCCTACTTTGCAGGGGTTGGGGTTAACATTATGGACATAGATATCTTCTGCCATCACGAACAGAGTTTGGATTTACATTTTACTTGGCAGGTGGAGCAGGGAAACGGGATATTGGGAGCACTCTGAAGTCACACCTGCCTGGGTCTCAGACTCTCCTGGGAAAAGTAAAGGCTCAGCCCATCCTTTTTAATTTGCTCTAGTGACTCCTATTTGTTTTGCCTTTTTCCCCTCCCAGGTACACAGTTTTACATAATGGGCATCATCAGGAACACGAGAAGCTTCCCATCCACAATGACCCAGAATCCCAGGAGTCCTGTTTCTAATGAAGACCCTGGCAGAGGAACCGCACGCCTGCACACCAGATGATTTTGGGGCAGCAGGACTCTAATGCAAGCTCATTTGTCTGCATTTCCATGGTGCCTCCTGTATTGATTTGATAGGAGTGGCTAACAGCATGAATATGGTGGCTGAGGAGGGGACGCAATGTGCAGAACAATTGAGGAGACCTCTCTGTTGCTGCAGGAGGATGTCTGGACTTTATTAACACAGCAGGGCCTTAATGTCAGTGCTTTACAAGGTGTGCACACTTCCATCCCTGTATACAAAGAGCACACACAAGCCCTCACACCCACACACCCACACTGACATTTATGGTTTTTCGCCAGTTGCCATTTTTTGCTGCATGCCGCCTCTTTGTTTTGTGGCAACAATATTGTGATCTTAAAGATTTCAAAGTCTTGACTTGAAGCTGTAACGCTGAACTGCAGTAAATGCCTCCTTTGTCTGCTCAAGGTCACACCTACGCCTACCATGGTGCTGTGAGGAGAGACGTACTGCTTGTGTTTTCTTTCTGAAAAGAAGAGGAATTCTTTTCCTTCTCAGTTATCTTCAATGGTAAGATCTGTCAGTGTGAGCTGACAATTCCCCCTGCCCAGTGCAATATCAAATGGAAACAGTGTTTCCCTGTAGATACTTTCCAGTGAGGGTCCTGACCAAGATCTCTGGTAAAAGAGCCAATGAACAAAAATAGCCCATGAAGAGCTAAAATGCAGCCCACAGAGACATATCATCTTTGATATGGAGACATGGCCCACAGAGACTGCGCGTCCCAGCAAGTGCTGCTCTATATTAGCCAGAAGACAGTAGTCACAGTCTGCCCCATTTTCTACCTATTAGATGCAGTAGTCCTTATTTGGGCAAACTTTGGGCATCCCGCCTGTAAAAGAAAGGTTGATCAAGAGACATAGTCCTTAGGGAATATCAATCTGTACTAGCTCACTAAGTGCCATGTTGATAAATATATGTCATCTAAAGAGCTTTTCTAGCTACAGTTGGAAGACAAACTCCTACTTGGGTGTTTTGCTTTTTCTTCTCTTCCTCCTCCACTCCCCCATCCAGCTGTGAGGCTTTTAAAAAAAACCAAGCTTCAGAACTTTCAAATGTTGCCCTATGCACCTGTCCTTTTACAATAATCTCATATCCTAGTTACTTCCTGCATGCAGATATTACTACATTCCTTGTAGGCAGCTTCCTCCTTTGCATGTAAATGACAGGCAACGCTGTAGATCTAGGAACCCTGGGAGTCTGATTTTCGTGCAGTGGGAAATACGCAGGTTCTAAACCGTGGGCCTGCAACCTCCTTAGATGAAGATCTAACCCAAAGATGACGGCCTTAGCCTGGAAAACAGAAATGTATTTTGTTACATTGTGTAATCATGTACAGATTTTTTTTAATGTAAAGAAAAAAGTTGACATTATTTATTATTATTTTTAAAAAGAAGTGTTTTTTTCCATTCTAAGCTTCTAAAACATGGGAGTTTAACATATATATATATAAATATTATTATTTTATTAATGTTCTGTTGCTATGTGACAGGTATCTACTGTAAAAACAACCTGCTTTGAACAAAGAAAAAGTATTGTTGAGAAAGAGGATTTTGTGCATGATAACAGCAAGCAGGTTTCCAACCATGGTGTCTGATTATCCTTCACTTCCTTGAAATGTTCTTTGCACTTGGACAAACTCCATGCTAAAGTTTCTCATCCTTTTCTTTTAAAAATCATTAGAGCACCTGCCAGGAATAGCCCTAATTAGATGAAATGGTAAAGCCAAATAATTTTAATTTAGAAAACCCAAAGAGGCTAGCAGTAAGCACAGAACTGTTGGCTTTGACACTTCATATGTTACTGCGGGAACTGGCAGTAAATATAAGATATTCTAAGAGAGCGCGTGAGAGACACAATTTGAGATAAATACTGGTTCATCACAGAGGCCCAGTTCAATGCTTGTGTAGGGGTGGCTTTTCAAAAGTGCTCAGGATTGGCCTAATTCTGCTCCCATTGAAGTCAATGATACAACTCCCATTGACTTCAATGGGAGAAGGGGTAGGCCATTGCTGAGTGCTTTTGAGAAGACCATCCCCAAGCAACTTTACTCCTGTGATTTAGTTCTCAGTGGAACTATTCATGTGAACAGTGTTTGCAGGACTGAGTTCTGTAGTGACAGTAGTTCAAGTAGTGTTGGGCAAACAAACAAAACCAAACCAACCAAAAACCAAGTAAACCCTTTTCTCTTTCCCCATAAAAAGGCACTGAAAAAGATCAGTGGAAGATTTCTGTGAGTGAGATGAGACCAGTAGCATGGTGACGTGTGCAATGGAGTTTAATTTTTCCTTCTTTCGCTTGTGGGAGTGTTATTTTTTCCTAATGTATTCTAATGTGCTTTAACAGTATATCTCATCTTAATTTAAAATAAAATCCTGAACACTCTCTTACTCATGGGAAATGTTCAAGGGGGTTCTAAATGGGACATTTGATTCACAAGCCAAAATAATCAGCAGCTCTGAAACAAAAAGTACTCCTGTTCTAAAACCTCATAGTACATTTAGGAAACATAAATGTCCATGATCTGTGTCACTTCTGGCTAATGACTGGTTGGTACCAAAGTGCAAAAGGTTTCATGTAAGTTAACCTGTCACTAGCCACCTGGCAGCTATTATTTTATAACTACTCAATAGTTTCCGTAACGCTTCTCTGGTCGAAGTAAATCATATTTTCAAACACCAAAGCAATCTAGTGCTTCTCTGGAGAACAGGAGGTCTCTTCGTTGGAACCAATCCTTCTTTTTTTCCTTCTCTGAAGTTTCAGTTGCTGCTGATTGATTGACTTCAGTGGTTTGTGAGTTCATAATTTCACGGACCATTCTGGGTAGTGATTTCCATAACACTTTGGAGCACAGGCCCGGAGTCCTGGTCTCAATCTGATTCAGCAAAGCAGAAGTACGGTGCTGAATGGTATGTAATGCATCAGCCATTGAAAAAAATAAAATTCCTCTATGTGTATTACTGTCTAGTTCACTCCAATTTGTTTGCATTGTTTACACTGTATTTACATGGGATGACAATGGGACGAGCATTCCCAAGTGCTATAGCACCTCTTCGTGATGCGACATGAGAGGCAGTGCCTTTCTGATTAGTGCTATTACACTTTGTGGGAAAGCTATGCAGTTCTGAACAATTATACCATACCGTGATAGGGGGAGGAGGCAATAGACATGAATCCCAGTGCTTTGGATTGCTCAATGACTGTAACAATCATCCTGAAACGTCAGAGCAGCACTTTATCACCACAGTTATGGAAGGAAATCAATATTCAAAAGTTAGGAAAATCAGACTGGATACATAGCATGTTATAGCTGGTCAGAAAGCTCTAGTCTTTTAAAGAGGGTCAGATCCTCAGCTTGTGTAAATCAACAGATGAAGACAATGGATCTATGACAGCTAAGCATCTGGCCCAGAGTGCTGAAGTTGTTTCCGCATTTGCTATCTAGTGAATCAGTGTTGGGCCTGATTCTTCCCTGCCTGGCATCCTGTGTCATCATTTACACCAGTGCAAAGTTAGTGTGAAAAGCCACCCAAGCAAGTTGGTATGGTTTTACACCTGCTTTGCACTGCCTGTAAGTGACTATGCAATTCAGGGGAGAATCGGACCTCAGCTTAGAAAATACTGGGGAGCACATGGGTTACACAACAAAATCCTTAAAGTTTCCTTATCCTTAACAAGTCTGCTATCCTTCTAGGTGCTTCAAGACCTTCTTTTGCTCTTTGCCCACCTCTTCAGACCCCTCTCCAAAACACACTTCTTTCATCTCCCAATGAATCCCTCTCCTGTGCTATGTACATGTCCCAGCTTGCTCTAATACTATGATTCCCTTGCTATGTAGTGAGTGTCATGGTGATAATTTTAAAAATAATGATATTTTACCCATCTTCATTTCAAAAACCTATTTCTGTAGGGTGAGAGGACAGGTATAATTTTGTGAAACTGATCTGTAGGGCTAGTATCAATTCTCAGAGTATCTCACTGAACATCACAGAGCTGAGAGGAGAGTTTCTTTCTAGCTTGCTTTCTTTCTTGCTTCCGTCATGCTCATTCTAAAGCTAAGAATGCATTCTTACATTTTAACCAATGACCAAATTCTTTACCGTCTCATCCATGCACTTCAGCAGTAACCATCAAACCACTGCATTGCAAAATTTACCTTCCTGCATCATTTTGCATTCGTGGGCATGCCATAAGTCCCTGAAGTGTAGACTGTGATCCTCACTGTAATTCTGACTGTTAGATCCTTATATATCCAGCCTTTGGCCAGAGGTAAAGGGCTAGCATCACAGTTAGCTAATAGGAAGTTGGCTGCTCAACTCATTGCTAACCACCCATCTTCAGAGGATTGCTCTGTTGTCAACACAGCTGATTTTGCAGACTTTTCTTGATCGTGGAGGAGGAACTACTTTGTGATCCGTCATGGAGTCTGCTAGTGGAGCCCCTGCCTAGATATGCAAATCCAAAGTCTAATTGACCGCACTTCAGAAAGTTTGGTGATGATAAAAGAGGATGGCAAAGGAATGAGATAATTACTTCCAGGGACAGATCGGAGATCTAGTCTAACTCTCACCTGCCTGGGCAGCTTTCTTTAGGTGGGTTTCTGAGAGTATAAAGTTCTTGATCTATAATGTTATGTACAGCAGCAGCATCACATGCCATCTTCAGTATGGGAAATGTTCATCTCACAGGAAGATGATTTGGTATCTGCTAAAACTAATCTCCTCCCTTCACCCCCCCCCCCCCAAATGCAGTCACCATTTTGCTGTGTTGCGTTTTCTAGGTGAAATGTAGGAGCATAATAAATGACTACACCACAAATAAGAAGTTGGTGCCTGCAAAATGGAAGTTCTGAGGCAGAGTGCAGAGGAGAGGCCATACGTTTTAATTAACAGATGATCAAGACTGTCAGGAGGGACATGAGGCAATAACTGGATGCTCTGTAAATGCCAGCACTTCAGACAGTCAGAGGCTGCATTCCTTATTGAGATATACAGATACATGGCTGCAGGCCAAGTGGACTATCTAATAAACACCATCCATAGAGATGGACTCTTATGGGGATTTATGTCCATCCTACGTCCCTCCCTCACTATTATTTCAGGGCTGAATATATGTTCTCAGCTGTTAATTGTGGAGTGGAGCAATAAATGAAAAGGGAGGAGAGGGGTACTTTAGAGGGAACCATCAGAAATATAGCTTACAATAAATTATAGAATCCTTTTCAAGCAGTCTGAAAGCCCAACATTTGACCCATGTTAAAGTTGCAGATTATGGTGTCTGTCTAAGCAAAAGAAAGAAAGAAATCCACTGCTCTTTGGCTAAGAAATTTATGTAGGACCTACATAAAAGCAATATTCTGTGCTCTTTTATGCCCGCTGGGTTGAAGTGTGTTGGCTGAGCTGTGGAGGGGAGGACTGGAATAGTAGCTAGTGCCAGATATTGGGATTGAAGTATATTGGCAGAGCTGTCTGGGAAACACTTACACAGCTCGTCCACACTTTCCATATCTAACCTGTTTTGAGCATTAAAATTCACCAACACCTGAAAAATAATTGAAATATGATCTAAATAACTGATATCAAGTTGTGAGGGGGTGTGTATATATGTGTATATCTATATAAACATATCTCCAATGGGATTATATATTCCCTATGGTTTTCCTTTTTTAAGCATAAAATTACACCCAACCACTACTAAATACATAAGCAGCTTCTCAGTGCTTCAAATAAAAAGGTGAGACCAGCTAGTGCACATGGCAGACCCCTTTCTCTGTGCCCTAATCTCCTCACCATGTTGCTTTCATCTAAGTGTGGACCCTGACCCTTAGCCATCTTTCTACTTTGCCAGCTATGTGAGGCTGGCAAGGGGTGTAGAATATCCACTGGCCACCAGAGCTACCAGGCTGTTAGTAAGCTTGTATTATTATTGTTGTTTATGTAGTTATTTATTGTATTACTGTAGCCCCCTTGGAGCCCTAGTCATAGACCATGCCCCCTAGTGCTAGGTGCAGTACAATCTTGTGTGTCAATGGGTCATAATTTCAGACTCATTCTGTTGTTGTGTTGCAGTATTGTATGCTATATCTTCCTAACAGAGGATGCATGTGAGCTACTAAAGCCATTATTACAGTCAACTTGATTCTGTGTGATATGAAATCTTGGCTTCAAAGAGTCAATTTATGCTGTCTATAAACTTCAGCTGTACAGGAGTGGCTGCCTCAGTGAAGGACACTTATCAGATAGAACATATACCTAAAATGCTTAGGATAATCTAGGCAACTAATTAAACACTTGAATAAGAGAGAGCTGATCATAATTGCTGCCCTTGACTTAAGGCACTTATTTTGCTCTGGCTGCTCCTGCAGTCCACCACATGGAAATTAGAGGTGAGCAAATAAGTAATAAACTGCTAGATACATTTCACTTCATTGTTCAGCTTGCAGTTTTTCTGAGCATCATCTGAAAATAATTGAATGTGTTTGTTATTCAGAATTACTTGCAATGATCTGAAAATCATTTGACTTAAAGATTGTGACTATTACAATCAAATAGACATCCAGAGCGGCCTGAAAAAAATGTCTCAGAGCAACAGGTGGTAGAAAGAAACCAAGGGGGCAATAAGGTGTTATCTTGGCTCCTGCCTCACTTAATCCTGCACAATGGAACCAGCCAATCCGGTCCAAATCCAAACGAATGTTATCCCTCATGTAGATGGAAAATTCACCACAGTTGGTTGTTTCTTAGAGGAGGCAGCCGGATTTATTGGGTTACTGGCCACCCAGAATAGTCCCACTAGTTGAGGCTTCACCCACACTACAGCAGAAGTGGAGAACATTTTCTTAGGTCCTAAACCTGTGTCTGAGAAAGCCAATGGAAAAATTCTCATTGAGTGCAGTGATGATCAGGATCAAGCCCTTGCCGCAGCATTGGAGTGACAAGCTCTCTCTGTTTATTATCATGTCACTCACCCCTAATTCTGTGGATTTTTCTACTGGATAATCCAATCAATTATAAAAACCAGTTCTGATTTAGCTCATTGATTTTTTTTATCTTAAATCTTTCTAAACTGAAGAGTATTATCTTTGTATTCATTTAGCATTTTATTAATGTGATTCAATTTTAATCTTAAAGGGATTTTGTATTGAATAACCATGTCTAGTTTAACTCAAATTTACCTGATTAAAAATTCCATTTGGGTTTAGTTTTATATTATCTGTTATAAGTCTCATATGCTGAAAGGAAATCCTCTAGCACTGTTAGCCTTTCTGTCTAATATATTTTTGCTTCTCGATGCCTTTTCAGGATTTTGCAGTGAGGTATTTATTTTAATGGACATTATTTGCCTTGACAGTTTACAGAATTTGCTTTGTCATTTATTTTTCAATTATTCTTTTACTCAGCCATTGGAATTAATTAAAAAACCAACATCCCCCATGCTATATTTACTCAGACTGGGAATGGGATGACTGCCAAAGTCACTTCCCCTGTCTCAGTATACTGTGGGTGACGGAGTAAGAGAACCTTTAGGAGATACCATATTGACAGTCAAGGACAAAAGATGACCTTAGAGTCATCAAGAGGTATATTGTTATCTCTTAGAGATCCCAAGAAGTGCACTCACCAGTCTTCTTTGGTTTACAATAAATAGTTTCATCACCCTTCTGGGTGCTGTAGCATACTCCGCATTCCCCTTCCATGACTGCTTGTTCCAAGCCAGGACTTAGGGAAACCCTGGCTGGTGACATTAAGCAGCATGGGTTGTGATCAGTTAGTCAGCAAGTTAGTGAACCAAGGAGAGAGACAGGATCCTGTCTGTGTCCAGTAGTCTCAATAACAAATCCCTTTTCAGATTCATTGCAGCTGAATCCTGTCGCCCATCTGCCACAAAAGGCACTGGAGGCATAAAGGGGATGTCACTGAAAGAGCTGTGGGTCACATATCACATCAACAGGGTGATCCTCACACCCGTAATGTCCCAACCCAATCCCCAAATAAGATCCAGGATTTGTCCACCTATATGTCTGTATTAAGCCAGAAACCAGCTGGGACGGTCTCAAAGATATCACAGGTCACACACAGCTGGTAATAACTGAGCAAGCATCATCAGCCCAGGATTGATATAGATTCCACCAAGTGGATTAACACTAGCAGCCTGTGACATCTAATAAACAGATGTGTTTAATCCATATTGATTCCCACAGCTAGGTTCTACTGTCACCCTGTGGAAATGGTGTTTTCTTTGAAAGAGCGGATTCACCTGTTACCTCCATCACTGCTCCCAGCTAGTGGTCTGAGGGCATGTAACAGAATCATCTGTACACAGGTGTTCAAGCTGTGGCCATCTGGGCACATCTTACTGAAGCCACAATGAACAAAGAACACGGGGCGTTTTCTGTTTCATTACCCCTGTGGCATACAGAACTGTCATCAGTCACGCTGACTGACCCAATGTGCTGTGAAAAGCAGTGGAGCGGGTGCTGGTCTCTCAGCCTCTTGGGCAGAGGTGTTGCACTCCTTTGGTTTTAGATTAATTTAGGGGCAGTGAGAGAGGCCAGAAAACAGCCCAGGCACCTGAAGTCTTTTTTGGTTTTTTGGTTGCGTACAAGTACAGCACAGGCAAAAGTGATGCAAGCTTCTCCCATGCAAACCCCAGCCAGTTCACCTCAGTCTGGCTGCTGCTGACCATGGAAGCCCTCATCAAAAGCCAGTTGTGGTGAACGTTTTTGGGAAACAGGCACCCACCCTCCATGAATTGTTCTGTCTGAAACCACCAGCTCATGTCAAGCTGTCAGACTTTTGGCCCCCAGTGGAACAGGCAGAATTTTGTCTAACGATCTTTGTACCTGATTACCAACCCTCCGGACCTACATGGCCCACAAGACTCTTTATTTCTGAGATGACAAGTGGAATCTAGGTCCTCATTTAACACTGAATCTGCAGTTTGGGTCACTTTTCACCACTGTTGCTGTGTTTCTCAGTTTCACTTCCACAGCACTGGGGAAGCAGGGCTACAGAGGCTGGTTTAGAAGCCAGGAGAAGGTAGCTTAGAACCTAGAGCAGGTGAAAGGCAAATGTGGCCTATGGAGATTAAAGTCACTCCTGCATGGTGGTGCTATCCAGTGTGGGATATTAGTTGTATGATCATTTCCACCAGTGCCATAGTCACACAGTGCAATGACAGATCACCACGAAATAAGTCTCAAACCAACATTTGCTTCAGTACCTCAATTGGGATGATTTAGACCACCCCCGGATGGGGGGACAGGGGAGGAGAGGGATCTTTCACTTATGAAAACCAGGAGGAATTTTCTAGGTGTTTTTATAACCCTCTGGCCTGTTTCCCTGGCTTAGGAAGGAGTCACTGCTATGCCCAAAGACTCTCAGGGCACAGTTTAAGCCTTCAATATAAAACTTAGGCAAAAATATCAAACAAAACACAGCTTCTCTGCCTACCTAGAGCCTTTTGCCCTTGCCTTCCTCCGTGTTAAAAGGACAATCCCCTCCCTTCAAACCCTCAGCTTTAGAGTCTACTACAGAAGTCCCTCTCCCACTTGCAGCTCCTTTCAGGTGCATTGTCCCAGCCCAATATAAGGATCACCTGACCCCTTCCCAGCTGAGTCTGATAATTGAACAGGGCTGGCTGGCCAGCCCTTAGAGTCAAGCTACCCTGATACAATGTTAACCCATGTGAATGTAAGTCCCTCCCTTTTTTTTATTCTCAGCCATTCATAAATCCTTCAGCTGCTCAATATGGATTCAAGTACCTTCAGATAGGGTCAGAGTAAGGACCTTCTGAATCCCTTGCACAGCCATTCAATGGGTGCCCCCCTTACATTGTGTAAACTGCCCTATAGATGGCATAATATAACTGCAGCGCCTTCCAAGGTAGGTGGGGCCATGGCTGGATCTGTACAACCTCAACGGTCTTCTCTGATGCCTTGTCTGCACACGTCTAACCCAGCCAGGGGACTGTTGTGGCCACAGGTTTGTCTGCTGAGTACAGGTAAAAATAATTGTGTTTGCAGTAAAGACTTTCCTTCTTACTCTTCCCTTTTAAAGCCCTGATGTTCAGTGCTTGCTTTGTCCTTGTAGCTAATATATTTAAAAGATTGGATCTGAACTTTGGATATGAGGGTATTTATTGAGGGTAAAGGAAGAAACTGACCACTCTTCCGTGTCTTGGCTTGTGTGTGTATATGCTGTGGGAGCAGAGGTGTGCTCCCCTCCTCAGCTACTAACAGCATGCGTGCTGCAAACATGCTCCTTACTGGAAATCATTTCATTCGGAGTTAGGGGAATGGTTTATTTCCAAACACATTGATTCCTCAGCAGCTGTTCCTCCTGGTGGCCATTTCCCCCAGGGCTGGGAATTGCTGTTGTTGTTTTTAATGAAGAGCTGTAGCACAATGAAGCATATGCTGAGAGTCCCAGCATCAGATGAATCAAGGCTTTCGAGACAGTGCCTTCTAAATTGTTAAGTGCCTTGAGACTTTCTGCTAAAGGGCGGCAGAATTCAGCATTACCCACAGGCGTCTCTGGAAGGGTGACTATATCTGAAAACACCCACTCTGAATGAACAGCTCCTATGAAGAGAAACTAATAAGGATTAGTCACTCAAGGATGAAGAAAACCTCCCATTTCCAGAGAAGGTGACTGAGTTTGGGCCTGGTGCTAACATGCTGCTCATCTCTGCCCTGCCCAATGAATTGTTTCCAGCTTGGAGGAGGTTCTGCAGACAACAGCAAATATAATTTCCTCCCTGCATGCCTGGGTGTGGTGACTTAGTTCTCTTCGTTCCGAGAGAGACCTTCACCTCAGCTGTCTGGCTCATCGGGACCCTGTGGAGCCGGAGGTGCAGCTCTCTGTGGTCCCTGGTTTGAGTTTGAACATGCTCTCTGGCATACCCACACATCCAATGGATTGGACCAGGACTAAGCTGAAGTCTGCTACTGATGGTGGCCCCCGCATGGCAGACGCAGCAGACAGTGTAGAGATTGTGGATGAGGAGGTGAGTCCATGGCAATTTCTGGCACCAGTAAGAGGCTTCCTGTGAAGCTAGGGCTAAGCAAGACCCAGATGCCCCACCCACACAACCACTTCATGGTCCCCATGAGATGGAATCACCCTCCAAGTTCCCCTGCTCCCCATGCCCCAAACGCACTTTAGTTTTGCTTGTTAGTCCTCCTTCCTCCCATGTGAAGCTGATGAACTTTTTCTACAGATAACTTTTTCCTGGGTGTCTAGCTGGTGAGTCTTTCCCACATGCTCAGGGTTTAGCTGATCGCCATATTTGGTGTCGGGAAGGAATTTTCCTCCAGGGTAGATTGGCAGAGGCCCTGGAGGTTTTTCGCCTTCCTCTGCAGCATGGGGAACTGAGGCACAGAGAGGGTAAGGCCCAGATCCACAAAGGTATTTAGGATCCTGAAGTCCTTTGAAATCAGTGGAAGTTAAGAGCCTAAATAACTTTGTGAATCTGGGCCTAAGAGAGTTGCCCAAAGTCATACAGGAAGTCTGTGGCAGAGTTGACTTGAAGCTGACGCTCCCAAATCATAGGCTGGTGTCCTGCTCTCTGGACCATCTTTCCTCTGTTTAATATTCCTGACCCTTCCCAAATATGTAGCAAGTCAGGGATAATGGGACCATGCAATGGAATCACTTTTACTTTTACTTTACCTATGAGGTTTAATATTTGCCAAGCTGTCTTCAAACTCCAGCAAACAGCTTGGTTTGTTTTTATGTACACCAGGGTAATCACAGTTTGGGGAGTGGGCTGTAAATGAATTTCAAAGCTCATTCCAGAGCTGCGGCGTGCAAACAAGGTAAATGGGAAGCCCCAGCAGGAGATTGCTCTGTCTCCAGGAAAGATGAACAGGGCAGGGTCATTAGGCACTGTTATCTGCATCAACTGCAGGTGGCTTCTTGTGCCAAGGACTCTGAGGGCGGAGGATTCTACTAGAATCCAGTGTGGGAAGGGAAGGGTCTTTTACTTACTGAGAAAAATATCATTTGGGCTTGATTGTTTGCTGAAGGACATGCAGAGCTGAGGGGTAAGACACATCCCCCTCCCCCGCAACACATCTGTACCCCTTATTTTTGGTCTGGCAAGGCAAACAGAGTACAGATGCCTAGAGGCCCAGGAGGAGCAAATGTATCCTAGAACTCTCTCCCAGAGAAGGGATAATGCCAGTTACAAGAGACTGTCATAATTGACCACTGAAAAGAAACTTGTAACCCCAGGGGAAGTGCAAATAAAGTTAGGAATCAGACCGGAACTCCCCATCCCCAGTGAAGTCAGTGGGAGCTGTAGGTGTTCAGCGCCTCTAAAAATCAGGCTGTTTATTTAGATACCCAACTTTAGGCACCCATGTTTTAAAATGTGAAGAGTCAGAGCAAAGAGCCCCATCATCCCCGTTTAAGGCCAGACCCTCCGTTGGTGTAAATCAGCATAGTGCCATCAACTTCAGTGGAGAGATGTCAATGTACACTATCTGAGGCTTTGGCCCATAGATCTCAAAATGGCTCACCGGGCCCAGCCCTAGTGTAAATTGTTTTGAAACACATGAAAAATATTAACATTAAAATACAAAAAAAACCCTGCTTACAGCAAAGCCTAAAAGGTGTTTAGATACCACTTTAATCTGTCTTAAAATTGATACTGTTAACCTAGTCTTTGGCATGATGGAAATCTGAGCCATAACAGATCACAAGCTCAGATGTGTCAACACACAACCTGGTCCTCTGTAGCTCTGTTGACCTCTCAGAATCAAATTATTTAAACATCAATACAAGAACGTGATCGATTTCCATGTCAGTTAACACAGGAGCTGTGGGGTGTGTTTATCCTGGGAGGGTATTTTTTTTTTAATGTATATGTATTTGTAATAGGTTGTTCTTTGCTGGTCATCAGAGCTCAGAAAGGGGCTAAGGACCCATCTGTGCAAATGGAGTGTGTTCCTGCTATTCCTTGCAGGAAAGTGAAAAGGGCTTCTGCATGGAGAAAAAGCAACTGTTCTTTTTAGCATGGGACTCAGGCCTTGTCTACACAGGCAAGTTTCTGCGCAGTAAAGCAGCTTTCTGTGGTGTAAATCCCCAGGTGTAGACACTGTGAAGCCACTTAGTGTGCAGAAACTGTGCGGTTGCAATGCTTTAAAAAAACCACCCCAATGAGAGGCGTACAGCTTTCTGCACCGGGGGTACAGCGCCGTGCTGCCAGTGTAGACATCCTGGTCAATTACAGCGCTGCAATTGGCCTCTGTGGGGTGTCCCACAATGCTTGTTCTTGCCTCCCTGGTCATGGGTTTGAACTCTACTGCCCTGCCCTCAGGTGACCAACCGTGAGCCCCACCCCTTAAATTCCTTTAGAATTTTGAAAGTCCCCTTCCTGTTTGCTCGGTGACGCACTCAGTGGTCTCAGCGCATCTTTCCAGGTGTCCATGCCTGCTCCACACACCGGGCGATCCCCCGCTTGGAGCAATGCTGAGCTGCTAGACCACATCAGCATTTGGGGAGAGGAGGCAGTCCAGTCCCAGCCGCGCTCCAACCACAGGCATTCTGATACCTACAGAAAGATTTCACGATGCATGACAGAAAGAGGCCCTGACCGGGACACACTGCAGTGCAGGGTGAAAGTGAAGGAGCTGCGAAACGCCTACCACAAGGCGCTGGAGGCAAACCGCCATTCCGGTGCTGCGCCCACGAGCTGCTGGTTCTACAAAGAGCTGGACGTGATACTCAGTGGCGACCCCACCTCCACTGCGAAGGCCACGGTGGATACTTTGGTGGCTCGTGTTCCAGTAGAGAGTGGACCGAGGCAGGAGGAGGAAATCTTGGATGAGGATGCGGAGGGGGAGGGGGACCCAGAGGCAGAGGATGACTTGGAGGTCAGAGATGTATGCAGCCAGGAGCTCTTCTCTACCCAAGAGGACTGGAGGCAAGCCAGTCACAGCTGTTGGAGTTTGGCAAAGCGCAAACAGGAGAAGAGGCCCCTGGTAAGTGGCTTTGATTTTGGGAATTGCTGAAGCGAGTTGTTGGGGGCAGGAGGGTTGCAGAAAGCAGGCTTGTGTCTGTATGATGCACGTACCACCACATGCCTAGTCTGAGCGGTGGAACAGGGTGTTGATTGACTCCCTCACTTCACGGGAATCTGCCTCAGAGATCTCCATGAAAATCTCATGGAGATACTGGGCAATCCACTGCCACAGGTTCTTTGGCAGAGCTGCTTTGTTTCTTGCCCCATTAAGGGTAACTTTCCCACGCCACTCTGCCGTCACTGGGTGGGGGGTGGGGAGGGAGATCACTGCTGCACACAGGTGAGCCAAATAAGGGCCAGAGCAGAAGCCACAGTCTTGGAGAAGACCCTCCCTTGATTCCCTGCTCACCCTCAGCAGCGAGATATCTTCCATAATGCACACAGCCTGTGGAAAATGTGGGGACAGTAATGATTATAAGGCCCCCTCTCCTCTACAGTGCTGGCTCTCCCCAAGAGCCATGTGCCCAGTGTACAGTACGGTCCTGGAACAATGATTTCCCCTGCTCCTGTGGTTATTCACCATTTTGGGGGTCTTGTGGCACGTGTGCTTGCCTGGGGTCAGCCAGTTAGTGACAGGTATGTGAATAGTGGCTGTGTTTTAAATCACTGAATCAGTGGTCTGTGTGTTGCAAATAATACTGCTGCTGTAAAATGTTGCATTTTGGCTTCACAGAGATGACCCTGGGAGCCCAGCCTCCCTCTTTATCACCAGCTGAATGGCTGCGCAGAATTAGAAAGTGGCCACGAAGAACTAAAGAGGACTTTCTGCATGATGTCATGATGCACTCCACGGCCAAAAAACAAGAATTGGAGTTGCAAGACAGCGAGAAGAGGGACTGAAAGGAGAACGCAGGGCACCAGAACGAAGCCACGAAGCAGCTCTTAAACATTATGGAGCACCAAGCGGACATGCTCCAGGCACTACTATCACTGCAAACTGAGAAGCTCTGTGCCCGCCCTCCCCTGCAGCTGCTGTCACAAAACTCTTTCCCATGCACCCCGCAGACACTCCCAACACACTCTTATCAACCTCCTGGCTCCAGTCTGTACCTGCGGCATTCCACTCCTCCCGCCTCATAGTCCAGCACTGCGGACTCCCACTACCCACTGCACTCAACACCCATCCCTCTGCAGTTTAGCCCTGCTGAAGTACAGTATCCACTGCATTGTACTCCAAAGAAGACGGTTGCATATGATTCCTGGACATACACAAATCTTTAACCGTCCCAAGACCCCACCTTCTCCGGGGACCCTCCCTTCCCCCATCCCCCACACTGCACCAATCACCTCCTAGCATTACAAGCACTGCACTCTTAAGCATAGCAACAAATATTAGTGGCTTTCAGCTTCAAATTGCTGCCCCAAGGCATCCCTGATCCTTATGGTCCTGTGCTGTGCCCCTCTAATAGCCCTGCTCTCTGGCTGTTCAAATTCAGCCTCCAGGCGCTAAGCCTCAATGGTCCAGCCCTGAGTGAGGCTTTCACCCTTCCTTTCACAAATATTATGGAGCGTACAGCACGCGACTATAAGTATAAGAATATTGTAATTGGCTAGGTCCAGCCTCCTATATAGGCAGCGCCAGCGGGCCTTTAAGTGGCCAAAAGCACACTCAACAGTCATTCAGCACTTGCTCAGCCTGTTGTTGAACCGTTCCTTGTTGCTGTCAAGGTTCCCCATGTATGGCTTCATAAGCCACAGCATTAAGGGGTAGGCAGGGTCTCCCAGGCTCACAATAGGCATTTCGACTTCCCATTGTGATCTTCTGTGCTGGGAAGAAAGTCCCTGCTGGCAGTTTCCTGAACAGGCCAGTGTTCTGAAAGCAGTAGTGTAGCCAGGGGCGGAGCAGGGCAGTGGCTGCTCGTCCACTGAGCACAAGTGGCGCCTTTTACATTTTTTGGTGCCTTTTAAATTTCTACTCACCCGGCGGGGCTCCAGCTGTTCGGCGGCACTTCGGCGGCGGGTCCTTCACTTGCTCCAGCTGTTCAGTGGCGGGTAATTCACTTGCTCCAGGTCTTCGGCGACAGGTGCCACTGAAGACCCGGAGCGAGTGAAGGACGTGGAGCGCCGCCGGGTGGGTACAAGGGAGTGGCACCTTTTTTTTATCTGCGCACCCCCTGTTCTCTGCACCTGGCTATGCCACTGTCTGAAAGATGCATGCATCATGCACCTTTCCAGACCAGCCTGCATTAATGTCCGTGAAATGCCCATGGTGATCCACAAGTGCCTGGAAAACCATAGAGAAATGCCCCTTCCGATTAATGTACTTGGTGACTAGGTGATCTGGTACCAGAAGTGGAACATGCATGCCATCTATCACCCCTCCACAGTTAGGGAAGCCCATTTGTGCAAAGCCATTCACAATGTCATGCACGTTGCCCAGAGTCACGATCTTTCAGAGCAGGATACGATTAATGGCCCTGCACACTCTGTCAACAGGCGTCCAATGGTCAACTTTCCCACTCCGAACTGGTTAGCAACCGATTAGTAGCAGTCGAGTAGCCAGCTTCCACAGTGCAATCGCCACATGCTTCTCCAATGGCAGGGCAGCTCTCATTCTCAGGTCCTTGTGTCGCAGGGCTGGGACAAGCTTATCACACAGTCCCATGAATGTGGCTTTCCTCATGTGAAAGTTCTGCAGCCACTGCTCGTCATCCCAGGTGTGCATGACAATGTGATCCCACCACTCAGTGCTTGTTCCCTGAGCCCAAAAGCAGTGTTCCACTGTGGTCAGCACCTCCATGAATGCCAGAAGCAATCTCATGTCGTAACTACTACACGTGGCGAGATTGTCAAACTCCTCTTGCCTTTGTAGTTTAAGGAATAACTCCACTGCCACTCATGACGTGTTAGTCAGAGCGAGCAGCATATTGGCCAACAGTGCGGGATCCATTCCTGCAGACCGAAGAGGCAGAGCACGCAGTGCACAAACCCTTGAAAGATGGCACCAAATGCGGACGTAAGCACAGGGATTGCTGGGATGTGAAGCAATGCCTCACAGGGCATTGGGACAGGACCCAGGATGCCATGTGATCCCCTAACTCTTAGCGGTAGATGAGGAAGAGATGCTCTGTGGGATAGCTGCCCAGAGTGCACCGCTCCGAATACCGCTGCAAGTGCCGCAAGTGTGAATATGCTATTGCGCAGGCAGCTGACAGTGTGAACACCCAACAGCGGTGTCCCTTCAGCGCTCTCTGAGCAGCGCTGTAACTGCCGGTGATGTAACTCTGCCAGTGTGGACATACCCTAATTCTTCACTGTGAATGGGCACCTTATGACAAGCCTGAGCTTGTCCAAGGCTGCCAACAAATTTGCCTCTGAATTCCAGGAAACCAAAGCAGCTGAAATTTTGCAAGAAGTTTTGCTTTCTATACCAGGTGCTCCTGAAACAGTCTTTAGGAGCCTGAGTGAGCCAGTATTCCAAACCAATTGGATGGAAGCTGGGAAAGGTTGTGGGGATTGGGTGGGAAGACAAAGAAATTAGGAGGGGGAGCCAAATTCTGCCCTTCATTAGGCCCAGATGACTCCACACTAGGTTTACGCAGCATTCAGATTTGGACCAATTTATTCATTTCACAGAAGCAGTAACACTCACAATGGCACAGCTAGGGCAGCGCTTTCCTGATCTCAGGAATATGTGTAATGAACAGGAAGGAGAGGAGATGGTGGGATAAAAGAAAAGCAGCTTCTGCAGGAACTGCACCTTTTTTATAGGAGGTCATTGTGATGATTTTAACAAAAGTATGTAAAAGATTAAAGAGTTTAACAGGCAGGTTGGAATGTCTATGCAGAAGAGTTTTAAAGTTGTCTATAGATCACTAAGCTTTATAGAGTAGCTACATCTAGTGTCTGAATTGGACATTGCACTAACCATAGAGAGAAGGTGGGTGAGGTCATAGAGGAGCTCTTCTTCAGCTGTGTGTGGCTCAAAAGCTTGTGTCTTGCACCAACAAAAGTTGGTCCAATAAAAGATATTACCTCACCCCCCTTGACTCTAATATTCTGGGACTGACATGGCTACAACTGCATTGCATTATACTAACCATTCAATTGCTGATTAGACAAGGTGATAAGGTAGCTTGCAAGTGGTGGTTGTATTTTGCCATCTAATGCCTGAAGGTGGGGTCCACTTTGCAACACAAGATCATATAGGCACCGACTAAAAAAAGCGCCTTCAGCGAGGGAAGGCGCCTCTGGCCACGCAGGGAACCCGGAAGGTGAGTGAGTTGGGCAGGTGAACGTGGGGGCACCCACCATTTTTTCCCAGTGGGTGCTCCAGCCCTGGAGCACCCACGGAGTCGGCACCTATGGATCATAGATTTTTATGTTTGTGGTTAACAATCAGCCAGAGGTAGCTGAGACATGATGCTGAACAAGGAGAGACTTTGTTATGTGAAATTTCAGGCACCTCCTGGAAGTTTCAAGTGCAATGCTTCTGTGTCTGGAATGTAGAAGCACCCTCTCCTGATATATTAAAACCTGTCATAATTGTAACTATCAGATTATTTTTTTAAAGCTGATTAAGCGGTGATGAGTTACAGACTACTTGCCCAGCCCATGGGAGAGTGAACTCATTTAACAATTTGAGATGGAGCAGATATACAGTCAGTCTCCAGAAATGTTCAAAGTGAGGGCACTGGAGTGCTGAAATACGAATGGTAAGACAGGTTTTGCTGAAATCCTGAGGTGGGGAAAAAGCATCTGGTAGACTAAAGATTTAGACAAATTCAGCTTTAAAGCCCTAAAAATGAAGAGTTAAATAGCACATTTATAAAGGAAATGGTTCAACTTCCATCTTAACCCCAGGCTTCACTTCTCTAGGTTTTACAGGCTGACACTATACGATCAGTTGAGCACTGTGACTGAGTCCATTCCCCAATAACACTATCCGTCCCCTCTCAATGTACTTGATCTGGTGTCAGAGAAACCTTTACAAATGCAAATCTTACCCCTCACACTCTAGGGCTCCAAGTAAGCAGCAAAAGCCCCAAAACATTCCTTCTCTTTTCTGTTTTCATTAGAAACAAGTTTGTAGCCATTTCAATTAACAAGGAAACCTCCTGGTGGTGAATTGCTGCAGTAGTGAATGGGTTAATTTGTCATAGGTGTAATCCACTGAAGTCAAGGAGTGATGACAGGACTCAACTTCACACAGGAGATTTGAGAGCAGCAAATTGCTCCCATTCATCTAGTTGCAGGGTTGATTCTGAAACCTAATGGTGAATTAACTTTCATTGCTGGGCATTTTTAGCAGAAATTGCTGGCAAATGTTTGTACAGTGTGGTTTGCTCTCATAAAATGTAGAGATGGAAAAAACCCTCACTAATCATTTTATATTCATGCATTTTACAGGGACACTGTTCAGTTGCTTCCTACTCTATATTCTCTAGCAGTCTTAAATGACAAAAGCAGAGTCTGCTGTGTCAAGTAGGAAAATATCCTAATCATCAGTCTAAATATCCCTTTGCTCAATTTTGGATGTGAAATTCAGAATGATCAATTGTTATAGTCCAGCATTTCTCAAACTAGGGTCTGTGGACCTCATTGATCAACTCTTCCCCCTCCCTTCCAGTGCCTCCTGCATACAGGAGAACTGTTCAGCGGCATACAGGAGGGAGGGGGAAAGGAGCAGGAATGGACATGTTTGGAGGGGGCAGAAAGAAGCAGGAAAGAGGAGGGGTAAGGTGGGACCTTGTGGGAAGGGGTGGAGTGGGGGCAGAGTCTGGGGCTGAGCAGGTGGCTTCGGGGGCAGTCCACGAAAAATTTAAAATAAAAATGGGGGTCCACAGGTTGCTAGTTTGAGAACCACTGTTATAGTCCATAGTTGAACACAAGGAAGGCTCTAATATTCCTGGGTTCTATTTTATACTCTGGCACCGTGTTGCTGTGAGTTTGAGCAAGCCATTTAAACACCCCAATACCTCAACTGATCCATGTGGGAAATGGGTGTAACTTATCTACTGCAGTATTGTAAAACTTCATTAATAGTTTGCAAGGAGGAAAAATTGACTAAATAAGGGCAAAGCAGTATATACATCTGTACAAATAATTTCTCTGGTGGCCAAGATTTAACTGACAGAAAATAGTAGATGGTGTCTGGATGTCTATAACAAGTCTCCAGAAATATATGGACATATTGGAGTAGAAATGATTCTATTAAACATTGGCTTTGCCCCTCATCAAATTTGAACTGTGCGTGCCAATGACCCAGAATGCTGGTAACCCAGCTAGTAAGAGTTATACTGAATCATTTTGTTTTGCCTGACCCTAGCCTCAACCTCACTGGAGTATGTTTGGTTAAACATGCTTAAGAGACTGCGGACACCAAGTCTGTGATTTAGCAATAACTTATCGAGCTCAGACTAGAGATACAGTTAATGTGTAAAATATACTTACTGTTCATTGCTGGAAGAGCACAGGAATGCACTCCTAACACCCACTGTGGAGAACATTAATCAAAATCTTTTGCTGCTTCCACTTGTTGGACTGGACACCTGTGGATATCCAATGACCATATATAGTCACTTCAAGTGGTGGGGGGATCCCTCATATCTTTTTGCGAACATGGTAACACAGGTGTGAGTAGTGTGTCTACAATGAAAAGTTTTACTACTTCAACCTTGCCAGCATAGTTGAAATGGCAAAATGTCCCTAGCATAGGCACAGTTGTATGGGTATAAAAATGCTTAATTCAGTTTGGTGAAGCAAAATCTTCTATACCGATATAAAGCACCTCACACTAGTATAACTACATCTACACTCAAGCTTTTACCGGCATAACTGTGTCAGAAAATCTCTCTCACCCTGTACTGACAGTCATTCCAGTAAAACTTTAAATGTAGATCAGGCCTTAATTGATCTCCATTAACTTCTTAGCCTGCTATTGCTGTAGAGGCTAGCTTACATTATGTACCAATAAGCAACAAGATGGGTGAGGTAATATGTTTATTGGACAAACTTCTGTTAGTGAGAGAGACAAACTTTCCTGCTTACACAGAGCTCGTCTTCAGGTCTGGGAAACTTGCTTCTGATGATGAGCTTGGAGAGGTTAGGGGGAGGGGAGTGAGGGTTGTTTGAACACCAGAAGAGACATTCAGAATAATTCCTGTTTGGAAGAGGAAGTATATTTTTGCTGCATTGCAAAACAAGTATATGGGGCAGTTTCTGGTGAGGAAATTTTCAGATACCTTGCCTATTTAGTTCTATCTGCTACCACTGACAAACTTCTAATGCAGTTCAAGCCCTACCCTGCCCTACTTCAGTAAGTGCATGTACTGTGTACAACAGAATCAAAATTCTGGTTCTTCTTGCTGGAACCATAGAAGGCACATGTAGGTACAGTGGAAAAAATCAGGACTGTCTCCATGGTTGTTCAGGGGAGCACATAACAGTATCACTTACTGCATCTGTAAAAAGGTGCAGCTGAAGGGCAAGTATGAAGCAGCCAGAGGGCTGATTAGTTCAAAGTGATTCAGAAGGGGCTTCTGATTCTATAATTCAAGGCAGCTGAATCCTGTGCTTTCAGCCATTTGCCAGTAAGTACATGGCTCTTTACCTTCTGGAATTACATGAACGTTATAGATTTCAGTTAGATGTCTGATATGCAGCTTTATATTTAAAGCAAGTGGACCCAATGTTTAATAAAGGTTTATTTTCATATTCCAAGAGGCACCACATACATTATTGAATGCGGAAATAAATAACGCTAGAAAATGTTTTGGAATTTATCACTCAAACATGAAATTTGGTTCACAAGCTTTTTTTTTTTTTTTTTTTTTTTAAAGGAAAAGAATAATTACAATTTCTTCTGGATCAGCGACATGGCTGCTCCCTTTCAGCTTTGCCCTTCTTTGCAGCCCTTTGAAGTTAGTTCCTCCCCAAGCTCCCAAAAATGCACACAAGACACACAGACTGTGTTCAACAGATTTACTCGGACTGGACTCTTAGATGCTCAAGAAGAAAAAGGCACAGATTAAGAGAGACTCCAATGACTCTTTTGAACACAGCAAATGGGGTTATGTTTGTAACAAAAAAAAAAAAAATTACTGCTATGAATTGTATGGGCTAAGAAATTCAAACTTTTTCACCTTGTCTCAATTGTTCACCTTCATTAAAATGGAATTTAAATTAAATTGTATAAACATATGAAATAAAGTCTCAGCTTTAGGAATATTTTTGTTTCCGCTATGTACAAACCTTAGTATACAATTTTTATATTTCATTATACATTTACTACATAGTCTATACCAAACTGAGTCAGGCCAACTGCAAAGTACACAATTTCCAAGACACCTTAATGCACTAAGGCAGTAGGAATGGATCCATCTGCTTTCTTTGCTGGCAGTGCCACCTGGAAGTTAAGAAGGGTCAGGGATTTGCTGGGGGATCCAATCAAATGTAATCATCCTCTACTGGTTCGCCATTGACATCACAGTAATGAATAAAGATCGCCACCACCCGCTGGAAAACACCTTTTTTCATCTGACGCAGTTCTGAGATCTCCTCGCCTATTGTTTCCATGCAGATGTCTGCAGATAGCTGTCCTTTCCTCCGGGGAGCATAGATAGTTGCTATGAAAGGTATAGCAAGAATGAAATAAAAATGAAATACTTCTCTATGAAAAAGTCACAAATTGAGCAATCTCTGTTTTAGAGCTAACAATGGGTTACCTAGGGAGGTGGTGGAATCTCCTTCCTTAGAGGTTTTTAAGGTCAGGCTTGACAAAGCCCTGGCTGGGATGATCTAGTTGGGGTTGGTCCTGCTTTGAGCAGGGGGTTGGACTAGATGACCTCCTGAGGTCCCTTCCAACCCTGAGATTCTATGATTCTATGAATGAGAATGTAAAGAACCTTTCCTGGAAAGTGAAACATGAACACAGAAAATGTCCCTTTGGGCACGAAAGTCTAAGAGCTATTGTCAGGCATAACAAAGAGAAATTGTGTCTGAGGTTTTTCTTTTTGACTAAAAACTCTCAGTCTCAATTGGTTTAAGACTGAACTTTTGTACAGGAACTCCTGTTTAGTAGAAAAACAATCACAAATGCTACTGCAGTTAAACTCTGGCCTAGCCTAATGACTAGAGCACTGGACTGGGACTAGCAGACCAGGTTCAATATCCAGGTCTACCACTGGCCTTCTTGGGCAAGTCACGTCCCCTTCCCGTGCCTCAGTTTCTCTGAGGGGATGGAGAAGTAATATGGAAATAATATTGACCACCTTTGTAAAGCACTTTCAGATCTACTGATGAAAAGCACTATAACAGCTAGGTATTATTAACAACTTACCCTAATGTGCCTAGATGTTGTAGACCATGGTGTAAAATCATATAATTTGAAATGTCTAGACAACAGGGCCAAATTAAAGATGAAGTTACAGCCTCAATTTTGAATTTTTTTGTAGATTTACAACCAGACGTTAAAAGGTGTAAAGACGTTAAAAGGTGTCTTCTCATTGTTCAATTAAAAACAATACAGATCTACTTTGATTCAGACTATAAAGATTTATCAGGTGAATCGGTTTTGCCAATGATATGGCACCAGAGAACTCAGGAACTTGCTGAAGACAGACCACAGATTATCTGGCTGTCAAAAAATGCCAAGTCATTTAACTACACATGTTTTATACATGCCTTAAAATGCATTCCGTACAACTAAAACAGGGTGATCTTTTCCCATGTGTGCATGTTATAAAGTAAAGTCGTGCATCTATGAGTCACTCTATTTTGTTACATTGTCTTCATTATGGCTAGATTAACCTTCCTTTCCATAACTGATGATAAACTCATTTCCAGACTGAGGGCCAGACTTTGTCCCCTTAACACCTATTGGTGGTATACAAGGGCAGAACCAGCTGTCTGGAAATACCCCTGGTGGGAGGGGTTCCCCAGGTCTCTGAGGTGCAGAAACAGCTCTATGCCCAATACCTCTTGCAACCTTTAAACATTATTTTAAAGAAAGACGGCCTGAATCCAAGCAGCATGTTAAGGCAGCAATTACTCACTTCTCTCATCATCCTCAAAATCGTATCTGGCATAGCTGTTTGGCTCTGCTGTTCGGAGCGACCTCAGCCAGGGGAAATCTGTAATCATAGAGTAAGGGGCTCCATCCACAATGCCTAAAAGAAACAAAGACAGGGAAATAGTGAGATTATACTGTTGTCCTTTTAATGCCAGTGCTTCTCGTCTCACCAGGAAGAAACCGATTTTATTAGGCAGGCATACCATGCTGATACAGGCAAAGAACTTCCTCAGCCCAGGCCCAAATGCTCCATTCAACACCTGTCCAAGCCAGAACTCTTTGTCACCTCCTGAGATAGTTAGTATCCATTTCCACACTGTAATCTCAAACACTTCCTAAATTTTTAATTCCACATCAACTGCTGCAGTGCTTGAGGGCAGCAAGACAAGGGCCACTCTCAATTCACGGTGTGAAGGTGACGTCCAATATTGAGTCAGAAGGCATATTTACCCTAGCTATTTTTCCTCTCCTGACAACTTCTTGAGGAAACAAAATAATTTGCTTTTGCAACAGATAAGCCTCCAATCCTCTGTAATACTCACCTTCTAGAGTATAAATATCCCGCCCCCAAGGGTACTTGGTGTATTTCTTCAAGTCTTCGTCAGTTCGTGTGGCTTCAGGGAAGAATTCATATTTAATAAGCTCTCTGGAGACAGGAAGTAAGAAAATACAGGTGTCAGTAATGGGAAATGTTAGAAAAAGGGACAGGAATCACACTGGAAACTCTGAAACAACATGCCTCTGATTTAATATGGCTGAAAATCTATACAAACACACTGGTAAGATACACACCTGGGTGCAATATGCAATCCCTTGGCTCTTGAGTGCAACTACGTGTCACAGGGTTAGACAAAAGATCACGTCTATGTCTGCTGCATGTAAAACAACTGTTTGTAGAGGACTGTCCTTCAGAACTAGAGCTAAATAAATTCTCTCCCTTTAATCTTGTCAAAGAAATGTAAGAAAGGAAACCTGGTCTGAAATGGTGGACAGGTGCTGCTATATATAACTTCCTGTTGCTGGAAACCTTGCAGAATTGCAGTGGAGTTGAAAACTGCACATTATTTCTATTTCCCCCCAAAACTAAAGTTCAGTCTGTGTGCATCTGTCGGTCTCTCTTTAAAAAAAAAAAAAGAACTTAACAATGAGAGATACAAGTTTAGAAGCAATTCCCCCGACCTCCCTTAAAGAGAATGCTACAGCATTCTAAAGCAAAGATACAAAACACTACAATTTACAGTTGTGTTAGTGTAGCATTAGAGATGGGTACAGAATACTGTACTACTTTACCTATGGAAAACAACCCAGTGCAGGAAATATTAAATATTTTTTGAATTCTCCTCATTCCATCATTTACACATTAGCGATCCCTTTATCTGGCCAATATGATATACTGAGTCTATATTAGCCTATTGGCTCAGCACTGAGAGATGGGTACTCACTGGTTAATGTTTGCTATTGTGTCCATCCAGCTGCGAATGCGCACCTTGTTGCGGACGTTAGGAGGATTACTGAACTCATGAATTATGCAAATGTGGTATGGGTAAGGACCGCTAAATATCTTTTGCTCTAGAGTCAATGTGTCGACCTGTGGAAAAAGTCAGACAGAACTTACAACCAAGAGAAAGGAGAAGAGGTGATTTTAGAGTCAGCAGCATATCTCTGACCAATATTCCCCACTTTAGGGGGAAGCAAAGTATAAGGAGAAAAAATATGAATGTTAGGAAAGAGTTAAAATATAGTGGAAAGACCCACTATACAACTTTCATAGCACAGCTCTGCCAATGCACCTTACCCCACACTGCAGGATTTTCAGGGAATAAATGAGTAAAATTGTCTGATTCTGTAATTGCATATTACTAGTTTAATTAACATAGTGGCCAAAGATGCCTTCATTCCTACAGAAAGTGGCCCTGATGTAAGGTTTTTTTGTTTTTTATACACAGTGTTATCATGCACTACACTGCAACCAAGAACTGGATTGCAAACAGTGATCTAATTTTTCAGAATATAGTCTTCTGTACCAACCAATATTCCACTATTCCGACACCACGGATAAGAGGGAACATTACTTGACATTCAGAGTGCTCCTGCTAAGCAAGCAGCATGGTCACATCATAATCAAAGAACTAGTTCTGAGTTCTAGTCTTAGCTTTGCTATTTATTCACTTTGTGACCTTGGGCAAGTCACTTAACTTCTCTGTGTCTGGTTCCCCCACATGTAAACACAGGTTATACTACTATTTTAACTACCTTGCAATATTGGCAGATTGATTAGTTAAAGTCTGCTTTGATGATGTAAAACAGTATACAAATACTAAGTAGTGGTACTGAACTTGAGAGGGCAGAGTAGTCACCAAACTATTCCAGACACACAGGGACTATGGCCAGGGCTGAAAGTGAGCTGGTACGGGCCGGTACAGCCAGGGGCAGCTCCAGGCACCAGCGCAGCAAGCGTGTGCCTGGGGCAGCAAGCCGTGGGGGTGAAGCGTGACGGTTGCTGCGAGGGCGGCAGTCAGGCAGCCTTCTGTGGCGTTTCTGTTGGAAGTCTGCCAGTCCCGCAGATTCGGCGGCAGGCACGCCGACGGTGCGGGACCGGCAGATCACCCGCAGAAACGCCACCAAATCCGCGTGACCAGCGGACCCGCCGAAGGCCGCCTGACTGCTGTGCTTGGGGCGGCAAAAATCAGGTAAGAACCTGTACCAACCCGTATGCAGACCACATTAAAGCGCTGCGGAGACAATATTTGACAGTGACAAATTCACTATATAATGTTAGCAGTGACATTCAAATCCTGCAATGAAAGCATTAAAAAGAAAAGAAGCTGATGGTGATATGGTCTTAGGAGAATGAGTTTCCTGTAATGCTCCCACTTATTTATCTTGCAGTCAGTAGAAATAATAAAACAAGCATAGATGAAAGAATAAGAACACAGCTTCAAAGTTTGTCTTGGTTAAATGAAAACTACCTGCTGCATTGGACGAAGGTAAATGATCCGGTTTCTCTCTGGTGGCATCCTCAGTATCTGATCTAGTACCTGATCCATGTTTAATTTCTTGCATTGGGCATAGTCAAATCGATTGACAATCGGTGCATTCTCTACTTTTAAATGCTTTAGTACACGGCATCTCGTAGCTAAAAATTTACAAATGAATAAAACTATAAAAGCAGCAGTAAACAAGATACTACATAAAAGGCCTTTGAATTTTCCTAAGGGGATCTCCAAAAGCAAACTGTTTGGTACATAAGGCAAACGAGTCATATATATGTAAAGGGCCATTACTGAAGGGTCTGTGCACAGCTAATAGCCTCTACCTCTAATCATGGCATCACATCACCACCTGTAATATGGAGGAAGGCAAAGCACTAGATACTGGGATAATACAGTTCTCCTCCTTGCTGTCATGTCCGGATCATCAGTACTTAGCTGATTAGTTAAAATAAAATGTGTGCTTTGATTAGCCTTCTGAGATAAATCTAATCTCTGCAATCAAACACATTCCGTTTTATATGACTTCATGGAGACTGGTGAGAGAGACACCAATTCAGACAAGACAACACTATTACTGATTGTAGATGTTGAAGGAAACAGAACTACTGACCTGATGCTTTAGGGAGAACTAATCAGAGAAGACTGGAATGCAGCACATAATATACTCAAAGTGCCATTAGTCAATACAGATTTTTATCATTCATCAGCATTTCAAGAAGGAAACACTATTGTGTAAGATAAATAACTGCAGCGAGAGCTATATAGAACCAGGAAGAAGTGACTGGGAACACAAAACACTCTAAATTCATTTAGTCAACTTTCAGTTATCTGATTAACTCCAAGAAAAGTTTGTCTACTGGACAGGTCTCTCCTTATGATTGTTATTTAATACTGTTTGTTTGTTTTAAGTGTTAACCTTTAGTAAATCTGTTACAGCTAGAGAAATAAGGAACTCAGAAACTGAGAAGCCATTACATGTTTCATTATGCCTCCTACAGCTATTCAGTGTTCTGAGTAAAACTGACATGTAGCTTAGCTGCTGATGAATACAGAGTAAGCAAAAGGCTGGTGGACAGCTCCTGAGAGAATATTTTAAAGTTTCTCCAGTATTTTCATTGTGGATGGAAAAGGTGCCAAGCTCTTGGAGAAACACAGAATGGAAGACTTGGCTGAGCTATGAGTCCCAATGACATTAACAACATACCATGGATGAACATCATTTTGGGGCAGTCTTTCAGGATCAGGTCTGTTATTCCACAATTGGTCAATGTGATTCCAACAAGGTTTTTGGATTTCAAAGACAGCACCTGGTGAAGATTTAAAAAATAATCCACAGGATAGGACTAATACAAAATTAATTTAAAGGATTAAGTCTGAATAGAAACAAAAAATCCTGCCAAAAATGGGAAAAGCAGCTCTGTTGTAAATATACTAGGAGAAAATTCATTCTGGGACACTGTCCAATATGGTAATGGTCTCTGCCCAGAATAGGTTGGCAAGGGAAAAGCAGGACTTGTGTTGCTGATCAGCACTGTTACAAAATTAGTTAAAAATAAGTGATTTTTCAGACCCACAAAGTGTCAATACACAATTCCCATAAGCAGCATTGACTTGGTAGAAAATACCTCAAGTTCCCTACTACCCAAAATCTCATTGTATTATCTCTCACAAACAATCTAAAAACTTATTTATGCTTTACAGCCATGTTCTAAATACTGGGCTGACTTGGGACTGACAGTTGTGGAGCCTTATTCTTCTGTTTAAATAGAGAAAGGTATGGTGCAGAGAATCACAGTGTGACATTCCCATATACACTGCTTTTCATCAAGGTGCCTCTAAGAGGATGGTAAGAAGAAAATTTAGTCTCTGAAGCTCATGCAGTCCTGTACATCTGACGTTAGTGTTTGGGGACTAAAGAAAAAGCAAATGTAAACTCTGATATCTCAAGGGACATGAACAGAGTCACTTTTAACACTGCAGGGACTGAGAGAAGGGCACTAACAATATAAAATATAGGGAAGACAACTTGAATTTAAAAAAGAAATCCAGCAGATTACATACAAAGCGCTGTCAAATGCACAAAGTAAACATGCTGAAAAAATAGAGGAAGTAGGTTTTTGGTAACTTTTCAGCAGTAGTGATCTAATGTATTAATTGTAACTGCAGAATGAACAAACAAATGACTTTCAATGTAAGTGTTGTTTTAAAACAGAGCCTATTTTGAGAGGAACAACTCACACACTCAGAAGTAACTTCTGTGCCTTTTACACAACCTTTGGTTATAAAACAGAGGAAATAAGAACGCACATTGAGGCTACGTCTACACAACACACCAGAGTCAGAGGAGTGTAGTGTACATGTCTGTGTCCACACTGCGACGTGTAGCTATGTGTGTCGGTGAGACTCGGGCAATAGGGAAAAGCTTCAGCAGCTCCCTACTGCTAGAGCCTTTCACTGCAGCAAGGAAACGCTCTGGCAGGGGGGAGGCCATGGGGAAACGCCACTGCCAGAGCCCTTCCCTGTTAAGGGGAGAGGATCCAGCAACAGGGAGCTTCCTCAATCTTTCCCTGTGGCAGGGAAGGACTCTAGCAGCGGGGAGCTGCCCGAGGTTTTCCCCACTGCTGCAGTCTTTTTCTGCTGAGGGGAGGCAGTAGGACACTACACTGCTAAAAATAGAGTATAGATGGGGAGGTGTGGCTTGGGCAAGTAGAGAGACGTGTAGGGTATGTACTCGTATACGTACCCACACCCTTCAGGCATGCCTTTGCTTGCCTAAGTTGTGCCTCACCGGCTACCCTGCTATTTATGCCCGTGCTAAGGGGGCTGAGTATGTACACTACATGCTGCTGAAAGAAGCATGTAGTATATATGTCTCCTTAAGCACCATCTTCGTGGCAGAGTTATTAACATGTTTACCTACACTCAATTTACTCTTCAGGTTAGTCTAGGTTGAGTAAGAGCAGTCACATTACAAAATAACACTTCAGCGACTGTGTCCACCCTGGCACTGTACCCACTCACGGGCAGCACTATCCCATGGTTCTTAGTGCTGCAGTAAGCTGAGCTGCTTTATGAATGCTTTCCCAGTGAATTGTGGAAGAACTTGTCTGTCCTTTCTGGGCATATGAGAGCAACTGTGGGAAGAGACTGGAAGGGATAGAAGCACTCTATCCTGAGTCCACACTACAAAGCAATTGTGTGAGCAGTTGATGAGTTGTGTTAACTTGAGCCTTAGGGTATACTCCGGGGTGGCCAACCTGAGAAGGAGCCACAATTTACCAATGTACATTGCCAAAGAGCCACAGTAATACGTCAGCAGCCCCCCATCCGCTCTCCAGCCCCTCCCGCCTGCCGGGAGCCCCCACCAGTCAGCGCCTACTCCCCATACCCCCCCATAATCAGCTGTTTCACGGGCTCAGGCGGCTGTGTGGGAGGAGGAGCTAGGGCATGGCAGGATCAGGGGAAGGGGCCTTGGGGGAAGGGGTGGAGTGGGAGCAGGGCTTGGGGCAGAGCAGGGGGTTGAGCAGTGAGCACCCCCCAGTACATTGGAAAGTTAGCATCCATAGCTCCAGCCCCAGAATCAGTGCCTAGGTAAGGAGCCGCATATTAACCTCTGAAGAGCCGCATGCGGCTCAGGAGCCACAGGTTGGCCACCCCTATACTCCCTCTCAGGCCAGACAACTCGAGTTACAAGCACCACTGCACCTGAGTTAAGGATGTGTGTGTATTGATGGGACTTGAGATAGGGACCAAACTCAATTTATAATCTGAGCTCTGCAGTGAAAACAAGCCTGTAGTGAGTCATATGTTCACAAAGCCTCTCGGTTGGGAACCTGTGGCAGATGGGGAAAGAGGCCTCACCTGAACATGGTCGTCCTCAATAACAGGATCACTAGTGCTTGTTGACTTGTCAGCTGTTCTTTTCCGCTTCATTGTTTGTCGAGGCTTCGGCTTGGCCACTTCTGGAAAAAACAAAAAGGAAAAATTAAAGTACAGTCTTTCCTGTGTACTAAGTTACAGCCAAGAGAAAAGCAGCAGCATTTCCTAATTGGACCTCCAATAGCCTCATATGCTCTAGCCCCACTAGTGTAGTTATTGGACCACTCTAGGCTAGCAACTGGGGTCATAACCCATCAACTGTAACACCACCACTTTCAGATGTAATGTGCAAGTCTGTTCAAATGAAAAAAATAAATATAATTCCCCATTTCACAGGCAAGGATGCTGAAATCACTTGTCCAATGGCTTACAGGGAGACAGCAGCAGAGCCAGGTTTAGAGCCCTACATCCCAGTCCTCTGCTGAACAACTAGACGAGGCTCCACTCCCCAGAGAGAACTGGACATTTTTGGAAAATAAAAAGAACCTTAATAGGCTTTTCAATAATTAACTGTACACATCGACAAACTATTTGAAAGCTTGCTCCCACCTCATTTTCCTGGTCACATCTCTGATGCTGCCGATGACACTACCACGTAAAGCAGAGTCTGGAACCCAGCAGCTTCCTACACTGTTTTAGTAGACACAACTATTTCAGAGGAAACACTGACCTCACACTTCGGCAGGTTTCTCTTTGTAATTTTAAATTCAAGGTTTTGCAGGGACACAGTAATAACAAATGACCCTACCATCACTTGGCACTTGTATAGCACCTTCCATCCCAGGATTATATACCTTATAAAAAAGAATTAATTCTGTTTTGCAACATCCCTGTGAGATAGTTAAGTAAAACAGATTAATATTTCACTGAGGATGAAATACCCTTTGATATTTTGAAATGGATGGGAAGTTTAAAAGGGATGCTGTCAAGCCAAAGAGGCCAAATATGTGTGTTTTTTCCCCCAGATACTCTCAAGTATAGTGTTTTCCCAGGCCTGCACATTTCCAGGAAAGTGACATTTACAAGAGTCTTCTCAAAAGGGATATTGCAGAATTAGAAGGGCTTGGAGAAAGATGACAAAAGAAGCAGGATTGTTTATTTGAAAAAGGAGACAAAGACGATGGAACATGATCAAAGTATATAACGTAATGAATAGTCTAGAGAAGATAGATCAGGAGCTTCTGTCTCAAAACACAAGAACAAGGGGATACTGCATGAAATTAATGGCTAGCAAATTCAAAACTGATAAAAGCATTTTTCACAAAACACATAATTAAACTGTGGTACTTGTTACAGCCAAGAACTTGGCAATATTCAAAAAAGGATTGCACATTTATCTGAATAACAAGACTGTTGTAAGGGTTATAATTGCTAACGCTAACAAATTTCAAAATGGAGCTTATACCTTATGCTTCAGGGTTTAAACCAATATCTAACTCACTATTAGATCAGGATGAGAACTAATATGGGGAGGAGGAGGGACAGATTATCCCACATCTGCCTATTCCAGTGTTTCCCAAACTTGGGACGCCGCTTGTTCAGGGAAAGCCCCTGGCGCACCTGGCTGGTTTGTTTACCTGCCGCGTCCGCAGGTTCGGCCAATCGCGGCTCCCACTGGCCGCGGTTTGCTGTGCCCGGCCAATGGGGGCTGCGGGAAGCGGCGGCCAGTACGTCCTTCGGCCCGCGCTGCTTCCCGCAGCCCCCATTGGCCAGGCACAGCGAACCGCGGCCAGTGGGAGCCGCGATCAGCCGAACCTGCGGACGCAGCAGGTAAACAAACTGTCAGGGCGCACCAGGGGCCTTCCCTGAACAAGCGGCGCCCCAAGTTTGGGAAACACTGGCCTATTCCATGGTTCTTGTACCTTTCTCTGCAGTGTCTGTGCTGGCCACTGTTGGAGACAGGACACTGGACTAAACGGACCCCAGGTCTGATCTATTCTGGCAATTCCTATGTTTCTAAGTGTTCAGGAGAATGGGACATGTGTAAATTTTACCTCACTGCCTGCCTACAAGAGTACAGCCAATAAGAACTGAAGGTGACAATGCGGAAAAATCGTTTATGACTCCTGAAATCAGAGGGGGGGGAGGGCAACGGGGGGGAAACCTGGGCACCACTTTAATATTATAGGTCAAAGTCAGTTAGATTTTCTTTAACCTAATAATATTCCACTGCCTCCTTCATTTAGGAAAAACAATGAAGCTACTTTCAGGATACTATGAAGAGATGAATTTAACATTTACAGAGGTAAAGATTTTTAGCTGACTTATCTTGAGAGTGTCCCCTAAACTTGGATAACCTGCTAATGAGGATTGCTTGTAAGTTGCCCTTTTGTGACAATGCTTTCTCTCTATTCACCTTGGCACTGTTGCAACATTTTCAAGGTGATACGAATGCAAGTCTTTGGACATGATGTTACGACATCGAGACGATGTTAATGAAAGCTATACTGCTGTTAAAAAACAAAAAAGGAAATTGAACACAAAAGACTGTTTGATAATGTTACAGCTGAGACAAACTCATAAAGGCTAGGAGTTTGAGTTACAATTGCCACTCAAACTTTAATTGAGGCCCTCTGAGCCTGCAGCATTCAGGATCCTCTTCTAGAAGACCCATAGTTGTGGGAGATGAAATATGAAAATGAAAAAATTATTCTACAATTGGAATAAGCAATTCATTGTACATATGTATCATCATCCAGTGTGATTTCATGACAGTACATATAGCATATATGACCAGGGATATATTCAATTATTGTAATACAAGAAAAACATCCAAAATGTATGTTGAATTGTGGACAGTACAGCTCCAGGCAAAGATCTCTTCTTCAAAGGGCTTAACATGGATGTAATTCTAAAATGCTGCCTTCAGCTATAAATTTAACCTAAGACAAGCTTCAACTGAAATGCTTATTAAATGACAAAACCAGTTTTGCTTGATGCTTTTTACTGTAATTAGAGTATCATATACGTCAATAAATTTTTCCCCCTTCTGCCAACTTATCTGCGGTATTAGTAATTATTTTTATGATTATTTCACTCTTTACCATATTAAGCAATAGAAAAAGTTAAAACTTAGATGTCTGAGATAATGTTAAACAATTACGCAAGACAAATAATTATAGAAGATTCACTATCATAAATAAAAGTTTGTTACAAAAGCCAAAAACCACAACGTCACTTTGTTCCGGAACTCACAGGCAAAACAATAAAGAGCCATGAAACTCAATGCATTTATTCAAACCAGTTACAGGAAAATTTCTTTAGTTTTGTAACAAACCATTTTCAAGTTTTGCATTGAATGTAAATGAATATTACATTCCAGCATGGGGGGATGGACGAGGAGGGAAGCAGACTAAAACGGTTAGACAGATGGAGCCTCACTGTTCTATATATCCAGGCATACACAGCATGAGTATGGGCCTGGACCACACCAGATTTGACTGGTACATCAAGACTGAGAGTCTGCCTCCAGCATTAGCCAACACCTAATGCTTCAGAGCAGGCAAATGCTGCACAAGGGCATAGATGTGCACACACTTGTGAGATTGGGGTTTTTTGGGGGTGGGGGATGGGGAATAATTTCTGACTTCTGCAGGCAATCAGCTTATGCCATGAAATACGAAATGTGAAGACACTTAACATGCAGAAGAAACAGACCCTTTCCTTAATTGAGACAGGAGAGCAGCACTATTTTCAGGAAGACCTGTCTGGCATGCACACAATGCACTGTATTAATGGTTTCATTCCATTACTATTAATAATGGAGCAAGTTAGGAAATAGAAAATTAAAGATGAATATCAGGATAATGTTTTGAATCTGAGATATATTAGGCTATGGAGTAGTTTCCTAAGGGAAGTGATTTAAGCTTCATCAGCACTTGGGACACTGAACTTGACTGGACAAACACTCAAAAATGTACTGAAATCAATCCTGCATTGGCAGAGATATGGATTTGATGACTGAATAAATCTTTTCCATCTCCACGGTCTATGATTCTATAATTAACACCTTTATTTTCTGTCCCATTTTACTTGTTAGATGCTCCCAGACAGAAATTTAGGGTATGTGGAAAATATTTTTGAAAAGTGCCAGCCCGGACAGACAAGTGGGATCTATAGCAGCTTGGACAGGGAAACCTTACCTAACGCATAGTGAAGAAACAGAAGATGCCAGCAAGTTCCCTCCCTCCATCCCAAATTTTAGTCTTTGTTCCATCCCTTTAGATGTGTTCTTTTAGCATTCTGGATATTGTGCAAACTGTTTCATGAGAAATGCATTTTTTAAGTCTCTTATTTATGCCTCAGCAATTGGAAGTGGGATCCTTTATGCAGGTGTGTGTTTGTATAATACTAAGGTTGGGTAATAATTACATTTTGCCTTACTGGCTGATAAATTATCACAATTATTGCATCAACATTTTTCCTCTGGCAAAGAGTTGAGCACCCCTGCTTCCCCTTTCACAGACATAATTCTTGCATGGGGGAGCAATTCTTATGTTTCAGTGAATAACAGCTTATAAGGACAGAAACACCAAGATGAGTTGTCAAAAATTTTGTAAGTGTTTTTCAAAATAGTAAATCAATAATTGTTCCAACCTTACCACATATGCATGACACACATGAAAACACATGAGAGAATATGGAGATCATGGTCACGCTTACAGAAAGATGTGTGTGACCATAAGCAGCTATGAAACTGATAAATCAGTCATTTCAACTCTCTGGCTCTTCTGTCCACCAATAAAACTTTATTTACAAGCATGCAGAATTACTGAGTTATTAAAATATGGATGCATCTTTTATTTGAGAGTTGCTGCTTTAGTATGAAACAGTAACTCTGAACTAATATATACAAGTGTAGGCCATACCTGATTCAGATAACAGAGGTACATGGGACAGTTTGCTTCTGGCTCTTGTTAGAGGCCGGCGGGGATAATCTTCATTATACTCCATTTCATAGTTCCCTGGCTGTGAGCCAGTGCTCTCCTCCTCACCAGCAGTCCCACAGACACTCCCATTAGTCCTTTCGGTGTTTGCCTCTCCTGGAGACCCACAGTTTGGCAGCGTCCTAAGTGAAAAATCTGACCCAGTGCTATTTGGCCCATTCCTAGTGCAGGCGCCACTAGTGGATGGGCACTCCCCATCAGAGCACCCACTAATCCTCCTCTGTGGCTCCTGCTGCCTGTAACAGGAGCACCTGGAGCAAATGGCACTCTCCTCACTCTCTCTCTCATTGGAGCCTTCGCTCTTACAAGGGGAGCAGACACACTGCCTGGATTCATCTGCAATTGTTGGACTGGTGCCAGCAGAGTGGCTATTAGCTGTCCTTGCACAATCAGGGCTTGAAGAAGCAGCACTGCAAGAGTTGGAGGTCCCTGTCGATCCAGCAGCATTAGCGCAACCGGGGTAAGAATCTTTGATTTTATTCCTTTCAGGCATGTCGCTGGCTGCTTTCATATCTGCTTTAATCTGCTCACTGGTCACTTGACAGCCTTTCTCACAGCTGCTCTCCTCAGCATGGAATTGCTTCACCTGGCCCACTTGGTTGGCACTGCATCTCTTCCGCAATGGAGTCTTGCCTTTACCACTCACTGCTGATACAGTAACATTAAGCATGAAAGAACAATAAAGCAAGCGCATGCAAGGTTTCAATAAACGCATATAGACAACATGCAGAATAGTACGCTGTAGGACACCACCTAAATATGTAGACAGCCAGGAGTTAAGCAGCAAAGGCTGTGGGGAGGTCAGAGGAACCAATATTTTGAATTAGAACTTATTCTGAAGTTGTGGGAAGCTAACACTTATCCCATTGGCAGCTGAATCTCTCTAACGTCCTGGAGCTGCTCATCTGAACTGATGT
Source organism: Macrochelys suwanniensis (assembly GCA_033296515.1). Lineage (NCBI taxonomy): Eukaryota > Metazoa > Chordata > Testudines > Chelydridae > Macrochelys > Macrochelys suwanniensis. The sequence goes on along the minus strand of CM065782.1, from coordinate 86,205,488 downwards.
ACCAGGCACATCAGGAGGTACACATTTGCTGGATGTGCCTAGGGCTTTCTGGAAGCAGCTCACTGGTTAAAAAGGACAACATGCAAGAACATGACATGGCAGGCATCGGCAACCTTTGGCACGTGGCTTGCCAGGGTAAGCCCCGTGGTGGGCCCGTTTGTTTACTTGCCATGTCCACCAGTTCAGCCGATCGCAGCTCCCACTGGCTGCAGTTCGCCGTCCCCGGCCAATAGGGGCAGTGGGAAGCAGCGCGGGCTGGGGGATGTGCTGGCTGCCGCTTCCCGCAGTCCCGATTGGCCGGGAACGGCGAACCGCGGCCAGTGGGAGCCGCGATCGTCCAAACCGGCGGACGCGGCAAGTAAACAAACCGGCCCGGCCCACCTGGGGGCTTACCCTGGCAAGCTGTGTGCCGAAGGTTGCCGATGCCTGTGATATGGGAATGTATTTGTAGCAATTCTTAGTTCTCTTGAAAATAAGGGATTAAATGAAAACTTAGAACTGATAGTGCTTCATACTTTCAAAGCACTGTGCAATCATTAATTTACACACCTACATGTGAGGTATGGTAGATAAGTTTTATTCACTTTTTACAGAGGGACAGAGACAGAGTCGTGTCAAAACCAGCATTAAAACTCAGAAATGTCTAGCTCCCAGCCCCTTGCTCAGTGTACTAGACCAGATAGCTCCCAACGGCACTGGTATCACTGGGAAAGTTTCTGCAAACAGCTCTCCAAACATATCTTAATTCTGATTTGTAGCTATCCCCTGCTATTTCAACTCTGGGCTCCCAACCTCATTGCTACACTGGAGTTTACCTCGGACTTCCTTTGAGTTGAAACTACTAGTCCTGTCAAAAAGTACTAAATCACTAACAGTTTTGAGATGTAGATACACACCAACTACTAGTGTGAAGCCACCAAATTCATTCTCACTTCTGAACTAAGGCTGATGTGCGTTCAAATCTGCAGAAATGAAAGGCTAGTAGAGTACATTAAACCAACACACCACTCAGCCCTATCCAAAATAGGATTATTATTATTATACTGTTCAGTTAGCTAAACCCTTTCTAGGCTACAAGCCCCAGAAGAACCAGGCCATATGTACTTCATGTCAATTATCTGGCTTCCTGTATTCAGAGTGTAATTCAATGTTTACTTCCTCCTCTTGCGTACACATGTGGACCAATGTCCTACTCAGGGCATGTCTAAACTTACCTCTGGAGCGATCAAGCGGCTAGTCTAGATGCGGTAAATCGACCGCCGAGTGCTCTCCCGTCGACTCCGGTACTCAACCGGAGCAAGAGGCACAGGCGGAGTTGACGGGGGAGCATCGGCAGTCGACTTACCACAGTGAAGACACCGCAGTAAATAGATCAATTTCCCCGCGCGCGCCCCCCCCCCCCCACACACACAGTGTAGACCAGGCCGCAGAGTGAGCAGATGAAGACTTCAGAAATGTTATTAAAGTCATCTGTGTTTCTGGAGAGGTACCACAGACTCAGGATAAAGCACCTGGGTTTTATTCCCATCTCTGCCACAGAGCCACCTTGTGACTTTTGGCAAATTACTTTACCTCTCTGTGCCTTAGTCTCCCTTTCTATCCATTGTCTGTCTTGCCTATTTAGATTATAAGCCAGGGATCGGCAACCTTTGGCACGCGGTCCACCAGGGTAAGCCCCCTGGCGGGCCGGTTTGTTTACTTGCCACGTCCGCAGGTTCGGCCGATCGCAGCTCCCACTGGCCGCAGTTCACCACTCCAGGCCAATGGGGACTGCGGGAAGCGGCGCGGGCCGAGGGATGTGCTGGCTGCCGTTTCCCGCAGCCCCCATTGGCCTGGGTCGGCGAACCACCGCCAGTGGGAGCTGGGATCGGCCAAATCTGCGGATGCGTCAGGTAAACAAACCAGGGCTTACCCATGCGGGGTAGGGGATAGTCTCTTGCTGTGTTTTTCCACATTGTACAACTGGGCCTCAACCTTTATTGGAGCCTGTGGGTGTTACTGTAACACAAACAATGACAGTAACAATAATGAGCCTTGTTCCAAAGCAGAGGAGCCTGAGAGCTGAAAAAAGGGAGGATTCACTTCATTCTGAAGCTATAACATTCTCTTTAAAGAGAAGACTGGATCTGAACTACTTTCTTTGGGACATTCCCAGGAAGCCTACATTATCCATTAGATGGCAGTAACATTTCCTACTCCCCCAAAGCATTTGCTTGATAGCTTTTCAACCTGTGACTGTAGGCACTTTGAAAGAGAGTTCATATGGGCAACACAGTTGCAAATCTGGATGTACAGATGTCTATTGTAAGCCACTGATGCAATGAATGTACCTGCAAATTTGTATGAGCAGTCCTGTGCCTGCAAAAATTTGCAGCTATGCTTCTGGCATTTATGCTGTATGTCCCCATTTTACACATATGAATGCAGCATTATGGGAATATATCCTACTGCTCCATTCTAGGTTGTAATGGATCTGTATGACTAGTCGTTACCTGAGGCATGGAAAAGAAGCAAAATGGGCTCTTTTAAGCTTCAGTCTCCAAATTAGGAAACTTTGCCTAGTGTAATCCAGCCCTTACTAATAAGCCAACCCACACAAAATCTTTCACACCTGACGGCTCTCTGGTTTCCACTGGATCTCTGACTTTCTCTTCTCCATCAGAGTAACTCTGTGCAATGCTGTTAGTAATGCAGGCTCTTGAGGACCCCATGTTCTCTTCTTCATCTTCACTGTCTGAGTCATGGACAGTAATAGGTGCAGCTTTTACGAGGGGCTGAAGGCCACTGGGTCCTAAAACAGGAGAAGAATGCTGACAGTTCATTTACGCAAGACATCCACTGATTGTAGGGTATTATAATGCAATAGTTCCTGTCTGGTGAAGTTCTCCAACAGTTTGGGAATAACATAGAAAGAGATGGGTTTGGTTCAACCAACTCTGCACTCTTTACTGTGGATCCTGCATAAAAACTCAAATGCTGCAAAAGTGATCAAAGATGTTTTAATCTATCAAAAAAAAAGGGGGGGGGGGGCTGACAATGGGCCATAATACTGGTCTTCTATGACACGCCTCACACTCAAAGTATCCCAGAAGCATCTTCCATAACTGTGAGAAACTGACAATGCAGTATCTGAGGTGCTAATATGAAAGGCATTTTGTACTCATCCCTTAGAATCTGTGTTACTGGGAGTGCAAATGTTAGCCAGGACACGGGGATTATCCTAAACTCCTTTTGAAAAAGCATCCAGGGATGTCAAACTTCCACCCAGGCAACCCTCAAAGACAGGGCTGGCTCCAGGCACCAGCCTACCAAGCACGTGCTTGGGTCGGCACCTGGAGGGGGGCGGCACTCAGGGTGGGGTGGTTTTTTTTAAAAAAAACCCATGCTCCCCGCCGGCGCTCCGGCTGGGGCAGCGGGCGGCGGACGTGCTGGGTTCCCAGCGGGTGCTCCGGCCGAGGCAGTGGAGCCCTGGGTGTGCCGCCCTCCCCACCGGTGCCCCGGCCAGGGGAGCGGGGTGGCGGGCAGGCCGCCCTCCCCACCGGCGCCCCGGCCGGGGCCGCTGGAATGCTGCGCTCTCGGACGGGGAAGCGGGGCGGCCGGTGGCTTTTTTGCCTGGGGCGGCAGAAAAGCAAGAGCTGGCCCTGCTCAAAGATGGGCAGAAAAGACCCATAGCGGTGCACCAGTCTTCCTCTTAGTAACATCCCAGAGTGTCCGCACTGAGTGCAAACCCATGTTCTCTTGTGGGGCTCAACTCTCATGCTTCTGGCTGTTGAGACAGAGTGCTGCTAACTGTACCAAACTGGCACAGTATATGGTACCTGTGAATAATTCAAGAAATGAACATCAGCATGAAAGTAAATTTCCTAGGGCTTTTTGGAAAAACACTCCAGTGAACAGACACCCTGGTTTTGTTTTAAGCTGTTGGCATATCTACAGTGCAATGTGCTGTAAAGCAAATGGCTGGCAACAGTAATTGAGACTGTCTGATGCGACTTATTAATGCAACTTAAATTAGTGCTTATACAAGATGCTCTGGCTACAACACAACCAAAGGGGAGGAGTCCATAAACTGCAGTGGGAGAAGGAAGACCATAAATGCAAGGGCTGGAACAAGGCAAAGCAAGCTAAGAATATTTATGCTTTCTGACCCTCTCATTACACTGCAGTATGAAAATTAGGCCTTAAAAGCATAATCCCTTACCAAATGAACTGCAGAAAAGTGGGGACTGTAGAGCAGACTATAAATCACAAGTTTCTTTGCAGCATCCCACCATACCAGAGCTATTAATTCAAATGTCTCACATGTCCTGGCTGAAGAAAAGTCAAATCAGAATAGAGTCATACTGAACTAATGGATCTTGCAACTCGAAGGATCTTGAAGTAATGATTACTTTCCAGGATTAGAATTACCTGCTTGCTCCTCATCAACATCCATAGGAATAACTGCTGGATTATGAGCAGAGGCCTCATTCTGACCGTCCCCTGCAGCCACTCCATCATCCTGTGCCACTTCCTCCATATCATTCAGTGCTGAAAAGATCGAGACAATAAAAATCAACCGTCAAGAAAAAGAAGCCAAAGCATATAGCTCAATATATGAAGAAGGATTTCAAGTGATAATCACACTGAAGTCACAGAGAGGCACCGTAGTGCTGTAATATCACTAACAGTAGCTGCCTTATCTCCTCACTGAGTCATGCTGAAGCCTCTCAGAGATTATTGGTTCTGTAATTTCTAGGGGATTCAGGCCCAATTCTATACTCTTGGTTTTGCTGAAGGAAGTGGCTCCTTCAGGATTCTCCATTCTTCTTCCTGAAAAGATTCCTTGCATTACCATGACAAGTTCATCTGGTTGAGGTCTTTATGCTGCTTTCCCCAGAACATCTGTATAATTTCTGGGTAAATTGGATGGTATGCTACAAAGTAATGTGATGCAATCCTAACCCTGACCAAGTGAGCTCAAATCATAAATTAATATTTCTCTGTGGAGCAATACAGTATGCAATCTTTAAATTGCTGGGCTAGTATCTATATTATTGTTTATCTTTAAATGGCTTCTTGTTATGATAGCACAGATCAACCATTAGATTTAATAAGCAGATCAAGTTTGGTCTTATGGATAGATACTAAATAGGGGAGATAAACAGGGTAGTCTTCCAACTATGGCGTTAAAGAGTGTCTTTCAATACACATTCACTTTTTGCCTACAGTCCTGTGCAAATGGCAATGCAAAACAAGAACATTTCTTTCAGAAGCTCACAAAAGATCAGTGGTTACCCTCGGCTGCAATCTGCTGCTCTTCCACCTGCCCATCTTGCCGCAGCTCGTTTTCCTCGTTCTGGTCATTTGGGTGTTGATGGTTGTTGTGATGGATGTTGGGGTTGTTGTTGTTCTGGTGGTTGTTGTTGTTGTCGTTATCATTGTTGGAGTTCTGATTACTGACTAGAGCAGATGAAACACCGATCCCTGTGCCAGCACTCAGGCCCACACGAGCACAGCCCTGAAATAAACAAAAACACAAAAAGATTATAAATTACTGATGTCAAATCTCCACAATGTATCATAACATTGATACAAAACCATTGTATCAAAACTGTCATATTTGTGGTTGGGCAGTATATGTGTAGATATGGGGAAGGATCTGTTCACAAAACTTGCTGTACTTAAAAGGCACAGATTGCATATTTGGTTGCCAAATTTACACCTTTCCTCTTTTAAACTAGCATTAAAAATGTAAAGTGCAATAGCACGCTCTTATGGTAAGAAGTTGTAAAGCATAGGTCAAAGGATCAGAGAAGCTAGAAATGAAAGAAAATCTAGTAGAAAAGTTTGTATTTCCTTTCCAGAGCAGGATGGGCCCTAGACAGAGGACAGATATTAAGATGATGCTATTCTTGATTTTCTAGTAAAAAACAAAAACATATGTGATAAAGGTTTCTGGAATAATCGTCTCATTAAGAAGTATTTAGTACATTGCCACAGTTGTGAAAATTGTTATAAGAAGACATTTAACAGTTTGGGGTGTGTGTGTGTGTGTGTGTGTGTGGAGAGAATGAGGAGGGGAGACAAAAATCAGAGAATCCATATATGAAAGTATTTGCATACATGAAGGAATAGTATGACAATTTTACCATGCTGCAAAATCATAAGAATACTTAGTACAATGTGCAATCTTCTCAATACAAAAAATAAGTCCCATGCACAAAAAAAAAAAAGGCAAAACCAAAATAGCAATGAAAACCCTAGTAAAAATACAGACCGTACATCTAAACCTTATTTTCTGAGGACAACAAAATATTCAATCATTAGTACCACATTCCACCACTACTTAGGGTGACCAGATGAGAATACCCGAAAATTGGGACTTCCCACCCGAAGTTGTTGAGCAAAAAAAAATAAAACTCCTCTCCCGCCCGAAGCTGTTGAGTAAAAAAAAACCGGAAGACCGGAAATCGGGACAAAAGGCGTCTCGACCAGGACGTGGGACAAAAGATGAACAATCGGGACGGTCCCGATTTTATCGGGACATCTGGTCACCCTACCACTACTGCGGTCTGAAAATGGATACAACTGTTCTTCATTGCATATCACAGATTCATAGATCATAAGGCCAGCAGGGAAAACTGTGATACTCTAGTTTGACCTGCATAACATAGGCCATAGAACTTCAGAGCATATCTTTTAGAGAAACATCTTTCATGGCAATCGTATTCCTAAGTCACTCTCAGAACTATTTAATTAACTATAAAAAGCATGTACCTTAACAGAACTCTGGTATATTTCAGATGCCCTACCAACAATTAAAAAAATAAACAAACCTCAAACTACACACAGAAAAACTTACCTTAGGAGGTTCTCGGAACATCTGGTCCAGAGAGATAAACTCCAAGCTTGGCAGTAATTCAATGAACTGACTAAAAGAATCTAACTTTATTGCATGGCATCGCACCAGGGTGAGGTCAACTAGCCGGGTCCATCTTGAATGGTCTGTGGAAGGAGAGAGATATATGCTCCTTGAAGGATTTCAAGCCTTTTTAATCTCCCATTAGAACTTTTGCAGATTTGAGACTGTTAGCCTTCCATTACCACCACTCTGAGAGCTGAAGTTTATCAGCATCATTGGGGTTCCAAATCTCTACATCTCCATATTTGTTTATTGTGGGACAGAATAGTTAGCAGAATTATGGAAAACCTTCCATCATTATTAGGGCTCTCTCTCTCTGTTTGGTTTTTTTTTTTTGCCCTACCAGTGTTTTAAAATGACAACGACCGGGGAAAGGGATAATTCTGGTGTCTGCTAACTGTGTTACTTTCATCATTCTGTAACCAGTCTGAATACAGCCCACACCTATAATGACTGTTCACCAGGGTGGATAAAAATCAATGATTTAAAAAAAAAATTCTGATTTTTTTGATAAAATGCTTTTTGAGGAAAAAAACCTATCTAAAGATAATTTTGATTAAGATATATTACAGCTCAAAGATATCTCTCATCATGGAATAGGGATTATAAATTCTAATTCTATAGTATGAGACAATATATTCATGTAAAAATGTTTAAGAAAAGTTTTGTAAATGAGTTCGAATAGTTTATGGATTAGGGACCCAATCTTATGCGGTTCCAGGGGCTTCTGTATAGATCAGGCCAATGGGGGCTGCGGGAAGCAGCACATTCCTCGGCCCACGCCGCTTCCCGCAGCCCCATTGGCTGGTGGGAGCTGCGATTGGCCGAACCTGCAGACGCCGCAAGTAAACAAACCAGCTCGGCCCACCAGCAGCTTTCCCTGATGGGCCGCATGCCAAAGGTTGCTGATCCCTGGTATAGATTATTTAGGTTAACCTTTCTATCTACCCAATGTGACTCAGTGCTCAGCCTAGAAGATACCATCAGGGATGCTTAGTTTTGCAGTTCTCAAACTGTGGATTTGTGTTTCCAGAGATAATATGCTTGTTAACAGCAAAAATGTTTTTAAATAAATAAATGAATAAATATATTGAGGTGAGAAATAACAGACCTCAACCCTATTGTCCCTCTGCACATTTGTATACACAGAGTCAATCCCTTACCTCTCTCTAAAAATGCAAAGTTTCAAAAAGTTCAATGAATAGAAGATTGTTGGGGTGGAATAGATCTGGATAAGGAGAAGAAGTCTGGAGATAAATGTGAGAAGGGAGCGACAGGCAGTAGAAACAAAAGTGAAACTGTTTGAGCAGCATATTCCAGAAGTCTTGAGGTCTTTCTGAGTGTAGCCTTCATTGATTTGAGATCTACCATACCATTCTCTCACTAGAAGGGAAAACCTATAATGGCAGCAGGCCGTAAAAGAGACCCAGTTTGGGAATATTTTAATGAAGTTCCTCTACCTGTGGGTAAGACAGGCATGCGTGCAAAGAGTGCAACAAAGAAATGAAAGGCCTGGTTTCCCAAATGAAACAACATCATGAGAAGTGTTCCTTCTCAGGAGGAAGCTGTGTTGAAGATGATGAAAGGAACATGCCTGAACATGCAGGATCTTCAGGTTGGTAAACATTTTTATTTCATACTTCTTTCTTAAGGACTGTCTGTCTTCCTTCTAAACTATTCTTGAATTCTCATGTTTGAGCAAAAAATATAGTTGTTACTCTATGGTACTATCATTTTAGATGCAGTTGTGATAAACAATAAATAGCTGAAATAGGCAGATCTTCCTTTTACAATTTCACCTTTAAAGTAGTACTGAGTATCAGTGAATGCAATGAGTAATACCATACTGCTCGTTTAGTAATAATAATTAAATAACTGCATTGACTTATTTTGTTTAGGAGAATCCATCCTCAACGTACAGGATTCTGAAGACTATCCACCTTCAAGATCACCATCATTTTCTATAGTTTTAGAGTTATCTGCCAATGATAGTTTCTGTCACATAGCCACAGTATATCACCTGTAGCAAAAAGAAAAAAAAATCTCCATCATCCAGAAACAACCATAGATAAGTTTGTGATAAGAATCAGCAGATTACAAAAAAAGATAATTGATTAAAAAATCGCCCCGTTTGTTTATGCAACAAACTCTCCTTTCCGTATGACTGAGAACCCACACTTCATTAATACGGTTGTCATTGAGACCAGGATACAGTCCACCCAACAAGGCAGACGTTGCAGGCAAATTGCTGGATAAAGTGTATGAAAGAGAAATTGAGCAGTGTGCAAAAGGTCTAGAGGGTAATATTGTTAACCTGAGTCTTGATGGGTGGAGCAATGTCCACAATGATCCTGTTGTATGTGCTTGTGTGACAACAGAAGAAGGGAATGTCTTCCTTACAGAAACAATTGATACATCAGGAAATGCACACACAGCAGAATACTTACAAGAAGTAGCAGTAAAAGCTATAACAAACTGTGAAAAAATATTCAAATGTCTAGTACGTAGGTTGGTCACAGACAGTGCTGCAAATGTATCTAAGATGAGAAGAAATTTAGAAGAGAGTCCAAGTTAGTAACATACGGTTGCAGTGCTCATTTGATGCACCTCCTAGCCAAAGACTTCAGTGTTCCAGAAATAAAGGCTAATGTTATTGAAATTGCAAAATACTTCTGTAACAACCACTTTGCAGCAGCTGTTCTGAAAAAAGTGGGAGGAACCAAGCTAACTCTCCCACAAGATGTGCAATGGAACTCAGTACTGGACTGTTTTGAGCACTATATCAAGAACTGGCCTAATCTGATGTGACAGTTTGTGAACAAAATCGTGAAAAAACAGATGGCACTGTCATAGCCAAAGTTCTCAACATTGGGCTTAAGAGAAATGTTGAACACATGCTGAGTACCCTGAAGCCTATTTCTGTGGCCTTGAACAAAATGCAGGGAAATAGCTGTTTTATTGCTGACACTGTTGAAATTTGGAAGGAACTGAGTGAGATCTTAAAAAGAGAAATATGGAATGACAGAGTTAAATTACAAGCATTAAAAAATGAATGGGACAAGCACTATCTCCAACCCATGTTCTTGCAAACATTCTTAATACTCGGTACCGGGGTCAAACCTTAACTGCTGAAGAAGAGGAGTTGGCTATAACATGGACATCCAGCAATCATCCCTCCATAATGCCAACTATAATAAACTTCAGAGCTAAGGGTGAACCATTCAAGAAATATATGCTTGCTGAAGATGTTTTAAAGAAAGTCGCACCAGTGAACTGGTGGAAGTCACTTAAGTACTTGGATTCAGAGACTGTTGAAGTGATAATCTCACTTTTAACAGCAGTGGCTTCTTCTGCCGGTGTAGAAAGAATATTTTCTTCCTTTGGACTAATTCATTCCAAATTGAGAAATTGTTTGGGGCCTGAAAAAGCAGGAAAGCTTGTTTTTCTTTTCCAGATTATGAACAAACAGGAAGATGAAGGTGAAGACGACTGAGTAAGCTGCAGAAGCCAATATTTTAAGTTTCTCACGTTGACCTGGCTGACAATCGATTTATTTTTTAAAAAAATATTTCCTTTAACTATTTTAGTTAAACAATTTTAACAAAAACAAACATGATTTTAAAAAACTTGAATGTTTAACTAAATTCAAAAATTCATATGCTTGTTTTGTTAAAATATTATATGTTTGCTGTTGAAGAAAAAAAAATCCAAATACATAACATTGTTGTATTAGTTAAATAAAACAATTTAAATGTCTGTCTGGTGATGTTCTCCTCCTATACAGCCTGGCAAGAAAATCCTCCAAATATTAATGATTAACCTGTTGAATTGGAGATAGTTCACCTCCCAATGACTTCACAAATATCTGCTTCAATTACCTTTGGTAAATGAAATAACCAAACAATCATTCATTTTCTGATACAGCTGTAAAAACTAATCTGAAAAGTTTTCAAAATAAATCACTTTAAAAATGTATAGTGTGTACTTCCTAAAAATGAAACCTACATCTATCTCAGAGTTGTGAAGAATATGTATTAAGGTTATAACAACCAACAAGAATGCATTTTACGTAGATATCCATGATTAAATAGAGTCTTCCTGACTAGTGATTTAAATCATGATTGAAATCAAATCCACCCTGCTGTACACGATCTATATAAAAAGCATTTGTAGTCTCAGTCTAGCTCATAATAGACAAGCATCTGCATCACAGGAATCACTATCGTAATTAGCACTAATTTGCACTCTCATCAACTCTCAGGAAAGGGGACCAGAGTAGAATCAGCAATAGACATGAAAATACACTCTCATCATCAAACCTGGTCCTGCAAAATCAGAGTTCAAGCACAATCATGAACACTTTTAAATTGGACTACCCTTATTAAATGGGTACATTATCATTTTATATGATGCACTATTCCACTATATTTCTCACTTACTAATTTGCAAACATCAATAATTCCTAACTTCTACCCCAATCTACAGTGCAAATTAACAATATTCTGCTTGTGTATATATACACACACAGAAGGCATGCCCTCAGCTACCAAATCTTTAAAAAAGAATCTGACCATTTCTTCGTCTCAAATGTTTCCTTAAATTGCAGGATTATGATGTTCATTTACTGAAAGGAGTTTAACTACAAATCTTCATCCTGATGTGAGGCATTCACACTGTATCTCCAGCATTCCAAAAGCATTCAATACCTGTGATCCAATTGTTTGGATTGTGCAGATGTGGGCAGTTGTACACGACCAGATACTTGATGCAAGAGAATACTTCATTTACAGCCTTCATTCCAATGTCTGTGATGATTCCTGGATTTTCAACCACATCAGCTAAGCCATACTTTACCAAGTCCCCATTAGTCATTTTGCCTATAGAAAGACAATAGAAGATTTCAGCAATCTGCTGCTTCAGAAGTTGCAGCCTTTTAGATAAGCCTTGAGTATTACTTTCATTAGACAAAGCAAAGTCTTTGTCCCAGTTACAATGGAAGCTTCTGGGGTACAGAAAAAACGTATTTGACTATATGACACAAGATTCAAGAGCAATAATTATTTATATTCTTTTAAAAGCAAGTCTTAGAAAAATACACCAAAACTATCAATTTGTACTATCCTAACTCTCACCAGGTAACTTAAGAATATTAAAAAAAAAATGTTCATACATTGTAGCAAAAACTCATCAACATATCCCAGATGAAGGGTTTCAAACTGTGGGAACTCCAGTTCTGCCATCTTCAGGGCAGAAAAGACACCATCTTTGGTCAGGGAAGGTTGAATTCGCACTTCATGCAACCTAAAAGCAATCAAGTACAGTTCACATTCAAGGTGAGATCCAACAAACTGATGCAACTGTTTAGTACAGAAAACATGCGAGTGAACGCCTCTGTTCCACTCTAGGCAGTAAAATGAAAACATTTATTTGACAATGGTGAAATCCAGTGAATACCTGCATCCTTTAGTGACAGTATTTTGCAATTATACAGCAGTGAGGAACTCCAAGCAATTTATAAACAGTAATTAAGCCTCATAGACACCTGAGAGGAAAATACTATTATATTCATTTTACAGATGACAAAGTGCAGTGACTTGGCTCAGGCCACAGAACAAGTCAGTGACAGACCTAATAACAGAACCCAGGCATGGTAATTCCCAGTCCTTTTCTCTAGCCATTTGATATTCTTGTTATAGATTGTAAAAGTTCACACGGCTTTTCTCTTAAACATTTAAAACTTCTTGTTCTTCAAACACTGGGAATTTATTAAGTTACCTAAACAACTGTGATTTGAAGAGAGTGAAACCAGAAAGGAAAGACAACAGCTGGGGAAGGCAAGTACCTTCGTGCAGCAGTTATAATGAGGTAGCCAAGATCCACTTCAAGAGCATTCTTGCAAGCTCCCAAAACTATAGTGTGCAAATTCCTAAAACCACCTAATAAGGGGAAAGAAAAGCAAAATTTCACTTTAGTCAATTAGTTGTGGCATTAAAACATTAATCACTTTCCTGGTATTATTCTACAAATGCACGATTGCAATTAATAACAAGAATACATGCCATTTTTAAGCAAATTAATATAAGCTTCCTTATGTTGACACCTACTGATAGGAGGTAGCCCTGACTACCACAACAGAAGTTTCTCAAGAAGCTATTTTTTTTTTAAATTGAAAGTGACATTCCTCCAAATTATTTCTGCCAGTTCCACCCTCTAGAAAGTAAAATGACAGTAAAGATTGACATTTGGTTGGAATGTCAAAAGGTAGCAATTCTTTAATAGTTTCCATTGTTATAGAAATACAGAACTTCAATTTAAACTTAGCTTTTATTTGTTTTCAGTATTTGTATACAAAAATTAAAACAATACCCCAAAATAAAATAAAAGTCCATTATTAACACTCTTTCAACATGGCTAAAAGCATACTAATTAAAGAACAAATTGTAGAATAAGATCGGTACCCATGAGGTGCCCTAGGTAATTTTGTTCTATTCTTCAGGGCAGTAGGAAGTTGTATACCTGATCTCCAGCTATCTTCTACAACATGCTGGATAAGTCCTCCAAGAAAAGGAACTCGAACCAGTTCTAAATGCTCCAGGTTTCGGGCAGAAGCCAAACCCGTCACTAAGGGGACATATTTCAAAGAATTTGTGGGTCCTGCAGAGAAAAAAAATCTTCTGATAGGGAACATATACACAGAAACATATTCTATATATACACAGAAAGTTGCTTATTTAATGGTATTGAATACATCGTTCAAATAATGCAGGCATCAGATACACCTACCTGCACCTGTCCAGTTCAGCAAGTCATCAGAACTAAGAACTAGAGGTGTTCTATTAATGTAACAACTCAATACAGCATAGGATAATTTTTTCTCAATATCAAACGTGAAATAAAGCCTTTGACTGCTTCTGGAGTACTGCATGATGGGCAATCTCAAGGCCTTATCTGCATTAGAAAACTTAGTAACCTTACTACAGCAACTGCTAGCAATGGTGCAGCTGTACAGGTATAAGTGCTATGATAGACAGGGCTCAGGCTTTTTTACCATCATGTTATGAAAACTGTTCTGAGCTAGTGCCCTTTGGTAGTCTAGCACTAATGCAGTTGCAATATCATTAGTACAGGTACTAGTTTTTTCCTATATAGATGCATCCCTTCCCTAGAAGGATTCTCCTTTCTCTTACCTGCACAGTTCCTCATAACAAAAGTGCGTAAGCTGATACAAAGGAAATCTTTAAAGGGCTGTGGTTTGGTGAGCCTCACCCACTTCAAATAAAGATGCCTCAGCATTGGGATACAGGGAATTTCAGGGACATTTACCCCTAAAATACAGGAACAACAACAAAAAATCAAATCAGGTCCCACATTAAACAAACTTTCAGATGTAAACTGTAGAATGAATCTCTCGGGGCACGTCTACACTACAAAATGAAGTCAACCTAAGTTAGGTCGGCATACAGTTGCTGCAGTAATTACATCGCTTGTGCATGTCTACACTTTGCTCCTTGTGTCGGCTATGTGCGTCCTCACCAGGAGCACTTGCACTGTTTGAACCGTCAATGTGGGGCGTTCTGGGACAGCTTCTGAAAGCCAGCAACAGTCAATGTAAGCAATGCAGTGTCTATACTGACATTGTGTCAACCTAACTACATTAATATTGACTCAACTCCACCTCCATGAGAGGAGTAATTAAGTTGGTGTAGTGGGCGAGTTACGTCAGTGGGAGCGAAATTTTAGCATAAACACTTACAGAGTTAGCTCAATATAAGCTGCCTTGCGTCGACCTAACTCTGTAGAGTAGACCAGGGCTCAGGGTAATTAGAGAAACCAGATGGGTGAGGCAATATCTTTTCTTGGACTAACTTCTGTTGCTGAGAGACAAGCTTTCGAGCTTACACAGAGCTCTTCTTCCAGTCTGGGAAGCGACCTCAGGCTGTGTCTACACAAGCAACTTATGTCGATATAACTACGTCACTCAGCGGTGCGGAATATCCACCCCGAGCGATGCAGTTATACCGACCTAACTCCCGGTGTAGACAGCACTATGTTGACGGGAGGGCTTCCCTGGTTGACATAACTACTGCCTCTCAGGGAAGTGCATTACCTACACCAACAGGAGAAGCCCTAGTGCCGGCATAAGTAGCATCTTCACTGATGTGTTACAGTGGCAATGCTACAGCCTTTTAAGTGTAGACAAGTCCTCAGAATGGTCACAGCTAAATTCAAGATGGAACAGATTGTTTAGCATAAGTAGTTAACACATTTCAAGGGACCATACGAGTGAAGTGGCCTGTTAACACCCTTCCAGTCATGAGAGGTGGGGAAGAAGCAGGAGGGTAGGGATTGTAAACGAGTTAACAGATTGTTGTAATAAACCATTAATCCAGTGTCTTTAATCAGTCCATGATTTTTAGTGTCTAACAACACATCTCTCAGGGTAAATGATTTTGACTTTGATGGGGGACACTTACACCCATCTCTACAGATTGCGCCCCAAGAGCAAATGGAACACTTCAAAAACTATGGGCCCTTGAACTGGGAATTCACCACCATCTGTCAACACAGTCACACCGGAGTTTGCACTCTGGAGCTCTGTTCCCCTAGAGTCAAACAAAGGTGTTCCAGATTACGCAGCATTTCAAATCTTTTAAGTTCATTTGTATCTAAGGCAACTACTCACCAATAAACTCTTACCTACTAAGTGCAACGTCTGAATTTTAGCTCCTATAGGAATTTTCAGTTTGTTTTCAGGCGGGATTGGAAAAGCACCATTACGATTACGAAACTTCCCTAAAATATGAACTTGTGGCATGTATGTCCAAATGGCTTCCACTAACTCCAAATGAGAGGTCTCAACACCCTGGATAAAAGTACAACAATAAGCAAAGGCAAGGCTCCAATTACTATATTAGGCAACAACAATATTTCTCTTAACCAAGTAAACTTCTCAGTAATGCTCAGAGCTTGATGCAATGCACTAATTCACTTAAAATTTGCAGAGCCATTTGCCTTAAAAGCGGCAGTGGCCATAGGAAACTACTTAATTAGCTGCAATGCTGCTGTAATTAATGGCCTGATCTTGAGAGATGCTGAGCACCTGTAACTCCCATTGAAGTGACTATAAAAAAACAGCACCCATTTGTAAACTAGAAACACGTTTTGTAAACATTTACTTCAGCTGCCATCAATGCAAGACAAGGATTAAATGCACAACACTACTGCATCCAAGCAAGAAGATACAACATTCATTGAGTTTTTTATCCCAGTCATCTATTTCCTCTGCAGCCTTATCAAGGATCATATCATCAACTGATGAAAGGCATTTATCTTTTGAACCTGCACACATACCAGCAGATTTGGGCAGGCCTGCAAGGCCTCTAGCACTCCAGGAATGCTGAAAGCTTCATGGCCACGGACTCTGCGCCTTTCAAGATACCTGGGGTGAAGACCATAGAGTTGTTCAATGTCAGGCATCTTCCTCAGCAACGTTAGGAAACTGGAATCAGTGAAACCTGTGAGGAGGACACAAGTTTTGAATTTTTTGTGACAGTAAACATCTAGCTGTATGGAGAGAACTTATGCTGCAATTCTCTGTGTATAGTAAAAAAAAATCCTCAGCCCTCCAATGCCAGAAGAGGTATTAGATGATATAATAGATGGTTTCCATCCCCAGCTTTTATGAACTAATATTCTATATGTTCTGTTGCCTTTATATCCTTCAGGGCAGCTGTCAAAACTACAGGGCTAGCTGCATCTCTGTCCTCTCAGGTCTCTCTGAGTGCACCTCCATGAGTGTCAGGCCTCATCCATTTATCTTCCCCTGGGGGGAATCCTATTATTCTCCCACTCTTAGATGAGGCGCTAGTCTACAGGACCCCATGTATCAACAGTGCTAACCCAGCAGGTCTGAGGGTTTTGGTACCTGTGGTTCTTCCCTTTGAGAATCTGTGACCAGTGGTGAATACAGTGATCAGACAGCCTTCTTAAACCAAAGTACTGATTAGTCATAACAGCAGGAACAAAATACAAGAGAAAAAGGACTTAAAAACAATAAACAGTCTGTACACATGTATATCTCATCTCGACATCCTCCTGACAGGAACCCCTGCAAGTCAAACTTCCCAGACACTGCAACCTCTGGAGTGTTGCTCACCATAGCTTTCCTCCCCCACACCAAGAGTGTATCTTTAAATCCAGCGCAAGTCTTACTGTTCAGAAGCTTGCTCCTCCCACCCGACAAATTAAATGGGTGAGCTCAGCAAGCGGTTGAAGGTAGACCCTCCAAGTGAATGGCTCTTGCATTGACCTTGAAATGTTGGCAGATGGGTGGCTAGATGAGGTCGTACTCTTTCTTACCTACGTGCAAACAACCTCTTCTTGAATTACCCCATGTATTCATACAGAAAACCCCTTACAAAAAACATACATTATTCATAACTTGTTACGGAGAAGCCCCATTTTCATCACTGTAGGATTCAACACACATACAGGCGGGATTTTCAAAGTACCAACGGGAGGAAGGCACCAACCACCACGGAAAGTCAGTGCCTTGCATGGTGACAGGTTTCAGAGTGGTAGCCACACTGAAAGGTAGTGAGAGGTAAGCACTCACCTTTCTTGGCTGCTTTCGAAAAGCCCATCCCATATGTGTGTGTATAAACGATATCATAGCTCAGGTAGGTCTCATCAATACCACATTAACATAATACCCAAATGAAGTGTACTACTTACCAGTGGGCATGTATTCCCACCAGCGGCCTGCACAGAGGTCCACGACCTTCACCACTCTCAGGTACAGAGTCACCGCTTCCTTCAGCTTCCGGGAGAGGCATTCCATGCACATGATATCCTGCAGGGGAAGGTACCTTTGGGATGGAAAGAAACTCTGTTCATCAAAGACTTTAGTTCACTTTCTTTCACACCAAAGAACATCCAGAGGATTACTATACAAACCCAGATATTCCTAACATCTAGAAAAGCACGGATTCAAATGAGATTTTTCAGATAGTACTGTAGCAACCTATGTAATGTGGCTAGGCAGAAAGGGTAGCATTTTGTTCATCAGGCAGCCAATGCACTTAAGGTAAAAAACAGAACAGTGGCCTTGCCATGTCCATAAGGGTCTGAGGTAGGGAAGGGAGACTCCATGATGCTTTAGTACGTGTAGGGGCCTATTTCATTTCTGACCAACTCTTGCAAAGTTGCCATACATGGAAATCTGGAAACTTTCTAGCTTTAAAGTGTGCAGTTTAATTCTCTAGTTCATTGTAAATGGGGATCCGTTTAGTAGCAGCTACCACTGCATTAGTCCCACAAACATACTTGCAATCTGTGAGACATTTTAAACTTGTCAGCAAGATATTTACATGCCAGTCACATTATTCAAAGTCTTTATTCAAAGAGTATCTGTAAAATTGTAGTTAGACTATTCCATTTATTTTTTAAATGGAATGAAGTGTTTTAGTGGCAGGGTCAATGCTGCTCCAATATACCCAGACATGCATTACTGCATCTCTTGTAATATATGCACAGTAACTGAATTTATCAGACACATTGTAGTGCATGGCTGCACACCTTGGAGCACGATCATGCCTAAAACCTGTAGGAAAGATTAAGCAGCAAGATTGCAGTGTTAATAGTATGGGAATCTGTATGAGTGAAACAAAGTTACGCAACAAATTTTAGACATGCATCTACAAGGTATAAAAAGATAACAATTTGCCTTAGAATGAATATTGTATGTCATCAGTGTACACTTGCAGACTTTTTTTAGTCAAGCTTAACTTAAAAAATAAAAAATAAAAGATATGTTTCTCCGCTCTTTTGCTTGCTTCTACATGCTACTAATAGCAATTTTCACATAAGTTAGTTTTCAATGTACATGACTATATCAAGGAATCTGAAGCATGTTTCTCCGGAGAGATAACTTATTTATATAGCACCACCTACGTGCTTAGTTTTAACAAAACAAATAAAGGTAGAGTTCCACAAGAAAGAAATCCCATACATTTCCTCTGTATTCTCCAGCAAAACCTCATCCGCAAATACTGAGGACTAAATTTAATTCCCATATAACTACTGGTGGTACAGCTAGTATTTTCTGAACGCCTGTCATTTGATTTTTATTCACAGATACCAAAGTGGAAGGGATGGGTCTGGGCCGGTTTGTTTACCTGCCGCCTCCGCAGGTTCGGCCGATCATGGCTCCCACTGGCTGCGGTTCGCCATTCTGGGTCAATGGGGGCTGCAGGGAGTGGGGTCCAGCACATCCCTCGGCCCGTGACACTTCCCGCAGCCCCCATTGGCCTGGAGCAGCGAACCGCGGCCAGTGGGAGCCGCAATCGGCCGAACCTGTGGACACGGCAGGTAAACAAACTGGCCCGCCCTGCCAGAGGGCTTACTCTGGAGGGCTGCGTGCCAAAGGTTGCCGATCTCTGGGATGGGGAGACAAAAAATACAGCTTCTTACCTAAAGATATGGCAAAGTACTTCATGTGAGAGCTGGTTCATATAATCTTTTGGCTCATCTAGTTTGGTAGTTTCAGAGACTTCCCTACTTATGCAGCACGGTTTCACATTTTTCCGTCGAGGACCCATATTTGCAAGGATTTCTGATTAAAAGGATCAATTTTCACAATGTTATACAAATACAGTGCAACTGAAAGACAGAAAGTGGAGGCAAGGGTACAGAGTAATGAACATTAGTTTACAGAAGGACTCAACAAAATCTGCCACTAAAAATTAACCCCCGAAAGCTATTATCCAAATGAATCAACTAAAAAGTGGAAGGATTGTTCTGGTAAGATATAAATCAATCTGCCTTGTGTATAAAGCTGGAAAAAAATTCCAGCCAAATGAATGAAGACTAGCTAGAAAGTCCCTTTGAACCAAGTAAAATTAGTAAACAGAATACCACCTGGATCACTTACTTATGTAAGTATCCAAGTAATTTAATTATAGGTCGCTTCTGTAGTAGCCTTTTTCTAATTTAGAAAACAATAAAATGTCTCTGGAATTGCCACCCACATATCAATGAGCAAAGACATCTCATGGAACAATAGATACAGAATATTACTAACCAAAGTGGACACATTTCCGTGTACTAGGCCCAATCCAAAAGGAAATTATTCTGTCCTAAAAAGGAAAAGCTCTTACAATCTTGTTAAAGTTCTTAACTCAGCAATATTGCATGAATTTAATCTCTCTATATTTTTATTGTTAAATTTGTAGCTTACTATATTTCTGTAAATGTTGTTTCACCATAATTTTATATCTACTGTGCAATATGGCTGAGTTAATGATGCTGCATTTTCTGCTACTGAAATAATCCAAAACAAATGTTAGCAGTTTTTGCATTCATTTGTTTAGTTTTAAAGAAAAAGTGCTATGTTTAATAACTCAAATTATGTTGACAGCTCACAGAGATGAGGTAGGAAGAGTCCACATCCTTGCTACTGCTGTTGTTTAGTTCAAGGCTGTTTTCTGGATGGTTACATTGATAGAGCATGGTTAAATCAGTTAACTCTGTCATGGATTTAACTTTCAACAGAAAGAGATGAAAACATTTTAGTAATGAAAGTTCAGAATTTCCAGACTGCGTCAAAAAATGTGGAAAGACTCCAAAACTGATATACACAAGTTTTGGAAGGCCTATACTTTTTCCTGATCATGATGGTAAATTATTTTTATGAAAGATTATTTTGTTCAATTTATTTCACACAAAACTATGTGTGCGGGGTCTTTCCCACAACAAGAAAATGATTGTAGAACAACAAATAATTGGCAGGAAGACTCAGGGCAGGTGGACATGAAAATACTTTGAGTTAACTTTTTTAAGCTGACTAGATTTTAAGCGGATTGTGTCCTCTAACATGTCAACTTTCATCAATTCTCTGTGATAAGAAGTGTTTAGTAGGAAATATGTTTCCTAGCTTCACAATATGCAACAAAAAATTTGTCTTCAGTTTTCCACAAACTAAAATTCATCTTTTGGTTGAGACTAAACATGGAAAATTGCAACCAACAAGGATTGTGTAAAAATACAAAGTTATTATCCAAATCATCTGTTGCAAACATTGTGGTTAATGTTACGAAACACTATATACTGCCGATGTTATACATGTTATCATTTAACTACATACTGTATTTCTACTATGATTCTAGAAATAGCCATAATACAAATAGTACATTCCATGATTTCCCCTCCTTCTTTATATTCCTAATACCCAGGGTCTTTAGCTGCTCATAACCAGTTCATTTAACTGATCTTGGTTCTCTTCCTTCTTCGATCAAGTAGTAGATGAAGGAGAATAGATAAAAAAAGGACTGAAGGGTATAGCACTGATAAATTGTCCTAACCTGAAGTAAGTATATTTCAAAAGCAGGCTGATGGGCATATAAAGTGCATCTTATAACAGATTGGAGAAATATTGTATTCACCAAATGCAAGTTTTGCATCAGACAGAAAACCTCAAAACTTTATGAACTTCACTGAGATCTAATGATGGAAAATGGTTTTATTTAACAGCTAATTTGTCAGCATTCTAAATTTTGAAATCATGTAACACACATTAGGGTAATACCGCCCTCCTTACCCTCAAGACATATTGTTAAGTCATATTTGGCCCTACCTATACAAAACTTAGCTTTTACAAATCCCAATATCAATAGAAATGTTTGTTTATATATCCATTCGTTACAATATTTTCAATTGAAATATTGCAGCATTGTTCAAGTGTACAAGACTGACAGTGAAATTGACTAGAAACAACTCATAAACAAATGTGAGATTATTCTATTTATTTTGCCCAACCTGGTAGATTACTGCATGTAGTAAGTATATAACCTAACCAAGGAAGATTAGGTTTATAAAACTGTCAGATTAATATTAAGGTTGTTTGTAACAAAACTACTTTAATTGTATGATTTTTAATGTGACAGGATCCCTTTTTAAAGCCTTCTAAATATAAGCATCTCTGTAACTATATGATCACAGTACTGTTCTCACACAGGTCAACTAAATATTTTAAAACCAACCAATAAGCAAGGATCAGGATCCCAACTGAGCCTCCCAGCACATCTTTAAGACAAGATTTCCCAATCAGGATCCAGAGACATTTGGGGACTTTGTTACAGATTTTTATAATGGGTATCCAAGTTTGTCTATGCTATATGGATTCAAAGTGAATTTCACCATACTCCTCCAGTTGGGACAGACAGCAGCAGAGAATGGAAAACATTTTAGCTTTATACAAAGAGTTTAAGATATTTCAAGATAAAAAGAGTGTCTGATATAAGATATCACATGACAAGGAAGATTTAAGTCAAGTAGAAGGTAAGTCAGTGGTTTGAAGTGGAGGAGGAAAACAGGGAAGAGCTCCACAGAGAAATAAAAGACACCTCCACCCATGGGAGTCCAGTGCAGAAAATCTAAAGGTATGAGTTAGTCTAAATGAGCAGCTCCAGACTTTTCTCTGCTGATGACTATGCTTTGAATTAGATCTCATCACTGAGACAGAAAAAACCTGGTTACCCAGAACTATGTAATCTTCGTAGAGCAGTGTGGGAGGTATCTGGCAATGATTGTGGGGAATAAGTCTCTACATACAAGTTTTTTAAACTAACATATTCTAACTATTTTAACTCTGCTGTTTTAGAACAACTGACTCCTCTAAACAATCCATAAATATTCCTTTGATATTTAAACAAAGCAGGCAGAAAATGCAGAGAATTTTATTCTTCTCAATTTAATATAGTTAAAGTAAAAAAACTGATCCTACATGAATAATGGTATGATGTGTTATATTCTCAATTAGTGACTTCTGTGTTCAACTCAATAAGTTTAGAAAACTCCTGTTTTGATTTGTAACAACCAGAAATGTCAGCTTAGCCTCCTTTAGGAAAACAAACTTGACCCATTTCAAAAATAAGAGCAACTGTGGAATCAGTGAGCTGTCAATTCTGTTGACAGTTTGTAAAGCAGAATACAACCAGATCAAACTGGTGGTCTGAGTATTGTAAAACTTGGTTTCATCAGTAGACAGAGTAGCACTGACCGGGAAGACAGGGGGAGCAAATACGTGTGGACACCAGGGACTACTTAAGAACCACTTGAGACAATACCCACATGCTATCTACCATGAAATTCCTGTTATCGGGTAAGGTGATCCTAAAGAATGTCTGTACATTTTTGTTTAGTGCAGCAGGCAAAAAGCAATGTAAGATAGATAATCACCAATCCCCATCTCCTAATGTATCTTTGATATTTACATTAAAAATTTTCTTTGCAGGGGGTGGGGAAGGGTGGGGGAGAAAAGAGAAGAGGGAGAAAAATCCTCCTATTAGTTATTTTGTGTGAGCTTAGTTTTCTATTGCATCCTGTCTCTGAGATATGTGGATTTTTCCACCTTTTCCAGGTGGTACTTTAGAAGAGACATCACTATTTTTCAGGCCTGTTTTCTGTTGTGATGAGAAATTACTCAAATTTAATTCCCTTTCTTTGAAGTAACTAGGGAGGAAAAGGAAGAAAAGGGGGAGAGTAACTAGAGAGCACCTCCACCTGCCTCAGGTTTGGAACGATGAGGCAGGGCACGGCATCAAGAGGGATGAAGCCGGGTCTCCCAGGGCTGCCTCATGCACTTACAGCAGAGTACGTGCCGGTGGGGAGACAGGGAAGCCAATCCCAAAGGACGCGGGGAGAGCGAGAGAAAGACACTCCCCCTACATGGCAGAGCGGACCCCCCCCCCAGTAGGGAAAAGGTCATCCAGACCGCGGGGCTCCTCCAAGCCACAGCTGATGGAAAGGGCCCCTCCCCCCATTCCCAGCGGCAGGCCCTGGCGAGGGGTCAGTCAGCCAACCCCCGCCCCAGCAACGGCCGCCCGCCCCAGCAACGGTCATCGCTGCCAGCGATCGCGGCCCAGGTCACCGCCCCCGGCGCCCACCAGGAAAGGGGGGCACGCGCCGCTCCCCGTTCCCTTCCACAGGGCCGGGCCCGGCGCCTCCCTCCTGTCCCCGGGGGCGCGGGCGGGGAGTCAGAGCAGCCACACGTAACCCTAAGCGTCCCCCTCCCGGCCCCGCCGCCCCTTACCTGGCCGCCACTGCCGCCTGTTATTGTGACTGCGGGGGGGAGGGATAACCCCGACAGACACTTCCGGCCACCCAGCGCTTCCTCTTCCGCCAGCGTCCGCCGCGCTTCCGGTCCCTGAACCCAGAACGGGGAAAGTCCACCCTCTCTGCGGCCCTCCCGCGCCGCCATCTTGGATGTGGCACCTCGGGCATATTTCCATTGCCGCCCAATAGCCGCCATCTTGGTTGTGGCCTCTCTGCCCTCGGCCCCATGTCGTCTCTGTGTGGGCGATGGGAGGGAGTAGGGGGAATCCCAGCACCACCCTAGTCTGTTACTCCCAGGTGGAGGCCAGGTTTACTGCCCTGCGTGAACAGGCTCAGCCACTAGCAAACCTATCCCTCCCCGGTACCATCCCTGCCATGTTCAGCCCCCAGACCCTACCCTGTACAGGGTAGTGCAGCTCCCCAGGGGCCAAGGGTGTAGGCGGGTGGCCACGTTGGAACATGGCACAGATCTGACGTCTCTCAGTTGTGTTGTACATCTGTACCCCAGTGTCCAGGCCCAGGCTGGCTGGGGAGAGGGAGAGAGAAAAAGGCCCAAATCCTCAAAAGCATCTAGGGGCCTACTTAGCTTTGAGGATTTGGGTCTAAGAGCCTGCTTGGGCATGATTGTCACCTGTGCATCGTGAGAGTCCACTGGATGTAAAGACGCTATCACTAGGATACAAAAAATGGAATATCCATTTTTTTGCATGGAATATCTATTGAGTCCATAAACGACAGCTGGCAGCATGTGCACAGCACCCTTACAGATTTCAATCCATCCACGCACAAGCCCTTTTCTGTTCATTTGCCACAAGCGTTCATCTGAGCAAGGTCTTATGCATATGACTATTCACAGAAAAGGAATTTTGGGAACGTAGAGATTCTTTTAATCAAACAAATTCAGTTTGTGACACAATATACTTGTTTGGAGGAGAAGCAGAACTAGTTCCAAAGTGTTGGTTAACTAGTATGGGAACAGAAACAATAACATGTGACTTAAGTGACCATTCTCACAAGTTCAGTAGCAAATTTTGAATAATGAATAGCTAGAAGTATAACATTTCTTCACATAAACTATGTCTGAAAAAATTATAATGAATACATTTGTCAAAATCATGATCAACCATGCAACTTTGACTTGAAAAATGGTCATACATTATCTTCAAAGATTTTAACACAGTCACGAAGTCAGTGATTGCAATCCTGCTAGCTGTCTGTGCCAAAGTGTATTGGTAGAACTCGTGTTTCTTCATTCAGGATATCTATTTTAATCAATCCATTTGGACTGATCCCAGTGGAAAATTGCTATTGACTCAAGATCTCAAGATTATGTGTGTTTCCTACAGATCTAGATAAATCCAACCACAAAGCCTATTCATTATTGAACATACTTTATTATCTATGGTTTATTTATGTTATGAAGGCTGACATGTAAAATCAGTTGTTGATTTAATGATTTCCGCCCCCCAAAAAGCACATACTGCTTTGAGTTGAAAAATAAAATAAGAAAAAAACCTTTTAAGTTTACTTTATTGAACAAACATAAGGAGACACGGGGAAGCCACTAGGAACCCCTGGTGCACAGGATGATTTGAGACTCTCTTTGCTCAGAGGTCTTAGAACACCTCCTATTTGTGCTTTACACCAATTCATCCATTATTCATCCTAGAGGGGGAGAAGAGACAGTTATAAAACAGACAAAATGAACTCAATGCCTTAGTAAAATGTTCCAAATAGTCCTCTATTCCACACATTAAACAAAGGAAATGGACAGTGAATTAATCAATAATAGCCCTGGATTTACCATTGTGCTAGCATTCTCCTTTGTGCTTTATGCCAATGGGGACTCCAGTTTCCCTGGAAAAGAGGAAGAAAGATTAGCCATTATGAGTAAGTACATGATAGTCACCCTGAAGAGTAAAAACTGTTATAAGGATGCCATTAAATTAGTTAGATTAACATAAACTGTACAGTTTGAGATAATAGAGTGGGCCAGCCGTGTTTGTGTATATTTTTTATGATATGTTTTACCATTTGTTCCAATATGAACCTGTCTCTTCCTTAGTCTCTTCCTTAGTCAGCCACATCCAGAGGCTGCCCACTGGTGTCCTGGGATTTGTAGTCTGACTCTTCAGTAAGAAACCAAATCAGAGTCTATAAAAATGCATTCCACACCAACATTGTTGGGAGTTACACATTCATAATGACTGAAGAATATACTGTACTTCCAAGAATGATAACCTGGGAGCAATGGAAGAGAGTCTTGAGAAGCTCATGTAACTGCCGGTGTTTAAGTGTATGGAATGGCACTCGCAGGTTTGCTCCACTACTTCTCTTGCTCATCCCAGTTGTAAAGTCAGCTGGGCTGCAAGGAATGGGCAAGGTTTCTCCTCCTGGCTACTAGGCACTACTCTCAGGGCTGCTAAGAAGACAACAAAAGTTGCCCCCTCCTCCAAGTCCCATTCTCACTTCTCCTTCTGCTGGCTTCCTCAACCCTACTGTGCCTCTCAATGCAGCCCGATAGGGCAGGCAGCGAGGACAAAACATCTAGTACTGGCAGCTTGACTCTCCCTTACCCACCTGTCTGCTGGCCCTGAGCAGCAAGAACAGCAACAACAGCAAATTCCATGCCCCGGAGGGAGATGTTCTGGGACAATGTGCATAAGTGGGCAGGAGAGACAGGACATGATGAGAGGAATGTATGTGGGAGAGACAGGATCTGAGTTGGAGAAATGATGCCATTACTGGACATGACAGTGAACTGTAAAAGCCCATACAGAGCATGGGGTAAGGTCCTCAGCTGTTACAAATCAGCATAGACATCAGTGGAGCAATGCCAGTTTCCCAATGGGAGGATTTGATCCACTAAGAAGTACACGTCTGAGCTTTGTCCCACAGGAATGACATTGCACAGGGCGCAATGTAGAACAATAAATCTGAAAGCTGGAAATTAAGCCAGATGCACTTAATCTGGAGAAAAGAAAATTCAGAGATGACAAAACAGAGGATTTCAAAACAAGGAAGAGTAAAATCAGTAGAAATAAAGTCGGGCAGGACTATTTGCTTAAAGGTGAATAAACAATGAAATATATTACTGGCTAAGCAGTTTGAAGCAGAGAGTATTTAAAAAGAGTTCAGAAACACACGTGCTGTTTTTCTGGGAAAGGCTCAGTCATTATTCATTTCATTTTCTATCACGTAGGTTATCAAGCATGCAGTGCTCATTGGCCAGGTTTAAATTAGCCAGGTGGTCCCTTTTCTTACTCTGACTCCTGCCACATTCAGGGATTTGTAATTTGGGGAATTTATGAACATCTTAACTAGAGCCTAAAGCAGATCAAGAAGACACTGGGGCTCAGATCCACAAAGGTACTTAGGTGCTTAAATGCCAGGCTTAGGCACTAAACTATGGGATTTAGGTGCTTAAGTCCCAGTTTTAGGCTCCACTGTGATCCACAAAATTCCCACCAAACCTTGCAAGGCACCGAAACTCACTTGGTACCTAAACTTTGAGGGAGAAATGTCCCTAGGTGCTTAAGTTTCTGTCTCTGAGAATGCATATTGTTTCCTAAACCCACCTAACCCCCAGAATGATTCATGAACCGGGAAAGACAGCCTTTCACCTGCCTATCTCATGTGTGGGGCCCAATCCAATAGACATGTTCAGAGGCTGCCTTCAGGATTGGGTCCCATTCAAAATCTGGAGGGGTGGTAGTGGTCCCCAATTTATAATTTTTAGCCCTTTGGTTAGAGCATTCACCTGGGATGTGGGAGACCCATGTTCAAATCCCTCCTCTGCCTGAGGCTGGAGAAAGGACATCAGCTAGGGTCTCCCACGCTTTTCAAGAGGTGCTCTAACTACAGAGGTATGGGATATTCTGATGAGGGCTCCCCTCAGTCTCCCCCGATGAAGCAGTTCCACTGTGGATAAAAAATTAAAGAGTCATTGGAGCAGAGGGACTGAACCCTAGGTCTCCCAGATACGTGCCTTAACTACCAGGCTATAGGTTCATTCTCTTGCTCATTCTCTCCCTGTGTGGAGACCAGCTATGTGAATCGCAGGTATACTCCGTAGTTTCAGGGAAGAAGAGTTTCCCCAACACAGAGAATTTGGCCACAATATTGTTTGTAGACAGAGATCCCAGGAAATTTACTATTAATAAACACAAAGAACTGTACTGACCTGACTCCCACCTTGAGTGGTGACTTCTGAAAAAACAACAACAGACAAATATGAATACTGCCAATGATCTGAGATGGTCTGTAGATGTCTATGTGTATTAAATATGGACTTTACAAGAGGAAATATTTAAAAAGGACCCTTGAAAGTTAGCAGAATGTGCCCTAGAAGTTATTATAAAAATGATCCAAAAAAAGCAGGTGTGCAATAGTCTGTAGAAAAATAGAATGCACTTTCTATTTCAGCAAACATTACCTAATATTACTGGCATGTATGGGTTGTGTATTAATTTTATTAATTAATAAGCAGTTTTAATTATTTCACATCACTGATTGTTTTAGGAGTTATGCTCTGTTAAGGAGAAGCATAGCGAAACTAAAACACCTAACAGAATGAAACTTAAAGAGCTTTAAAACATGGCAAAACCCAGCTTAGCCATAGCTGAATGTGAATTGTTGATTTCTGTTATGTCAAAATTATTTAAATCTATGTAATTTCCTG
Source organism: Macrochelys suwanniensis (assembly GCA_033296515.1). Classification (NCBI taxonomy): domain Eukaryota; kingdom Metazoa; phylum Chordata; order Testudines; family Chelydridae; genus Macrochelys; species Macrochelys suwanniensis. The sequence goes on along the minus strand of CM065782.1, from coordinate 86,176,791 downwards.
TCATCACATTTTTATCCCATAGAATCCCCAGAAGCTTTACAAACAAAACAGTGCTGAAGTGCAGCCACCTGTAGGTGGAGAGCAGTAGTCAACTGGTGCACATCACACTGCACAATGAAGAGGAGGGGAAATTTTGGCCAAGACCACTGGCACAAACTTTGAATGTTAGGAAAATCACCACACCTCTCATAGACGACAGTTTCAAACTCACTGGCCTAATTTTCAGAGGTGCTGACCATCTGTAATTCCCACTGACGTCAATGAGATCTGGTCAGCACCTCTGAAAAATCAGACCACTTATTTAGGGTCTATGGGCCTGATCTTCAAAAATGCTCAGTAGCTGCAGCTCCCATTGACTTAAATTGGAGTTTAGGATGCACAGGACTTCTGCAAATCAAGCCCGAAGGGCTATATTTTTAAAGGTATTTAGACACCTAAAGATGCAGATAGGTATCTAGGGAGATTTTCAAAAGCACCTATCTGAATATTTAGGGACCTAAAAACCTTTATAAATCTGGCACCCAATTTTCAAAATGCTTACCTTCATTTTCTCTTTAAGAAAATAAGTGAAAGCAACATTATCATTTGATGGTCAAGATTTCTGATGCCAGCGGTGTCTGTCATAGGGTTTAATAGATGATGCAGAGTAGGGAGAGTTATTCACCTAAAATGAAGCAGCAAAATGCCAGGGAAAGAAACACAAAGGCACCTTTTATCTTCATGGTGAAGACAGGTGTCTGGTCTGTGTTGATTCTGTTAGTACTTTGCTGAGTAGGTATCCTTGCAATTAACCCCCGACTGTGTTTGCAGATATATATAGTTCTGTATATCGATAGAAGCAATCAGATTTGTGACCTGGATTAGCAAATCACCTGCAAAGGATATTACTGGCATAGGAATTTCTCCGCAGGCAGTTGCAGGCAGGGAGGAATGTTTATTTCAAAACATAATTTGCAGAAAATATGAGGAAAGTTTGTGTCACCTAGTGACCCTGCCTCTGATCAACAGCAGAGATTTACACTCAGTTATCTCCAGTTTACTGCCACAAAACTGGACCATTCTGGTACCGTTCACATTTTTATCAGTGATTCCTTAGCATGGGCTGGTGAAGTACAGTAGCCAGTCTATGTAGATTATGATTTGGTCCTACATCAAAACATGACACTCAGCAGTATGGGTTTATATTAAAGACCCCTGTTTCTAAAGGACATTTTCAAAATGAATCACATTATGAGTGCGTCATGGCTTGTGGAACATTGTTATTTGGTTTTTTTTCTCCTGCTGATAATAGCTCACCTTAATTGATTAGTCTGTCAACCCCCATCTTTTCATGTTCTCTGTATAAATATATATATATATCTTCCTATTGTATGTTCCACTCTATACATCTGATGAAGTGGACTTTAGCCCACGAAAGCTTATGCCCAAATACATTTGTTAGTCTCTAAGGTGCCACAGGTACTCATTATTGTTATTTGTGTGACAGTAGTCGAAAATGTGTTCAGTATTGACTGGCTGCCATGGGGATTTGTGGACTCAATGAACGTCACTTGTCCAATTGTCCTTTGGTCAGAACTCTAGGGTCCATACGAGGCATTCACACTATATAGGGATAAGGGAGAAGCAATCAATCGCTAATGGGGTAAGATCTCTCAGAAACCAATGGAAATGGCTCAAGAGAATGAATTCAGAGAGCGAGCCTGGGTCACACTGATACCTCAGGAACTCTCTGAAAGGCCTAAGATTATACATGGGCCCATAGTATAATCATTACTGTGCATCTTGTATAAAGTTAAGAAAACGTGCTGGAGAGCTCTAATTCTGCAAGATGCTGAACATCCTCAACTCCAGTTGATCAGGATCTGGCCCTAAGTATAATGGGGAAAACACACTGTGCAAGTAAAAAAATCAGTTGTGAACATTTCCCCCTTGTCAGGGTATAAACTAGATGAGTGCCCAGCAAGCTCCAGATAGAAACAACATCCATACTCAGAGAATCAAAAAAATCACCCTCCTGAGGGCTGATTTATAAACAAAAGGGCAACTGCAAATCAATACCATAAGTACTTCCCCCCCTCCAGCCTAAACCCACTCTTCAGGTTTAGCAGCTTCTAGGATTCTTTCTGTTTTGCCTGCTCCCAAACACTTGGACTCTCTGTTAGAAGCCTTCTCCCACATCCTTTATATTAAAAGTGGTGTCTAACAAGCCACACCTGAACTAATGAATCAGTAGTAATTAATCTGCAACTGCTCGCTGTGCTCCAAAACCTTCTAAAAAAGTTAGTAGGGCAATGAGAGAGTCCTGCTATACAAGGTGGTCTCCAAAACTCACCGATGGTAGCCCCACCAGCTTTTAATTTTCTGTTCACATATTTCACTGCTCTGAAAGCCTCCTCTGTCTTTCAATAAAGTCTAAGGCAAAACCAAAGTAAAATAATTAGTTGTCTTTTTCAAAGGTTTGCAGCTCTCCCTCTTACACACTGGAAGATTTTAATGATTATTTTCTCCAAATTTTCCTAAAATCCCCAGAGCTAGCCTGGCACTGTGAGATTCTATAAATAGATATTTCTTATTCCTGTTTACAAACATAAGTTTTTTCTTCCCTACAAGAATTCCACAAACAACTTGAGTATTTATTTTACTTTAAATACCAGTTAAATTAGGTAGCGCATTACAAAATAATCCATTGGAAGGCTTAAAAATCAGCAGCCATATTTTGAAAAGCAGTCACTGATTTTGGGTAGTGCCTCATGTTTTGGGTGTGCAATTTGAGTCACATTGGGTCTAGTCAATGGGAGCTGTGGGTGCTCCTCACCTCTGGAGATAAGACCCAATGTTTGGGAAATTTGGGCACCCAAAAATGAGGGAGCCTAAATTACTGTCCACTTTTGAAAACTGTGACTTGGCTAGGTTGGGAGTTCTGCAAATGTTGCATGTATAATGTGACACTCCTGGGTGGGTTAGCAGCAGTGGGACTTGAATTGGGGGACTTGAATTGGGATTGCTGGATTTAAAAAGCATGGGCTGGTATTACCGGAACTAAAGAACTCACCACCCTTGGCAGCAGCTGTAGCAGGTTCATCAACCTCTATGTGTGGACCAGCCACCACTAGAGAAGTACGGCTTAATTTGTAATGAAGGAGGTGCCAGGGCTGAAGTAATTTTTTTATTTGCATAACTAATGCGGCAAGCCAAGAGGTACTGGGACTATGAACTGCCAAGCCTAGAGGTGCCAGGGCTCAGCTCTGGCACAAATTAAACACTGTAGAGAAGGCCAAAACTCCAAACGTAATGTTTGGAGTAGGAAATCTTGTGGCTATGTCTTTACTCAGTGTAACCAGGGCTGACGCGCCCACTAGGCAACCCTAGGCGGTCGCCTAGGGTGCCAAGATTTGGGGGGCGGCGGGCGGCTGCCTCCTGGCTCCCCGCTCAGCCGCTGAGCAGGGATGCAGCTGCGGCGAGCCGCCCCCCTGCCTCCCGGCTCCGTGCCTGAGTGGGGGCAGCCGCTACAAACCGTCCCTCTGTGGAGCCGGGGGGCAGCTGCGGGGAGCCGCCCCGCCGCCCCCCACGGGGAGCCGGAGGGCAGCCCCCCTGTTCAGCGCCTGAGTGGGGAGCTGGGGAGCAGCCGCGGCGAACCGCCCTGCTCGCGAAACTTCCTTGCACCAGCCCTGAGTGTAACCACAGGTTAAGCAATTGCAAGTTAATCTCTGCACAGTAGCCTTACTCACTAGAGCGCAACCACATTGTCTGCATCTGCATGCTACTGTCATGCCCCACGTTGGCACTAGAACTCTGTCTAGTTGTGAGAGATAATACAGATACATAGGTGCATATCCAATATGTCACTGGGCCCTAATTCACTGTGTTACTCTATGCTTGCTTTCACAGGGTGTTGTGAGACAAATTAGCTGCCCATTCTGGGGACTGTGGGTGGAAATGGTCTAGGCCTGGGAAATTCATTTCCTGGTGGGACCTGAGGTGTTGTGATAGAGCTGAAGGTATGGATTCTGCTTGGGAGCAACAGCTGCCGATTCTTATGGAGGCAGTGTTTCTTTGGTGGGCCTCTGCAGAAGATAGTGAGCCTTTCAGAGGTGGCTTTTAGCCTGGAGAAGACAGAGGCAGTGACTTGCAGTAACACACGGAAGTGCAACAACAGATCGAGACCATGTGGACATGGAGACTTGGACTGAACCGATACTGTATTTCAGGGTAGATTCTCCCCAGCCATGCAGACCACTGCCTCTGGACCATGACTGCAAGTGCAGAGTGGTGCACTACATTGTGCTAGAAATATGGGATGACCAGTAGGAGCCCAGGATTTTCCCATGAGGAACCCAAATTCTGGGGGCTGTGTGAGGAGTTTGCCCTAGCCCTGGAGTGGCAGGACAGCCAGATGAAATAGTCAGTAATGGTCCAGAAGCGTGTTGTTATTGCCTTGTGGAAGCTGGCAACTCCAGGCTGTTAACAGAACTGGTGGCAATCAGTTCAGGCTTTGCAAATCCATGGTGGCATGCCTATATACACATCCTCTTGATGCCATTTGAAGCAAGTGAGTATCTTAACAGGAAAGGGTATAACAGCATCATTACACAAGCTCTTGTGGACACTGTGGCACATTCATGGACACCTACACAGGATGCACTGGCAAGGTGCTCTAGATGTCTGGCCTCTTTCCACCTGGGCGAGCTAGTCCATTGTTCCCCTTAATGACACATTGGGCAGGTGCAGGATGGTGGAATGTACCTTTGGCTGACTGAAAGCAAAATAGTGCTGTGTACAGACTCATTTAGACTGTAGTATGTTTAATTCCCTACATATGATTGGGGTATGTTGTGTGCTTCACCATGTATATGAGGATGAGGAGGAAGAGGAGGTGGGACCAGAAGGGATTGATGACAGTGATGAGTTGGGGTCTGCTTACAGACACTGAGTGTGTTAAGAGGAAAACTTGTGGTTGAACCTGCATTCAATTTCCCATGAAGACAAACAATCTCACGCTACTCACAGTCACAACACTTCCATGAACCCAGAAGTAGCACTGATATATAAGCTCTGAACTGGAGGTATCTGCATCCAGCCATCCTTGGCAGGGCCTCTCCTTTGAACAGTGAAAACCAGCAGTGGGGAGCTGGTAGACTCTGCTGAAAAAAGAAATCTGTTCTTTGTTACTGTTCTGTAGAAATTTAAAATCTAGAACCTGCTGACAGAACATTAGTTGCAGCACTAGAGGGCACCAGCGTAACATACATGCTTACTCTCTCCCAAACGCAGATACAGCTAGCCTCTGGATATTAGGATAGTGAGTATGTGGAAGGACATAGGACAAGAACCAAACTTTACTTGGCAAACAAAATTTGCACGCCTCGCTCCTTGGCAGAAATTCATGGTGACTAATATGTGAGAGTGAGAGTCTACAGAGAAAGCTCAACAGATGCTCCCTTGCCTGTGAATGACATGTTCTGACTTCCCATTTCTTGGAAGAATATATAGACCTAAAGAAGGGGAGAGCTGCTTTGCTAATGATAAATGGGAGTGTCCTGTGAGGGGATTAGTATTAATTACTATGGATGAATAGAAGTGTCAGAACTTTGCATGGGGTAAAATCTAGAATATTTTCTGCATATTTTGTAGAATCTTGATTCTCTGAACATCTGTTACCCAGAATTCCATATCTCCTAATAGCTATTTAATTGCTAATGCTGTAAATAATCCACTACCTTGCTTATGAAAACTTATTCCAGGCCTCCTATAAGATTTGGAAAATTGAAGTCGCATCGTATTGTATTTTCAACTAGTCCCACCTCTGTCTCCCACCACTGAAGTTGTTTGCATGCAGGAATCCCTCAGCTGTTATAAAGGCATAAGAGCATCATGCAAACGAGGTGTCATTTCCAGGGGTGAAAGTGGGCCGGTATGGGCCCGTACGCAGCCCACGTTAAAGCGCTGCCGTGACAGCGCTTTAACATCATTGCCCCTTTTGTCCCCCTGGCCGCCAGCGGGGGGTGGGGAGTGAGCAAAAGGGGCAGCTGCCCCAGAGCAGGAGATTTGAAAGGGTCCAGGTCTCCCGGCCACCGCTACCATGGCAGCAGCCAGAGCCCTGGGCCCTTTTAAATCACCGCCGGAGCCCCGGGCGGTGGGGGCCAGGCAGCATGGATGGGCTGGCTGGGGGAGACTGACCCCCCCTAACTCCGCCCCTTCTGCCCAAAGCCCCGCCCCTTCCGGAGGCTGGAGCCAGCCCACATACCGGTAAGAATTTAATATTACTTTCACCCTGGTCATTTCTATAGATGTGTTCCTGACACTGTTCATTTCAGAATCAAACAACTCAATTCCCAAACCACCTCCACAGCAATTTAATACAAGTACTATATAAAGTAGATTCCAAAGGTTAAAAATACTGAAATCTAAGACCGTTATGTTGGAAACGTAAGATTTTTAATGAGTTCTATTGTGACAGAACAGGAAAGCATCTTGTTAAGATTTTAATCTTAGGTATTTAGATGTTTGCTTAGGACATCAACAATTTAAGAGATCTAATTTCTCCTGGCTTATGAAAATATATCCCTTAGCATATGCAATGTATACTTCACCTTTAAGGATGGTTGGCAAGTTAATTTGGATGACTAGTGTTGCACGTATCTTGGAGGCACAACTTTGCATGACCAGAAATCCGTCCATACCTTCAAAGCATTTACCCAGCATGAAGGGAATGATGAAAATCCTGATAGCTGCCCATGTAGCTATCTAAGGGGATGGCGGGGAGGGAAAAGTGAATGTATGGGTGCAGCCTGGATTACTATTCGATCAGCAGCTCCCTGGATTGATTCCAGGGGAAGATTGATATTAACTCAGGTCCTCCACTGTGTGTATTTCCTGTGGACTTCTCCCTAGAATCCAATCCCAGAACCCATTTATTATCAAATTGATGTTTTAATTTTGGATTATTCATTTTATAGAGAATGAAGAGAAAAGTTTGTTTATTCAATGATTCTCTCAAGGAATCCCATAATGTTTTATGCTGACAAAAGAACAAAGGCAAAAATTTCTAAGTTTGCTTTATTGAACCACCAATTCAAGATGGTAATGCCATCAGGAGTGCTGGATGGACAGGACAAATGACAACTATATCTTTACATAAAGGCATCAGAAGAATTTATCATTTATACTGAAGTATAATGTTTTCTATTTTATGCCAATTCTTCCATTAGTTGGTCTAGAGAGAGAGAGAAAGAGAGACAATATTTAGAGTTGTTAGGATGAATGATGTATAAAAGCTAGAACAGGGGGTAAATGGAGATAATGATCTCAATGTCTTGCATGGGCAACTTCTCCAAAATGCCTTCTAATCTAAACATTATCTATTTGATCCAGATTTCACAAGATAAAATTCCACAGAGTCCTTCATTCTTTCATGGTAGATAAATTCAGTCCCCCCCCCCCCCAATTTACTGTGCGTAGGTCTCTCAGAATCAGCAGAGAGTCCTGTTTCCTCTGCATGAACATTTAAGCTTTTATGACAATTTTTGTCAGAGTAAGATTTTACGTATCTCCTCAGTCAATATTTTCCATCCCCACTACTTGGTTAGTTTGCTATGTGCAAATTCATTGCCGCTCTCCACCCAAGTGATGACTGCATAACTAGTGTTATGTGTACATGCTATAGTTTGTAAAGTCTTTGGGAGGAAAATCACTATATTAGTGTAAATATAATACATGTAGATTTACCTTTCGGTTACATTCTCCTTCGTGCTTTATGCCAATGTAGACTCCAGTTGTCCTTGAGAAGAGAAAAATTAAGCATAATGTGTATTTCTTCAAAATAAAACATCTCATCATCACATGTACAAAAAATTAAGGAAATGGACTGTATAGTACAAGACATTTGACTGAGACAGACATATTCATATTAATCCTCTCTGATATCTTGATCCATTATCTGTCATGTTTTTCCAGTTTTTCCTGGTCTCCTGATATCATAACTGGGAACTACCTTCTCACATTATCTGCACCAAATGTGCAATGACTTTTACACAAGAAATTCTTTGCAAGTTTACTCACCATCTTGCTGAACACAAGATACATTTGTTGCTATAAGTGAAACCATTTGTGCCACAGACAGGTCTGTAAATCGATGGGCAGAAGATCTGTTGACCCTTTTGTGGTTTTGGGAACTCATCACAATCATCCTGCAAAAGTAGTTATATAATGTTCTAAACACATTTATTGTTGGGAGTAATAAGTCATCTGTTGTAAGACTCATCTATTGAGCTAACATAGCACCTTTCTTTAAGCAATGAGGCTTCTCTAGGAAGTAGGTCATTTGATCTCCATTGTACATATTGGGAAAGAAAGTCAGAGTGGGCCAGATTCTCCATTCCTACTTTTCTGCACCCACAGCTATTACTTTAGTACGACACTGTGCTGAGAAAACTTTGAGATAGGAGTAAAGAGGGTCTTTAAAGCCCCTTATGCTGCCACTGTGGCATAAACGGACCACGTCATGAAGTATAATCAAGGCTACAGATATTATAAGACCTTCCGACAATGGAGAAGGTTGTGGAGAAAACATTTAGAGAGGAGTACTCTGTGGGGATCTTTAATCTCTATTATGCTGCCACTGTGGCATGAACTGACAACTTCCTGAAGCTGACTCAGGGCCAGAGAAATTACAAGAGCTTCCTAAGGTCATGCAGAAAGTCTGTGACGTAAACAGGAATAGAACCCGTTTCATATCTCCCCAGCTTTCCTTTTACACAAAGGCCATACTTCCAACCCATCTCTTTGATGTATAATAAATAATTAAAATGCCCCATCATCATTGTATACAAGCACCACCATATTCACTGTCATAAGAAATACCATCTGCTCCACTGAAAAAACATAATCAGTTAGATTAGACCTTCTTTCTTCCAAGGGTGATATATCAGTTGCCTTTAGTTAATCTGTGTGTGGAGAAGTGGTGGGGGCAGGGAGGACGGAGAGGAGGTGGGATTTGTGTTGGGGGTCATGAGGTCTGGAAAATCAAGGTCCTGTCTCCTCTAAGTGACCATTACAGATCCCAAAGCCTTTTTTATAAGAGTAGCATTTTTCCATCTATCAAGTGTTATCAACATTTTTGTGACCAGTATTTATACTGTGTGACATGTCAATTTTAATGATAATTAATAAAAATGTGCCATTACCTTCCCCTTACATTTTCCTAGATGTGCCAGGTCTATGGTAGCCCCATTTCTACAGGATGAAAAGTTGAAAGAGAGAAGACAATTATTGTCAGTGAATTAATAAAATTGTATACCTGGTGAGTAACACTCTTCAAAATTCAGTATGAAATTACAGAAACAGTTAAGAACATATGGAATATTTCAGAGGGATGATTTGTAATGATCAGATTCTCTCTTTGATACAATCTCAGAAGTTACTGGGGATGTGAGGCTCTTCAACCTCAATGGAAGTCAGCATGAATCTGATGTTAACCAACCATGGATTCCCATTGTGTTCTGGGATTTGTAGTTTGGTGCATACATAAAGATAAACCCATTAGATAGAGTGTTGGTTATCAACCAGCGGTCTGAGGCCCCCTGGATGGCCACGAGCAGCTTTCAGGGGGTCTGCCAAGCATGACCAGCGTTAAACTCACCAGGACCCTGGGCAGAAAGCCAAAGCCCCACCACACAGGACTACAGCCCAGGGCCCCGAGCCCTGCCACCCGGGGCTGAAGCTGAACCCTGAGCAACTTAGCTTCACAGGGCCCCCTGTTGTGTGGGGACCCGGGCAATTGGCCTGCTTTCTACCCCCTAACGCCAGCCCTGGCTTTTGTATGCAGAAAACCACGTGTGGCACAGCTGATCCGTGCAATTTTTATAGCATGTTGGAGGGAAAGGGGGCCTCAGAAAGTAAAAGGTTGAGAACTCCTGAGCTAGAGGATAGTGCAGGGGTGGCAAACTACGGCCTGCAGGCTGGATCCGGCCCAGAGCCCTCTTCCACACCCTGCACTCCAACGCCCTACCCGGAGCCCCCTGTGGCACCCTGTACCCCTCCTGCACTCCAACCCCTGCCCTGAGCCCCCAACCCCTTCCCTGAGCCCCCTCCCACACTCCACACTCCGCACCCCTCCCTGCACCCCAACCCCCTGCCCTGAGCCCCCTCATACACCATGCACCCCTCCTGCACCCCAACCACTTGCCCTGAGCCCCTTCCTGCACACCACACCCCCTCCCACACCCTGCAATCCCTCCCGCACCCCAACCCCCTGCCCCAGCCATACATTCATGGCCCTGCATGCAATTTCCCCACCCAGATGTGGCCCTCGGGTCAAAAAGTTTGCCCACCCCTGGGATAGTGGATCATATTAGATATGTCGTCCTGGGGACAAAGGGGTTAACCAGAAGAGGTCAAAAGAATATGGAAATAGTCAGGGACTCAGCTACCTCAGGACATTGATATATCTCTGTATAAAGAAAATGCATATTCAAAGGAACTATTCTTAGCATCTCTTACCATTGATTCAGTTATTCCAAAGGTAATATTTAAGGACTTACAAGATTGCTACACACAGCAAACATTCATTGTCATAAGTGACACCATTAGTTGCACAGACTGGTGCATAGATCCGTGGGCAGGCTCTCTTGCGTGGGTCTTTTGTTCTTTGGTATCTACTGCAATCAATCTGCCAAATGAAGAAGTTGTTATCTGAGTGGAGATTTGGAAGCATTTCAGGGCAGGGACAGCATCTCCTTATGTGGTGCCATAAGACAGTGAAGCCCTGAACCTGGTTGGCGTTAGCTTCTATCAATGACTTCAGAGTGTACTGATATTTCCAGCTGGGATAGAGGAATATTTTTTCTGGCGATGGATTAAAAAGTTCACTTACTGTTTACTTTATTCTCATTAGTACAAGAATAGGAAGCAAGACTACATGGATACTACTAATAAAGTTTTACAATTCCTTCTTATACATGTCTTGGTTTACTCCCCTTTAATGTGTTGGCAGCCTTGGGTTTGGAATGTATCTTGCTTTCTGGTAGTGGGGATGGCTTTGTGTTCTAAATTGAAACTCTGAAATACATCTTTTTGCCTGGAATCAAAGGCTGAAATACTGTCAGTTAGATCAGCCCTTCTTTCTTCCAAAGGTAATAAATCAGTTGCCCATAGTTAATGTGTGTGTGGTGTGGTGTAGAGGGGAGGTGAAGTGAGGGGAGGAGAGGGAGGAAGGTGGGGTTTGTGTTGGGGGTGATGAGATCTGGAAAAATCAAGGTCCAGTCTCCTCTAAGTGACCATTACAGACCCCAAGTCCTTTTTTTAACAGTAGGATTTTTCCATGTGTCTTTGGCTCAGGTATTATCGCATTTTCATGACCGGTATTTAGATTGTGCTAAGTGTAAATTTTAATGATAACCAAAAAAAAAAAAAAAAAAAGGAAAAAGAAACAGAAATGTGCCATTACCTTCTTACATTTTCCTTTATGTGCCAGGTCTATGGCAGCCCCATTTCTACAGGATGAAAAGTTGAGAGAGAGAAGACAATTATTGTCAGTGAATTAATAAAATTGTATACCTGGTGAGTAACACTCTTCAAAATTCACTATGAAATTACAGAAACAGTTAAGAACATATGGAATATTTCAGAGGGATGATTTGTAATGATCAAATTCTCTCTTTGATACCATCTCAGAAGTTATTGGGGATGTGAGGCTCATCATCCCGATGGAAGTCAGCATGAATCTGATGTTAACCAAGCATGGATTCCCATTGCGTTCTTGGATTTGTAGTTTGGTGCATACATAAAGATAAACCCATTAGTTAGAGGATATTGGATCATATTAGCTATGGTGTCCTGGGCACATGAGGGATAACCAGGAGAGGTCAAAAGAACATGGAGGTGAGTCAGGGACTCAGCTACTTCAGGACATTGATATATCCCTGGATAAAGAAAATACTTATACAAGAGAACTATTCTAGCATCTCTTTCCATTGATTCAGTTATTCCAAGAACTTACAAGATTTCTACACACAGCCTACATTCATTGGTATAAGTGACACGATTAGTGCCACAGACTGGTGCATAGGTCCGTGGGCAGGATATCTTGCGTGGGTCTTTTGTTCTTTGGTATCTACTGCAATCAACCTGCCAAATGAAGAAATCGTTATTTGAGTGGAGATTTGGAAGCATTTCAGGACAGAAACAGCATCTCCTATATGTGGTATAACAGTGAAGCCCTGAACCTGGTTGGAGTCGACTGCTATCAAAGACTTCACAGTGTACAGATATTTCCAGCTGGAATATACAAATACTTATTCTGGCAGTGGATTAAAAAGTTCACTTACTGTGTATGAAGAAAGACTACATGGATACTAGTAATAGAGTTTTACAATTCCTTCTTATAAACGTCTTGGTTTACTCCCCTTTAATGTGTTGGCAGCCTTGGGATTTGGAATATATTTTGCTTTCAGGTGGAGGGGATGGCTTTGTGTTCTAAATTGAAACCCTGAAACACATGTTTTTGCCTGGAATCAGAGATTGAAATACTATCAGTTAGATCAGCCCTTCTTTCTTCCAAAGGTGATAAATCGGTTGCCTATTGTCAATGTGTGTGTGAAGGAGAGGTGGGGGCAGGGAGGAGGGAGAGCGATGGGGTTTATGTTGCGGGTGATGAGATCTGGCATACCAAGTTTCTGTCTCCTCTAAGTCAGCATTACAGATCCCATGGCTCTCTTTTTGTAAGAGTAGGATTTTTCCATGTGTCTTTGCTAGTTCTTCTCCTGTCCCTACCTCTGGGGTACTGCGCTCTGTAGTTTGGAACTACACTCTGCCCAAGTGAGAGTTGCATATCCATGATGCTCTACAAATATCGTGTAGTTAGTAAAGCATTTGGAAGGAAAAACACTATGTAAATGAAAAATAGAATACACTTGGACTTACCTTTTTCATACATACTCCTTCATGCTGTAGGCTAAGCTCACCTCCAGTTTCCCTTGAAACACAAAAAGAGATCAAAAATGAATGTCCCTGCACAGCAATACATCTCATGGAATACATCTGTGGAATTACACAGAAGTACATGGGATGTATAATATGTGATTGGGATAGAAATATTCATATTAATCTTCTCTGACCACACACTGTTTTCAGCATTCCTGTATCATTTACCGCAGTAGATCTAATTATTGCTAATAGAAAATATTGATATATTTACTCACCATTTTGCAGCACACAAAAGACATTTGTTGTCATACATCACACCATTGGTGCCACAGACAGGACTGTACTCTTTCATACAGAGGAGGGGTTGGCCCTTTGGTGGTTCTGGATAAGCACTGCAATCATTCTGCAACTGTAAATATATAATTTACTAGACACACAGATGAATACATGATGATAACTATTATTGTTAATTCTTTTGGGGCATATTAGAGCAGTGGTTCTCAACCAGGAGTCTGGGGCCCCCTGGGGGGGGAACAAGCAGGTTTCAGGGGGTCCGCCAAGCAGGACCAGCATTAGACTTGCTTGGGCCCAGAGCAGAAAGCCTAAGCCCAACTGCATGGGGCTGAAGCCCAGGTCCCTGAGCCTTGCCAGCCAGGACTGAAGCCTGAGCAATGTAGCTTCACAGGGATCCCTGTGGTGTGGGGCCCCAGGCAGTTGCGGTGCTTGCTATCCCCTAATGCTAGCCTTGGCTTTTGCATGCAGAAGAACAGTTGTGACACAGGTGAGAATAGGATTTTTCCATGTGTCTTTACTAGTACTTCTCCTTCCCTACCTCTGGGGTACTGTGCTCTGTAGTTTGGAACTACTCTCTGCCCAAGTGAGAGTTGCATTTCCATGTTGCTCTGTGTATATCGTGTAGTTAGCAAAGTATTTGGAAGGAAAAACACTATGCACAGTGGAGGATTTTGCCCTTTGGTGGTTCTGGATAAGCACTACAATCATTCTGCAACTGTAAATATATAATGTTCTAGACATATAGATGAATGAATGATGATAACCGTTATTGTTAATTCTTTTAGGGGTGCATTTGGAATGCTGGCCGTTATGGAACTATCTACTATCCGTGTGGTAAACTCAGTGACTGACCATATGAAACACATGGGGACATTCTCTTTCCTATAGTAAGTGAACTTTTTAATCCACCCCCAAAATAAGTATTCCTATATCCCAGCTGGAAATATCAGTACCACAATACCAATATATAATAACTAATACCAATAATGATAACAACTGAGGTCATTTTGCTTTTTGATTAACCCAGCCCTGCCCACTACTCTGTTCGATGTAGGTTCCTAGACTGCCCTCATCACTAATATCTGAGCACGTTCCACTAGTTTTAGAGTTTCTTCCAACACAGAAAAGTTGGCCACAATGCAATTCCTAACTAATGATTAGGGCGAGAGTGAAAATTATTAAACAGGAGGAGTTGGACTAACCTGATTCGGAGGTTCACTGGCAACACCTAGAGCAAAAATATGGATACTCAATGTACAATGAGGCAAATCCCTGTGACGGAAATCAAGTTATAAGCATTAATTCAAGTAAAATGTCCATTGAACTCTTCTTCTGCAACAAATGGGCCATATGTGGTGTTTGTCACCATTTGAAAATATAATAAGGGGCTTATCATTTGCTTATTATTACTATATATTTTTCAGGTTTTCTGTTCCCCTGAAGATGCAGGGTAACTAATAGCAACTAACGACTTTTGAAAATATATTTTTCTTCTATTAAGCCTGATCATTCAAAATGTTTTTCAGTCTTTGGCACTATTCAGGAGTTCTCAGCACATGGATCCAGTGCTCCACATGATGTGTCATGCAGAGGAGTGGGAATAAGACAGGAAAGTTACAAGCCAGGAAGTTAACTTTATGATTAGGAATCCACTGAAGTCAATGGATGTTAAGCAGGTCTTTAATATTTAGTCTTCTCAGTAACATCTTTCAGAATGATTTCAATTCTTTTTGGAATGAGTCCTTTCACAAATTTGATGTCCCAGTTATACACATGGCATCTGTATCCAAGTTCTTTGAATAGTAACCTGATCCTTAATAAGTAATGTAGGATGAAGTATGTTAACATTTTATGGTAACTTTGCCTTAATAAGAAGTGTTTTTAAAAATTGAAAATACAAAAACTTGAAAAATGTCTACCTTCTCTATAGTTGGTTGAAAAATGAAGGTGTGGCGGGGTGGGAGGGCAGGATTTCCCAAAAAATTCATTGAAATTTCCCCAAGTTTTTTGGAATTTTGAATTTCATTGATATTTTGAAATTGAATGTTTTACCACCATCTCTAGTTGCAACCAATTGTCATATGGTACATTTCACAGCACCATGGCAGAGGGGAGATTTTGTTAAAGGACATTAACACTAACCTATACTGTTATGGTTCCCTGGATTGTCTACTGTCAGAGCAAAACAGATCGGCTCTCAGGATTCTTCATAAAAACAAGCATATCATTGACCTTAACCTTTAATATCCCTCAAGGCTTCCAGAGGACTAGGAAGCAGCAAACACATGGCTCTATAGAGGCTACAGCAAAGAGTACTCACCTGAGAAGCAGCATAATAGTACCAGAGTGAGGACCATGAAAACACCAGCTGTCTTCATGGTGGAGATGCTCAATCTAGGTTAACTGCTCTGCTCAGTAGATGCAGTACACCCCAGAGGGAGAGCTCATATATTTATACCCATGGCCAGAACTTCCATCCTGATTAGGAAATCACATGCAAAAGCCACCAATGATACTGGATACCAGAACAAGTTTATTTTTGAGGAAGTCCCAGTGTGCTTGGAATGATACATTCTTTCTCAACCTCCCCTTTGGCCGCTTGATCTTCTGTGCCAAACAATTTTGCATTTTCATAAGCATTGTGGGTTGATGCATGACAAGAAAAAAAACAACCAACTACTGGCCACAGTGAGTCTGATAATGTACAGGTTTTTGTGGAAATTTTCATTATGGGCCCCGTAAACCACTCTGTAAACTGTCTTTGCATTGTTGCAGAACCCCTTTAGGTTTCGTCACACCCGTACAAGAGTACTGTAGAAATACAGCATGTATTGGCTAATAGCTGTGTATTTCCAATTATACTCCAAATCTTTTAAAATGGACTTTTCAACTCCAACCACCAGTTTCCAAGATGACAGTTACCTTTCTTTCATAGCTCAGAATTAATCCCCCTTTGAAACATTCAATTGCTCCAGGTTCAATTCAACATGTTGCTGTTGATTTATAGTCCTACAGGACCTGATCCTTGTCTACCTGGCACTATTTCAAGATATTCAGCATTGTTATACCCACGGATGCTGCAACTGAAATAGAACAGATGAGGAAAATGATGGATCCTGTCTAAGCAGTTCTCAGGTTCTTGCCTCCCTAAGTATCACTGCCCAGATTCGCTTACCTCAGGGGTTACATTATTTTCCTGATTAAATCTCTCTCTATATGTTCAGTGTTCAAGTACAAGGAGAGAGCCAAAACAGTTCAACATTCAGGCTTTATTCCTTCCTCCATGTACACAGTCTTCTCTCATCAAGTACTTCATGAAAGTAGAGTTCTCTAGGTTCTCTAGACATTACCCTATATATAAACTAGGGCTGTTGATAAATTGCAGTTAACTCACACTATTAACTCAAAAAATAATTGTGATTAAAAAATTAATCACGATTAATCACAGTTTTAATTGCGCTGTTAAACAATATAATACCAACTGAAATTTATTAAATATTTTTTCTACATTTTCAAATGTATTGATTTCAATTACAACACAGAATACAAAGTGTACACTAATCACTTTATATTGTTATTTTTATTACAAATATTTGCACTGTAAAAATGATAAACAAAAGAAATTGTCATTTTCAATTCACCTCATGTATGTGCTGTAGTGCAATCTCTTTATCATTAAAGTGCAACTTACAAATGTAGATTTTTTTTGTTACATAACTGCACTCAAAAACGAAACAATGTAAAACTTTAGAGCTGACAAGTCCACTCAATCTTACTTCTTGTTCAGCCAATCGCTTGTGACAAACAAGTTTGTTTTTATTTACGTCACCTGAAAGTGAGAACAGGCATTCGCATAACACTTTTGTAGCCAGCATTGCAAGGTATTTACATGCCAGATATGCTAAACATTCGTATATCCCTTCATGCTTTGGCCATCATTCCAGAAGACATGCTTCCATGCTGATGACACTCGTTAAAAAAATAATGCGTTAAATAATTTGTCACTGAACTCCTTGGGGGAGAATTGTATTTCTCCTTCTCTGTTTTACCTGCATTTTTCCATATATGTAATGTTATAGCAGTCTCGGATGATGACCCAGCACATGTTCGTTTTAAGAACACTTTCACTGCAGATTTGATAAAATGCAAAGAAGGTGCCAACATGAGATTTCTAAAGACAGCTACATCACTTGACCCAAGGTTTAAGAGTCTGAAGTGCCTTCCAAAATCTGAGAGGGACGAGGTGCGGAGCATGCTTTCAGAAGTCTTAAAAGAGCAATACTCCAATGTGGAAACTACAGAACCCGAACTACCAAAAAAGAAAATCAACCTTCTGCTGGTGGCATCTGACTCAGTTGATGAAAATGAACATGCATCGGGCTGCACTGCTTTGGATCGTTATTGAGCAGAACTCATCATCAGCATGAATGTATGCCCTCTGGAATGGTGGTCACAGCATGAAGGGACATATGAATATTTAGTGCATCTGGCACGTAAATATCTTGCGACTCCAGCTGCAACAGTGCCATGCGAACGCCTGTTCTCACTTTCAGGTGATATTGTAAATAAGAAATGGGCAGCATTATCTCCTGCAAATATTTGCTGCATTATCTCCTTGTTTGTCTTACCGATTGTCTGAACAAGAAGTAGGACTGAGTGGACTTGTTGGCTCTAAAGTTTTACATTGTTTTGTTCTTGAATGCATTTTTTTTTACTTAATTCTACATTTGTAAGTTCAACTTTCATGATAAAGAGACTACAGTACTTGTATTAGGTGAAATGAAAAATACCTGTACAATTTCTTTTGTTTTTTACAGTGTAAATATTTGTAATCAAATGAAATATTAAGTAAGCACTGCACATTTTGTATTTTGCATTGTAATTGAAATAAATGTATTTGAAAATGTTGAAAATATCCACAAATATTTAAATAAATGGTATTCTATTATTGTTTAACAGCACAATTAATCATGATTAATTTTTTTAATCGCATGTTTAATCGCGATTAATTTTTCTAATCGCTTGACAGCCCTAATATAAACATAACCTTTATACTATACTATACCAACCTTTATTGGGAATTATCATGCTCACTCTTTTTTTTTTAAAGTGACAGAAAGAAACCCAATGGATGCTACATGGGGATTGCTAGCCAAAAGGGAAGTGTCTATTTTTTCAGTTTCCTCTTATTAAACATAGAAAAGGCCTGCCACCTAAACAGGCCAAAGAAAAAATTGCCTGGGAGCTGGAGTCCCATGATGCTTTGCAGTTTGGCTAACTATGAGGACTGGAATTGGACCAAGCCGTAACCATGTATTTTGAATTTATTGTAACAGTATTTTAGTAATACTAACCACGAAATGTGTGGAAAATGCATAACGAATAAAATAATCCAAATAAGGGAATAAACAATGACTAATTACCAGGTGTTGAGACAGTTGGAAAGTTACAAGGGAACAGAGGACTTAGGAAATAACCTAAGATAAGAAGTATGTACCAAAAGGAGGAAGTAGTTAAGGGTCATTGTGGTAAAGAAGAAGGGGGTAACAAGGAAATAATTTGGAAGGGGGAGGAGACCAGACTGCAGACTGGAAGGAGGTTGTCCGAGACAACTACAGGGGAAGGTATTCTACGGTTGAGAGTAATTGTAGGCCTCTCTGTGTAATGTCCTGGCTTTACTATCTTTTAATCAATAAAATCCAATCAAAAGCTGATTTATCTGAGTTTTGTTATTATTAATCAAAACTAAACTTGAGACAACCACTCTCATCAAAACTATAATCACAATTAAAATGTTATCAATTACTAGCTACCTGTTAATTGGCTATTGATTATCAACAAATTATTACATATTGACTATTAATTATCAGTATGAGAAACAGAGAGGCTGGTCTCCAATGTCTCACACAATCTTTCCAGTTTATAGGGGGGAAACCACAATTTGAGAACAAAGTGCAATACTGCTAACATGAACTGGAATCTTATTCTATAGGACAGGGGTTCCCAAACTTGGTTCGTGGCTTGTTCTGGGTAAGCCCCTGGAACCAAAACACAGACAAGACATAAAATGAAAGAAAATATCAGTTGGACATTGAGTTAAAAACATTTATCTGTGAGTAGGAAGATTGAATGAAGTTCTGTAACCCAATAAACATGACCAAGTGAAGGTTTCCTGCATTAATCCACCATGGACCTGATTGTTCTGTTATATAATACTATTTCACACAGGTGTAACTCCATGGACTTCATTGGCATCTCTCTTGATTTAGCAATGTGAGAGGAAAAGGGGCCCCAGTGTGTTGCTATGGAGATTTGCAGTCACTTTAGTAAACCATTCCTCAACTAATGAGTCAGCTCTCCCATCACCTGTGACTTCACAGCACTTGGAGCCAGCACCCTTCAGCACCATGAGGGATTGGAATCATTGTTGGCAAGTTACTGGCCAGAGACTCAGCTTTATGCTTAGGACCCAATTTTACAGACACTTTTATATCCAAAGTTTATTGCAGGAATAGTTATTTGTTTAAATCAGACACAGAAATGCCATAATTGGTGTCCACAATTAATTGATAATGCAATTATGTATGGATGCAAAATTGGAGGTCAGTTTGAGGCCCTTTTAAAAATCAGACCCATCTTTCAAACAGAAATCAGCCTCTCTTTAGCAATAAACATTCTATGGAGCTTGTTTTTAATAGTCAAACCCTTCCCAAAGGTTAGCGGTATCAGACACAGGGCTCTGTAAGGCTGCAACAATGGTTATTTACTTGAGAAGCAGAGGAAAAGTGCCAGAGAGAGGAGCACTAGGCCATCTCTTATCTTTATGGCTGTTTAGTTTAGGCTCAGTCTGTTACTGTTCTGCTCAATAGAGGCTCTCGCAGTCTACACCACAGACTAAGCTGTCAGCTATGTAAACACACATAAGAAGTCAGATTCTCCACTTGGATCGTGAGAGACTTTCTAATTTGTCACTGACAATAAAACACAGATTTGGCTATTTGTGTTTCTTCATTCAGGATATCTATTTTAATCAATCCATTTGGACTGATCCCAGTGGAAAATTACTATTGACTCAAGATCTCAAGATTATGTGTGTTTCCTACAGATCTAGATAAATCCAACCACAAAGCCTATTCATTATTGAACATACTTTATTATCTGTGGTTTATTTATGTTATGAAGGCTGATATGTAAAATCAGTTGTTGATTTAATTATTTCCGCCCCCCAAAAAGCACATACTGCTTTGAGTTGAAAAATAAAATAAGAAAAAAACCTTTTAAGTTTACTTTATTGAACAAACATAAGGAGACACGGGGAAGCCACTAGGAACCCCTGGTGCACAGGATGATTTGAGACTCTCTTTGCTCAGAGGTCTTAGAACACCTCCTATTTGTGCTTTACACCAATTCATCCATTATTCATCCTAGAGGGGGAGAAGAGACAGTTATAAAACAGACAAAATGAACTCAATGCCTTAGTAAAATGTTCCAAATAGTCCTCTATTCCACACATTAAACAAAGGAAATGGACAGTGAATTAATCAATAATAGCCCTGGATTTACCATTGTGCTAGCATTCTCCTTTGTGCTTTATGCCAATGGGGACTCCAGTTTCCCTGGAAAAGAGGAAGAAAGATTAGCCATTATGAGTAAGTACATGATAGTCACCCTGAAGAGTAAAAACTGTTATAAGGATGCCATTAAATTAGTTAGATTAACATAAACTGTACAGTTTGAGATAATAGAGTGGGCCAGCCGTGTTTGTGTATATTTTTTATGATATGTTTTACCATTTGTTCCAATATGAACCTGTCTCTTCCTTAGTCTCTTCCTTAGTCAGCCACATCCAGAGGCTGCCCACTGGTGTCCTGGGATTTGTAGTCTGACTCTTCAGTAAGAAACCAAATCAGAGTCTATAAAAATGCATTCCACACCAACATTGTTGGGAGTTACACATTCATAATGACTGAAGAATATACTGTACTTCCAAGAATGATAACCTGGGAGCAATGGAAGAGAGTCTTGAGAGGCTCATGTAACTGCCGGTGTTTAAGTGTATGGAATGGCACTCGCAGGTTTGCTCCACTACTTCTCTTGCTCATCCCAGTTGTAAAGTCAGCTGGGCTGCAAGGAATGGGCAAGGTTTCTCCTCCTGGCTACTAGGCACTACTCTCAGGGCTGCTAAGAAGACAACAAAAGTTGCCCCCTCCTCCAAGTCCCATTCTCACTTCTCCTTCTGCTGGCTTCCTCAACCCTACTGTGCCTCTCAATGCAGCCCGATAGGGCAGGCAGCGAGGACAAAACATCTAGTACTGGCAGCTTGACTCTCCCTTACCCACCTGTCTGCTGGCCCTGAGCAGCAAGAACAGCAACAACAGCAAATTCCATGCCCCGGAGGGAGATGTTCTGGGACAATGTGCATAAGTGGGCAGGAGAGACAGGACATGATGAGAGGAATGTATGTGGGAGAGACAGGATCTGAGTTGGAGAAATGATGCCATTACTGGACATGACAGTGAACTGTAAAAGCCCATACAGAGCATGGGGTAAGGTCCTCAGCTGTTACAAATCAGCATAGACATCAGTGGAGCAATGCCAGTTTCCCAATGGGAGGATTTGATCCACTAAGAAGTACACGTCTGAGCTTTGTCCCACAGGAATGACATTGCACAGGGCGCAATGTAGAACAATAAATCTGAAAGCTGGAAATTAAGCCAGATGCACTTAATCTGGAGAAAAGAAAATTCAGAGATGACAAAACAGAGGATTTCAAAACAAGGAAGAGTAAAATCAGTAGAAATAAAGTCGGGCAGGACTATTTGCTTAAAGGTGAATAAACAATGAAATATATTACTGGCTAAGCAGTTTGAAGCAGAGAGTATTTAAAAAGAGTTCAGAAACACACGTGCTGTTTTTCTGGGAAAGGCTCAGTCATTATTCATTTCATTTTCTATCACGTAGGTTATCAAGCATGCAGTGCTCATTGGCCAGGTTTAAATTAGCCAGGTGGTCCCTTTTCTTACTCTGACTCCTGCCACATTCAGGGATTTGTAATTTGGGGAATTTATGAACATCTTAACTAGAGCCTAAAGCAGATCAAGAAGACACTGGGGCTCAGATCCACAAAGGTACTTAGGTGCTTAAATGCCAGGCTTAGGCACTAAACTATGGGATTTAGGTGCTTAAGTCCCAGTTTTAGGCTCCACTGTGATCCACAAAATTCCCACCAAACCTTGCAAGGCACCGAAACTCACTTGGTACCTAAACTTTGAGGGAGAAATGTCCCTAGGTGCTTAAGTTTCTGTCTCTGAGAATGCATATTGTTTCCTAAACCCACCTAACCCCCAGAATGATTCATGAACCGGGAAAGACAGCCTTTCACCTGCCTATCTCATGTGTGGGGCCCAATCCAATAGACATGTTCAGAGGCTGCCTTCAGGATTGGGTCCCATTCAAAATCTGGAGGGGTGGTAGTGGTCCCCAATTTATAATTTTTAGCCCTTTGGTTAGAGCATTCACCTGGGATGTGGGAGACCCATGTTCAAATCCCTCCTCTGCCTGAGGCTGGAGAAAGGACATCAGCTAGGGTCTCCCACGCTTTTCAAGAGGTGCTCTAACTACAGAGGTATGGGATATTCTGATGAGGGCTCCCCTCAGTCTCCCCCGATGAAGCAGTTCCACTGTGGATAAAAAATTAAAGAGTCATTGGAGCAGAGGGACTGAACCCTAGGTCTCCCAGATACGTGCCTTAACTACCAGGCTATAGGTTCATTCTCTTGCTCATTCTCTCCCTGTGTGGAGACCAGCTATGTGAATCGCAGGTATACTCCGTAGTTTCAGGGAAGAAGAGTTTCCCCAACACAGAGAATTTGGCCACAATATTGTTTGTAGACAGAGATCCCAGGAAATTTACTATTAATAAACACAAAGAACTGTACTGACCTGACTCCCACCTTGAGTGGTGACTTCTGAAAAAACAACAACAGACAAATATGAATACTGCCAATGATCTGAGATGGTCTGTAGATGTCTATGTGTATTAAATATGGACTTTACAAGAGGAAATATTTAAAAAGGACCCTTGAAAGTTAGCAGAATGTGCCCTAGAAGTTATTATAAAAATGATCCAAAAAAAGCAGGTGTGCAATAGTCTGTAGAAAAATAGAATGCACTTTCTATTTCAGCAAACATTACCTAATATTACTGGCATGTATGGGTTGTGTATTAATTTTATTAATTAATAAGCAGTTTTAATTATTTCACATCACTGATTGTTTTAGGAGTTATGCTCTGTTAAGGAGAAGCATAGCGAAACTAAAACACCTAACAGAATGAAACTTAAAGAGCTTTAAAACATGGCAAAACCCAGCTTAGCCATAGCTGAATGTGAATTGTTGATTTCTGTTATGTCAAAATTATTTAAATCTATGTAATTTCCTGTCATCACATTTTTATCCCATAGAATCCCCAGAAGCTTTACAAACAAAACAGTGCTGAAGTGCAGCCACCTGTAGGTGGAGAGCAGTAGTCAACTGGTGCACATCACACTGCACAATGAAGAGGAGGGGAAATTTTGGCCAAGACCACTGGCACAAACTTTGAATGTTAGGAAAATCACCACACCTCTCATAGACGACAGTTTCAAACTCACTGGCCTAATTTTCAGAGGTGCTGACCATCTGTAATTCCCACTGACGTCAATGAGATCTGGTCAGCACCTCTGAAAAATCAGACCACTTATTTAGGGTCTATGGGCCTGATCTTCAAAAATGCTCAGTAGCTGCAGCTCCCATTGACTTAAATTGGAGTTTAGGATGCACAGGACTTCTGCAAATCAAGCCCGAAGGGCTATATTTTTAAAGGTATTTAGACACCTAAAGATGCAGATAGGTATCTAGGGAGATTTTCAAAAGCACCTATCTGAATATTTAGGGACCTAAAAACCTTTATAAATCTGGCACCCAATTTTCAAAATGCTTACCTTCATTTTCTCTTTAAGAAAATAAGTGAAAGCAACATTATCATTTGATGGTCAAGATTTCTGATGCCAGCGGTGTCTGTCATAGGGTTTAATAGATGATGCAGAGTAGGGAGAGTTATTCACCTAAAATGAAGCAGCAAAATGCCAGGGAAAGAAACACAAAGGCACCTTTTATCTTCATGGTGAAGACAGGTGTCTGGTCTGTGTTGATTCTGTTAGTACTTTGCTGAGTAGGTATCCTTGCAATTAACCCCCGACTGTGTTTGCAGATATATATAGTTCTGTATATCGATAGAAGCAATCAGATTTGTGACCTGGATTAGCAAATCACCTGCAAAGGATATTACTGGCATAGGAATTTCTCCGCAGGCAGTTGCAGGCAGGGAGGAATGTTTATTTCAAAACATAATTTGCAGAAAATATGAGGAAAGTTTGTGTCACCTAGTGACCCTGCCTCTGATCAACAGCAGAGATTTACACTCAGTTATCTCCAGTTTACTGCCACAAAACTGGACCATTCTGGTACCGTTCACATTTTTATCAGTGATTCCTTAGCATGGGCTGGTGAAGTACAGTAGCCAGTCTATGTAGATTATGATTTGGTCCTACATCAAAACATGACACTCAGCAGTATGGGTTTATATTAAAGACCCCTGTTTCTAAAGGACATTTTCAAAATGAATCACATTATGAGTGCGTCATGGCTTGTGGAACATTGTTATTTGGTTTTTTTTCTCCTGCTGATAATAGCTCACCTTAATTGATTAGTCTGTCAACCCCCATCTTTTCATGTTCTCTGTATAAATATATATATATATCTTCCTATTGTATGTTCCACTCTATACATCTGATGAAGTGGACTTTAGCCCACGAAAGCTTATGCCCAAATACATTTGTTAGTCTCTAAGGTGCCACAGGTACTCATTATTGTTATTTGTGTGACAGTAGTCGAAAATGTGTTCAGTATTGACTGGCTGCCATGGGGATTTGTGGACTCAATGAACGTCACTTGTCCAATTGTCCTTTGGTCAGAACTCTAGGGTCCATACGAGGCATTCACACTATATAGGGATAAGGGAGAAGCAATCAATCGCTAATGGGGTAAGATCTCTCAGAAACCAATGGAAATGGCTCAAGAGAATGAATTCAGAGAGCGAGCCTGGGTCACACTGATACCTCAGGAACTCTCTGAAAGGCCTAAGATTATACATGGGCCCATAGTATAATCATTACTGTGCATCTTGTATAAAGTTAAGAAAACGTGCTGGAGAGCTCTAATTCTGCAAGATGCTGAACATCCTCAACTCCAGTTGATCAGGATCTGGCCCTAAGTATAATGGGGAAAACACACTGTGCAAGTAAAAAAATCAGTTGTGAACATTTCCCCCTTGTCAGGGTATAAACTAGATGAGTGCCCAGCAAGCTCCAGATAGAAACAACATCCATACTCAGAGAATCAAAAAAATCACCCTCCTGAGGGCTGATTTATAAACAAAAGGGCAACTGCAAATCAATACCATAAGTACTTCCCCCCCTCCAGCCTAAACCCACTCTTCAGGTTTAGCAGCTTCTAGGATTCTTTCTGTTTTGCCTGCTCCCAAACACTTGGACTCTCTGTTAGAAGCCTTCTCCCACATCCTTTATATTAAAAGTGGTGTCTAACAAGCCACACCTGAACTAATGAATCAGTAGTAATTAATCTGCAACTGCTCGCTGTGCTCCAAAACCTTCTAAAAAAGTTAGTAGGGCAATGAGAGAGTCCTGCTATACAAGGTGGTCTCCAAAACTCACCGATGGTAGCCCCACCAGCTTTTAATTTTCTGTTCACATATTTCACTGCTCTGAAAGCCTCCTCTGTCTTTCAATAAAGTCTAAGGCAAAACCAAAGTAAAATAATTAGTTGTCTTTTTCAAAGGTTTGCAGCTCTCCCTCTTACACACTGGAAGATTTTAATGATTATTTTCTCCAAATTTTCCTAAAATCCCCAGAGCTAGCCTGGCACTGTGAGATTCTATAAATAGATATTTCTTATTCCTGTTTACAAACATAAGTTTTTTCTTCCCTACAAGAATTCCACAAACAACTTGAGTATTTATTTTACTTTAAATACCAGTTAAATTAGGTAGCGCATTACAAAATAATCCATTGGAAGGCTTAAAAATCAGCAGCCATATTTTGAAAAGCAGTCACTGATTTTGGGTAGTGCCTCATGTTTTGGGTGTGCAATTTGAGTCACATTGGGTCTAGTCAATGGGAGCTGTGGGTGCTCCTCACCTCTGGAGATAAGACCCAATGTTTGGGAAATTTGGGCACCCAAAAATGAGGGAGCCTAAATTACTGTCCACTTTTGAAAACTGTGACTTGGCTAGGTTGGGAGTTCTGCAAATGTTGCATGTATAATGTGACACTCCTGGGTGGGTTAGCAGCAGTGGGACTTGAATTGGGGGACTTGAATTGGGATTGCTGGATTTAAAAAGCATGGGCTGGTATTACCGGAACTAAAGAACTCACCACCCTTGGCAGCAGCTGTAGCAGGTTCATCAACCTCTATGTGTGGACCAGCCACCACTAGAGAAGTACGGCTTAATTTGTAATGAAGGAGGTGCCAGGGCTGAAGTAATTTTTTTATTTGCATAACTAATGCGGCAAGCCAAGAGGTACTGGGACTATGAACTGCCAAGCCTAGAGGTGCCAGGGCTCAGCTCTGGCACAAATTAAACACTGTAGAGAAGGCCAAAACTCCAAACGTAATGTTTGGAGTAGGAAATCTTGTGGCTATGTCTTTACTCAGTGTAACCAGGGCTGACGCGCCCACTAGGCAACCCTAGGCGGTCGCCTAGGGTGCCAAGATTTGGGGGGCGGCGGGCGGCTGCCTCCTGGCTCCCCGCTCAGCCGCTGAGCAGGGATGCAGCTGCGGCGAGCCGCCCCCCTGCCTCCCGGCTCCGTGCCTGAGTGGGGGCAGCCGCTACAAACCGTCCCTCTGTGGAGCCGGGGGGCAGCTGCGGGGAGCCGCCCCGCCGCCCCCCACGGGGAGCCGGAGGGCAGCCCCCCTGTTCAGCGCCTGAGTGGGGAGCTGGGGAGCAGCCGCGGCGAACCGCCCTGCTCGCGAAACTTCCTTGCACCAGCCCTGAGTGTAACCACAGGTTAAGCAATTGCAAGTTAATCTCTGCACAGTAGCCTTACTCACTAGAGCGCAACCACATTGTCTGCATCTGCATGCTACTGTCATGCCCCACGTTGGCACTAGAACTCTGTCTAGTTGTGAGAGATAATACAGATACATAGGTGCATATCCAATATGTCACTGGGCCCTAATTCACTGTGTTACTCTATGCTTGCTTTCACAGGGTGTTGTGAGACAAATTAGCTGCCCATTCTGGGGACTGTGGGTGGAAATGGTCTAGGCCTGGGAAATTCATTTCCTGGTGGGACCTGAGGTGTTGTGATAGAGCTGAAGGTATGGATTCTGCTTGGGAGCAACAGCTGCCGATTCTTATGGAGGCAGTGTTTCTTTGGTGGGCCTCTGCAGAAGATAGTGAGCCTTTCAGAGGTGGCTTTTAGCCTGGAGAAGACAGAGGCAGTGACTTGCAGTAACACACGGAAGTGCAACAACAGATCGAGACCATGTGGACATGGAGACTTGGACTGAACCGATACTGTATTTCAGGGTAGATTCTCCCCAGCCATGCAGACCACTGCCTCTGGACCATGACTGCAAGTGCAGAGTGGTGCACTACATTGTGCTAGAAATATGGGATGACCAGTAGGAGCCCAGGATTTTCCCATGAGGAACCCAAATTCTGGGGGCTGTGTGAGGAGTTTGCCCTAGCCCTGGAGTGGCAGGACAGCCAGATGAAATAGTCAGTAATGGTCCAGAAGCGTGTTGTTATTGCCTTGTGGAAGCTGGCAACTCCAGGCTGTTAACAGAACTGGTGGCAATCAGTTCAGGCTTTGCAAATCCATGGTGGCATGCCTATATACACATCCTCTTGATGCCATTTGAAGCAAGTGAGTATCTTAACAGGAAAGGGTATAACAGCATCATTACACAAGCTCTTGTGGACACTGTGGCACATTCATGGACACCTACACAGGATGCACTGGCAAGGTGCTCTAGATGTCTGGCCTCTTTCCACCTGGGCGAGCTAGTCCATTGTTCCCCTTAATGACACATTGGGCAGGTGCAGGATGGTGGAATGTACCTTTGGCTGACTGAAAGCAAAATAGTGCTGTGTACAGACTCATTTAGACTGTAGTATGTTTAATTCCCTACATATGATTGGGGTATGTTGTGTGCTTCACCATGTATATGAGGATGAGGAGGAAGAGGAGGTGGGACCAGAAGGGATTGATGACAGTGATGAGTTGGGGTCTGCTTACAGACACTGAGTGTGTTAAGAGGAAAACTTGTGGTTGAACCTGCATTCAATTTCCCATGAAGACAAACAATCTCACTCTACTCACAGTCACAACACTTCCATGAACCCAGAAGTAGCACTGATATATAAGCTCTGAACTGGAGGTATCTGCATCCAGCCATCCTTGGCAGGGCCTCTCCTTTGAACAGTGAAAACCAGCAGTGGGGAGCTGGTAGACTCTGCTGAAAAAAGAAATCTGTTCTTTGTTACTGTTCTGTAGAAATTTAAAATCTAGAACCTGCTGACAGAACATTAGTTGCAGCACTAGAGGGCACCAGCGTAACATACATGCTTACTCTCTCCCAAACGCAGATACAGCTAGCCTCTGGATATTAGGATATTGAGTATGTGGAAGGACATAGGACAAGAACCAAACTTTACTTGGCAAACAAAATTTGCACGCCTCGCTCCTTGGCAGAAATTCATGGTGACTAATATGTGAGAGTGAGAGTCTACAGAGAAAGCTCAACAGATGCTCCCTTGCCTGTGAATGACATGTTCTGACTTCCCATTTCTTGGAAGAATATATAGACCTAAAGAAGGGGAGAGCTGCTTTGCTAATGATAAATGGGAGTGTCCTGTGAGGGGATTAGTATTAATTACTATGGATGAATAGAAGTGTCAGAACTTTGCATGGGGTAAAATCTAGAATATTTTCTGCATATTTTGTAGAATCTTGATTCTCTGAACATCTGTTACCCAGAATTCCATATCTCCTAATAGCTATTTAATTGCTAATGCTGTAAATAATCCACTACCTTGCTTATGAAAACTTATTCCAGGCCTCCTATAAGATTTGGAAAATTGAAGTCGCATCGTATTGTATTTTCAACTAGTCCCACCTCTGTCTCCCACCACTGAAGTTGTTTGCATGCAGGAATCCCTCAGCTGTTATAAAGGCATAAGAGCATCATGCAAACGAGGTGTCATTTCCAGGGGTGAAAGTGGGCCGGTATGGGCCCGTACGCAGCCCACGTTAAAGCGCTGCCGTGACAGCGCTTTAACATCATTGCCCCTTTTGTCCCCCTGGCCGCCAGCGGGGGGTGGGGAGTGAGCAAAAGGGGCAGCTGCCCCAGAGCAGGAGATTTGAAAGGGTCCAGGTCTCCCGGCCACCGCTACCATGGCAGCAGCCAGAGCCCTGGGCCCTTTTAAATCACCGCCGGAGCCCCGGGCGGTGGGGGCCAGGCAGCATGGATGGGCTGGCTGGGGGAGACTGACCCCCCCTAACTCCGCCCCTTCTGCCCAAAGCCCCGCCCCTTCCGGAGGCTGGAGCCAGCCCACATACCGGTAAGAATTTAATATTACTTTCACCCTGGTCATTTCTATAGATGTGTTCCTGACACTGTTCATTTCAGAATCAAACAACTCAATTCCCAAACCACCTCCACAGCAATTTAATACAAGTACTATATAAAGTAGATTCCAAAGGTTAAAAATACTGAAATCTAAGACCGTTATGTTGGAAACGTAAGATTTTTAATGAGTTCTATTGTGACAGAACAGGAAAGCATCTTGTTAAGATTTTAATCTTAGGTATTTAGATGTTTGCTTAGGACATCAACAATTTAAGAGATCTAATTTCTCCTGGCTTATGAAAATATATCCCTTAGCATATGCAATGTATACTTCACCTTTAAGGATGGTTGGCAAGTTAATTTGGATGACTAGTGTTGCACGTATCTTGGAGGCACAACTTTGCATGACCAGAAATCCGTCCATACCTTCAAAGCATTTACCCAGCATGAAGGGAATGATGAAAATCCTGATAGCTGCCCATGTAGCTATCTAAGGGGATGGCGGGGAGGGAAAAGTGAATGTATGGGTGCAGCCTGGATTACTATTCGATCAGCAGCTCCCTGGATTGATTCCAGGGGAAGATTGATATTAACTCAGGTCCTCCACTGTGTGTATTTCCTGTGGACTTCTCCCTAGAATCCAATCCCAGAACCCATTTATTATCAAATTGATGTTTTAATTTTGGATTATTCATTTTATAGAGAATGAAGAGAAAAGTTTGTTTATTCAATGATTCTCTCAAGGAATCCCATAATGTTTTATGCTGACAAAAGAACAAAGGCAAAAATTTCTAAGTTTGCTTTATTGAACCACCAATTCAAGATGGTAATGCCATCAGGAGTGCTGGATGGACAGGACAAATGACAACTATATCTTTACATAAAGGCATCAGAAGAATTTATCATTTATACTGAAGTATAATGTTTTCTATTTTATGCCAATTCTTCCATTAGTTGGTCTAGAGAGAGAGAGAAAGAGAGACAATATTTAGAGTTGTTAGGATGAATGATGTATAAAAGCTAGAACAGGGGGTAAATGGAGATAATGATCTCAATGTCTTGCATGGGCAACTTCTCCAAAATGCCTTCTAATCTAAACATTATCTATTTGATCCAGATTTCACAAGATAAAATTCCACAGAGTCCTTCATTCTTTCATGGTAGATAAATTCAGTCCCCCCCCCCCCCAATTTACTGTGCGTAGGTCTCTCAGAATCAGCAGAGAGTCCTGTTTCCTCTGCATGAACATTTAAGCTTTTATGACAATTTTTGTCAGAGTAAGATTTTACGTATCTCCTCAGTCAATATTTTCCATCCCCACTACTTGGTTAGTTTGCTATGTGCAAATTCATTGCCGCTCTCCACCCAAGTGATGACTGCATAACTAGTGTTATGTGTACATGCTATAGTTTGTAAAGTCTTTGGGAGGAAAATCACTATATTAGTGTAAATATAATACATGTAGATTTACCTTTCGGTTACATTCTCCTTCGTGCTTTATGCCAATGTAGACTCCAGTTGTCCTTGAGAAGAGAAAAATTAAGCATAATGTGTATTTCTTCAAAATAAAACATCTCATCATCACATGTACAAAAAATTAAGGAAATGGACTGTATAGTACAAGACATTTGACTGAGACAGACATATTCATATTAATCCTCTCTGATATCTTGATCCATTATCTGTCATGTTTTTCCAGTTTTTCCTGGTCTCCTGATATCATAACTGGGAACTACCTTCTCACATTATCTGCACCAAATGTGCAATGACTTTTACACAAGAAATTCTTTGCAAGTTTACTCACCATCTTGCTGAACACAAGATACATTTGTTGCTATAAGTGAAACCATTTGTGCCACAGACAGGTCTGTAAATCGATGGGCAGAAGATCTGTTGACCCTTTTGTGGTTTTGGGAACTCATCACAATCATCCTGCAAAAGTAGTTATATAATGTTCTAAACACATTTATTGTTGGGAGTAATAAGTCATCTGTTGTAAGACTCATCTATTGAGCTAACATAGCACCTTTCTTTAAGCAATGAGGCTTCTCTAGGAAGTAGGTCATTTGATCTCCATTGTACATATTGGGAAAGAAAGTCAGAGTGGGCCAGATTCTCCATTCCTACTTTTCTGCACCCACAGCTATTACTTTAGTACGACACTGTGCTGAGAAAACTTTGAGATAGGAGTAAAGAGGGTCTTTAAAGCCCCTTATGCTGCCACTGTGGCATAAACGGACCACGTCATGAAGTATAATCAAGGCTACAGATATTATAAGACCTTCCGACAATGGAGAAGGTTGTGGAGAAAACATTTAGAGAGGAGTACTCTGTGGGGATCTTTAATCTCTATTATGCTGCCACTGTGGCATGAACTGACAACTTCCTGAAGCTGACTCAGGGCCAGAGAAATTACAAGAGCTTCCTAAGGTCATGCAGAAAGTCTGTGACGTAAACAGGAATAGAACCCGTTTCATATCTCCCCAGCTTTCCTTTTACACAAAGGCCATACTTCCAACCCATCTCTTTGATGTATAATAAATAATTAAAATGCCCCATCATCATTGTATACAAGCACCACCATATTCACTGTCATAAGAAATACCATCTGCTCCACTGAAAAAACATAATCAGTTAGATTAGACCTTCTTTCTTCCAAGGGTGATATATCAGTTGCCTTTAGTTAATCTGTGTGTGGAGAAGTGGTGGGGGCAGGGAGGACGGAGAGGAGGTGGGATTTGTGTTGGGGGTCATGAGGTCTGGAAAATCAAGGTCCTGTCTCCTCTAAGTGACCATTACAGATCCCAAAGCCTTTTTTATAAGAGTAGCATTTTTCCATCTATCAAGTGTTATCAACATTTTTGTGACCAGTATTTATACTGTGTGACATGTCAATTTTAATGATAATTAATAAAAATGTGCCATTACCTTCCCCTTACATTTTCCTAGATGTGCCAGGTCTATGGTAGCCCCATTTCTACAGGATGAAAAGTTGAAAGAGAGAAGACAATTATTGTCAGTGAATTAATAAAATTGTATACCTGGTGAGTAACACTCTTCAAAATTCAGTATGAAATTACAGAAACAGTTAAGAACATATGGAATATTTCAGAGGGATGATTTGTAATGATCAGATTCTCTCTTTGATACAATCTCAGAAGTTACTGGGGATGTGAGGCTCTTCAACCTCAATGGAAGTCAGCATGAATCTGATGTTAACCAACCATGGATTCCCATTGTGTTCTGGGATTTGTAGTTTGGTGCATACATAAAGATAAACCCATTAGATAGAGTGTTGGTTATCAACCAGCGGTCTGAGGCCCCCTGGATGGCCACGAGCAGCTTTCAGGGGGTCTGCCAAGCATGACCAGCGTTAAACTCACCAGGACCCTGGGCAGAAAGCCAAAGCCCCACCACACAGGACTACAGCCCAGGGCCCCGAGCCCTGCCACCCGGGGCTGAAGCTGAACCCTGAGCAACTTAGCTTCACAGGGCCCCCTGTTGTGTGGGGACCCGGGCAATTGGCCTGCTTTCTACCCCCTAACGCCAGCCCTGGCTTTTGTATGCAGAAAACCACGTGTGGCACAGCTGATCCGTGCAATTTTTATAGCATGTTGGAGGGAAAGGGGGCCTCAGAAAGTAAAAGGTTGAGAACTCCTGAGCTAGAGGATAGTGCAGGGGTGGCAAACTACGGCCTGCAGGCTGGATCCGGCCCAGAGCCCTCTTCCACACCCTGCACTCCAACGCCCTACCCGGAGCCCCCTGTGGCACCCTGTACCCCTCCTGCACTCCAACCCCTGCCCTGAGCCCCCAACCCCTTCCCTGAGCCCCCTCCCACACTCCACACTCCGCACCCCTCCCTGCACCCCAACCCCCTGCCCTGAGCCCCCTCATACACCATGCACCCCTCCTGCACCCCAACCACTTGCCCTGAGCCCCTTCCTGCACACCACACCCCCTCCCACACCCTGCAATCCCTCCCGCACCCCAACCCCCTGCCCCAGCCATACATTCATGGCCCTGCATGCAATTTCCCCACCCAGATGTGGCCCTCGGGTCAAAAAGTTTGCCCACCCCTGGGATAGTGGATCATATTAGATATGTCGTCCTGGGGACAAAGGGGTTAACCAGAAGAGGTCAAAAGAATATGGAAATAGTCAGGGACTCAGCTACCTCAGGACATTGATATATCTCTGTATAAAGAAAATGCATATTCAAAGGAACTATTCTTAGCATCTCTTACCATTGATTCAGTTATTCCAAAGGTAATATTTAAGGACTTACAAGATTGCTACACACAGCAAACATTCATTGTCATAAGTGACACCATTAGTTGCACAGACTGGTGCATAGATCCGTGGGCAGGCTCTCTTGCGTGGGTCTTTTGTTCTTTGGTATCTACTGCAATCAATCTGCCAAATGAAGAAGTTGTTATCTGAGTGGAGATTTGGAAGCATTTCAGGGCAGGGACAGCATCTCCTTATGTGGTGCCATAAGACAGTGAAGCCCTGAACTTGGTTGGCGTTAGCTTCTATCAATGACTTCAGAGTGTACTGATATTTCCAGCTGGGATAGAGGAATATTTTTTCTGGCGATGGATTAAAAAGTTCACTTACTGTTTACTTTATTCTCATTAGTACAAGAATAGGAAGCAAGACTACATGGATACTACTAATAAAGTTTTACAATTCCTTCTTATACATGTCTTGGTTTACTCCCCTTTAATGTGTTGGCAGCCTTGGGTTTGGAATGTATCTTGCTTTCTGGTAGTGGGGATGGCTTTGTGTTCTAAATTGAAACTCTGAAATACATCTTTTTGCCTGGAATCAAAGGCTGAAATACTGTCAGTTAGATCAGCCCTTCTTTCTTCCAAAGGTAATAAATCAGTTGCCCATAGTTAATGTGTGTGTGGTGTGGTGTAGAGGGGAGGTGAAGTGAGGGGAGGAGAGGGAGGAAGGTGGGGTTTGTGTTGGGGGTGATGAGATCTGGAAAAATCAAGGTCCAGTCTCCTCTAAGTGACCATTACAGACCCCAAGTCCTTTTTTTAACAGTAGGATTTTTCCATGTGTCTTTGGCTCAGGTATTATCGCATTTTCATGACCGGTATTTAGATTGTGCTAAGTGTAAATTTTAATGATAACCAAAAAAAAAAAAAAAAGGAAAAAGAAACAGAAATGTGCCATTACCTTCTTACATTTTCCTTTATGTGCCAGGTCTATGGCAGCCCCATTTCTACAGGATGAAAAGTTGAGAGAGAGAAGACAATTATTGTCAGTGAATTAATAAAATTGTATACCTGGTGAGTAACACTCTTCAAAATTCACTATGAAATTACAGAAACAGTTAAGAACATATGGAATATTTCAGAGGGATGATTTGTAATGATCAAATTCTCTCTTTGATACCATCTCAGAAGTTATTGGGGATGTGAGGCTCATCATCCCGATGGAAGTCAGCATGAATCTGATGTTAACCAAGCATGGATTCCCATTGCGTTCTTGGATTTGTAGTTTGGTGCATACATAAAGATAAACCCATTAGTTAGAGGATATTGGATCATATTAGCTATGGTGTCCTGGGCACATGAGGGATAACCAGGAGAGGTCAAAAGAACATGGAGGTGAGTCAGGGACTCAGCTACTTCAGGACATTGATATATCCCTGGATAAAGAAAATACTTATACAAGAGAACTATTCTAGCATCTCTTTCCATTGATTCAGTTATTCCAAGAACTTACAAGATTTCTACACACAGCCTACATTCATTGGTATAAGTGACACGATTAGTGCCACAGACTGGTGCATAGGTCCGTGGGCAGGATATCTTGCGTGGGTCTTTTGTTCTTTGGTATCTACTGCAATCAACCTGCCAAATGAAGAAATCGTTATTTGAGTGGAGATTTGGAAGCATTTCAGGACAGAAACAGCATCTCCTATATGTGGTATAACAGTGAAGCCCTGAACCTGGTTGGAGTCGACTGCTATCAAAGACTTCACAGTGTACAGATATTTCCAGCTGGAATATACAAATACTTATTCTGGCAGTGGATTAAAAAGTTCACTTACTGTGTATGAAGAAAGACTACATGGATACTAGTAATAGAGTTTTACAATTCCTTCTTATAAACGTCTTGGTTTACTCCCCTTTAATGTGTTGGCAGCCTTGGGATTTGGAATATATTTTGCTTTCAGGTGGAGGGGATGGCTTTGTGTTCTAAATTGAAACCCTGAAACACATGTTTTTGCCTGGAATCAGAGATTGAAATACTATCAGTTAGATCAGCCCTTCTTTCTTCCAAAGGTGATAAATCGGTTGCCTATTGTCAATGTGTGTGTGAAGGAGAGGTGGGGGCAGGGAGGAGGGAGAGCGATGGGGTTTATGTTGCGGGTGATGAGATCTGGCATACCAAGTTTCTGTCTCCTCTAAGTCAGCATTACAGATCCCATGGCTCTCTTTTTGTAAGAGTAGGATTTTTCCATGTGTCTTTGCTAGTTCTTCTCCTGTCCCTACCTCTGGGGTACTGCGCTCTGTAGTTTGGAACTACACTCTGCCCAAGTGAGAGTTGCATATCCATGATGCTCTACAAATATCGTGTAGTTAGTAAAGCATTTGGAAGGAAAAACACTATGTAAATGAAAAATAGAATACACTTGGACTTACCTTTTTCATACATACTCCTTCATGCTGTAGGCTAAGCTCACCTCCAGTTTCCCTTGAAACACAAAAAGAGATCAAAAATGAATGTCCCTGCACAGCAATACATCTCATGGAATACATCTGTGGAATTACACAGAAGTACATGGGATGTATAATATGTGATTGGGATAGAAATATTCATATTAATCTTCTCTGACCACACACTGTTTTCAGCATTCCTGTATCATTTACCGCAGTAGATCTAATTATTGCTAATAGAAAATATTGATATATTTACTCACCATTTTGCAGCACACAAAAGACATTTGTTGTCATACATCACACCATTGGTGCCACAGACAGGACTGTACTCTTTCATACAGAGGAGGGGTTGGCCCTTTGGTGGTTCTGGATAAGCACTGCAATCATTCTGCAACTGTAAATATATAATTTACTAGACACACAGATGAATACATGATGATAACTATTATTGTTAATTCTTTTGGGGCATATTAGAGCAGTGGTTCTCAACCAGGAGTCTGGGGCCCCCTGGGGGGGGAACAAGCAGGTTTCAGGGGGTCCGCCAAGCAGGACCAGCATTAGACTTGCTTGGGCCCAGAGCAGAAAGCCTAAGCCCAACTGCATGGGGCTGAAGCCCAGGTCCCTGAGCCTTGCCAGCCAGGACTGAAGCCTGAGCAATGTAGCTTCACAGGGATCCCTGTGGTGTGGGGCCCCAGGCAGTTGCGGTGCTTGCTATCCCCTAATGCTAGCCTTGGCTTTTGCATGCAGAAGAACAGTTGTGACACAGGTGAGAATAGGATTTTTCCATGTGTCTTTACTAGTACTTCTCCTTCCCTACCTCTGGGGTACTGTGCTCTGTAGTTTGGAACTACTCTCTGCCCAAGTGAGAGTTGCATTTCCATGTTGCTCTGTGTATATCGTGTAGTTAGCAAAGTATTTGGAAGGAAAAACACTATGCACAGTGGAGGATTTTGCCCTTTGGTGGTTCTGGATAAGCACTACAATCATTCTGCAACTGTAAATATATAATGTTCTAGACATATAGATGAATGATTGATGATAACCATTATTGTTAATTCTTTTAGGGGTGTATTTGGAATGCTGGCCGTTATGGAACTATCTACTATCAGTGTGGTAAACTCAGTGACTGACCATATGAAACACATGGGGACATTCTCTTTCCTATAGTAAGTGAACTTTTTAATCCACCCCCAAAATAAGTATTCCTATATCCCAGCTGGAAATATCAGTACCACAATACCAATATATAATAACTAATACCAATAATGATAACAACTGAGGTCATTTTGCTTTTTGATTAACCCAGCCCTGCCCACTACTCTGTTCGATGTAGGTTCCTAGACTGCCCTCATCACTAATATCTGAGCACGTTCCACTAGTTTTAGAGTTTCTTCCAACACAGAAAAGTTGGCCACAATGCAATTCCTAACTAATGATTAGGGCGAGAGTGAAAATTATTAAACAGGAAGAGTTGGACTAACCTGATTCGGAGGTTCACTGGCAACACCTAGAGCAAAAATATGGATACTCAATGTACAATGAGGCAAATCCCTGTGACGGAAATCAAGTTATAAGCATTAATTCAAGTAAAATGTCCATTGAACTCTTCTTCTGCAACAAATGGGCCATATGTGGTGTTTGTCACCATTTGAAAATATAATAAGGGGCTTATCATTTGCTTATTATTACTATATATTTTTCAGGTTTTCTGTTCCCCTGAAGATGCAGGGTAACTAATAGCAACTAACGACTTTTGAAAATATATTTTTCTTCTATTAAGCCTGATCATTCAAAATGTTTTTCAGTCTTTGGCACTATTCAGGAGTTCTCAGCACATGGATCCAGTGCTCCACATGATGTGTCATGCAGAGGAGTGGGAATAAGACAGGAAAGTTACAAGCCAGGAAGTTAACTTTATGATTAGGAATCCACTGAAGTCAATGGATGTTAAGCAGGTCTTTAATATTTAGTCTTCTCAGTAACATCTTTCAGAATGATTTCAATTCTTTTTGGAATGAGTCCTTTCACAAATTTGATGTCCCAGTTATACACATGGCATCTGTATCCAAGTTCTTTGAATAGTAACCTGATCCTTAATAAGTAATGTAGGATGAAGTATGTTAACATTTTATGGTAACTTTGCCTTAATAAGAAGTGTTTTTAAAAATTGAAAATACAAAAACTTGAAAAATGTCTACCTTCTCTATAGTTGGTTGAAAAATGAAGGTGTGGCGGGGTGGGAGGGCAGGATTTCCCAAAAAATTCATTGAAATTTCCCCAAGTTTTTTGGAATTTTGAATTTCATTGATATTTTGAAATTGAATGTTTTACCACCATCTCTAGTTGCAACCAATTGTCATATGGTACATTTCACAGCACCATGGCAGAGGGGAGATTTTGTTAAAGGACATTAACACTAACCTATACTGTTATGGTTCCCTGGATTGTCTACTGTCAGAGCAAAACAGATCGGCTCTCAGGATTCTTCATAAAAACAAGCATATCATTGACCTTAACCTTTAATATCCCTCAAGGCTTCCA
Organism: Macrochelys suwanniensis; assembly: GCA_033296515.1. Classification (NCBI taxonomy): domain Eukaryota; kingdom Metazoa; phylum Chordata; order Testudines; family Chelydridae; genus Macrochelys; species Macrochelys suwanniensis. The sequence goes on along the minus strand of CM065782.1, from coordinate 86,137,662 downwards.
GAGGACTAGGAAGCAGCAAACACATGGCTCTATAGAGGCTACAGCAAAGAGTACTCACCTGAGAAGCAGCATAATAGTACCAGAGTGAGGACCATGAAAACACCAGCTGTCTTCATGGTGGAGATGCTCAATCTAGGTTAACTGCTCTGCTCAGTAGATGCAGTACACCCCAGAGGGAGAGCTCATATATTTATACCCATGGCCAGAACTTCCATCCTGATTAGGAAATCACATGCAAAAGCCACCAATGATACTGGATACCAGAACAAGTTTATTTTTGAGGAAGTCCCAGTGTGCTTGGAATGATACATTCTTTCTCAACCTCCCCTTTGGCCGCTTGATCTTCTGTGCCAAACAATTTTGCATTTTCATAAGCATTGTGGGTTGATGCATGACAAGAAAAAAAACAACCAACTACTGGCCACAGTGAGTCTGATAATGTACAGGTTTTTGTGGAAATTTTCATTATGGGCCCCGTAAACCACTCTGTAAACTGTCTTTGCATTGTTGCAGAACCCCTTTAGGTTTCGTCACACCCGTACAAGAGTACTGTAGAAATACAGCATGTATTGGCTAATAGCTGTGTATTTCCAATTATACTCCAAATCTTTTAAAATGGACTTTTCAACTCCAACCACCAGTTTCCAAGATGACAGTTACCTTTCTTTCATAGCTCAGAATTAATCCCCCTTTGAAACATTCAATTGCTCCAGGTTCAATTCAACATGTTGCTGTTGATTTATAGTCCTACAGGACCTGATCCTTGTCTACCTGGCACTATTTCAAGATATTCAGCATTGTTATACCCATGGATGCTGCAACTGTTAAAGTGATGACAAATAGAACAGATGAGGAAAATGATGGATCCTGTCTAAGCAGTTCTCAGGTTCTTGCCTCCCTAAATATCACTGCCCAGATTCACTTGCCTCAGTGGTTATATTATTTTCCTGATTAAATCTCTCTATATATGTTCAGTGTTCAAGTATAAGAAGAGAGAGAGCCAAAACAGTTCAACATTCAGGCTTTATTCCTTCCTCCATGTACACAGTTTTTTCTCATCAAGCACTTCATGAAAGTAGAGTTCTCTAGGTTCTCTAGACATTACCCTATATATAAACTAGGGCTGTTGATAAATTGCAGTTAACTCACACTATTAACTCAAAAAATAATTGTGATTAAAAAATTAATCACGATTAATCACAGTTTTAATTGCGCTGTTAAACAATATAATACCAACTGAAATTTATTAAATATTTTTTTCTACATTTTCAAATGTATTGATTTCAATTACAACACAGAATACAAAGTGTACACTAATCACTTTATATTGTTATTTTTATTACAAATATTTGCACTGTAAAAATGATAAACAAAAGAAATTGTAATTTTCAATTCACCTCATATATGTACTGTAGTGCAATCTCTTTATTGTGAAAGTGCAACTTAACAAATGTAGATTTTTTTTGTTACATAACTGCACTCAAAAACAAAACAATGTAAAACTTTAGAGCCGACAAGTCCACTCAGTCCTACTTTTTGTTCAGCCAATCGCTAAGACAAACAAGTTTGTTTACATTTACGGGAGATATGCTGCCCGCTTCTTATTTATGTCACCTGAAAGGGAGAACAGGCGTTTGCATGGCACTTTTGTAGCCAGCATTGCAGGGTATTTACATGCCAGATATGCTAAACATTCATATGCCCCTTCATGCTTTGGCCATCATTCCAGAAGACATGCTTCCATGCTGATGACACTAATTAAAAAAAATGCGTTAAATAATTTGTCACTGAACTCCTTGGGGGAGAATTGTATGTCTCCTTCTCTGTTTTACCTGCATTTTTCCATATATGTAATGGTATAGCAGTCTCGGATGATGATCCAGCACATGTTCATTTTAAGAACACTTTCACTGCAGATTTGATAAAACACAAAGAAGATGCCAACGTGAGATTTCTAAAGATAGCTACAATACTTGACCCAAGGTTTAAGAATATGAAGTACCTTCCAAAATCTGAGAGGGGCTAGGTGTGACGCATGCTTTTGGAAGTCTTAAAAGAGCAATACTCCAATGTGGAAACTACAGAACCCGAACTACCAAAAAAGAAAATCAACCTTCTGCTGGTGGCATCTGACTCAGTTGATGAAAATGAACATGCGTCGGGCTGCACTGCTTTGGATCGTTATCGAGCAGAACTCATCATCAGCATGAATGTATGTCCTCTGGAATGGTGGCTGAAGCATGCAGGGACATATGAATATTTAGTGCATCTGGCACGTAAATATCTTGCGACTCCAGCTGCAACAGTGCCATGCGAAAGCCTGTTCTCACTTTTAGGTGACATTGTAAATAAGACGCGGGCAGCATTATCTCCTGCAAATATTTGCAGCATTATCTCCTTGTTTGTCTTATCGATTGGCTGAACAAGAAGTAGGACTGAGTGGACTTGTAGGCTCTAAAGTTTTACATTGTTTAATTTTTGAATGCGGTTTTTTTTGTACATAATTCTATATTTGTAAGTGCAACTTTCATGATAAAGAGATTGCACTACAGTACTTGTATTAGGTGAAATGAAAAATACCGGTACAATTTCTTTTGTTTTTTACAGTGTAAATATTTCTAATCAAAAGAAATATAAAGTAAGCACTGTACATTTTGTATTTTGCATTGTAATTGAAATAAATGTATTTGAAAATGTTGAAAACATCCACAAATATTTAAATAAATGGTATTCTATTATTGTTTAACAGCGCAATTAATCATGATTAATTTTTTTAATCGCATGATTAATCACGATTAATTTTTTTATTCGCTTGACAGCCCTAATATAAACATAAGATCATACTATACCAGTGGTTCCCAAACTGGGGTTCGTGAACCCCCAATGTTACAGGGGGTTCTCGGGAAAAAATTCCCTAATGGCGGACAGAGCCGTCCCTTGGGACCCTGGACAGCAGCTCTGAGCCCCTGAACTTCCAAAAGCTAAGCAGATCAAAGTAAGCATATCTATCATACTGAGGAGATTTAAACTTCGAGACTCCTTATAAGAAACGGAAAGGGAGGTGATATTTTTTGCTGTTTTTAAAATTACATAGGCTGCTAGTATTGTTTTTAAAATTATTATGAAGAACAAGTTTAAGCTTTGTTGTAACGTGTGTTGTTTGCCTGGACTGCTCCAGACCTGAATGCTTGTATAGGAGGAACGATTTGAGTTGGCTTCTTAAATACCTTCATGCTGTTTCACATCTGATACTCCTTGATGAAACATAGGAGCCCTGTCTTATAACAGGCTTATTCAAAGTGATACCAGCTATGAAAGTGAGATCTTGGAAGAGTGTTGCTGTTTTCATAATGTAATAAAAATACTGTAATTATAAATAATAATAAATAGTGTGTAATAAGCATGTCATAAAAACAAATTGTATATTTCCAAGATCACTGCTTTTATAATTTATGCTCCGGTAAAGGAGAAAATCCCTGGAAATATTCATTTTTAGGAGGGGGTTCGTGAGACTTGACATTTTAGTGAAAGTGGTATACAGGTTGTTAAAGTTTGGGAACCACTGTACTATACCAACCTTTATTGGGAATTATCATGCTCACTCTTTTTTTTTTTTTAAGTGACAGAAAGAAACCCAATGGATGCTGCATGGGGATTGCTAGCCAAAAGGGAAGTGCCTATTTTTTCAATTTCCTCTCATTGATACATGCCAGGAGAGATTAAACATAAAAAAGGCCTGCCACCTAAACAGGCCAATGAAAAAATCTAAGGCTTGCCTGGGAGCTGGAGTCCCATGATGCTTTGCAGTTTGGCTAACTATAAGGACTGGAATTGGACCAAGCAGTAACCGTGTATTTATGAACTTATTGTAACAGTATTTTAGTAATACTAACCACGAAATGTGTGCAAAATGCATAACGAATAAAATAATCCAAATAAGGGAATAAACAATTACTAATTACCAGGTGTTGAGACAGTTGGAAAGTTACAAGGGAACAGAGGACTTAGGAAATAACCTAAGATAAGAAGAAGTATGTATCAAAAGGAGGAAGTAGTTAAGGGTCATTGTGGTAAAGAAGAAGGTGGTAACAAGGAAATAATTTGTGAAGGGGGAGGAGACCATCTGCAGACTGGAAGGAGGTTGTCCGAGACAACTACAGGGGAAGGTATTCTATGGTTGTGAGTAATTGTAGGCCTCTCAGTGTAATGTCCTGGCTATACTATCTTTTAATCAATAAAATCCAATCAAAAACTGATTTATCTGAGTTTTGTTATTATTAATCAAAACTAAACTTGAGACAACCACTCTCATCAAAACTATAATCGCAATTAAAATGTTATCAATTACTAGCTATCTGTTAATTGGCTATTGATTATCAACAAATTATTACATATTGACTATTAATTATCAATATGAGAAACAGAGAGGTTGGTCTCCAATGTCTCACACAATCTTTCCAGTTTATAGAGGGTAAACCACAGTTTGAGAACAAAGTGCAATACTGCTAACATGAACTGGAATCTTTTTCTATAGGACAGGGGTTCCCAAACTTGGTTCATGGCTTGTTCTGGGTAAGCCCCTGGCAGGCCGCGAAACACTTTTTTTACCTGAGCGTCCACAGATACGGCTGCTTGCAGCTCCCAGTGGCCGCGGTTCGCCATAGTGGGGAGGGATAGCTCAGTGGTTTGAGCATTGGCCTGCTAAACCCAGGGTTGTGAGTTCAATCCTTGAGGGGGCCATTTAGGGATCTGGGGCAAAAATTGGGGATTGGTCCTGCTTTGAGCAGGGGGTTGGACTAGATGACCTCCTAAGGTCCCTTCCAACCCTGATATTCTATGATTCCCAGCCAATGGGAGCTGCAGGAAGCAGTGGCCTGGCCGTGCTGCTTCCCGCAGCTCCCATTGGCTGGGAACAGCGAACCGTGGCCACTGGGAGCTGTAAGCGGCCGTACCTGCGGACGCTCAGGTAAACAAAGTGTCTCCCAAGTTTGGGAACCCCTGCTATAGGAGAAGGAATGCAGGAACACTTGACATATTTGCTGCATCTGTCTGCTGTCGAACTATGAGTAGTTTTCAGTGGGACAAATGTTAAGCCCCAACTGACCAAAGCCAGGGTGGTAAAAGAGCTGTGCACAGAAGAACAACAGAGGAGCAGAGGTGATGGAACCTTCATAATGCCAAAGTAGAATTCAGAGTACCCAGAAAGTTAGCCGGTGGCCACCCGAGGAGTGGGTACTACAGAGCGAGCTCTGTTGGCTTTTTCCCATTGGAAGAGGGTTTGTTTTTTTTTTATCACAGATGAAGCCCCAGGTTTAAGACCCCTTTGAACTGAGGGTCTTGCTCTGTATATTCAGTATCTGTCTGACCAAAGCCTCCGTCCATCCCCCCACACACTTTCTTTGTTGGTGTTCTGACTGAGACAGACTGGTCAACCCCACTCCTCTCTCCCAGGAGAAGTTAAATATGAGCAACAACAAAGCCCATTTTCTTGGGTTGAGATATTCTTCCAGTATAGCAAGATGTGTGAAAAGATGGGTCTCCCAGCAGCAGCAGGGACAAGTCACACCTCCTACTTCTATGGATTCATCATCCTCTGTTGGAGTTGAGGGATGGGAGAGTTTCCATATGATGCTCACAGCCTTTCCTACAGCGTATGATTTGTACTGTAAGACCCAGCTGTTGGCAGTAACTGGACAACAGAGCCCATAAACTCAGAAGATATGCCTCATATGGATAACTATCAGATGTCAGTTTCAGAAGGATTCACTTGTGATGGTGAAAGATTCTAGTTAACAAACAAGCCTCATGATTTCTTAACATTTCACCTCCTCTGTTTCTCTCTCTACTTCACACTCTAACCACAGACTGTATCCCATACAACAACAATCCATGAATTTCAGTCTGACCACATGGAACCCACATATCTGAATCCCAGAAATGTATTCTCATGCCTATGGCAATGGGCTAGTTTGGGCTGCTTTATTCATCTCTCTTTTCCCATGAGTTTTAGTGTTTTTCCAACACAGATATATGATCAGTGTTGTTACCAAGCACAGACTGGGGAAAAGCAGAAATGAATAAACAACTAGGAGTTGGACTCACATCATCATCCTGGTTGGCAACACCTGGAACCAAAACACAGACAAGACATAAAATGAAAGAAAATATCAGTTGGACATTGAGTTAAAAACATTAATCTGTGAGTAGGAAGATTGAATGAAGTTCTGTAACCCAATAAACATGACCAAGTGAAGGTTTCTTGTATTAATCCACCATGGGCCCGATTGTTCTGTTATATACACCTGTTTCACACAGGTGTAACTCCATGGACTTCATTGGCATCTCTCTTGATTTAGCAATGTGAGAGGAAAAGGGGCCCCAGTGTGTTGCTATGGAGATTTGCAGTCACTTTAGTAAACCATTCCTCAACTAATGAGTCAGCTCTCCCATCACCTGTGACGTCACAGCACTTGGAGCCAGCACCCTTCAGCACCATGAGGGATTGGAATCATTGTTGGCGAGTTACTGGCCAGAGACTCAGTTTTATGCTTAGGACCCAATTTTACAGACACTTTTATATCCAAAGTTTATTGCAGGAATAATTATTTGTTTAAATCAGACACAGAAATGCCATAATTGGTGTCCACAATTAACTGATAATGCAATTATTTATGGATGCAAAATTGGAGGTCAGTTTGAGGCCCTTTTAAAAATCAGACCCATCTTTCAAACAGAAATCAGCCTCTCTTTAGCAATAAACATTCTATGGAGCTTGTTTTTAATAGTCAAACCCTTCCCAAAGATTAGAGGTATCAGACACAGGGCTCTGTAAGGCTGCAACAGTGGTTATTTACTTGAGAAGCAGAGGAAAAGTGCCAGAGAGAGGAGCACTAGGCCATCTCTTATCTTTATGGCTGTTTAGTTTAGGCTCAGTCTGTTACTGTTCTGCTCAATAGAGGCTCTCACAGTCTACACCACAGATTAAGCTGTCAGCTACGTAAACACACATAAGAAGTCAGATTCTCCACTTGGATTGTGAGAGACTTTCTAATTTGTCACTGACAATAAAACACAGATAAGGCTATTTATGGGGCTGCCCCAGTCTCAGAAGAATGCTTCTTTCTCAACCAATTTCCCTGAAAACTGCATGAAACATGTGAAATGTCCAAAATCATATATTTAATAAACAGACATTAACAATAGTAAAAACTAGATTATTTCCCCCAATGGGCATATTTCTTACCTTGGCTCCACAGGGAGGCCAGTATAGCCAAAGTATATAGACCATTATCTGCTCCATCTATGCCTCACACACAGATAGAGGGGTTTAACCAGGTCACCACATCCAGAGCACCCCCACATGGCAATAGCAGGGCGCTGGAGCATCCCTGCCTCAGTTTCCTCCCAAATGGGTTACCAGTGAGTCCACCAAGTTTTCTATATATGCCTAACAGCATCCCCTTCCAAGGGTCACATTAACAAAAAGTTCAACAGCAAAGACAAAGAACAGTCTTCATCCAGTTTCTCAGGTTCCCATTCCTCTTCAGGAACACTGGCCCCAGGGCTGCATCCCAAGAGCCTACTCTTGTTCCAAAGCCCACTACAGACACTAGCTTCCCTTCTGTAATTCCTTCCGTTATTTCTCATCCTCCCCCACACTCCCTTACTACGAACCTGCCACACCATCTCCCTTACAACCCCAGGCATTACCCCACCCCTCATTAGACCTAACCTGGGCACAACTGTTTAGTCATAAGGGGGACTAATCCCACCTTTCTTGAAGGCTCAATCACCCTCTGACAAGGGGCTTATAATTTAGCAAAATATAGTGTACTCAATGGTAGTTAGACAGGTGTACAGCTAGGCCAGCGTGGCCTGAAGTGTTTCTATGTCCTCGCCATCACAAATGCTTTCCAGTTCTTGGACCAAGACACACTCATGGCTTTTGGAAGACAGATGTGATGCCCTTCAATTGTGTTTCACAGTTCAGCCTTCTTACAGTATGTTGTTCCTTAGATGGATAATGAGATTTTAGGCCAGATTGTATCTGGACGTTATGCTGATGCACAGGGAGAGATGGGCACAAGGAGCCTTCCCCTTTGAGCATCCTGCATCAGAACCAACCGTTATTGCTTCACTCAACTGTCTACTTTCTCTAACATCATTTCAGACTTTTCTTTAGCTAATGCTATAGGGGTTTGGCAGCTTATTCCCTTCACTGGGTTACTATATGTGGCAATCATATCCCCTGCAATACTTGTCAGGCTCAGGGTATCCTGTTGCTGTGGGGTCCTTTGCAATAAGATGGCACCCACATGCTGCCTTGCACAGCAGAGACCTGTGGTTGAGAGAATTTATACTACCAGATTTCACTTTTTGTTGCTGGCATTTGGTTTCCTTCAGATATAAAGACCCGAAGTTCCCCCCAGGATTATTGCTGTGGGATCTAAGCACCTTTTCTTTTTCATTGGTGTAAACTGTGTTTGTGTTTTCAGTTTCTGACACATTAATGCTGGACTTGAAATATACAGAAAATGATAATGCTACCATTGCTGTATCTCCAGTACAGAATAATCACCTAACCAATAAGGACAGAATGTTCTGAGCCTCTGTCGTGAGGTGCTCAAATATATGTTAACTCTTTAAACTTAAAAATGTGCATGGATAATGCCTTTAAACAAGGCCTTGTTACTCAGAAATTCTCCCACAGGTGAAGAGTAAAGACATGGACATTTCTATAAAATGAAAAAGCTAAATGATAGTTAAACTGGCCATCAGGCAGTTTAGACTTGAAATTAGATGAAGGTTTCTAACCATCAGAGGCGTGAAGAGAGGGAGGGATAGCTCAGTGGTTTGAGCATTGGCCTACTAAACCCAGGATTGTGAGTTCAATCCTTGAGAGGGCCATTTAGGGATCTGGGGCAAAAATTGGGGATTAATCCTGCTTTGAGCAGGGGGTTGGACTAGATGACCTCCTAAGGTCCCTTCCAACCCTGATATTCTATGATTCTATGAAGTTCTGGAACAGCCTTCCAAGAGGAGTAGTGGGGGCAAAAGACCTATCGGGCTTCGAGATTAAGCTAGATAAATTTATGGAGGGGATGGTTTGATGGGATAACATGATCTTAGTCAAAGGTCAATTAATTGCCATCAGTGGTAAATAGGACCAATGGTCAGTGATGTGATGTTAGAAGTTACTACAGGGAACTTTTCCCTGGGTGTCTGGCTGGTGAGTCTTGCTCACATGCTCAGGGTTCAGCTGATCGCCATATTTGGGGTCGGGCAGGAATTTTCCTCCGGGGTGGATTGGCGGAGGCCCTGGAGGTTTTTCGCCTTCCTCTACAGCATGGGGCACGAGTCACTTACTGGATGATTCTCTGCATCTTGAAGTCTTTAAACCATGATTTGAGGACTTCAATAGCTGAGACATAGGTGAGAGGATTATTCCAGGAGTGGGTAGGTGAGATTCTGTGGCCTGCATTGTGCAGGAGGTCTGACTAGATGATCATAATGGTCTCTTCTGACCTTAAAGTCTATGAGTCTATAATCTGCTGCAAACATCTTTGTGCTTTCCAGTCCACATAGCCCGTTTCACAAGGAATACCCTTCCTGAGCTAATCTATGAAGTGATTATCCTCTTCTCATTCAAATCCCTCCTCATGACCTATTTGTATCTTAGGGCTTGTCTACACTGGCACTTTACAGCACTGCAACTTTCTCACTCGGGGTATGAAAAAACATCCCCCTGCGCGCAGCAAATTTCAGTGCTGTAAAGCACCAGTGTAGCAGTGCACCAGCGCTGGTAGCTATGCCCCTCATGGAGGCGTTTTTTTAGAGCACTGGGAGAGCTCTCTCCCAGGGCTAGTCTACACTTACCCACTGCGTCGGATCGATCTTCTGGGTTTGATTTATCACGTCTTGTCTAGACGCGATAAATCGAACCAGGAAGTGCCCCCCCGTCGACGCCGGTAATCCTGCTCTGCAAATGGAGCAGGCGTCGTCGACGGGGGAGCCTGCGCGCCGCCGTGTGGACCAGGGGTAAGTACTTTTAAGTTCGAAATAAGATACTTCGACTTCAGCTACATTATTCACGTAGCTGAAGTTGCGTATCTTACTTCGAACTTGGGGGCTAGTGTAGACCAGCCCCCAGTGCTCTGCCATGACTACATAAGCCACGTTAAAGCGCTGCTGCGGCAGCGTTTTAACGTTGCCAGTGTAGACTAGCCCTTAGGCTTTGTCTGCACTGCCAATTGAACAACAAACTTTTATCATTCACAGGTGCTTAAAAATCCTCCTCCCTCGAGCCCCTCCCCCAGACAAAAGTTTTGTTGGGGCAAGTGGCAGTGTAAACGGCTCATTGTCAGCAGGAGCGCTCGCCTGTCAACAACGCCAACCCCGCTTCTAGAGGGTGGAAGTATTTTGTCAGCAAAAGTGTAAAGAATAAATGCAGTTTACAGAAGTAAATGAAACTTCACCAACTTACATTTACACTGGCACAATTTACCCCGCCCCTGTGCGTGCACTCTTCTAAGCCCTGGTCTACACTAGTGGGGGGAAGGGGTGGTGTCAATCTAAAATATGCTAGGGAGATTCCCAAACCTGAGCTGTCTTTTGTAGGTGACAAATCTGAGGAATTGTCACAGACTGAAGTGTCACTAGAAGAGGTTTTGGAACTAATTGATAAACTTAACTGTAACAAGTCACCAGAACCAGATGGCATTCACCCAAGAGTTCTGAAAGAACTCAAATGTGAAATTGTGGAACTGTTAACTAAGGTTTGTAACCTGTCCTTTAAATTGGCTTCTGTACCCAATGACTGGAAGATAGCTAATGTAACGCCAGTATTTAAAAAGGGCTCTAGAGGTGATCCCAGCAATTACAGACCGGTAAGTCTAACATCCATACCGGGCAAATTAGTTGAAACAACAGTAAAGAATAAAATTGTCAGGCACATAGAAGAACATAAATTGTTGGGCAAAAGTCAACATGGTTTCTGTAAAGGGAAGTCATGTCTTACTAATCTATTAGAGTTCTTTGAAGGGGTCAACAAACATGTGGACAAGGGAGATCCAGTGGACATAGTGTACTTAGATTTCCAGAAAGCCTTCGACAAGGTCCCTCACCAAAGGCTCTTATGTAAATTAAGTTGCCATGGGATAAGAGGGAAGATCCTTTCATGGATTGAGAACTGGTTAAAAGACAGGGAACAAAGGGTAGGAATAAATGGTAAATTTTCAGAATGGAGAGGGGTAACTAGTGGTGTTCCCCAAGGGTCAGTCCTAGAACCAATCCTATTCAACTTATTCATAAATGATTTGGAAGAAGGGGTAAACAGTGAGGTGGCAAAGTTTGCAGATGATACTAAACTGCTGAAGATAGTTAAGACCAAAGCAGATTGCGAAGAACTTCAAAAAGATCTCACAAAACTAATTGATTGGGCAACAAAATGGCAAATGAAATTTAATGTGGATAAACGTAAAGTAATGCACATTGGTAAAAATAACCCCAACTATACATACAATATGATGGGGGCTAATTTAGCTACAACTAATCAGGAAAAAGATCTTGGAGTCATCGTGGATAGTTCTCTGAAGACGTCCATGCAGTGTGCAGCGACAGTCAAAAAAGCAAACAGGATGTTAGGAATCATTAAAAAAGGGATAGAGAATAAGACGGAGAATATCTTATTGCCCTTATACAAATCCATGGTGCGCCCACATCTTGAATACTGCGTACAAATGTGGTCTCCTCATCTCAAAAAGGATATCCTGGCATTAGAAAAGGTTCAGAAAAGGGCAAGTAAAATATTAGGGGTGTTAGGGTTTTTTTTCCACTTTAAACTTTAGGGTAAAGACGTGGGGACCCGCATTTAGAGCCCCTAAACTTATTTTTACCAGCTTAGGTTAAACCCCCCAAGGTACAAAATTTCCTGCACCCCAAGAAACGCTTTTTGCTGCCACCATTAAATGTTTAACAGGAATTCAGGAAAGGAATTACTTGAACTTTTCTCCCCCCCAAAATACCTCCTTAAGCCGTACACCCCCTTTTTTGGGGAAGCTTGAGAACAATTTTTTAACCAATTGGTTACACAGTGATTTAAAAACCCACCCACTGGGTTTTAACACCATAGAAAACAGTCAGCTTTTTAAAAGAAGGATTTTATTAAAAATAAAGAAGGTAAAATTATTTTTGTAAAATCAGGATGGTAACTATTTTACAGGACACTATATTTTTAAACTTAGAGAGATTTTTCCCTTTGGACAAAACCTTAAAGTTTTAGAAAACCATGAATAACCACCCCCCCCTTTGCCCTTTTTAACACAGGGGATACACCAAGCAAAAATAAACAGAAATTTATACGCTATGCTATTTAAACTTACTTTAGAAAAGGGAGGTTTGATTTTTTGTAGGTTCCTTTTGTCTTTTAAGATCACCCTCTCTCAGACAAAGACACACACTAAAACCTTCCCCCCTCCCAAAGTTTTAAAGTATTTTGTTTCCTTATTGGTTAGATGCCAGCCAGGTTAGGTGTTAGTTTGGCTACCTGCATTTTTTAACCCTTTACTGGAAAGAGGATTTTATAGCACTGCATTAGACCCTCTTCCCCTTCCCTTTATATTTATGACACGCCCCCCAAATTACCGATAGTGTGAAACACTGGCTGTGATTTTTTTTTGGAGCTTTAAAAGAAAACAAAGTAATAAGACACATGAATTTTTAAATATACTAATAACTGGATAAAGACTAAACAATATTGTTTACATTGCAAGGACGATTTTAACCAGTTGGTTTGGGGAAACTTTTACGGGAGAGTGCATTAGCCACTTTGTTAGAAGCTTTTGAAATGTGTTGTATTTTAAAATTAAAATTTTGGAGAGCCAAACTTCATTGAAGGAGTTTTTTGTTATTTTTTTTGGCGGTATTAAGCCACTGTAGTGCAGCATGGTCGGTTTGCAGGTGGAAACGCCGTCCCCAAATGTATGGGCGTAGCTTTTTTAGAGCGTAGACAATGGCGTAACATTTTTTTTTACTGATTGACCAGTGGTTTTTTTTTTTAGACAGCTTCTTGCTGAGAAACACGACAGGATGGAATTTTTGATTTGGTTTTTTTTGCATTAAGACTGCTTTTACACCAGGCTTGGACGCATTTGTGGTTACTAGGAACGGTTTATTAAAGTCCGGGGCCCTTAGCACAGGGTCAGACATGAGTGTTGCTTTAAGCTGGTTAAAGGCCTTTCGACACTCATCAGTTCACTGAACCGCATTTGGCTGGTTTTTTTTGGTTAGGTTAGTTAGAGGGGCGGCGATTTGGCTGTAGTGCGGTACAAATCGCCTGTAATATTCGGCCAAGCCTAAGAAAGATTGGACCTGTTTTTTTGACTTTGGGACAGGCCACTTTTGGATAGCCTTTACCTTGGCCTGTAGGGGGTTAATAGTTTTTTGACCCACCTGGTGTTTAAGGTAAGTCACTTTGTTGAGGCCTATTTGACACTTTTTAGCCTTAACAGTTAGTTCTGCCTTTTGTATGCGCTTGAAGACCTTTTGGAGATGCTTCAGGTGTTTGGCCCATGAGTTAGAAAATATGGCCACATCGTTAAGATAGGCAACTGCCGATTTTTCCAATTTCGCTAGGAGACTATTTACCAGTTTTTGGAATGTGGCAGGTGCATTTTGCAGCCCGAAAGGGAGCACATTAAATTTATATAGCCCGACATGGGTGATGAAGGCTGACTTTTTTTTGGCGGATTTATCTAGCGGCACCTGCCAGTACCCCTTGGTTAAGTTTAAGGTGGAGATGAACTGGGCACGTCCCAGTTTTTTTAATAGTTTATTTGTGCGAGGCATTGGATAGTTGTCTGGGCAAGTTACAGCATTTAGCGTACGGTAGTCCACGCAAAAGCGTATTTCCCCATCTGGTTTGGGGACTAGAACCACGGGAGAGGCCCATGCACTGCTAGAGGGACGGATTATACCCATTTGTAGCATGTTTTGAACCTTTCGTTTTATAGCAGTTTTGGCGTGAGGAGCCACTCGGTAAGGTTGGGCTCTAATTGGGTGGGCATTACCTGTGTTAATGGAGTGGTATGCCCGTTTGGTCAGTCCTGGGGTGGCTGAGAACATCGGTGCGAATTTAGTGCACAGCTTTTGGATTTGCTGGCGCTGCATACGTTTGAGGGTTATTGAGAGGTTTACCTTTTTTACGCCACCGTCATTTTTTCCTTTATAGTAGACACCTTTAGGCCACTTAGCGTCTTCTGCTCCCTGGGCAGTAAACTGACAAACCTTCAATTCTTGGGGGAAAAAAGGCTTTAGAGAATTAACATGGTACACTTTAAGCTTGAGAGTTGTGGTGGGGAATGCTATGAGATAGTTTACAGCTCCCAGGCGTTTTTGGACCGTAAATGGCCCTTTTCATGACGCTTTCATTTTATGGGCCCGGAGCGCCTTTAAGCCCATGACTTGGTCCCCTACTTTAAAGGAACGCTTTTTGGCATGTTTATTATACCAGGCCTTTTGCTCTTTTTGAGCCCCTTTTAGGTTTTCTTTAGCAAGGGCTAAAGAGTCTTGGAGGGTGTTTTGTAGGTTGCTTACAAAGTCCAGAATGTTAGTTTTCGAAGAAGGCATAAAGCCCTTCCATTGCTGTTTTACCAGCTGTAATGGCCCTTTAACCTTGCGGCCATACACAAGTTTAAATGGTGAAAACCCTAAACTGGGATGTGGTACAGCCCTGTAGGCAAAGAGCAACTGCTGTAACACTAGGTCCCAATCGTTGGAGTGCTGGTTTACAAATTTACGTATTATGGCTTTTAAAGTTTCATTAAACTTCTTTACCAGACCATTTGTTTGATGGTGGTAAGGGGTGGCAACCAAGTGGTTTACCCCATGAGCTTCCCACAGGCTTTTTATGCTCCCTGCCAGGAAATTAGTTCCTGAATCAGTAAGGATGTTGGCGGGCCAACCTACCCTGGCAAAAATCTTTAATGCCTGGCATACACTTTTAGCCCGGGTGTTGTTCAGAGCTACTGCTTTTGGCCATTGGGTGGCAAAATTCATGAAAGTCAGTATGTACTGCTTTTTTTTGGGTGTCTTTTTCGGAAAAGGACCCAGAATATTTACAGCTACCCGCTGAAATGGAACTTTAATTATGGGGAGTGGCTGGAGAGGGGCTTTGACCTGGTCTTGGGGTTTTTTTACTTTTTGGCACACCTTACAAGACCGGACATAGGTAGAAACATCCTTGCCCATTCCCTCCCAGTGGAATGACCTTCCCAAAGCTTTTATTTGCTTTTTGCTTGGCTTGGAACTGTTTCCTAGATGCTGGAGACATTAGTTCCTCACTGGGTTGTGGACCTGGGCTGGGTCCCTCTGGAAGCGATGCAGGTGATGGGTTTGTTTTTGTTGACTGTGAACCGCTCTCCGCTGGTGCACAATGTGGTAATTTAGGCTCTGGCTGAGCCTCTTGTATTGAGTTATCGGCTGCTGCTGCCATTGCAGGCTCGGTGGTGCCCTCGGGTGTTGGCACTGTAGATGGGGTTGCAAGCGCTGGACTCAGTGCTGGCAATGGTTTTGGTGCTGGTTGCTTTGCCAGTTCCGGTTTCGAGACTGGCTTGGGTTGGGTTTCTGCGACTGGATTTATGACGGCTGTTGCAGTCGTTGGCAGGGTATCCGGTTCCACCACCTCTATCTGGGTCTCTGGTAGTACAGATGGGGTTCTGGTGGAAGTCTTAAGAACAGAGCTAGGTGTGACAGCTTGCTTAGCCTGGCTGCGGGTGACCATTTCCACCCTTTTGGCTAGCTTTACACAATTGGTCAAGTCTTCCCCCAGCAACATGGGAATGGGATAATTATTATAGACTGCAAAAGTCCAATTTTCTGACCAGCCCTTGTACTGGACAGGCAACACGGCTGTAGGTAAATCAAAAGAGTTGGACTTGAAGGGTTGAATTGTTACTTGCGCCTTTGGGTTGATTAAGCTGGGGTCCACTAAGGATTTGTGGATAGCCGACACTTGTGCTTTGGTGTTCCTTCACGCTGTAAACTTTTTTCCACCCACACTCACCGTTTTTCTTCGTTTTAAGGGTATCTGGGAGGCATCTGGGCCTGAGGACCTTTGGTGTGACCCCGGTGCAATGAACTGTATTTTGTTGGGGTTCTTGGGCCAGTTGGCCTTCACATGCCCCAATTCGTTACATTTGAAACATCGCCCAGCTGACTGGTCAGTGGGGCGAGGTGGGTTGCTGGAGAATGGGGTGGTGGGGCAATAAGGGGTCTGGGTTGTTTTTTGTGGGGCCTTGGGCTGCTCCTGGTGAGGGGGTGTGGTCTCGGGTTTTTCTTTTTGATATTTTTTTAAATTTTGACCAGGGTTGTTCCTTTTTGCTTTTTGCACCCCTTGTGTGCCAAATTTTTTTGCCCCTCTGCTGATTTGGGACTGTTTGTATTGATCAGCATAAGCAGCAAGGCTGTTTGCTGAGTTTATTTTTTTATTTCATAAACACTGTTTTATATTATTTTTGGACATATATAGGAATTGTTCCTGAGCCATTAAATTACACACTCCTTTAAAGCTAGTAACATTTTTTTTCTTGACCCATTGTTTTAACAGCTTCTTTATTTGGTTTACATAAGCTACATTACTTAGTCCAGGCCCTCGGATAAGGGTTTGAAATTTTACTTTGTAAGTTTTTTTTTTAGGAGGTTTTTTTTTTTTAGCATGCTTTTTTTTTTTTTTAAGCATGCTTTTTTTTTTTTTTGCTTTTTAGCATGCTTTTTTTTTTAGCATGCTTTTTTTTTTATTTTATTTTTATTTGTTTAAGTTGTAGCAGTTTTGCATGTTTTTTTTTTCCTCATCAGCTTGTAGCCGGGCTATCTTAAGTTTAATAGCTGCTTTACTGGCAGTTATCTTAGCCTTTTTGTTTTTAATTTGTTTTAACCCGATAGAGTTAGAAAAGAAAAAAAAACTTGCTTGGGTATTCCCTGTAGGGGTTAACTACCTGCTTTTATATGTAGATACTTTAGCTCCTAGCAGCTTAACCCCTCCCCCCTCCCTGCTTTTAGCAGCACAGGGAAGAGTTAGAGAGAAGAAAAAAAATTTTAAACTCCCTGTGTCTGGTTTAAAAAAAATCTTTGGTTTAATATATCCCACCACTGCCACCATGTCAGGGTTCCCTCCCCACTCTAAACTTTAGGGTAAAGACGTGGGGACCCGCATTTAGAGCCCCTAAACTTATTTTTACCAGCTTAGGTTAAACCCCCCAAGGTACAAAATTCCCTGCACCCCAAGAAACGCTTTTTGCTGCCACCATTAAATGTCTAACAGGAATCCAGGAAAGGAATTACTTGAACTTTCCTCCCCCCCAAAATACCTCCTCAAGCCGTACACCCCCTTTCCTGGGGAAGCTTGAGAACAATCTTCCAACCAATTGGTTACACAGTGATCTAAAAACCCACCCACTGGGTTTTAACACCATAGAAAATAGTCAGCTTTTTAAAAGAAGGATTTTATTAAAAATAAAGAAGGTAAAATTATTTTTGTAAAATCAGGATGGTAACTATTTTACAGGACACTATATTTTTAAACTTAGAGAGATTTCCCCCTCTGAACAAAACCTTAAAGTTCCAGAAAACCATGAATAACCACCACCCCCCTTTGCCCTTTCTAACACAGGGGATACACCAAGCAAAAATAAACAGAAATCTATACGCTATGCTATTTATTTAAACTTACTTTAGAAAAGGGAGGTTTGATTTTTTGTAGGTTCCTTTTGTCTTTTAAGATCACCCTCTCTCAGACAAAGACACACACTAAAACCTTCCCCCCTCCCAAAGTTTTAAAGTATCTTGTCCCCTTATTGGTCAGATGCCAGCCAGGTCAGGTGTCAGTCTGGCTACCTGCATTTCTTAACCCTTTACTGGAAAGAGGATTTTATAGCACTGCATCAGACCCTCTCCCCCTTCCCTTCATATTTATGACAAGGGGTTTGGAACGGAGAGATTAAAGAGGCTAGGACTTTTTAGCTTGGAAAAGAGGAGACTAAGGGGGGATATGATAGAGGTATATAAAATTATGAGTGGTGTGGAGGAAATGAATAAGGAAAAGTTATTTACTTGTTCCCATAATAGAAGAACTAGGGCCACCCAATGAAATTAGTGGGCAGCAGGTTTAAAACAAATAAAAGGAAGTTCTTCTTCATACAGCGCACAGTCAACCTGTGGAACTCCTTGCCTGAGGAGGCTGTGAAGGCTAGAACTATAACAGCTTTTAAAAGAGAACTTGATAAATTCATGGAGATGAAGTCCATTAATGGCTATTAACCAGGATGAGTAAGGAATGGTGTCCTTAGCCTCTGTTTGTCAGAGGGGGGTGATGGATGGCAGGAGAGAGATCACTTGATCATTACCTGTTAGGTCCACTCACTCCGGGTCACCTGGCATTAGCCACTGTCAGTGGACAGGATACTGGACTGTATGGACCTTTGCTCTGACCCAGAACGGCCATTCTTATTGTAACCCTTCTGCCAGTCAGAGTTGGCAGCAACAAGGGCCAGGTTCAGTATCTAGGGGTTCCATTCCAATGACACAATGCAAAACCGGCTCGAGCCCCCCACCCAGTGACCTGGGACAAATATATATCACCCCCCCCGGGCGCCTCTAAGAGGCAGTACTTCCCCTCTCGCAAGCACAGAGTCTGAGTGTAGCAAAAACCTTTTAATGACAGAGAGAAACAACGCGGCATTTTGTTGGGGAAACACCACATCTAGGATTCGTAAACCAAACTGTGAGCAAAGACCCACCCCAGCAAATTGGCCATGTCCTTTCCCTTTGGTTCTTGAGTCCAGCAACCCCCAAAATCACCCAAAGTCCCAGAAGTCCAACAACCCAAAAGTCCAGACCCAGAGTTCAAAAGTTCATCTGCAGAGTGCTACACACACCCCCCAGTCTGGGTAGAAATGGGGAGGGGAGAGGTAAGGGGCACCTTACATGGCTCGAAGCTGATTGCCCCGTCCCTTTCGTGGGGCTTCACTCTGCTCTGCTCTGCTCGCCATCCCACGAGTCACTCCGCTCCACCAGCCGTCCCGCAAGCCGCTCCGGCTGTCCCGCCAACTGCTCCGCTCCACCAGCAGCTCCGCGCCATCAGCCGTCCTGCAAGCCGCTCCGGCTGTCCCGCCAACTGCTCCACTCCATCAGCAGCTCCGCGCCACCAGCTGCTCAGCAATATATCTTCCGGCTCCACCACTACTTAACACAGTGCTCAGTGATTTCAGCTAATGGGGGAGCCTTAATGGGGAGTGCTAAATTTGCACCATTAGCCCCAAGTGATTCCAACTCAGCAGCCTGTGATTAAACTCCTAAGGAATTCAAAATTAGCTCTAATATTCCACAGTGGAGTGAGAGAGAGGAGGTGCAACTAGTACTTAGGGCCCTCCAAAAAGGCCCATGCCACCGGGTACAAATACCTGTCCCCAGCCTCTCTCAATTCAGTGGGTTTTGGAACCCATGTCCCTCGCCTAGCGAGTGCTGCTTCGTTGATGGCGAGTCCCTCCATCATAACAAAAGGTTACTGTCCTTGATTCACATAATCAGGGTAACAACACTTTATTCTTCCTGCCCCAATAACAGAGAAACTGGGGATCCCACAGCAGCCAAAGTGACCATTTGGGCAAGCGATCCATCATGCTTTGCAGGGTGGGTGTGTCCATGCAAACAAGATTAGCCCCTGACATCCCTTTCCACAACTCACCACCAGATGTCAGGGTAGAGCTCATCCTGACTCTGCTTACATTATGTTCTTCTGTTCTTAACTTCAGCTACGCGAATAGCATAGCTGAAGTTGGCGTATCTTAGATCGACTTACCTGGCTGTCCTCATGCCGGGGAGTCGACCACTGCTGCTCCCCCGTCGACTCCGCTTGCGCCTCTTGCAAGCTGGAGTACCGGAGTTGATGGGGAGCGCTTTCGGGGATCAATTTATCGTGTCAAGACGAGACACGATAAATCGATCCCCAAAAGATCGATTGCTACCCGCCGATCAGGTGGGTAGTGAAGACCTAGCCTTAGGCCAGGTCTACACTAGGGGTGGGGGTCGATGTAAGGTATGCAACTTCAGCTACGTGAATAACGTAGCTGAAGTCGATGTACCTCGCTCAACTGCTGTCAATTGCTGCCGCTCCCCCGTCGACTCTACTTCCGCCTCTCGCCGGGGTGGATTACCGGAGTCGACAGCAGAGCGATCGGGGATCGATTTATCGCGTCTACACTAGACGTGAAAAATCGATCCCCGAAAGATCGATCGCTACCCGCCAATCTGGCGGGTAGTGAAGACGTACCCTTAGTGTCAGAGTTCTAGACATTGGCTAGTTGCATGGGTGCACTTGAAGATCTTGAAGCTGCAGACAGCACTCTGTTGGTCCAGTAAAGCAGTCCAGCCAAGGCAACAAGGCGCAGAATGATTCTAAAGTGGGATCATTCCAAGCTGCAAGATGGGAGTTGTTATAACCAGAGAACAGTAACCCTGGATCCTCGTTAGACAATAAGACCACTCTGTCTCTTATCAGACCCCTTACAGTATCCTTGCTATCCCCCTTCCCCTGCAAGCACTTTCCCAAACAACAACGGTGGTGTTTACCCACACTGCCTTCACTATATGCCAACCTCAGTCAGTTCTGGGCACAGCAGCAGTCTCTGGCCTGACTGCAATGAAGCCTAGCAATAGCCTCAGCAGTTTCACAGCAGCAGCAGCTTCTGGTTTTCTAGCAGCAGCGCCTAGCTTGGACAGAGTTCCTCAAAGCAACCTCCACTCCCCTGACCAGGATCTCAGTTCCCCACCCAAGATAGAGCCTACTGCATGCTCTTCCTGCATCCCCTGGAAGCCCCTTGCTCTCTCTCTCTCCCAAGGCATCATGGGAGTTGTAGTCTCCAAGGCTAGATTGCAGCACTCAGGATCTCCCTGACTGGAACACTCCCAATTAAGTTTAGAGGCCTCTCACCTAGAGTAAGGTGCCTACACTATTGAATACCGGTTCAGCAAGGATTTTTCTATGCTGGCAAAAAAGTCTAGTTAATGAATCAGGTGCAGAGAAAAAGGGTCATTTTTAAGAATGGAAAACAAGTGGAGTCTTGAGGATTATCTGATATCCCCCTCACTATTTCATCCCCTGGTTGCTCTCTGTATTTCACACTGTCTAATGACACACTATGTCACAAACTATAATCTCTGACTGTATGGAAACCACGTATCTGGATCCAAGGGATTTACAATTTCAGTGTTATGACACTTGATGAACCCATGTTTTTTTCTGGGTTTTAGTTTTTCCAAAACAGCGTTCATGGCACAATGTTATCACAAAACGTTTATCTTAAATCAGAGATTGGCAGAAGGTGATAATTAACAAAAAGAGCCAGACTGACCTTATCCCTGGGTGTCTGGCAGCATCTGCAAGAAAAGTAGCCATGAAAGATCAACAGAAGTAAAGTTCTGGACAGAAATGAAACTAAATCTACCTGCAGAATATCCAAATGTAGCTGCCTAATTCAGCAAATTTATTGTGTGACGGTTTACTTCTCTTAAGGACCATGTGTATGGAAATTTAAATAGTAAGATAGTAACTAATAAGAGCATAGTTGACTATGTAATAAAGCAATTTCCTTGACTTACTATTTAACTAAACAAAAAGGTATTCCTGGAAGGACATTTTCAAAAGAAGTTTGTCCAATAAAAGATATTTCCTCACCCTGCTTATCTCTCTAATTTTCAAAAGAACACATTTTTGTAGCATTTTGTGTTGCACCTACTTACACTGCATCTGGATTGATTCTTCAGTTACACCCTAATCTGTTTAAAGATATTCATTATTCTGAGTATCTGTCTTTGATTGGAGAGGGTTAGCAAGTGTCAAGATGGGACTCTTTCCAGGGCCGAGAAGCAGCAGCAACAGAAAAATACCAGAATGGAGAGCATTAAGACCCTGATTACCTTCATGTTGGAGATGCTGGTTTAATCTGTGTTGAAGATTAGGGCTCAGCTCAGCTGATGCTCTTACAGTAAACTCCACAGATGGAGTACATGTATACAGACACCCAAGAAGTCTGATGTTTCCCGTTTGATTATGAAAGCACTTTCCAATATGTCATGGAGAATGAAACCCAGACAAAGTTTGTAGGGGCTGTCCTGCCTAGTGAGGAATGCTTCTTTCTCAACTGCATTCCCTGAAAAATGGAGAAAATAGGAGTCAGACCCTGAATCTTGTAGATAGCGGAGATTAACAATTGTCATGACTTTACCCAAACAGGCACATTTGAGACTGACTACAGAGGGCAGGAAAATTGAATCACCAGATTATCTTCAGAGTAGCAGCCGTGTTAGTCTGTGTCAGCAAAAAGAACAGGATTACTTGTGGCACCTTAAAGACTAACAAATTTATTTCAGCATAAGCATAAGCTTTCGTGGGTTAGAACCCACTTCATCAGACGCATGATTATTTTGATCATTACAGACTACCATCTTGCCACAAAACTCAGTTGCAGGGTGGTGGACCCAGTGACTGGCTTAGGACGAAAAGTTGGCCACGCCCCTTTCAGACAGTAGCCCTTTTCTCAGAGAGCTGCATAATCCTTAAAATAAGTAAATTAAAAGAAAAGAGAAGAGAAAATAATAATAGCAGCCAGTACAGTTGCTCATTTAAGATTTCATGGCCTTTAGGTTTCCAATAGGTTAATGTACTAGACTTTCCCCCAGCCTAGGCAGGGAGGCGTCTATAGGGCTTTTCTACCCTCTCACAACCATCTGATGCAGCCACAGGGGAGCATACTTCCACCCTTCCCCTGATCCAAGCCCTCTTCGTACCTCTTTTTACATCCCCTAGCTGGGAATCATTAGTCTCAATCACTAAATGCTGTGCAGCTGGATCAGATGATTCCCAGCACCCGCCTGGCTCCTTTCCAGAACAGGGCTGGCTGCTCCCTGGACCTTAAAGAGGCAGACCACTCAGTTACAATAATTCAGCATGAAACACTCTCAAGTGTTGAATGAGGCTGAACACTGTGCAGGTATGTAGCATTAATATAATCACATCCAAAAAATATAATAAAAGAATGTTCAAGTGGCAAAGTCAAGCACTTAGAAGTTAGCAAATGCCAAAGTTAAGATTGCCTGTGCAATCTTTAATTACATAATCACATACTACATTTTCCAAAGGTCCCTGCCTTATTCAATGAAAGAGCGATATTTTTTTTATCCTCCACAGAAGTGTGTAGCCTTATTTAAAGCACACAATCAAAATCTTGCACTGAATACAAAATGTTTAGTCTCCTGATGGGTGTTTGTATGAAGCAAGGGATGTAGGCCATGGACTTCACAGAGACTACTCTCACTATAGTATCTGAGTGCTTCACAAACGTTAATAAATGTGTCTTCACAACATCACTGTGAGTTTAGGAGGTATCTTTATCCCCATGTTACAGATGAGAAACTAAGAAACTCAGGCCATATTGCCACAAGTGTCCACTAATTGGGGTGCCCTAGGACCAGATTTTTCAGAGTACTTAGCATTTTTATGGTACTTTATATGTTCAAAGCACAGCTCCAATCAGTGTCAGTTGCAGTTGTGAACACCGAATGCTTCTGCAAATCAGATCACAGGCATCTCATACTGGGCACCCAGAGAATGAGGAACACACAAATTAGTAACTTCCTGTGAAGAGTTTGGTTTAAGCAGTTTGACTAGCACCAAAAAGGAACTCTGTGGCAGAGACAGGGATCCAATTCAATTCTCCAGGTGACATTCAACTACCTAAACCATGAGACCATCCTTTCTCTTCCTGAAGTTCCCTGTATCATTCACCCCACACCTTCCAAATTCTCGGACAAACAAGGCTGAGATCCTCCAGACAACTGCCTCATTCACTACACAACCCTGATTCATTCCCAGAATACTATCCATGCCGTGCACTAAATCAGGCAGGGTACTGCGGAAAAAAATATCTGTTCATGTAATTAGAGACTGCATCATAAGGCATACGCACGAGGTAGCTGAATTAAGGTTGCACAGGGAACCTTAATGCTGGCATTTCCTAGCTTCTAAGGGCTTGACTTAGCAACTTGAACATTTTATTAATGTTGTTCTTTCAGTGTAATGAACTAATTTTAAAAACACAAACTGGAAAAAAAATAGAAATTCCATCATATGAAACCATAGCAACCCCCAACATGGGTCATCTTCAGGGTTAGGACCATTAAATCTATAGCATAGACCTCTACCTTTTGAGCTAATGGAGACGCTAGTAGCAATAGTAGGCCATTATCCTTGACGTGGACTAGCAGTAGTGGGGAATGGGACACTTTGCCAGCAGGTTTCACAGCTATTTGCTGAAAGCAAAGGAATGGTGAAACTCAGGCCTCTTGGATTCAATTCTAGGTTCTGGAGGGACAGGTTTTCTAGTGGTTATAGACCATTCTTTCCCTGTGCCCCCAAAGTTTCTCCTCTCCTTCTGCTCCTATCCATTCACTTCACCCTGCTGGCTCCCTACATTCCTTACCCTTCTCTATTGGAATGTGGCTGTTTCTCCTCCACATGCCTGAGTGCCAGCCGGTGGGGCACTGAGAACACAGGAGAAACAATATTCCTTCGCTCAGTTCCTGTGCCCAGCACTGGAGTGGAGAGCAGAAGCAACTGCAGAGAAAGTCTTGCTCAGCTCCATAGCCTTTGAATGGAATATCATACTCAGTCACTCTGTGGGGATGGCACTCACATGTGCTGTCCATTCAGGGTGCAGGAGCTGTGAGGGGACAGAGCATACTCAGTGCAGATGGAATCTTTGGTGAATTTAGCTGCCAAACCTAACAAGCCTCTTCTGAGCATGTGGAAAATTAGATTTTCAGACTTTAACTTGATCAAATTTGTTCAGATTTTCACAGAAACAGCAAAAGGCACATCCCTGACACCAGGGCAACACTCCCCCCACCCCCCTGACCAAATTTCAAGTCCCTCCTCCAAATTATTGAGGAGCTGGACCTTCTTAATGAAATTGATGAATTTTTTTAAGATGGACAAAACAACATATTTTTTTTCTAATTGTATTATTGTAAATGGCAAATGTGTTTTATCTGAAACTTTCCAGATAATTTCAGCCTGAGGCAGACATCTAGGATAGTTAATTTCAGCACAAGTGATTAAACTTTGGCAAAGTTATGAACAACTGAAAACAGGATCTTATAATGCCCTGCCTATAGCAATGACAGGTGCTGACGTAATGTCTCCTCTATCACAAGTGTTTTCCAGTTGCTATGGCTGCATCAGGGCACTCTCAGCATTTGAAGAGCAGGTTTAAGCTGTTCTGCTTGGAAAAAATGATTATGTAAAAATGGCAAACTCTTATTCAAGAAGTACATCTTCACACAATGCACAGTCAACCTATGGAATTTGTTGCCGGGGGATGTTCTGAAGGCCAAAAGTCTAACTGGATTAAAAAAAAGAATTAGATAAGTTCCTGGAGGATAGGTCCATCAATGGCTATTAGCCAAGATGGTCAGGGACACAACCCCATGCTCTGGCTCTGGGTCTAAACCTCCAGCTGTCAGAAGCTGGGACTGGATGAGATGGATCACTCAATATTACCCTGTTCTGTTCACTCCTTCTAAAGCATCTGGCACTGGCCCCTGTTGGAAGACAGGATATTGGGCTAGATGGACCATTGGTCTGATTCAGTATGGCCTTTCTTATGTTAAATCAGCTCCTTTTGGGGTTGATCCAAAGGTCACTGAAGTCAGTAGAAGTTTCACTCATGTGAGTATGCAGGTCCTGACAAGATATATACCTATATCACCCTGACTACTTTGCTTGTCTCTTTGTTTATTGATTATTCTTTTTATTGTAAGCTCTTGGAACGGGGATTTATCTCCCTATATATTTGTACAGCACCTAGCACATTTTTGACACTACTATAGTAGTAGTAATTATTAATAATAAATAATAATATATGTTGTCTTACTGACAAAAATTAGTTTTTGTTACATTTTACTCCTTTTAGCACAGCAGAGCTAGTACAGCTATAGGAGACACAGCTAGAGTCTATGCTGGCTCTAACACCATCAGGAGAAATATTCATCAAGTTCCAGTTGCTGGATTATATTCACTATCCGTAGCAGCTGTGTCAGCCTATTACAGTTAATGGGGTTGCAGAGCTGTAGTTGAGTGAAGATGAAGACAATGGGTTTGCCCAGGTGTACCTGAGAGCAGCTATAGAGTCTTTATTTCAGGCCACAGTGCGTGAGCTAGAAAGAACAAAGCTCAGTTTTCAGATCCCACAGTAAATTTGCAGTACTGGCAATTAGGTAAAAACAAATTTTGTTGTAAACGGAGGGAATATGTGTCCCAGTACTTTAAATCTACAGGAAGGTTTGTTATTGATGACGATGAAAGCAGGATCAGGCCTTTGAGCTGGGGTCACTAAGAACTAAGGAACCCCAAAATATTATTTTAACAGACTCAGTTTTTAGAACAGCAGTGAACATTACTACCATACTATTATGCTTCACCATTCTAACTCCTTTCATTAGCTTGTAGCTTGAGATGTGGGACTGAGGTCTGATTAAAAGAATACTTTATAGAGCAGCAGTCCTGTGGTAAAGTAGGTAACTTCTCTTGTTGCCTTAATGTCTTTCAGGAGCTTATCAGTGGACTGGGAGTCAGGAGACTTGGGGGTTCTGGTTCTGAGTAAGCCTCTTGCCCACAGGGTGAATCTGGGCAAGTCACTTTACCATTCTTCTTTTTCGCCTCCCACCCTTTATCTTTCTTGTCCAGACCATCTTTAATCTCTTTGGGGCAGGGACTGTCTCTTACTATGTGTTTGTATTATCTTATAGATATCGAATAGCTGTAAAAAAAGAAAATTATTATTGTGAGAGGCAACAATTTAATACCCCAGTGATATATGGGATCTTCTTCAATATACAGTATTAAAACTTTAGGATCAGGCCCTCTGAGTCCAAGGGGATTTCCTTTGTCTTCTATTATATGCCCATTTCTGCCTATCTCTGTTAATTTTCCAGTGTCTGAACCCTGGAACTGGAACCATTAGGCTCCATCTGTTGACAGATTGTTTCATTAGCTCGGCCACGTCACTTACAGTTTTTCCATTTCCCCCCACCCTTTGTTTCTAAGTCATTGCTCCATTCCACAGACTTGATTGTCCAGATTATCTTGCTGCTTGGACATTTTTTTCAGCTGACACTTATAGGGGTTTGCAGGTTATCATCTTTTCTGTGGTATGTGACAATGACTGGTATATTTCTCCGCGAAGTCTCAAGCTTCCTCTTGCTGCTGGCAACGGGTGATAAGGTGGCTTTGTGGGAAATGTGAGGGCTGTTTTGCATGATCAGATTTACCTTTTGCTTTTGGCATTTTGACTTCCTCAAATTAAAAGCTGGGAACCTCAAAGTGCCTTCCAAACCATAGGCCAACATTCTGAAACCTGGGCTTGTTAGGCTCTTAAAACTGTTACTATTTGCAGAGGTGCTGAGCACCTGCAACTCCACTTGAAGTCAGTGCAAGTTTAAGGCGCTCAGCACCTTTGAAAATCAGCCTACTCTGATTCAAGTGTTTAAATACAGGGTAAGCCCAGCTTCAGCCACTGAATATTGGAAATGTTGGTCATGAGTGAATGAAGACCGTGTAGACTTTAAATACACAGGTCAGAAAAAGGACAATGCAGGGCCACAGATGATGGAACAGGAAAGTGGCTGAATGAATAGTCCTCTTATTGTTTTAAGGGAGATTCTTGGCTTGGTCGATCTATCTAAATGTAGGGATGAGGGACTGGTTTGGATAAAGTAGGAAGAGAACTGACCCTCTGCCCTAGCACTGAATTAATTGAATTATTTTATAAAGAACTTAAAAGATGCACTGAACATCCACCCTGAACCCAATTACTCTTATCTTCATCAACCCTCTTATCCACACTCCCCTTCTTACATAATCAGCTTACTCACTGATCACAAAGTTCCCCCCACACTTCCTAATCCCTTATCCTTTGTACCTTTGCTTAAATTTTAAATGTATCTCACAGGATCTAACTTTTCCCATTCAGGACCTACCAGAGCTAGAATTTTTCAAACCATCTCCTGGTGTGTACTTGTGCATTGCCTTTGTAATGGCAATCAGTCTTCCTGGTCTGTATTTGTTGCCTATGTAGCACTGACAGATCCCAGTCGTCAGCGGGTGGGATCGAACCTGGGACTTCTGGAGCTAAACGCATGAGCCTTTACTGCATGAGCTAAAAGTCACATGGCTGTTAGCTAAGGCTGTAACAGACTCATTAATCTTTAAGTGGTCTCAGTGCCACTAGAGGGGACAGAGCACCACACCCAGAAGGTGTGTGGGTTACACCTATATTACTTAGGGATTTTAATTTGGCACCTTTTGTGAGTTTGTATCTTTTCCACAAAAAACAAAGTTTGGGACCTGAATTCCAGATTTGGCACAGGTCTGCTGCTGTCTTCAACTCT
Source organism: Macrochelys suwanniensis (assembly GCA_033296515.1). Taxonomy (NCBI): domain Eukaryota; kingdom Metazoa; phylum Chordata; order Testudines; family Chelydridae; genus Macrochelys; species Macrochelys suwanniensis. The sequence goes on along the minus strand of CM065782.1, from coordinate 86,109,165 downwards.
CACATATCATAGATGATCTAAAATGCAGTAGAGTCCTCTGACCCAGGGAAACTCTCACTCTAGCATACCATGCTGGAAGACAACAAATGACCTGGCAGAGACTGCTGGATTTGCTGACATCCTAACATGCACTGGAAATGCCAGCAGTGGAAGATTCGGCTGTTCAGTGGTAAGGACATTGGACTGGGGAGCAAGGAAGAGAGACTGGTAGGAGAACTTGTATGATAAGGAACACTGGTAGAATGGAAGGAGTCTTCAAGTTCAGGATGGAGGAGATCATCTGAGAATTTGATTGTGATCTGAGGGTGTGAAGAAGGATCTGGCATTGGGCTCAATAATAAGAAAAAAAGGAGTTCAGAGGAAGGGAAAGGTGTGGGAAGGGATGTATCAAGGTTGGTTGGAGGGAGATGGAGAACACTGGGATGAGGCGAATGGGGATGGAGAAGATTCAGAAAAGGAGGTTTTCATATGATAAATATAACAGAATGGCACTAATTGAAGAGGGAAATGATTGGACAGTGAGGATTCTGAGCCAGGGTCACGTCAGACAATGTAAACAATATCTAGAAACCTAAAATGGAAACAAATCTGCTTAATATTATTGGGACAAACACACAGGTGCATCTAAGAAGATATAATGTATTCCTTCCAATCATCTCAGCATGGAAGCTACACTAAAGGTCTCCATTACATGCACTTCTGAATTTGCCTCTACGTTTAGCTCCCATTGTCTCTAGTTGCCTTTAAATGATTCTAAGATTCTACCAAGGGATGAAGTGTCACTAGAACTCTTTAGGTTGTTTGAAAGGATAGTGCCACATTACACGGCCCTACTTTTCAGAAGTGCTGAGCACCCACCGCTCCAGCTGAAGTCAGTATGAGTTTTGGGTGCTCAACACTTCTGAAAATCAAGCTCAGCTCTGAGTATAGAGTTCGTGGCTGTGTGTTGCAACACAGCTCAGCTCTTCAGGAGAATTCTGAAGGAACATCCCTTCCTCCCAATATTTGTATGTTCCCCAGTTTCTGTATCTGTTTGGTGTGCTGCTTGGGGATTTCTGCAAAGTCATTTCTTTAAGTTTAGCATGGATTTTTACTTTCTACCAACAGGTGCTGTGTAACCCTTCTCTGTGTCACAGCCCAGTTTATTTCTTCAGTGCCTGGTCTCTCTCTCACTGAACTCTTCACATCCTAATTCCCAGTTTAAATCCAGCGTTGGTCAGTAGTGACCCAAAATTCTTACCCTGTGCTGGCTGTTCTGTGACCATTATGAAATAAGTTTGGTGAGTCTCAGACCACGTCCTAGAGGGCAGGTGTCCTCGTCGCTGAAACTACCAGCATGCCAGCACGACTAAAACTATTGGACACCTTGGTTGGCAATCTCAGCACAGGAGACTGTGGCACAGGAATTGAATTATCCTGTCACTCCTAGATGTAAGCGGGGGAATAATCCCGCTATTGTGGGGAACTCTCCTTGTCTCTGCACTACCCCGGTGAAATGGGCTAGCGGAAGGATCTCAGTCCTCGCTCCCACCTCCTTTACCCAGAGGCCTCCCTGCCCTCGAGGACTCCCCTTGCACTCTTCTGTCTGGCAGAGTCCTTGTAACCCCAACAAGGCTGGGCCCAGGATTCCTGGGGAGCTCGATCCCCAACCTTGCTGTGGTCACCTAGGTCAGGGGCTAGGGTGTCCCCACTCCGGGGTACTCTCTCTGAACAGGATGCTTCCCTGACCCACTGATCACTGCATACAATTCAAAGCAAATGCAAATTATTGAATTAACAATTAATTTTTTAACAGGAATAAGGAAAAATGGGAAAGGCTAATGAAAACACATCACCCCGCTCTGTGGCAGGGAACATCACAACAGTGTCTCTGCAATGTCAGGGCAGTTCAGTCTGTTCCTGTGTAAGTCCCAGGCTCCTTCTCATGCCCTGGCTGTGCTGCAGGGACGCTGTGGCTTGGATACTTGCTCCGGCGGTGGCCACACGCTCGCAGGCTCTGGGTGGCAGGACCCTTCTTCCCAGCGTCGCCCCTGTCCTGTCGGGGTTTAGATCCCACTGCTAGTCTGGCCTGCAGGGCCCCTTGGCTGAGGCCTCTCCCTGTGCTGGGCCCACTGCCCAGGGTCCCCCTCGCTCTCCCCAGCTGCTCCCCGCACCCGGCTCCGGACTGCTCCAGCCCCAGCTCCACCCTCTGCCTCAGCTCCAGCTCCTCTGCCTCAGCTCCAGCTCCTCTGCCTCAGCACGGCTGCTGCTGCTGCTCTGCCTCCAGCTCCCTGGGCTGCTGCCCTGGCCCCTCTGGCTCTGGCTGCTGCAGCTTCTCCCCCCAGGGCAGGTCTGTCTCCCTGGGCTGCACCTCTGCTCCCAGGGCAGGTCTGTCTCTCTGGGCTCTGCTCTGGCTCTGGGGCTGCACCTCTGCTCCCAGGGCAGGTCTGTGTCTCTGGGCTGCACCTCTGCTCCCAGGGCAGGTCTGTCTCTCTGGGCTGTGCTCTGGCTCTGGGGCTGCACCTCTGCTCCCAGGGCAGGTCTGTCTCTCTGGGCTGCTTTTCTGGCCCCTCTGGATACGGCCCAGCTCAGCTCTGGCCTCTGCCCTCTCCTCGGCTCAACCCCACTCACTGGCACTTCAGCTCACATGGAGGACGGGATCCACCCTGACCTCCTGACTCCCTGATTCGCCTGCCTGCCCTGTCAATCAGAGCTGACCTGGAGCACTGGCCTCTCCCCATTGCCCCTGTGGACTGTCAGTCCCATCGACCCTTCCCCTTTTGGTACTGGGAGCTCTGAATGTTAGTAAGGGGATAACAGTCCCCTTACATAGAGGTCATGCCTCTAGGACAGTGTTTTCCAAAGTGTGGTACGCGTACCCCTGGTCAGGGCCGGCTCCAGGCACCAGCCTATCAAGCACGTGCTTGGGGCGGCACCTGGAGGGGGGCGGCACTCAAGGTTTTTTTTTTTTTTTTTTAAATTTACAAAAAAAACTAATCTTCCTCTGGAGCCCCTGCCGGGGGAGCAGGGTGGCAGGCGTGCTCCGCTCCCCTCCGGCACCCCAGCCGGGGCAGCGGGGCGGCTGGTGTGGTCCGCTCCCCGCCGGCGCCCCGGCCGGGGCAGCGGGGCAGCAGGCGTGCTCCGCTCCCCGCCGGCGCCCCGGCCGGGGGAGCGGGGCGGCAGGCGTTCCGCGCTCCCCACTGGCAGGGGGAGCGGGGTGGTGGGCATGCCGCCCTCCCCACTGGCCCCCCCCCCGGCATTTTGGCGGGGCGGCGTTGTTGGGGGGGGTGTTGGCCGGCATTGGGGGGGGGGGGGCGGCGCTTGTGGTTTGTTTTTTTTTTTGCTTGGGGCGGCCAAAAAGCTAGGGCCGGCCCTGCCCCTGGTGGTACGTGAAAACGTTTCAAGGGGTACACGGCAGAATTTTTTATTTTACTTTATCATAACGGGACCCCCGGCCGGCAGTGGGCTGAGCAGGGCCAGCGGACAGAACTCCAGACCCGCTGCCGATCTGAGCCGCTCAGACCCATTGCCAGTCTGGGGTTCCGTCCACCAGCTCCTGCCAGCCGGGGTTCTGGCCACCTGCCACACTCAGCCTGCTGTTGGCTGGGGGTCCTGATCACCCAGACTGGCAGTGGGCTGAGTGGGGCTGGTGGCGGGGACCCTGGCTGGCAAGGGGCCGGCAGCGGGCTGAGCGGGGCTGGCGGACAGAACCCCAGACCCGCGGCAGGCTGAGCGGCTCAGCCCACTGCTGGTCTGGGGTTCTGTCCGCTGGCTCCTGCCACCCAGTCCCTTTCACCCAGGCTGGCAGCAGGCTGAGCGGGGCCAGCGGACAGAACCTCAGACCCGCTGCCGGTCTGAGCGGTGAAGAAAAGAAAAGCAGAACTCATACCGCCGAACAGCTGCGCCGAAGAAAGAAGATGGTTAGAAGCACAGCAGAGTTGACGCAAACCACGTGTGCGCGTTACCGCAGCTCGGGCAATACACTTGCCTTTGTGGCATACTCAGAAGTCTTACTGATGGATAAAAGATAAAAGTGAATAACTACTTGTAGTAACCTAAAGATTGTAGCAAGTACATATTTGGTGTGTATTAATATACAAAGTTTCTTTTTGTTTTTGTTAAACCCATTTACAATGGATTGCTGGCTAAAACTGGGAAATTTGAAACATACTGTCATAAATATAAGGGGAAGGCGGAGAGGGTCTGATGCAGATAAAATCCTCTTACCAGTAAAGGGTTAAGAAATGCAGGTAACCAGACCGACACCTGACCTGGCCAGCATCTGACCAATAAGGGGACAAGATACTTTCAAATCTTGGGAGGGGGAAAGCTTTGTGTGTGGGTCTTTGTCAGACTCAGAGTGATCTTGGAGTAAAAAGGAACCAGTCATCTTTTCATCAAATCCTCACTTTTCTAAAGTAAGTCTAGTCAGCATAGCGAGTAGATTTCTGTTTATTTTTCTTGGTGTGTGTTCCCTGTGTTAGAGGGAGGGGTTATTCCTTTTTTCCCCTGTAACTTTAAGGGTTTGTCCAGAGGGGGAATCTCTCTGAGTTTGGAAATTGAGTACCCTGTAAATTAGTTACCATCCTGATTTTACAGAGCTGATTTTACCTTCTTTGTTTTAATAAAATCCTTCTTTTAAGAAGCTGACTGTTTTCTATGGTGTTAAAAACCCCGGGGGTGGGGTTTTTTACATCACTGTGTAACCAACTGGTTAGGAGATTATTCTCAAGCTTCCCAGGAATGGGGGGTACGGGCTTGAGAGGATATTTTGGGGGGAAGGGAACTTCAAGTGGTCCCCTTTCCTGGATTCCTGTTTAGAACACTTGATGGTGGCAGTGGAAGAAGCATTTCTCAGGGTGCAGGGAATTTTGTACCTTGGGGGTTTTAACCTAAGCTGGTAAAAATAAGCTTAGGAGCTCTTCATGCGGGTCCCCACGTCTTTACCCTAGAGTTTAGAGTGGGGAGGGAACCCTGACATGGTGGCAGTGGGGAGGGAACCCTGACATGGTGGCAGAGCGGTGGGATATATTGAACCAGAAATTTTTTTTTAACCAGAGACGGAGTTTAGAATTTTTTTTTCTTCTCTCTGGCTCTTCCCTGTAGTTTCTTGGAAGCAGGGATGGGGGAGGGGTTAAGCTGCTAGGAGCTAGAGTATCTACATATGAAAGCAAGTAGTTAACCCCTACAGGGAATACCCAAGCAAGTTTTTTTTTCTTTTCTAACTCTCTTGGGTTAAGACAGATTAAAACAGAAAGGCTAAGATGACTGCCAGTGAAGCAGCTATTAAACTTGAGATAGCTCGGCTACAAGCCGATGAGGAGGAGAAGAAACATGCAAGACTGCTACAACTTGGACAGATGGAGATTGATGAGAAAGAAAGAGAGAGGAAGCATGCTGAGGAGGAGAGGAAGTATGCTATAGAGGAGAAGGAGAGAGAGAGGAAGCATGCTGAGGAGGACAAAGAAAGAGAGAGGAAGCATGCTGAGGAGGAGAAAGAAAGAGAGAGGAAGCATGCTGAGGAGGAGAGGAAGTATGCTATGGAGGAGAAGGAGAGAGAGAGGAAGCATGCCCTGGAGATGGAGAAGACCAGGGTGGAGCGGAATCTACCGGATAACACTAATAATCCTTCCCCAACAATCCACAAATGGGAGCGACTATGTCCACTGTATGATGAATCCCGTGATATTGCTGAATATTTTCTCACCTTTGAGAGACTATGCAATCTCCATAACATTCCTGATGATCACAAAATGACCACATTGGTAGCAAAGTTGACTGGTAGTGCTCTGGACATATTCAATAACATGCCTATTGTTGAGGCTTCTGACTATGAGAAATTCAAGGATTTGGTTTTAAAACAATTTCAAGTTACACCTGAAACTTACAGAGTAAAATTTCGAACCCTTATCCGAGGGCCTGGACTAAGTAATGTAGCTTATGTAAACCGGATAAAGGAGCTGTTAAATAAATGGGTCAAGGGAAGGGGTATTAATAGCTTTGAAGGAGTGTGTGATTTGATGGCTCAGGAACAATTCCTGAATATGTCCAAGGATGAGATAAAACAGTGTTTATGGGATAAGAATATGGACTCAGCAGACAGTCTTGCTGTTTATGCTGATCAATACGAACAGTCCCAGATTAGCAGAGGGACAAGGAAATTTGGCACACAAGGGGTGCAGGAAGCAGAGAGGAACCATAGTTTGGAGAGATACCAGAAAGGAAAACCCGAGACCACACCACATCACCAGGGGCAGCCCAAGGCCCCACAAGGAAAACCCCAGACCCCTTATTGCTCCACCACACCATTCTCCAGCAACCCACCTCGCCCCACTGACCAGTCAGCTGGGCGATGTTTTAAATGTAATGAATTGGGGCATGTGAAGGCCAACTGCCCCAAGAACCCCAACAGAGTACAGTTCATTGCACCGGGGTCACACCAAAGGTCCTTAGGCCCAGATGCCTCCCAGATACCCTTGGAGCGAAGGGAAATGGTGAGTGTGGGCGGAAAGAAGATTACAGCGTGGAGGGACACTGGAGCACAAGTGTCGGCTATCCACAAATCCTTAGTGGACCCCAGCTTAATCAACCCAGAGGCACAAGTGACAATTCAACCCTTCAAGTCCAACTCTTTTGATCTACCTACAGCCGTGTTGCCTGTCCAGTACAAGGGCTGGTCAGGAAATTGGACTTTTGCAGTCTATGATAATTATCCCATTCCCATGTTGCTGGGGGAAGACTTGACCAATTGTGTGAAGCTAGCCAAGAGGGTGGGAATGGTCACCCGCAGCCAGGCTAAGCAAGCTGTCACACCTAGCTCTGTTCCTGAGACTTCCACCAGAACCCCATCTGTACTACCAGAGACCCAGATAGAGGTGGTGGAACTGGATACCCTGCCAACGACTGCAACAGCCGTCGTAGATCCAGTCGCAGAAACCCAACCCAAGCCAGTCTCGGAACCGGAACTGGCAAAGCAACCAGCACCAGAACCATTGCCAGCACTGAGTCCAGCGCTTGCAACCCCATCTACAGTGCCAACACCAGAGGGCACCACCGAGCCTGCAATGGCAGCAGCAGCCGATAACTCAATACAAGAGGCTCAGCCAGAGCCTGAATTACCACATCGTGCACCAGCGGAGAGCCGTTCACAGTCAACGGAAACAACCCCATCACCTACATCGCTTCCAGAGGGACCCAGCCCAAGTCCACAACCCAGTGAGGAACTGATGTCTCCAGCATCTAGGGAACAGTTCCAAGCCGAGCAGGAAGCAGATGAAAGCCTCCAGAGAGCTTGGACAGTGGGACGGAGCAACCCACTGCCTCTCAGCTCTTCTAATCGATCCCAGTTTGTTATAGAAAAAGGACTTCTATATAAGGAGACTCTTTCTGGTGGACACCAGGAAGACTGGCGTCCTCAGAGACAGTTGGTAGTTCCGACTAAGTACCGGGTAAAGCTCTTGAGCTTAGCCCATGATCATCCTAGTGGTCATGCTGGGGTGAACAGAACCAAAGACCGTTTGTGGAGGTCATTCCACTGGGAGGGAATGGGCAAGGATGTTTTTACCTATGTCCGGTCTTGTGAGGTGTGCCAAAGAGTGGGAAAGCCCCAAGACCAGGTCAAAGCCCCTCTCCAGCCACTCCCCATAATTGAAGTTCCATTTCTGCAGGTAGCTGTGGATATTCTGGGTCCTTTCCCGAAAAAGACACCCAGAGGAAAGCAGTACATACTGACTTTCATGGATTTGGCCACCCGATGGCCAGGAGCAGTAGCTCTGAGCAACACCCGGGCTAAAAGTGTATGCCAGGCATTAACAGAGATTTTTGCCAGGGTAGGTTGGCCCGCCGACATCCTTACTGATTCGGGAACTAATTTCCTGGCAGGGAGCATGAAAAGCCTGTGGGAAGCTCATGGGGTGAACCACTTGGTTGCCACCCCTTACCACCATCAAACAAATGGTCTGGTGGAGAAGTTTAATGGAACTTTGGGAGCCATGATACGTAAATTCGTAAACCAGCACTCCAACGATTGGGGCCTAGTGTTACAGAAGTTGCTCTTTGCCTACAGGGCTGTACCACATCCCAGTTTAGGGTTTTCACCATTTGAACTTGTGTATGGCCGTGAGGTTAAAGGGCCATTATAGTTGGTGAAACAGCAATGGGAGGGGTTTACGCCTTCTTTGGGAACTAGCATTCTGGACTTTGTAAGCAACCTACAAAACACCCTCCGAGACTCTTTAGCCCTTGCTAGAGAAAACCTAAAAGAGGCTCAGGAAGAGCAAAAGGCCTGGTATGATAAACATGCCAGAGAGCGTTCCTTTAAAGTAGGGGACCAGGTCATGGTCTTGAAGGCGCTCCGGGCCCATAAGATGGAAGCGTCATGGGAAGGGCCATTTACGGTCCAAGAACGCCTGGGAGCTGTTAACTATCTCATAGCATTCCCCACCTCAACTCTCAAGCCTAAAGTGTACCATGTTAATTCTCTAAAACCTTTTTTCCCCCCGAGAATTGAAGGTTTGTCAGTTTACTGCTCAGGGAGCAGAAGACGCTGAGTGGCCTGAAGGTGTCTACTATGAAGGGAAAAATGACGGTGGCGTGGAAGAGGTGAACCTCTCAATGACCCTCGGATGTATGCAGCGCCAGCAAATCCAGGAGCTGTGCACTAAATTCGCACCGATGTTCTCAGCCACCCCAGGACTGACCGAACGGGCATACCACTCCATTGACACAGGTAATGCCCACCCAATTAGAGCCCAACCTTACCGAGTGGCTCCTCACGCCAAAACTGCTATAGAACGGGAGGTTCATGACATGCTACAGATAGGTATAATCCGTCCCTCTAGCAGTGCATGGGCCTCTCCAGTGGTTCTAGTCCCCAAACCGAATGGGGAAATACGCTTTTGCGTGGACTACCGTAAGCTAAATGCTGTGACTTTCCCAGACAACTATCCAATGCCTCGCACCGATGAACTATTGGAGAAACTGGGACATGCCCAGTTCATCTCCACCTTAGACTTAACCAAGGGGTACTGGCAGGTACCGCTAGATGAATCCGCCAAGGAAAGGTCAGCCTTCATCACCCATGTCGGGCTGTATGAATTTAATGTGCTCCCTTTCAGGCTGCGGAATGCACCCGCCACATTCCAGAAACTGGTAGATAGTCTCCTAGCAGGATTGGGAGAATCGGCTGTTGCCTATCTTGACGATGTGGCCATATTTTCTGACTCATGGACCGAACACCTGGAGCATCTCCAGAAGGTCTTCGAGCGCATACGACAGGCAGGACTAACTGTTAAGGCTAAAAAGTGTCAAATAGGCCTCAACAGAGTGACTTACCTTGGACACCAGGTGGATCAAGGAACTATTAACCCCCTACAGGCCAAGGTGGAGGCTATCCAAAAGTGGCCTGTCCCAAAGTCAAAGAAACAGGTCCAATCTTTCTTAGGCTTGGCCGGATATTACAGGCGATTTGTACCGCACTACAGCCAAATCACCGCCCCGCTAACTGACCTAACCAGAAAGAACCAGCCAAATGCGGTTCAGTGGACTGATGAGTGTCGGAAGGCCTTTAACCAGCTTAAAGCAACACTCATGTCTGACCCGGTGCTAAGGGCCCCGGACTTTGATAAACCGTTTCTAGTAACCACAGATGCGTCCGAGCGTGGTGTGGGAGCAGTCTTAATGCAGGAAGGACCAGATCAAGAATTCCATCCTGTCGTGTTTCTCAGCAAGAAGCTGTCTCAGAGGGAAAGCCACTGGTTAATCAGTGAGAAGGAATGTTACACCATTGTCTACGCTCTGGAAAAGCTACGCCCATACGTTTGGGGACGGCGTTTCCACCTGCAAGCCGACCATGCTGCACTACAGTGGCTTAATACCGCCAAGGGAAATAACAAAAAACTTCTTCGGTGGAGTTTAGCTCTCCAAGATTTTGATTTTGAAATACAACACATTTCAGGAGCTTCTAACAAAGTGGCTGATGCACTCTCCCGTGACAGTTTCCCAGAACCAACTGGTTAAAATCGTCCTTGCAATGTGGGAAATATTGTTAGTCTTTATCCAGTTATTAGTATATTTGGAGATGCATGTGTCTTATTACTTTTGTTTTCTTTTAGAGCTCCAGGAAGAAATCACAGCCAGTGTTTCACACTATCGGTGATTTGGGGGGGCGTGTCATAAATATAAGGGGAAGGGGGAGAGGGTCTGATGCAGATAAAATCCTCTTACCAGTAAAGGGTTAAGAAATGCAGGTAACCAGACCGACACCTGACCTGGCCAGCATCTGACCAATAAGGGGACAAGATACTTTCAAATCTTGGGAGGGGGAAAGCTTTGTGTGTGGGTCTTTGTCAGACTCAGAGTGATCTTGGAGTAAAAAGGAACCAGTCATCTTTTCATCAAATCCTCACTTTTCTAAAGTAAGTCTAGTCAGCATAGCGAGTAGATTTCTGTTTATTTTTCTTGGTGTGTGTTCCCTGTGTTAGAGGGAGGGGTTATTCCTTTTTTCCCCTGTAACTTTAAGGGTTTGTCCAGAGGGGGAATCTCTCTGAGTTTGGAAATTGAGTACCCTGTAAATTAGTTACCATCCTGATTTTACAGAGCTGATTTTACCTTCTTTGTTTTAATAAAATCCTTCTTTTAAGAAGCTGACTGTTTTCTATGGTGTTAAAAACCCCGGGGGTGGGGTTTTTTACATCACTGTGTAACCAACTGGTTAGGAGATTATTCTCAAGCTTCCCAGGAATGGGGGGTACGGGCTTGAGAGGATATTTTGGGGGGAAGGGAACTTCAAGTGGTCCCCTTTCCTGGATTCCTGTTTAGAACACTTGATGGTGGCAGTGGAAGAAGCATTTCTCAGGGTGCAGGGAATTTTGTACCTTGGGGGTTTTAACCTAAGCTGGTAAAAATAAGCTTAGGAGCTCTTCATGCGGGTCCCCACGTCTTTACCCTAGAGTTTAGAGTGGGGAGGGAACCCTGACACATACAAAAGAAAATTATGAAGGAAATACGAATGTTAGTGATATTTTGTTCTGCCAACCTATACCAACACATACAACTGGAGAAGCTATTTTTAAAGTTATTGATGACTTTTATCAAAAACAATTACTTGGTTTGGAGTCATTGTGTTGGAATCAGCACGGATGGCGCCAGAGCCATGATTGGTTCGAAGAAAGGAGTTGTTGCACCTATTCAAGCTGTTGCGCCAGAAGCAAAATAGACTCGTATTCACAGTGAAGCACTCGCCACCAAGAACACGCAGGCAGATCTAAAGCAAGTACTGGATGAAGGTGTGAAAATAATCTATTTTGTGAAAGGCTGCCCTCTGAACACTCGGCTGTTTTCTCAGCTTTGTGATGAGATGGGCAGTGATTACACATAACTCCTATTTCACACTGAAGTGCGTTGGCTTTCGCGTGCAAAAGTTAATGTCTATGCAAACTAGCATATATTGCAGATATCTTTGCTCATTTAAACAACCTCAATCTATCTTTGCAAGGGAAACTCATAACCATATTCCATGTTCAAGACAAAGTGAGCGCCATGGTCCCAAAATTGAAACTGTGGCATAAACGTCTTAGTCATCGTGAACTGGATTCCTTTCCATCTCTTTATGACTTAGTAATAAACTCGACTAATGAACTTGATAGTGATGTGTTGCAAACCATGAAGCAGCATTTGGAAAGCTTGCAGAAAGATCTTTGTAAGTATTTCCCTGAACCAGACGGCACCTTTGAATGGATAAGGAACCCTTTTATCATCAATGTTCAAACATTGCCAAATAACCTCTCTGCTTCAGAAGAAGAACAGCTCTTGGAGCTGGCTTCAGATAGCTTCCTGAAAACAAAATTTGAGCAAAATACACTGACGTCATTTTGGTTGGGGGTTAGCTCTGAATATCCAGCTCTATCGGACAAAGCTGTCAAGTATTTTCCGCCTTTTCCCACCTCGTATTTGTGCAAGATCAGATTCTTTGTGCTGGTTGACATCAAAACAAAAAAAATGAAATCGTCTTATTGATGTGGAGCCCCATCTTCGTCTTAATATCACAAACATCGAGCCAGATATCCCCGCGATAGTGTCTGGTCAAAAGCAGTTCCATCCCTCGTACTGAATAGTTTGGTTTGTACTGAAAATTTTTCAATACCGAAATAGTCAGTATTAAAACTAGTGCTTTCTTCACTAACTAACCAAACCAGCGTATTTTAATTTCAAAATTATACGAATTCACCATATATATATATATATATATATATATATATATATACGCTGTTCTGCCAGACTGTTGATTCACTTCTATTATTTTAATTATTTCTAGTACCATTTCTAGATGTAACTATTATTTCTATTAAAATTTTTGTTTCAACTGTATGTAATATAATCTTGTATTTATTTCCAATAAACATTTAATCCAGAATTAGACGAATTAGGAGTGTGTTATAAAAATGTGGTACCCCCACCCAAATTATCATCACTGGAGAAGGGGTACGCCGGTAACATAGGCGCCAACTCTGTGGTTGCTCTGGGGCTGGAGCACCCACAGGGAAAAATTGGTGGGTGCTCAGTACCCACCGGCAGCTCCCCGCCAGCCCCAGGGCCCGCGCCCAGCTCACCTCACCACCGGGCGATGTTGCGGGGCCCCACCCCTGAAGCCGGGCGATGTTGCGTCGGCATCAGGGGTGGGGCCCTGCAACGTCGCCCGGTGTTGGGGGCGGGGCCCCGCAACGTCGCCGGGCGATGTTGCGGGGCCCCACCCCCGACGCCGGGCGACAGCACCCATGGGCGCCGACGAAAGTCGGCTCCTGTGGCCGGTAAGACAAATGTCTCAAAAGGGGTACACAACTGCTCTAAGTTTGGGAAACACTGCTCTAGGACAAGGCTAGGGCAGATAGACAGGGATCCTGCTCTGGTATGGCCCAAAGGATAATCTTTCATGAGCACTAAATGCACACACAAATGTAGGCCTAGTTCTTGCTATCAGGTTGTTACAGAGTCTTTCTCCTGTGTCTGGCTGGGTTTGTTAACATTATTGGTTTTGACTGACACTCTCTCTCTATCTTTATACAGATTACTTTAGTGTTTAGTGATTGGGGAGGTTTCCCCCTAAGTGTATCTCCAGCTACTGTCACTTGTTGTAACCGGATCAAGATAACTAAGGAGGAATGTCAAAAAGGGCACATAGTATTGAGTTATTGGCCTAGAGGTGCCCTTGAAGGGACTTTTCATTGTCATTCTCCCCTGAGCAGATGCCTTATCTACAGTATCTCACCCTCAGGTTGGGGAGATGGTAGTAACTTTACTGGATTTTCAAATAATTTCAGTAAAGACCTCACTGCTAAAAAATTTAACCCCTCTGTTTCTGGACAAAAGGCATGCTTTCCTCAACTGCAATTCTGGCAGTTAAAGTTAGGTCGATATTTTCATTCTACATGCCTTTGTTCAAATAGATTATTATTCAGCCATAGAAATTCACTCTAGGTTGGATCTTGGCATGAAGATGACTATGTGAATTGATTATATCTTTCAGATCTCTTTGCCAATGTTGGAATGCCATTGCTGCAGCACAAAGGGGATGGAATCTGGCCCTAACTCCTCTCCTGGTGATTCTGTCAGCGTGAGGGAATCTCCAGCGTGGAGAGGACTGGTGTGTCTGGATCCACTATGGCACCCTCCTTACAATGGGAAGTAGGGAGGGGCAAGGGGGGGGGCAACATGCATGCATTACACTCCAGCTTTGCTTAACTGGCAGATGGCCCCTTAAGCTCTGTTGCTGGCTGCCACAAGTTGAAACACTTCCAAGACTGCTCTAATTTATGCCCAGACCAGGGCTAAGGCAGGGAATCAGGGGGCTGTGATAGGCAGAAGCTGAAGTAACTTCTCCAGGTCCCTGCCTTGCGCTCTTCCGTCTCACCCCTGCTCCTCTAGGATTTCCCATTCATTGCTTTATGCTCTCAGGATTTACTATATTTATTTTACACCTCAAACCTCCCATGTCTTTTTGATGTATTTCTGCTTCCTACAGAAAGTAATGTCCCCTTGTCTGCACATTTCTGCTTCTAAGAGTGAGAGGGATTCAGTCCCCAATGAGAGGCTCAGCTAACTGCTAACACATTCTTCACCTTCACTTCCATTACGTGTTTTTACAGGGCAGAAGAGCTGAAAAAATTCATTAGACATTATGGGACATTAGACTGTACTTGAAGGGCCTTTGTTGATCGCCAGTCTCCATTAGATGCCTATGGGATGTTAAACAATCATTGTTCATCTGTTCTTCAGGATGTTCACCCATGCACCGCAAACACACTCTCATCCATTCACTGACACAATCTGAAAAATCCTAATACATCACAAACTGTCATATCAATGTTTTTTGTAGGATACATTGTTCACTGATACAAGAGAATTGCTGCTTTGTATTTCATCTGTACACCAGCGCTGACCCAAATCCTATTTTTATTTGAAAATAAATGTCATACCAACAAATTGCTTTGGTAACCATGACTTTCTCTATGGTGAAATTATTTGAATAAATCCATCAGAACATAACTAAATCCAGTGTGAACCCTTCACTGCAAGGAAATATGCATGAGGCTGGAACTCAACAAAGATGTAAATATGCTGAGCAATTGCCATCCTCTCTGTAGAGTTGCCCCTTTGAAATGTACCTCCATCAAAATATTCAGGTGGGGTTGAAGTGAGGATTACTGATTGTACAATAAATCTTGTTAACAAGCTCCATGGTGCAAAGATCAAGAATGTAACTTATGCTCATCCTGCTTTTCTGGGAATCATATAGATAAGGAAGCATTCCTGAGAGTTGGTAACTGCTCCTCAAAAATCTTCTGGTTTCCATTAGAAGTACCAAGCCATGAGGGTGATTTCATAATCAAACTGAAGAATCTGGAGTTCTGCACACACACACACACACACACACACACACACACACACACGTATGTGAGCTCAACTCATGGCATTTATTAAGAGAAATCCACTAAGCAGAGACTCAACCAGAGAGACAGCAACTGTCTCCACCATGAAGATAGCTGGTGTCACTGTGCTCCTTACTCTGGCAGTTTTCTGCTGCTCAGGTGAGTAACTTTTACTAACTCCTGTAGTGTGACGGGTGGCCCAATTCTCTGCCATCTGCCAGCATTTGTCCTGGCCTCAAATAGTAAGGAGAAGGAAGTTGTGGGAATGCACTTCACTCTGGAGTTCTTCAGTCAGATATATTAGTTCTTCAGTCTAAGGCTTCTCCTTCACCTTGTTGAGAAGGCTGCTGGCATTTGACAGTATGTCTAGGTTTTGGAACCTCAACAAGACACGGAGTCCTGGGCACCACAGTGAGCTCTTGCATTTATGTGTCTTTTAGCATAGACTATATCCATCTTCTCCTTATTTCCTTTTAAAAATACATGGACCAGAGCCAAGCCCCACTAAATTCAGTGGAAAGCCTCTCATTGACCTCAGTGGGCGTTAGATGCCCATAAAGCAGAGAGTAACATAGATTTAGTGTGACTGTTACTATCCTGCAGGTTCCCCTTATTAGTGGCTTGTGATGATCCCAGTCTCCTGAAAAAGGGCATCATTGGGGTTCCTGCTCCACTTGCTGTGATGTCACAGACTATACCAGTGACAGCATCCATTTTAAATATTCAGACTCAATAAATGATTCATAGATTCATAGATTCTAGGGCTGGAAGGGACCTCAAGAAGTCATCGAGTCCAGCCCCCTGCCCTCATGGTAGGACCAATTACTGTCTAGACCATCCCTGATAGACATTTATCTAACCTACTCTTAAATATCTCCTGAGATGGAGATTCCACAACCTCCCTGGGCAGTTTATTCCAGTGTTTAACCACCCTGACAGTTAGGAACTTTTTCCTAATGTCCAACCTAAACCTCCCTTGCTGCAGTTTAAGCCCATTGCTTCTTGTTCTAGCCTTAGAGGCTAAGATGAACAAGTTTTCTCCCTCCTTCTTGTAATCTATTTTCACTGAAAAATGTGGGGTTTTCAATGAATATCAACAAGTGTATAGAGATGACTTTCTATGAAAAAGAACAAAAAGTTGTTCTCACTGGAAAATGTTTTTCCCATGAAAACTTTCAATCAGCTTAATAAGAAAGTTTGTTTTTAATTCACAATTATTTTTTGTTTTTATGATCTCTGCCCTTCCTGGTCTACTTGAAAGCAAAAATTTTGAAGGAGTCTGACAGAGGCTGATTTTGTTTAGCTCCCATGGGAGCTAAAGATGGCCTCTTCTAATGACATTTCCAGCCCATTATTGCAGCCCCATGAGGTTTTCATAGTTCAGTATTTATTATCACTCAGCAGACAAAATTTCCACACCTTGAAATCTGCATCTGGTTTCTTAAAATGGAGTCCAGTATCGCATGGAAAGCAAATGGCATCTCTTTAATAGTTCCAAATTAAGTTTTACTTACAATTTTCATTTTAGAAAGTAACACTGGAGGCAGCCATCATACTTAAAACTGAGTCCTTATCCTTACCACTTCACCAAATCCTACAGAAATAGTCCCACCCGAACAGTTAAGTATCACTAGTGTTAGCTGTAGTGCCTTGGGCTATTCAACTATGGTAGTGCTTTCTTATAAAGGATCAATATTAAGCAGGATGAGTGCCTCTAGTGTTGCTCTCTAAAAGTGCAAATTGTAAATAAAAATTATTATTAGCTTAGCTACCACACTATGCTTGGAGCTGTACAATAAACACAAAGACAATCCATGGCTAGCAATGCTGGCGTGATTGTTTCCTACATGGTGTGTGTTTGCTTTGGGAAAGTGGTAGTGTTGGGGAAAGAGTGCATTTTTGAATGAATGTAACTTCTTCCAGTCGGTATGCATTCACAACTCCCCCTAATGCCAGTGTGCACACATGAAGGCAGAATCTGATCTATTCCATGTGAATAACTACTGTTATTTGCATAAGTTTAGTGGGAAATGTTAGAGGTTTTCCCTCCAAGATTATGCCACTGAAATCTTTGTGTCTAATCTTGTCTCTTTCTCTGTGTGTCTCTCTTTTAGGGTAGCACGTGGAAAACTTGGCTTAGAACACCCTGGACCATGTCACAAGAAAAAGAAGGCATAAAAATTGATTTCTTGTTTTGAGTTTCCATAAGAAAGTCACTATGTAGCGACACATTCTCTATTTGTTCTTCTATATAGCGGTTGCAGATGGCATCACTATCTCTGTTTCTTTGTTCAGTAAATTCCGTAAAGTTCTTTATTTTTCTTTTTTCTTTAAAGTGGGATTTGTGGCCTCCCATGAAACCCTTCCTGTTTGTAATGAAGCAGCATTAGGTTGTGGCTATATTCCCACTATAAGCTTGATTTTTACTGTCCCTTCTCAAAACAGGAGTCTGATCTTGAAATATTACATGTAGAGCACATCCTGGGGTAACATTTTCCTTGTAATTTTGGTTAAAATAAAGAAGGTGAATCAAAGTTATGCTATTTTGAAAACTGACCTGTCCACTTCCTTTTTCAAAATGTTCCTAACTTTCATTTGATTCATAACATCTCCAAAGTGTGCTGGCCTGGAAACTCTGCATTTGATTTGTGTAGTTGGCTCCACTGAAGAGAAAAGCTTTTAAGTATTTTTAAAAGGTTAGAGGGGATAGTGGGAGAATTAAAAAAGCTCTAAAAAGCCTCATTCTACACACCACCTCACTAGTCTTAGACCCATGGAACTCCATGGAGTTGTTTTCACACATATAGGGCCAGATTCTCCTGAGTGCCAATTTATACCTGATGAGGGGCTAGGGAAGTGAGGAAGTGTGTCACGCGGTATGCACACCCTGTCCTCCTTTGGGGCGTGGCAAGGTTGTGATATCACCATGGTTACAGAGTACCTGACCGTCTTTAGGCTGAAATCTGCACAGCCCAGAGGCCGCAGACAATATGGCTGCCCTTGCAGTCAGGGCAGTGTGGTCCAATAGCCAGAATCAATTACAGTGGCCTTTGCATTCAGGGCAGCACAGCCTAGTGGCCAGAGTCCATATAACTGCCCACAGATGCAGGGCAGTGCGGTCTATTGGCCAGAGTCAATTACAGCAGCCCTTGCATTCAGGGCCATGCAGCCTAGTGGCCATTATCCAGGGGCCACCACGATGGGAGATCGATGGCCTGGGTAGGGGGGCCTGGACCCACCTGACTCCACCAGGCCCCGACCCAGGGCCCTAACAGTGGCAGAGTGGTTCGCCCACTGGGTCAGTGGGGAATCCCACTGAAACACGCTGACCTCACTCAGGTGGGAGATACCACTCACACACTCTCCCTGGGTCACTTCCTACCGTGCTTTCAGAAGGAATACTGATTTCCGTGAGCTCAAGATCTGGCCACATGTTTATTTCAACTATTGGCTTCAAAAAGCTCTTGCATGCTCATGTGAGATTCATTCAGCATAGTGTTCTGACAGTGGTCCCACTGTGATATCCTTCGCCCCCTGACATGTACAGGAAGGCTTCCTGACAACAGTTAGATTTATCTTGGTTTCATGAGCTAGAGTCTACATCTGTTTGTACAAACGGACTGGGGAGCTCTGAGCTGCAAAAGCTTCAGTTGTTGACGAAGCTAAAATTATTTATGGCTAGGAAGTTCTGGAAATATTTCTCAGACACAGATAAATATCTTCAAATGGTGCTATAAAGTAACGAAGGAATAGCTCAGATTTTCCTCTTTTGAAATGGAATCTGTCTGGCCAAATAAACTTCATTCCAAGGGTTGGAAGAGGCCAAGTCCTTCAGAACCACTTTAAGGCAAGTGTATAATGTGACTAGAGCCCAAGTAATAACAAAGCTACCTTTAGCTTGGGGCGAGATGGGGGAAACCTCACAAGTGACAAAAAGTAGCAGTAAGGTCTGTGAACAGTAAGGTTCACCAGGTTCATACTGGGTGTTGTCAAGGGATAAGGATAACTAGCCTGCTTTAGAAGATGCCTCGTAGCTATGACTGTGACAGATGCAGCAAACATCAGGAGAATTGGAAAAGACAACTTCTGTCTTTGGCTCCACAGCTTCATCAGGAGAGGCCCATCCCTGTAGGGAAACCAGCCCATGACTGAGAACAAGCAGCATCTGCAGCACACACAGAAATGCACATGAGGGTCTTTAGGTTTTCAGCTTTTTGACATAAACCTGAAATTTTTCACAGTAAAAAGAAAATACAGTAATTGCTTGACCAGCCACGCTAACTAATGCTTTTCCTATAATCTGGAAAGAGTTTGTATGAGACATCAAAGACCACATTCCCTCTTTCTGAATGAAAATGGACAAAGGATTTTGCTTAGTTTCTTTTATTGAACAAGCAAATTAAGAGATAGCGACACCATCAGCCTGAAAAGAGCAGAGAAGTGTCTCTGTGCAGTGATCTGCTTTTGGAAAGTGAAAGCACTTCCATTCATCCTCAGACCTGCAGCAGGGTTCCTCATGTCAGTTTTCCCACAACTTACCCTACAGAGGAAACACAAAGAGAGAGAGAGAGAGAGAGAGAGAGAGAGAGAAAGAGAGAGAGAGAGAGAGAATGAAAATGATCTAAATGTATAGAATCATAGAATCATAGAATCTCAGGGTTGGAAGGGACCTCAGGAGGTCATCTAGTCCAACCCCCTGCTCAAAGCAGGACCAGACCCAATTAGATCATCCCAGCCAGGGCTTTGTCAAGCCTGACCTTAAAAACATCTAAGGAAGGAGATTCCACCACCTCCCTAGGTAACCCATTCCAGTGCTTCACCACCCTACTAGTGAAAAAGTTTTTCCTAATGTCCAACCTAAACCTCCCCCTCTGCAACTTGAGACCATTACTCCTTGTTCTGTCATCTTCTACCACTGAGAACAGTCTAGATCCATCCTCTTTGGAACCCCCTTTCAGGTAGTTGAAAGCAGCTATCAAATCCCCCCTCATTCTTCTCTTCTGCAGGCTAAACAATCCCAGTTCCCTCAGCCTCTCCTCATAAGTCATGTGCTCGAGCCCCCTAATCATTTTTGTTGCCCTCCGTTGGACTCTTTCCAATTTATCCACATCCTTCTTGTAGCGTGGGGCCCAAAACTGGACACAGTACTCCAAATGAGGCCTCACCAGTGCCGAATAGAGGGGAATAATCACGTCCCTCGATCTGCTGGAAATGCCCCTACTTATACAGCCCAAAATGCCGTTAGCCTTCTTGGCAACAAGGGCACACTGTTGACTCATATTCAGCTTTTCGTCCACCGTAACCCCTAGGTCCTTTTCTGCAGAACTGCTGCCCAGCCATTCGGTCCCTAGTCTGTAGCAGTGCATGGGATTCTTGCGTCCTAAGTGCAGGACTCTAGTCATGAAAGGTAAAATATTTCAAGTTTTCCAGTGAACTAATCCAACAGATGCTAGTTATTCATACATGATGGGCCACGTTTTGCCTTCAGATATGCAACTGGACTTTGGTGAGAGTTGTGCACATGTATTTGAGGGTAGAGCCCTTATAGAAGAGTCCTATACAATTTAATAGGGATAAAATTAACAGGGTTCTGTAGAAATTGAACTAAAAACCCACAGAATTAGAATAAGAACCTTTCTAGAGAATCTTAAACCAGTCCATTTAATCTTATAGCTAATATCTCTGCTACGGAAGTCTACAGACCGGTTTTAAAAATTCTCTACTACAGTTCTACTGGACTTTTTCATAAAGGAAAAATGTATTGCAGATTAAAACAGTTGACTCTTCTCCTTCTCCTTCCCTCCAGACTCCCCCCCCCCCCCACAAATATTTGTATACTGTTCAACTGAATCATCTCAACATAGAGGTTTGATGGTGCTTTTCCTTTGGTCTCCTGCCACTAGGCCTATCTAGTTTTTCCAGTATCATAAGCCTTATGATATTATGGCTTAATATTTAGAGGGGAGATTTCCAAAGGCACAAATGGGAGTTAGACACCTAGTTAACGTTGATTTTCAGTGGGAGCTGGCAGTAGAGGTGCCAAGGTTTTTGCCCCCTGAGGTGGCAGCGCTCCTCCACCGTAATAGGCGGCGCTTCGGCGGCAGCTCCTCTGAAGCTGCATTCTTGGGCGGCGTTTCAGCGGCTGCTTTTCTTGCCGCTGAATTGCCGCAGGGAATGAATCGCTGCCGAAATGCTGCTGAGGGTGGCGAAATGCCGCTGAGGGTGGCGAAATGCCGCCCCCCCAAATCCTGCCACCCTAGGCGACCGGCTAGGGTTGCCTAGTGAAAGCGCCAGCCCTGGGAGCTGGGCACCTGACTCCTCTCTGTTCCTCTGGAAGTCTCCCCCTAAATCTTTTGTTCTACTAGTCAATTTCAGCTAAAGCCAGCTACAATCTGCCTGACACTGAGGCTTCCCCAAAACCAAGGTCACTACAGCTATCATTTTTCAGCAAGACAGTAACCACCAGCAGTGATTAAAAAAGAGTTTTAAGAAAAGAGCAGCAGCAATGGCTTCTTGGGGAAATATGTTACAATAGGCTTTTCAAGATCTTATTCCAAAATACAATTAGTCAAGGGGTAATATTTGCAAAAGCACCTATATGTCATAGGAGCCTAGTTCCTATTTTTCAAAAGTGATTTAGGTACTTACATTTTAGGCTCCCACATCTCTAAGATGTTTTTCAAAGTTTTACCCAAGCTCTATTAACACTTTTCAATAATATATCTGAAAAGGGCTGGCCTATGAGTCCGTGCATTTAACAGCCCATACACTCGTTTCAGAGTGGTAGCCGTGTTAGTCTGTATCAGCAAAAAGAACGAGGAGTACTTGTGGCACCTTATGCCCAAATAAATCTGTTACTCTCTAAGGTGCCACAAGTGCTCGTTCTTTTTACTCATTTTTAAAAGGTTCATTTCCCCATGGGCACCTCTTCCTGGCCTGATTCTCCATTGCCTTGCACCTTGTATAGCATGGATCGGCAACCTTTGGCCTGCCAGGGTAAGCCCCCTGGCGGGCCAGTTTGTTTACCTGCCGTGTCCGCAGGTTCGGCTGATTGCAGCTCCCACTGGCTGCGGTTCACCTCTCCAGGCCAATGGAGGCTGCAGGAAACAGTGGCCAGCACATCCCTCGGCTTGCGCCGCTTCCCGCAGCCCCCATTGGCCTGGAGTGGCGAACCGCGGCCAGTGGGAGCTGCGATCGGCTGAACCTGTAGACCGGCAGGTAAACAAACTGGCTTGGTCCACCACGGGGCTTACCCTGGCGGGCTACGTGCCAAAGGTTGCTGATCCCTGTTGTATAGTCATGTAGCCAGTGCAAAGTGGATGCAAAATGCTACCAAGTCAAAATTGCAGCATTCCATCCCTACTTTTTACTGGCATAAGTGACACCACAAGGTGTAGGGGATGGAAAACCAAGTCTCCTTGTCTCCCTGCTCACAACTGATACACAGCTCATTGCAGAGGCTTCATTAATTGGGTTGGGAATGATCTATAATGAATTTGCAACAGCCTGATTTTGTTCTGGTGGAAAGCGCTTCAACTTCACAGAAATTGCTGAATTCTGCTCCTTCTAGCACATACCTACCTACCCACAAAAAGCTATCAATAAATATACCATCTGGCTTGTGGTGACATGTTGGGGCAGTAAATGCTTCAGGGTGGATCAGCTCTAAGAGTATTTTTTTTCAGTCAGAATTAGTCATTTATGTCTGTTCTTGCCTGATTGATCCACCAAGCATACACTTGTTGCTGTATGTTTTACTATCAGTGCCACAAACACACTGGTAGACCATTGGGCAATTACTGACATCTAGTGGCGGCTTTCAGGTCACTCTCCCCTACCCTTCCGGCCAGAGAATATGATAACGTTTTATATGATTTTTGCCACCTGTTTCTTCTATGGCACCACAGTTCAGAGAAGTTGATAAATGGTTCTCTTTCTGGTCCAGTTTTATTCATTCAGGTTCAGGATTTTCCTCACTTCCTCTCTGCCTATGAAGAGAAAGCAAAGGCCTTCCGCCTGTCTGGATAGCTCACCCGTTGACGGTCATGGGGGGACAAGAGTTTCAGTACTATCTAAAGTGTTGGCGGAGGGGATGACCCTACAGCCTTTTCTGTCACATATAGTATCTGATGCGGCACAACTCTAGTGGCACGAACTAGCCAGCAGAGCTGACACAGATAAGAAATTGGCCCTGACATGTAGAGCTATTGAATAAAAGCTCCAGAAGAGTTTGTGTAAGATGAAGAGAAAATCCGGGACAAACAGTACCCATTGCCCTTCTCTTTTGCTCTCTGTGGCCCAAATTCTTGGCTAGTGGAAATCAATATAGCTTTGGAAACTTTAATGGAGTTACGTCTATTTACGACAGATGAGGATCTGGCATTGTTTCTCGCACAGTCTAAGTACAGATTGTGTTGACTACATGGATAGCTGGACCACAGCAGTTTACTCCCTCTGTTTGATGGCACTGGGGTGGTTTTCCTGCTTGATTCCTTCCAGTTTCTCTTATTGGTTTTAGTGTTTCTCATACACAAAGATCTCATCCAAAGTGTGGTGCAAACCATTTATACTGATCTGGGAAATGTAATAGATGAGTAGCAGTAATAAGTGACTGGCAATACATGGAACAAACACACAGACATGGATGATACAATGAGGGACAATGTTGGAAAGAAACTAAATTCAAAACACTCATCTGTCAAAAAATGGAATGAAAACTCCTATCCCAGCAAAAAGAAAATAAGAAAGGAATACTTGTGGCACCTTAGAGACTAACAAATTTATTTCAGCATAAGCTTTCGTGGACTACAGTCCGCTTCGTCGGATGCATAGAATGGAACACACAGTAAACAGATATTTATACATTCAGAGAAACATGAAAAGGTGGAAGTAACCATACCAACTGTAAAAGGATAATTAATTGAAAGGAACTGTTATCAGTAGGGGAAAGAGACTTTTGAAGTGATAATCAACATGGCCCATTACGGACAGTTGACACAAAGGTGTTAAGGGTATTTAACTAGGATATTAATCTGGGGGAAATAGATTCAATTAATGTAATGACCGAGCCATTCCCACTCTATATTCAAACCTAAGGTAATGGTATCTAGTTTGCATATTAATTCAAGTTCGGCAGCTTCTCGTTGGAGTCTGTTTTTGAAGTTTTTCTGTTGCAAAATTGCCCCTTTAAGTCTGTCACTGAGTGATTAGAGAGGTTGAAGTGTTCACCTACTGGCATTTGAATGTGATGATTCCTGTTGTCAGATTTGTGTCCATTTATTCTTTTGCGTAGAGACTGTCCAGTCTGGCCAATGTACATGGCAGAGGGGCATTGCTGGCACACACAACACGGCATGGACATTTCTGCCCTAATGGGCTGAGAATGGAGCTGTAAATCATGCTACTACATAATGACTGGATCTGTTTATTGTTGGACAGAGAACATTCTTCGGGATTTACTGTTCCACTAGAAGTTTTTGCTCAGCTGGTTCTGAGGACACACTCGAGCTCATATAAAATAGCATAGTTCTGTTGACCTCACTGGAGTTGCACTGATTTATGCCAGCTGTGGATTCCTAAACATGTTTCTTTCAAAGAATTCAGAATGTTGATTTAGGTTTTATTTTTTACTTCAATCACATCTGAAATAATTTCAAAACAGTGTCCTTAATGTCTCAGCCTTACAGCAGCAGCCCGTCCGGGATGTCCTCTCTGCAGGAGTGAGCTAATCATAGGCAAGATATGCTCCAGGGAGTCAAATTAACACTTGATCTCAAATGTCCTCAGCAACATCTTCCAGAGATGAATCAGTTCTTCTTGGAATTAGCCTCTTAATCAGCTTGTTTCAGCACTAACTTCTAAGGCTGCACATGATGCTGAACTCTCCTTCAAATAATCTGGATTTCCAGAAGGTTCCAGATGTCAAAGTGCTCTCTGTATATTTATGACCTGCACAACTTGCAATATTACAGATTGTGTATGACTCTAAATGAATGAACACCCTCTATTCTCAGCTGAACTTCTTTTATTCATATGTGGCTGGATACGGTAGCTGTAAACCATAAGAGAATTAAAAAATCCCATAGATGATGGTAAATATTACACTGAGCTACCACTTTCCTCTATTACTAATGCTGACATTTATTTTTCCCAGTGGGTGCTCCACCCCGCTTCGCCCCTTCCCTTGAGGCCCTGCCCCTTCCTCACTCCGCCTCTTCCTACCCCCTCTCTGCCCCCTCCCCTGAGGCTCCCCACCAGCCCCCCACTTGCTGCTCTCCTCCCTCCCCTCAGAGCCTCCTGCCAGCCACCAAACAGCTGATCGACCGCTCTGCCAAACAGCTGTGGCTGGTGGGTGCTGAGCACCCCCTATTTTTTTCCTGTGGGAGCTTGAGCCCCGGAGCACCCACAGAGTCAGCGCGTATGTCTATCAGTATTATTAGCTATGCACAGCCTTGCACTAGCTTACACTTTCTAAAATGCAAGATGTTGCCTTAGTGGATCCTGAAAGCTTGGAGAGGCTAAAACAGAACCCAAGGAATATGCCCCTAAACAAAGAAACTGATACAATACAAGAAAGCATGACTTACCAAAACCAATCTGATAAACCTCCTTTCTCACCCCTTGAGCCCAGTAGCCTGACCCTAAAACACCAGCACCAACAAGGGACACATTCCTTCTGCACCAATCGTTTAAAAAAGGATTAAGAAGAAGTTGGTCATATTCTTAGTTTACAGATACATCATTGCAAGGGCTCAATGTGGTATCCAGAACTTAGTGTCCTAGTGATGGTCCTCCCTGCCAACCTCCAAACTTTCTGGCTAAGTCTAACACACCTGGGCACCAATTAGCTCCAGCCTTCACAACAGACTAGAGAAGGTGGTGACCCATCAATCAGCAGAGAGGACTCCCTAGAGTAGAATCAGGAGCAGCTCTCACAATTGTGCCGCCCCAAGCAGTTGCCGCGGCCATGACCCCGATGCAGGCAGACGTTGTGGGGCCCCACCCCTGACACAGGCAGACGTTGCCAGGCCCCGCGGCGGCAAGGGAAGAGCGGCGGACCTGCCACCAAATTGCCGCCGTGGCTCCCATCACTAATGTGCCTGCCTTCTCCTCGTCTGGGGCCATGAAGAGGTTAATTGAGGCTTGTTGGTGACAGATGATTACACTGCCAGCTGCCTTTTCATCACAACAAAGGGGACCAAAACTGTACTCACCCAAGAAGCAGACTATCATCATAGTGAAGACAATAAAGACACCTGTAATTTTCATTATGGAGATGGTTGTCAGATCTGTGTTCAATATCTATTAGTGCTCTGCTCAGTGGGTGCAGTCTGAAGAAACCCCATTCACAAAGCCCAGTTGTAACTCTTCCCTTTGGCTGTGAAATTCCCCATCAGTCATTCTGTTGCACTTTACAGTGTGCTAAGGCCAATTACCCAATATGATTGTCTGGATTGATAAATGAGGAGTTTGGTGTGTTGTCTGTTTGTCTGTCTTCCAAATGCATTTACCTTTAAAAGGTGAATAAGGGCAGAGAGATCTCTTCCTCCTTTTTCATTTTGTGGCAGTTTTTGCCAGTGCTTAATTCTGAACCAAACTGATGTTTCAAGCTCAAAATTTGCTTTCTCTTAACACCCACAAAAATCTGCTAAACATTCTCAGTTGTCATGAACATTTCTTTTAGTGAACCCGTTTTCTGGAATATTCACAGAAGACAAATGAAAAGGGGAACAAACAAAGCCAAACCAAGCGATCAAAGGGCCCAGTAAAGCATTAATAGTCCGAAGTATAAGAGCAAAACATACAATTGTTCCGCGCTACAAATGAGATGTATAAAGCCAGCTTATCAGAAGTGAAAAAGAGCTACTACTGATCAAACTTAAGTTGAGATTGTTTGACAAAGCTATCACTTTAATTTCTGGTCCTGCTTGCATGCTAGAAGGCTCTGTAAGAAAGCGTGTAATTGGGGTCCAGCAGCAGTCAGTCTGCTGAGAGTCAGCCCAGAGCATGGAAGATTGAGTGAGTCTCTCTATTTTATAAAGCAGCCTGCTTTGTCTCTCTCTGTTTTGGGGTTCTTGTGTGCTAGGGTTCTGATTTCTAAAAAAATCAAATAGTGTTATATTGCAGTCTTCCAAACAGGGTATTTTATGTTTTTATCTAACTTCTCTGTGTGTATATCATGAACACAGCAGTGTTATATCTTTTGTTCTCTGGAATTACTGCTTTGTAATTATTTTCTATACACTGGAAAGAACTCATATATAGCATTACAGTCCATAATCCCTTCCTCTTGACAAGAAACAATGGACAAAAATTTCTCCTGCTTTGCTTGTTTAATAAAGTCAACTCAAGAGACAGTGATATGATTCAAACTGATAATGGATACAGATAGTATAATCAGGACTTTCAGACTCGGATACAATGAGGATTCATTCAACATTTACCAGTTTGCTTCAGACGCAGTGTCCCATTACTTTTCCTAGGAGAAAATGAAAACACAGAGAAATTAGAGACAGCAAACTTGATGTTATAGATAAAAGTCCCCAACTGACCCACTTGTGAACAGAGATGCCATGAGAATCTGCAGTTTTCTACTAGATTGATAGAGCCATTCCTTGGCTATTTTCCCCTCACAGATTATAGCATAGATGCTCATGTGAACTATCAAACCTCTTGGGCCTTCAAACTTGGATGGGAAATCTCATGAGAGAAGGATCTCATCTTGTGACGTTGAGCCAGAAATATTGCAAAAACTGCCTTCTTTGTTGCAGCATTTTTGCTCTTAGGATTCTGCACAAAACCAGAATGCACAGAGTTGCAAGAAAATTAAATTAATGTACTATAATTTAACTAAATGTGGAAACTGGGATTCAAGTTTTGCACACAGGTTGCGTCAATCCATATGTCAGCCAATCTGGTTTGCCTATCTCTAGAATTAAGACATTGCCATCTTGGGTTCACAAATGGTGGAAAATATCTAATTTTAATGCTTTTATCTCCTATTCAAGTTCTTCAACAGTCCAGAAGGTAACTTGTTCACTATCTGTATGAGCCTGGGTTGCCATACTGCTGGGAAATCAATGCGGATGTTGCTAAATAAAAGCCCACAGAATTTATCCTGACACTAATTTTCAACAAGATGGCCACCACCAGTACTATATCCATGAATGTTACTCTTCCATGGCATGGACCCTGATAGAAACAGGAGGGCTCCTAACTACATTGGATTTCTTTTTTGTTTAGAATTTTTATTCTTATTCCATGAGTAAACTCTTCTGACACTTTCAATACTTTTCAATCCTATACAAAGTTGTTTGGGTCCCAGATTTCTTGTTAGCAAACACCTCATTTGGGAGATGTAGCTCTGTGGACTCATCTTCTGATTGTCTAGTCTCTAATCGCTGCTGAGATAGGGAGCTCTCCACTAACTTCTAGTGATCAGTATTTCAATCAATTTGGCCTCATTACTGGGAGAAACTCTATAGAAACTAAGCAAATAGGCAAACAGATACAGATTCGGAACATGCGGGCAACCCTATGGGATAATAAGATTTATAGAAGTGGCAGATAAATCAATTCTTTTCAGAGTTTTAATGCCTCAGGAGATGTTACTTGTTTCTGTACTTACGTGACTGCCGCACAAAAGGAACACTTGTTTATATAGGTTTTGCCATCAGAGCCACAATAAGGTTGATAGATCTTTGCACAGTAGGTCTCTCTACCTCTCTCTACATTCTTAAATTCACTGCAGTCAACCTATAAATAAAATGATGCCATTTTATTTTAAATTCCCTTCCTCATTTCTTTCATCTACAATTACAATAATAATGGGTTTGCCTACTCCCTGGCCAGATCCTCAAGTGGTGTGAACCAGCATAGTCAGTGAAGCTACCCCCATTTACATCAGCTAAGGATGTAGCTCTCAATCTATCAGGAGTAGTTAAAACAGCGGAAACAACAAGCCAATTTTCCCCACTGAGAAGCATCTGACACCAGCAGAGCCAGGTGTATGATGTCTTTCTAGGGTTTGCTAGTCCTTCGAGCCTGTCTGTGTTGAAGGGATAGGCACACATAGGACTGTAAGGAGTAGAGTTGCTAGGAAAATGGGAACATGTTTGTGAAAACTCCCATGAAAAAAATCTCTCTTTTTTTCTTTGAAAAAATGTGAGTTATGAAAGTTTTTGACCAACACTAGTTGTGAGTCATTCTTTATTGTGGGGAAGTTCAGGTTCCTGAAGACATGTTAGATTCATTCAAAGGGTGATCATAGCCTTTCTTATCCCTGAAAGTAGCAGCTTCCAACTCAGCTTATAACCGTGAGAAGAAGTAGCTGGGCAAAATTGCAGGCAGGCCTCATTCAATTATTGTGCAGCTATTAAACATAAAAAGAAATTGTAGAAAGAAGAATCCCAATTTAAATCTACCTTACTGCTGCATCAGTTATGGACCCCTGTATAAAACGGATGATGGCAGAACTGGAAAAAGAACTACCCTTCCCAGATCAGAACAACCCCTGACCCAGCTGTACTGGTTCCAACCAAGAGAAGTGTCATTCCTGATCTTACTTCTGCAAACACTCGAACTCCATGGGCTTCTCATCTACTCCCATGTGCAATTCAAAGTGATGGTTTTAATCTTGAAAGCTCCATGTGATTTGGCTTCTGGTTACCTTTGGAACCACTCCTATCCTTAAACCCGCTGTGATAGCTACGCCCAGCTGAGGTGCTTTGCTGACAATGCCTAGGTGTGACGTTTTAGGGATTAGAAGCAGGGTTTTCTTAAGGGAGTTCCTGTGATAGTGGAGTGCCTTTTCTTTGAAGGTTGATTGGAATCCAAGTGTATTAGCTTTCAGAGCAATGGTGCAATGCCCAGGAGGACAGCAGGCCCTATAACCTGTGAAATAAGCCTAGACTGGGTCTGCCAAGCTTGACTCAATTTGTAACTTGTCAGGTTAGGCAATTTAAACTGGATTTTCGGCTGATGCTAGGAGGGACTCATGATGATTAAATATTTCATCCTTGTATTGCCTCTGTTTAAGGAGAAAACTCTTCCTCCTACCTCTTTGGATTATTCATCTGCTGATGCTAACTGGAGGAGAGCTGCAGTGATGGAGGACTCCACCATCCTTTCCTATATGATTGGTACCACGTGACTTAGCTGTGCTTTATTGGCACTAGCTGAGAGCCACAAGAAGTAAAGTCTCAGTATGTCGCTAACACAGTAAAGCACTTAAGGACATGCTTAACTTTAATCATGTGTGCAGTCCCATGAGCTCAAGCATGTCCTTAAGTGCTTTGCTGGATCAGAGACTTAAATGCAGTTAACAAGGATTTACCTGTGACAATGCAAGATTCGAGTTAATGGGTAAGATGCAGTCAAAGGGTGAAATCCTTTTATAACTGTGGCGAAGTCACTCCCCAGAAATGCTCCACCTTCCTGAGCTCTGGTTAGTTAGAGGCTGGGAGGAAATTCCACCCCTGGCCTCCTGCTGGCAGCCTGCCTCTCATTGGAGGGGGGAAATGTCACTCCACAACAAGGATGAGGGACTGGCTGTAGGTCAACTAACTAGTTCTGGGCTAGCTGGCAGGCATACGGGGACGGGGGGGGCGGGCAGGGAGGGCTGGCTCTGTGACAGAGTGGTGTGGAGCTGCTGCAATGACTGTGAGGAGCTGACCAAATTAAGCCTGGAGCCAAGGCTGTAGCCAGGCTGATGGAGCAGCCCAGACACAGCAGAGGAGCCCCAGCCAGCACAGGGATTAAGGAGACAGACACCAGTCAACACACTAGAGACCACAACTCAGCAGCAGTCAAACTCATGCTGGACAGTACCACTGCAAGGGGTGGCAGGTACTCTGTTTGGGACTGACACTGGGTGGCTGCTCGGACTCTTAGTCACTTTGAAGAGTGTTATTCTGGATATTCAGGGGTTGGGGACTGGGGTACATTTTACTATATTGCTGGAGGATGTGTATGGGTGACTCTCTATAGCTGCCCCATCTTTGAATCATCCCTAGTGCAACCTAAGGGCTTGTCTCTGCTCAGATGAAAATGTTTGTTTGTTGTTTGTGGGGTTTATTCCTGCCTCCTCAATGAGGTTGGGGCTCACTAAAGGTAAGTGGAGTTCTCTCAGGTACATAGTTTGGGATATGGGAACCACTTGACAGTCAATGGAATTTAGATTCCTAAGTGCCTAAATCACTTATAAAAATGAGATTTAGGACCTTAATTTATTTGGCATTGCAATGCTGAGTGCAGCAATGCCTAGATATCTTTAAAAATCTGGGCCTGCATGTTATCAGTCTGACTGAATGGAAACTGTGTCTGAATCCTAGGGATTTATTCTCTGGATCCTGTAGCATTCCTGTATTTCACCCTTTCAAATACTTCCCATTTAATTTTTAGTGTTTTTCCTGCCACAGATCTTGACTAAGCAATCATTCCAAACCATTTATTTTGGATCAAGGGAAAATGACTCACTTGACTCCCATTTTGACTGTCAGCACCTGGAACAAAATCACAGACACAAAAGATCAAATGAAGCAAAATGTTTGAAGGCTATTCAGTTAAACACCTGGGGACAGATTCACCAGTTCACATTGGCTGCTTTGTGCCATGCTAGCCACACAAAGCCACTGTTACTTTGGATTAACTGTAGCTAGTAAATATTACTGAAAGGTTTCCTGTATTCGTGGGTCATTCATGAAATATTATCTCCTTTGATGTAAATAATGACAGTGTTTTTCAGTGTTGAATACAACACATTTATAAAGACTTATTATAACTGCCAACAAATCTTATTTACTTCTGGATATTTGAATTATGTGTCAGCATCTAGCACAGTCTTTGCCTATCAGAGGGAACGAAGCCCCTTTCAGTCAAATGAACACATCAAAGCAAGATTAAAGGCTGGGGAGTCAGTTTTGTGCTTACTGCTTAGTTCACTCAGGATGGTCTAATGGTTAATATACCAGACTGGGGTTTAAAAGACTTGGGCTCAATTCCTAGTCCTACTATAAACTCATTCTGTGGCCTTGCTTAAGTCACTTAATTTTTCTGAGCCTTGATTTCCTCATTATCCTCACTAGTGAGGTCTAGTAATAAGGTCACTAGTGAGGATAATAATAAAGTATTTCTTTCACTCTGGATCTGTCCTGTCTATATGGACTGCAAGCTCTTGGGGACAGGGTCTGTTTCTTACTATAAGTATGTCCAGCACCTCTGATCTCAATTGGGTCCTCCAAGTGAAACATTAATATAAATAATAACAACACTACACAGAAGAAATCAGCTGTTCTTGGAATAAAGCAGTTATTTTTGATGACACACAGTTTTCTTTCTCTAGGGATGTATATATGTTGGGCATCTCCTGTAACAGTCATGGCTTCCAAAAGGTAAGAGAAGTCAAAGTGCCTTGTACGCATGATTTTCGCAAACTACGTCAAAGGATTTGTTGGGTGTGACCCAAAATTAATGAACACCCTTAGCTCTCTATTGAAACTCTCTTGTCTAGAGCAACCTATAATCAAATATATAGTAGCAAAAGTAACACATAGTCCTTGCGTCAGATTTCAGTCTCTTCTATACCACCAAATCCACAAAACTGACTTTTTCTGTCAGAAAACAGTGTTTTGTCAAAATTGGAAGGTTTCAACAGAAAAATATCAATTCAATTTAAAATCAAAATGGAGTATTTCATTCTAATTTTCCTGTCTTGTTTCAACTTTCATATATAAATATAATGTAATACTAAAGTTAACATTTTATAAAAATATTATACTAAATATTTCATGGTATAATGTTTCAACAGTCTCAAAATGAATGTTTTAATAAGGTCAGTTTGATGTTTCCAGACTAAAAATGTTCAGAATTTCCATTGTGTGGGAATTTTTTTTTTTTTTTACAATTTTTCCAATTTGGGACAAAAACAAATTTTTAAAAATTGGAATTTCCTGCGGGATGGACCAACTCTATATTTTACCATACTGTAGCCTGGAGCCCCCTGGTCTCTCAAATATATCTCCAACCATTTGAAAATTCTATCAATCAAGCTCCCACTGCCGGACTCACCCCTTAACTACAGAATGGGAGACAACCCTGGTTTGCACCACATGCAAGAAATAGGTTCCCTTTGCTCAAATTTGTTAAAGATGCTGAGATGTGCTTGTTAAGTGGTGCACAAGAGTTCACTTGCTAGTGCTGCTCCCTTCCAGCATCTAAACATGAACAATTGGTCAGGCTCCACTATTCCTTCCATGTGCATGGAAAGAGAATAAGCCACTGCACTGATACCTGGAAAGAGGAACTCCCCTGAGCAGTGTGTGCATCTGACCCTTAAGGTTCCCTCTCCTCTCTCTGCCTGGAAACTGAGCTGGGCTGACTACATCATCCAGGGGACCATGCACTAGGCCACCACCAGCTGCTCCAGAATATCAGGAAATAACAAAAGTTACTCACCGGAGAAGCAGAAAACTGCCAGAGTGAGGAGTAAAAAGACTCCTGTCATCTTCATGGTGGAGCAGGGTGTCTGGCCTCTTTCACGCCTGCCAGTGCTTTACTAAGTAAATCTCCTACCCAGAGCTTACATATATATGCAGCAGTCACCATGACTGTGAAATCACCCTGACATGGTAATTGGCATGAGCAGAGAGAAGGTGTTGCCTGTTAGGTAGTGACAGTTTGTAAGCAATGTCCTCGTCTCAATGTGTTTACCCTATACTTATACACATCACAGGAGTCAGAGCTTGGATCTTGCGGATAAGGGAGACGTATTGCACATTAGACAATCTCCATTTCCCAACTGACCACTGCATTTCCAGCGTGTTGCACCTTTAAAGCAGTGACTCAATAGGGTGGCTTATTATTGGTGGCTGCTAGTACCTTGTTGACGCCCATGGGTGTATACAAGTCCCTGAAGGGGGATTTAGAATGGAACAAACTAGTTCCCATTGGGCATGTTCCAGATGATTCACACCAACAGAGTTTAATGAGTAAATTATTTGGTGTCTCCAAATTTGAGAAATGAGTTCAGTTCAGCAGCTGTGGGTAGAAATGATGGAATGTGGCCCTTTTCCTTGGCTTGTGAAATTCATGCGTTCAGTTTTTTTGAGCTTGGGAAGCCTGGTATTTTGGCTGAATGCTGCAAATATTCTGCCTACCAACAGTCATTTGAATTTTGAACAGCTGTTTGGTTTGACCTTGTTCTTGTCGCTTGTTATTCGTTCATTAGGAATGTTTTCATGGCTGTTGGGGAAAAGACTGTTTTTTTCCCCACATAAATACACCATTTGCATGGAAACAAGAACATTACAGAAGAACTCACCATTCTATACTTGTTTTTCATTATTCTGATGCTAGTAAGTTTCAGTTGTCAAATCAAGGACCAGAAACATCACTATGTGAGTCAGGTGAAGGAATACACTTCGTTAAAGAGGAGCTAATAGATGAAAGTGGACAGTTGGTGGAAACTGTCCAAATTATTCAGTGTATTCACCATCTTATCTAGTGTTGTCTTCTGGGGGAGACTAAGGGTAACTTTCTTCCTGCATCCCCCCACACTTCCTTGAATCTTCAGTATTTCCAGTGCAACAAATGGTGTATCATTTGGTCTTCTTAAAACAAATCAAAATGTAACGATTTGCTGGTGAATGGGTAACATTTTCCCTTCGCTCTATGATATTGGTATAAACTCCAGATGGAGCAGTCGAGATCTGGATCTGAACTTCCACAAAGCTCAATGAGTACCGAGTGTTTGGGTCCCATATTTGGGTTTGAGCCCATCTGCAGTAAAAAAGGACTTGGCCTTTGGCATTACATGGGCACATCATCCCAAAACAGGAGGTCTTTGTGCATAATCCCAAATTCAGTATAATCCAAAAATGACGCTCCCAATCCCTGGATGTCACAGTAGGGCTTGGGGTTTTACCATCGCAAGAGTCAGTTTGCCATTAGTGCACACAAACCTCAAGATACGTTTCCAAACTGAAAATGCTCCTAGGTGGAAGATGACCATGGGTCCTACTGACTTGTGCTCAAACTCAGAGCACAGAGATCGATAGAAGTATTGACCAGCAAGCTGTCTGCTTTGCCTGAAGGCCTTTTGTTTGGTAAATTGACATTATTGCTCCTGATTATTTTAGGTAAGTGTGGAGCAAGTAAAAGACCCTGTCAGATCCCAATTCCCTACTTGGAGGGCAGAAGGACAGAAACACTATGTAGCAAACAGCAGGTAGAGGGAGGCAAAATTTGCTTTGCTTCTGCTGCCTTTTGTTTCATCTTCATCTAAACGGTCTGAATTTCTCAGAAGTCCTAAGTTTTCTGTATTCTGAGTTCTGGTCTCTTTGCACATCCCTGTAAAGTACATTCTCAAAGGATGGGATTTGATTAAAATCAATGCTGGTTTAGATTCTGCTACTGACATTGTCAATCAGGTTTTGTTTTGGAAAAGGTGGAATGAGGGTGGATCCTTCTCTGAGTCCCCTTTTTACTGAATCTCTCAAAGATGGACAGAATTCTGGATAAATGTTTTCTGTTTTGATCCTTCTCTGATATTGACATGTGGCAACATTAGGCAACATAAGCAAAGCCTGGGGAAAATGGAAGGTGGTCATTTTATGAATTGTTTTTAAGCAAGCCTAAGGCACTTAAGAATGCCATGAAACTTTGAAATTGCAGCCTGAGAGAATGCACAGCTTCCCTGGCACTTGGGTATGAGGAAATATCCCTAATTCAATCCCATTTCATTATGTCCTCTTGCCTCATTGCGCCATGTATGGAACTCTGGATTCTGCTGGCTGATGCAATGACAACATTAATCCAATGAACCCTGGGAGGGAAATCACAAATTCTTACTTGTTTGTAGTCTTCTGAACTGGGACAGGAAGTGAGGTGGGGAAGGAAAGACAGGATCATTTTGGAGGGTGGGACGGGGGGTTTCCTCTAAAGATTTGTTTTTAGTGTTTGGATATTTATCTTACCCTAGCAAAAATTCCATATGCCTGTTCTATGCCACTTTGCAGTACATGCCTGCAGTACAAGTTCTGTAACCGGCAAGGCTTAGTTATTTTTAACTGAATCTAGAGGGGTCATCTAAGTTCTGGAGTTTCCCTGAATTTTGAAATACAATCGTTAAAGCAGGTCTGTGTCTCTTTCATTTTCTGAAGTGAGATAATGTCAAGATGCAAAACCTCAAAATTTAATACAGCTACAAGCTAACTCTAATCAGCATCCATTATGGCCCTGATTCAGTACAA
Organism: Macrochelys suwanniensis; assembly: GCA_033296515.1. Taxonomy (NCBI): domain Eukaryota; kingdom Metazoa; phylum Chordata; order Testudines; family Chelydridae; genus Macrochelys; species Macrochelys suwanniensis. The sequence continues at coordinate 86,073,014 of CM065782.1, read as the reverse complement.
CACGTGTACTTTTAAGCATGAGAAGACCAATTAGAATCAATGACAGTAAAAACAACCAATATATATTCATGTTACTCAAATAATGCTTCATCTTAGGCAGCAGGTGGACTTTGCAGAGGCCTCCTGTTTGCTGCAGTATGATTCATGTGCAGCTGATCTTACTACTGACATTTGTGATTTAGATTTATCATTTGCTAGCTGCATAAAAATGAATGCTTCGCTCTCATTAACTACTCTTACAAACCTAGAAAGGTCTGAGAGATCTTAGGTTGGTTGAGGGATCTTAGCCAGGGGAAAAAATATCTTTTGTAGATGAAGGAGAGTTCATATATATTTGGTACAGTTTCTTAGAAGTATCTGAATTGGTCTCATTATCATATCTATAGTTGGCCCTGAAACTTATGGTAAATATTCTATTTGTATTAGATTCTAGGGTTGGAATCCGGGCCACACAGAAGTCAGTGGGAGTTTTGCCATTGACTTCAATGAGGCCAAGATTTTACCCTAAGTAGTTTTTTGAATATATGTAGCTCTATTTTAATTGTGCACCTGTCTCATAATTTTATACTTTTGTTACAGTATATTACCTTTCCCCACCTTCTTATCCCTTTGTCTTGTTATCTTTGGGGGGAAAATTACTCAGTGACTGAAAGCTTATCACCTCTAATGGGTCTGATATGATCTGACAAGCCCACATAGACAGGAAGTATATGTATATTTTACGTATAGCGAATGTATGTCATAATTTTATATACACAACATAGGTGTATGGAACATCATATAAAAGTGGCACATTTCATAACAGTTAATATATGTTCTTGTACACTGCAAATCAAATATAACAAATGTATGCTGCTTACAAGCATTAATTTAGCAGCTCCATGTATTTTTGTTCCACGGGGGAGGATGTTATCTTCCTGCATTCCAGAAAGCGTCCATTTGAATTGAATGCTTCCCACTCATGTGGCTGTGCCTTTAATTGGAGACAGCAAGTTGCTTGAAGGAGTTGGCGGTGTGCTGCAAATAAAAACTTACAACTTGTCTGCACCTCAACTTGCGCCAAAAATAACCAACTCAGTGTGAATTCATACTTTTGTTGTTTTAATGTAAGTCTGTGTACACCCAGTTAATAGAGTACACTCAGAAATAACAAATGATATGAGTTAAAACTCAATTAGTTATATTCATGCAAGTTTGTGTGTAGATAAGAGCATAGGCTCTTATCGTGCACTTTGATGCACGTGGGTGGAAACAGCAGTCCGCCCATGTGTCATGAATTGCAGGATCAGAGCAATTAAGTAGCAAAGCCTTGCTCAAAGAGATTTAGGAACAGAATGGTCTGAGAATCCGATTATGTATTTCCTAAGAAACTGCCCTGTGCTGAATCATTTGGATTTTTGCCTAAAGGAAGATCAGTTTTCCCTGCTTCCACACCCTGGGGAGGATCAGAGGATCCTGTCTCTGTGAGAGGCAGAAGAGGATTCCATCCATGCCAGACTTAGCTGGCCCTTCAGTACCAGCAAAGCCAGCTGCAGAAATAAGAGCTGATGTTTTGATTTCATTTTTGTATTTTCTGATTCTCTTAAGGCTAAAATCCTAGGCGAATAATTCAGTATAGTGCAGCTGGTCTGTAAATTCTTTTAACATACTTATTTATCATTGTATTATTTATGCTTCTGTATGATTTGATCGTGCCCTGGTGGATACCAAATATATACTAATATTTTAACAGTGAACCTGGGACAAAAGATGCTATGTAAGTGCCAAGCATTATAAGTAGAGCTAGAAGTATTACATATAGTTAAGGTGTACCTCTTATTGATGTTACGCGTTCTAGTCTCAGACAATTTTACTTAATAACTCTCTTCTTTAAACTGGAAAGAGCTTCGATGACTAGGGTGACCATATTTTCCCAAAGGGAAAATGGGACGCCACTCGGGCCTGAGCCCAACTTCCTTGTCCACCCCCGCACAAGCCCTCACCTCAGCCCTCCCTGCCTCCTGCCCACGTGGGGCCGGGCCCCCCCGCCGTCCATGTGGGGCTGGCCTGAGGCCCCCCCGCTGCCCGCCTGCACAAGGCCAGCCCAAGGCCCCCTTCTGTATCCAGGGCTGGCCCAAGACCCCCTGCCACCTGCCCATGATACTAATTATAGAGCTGATATCAGGAGGTGCTGGGCACATACCCTGCCCAGTAACTTCAACATGATAGGGTTACTCAGTCTGAAAATAAGGTCCATTATATTCATAGTAACCATTTTAGAATTTTTAGTTACATCCAGAAGCAGTGGCATATTCAAGTTGTGCTTAAGAGCCTTGTGATGAATAGTCACTGACATAACTGCTTTTGAAGGGTCTAATAAAATGATATTCCTCACATTCAGCTATTCACTCTTCCATGGTATAAGCTGGGACAGCAGCATCCTAGACTGCCTCACCCATCAGTTTAATTCACCCTATTGGATCATAAATCTGGATGCTCACCCACTCTAGTGGTGGCTCAGTGGTACAGTATCATAACCTTTGTCTGGGCCTTCCTGGGATCAAGCCCTTAATCTCCATATGTGAAATCCTGGCCTCAGTGAAATTAATGGAAAAACTCCCATTGACTTCAATGGGGCCAGAGTTTTACCCCTGCTATCTGCTGAACAAAGGTCAAGTTAAGCTGGAACATTACAGTAGTGTGACAAGAGAAACCTCAAGATCTATATCAGCCTGGTTTCAGTCACAAGTCTGACCACAGAGGCCTATGAACTTCAATGCACCCTGAGAAAGAGAGAGATTCAGAAGTCATTTCCATAGGTGGTGACTCCGTGGGTGCTCTGGGGCTGGAGCACCCATGGGGAAAAATTGGTGGGTGCTCAGCACCCACCGGCAGCTCCCCGCCAGCCCTGCCGCGCTCAGCTCAGCTCACCTCTCCGCCGCGGCATCTCTGCCTCCCGAGGGCGGGCTCCACCCGACAGCCAAGCCGAAGCATGCTTGTCCTGGCTCCAGCTGGTCGGCGGCGCCTTGGGGGAGGGGTATGGGGAGGAGGCGGAGGTGGAGCCAGGCCTTCTGCCTCCACCTCCTCCTCCTCCCCATACCCCTCCCCGAGGCACCACCCCAGGCGTGCGGCACATGGCCGCCGACCAGCTGTCGGGCGGAGCCCGCCCTCGGGAGGCGGAGAGATCCCGGCAGAGAGGTGAGCTGAGCTGGGTGTGGGGGGGCTGGCGGGGAGCTGCCGGGCTCGGTGGGTGCTCTGCTGCTTCTCCCCCCCCATCCCCGGCTTGCAAGCCGGGGGTGGGGAGGAAGGGGATGCAGCGTACCCGGGGGAGGGGGCGGGGCCAGGGCAGAGTTGGGGCGGGGCCGGGGGCACGAGCACCCACCAGCGCCAACAAAAGTTGGCGCCTATGGTATTTCTCAATCTGCAGAACAAGTCCCGGAGCAGACTGCTAACTACCAGCAGTTGCTGTGCTATGGAGTCTTGTGGAATCTTGTAGGCTACAAATGGCTCTTTGATGCAGTAGAAAAACAAAAGCTGTTTTGGAGGCACTGGTAATGAATGAACATAACATAAGAACGGCCATACTCCATCAGCCCAATGGTCCATCCAACCTAGTATCCTTATCTTCCAACAGTGGCCAATGCCAGATGCTTCAGAGGGAATGAACAGAACAAGACAATTATTGAGTGATCCATCCCCTGTTGTCCACTCACAGCTGCTGGCTGTTAGAGGCTTAGGACACCCAGAGCATGGGGTTGCATCCCTGAACATCTTGGCTAATAGCCAAGACCTAGCCTATCCTGTTGGACCTGTCCTCCAGGAACATATCTAGTTATTTTTTCAGCCCCGTTACAGTTCTGACCTTCACAACATCCTCTGGCAAAAAATTCCACAGGGTGACTGTGCGCTGTGTGAAGTAGTACTTCCTTTTGTTTGTTTTAAACAAATTGTATTTTGTGTTAGGATAGTAAGTGTGGTATTAACCATTTATACTAAAAGACCACAAATAAACCAAGACTTTTTCCAAATACATTTTAATTCATTTGTAGGACAAAAATTTACAAGCAGACCTTAAAATAAATAACATTAGTAACAAAAGCAAAATATTTACCCTCAACATCAGTAAATATTGTACCTGAAACTGTTAGCAACTGATTTCTGAAATATCAGATATCCCGCATTTCAATGTTTAAATATTTTAAATCACAGCTCATTTCAAACACAGAAAAAAATTAAGCATGTGCACAAAGGGAGTCCTTTCTAGGACTTCAACAGGCTTTGGAAGAAGCCTTAAGTGGGATGAATATAGTACATGCTTATATTCTTTCCTGAATTGGGGCCTTACACAGTAAGTAATTAGGGAAAGGGACCAGATTTTCCCTTGGGTTCTGTGAAGTAGCCTAGCACACCTTGGGGTGCTAGTAAGATGAAAAGTAACAATATTCTGAAAATTTCCAAATATTAGTCAAACACTTAACAGCTGCATATAAAATCTGTTATCGGTAACTTTCTGAAATATCAGATGCATCATAATTAAATTTTTAAATATTCTATTTTGATTGATTGCAGATTCTTAGCCACATGCCCTGTGTGTTAATTGTCTACTACGTGCTAAATCTGAATGAATGCTGCCATCAAAAAGGTACCATTCAAAATGATGCATTGGCTGCCCAGTTGTCACAAATAAAAGATAAGCCAAGCATAATTTAAAATTATTGTATTCAGCAAAGGTGGGACTATTGGGGAAGGCAGTATAGCCTACAAAACTCCCATTTCCATCCATGAGAGACAATAGCAGTACTCTTTATAATCGAACACAGATCATTCAGGGCCTGAACCAATGCCAAATGAAGTCATTGCCTCCAGTCAGAGTTGAATCAGGCCCTAAGGTTACTACTCTGACAGTATTAGCTTCATCATGCAAAAAACATTTACCATGTTCTCCAGCTGAACACCAACATGATGTAAGGGAACATGTAATACAACTGACTAAATGCAGAAGCTAATATTTCAAGGACTGTAAGCTTTTATTATTATTTCCCTCCAGCTAAAATATCTGCCATCAGTTTGGATGCTGAATACGGCCATGAAATATAATAATACACAGCTGCTATATGCAGCCAATGATTTCCATGCTAAAGCATTTTTAATTTAAATAATAGATTTTATAAATAATAAATACTTAAATAACAAAAACTGTGCTCACAATAAGTCACGTTCTGTATAAATTAACACACAACAATATTCAGCTAATAAATACCATCATCTGACATTGCAACATTTTGTATTGAGCAAATAAATAAATAAATACATAAATAAATATATAGATGCAATATTATAATATGTAAAAAAAAGCATTATAGCTGACAGTATTTCAATATATCAAAAAAATTGATAAATATAAATGTTAATTTGACTTGGTGTGTGCCCTAGGTACCATTTAAATATTGGGTACATAAAAGAGCTGGGTCAATCATTGTCATCATATTAATCTAATTCAAAAAAAATATGCGCCATGGCTTCCTTATAATGTTCAGATGCAGTTTTCCCTCGCATTCATATTTAACTTCTTGTCTTTTGTCTGTTTCATTTTCTTCTTGGGGGGTTTCCTTCTGTCATTTCCCTGAAATCTCTTACTGGTTACTACAAAGTAAGACAAGGAAGATTGAGACAAAAATTATCTTAACATTCCCCAGGCATGTTTTCAATCCACTTCCCATTAAATTTATGCCAGTCTGGCTCAGCTGCTGAAACACCAAGGCCCCAATTCTGCAAGATAGAGCCAGATTTTCAAAGGTATTTAGGGTGCTGAAAGATGCAGGTAGATGCCTAATATGATTTTTCATACGCCTAAGTAGGCAAGGCACCTATCTCCCATTAATTTCATTGATTTCAATTAAAGTTAGGCACTTAACTTGCTTCGGTGCTTGGTGACATTTTCAGAAGTGCCTATCTGTATCTTAAGGTGCCTAAATACCTTTGAAAATCTGGCCTGTGACCAGTGTAGTTTTAATTTAAGTGGGATTACTCATGTGACCAAAGTTACACAAGTGCTTACATATGATGCAGAAGCGTGGGCCTGAACACCTTGAAGTCCAGATGTTTTTCAATTAAAAACAGGAAAAGAAAAAAAATTTCAAAGAATGTTTCCATTCCCCCCCCCACCAGCCTGTTCTATTTTGTCCATAGAGGGAGCCATCACTCCCATGTCTTTGTCCTGCCTCGGAAAAGACAACAGTGTTGACTTCCATTTTCAGCAAAACAAAGGGTACTGTCTGGGGAAATAATTAGAACTAGAATCCCCTTAGAACAGGCCCGAAACTCTACTTCAGGGTCTCCCTAGGACTGCTACTACTGGAAAACTATCATTGATGAACCCAAAAGAACTAGATTGAGGCAGCTTGTATGTGTCTCACACCAGTTCACTTTACTAGTATAACTTGATCCTGCTAAGAAAACCAGTGCAGTCTCTTACACTCTTATAGACCAGTCACTAAAGGGAGACAAAAAATCAACGTTCTGGCAGTGCATTAGCAGTAGTCATATACTCAGATACTTCATTGAAGAACACAGTACAAATACCTAGCTAGGCAGAGAGCACTTTTAATCATTAACTGTTCCAGGTGAACCCTAGATACATGTTTCCTGTCTAGTGTAAATGAATTCTAATGATTTCTCCAGGGCTTTTGGAGGAAGAGAATGATAGCCTGTGTTGGACATTGTAGTCACATGTTTATGTAGACTCTTGTTCCCTTAAAGATATTTCAAGGAAGAACTTCTTTCACTCAGGACTACAAATAGGGCAGTAGTAAAGGGTAAAAAAACCCCCAGTATCTGAAAAAAATAAGCTAGCATAGCTCCACTTCCTCCCACATAGCCAAAAGTCACATCTGCTACTGTGATAAATGGTGCCGTGAGCTTTACCTGCAGAGTTTCCGGTCACTCCAAGATGAATTGTAATACCGATCTCTGGCCTGGACGTAGATCTTGTCTAGCTTGCTTGTCGTTGCAAAGTGAATGAACTGTTCATCAGTATCATAAGACTATGAACAAAAACACAGTCCAGTCAATGGATTGTAAGAAGTGAAACAGAAATTAAAGGTTTCACAGTGGTAGCCGCGTTAGTCTGTATCAGACTCTAATTTGTCTCATTAGAGTTGGTATGACAACCCCCATCTTTTCATGTTCTCTGTATATATATATAAGCTTTCATGGGCTAAAACCCACTTCATCAGATGCATGGAGTGGAAAATACAGTAGGTATATATATATATATATATTCCTACTGTATTTTCCACTCCATGCATCTGATGAAGTGGGTTTTAGCCCATGAAAGCTTATGCCCAAATACATTTGTTAGTCTCTGAGGTGCCACAAGTACTCCTCATTCTTTTTGCATCAAGTTAGTTATCTAGTTGATCTTGTGACAAAAATGAAAATGTGCTCATATTAGTTATCACTGCTGTATCAGAGCAAAGAGGAAGTTTTTGAAGAAAGGAAAGTATCACAAGTAGAATCAAACTGATCTGAAATACCGTGGCACATCCTTACATAGCATGATTTCCACTGGTGGACATGCAGCTCCTATAAAGAGCGCTTGTAAAGCGAGCATGCACCTTTATGTTTTTAATGAGGCCCTTCCTCGGTACCAAGAACCATAACTAAGGAGATGGCTCCATCTGCTGGTAGGCACTTTCTTCATTTTTCACTTAACAAAGTAATCTTTTAACCTGTTAGGTCTGTTCATGAAGTGGAATAAGTATCATTTTGATTGCTTTATTTTCTCATAAGCTTTGGTGAATGTCAGTCAGAATGTGGGGATAAAAGCAGGCATAGCGTGGACCCATACTCACCACCCCACATGAATATTATCTTGTTATTAATCTTTGCACTTAGGGTTCTATTGTAAGTGAAGTTAATGGGAATGTGGGAAGGGGCCCTTAGTTTATTGACTGACCATATACTTTAATTTTAATATTCAATTTTTATTTCTTTGAATATTTTATATAATGAATTTTATTTAATACTTCTATATTATGGATTTATGTTTATTTCCTGATGAATTATTCTTAAGTGAATTCATAGCTACAAGTGTATATCGCTGTGGTCAAGGCCTAGGACTGGAGACAGAAGATGGCGTGTCCTTTTCCTAGCTATGCCACTGATTTCTGGTGTCACCCTGTGGGCAAGTTGTCACGTAGTAGTTGTTGTGTTTAACCCGCACAGGTGCGTTAGCAATGCAAACAAATCTATTTTATGTCTTCCTAAAAATTAGTATTACTTAATAACGTGCTGCTGGAAATTGGGAAGCAGTTGGCAAAGACTAAAGGATCCTCCGGCCTCTTGGGTAGTGTGAGAGCATGAGTCATTGATTTTTTACTCTATTAGTAAGAGCTCTTCTGTGGAAATCTGAACTGTGTACGTGCAATCAAACTACATGCAATTCAGTGCGGCAAAAATTAGGCTGTCTTTGTCCTTGGTGTAGGAAAAAGTTGTGGATTTCCCCCAGCTCAGGATCCACAGAGCCTAATAATCCTGAGTCAACAGATACTTTTTTCTCATGCTAACGTGACTGTGCAATGCTGAGTGTAACATTGTTGTTCACTCCTCCCTCCACCTCACTACCAAAATCTTCTCTTCTCCAGTGCTGGACAGTAGACATGTCATCTTGGCACAGTCCTGAAGTAGAGCACTCACTTTGACTGTGTCTCATAGTCAGAAAGATCCCTGACTATGAGACTCGAAGTTTGGGCAAATAGCAAAGACATAATACAAATGATTATCTTTCATATATAGAGATAGGTCATATCGGGGCAGCTGACTTCTATGGTGTTCTTTGGAAAATATGTCAATAGCAGACTTATTTATTTATATTAGGTTAGCATCTAGAGACTTTAACTAGGCTAGAGACCCAGAGACATTGGATGGACGTATAGTTTACGAGAGACCTTGTCCCAAAGATCTTACAGCTTAACAGCTGGGTGAAGCAAACAATAGGTTGGGCAAGAAGGGTAAAAGAGGAAAGCATAATAGAGATAACAGGATGGCTCAGAGAGTTACATCGTAAAAACTTCTAGGCTACAAACACATGACTGAGATTGGTAATTGAAGGCCATGGGGGTGTTTCAGTGGAAAAACATCACTAATAATATCCTACATTAATAGAGTACTTTTCATTGCAGTGGGTCCCAAAGCATTATCCAAACTACAAACCCTCCAATCCTGTTCTGACAAAGTTCCTTATTGAAATCACTAGGTAATTTGAGTTAGGACAACAGGGTTAGATCAGATACATGCAGGGATCACTGAACCTGCTATTGAAATGTTGAAACTGATCTGTTTTCACAGTGTTTCAATCCATGTTACTTGGATGCTACTGTGTAGATGAACTGGGAAGTGGGTCAAGTTCTTAAAAGACCTCATCATACACACACTAAGAGTAATGAGAACTCCCCATTACAAATACCTTGTCTTCAGCGTTGACCTTAAATGTCAAAGGGAAATAAGACTCTGGTGTGCTCCATGTTCTGGGGTATTTCCAAGTCACTGTGCCATTTTTGACCATATGCTCACACTCAGGTGGGTCAGGTTTTACTGCAAGAGAAAATAAAGACAGCATTAGCATTCGTTAGCTACGTAGTATCAGCTCTTTGTGCTTTATTAGTACTGATTATTCAGTAAACAGCTGTCGGAAGCCATAGTAAACTAGGCCAAGAGTGTGCTTGAGGTTTAAGGACTATATTGTACCCTCCTGTGGAAGAGGGATACGTTTACAGAGCTCCCCTTATGAGACCCCCTCAAGGATGAAGGGATTTAGAGGGCTGCAGAAGACAAAAGGACCCAGCTCAAACCTTGCTGACCTTTAGAATGCACAGGGAAGGAAAGTATTAATTTGGCAGAGTGTCTGCTTCTCCAGAGTGCTGGCCATCCTCTGAGCTCAGCAGCAACTTTCTGGTTGATCTGCCTATTCCTGTGTGCCCAAGATCCTCCTCTCCTTTGCGCCAGTGATATGCAGGAGTAGATATCGGCGGTTCGTACTGTTCCAAGCACCCATGCAGAAATTCACTTGGAAATCTGCACTTTTCAGAGGGGAGCCCGCCACAGAGAGTGATTGCTCTGTTCTCTGCCTTCCCAGCCTGGCCCTTCTAGTACTTCCAATTCATGCAAAGGACTAGAGGCGCTCCTGTGAGATCTATGGGAGGGGCACATGCCACAGAGACATTGCCTCTCAACTTCCTCAACCAATAGGCACTTTCTTTTGTTTTTGCTGGTGGGTGTTTTTGGAGTGGGGGCAGGCCTGGTCGGGGGGGGGGGGGAGGGAGGGAGGGAAGAGGGGCAGCATGGGCGGGGTCACAGGGGAAAGAGGCTGAGTGGGGGTGGGGCCTCGGGGTGGAGCACAGGCGGGGCCACAGTCTGGGCACTAATTGCTCCCCCATTTCTCAGGAGTTTCCGGCAATGGCAGCACTCCAAATGCTGTGGGCCGGCATGCCTCCAAAGGGAGGTGCACCACATCCAGCATTTCTTGCCCCATTTCAAACCTTTTATACCTGCCACCTTTGCTGTGGCTCATGGGGGCCAAGCACCTCCTATTTTTTTTCAGTGGGTGCTTGAGCCATGGAGCACCCACAAAGTCGGCACCTATGCCTCAACCTCTTCCTGGTTTCTGCCAGTTTTTGTTCTTCTTTACTCCCGTAAGGGAGGGAAGCCTACAGGCCTAGAATACAGTTATAATGGGCTAAGCATTAATCCCTCTCAGATCTCAGGTGTGGTCGGAGGCACACTGGTGACATAGAGGTAGTGTGGGGAAGCTGGTACTGTTGGAGCAGTAAATTCATTAATCAGCACTATCATCCCTCAATGGTCATTCACTCAGGATCACTGAATTCACTACACGTTTTATACACTTAAAAATAAAAGCTGATTTCCGATCCACTCACTGATATCTCGGATGAAGAAGCTGCTGGTGCAGTTCTCATACTGTATGTCATCAATGACCTCCAGGAACATCTCAGTGGGCTGGTGTTCCTCAGCAAATGGGCAGTGGTTGGTTTTCTGACAACTGACTGTGTACGTTGTCTCTCGTCCATGCTCATCGGGTTGAGGCACAGGGCTTCCACAGATTACACTTCCAGACGCATCCTCTTGAGTTCTGAATTCAAAGCAGAGAGTGATAATGGAAACGCTGGAGAGCTCTGAATAAAGTGCTGCTTACCAATACTTCAATGACACCATGTCACTTGACAACATAATGTTGCTGTGTCATAAATAGCATGTCTCTGTACATGAGACTCTCATGTCAATGGGAGTTCTGGGCATAAATTAAAGACAGTCTCTTCTTTCATGCCACTATTTATTGACTAGTATGGAGGGCCTAATATCTAACTTCACTCTTCAGCCCCTTTCCCAAACCCAGCTGGAGGAAATGTGAAGTTGAGTATGTTTCCATAAGAAATAACACCACACAATGCTACCAGAATTTGACTGTATTTTTGCATCCAGCAAATTATGCTTTGCACTTATTTCCCCTTTTAACAAATAAAAATAACACTGGGCCAGAGCCCTCTCTGCCTTGGAGAAACCCATGGGAGGGTAGTGGGAGGTAGGAAATCCCCAAGAGGTTTCTCTCATAGTATTCCCCTCAGGGTCCTGCAGAGCATTCCCTTGACAGGGAGAATGCTATGGGCATATAATGTTTGACTTCCCAACTCCATACAGCCAGTGGATCTGGAGAGAAGGACTCTGCAAGATGACTTGCTTCTATGTCTAGTTGAAATTCCTCTCCTTCTCGCCGGCAGTTCTACTGCCTGAGCCACTCTGTAGCTACATTACAGCATCTGCAGAGAAGATCCAGTGGGAGTTCTTACCCTTCTAAGCTACATTAATTCCTGACCAGATTTCCATGCGGTAATTTGGTGGGTGTAGAAGGGACTGTCCTGCAGAGGATATCCAATGTGCTGGTCCACATCCTCAAAGGATGAGAGTGGCCTTCCCCCGGTCCAGTTCATGTGATAGATGGCCAACTATTTTTGTAGTATCCCTTCCACATGCTGACAAAGAGGGGTATTCCAGCCTTATTATCCTAATGAAGTGGCCGAGGAAAGTACAAGCTCTTACCCTTTTAGATTTTTTATTGTGAACTTCACATTTTGATTCTCATTTTCTGTCTTCCATGAGCATATGAAAATCCCTGAGTAATTCTTTGCCTCACATTTTAAAAATGTTAGGTTGTCTGGCTCTAGATTGAAAGAGAGAGAAAATTTTGATTTTTTTAAAAATAATTGTTTGACCAGTAAAATAAAACAATAACTCTATAAAATCCTGCTGGCGGGTATTGATTCCGTTCCCAGGAAAACAATGCACAATATACACGACAGCTGAATAGCGGCTGGAAGTTTGCTGGTGTCTAAAAGCGACCCTTAGAAATTATGTTGCCATTGTTTTTCCCAGAGCTTATTCACTTCTTTTATAGGATATTTCCCAACTATTTAAAAAAAATTGTCTTCAACAAACCCCATATCTTCAACAAACTATTTCAGTTCTCTGATTGCTCACTGTGCTGTTTGCGACACATTTCAAAGATGGTTTTATCATGATCAAGTAGGGTGACCAGATGTCCTGATAAAATCGGGACTTTCCCGATATTTAGCAGTTTGTCCCACGTCCTGACCGAAGTACAATTCGGATGCCATTTGTCCCGATATTTTGTTTCGGGCACTTTTTTTTTTCTCCATTTAGCGACAGGTATGGGGAGCACCTTTTCAATTGTTACAGTCACCCAGCATGTCCTGGTCTTCGGCGGCACTTCGGCAGCGGGTCCTTCAGTCGTTGACGGTCTTCGACGGCACTTCGGCGGTGGGTACATCTTTCTTCGGTGGCAAGACTTATTACCCGCCGCCAACGTGCCGCTGCCAACCATCAGCGACTGAAGGACCTGCCACAGAAGTGCCGCCAAAGACCGGGACGTGCCGGGTGAGTATAACAATTGAAAAGGCGCTCCCCCTGAGGCGGTCCTGATTTTTTCTATTTCTCATCGGCTCACCCTACGCTCAGGATAGGAATAATGTCTATAAATGACATTATTTCCATCCTTCTAACAATGTTTCCATCCTTCTAACAATGTTTAGTGGCCCAAGCGAAAGACAAGAAGATGGATATCTTGCTCTGGGAGATGTATCATTGTCCAATGTGTTAACCATGAGCCTGGGATCCCAAACTACTGGGTTTTAATCCTGGCTCAGCAGCGGTTTTAGGCTAAGACACGTAACCTCTGCTTTATGAAGATGAATTAGTTAGGAGCAAATGCTCTGCTCAGCACGCAGTTTGAACGACTTAGCTAGGCACGGATGAGAGCTGCGAGGACAAAGGGGAAGGAAGAACAGTCATTCCCGCACATGTTGTGAAGCTGTTCCATGGTTGCTGCTCCAGCCTAGAGGCTAGAGTAGCCTTAGCATTCCTCTACTCCCCCAGTCCATATTGGAAGGATCAGAAGATTCTTGTAATGTCATGGTCCCAACTCATCCTTTGTGACAGCATATAGGAACCCCATACACAGCTGGACTCCCCAAATCCTGCTCCCGCATTGCACATCAGATCCGCCTGGTTCTGCTGCACATGGGGACCTCTGAACCCATGTAGAAGAAGGCAGTATTTGCCCCTTAATGCCTGAACAGCACTTTGAAGATGTACCATGCTAAAGATGATAATCCACCTCATTAGTCACGCACAGTGGTTCGTTCCAGTGAGTTCCCTTTTCCTTTGCAATGCTATGGCGCATACTGTACATGGAAATAACATCATGTTGCCCTATTACCTTACCTGTAAAACTTTTTAGAATCCACTTAGATATTTGCCTACTTGAGTCTTTTTTAGTAATAAGGAAAAAATAGTAGCTTAAAATCTCATGGGTATCACTTTTGTGACAGGTGTAGTTGCCAGCATCTGGAAATTCCTTGACTGAAATGGTTAATGTCTTGCCAGTTCCTATTTTTTCCTCATCCTTTATCCATTCGACCGACATAGATTGGTCTTCAGGTACATTGCAGGTGAGCTCCACTTCTTCGGCTGGTGCCTCCTGAGTCCACTCTGACTCTATGACATAAACTAAAGGGAAATAAATGTTAGGTGTTAGTCAAGATTAAAGTGCTGGTAAAATCAAACTACATCTACACTGCTGTCCTTGATACTACTGGCAAAACACCACTGGCATAAATAACAACAGTCAGGCCCAGTTGTCTTTTGGCAAGATTTCCAGGTTTTAAATGTAAATATGAAATGCATCCAAACCATCATGAGCAATCAGAGTTATTTTCACTTTAGAAGTGATTTTTATTCCAGGGTCTCAGAGAATTTGACACAGTCGCAGCCCTGCAAAGCAGGTAATGTCATTATCCCCATTTCACAGAGAGGGAAATCAAGGCACAGAGGACCCAGTCATTCCCTACATATGCTTAACTTTAAGCACACAGAGAGTCTCATTGGCTTTAAACATGACTACATATGTGCTTAAAGTTAAGAACGTGCTTAAATGCTTTCCATAATCCAAGTTTAAAGCCGAAAGGCCAAAACCTACCCACTTTATTCTGGCAAGGAGCCCCATTGACTTCAGTGGGACTCCTCTGATGAGTAAGGACTACTGGATCTCAGTCTTTGCTCACAGAATGAGGGGTGAAGCACCTCTGTAGCATTGTACTCCCCTTTTGGATTCCATTCCATGGAGAGACCTCTGCTGTGTGAGGGATCTGCGATTGGGGAGGGGGCAGGTGGGCAAAGGGAAAGCCAGGAGCATGTACTGCCTCCTTCTAAAGCCCCACAACCTCATGTGGCATTAATTTTTCCTGCAGAAAAGCTGGTTTCCCTTTCAGCATGGTCCCAATGAAGTGGCTGCTAGGGGAGAGATGATGCCAAAGCAGAGGTACAGAGCCTCCAACAGATAGTCATGACCTTCTGAATATTCCTCAATCACTCTGTGGAGCCCTTTGCTCCAGACTGGGAGAAACTCCCCTTCATGAAACAATTTAGGAAAAATTCATTAAGCAATCTTTGTTAATTTTTCTTCCTTACAGCCTCCCCTTGCTAGATTTTTCCAGGTGGTGGTGGGCAGCAATTAAGGCCAAAGATATGTGTAAATGAATTGCTTAAATTCAAACAGCTAATCAGGGGCAGAATGAAGAGTAGAATTCAAGAATCTGCTTCATTCTTGCCAGGGTCAAGAACCTCCATCTGCACTTTCACTGACACCAGTTCCCCAAATATAGCCATTGCCCCATGTAACCTATCTACCCTTTCTCTTCTACCACTGACACCTGAGCCCCTGTGGTCATTAGTGTCCTCTGGGTTTGTGTTTTTCCCTGCGGGTGGACACAGAGTACATTTACTGGGGGTTTAGGAAGCACCACAATTGAACTTAGAAGTGCACCATTCAGGCTGGAAGGAAGCATCAATCCCAGCAATGAGCCAAGAGAGCTTCTCAGCAGGAGATTTCATTACCAAAAGGATGGCTTTAAGCCAAATAACATTGTTAATAATAGGACACTGAATCTCATCACATCGGACAGTGGAGACAGCTTATTAAAGTCATGAATGTGCAAATACATGAAGCTAGAGGCTTGCCAATGTGCCTGTGAGTATCGAGAAGCATAGGCAACAGGAAATGCCAGAGAGGTAGCAAAAGACACAAATGTGTAGTTTCTATGCTGTGGCAGAAACGTTTCTACTGTAGTTTCAAGTGCCCCTAATGTTATTTAGGGAAACTACGGCATAGTCTTATAACCTAAAGCTATCAACAGAAGTGGTTGAAATATTTATTACAAATAATATTCATTATGGGCAAGACAGTGATCCTCTTACTCATGTTGAATACCAGCTTCCACCCTGTGAAGTACCACTGAAGTCAATGGGGATACTTGTGGACTAAGGTGCTGGTCAATGTGAGTAAAGGGATTAAATATGACCACCTGAATTTAGCTCTGTTTTCTGGTGAGTGAATAATTTGTTCACTGATTCTGCATTTCTTTGAATGAATTCATATTCAGAGTTATTTGCTCTGAACATTCTGGATGAAATATTTTCAGGCCTGGGGTTTTTTTGTGAAATGTTCACTTTGACTGTTTGCTCTTCATTACTTGTTTGTGGGTTGTCACCTAAGTCACAAGATGCTGTTTCTGCTTCCTGATTGCATGACTGAAACTCTTGAAACGGGAGAACAGTGAATAGGGAATAAGGCAGTTTCTGGTGTGAATTCTCAGATGAATAATCATGTTGCTACACTTCATGAAACTTTTGGGACTCCTGAATCTTTTTAATGAACACGCAGCAATTATCCAAATACTAATGAAAAATTCAGAATATGAGCCCATGAACTGTAGCTAATGCAACCCTGCTTTTAGTCACAAACATATTTGTTAGTACATTTGTTTTTAACTATTCAACCAGTGATAGTTTTCAGTAAATGCAGACTGCTTACCATTCTCCCTCAGTTTCCACTTCGCTTCCAGAGGGATTGCAAGGGAAAATAATGAAAGTAGGATCAAGAGTAGATGAGACATCTGTGGAGGGTAGGGGAAAGAACAATTAATAAGCCTACTTGGAAAAAGACTAGTAATTGGTATTATTGATTGAGCGTTATTAGTATGCTCAGCACTAGACAGTATGAAGAAGACACAGTACATGCCCCCAAGGAGCTTACAGCCAAGGGACCCCATTCTGAGCACACTTAGTCATGTCAGTAGTCCTTACTCATGAGAGGAGTCCCACTGACAGAAATGGGGCTTCTGGCAGGAATAAAGTGCGTAGGATTTGGCCTTGGGCTTTAAACCCAGATCATGGAAAGCATTTAAGCACACTCTTAACTTTAAGCACAGAAGTAATTCCATGTAAAGCCAATGAGACTACTTATGTGCTTATAATTGAACATATGCTTAAGAGCTTTGCTGGATCAGTATCTTATTTGGCACTTCCTCAGGCAAAAATCCTACCGCAGTGAACGACACATAATTGTTAATAACTATATTTGCAAAAGTAGCCAGAGCATGTGTGCCCATTGAGAAGCTTTAAATACATAGATTCACACTGTATACATTCCTCTGTACTGTATTGTAATAGACTGGGTAAAACTAATACACTACTGTAGTCCTAAGCTCTGGACTTTTATGTTTGCACCTGCAGCATCCATGCAGGGGCGTTACAATGCAGCACTATGGCATGCACTGCTATTCGCACTCCCTCTAGTCTGAACTAGATGGCAGTGTAGACAAGCCCTAGGTTCTTATATTGGTACCCATCACTTTTAAGACTAGTTGAAATTTTTCCATCAGAACTGTTTTTTTGTGTAATCAGGTATTGAACTAAACTACATTTTTCATTAGAAGTGTCTAGTTTTTGTGGAAAATTTTGAATTTGTGTCAAACAAGCAAAAACCCAAACTGAAAAGTTTTCCCTGTTTTCAGCAGAGACGTTTTTGGGTTCGGGTGTTTTTGATGAAAAGTCAAAAATTTCCATGGAAAACCATTGTTTTTTTGTTTCATTTTCATCTAAATTTTCATCAGAAAGAAAACCCATTTTCTGATCAGCTCTAATCACAGAATGAACACCTTCCCTGTGATTAGGGGGTGTATGAACAACATATATATCTTATGGACCAGTTGGTGTAAATTGGTATATCTTCATTCACTTAATTTATATCAGTTAAGGATCTGGCTATGTAATTTGTTGCTGTCACTGATCAGTCCATCAGCCCTCACAGAGAGAGCACCAATCACAACACGTCAGACATGTTGTTCTAGCCAGTCCTCCAACTACCCGCTGGCCAAGCTGTCAGTAGCATCGGACACCCGATTGACATAGCGCACAGCAGCCTAGAACTCCTGAGCAATCTGCAACCTCCCAAGCAGCTGGGATTACAGGCAGGTGCCACAACACCAGGCATGTAATTTGTATGTTTGTGTAATTGATACACAAAAACATAAATGTTGATAATATATAATGTATATTTCAATTATATTAACTGTAAATATTTAAATCTATACAGTGTAAACATACCTGTCTTCAGAAAAATGTAATAACAACTGGCTCTATTTAAATATACTTTCTTGGATGTCTTACTTTAGCAAGAATGTAAACTGAAAAACAGTTTTTTCTTTGCATTGGTGTATTTTATATAACTAGCATCCTTTGATTTCATCTGTTATTGGCTCTCTGATGCTCCAGTGTAGAGATACTCCACCATAGAGTAATAAGAAGGATTTCTTACCTTTTCCAGTGGAGCTTGTTAGGTGATGCTGCTGGAAGTGGTCGTTCTGTGGATCTGACAACAACTATGTGCTGGTTGCCTTTATATTTGTAAACTCTGAAAGTAAAGAGATACTTTGTTTCACCGCAATACCACAGAATTGCAACACGTGGAGTAAGTTCCTTTTTTACATAGTGATAGCGGTAAAGCAAGAAAATAAGAAAAAGTTTGGGAGTCCCAGGTAATCTTTGAAGAGGAAATAGGATTATTTCAATGACCTTTTATTCCATGCCAGAGGCATTTCCTTTCCTGCTGTCATTCTCTGTCTGTCTTTCATATACAATCTGTTTTTTGCGATGGGGAAAATGCACAGTAAATAAACTTCCAATGTTGTTTGACCTGGAATTTTTTATATTATGAAAGAGAGAGAAAGTTAATACACTTAGTCTTTTATTAACTATTAAATATTAAAGGGATGATAACAATGTGAAATAAAAGCCCTACTACCAAAACAAATTCAAAACCTGAATGATTGTAATATATAAAAACATGGGAACCAATATATATATTGTTTAAGGAAAAAAACCTTTTGTTTTCCAGTTAACTTAAAAAAATATAAATGAATGCAATGCATCTATATACTGTATACTCACATGGAGTTGTTAATAATATTATTATTATTTATGAATTATTACACCTAGAGGCCCCAAGCAGGGACTGAAGCCTTATTGTGGACACACATATAATAAAAAAAAGATACCAGATGCTGAAAATTGTTGCAAATGACGTTCTTGAACCTGCAATTGACAGCACATGAGCACATGTCAGTGGGGCTCCATACAGGGGCAGCAATGCACCCATGTGCAATAAGTTGCAGGTTTGGGGCCCAAAAGAATATGATAAAACAACAGCTGAATACAGCGAATAGGCAGAAACAGCACAAAGTCACTGTGAGACAGCGATGATTAACATAAAGACCAGCAGTCACAGCACACCAACTGTGTTTGAACTGTCCATTCATCGTCACATGTTTCGTAAGCATCATGGTGGGGCTGTGTTGAAGGACAGATTTGAAGGAGGGAAATGTAGTGGCTTTGTGGATTAATTTTTAACAAAGCTTGTCAAGTGGCAAACACGTAGCCCTATTTATCTAAACTATATCTTGAGCAAAGTAAACTCAGGACTTCACTTCACCAATGACGCCAGCCTCCATCATCCATTTCTCCACTTCTCCAACAAGCACTTTAGCATGTTCTCCCCTACCTTGCCTGATAAGTGAAAAAAGCTCTCAATCAAAATCTGTAAATGCACTATCTTGTACTCATTCCAGTCCCTCCTCGAAATCCATTTCTGCTGTAATGCATGCAGCAACCTGATAATGTCTAGGCAGGGGATCACTGCCACTGACCCGCTAAAGATTTGCACATCATATTATATTTATTTTTTATCTTGTCTACTTCACCCCATCCCAGTCTGCTTAATTGTATCATCCACTTGTTACATCTTCCCTCTTTTAGACTGTAAGCTCTTTGAGGGCAGAGATGATCAAATATTATACATATAGCACCTAATTCAATGGAGCCTAGCCTGGTTGTGGATTTTGGGCACCAGTCTAATAATAATAATAGTAATTTGTATTATTTTTAGTAATTTGTAACATGTACATGTTTATGGAATGTACAGTGTGTACATAAATGTGTGTAATACACACATGCTCTAGGTTAATTCCAAACACAGAACAAACAGTAAAATATAGTGACCAAGGTGTGTGTCAAGAATCCTAGATCGCAATCATGAAGCACAGATACATCTGTGTGGAACTTCCATGCCTAGATAGTTTTCTGTGATCCATCAGAGTGGAATTTTTAAATATCAAACCATAGCTATTGTGAAAATATCTCTTGATGTCAGTCTGTTTTTCCATTATGATCTCATATATTCTTAAGGGGAAATTTAGAGGACAGCATTTGGTCCCACCATTTTATCCACTTCCTCTATGACACTGAAAGAGAGAGAGAGAGAGGTGGAAGCTGTAAGTTAGTCTGTTTTGCTTTCCAGTAAAGCCCTACAAAATATGATCATTCCACAATTAGGAATATTCCAGACACACCTCTTTCTATTAAAAATAACCAGCTCATTGGAAAATTATTTCCTTTACAAGGGAAGACTTTTGCTTTGTCTAATCCTTAATGGGGTGAAGCAGGCATTTTACTAAGACTCATAAGGCAAAAAAAAAAAGTTTCTGTAACGTTAATAAGATGACTAAATACCACACCAAAAAGAGAGCCATGTGAAGGGGAACAGGGGTTTATGTTGTCATCAGACAGGTGCTGTGTGCTTAAGTTTCCCTCAGTGACACAAGTAGATTGTTTTAAAATTCTTGTTTTACCTGTGATTTCCTTTTTCACTAATGTCTGACTGTTCAGCAGATAACATTGTCTGATTCTTCAAAGATATCACAGTTGTTAGATGCATAAAGAAGTAATAGATTTTTTTAAAAATACAGCAAAACAGTGCTCCAAATTTATCTGTTCAATCTATCAGCCATCTCCTAACATGGCAACAATAATTGACAAATGGGGTATAGCTCATACAGCAGAGAGAATATCTGTCCTATAGAAAACAGGTACATCAGTCCTGTGCAAGACATCAACGGCACCATTATTACATAATAAGAGGATCATCTGCACACAGTATTTGCTCGCAAACACATACATAAAGCTGGCTAAAATGTTCCATACAGAAAGTTTACTCTCTGAAAAATATGGCTTCATCAAAACAGAAACTTTTCACAGGAAAATCTCAATTCTGATGAATGTCAGTTTTCCAGCAAGAAATGTCAAAACAAAAATGTATGTTTTGAATCAGCATTTTGAAATGAAATGACAATTTTCTTTTTGTTTTGCCGTAAAATGTCATTTCATTCCAGATTTTTGGTTTAAAAAGAACTAAGCAAAGCAACAGTTTATGTTGTAATGTCAATTTGAAAGAACAATTTTCGTTTCATTCTGATCAAAAAGTCACAGTTTTTTGGTTTCAACTTTTCCGATTAAAAACTTTTTTGGAATTTTCATTCCACTATATTTTTGAATATTTGGACTTACAAATCCAATTCAGAACAGAAATGTGTAGTGAAACTTTCCTCCGGATGAAAATTCTGTTTTCTGAACAGCTCTGTGCACCTCAGACCAGTAGTGTAGCTAGGGGGGGAGCAGGGGGAGCGGCCGCTCCCCCACTGAGCAGAAGCGGCGCCTTTTTTGTGCTCTGACGCCTTTTGCTCCTGCACTGCAGCCAGAGAGGAGCATTTTTTTTTGCTCCCGGCGCCTTTTTTTAGCTCCGCTCCCCCGTGCTCTAAACCTGGCTACGCCACTGCGTCAGACATGCCAAACCAGTGAAAAAAATGAAGAAATTGGGCTTGTTTTTGGCTTAATTGGCTTGTGAGTTGCTTGTTGGCTAGTTTTTTGCTTGTAGCTTGTTGCTTGTTTGGCTTGTTGCTTGTTGTAGCTTGTTGCTTCTTTTTTTTTGATCGTCTCCCAGCAAGCAGGGGCGGGGGGGGGGGGCAAGCAGGGGCAAGGGGCAAACAGGGGCAAGGGGGACAGAGAGTCGGGGGTGCACAGCGGGCCCACCACAGTCCCAGACTGCACACCGCGGGGATCTAGTCATATAGAGTGTTGGGGTTCTTAGGGATTGGCTTGTTTTGGCCTTGTTTTGAAATGGGATTAGCTTGATTTTTGGCTTATTGTGAAAGTCGGGGTGCTTATTTACCGTATGAAAGTTGGCAACTGTGGTGCATACCCGTGCCACATGCGCACACACAGGAATGGCATACAAACATGTACTTCCCCACCTCAGTCTCTTCCTGCTACATTCACATGCTGAGAGGCTTGTGTAAACAGTAGAATCACTAGGGTTCCTCTTCTGGAATTTCCTTCAATACCTGGCTTAGAGGTGCACTGTAGGCAACTCAGGGATTAATGCCAAAGATAAGATAATATCACTTTTATTTTCAATACAACAATGAGGAAAAAGGAACTCTTGTCCTTTTTATATAATTTATTGAACACTAATTTCTCCCTTCCATCAGGAAGCAGTGCTTAGCTTAATGTAGCATTGAACTTCAGTGCAATATGTCATTATTTAACTAAGGTCAAACCTTCAAACAAACATCTAATCAAAGTAAAGAATAAAATAGTATGAATATCCTACATATAGATTGGCCTTTTCCTGCCAAAGGATTCCAAAGTGCTTTATAAAGACCAAATTAAAAGCTAAGCTATGCAAACACAAAGGCTGATTAGTTTTATGGTAGCATAGAGGGCCCAACCAAGATCAAGACCCCACTGTACTAAATGCTGTGTCTATATATTGTAAGAGATAATCCCCAGCCCAAATAAATTACACTGTAAACAGACAATAATGGGAGAGAGGAAGTATTGTTAGCCACATTTTATGGATAGGAACTGAGGAAAAGGGAGTACAATTTTCAAAGTCTCTTAGGACTTTGTGTCAAAAGTGACCTAGGCACTTGGGAGCCTAAATCTTATTGAAAGTAAATGGGACTTAAGCTCCTAAGTCAGTTAGACACTTTTGGAAATTTTTCCTTAGGTGACTTATCCAAGGCCCCACAAGCAATATGTGGCAGAGATATGAATTGAACCCAGATTCCTGGGACTAAGTGCAGAGTTTTAGTGACAACATCAATCTTCTTGTGCTGGAAGGAAGCATGGAAACTCCTGATCTATATAGTATGCTTTTTCTTCATCTGAACATGGGTTAGTAACTTCCCGGACAAGGAATGCATTTTTTCCTACTATATCTTTCTGTGATTTTCATTACCATTTGATAAATATGATGTGTTGCACTATTCACCTTAATTCTCAGTTCTAAGACCTTTATGTGGCTTGCTTACTGTAGGAATTTTATCCACCATTGGGCTGCAGTAATTTCCGGGGTATAACATGACAACCATTTAAAATAAACAGTTAAAATTGTTTACACCAGGATATGAAGAAAAACAACAAAAAAGAAAAAAAAACGTATCAAACTGAAAGTACCGGGGAAAAACCCAGAACTAACTCTTTTAATTCAAGGTTCAAGCAGTAATTTCTTGTTTCTCAGAAAGTTTTTTAGGATCAGAACATCTGACCCCTGATTTTTGCTCACTTCTGAGAGCAGTGTGTACAAATTCTTTTAAAAGTGGATGCCAGTAGAATAGGAGTATGCAGGAACAAATAATTTGGTGAACAACTTCAACAGCTGGCCCTGTATCCGGGGAACCAAGTGCAATACTTGTTGTATAAACAGTTTTCTGTGAATCATAGGAATTCAAGCTGATTTAAGAGCTGATGTATGTAATAGCAGCCCCTGGAATCAGTGGGTTTTAGCCACTGATATGTAATGGAATCACATAACCTTTTATAACCCTGAATTATGCTGTGTGATAGAGGACTGGAAGAAATGGTTGTGGATATTCCAGATTTTCCCGGGAGTGAGCGAAGTAGCAGACAAAAAACAGTGCAGTCCTCCACACTGCTGCATGTGGAATCTATAAGATATGAGAGTACAAAAGGAAGGGCAAACCACTAGATACAGTCATTCAAAAAGGTTAAGAATATTTTGATCCATGCAAGAATGTCATTTGAAAAAGGCACATCTTTACAAGAAACCAGCTGCCACATGAGACTATTGACCTTGATGTAACAGAGCTATTCAATATGACTAAGTCATTTCAATTTAGACAGTTCACAGATGGACTAATTAGAAATAAATGGGGTGATTTGTATGGACTGGGGATTCCTTCAATGCTGTTTCATTGGTGTGCAGTGATTCTTCACCCAGTTGAGAAGCCACATTGACAGGATGTAAAGAAAGACATGCTCACCTCATCTTGGGCAGAAAGAAGGTGACTATTATGATGGGAATTGTGGCGTAATGCAGAATAGCTTTGAATGCAATAAAACAAATTGGCCTTGGCAACTTGCTGAGGTTTCTGTTAGAATAAAAAGTTACTGAGAAATTTAAAACGGTCATCACATTCACTTTGTGAAACTGTATTAGTCATTTTAAGCTCATAATACCAAACTTTCTAAAACTTCAAGTGTCTTTCTAAGATTTCTGTACATATTTGGGTAGATATCACTGCAATAGCTATTTTCTGATAAATAATAGATTAGATCTGGCTTTGTGACTAATAATAGTTTGTTTCACTGTCAATATTTAACAGTTAGCAACACTTAACATTCAATCTGTCCTCTGATCATGGACAAAAGAGAACCTTAATTCACAGTAGGAGAGAATTAAGCAGGTTAAGCCAACTACTTCAGCAGGGCCAACCCACAACATTTTGGCACCTGAGGCGGGGAACTCAAATGATACCCCCATGCCCCCTCGCTTGGGCCAAAACTTTGAAAGGTCTCAATTCTGCCTTCTTCCTGTTCTACTCCTCTCATGGTACTGTTCTGCTACCTACCCCAGTAAAGGAGAACTAACAACTTAAAATGCCTTGTTCAAAAATTTTAAGTAACACTTAACTTTCAAATGCCTGAACAGCAAATGTAACTTTTCTTGTCTGCATAGTAAACACTGGCATTTTTATCTGTTTGAATAATCAAAGTGGTGGTTTCCGTGCCTTCTTGATTGCAAAGATTTGAACTGCTTCCTGAAGGTCCACGGTCTGGGTCAGCTCATGCTCTATTGAGATGGTTGCAAGGCCGACCAGCCTCTCCCGTGTCATTGTGGCGAGTAGATATGTTTTTATTGACTTCAGCTTGGAGAAGCTGCATTCTCCACTGGCAACTGTTACAGGAGGTGTTAGAAGTATGTGCAGAGCAACAAAAGCATTTGGAAAGAGGGTGGTCATCTTATTTGTGCACATATATTCCAGAACAGCCTTTGGAGTTGATCCTGCTGAAATGTATCGAACGGGCTTTCAGTTCATCACCTCAATCACTTGCATCAATATCGCGCATGTCATCATGTGTCAGCACTGTCTCTAGTGCCCTGCATTGCTGGTGTAGGTATTCTTCAGGTATAGTGAGGAGTTTTGGAATATCATACAATATCCCAAATATACTGCCGTGTTCCTTGAGCTGCATGAAATGTTCTTCAACTGACTGTCTAGCACAATCTAGCACCTGGTTAAAGAATTCAACTTTGAATTGTTGTTTGGGGTCTCTTATGGGATTATCCCGTGCCTCATAATCAAAATGTCATCTTCTTCCTGTATTCTTGAATGGGTGGGAAAATAGCTTCAATGTGAAGTTCCTCTGCCAACTTCTGTGCACTCTTCAGAACGTTTTGAAATCCCTCATCTGACCGGTCAGACTGTAGGTATGACTTTGCTTTGTCCAGTTGTTCCATTACTCCAGATATAGCAAGGTCAACACCTTGGAGTCTCTTGCTTACAATATTTATTTCAAACAGTATGTCATGCCACAACACTAAGCCACACAGAAATGTGAAGTTATGTATGTTTCTGGTGATTCCATTTCCCTCTGCCACTGTTCTCCCACAAACAGTTCCTGTCATAGCATTATTCTCCATAATGGCAACTATGGCATCATCTATCTTCCCAATTTGGTGTTTGATAGGCTTTATCGCCTCCACTCAACTTTCCCATCGTGTGGCACTCAGTGGTTTGTGTCAGAGAGGATGTTCCCAGATGTTGCTTCAAAATTTGCCATCGATGAGTTGATGCAGAGAAAAATACATAGATGCTTTGAATTACATTAAAAAATTCAGCAGCCTCACTAGAAGCTGATGCTGCATCACTGACCACCAAGTTCAATGAATGAGAACTGCATGGGACAAAAAAAGCTCGAGGGTTTAACTCTCGGATCTGTGTCTGCACTCCTCGGTTCTTTCCTCTCATGTTGGCACCATTATCGTAGCCCTGACCTCTCATGTCAGCTATCACAATTCCCGTATCTTCCAGCTTTTTAAGAAGGACATTTGTCATACCAGCTCCTGTAGTATCATCAATGTCAATACATTCTAGAAAATGCTCTCTGACAGTTACCATTGCAGAGACATTTTCACTAGGTTCTGTTGTTGTTACAAAATGCACCATTAAAGTCATTTGTTCCGTATGGCTGATGTCAGGTGTGCAGTCCAGAATAACAGAGTAATATCTTGCTGACTTCAGATCTGGCACAATCTTCTGCTTGACTTTTGATGCCAGTAACTGTATGATCTCATTTTGAATTATTTTTCCAAGGTAGTGGTGTGTATACATTTCTTGGGTGGTGACTCTTCTTGTGTGACTCTTCTTGGGTGGTGACTCTTCTTCTGGAGTACAGCATCAAACTCAGCCATCAGCGCCATACTTTTAAGGAAGTTTCCATTGTTTGGCACATACAGCTGATCTGAAGTGCCATGCAGTGCTAGGTTTTGGGTAGCAAGCATTCTCACAATGGCAATAAGCCATTTCAGAACATTTTGTCAGTAAAGAGACTCTGATGCAGTCTTCTCTTGATGCTGATCATCTATGGTGGCCTTTAACCTTAGTCTCATCTCAAGCTCTTTCCACCTATGGAATGCTCTCTGGTGATTTGCTGCCTTCTCATGGCATGCCAGATTTCTAGCCATATTTTTCCAGTCCTTTGTTCCTGTAGAACCCAATGTGGCTGGAACATTAGACTGGAAGAGTTTGCAACAAAAACAGTATGCAGCATTCTGGGGTTTTGAGTACATAAGCCATGGCCTCTCCACTTTGTCACATTGGGGATTTCACGCCAGTAATGTATTGGATGGAAATTTCTATTTTCATTGTCTTTGGGAAACATGAAGTTTTTCACTTGCTGTGGTCCATGCAGGACAAGGAAGTCCTCAGGCTATTGCTCAAGTGGGTCCACAGTCCTGGATCATCTAGACTTAAGGAACTAAACTCAGCAGCTTCTGTTTCTTGTGCCTCCACCACACTTTTCTCTGATCTACACTTTTCTTCAGGAATGTGCATGGTTACATCCATTTGAGATGGAGATCTGGATGCTGCAGTAGCTACCAGGTCACCTGCACTCTGACTAACTGGAAGATCAGGCACCTCCTCACCATTCACATCCTCACTGGGGCCGGAAGGCTCACTGTGAACATTTGTGTCTATGTATCTCAGTAGAGCCGCTTCCTGTTAGATAGAAAAGCTTCCTTTGCTTTCTTTCTTTTTCTGAATGCTGCCCCAGAGGGGCTTTTTCTTCTTTCACTTATGACTGCTGTTCTGTGCCAACTATGGTGGCTCTCAACACTCAGTTGAAGGAGACAAATAAGCAGGCTGGTAGCAGGGCCTGAGTGAGGGACAATATCAGTGTCTTAAGGGCCTAACTGGCTCCTATTATTTCAGTTGACTGCCTGTTCACTTCAAGTGGGTTCAGGGAAGCAGAAGGAAACAGGAAGCTCCCTGAGAAGCTGGTGTTAATCAGTGCAGGCTCCTGGGGGTGCTAGAGAGGTACATAAGAGGCTCCTCCTCCTCTCTCTCCCTGCAGCTCCTGCTGCTTTCTGTTATTCCCTCTCACCTTTTCTCCTGCCTGCCTGTTATGTCTCTTGTGCCCTCCTTCCTCCAGCACAGTACTCCACCATCTCTGTGCATCTAGAGCAGAGAGAATACATATGCACCAGCAGCAGATACAATTTTCTACACTCTGGGTCCTTGTTGCACCCAGGGCCGGCTTTAGGCCGATTCCCCCGATTCCCCGGAATTGGGCCCCGCGCCTAAGAGGGGCCCCGCAACATCCTAAATCGGGCCCCGCACTTCCTAAAGCCGGCCCTTGTGGCACCTCCCCACACTCTGGCACCTGAGGCGGCCACCTCAGTTCGCCTCAGCCTCCATGGTTTCTTTTGTCGAGTTCCCCAGCGTAAATCCTGGTTTATTACACATGTTGGATCTTATTTGTCACCATGAATGGAGTACCCAAGGCCACAAATGGTTTATATGAGCGGCCTCAAATTCTCTTATTTCTTAGTGTTTCAATACATTTCAGTACATTTTACTTCTTGTAATTATGTGGATTAAAGAAAGTGGATGTTTAAAAACATTCTGTTTCCTTGAATCTGTTGTCTGCAGATTCAAGGAAAACCTGGCCTTGAGAAGCAGAGGTGGATCCTCTGACTTGTAAGAGGAGTTTCTTCTTCAAGTCTAGTCCACAAGTCTAGTAACAAGTGTGTGTTACTGCCTGATATTTACAATATGGTAAGTGACACGAGCAAATAGCAAGAAAGGCCATAGAACTAGTGATGGGAAAATGTTAAAAGTTTCAAAGAAACGTGCGGAAATTCATTGCTTTTCCACATATCCTGGATCTGTAAAATTCAGCTAGTAATCTCACAAGATTTCTTGTTTTGCCTGTTTCTGCTTTTGGAAATATCAACCCACTCAAGGAAGGCACAAAAATTGGTGCTTAATTTTAAGCACAATAGGTCCCATTGGAATCACTGGAAATATTTGTGCATATGCTAAATATTAAGCATGTGCTTGATTGCTTTTTTGGATTGGGGTCATTATGAAAGCACAAAAGAGAAGGGTGGTTTTGTAGTTAAGGTATTGGACTGGGGCTCAAAAAACCTGGGTTCTGTTTTTGGCTCAGCCACAGACTTCCTTAGACATGTTGCTGAGGTCCAAGTTATGATGTCCACAGTAGGCCTATATGCAGCAGAGCATTCATTCATGAAAATGGTGTTTAAATAGTATTTTTTTTAAAGTTGTTAGATTTTTTTAGAAGATGCGAATAAAGAAGGGAGAAAAATTAACTAGTTCTTAGCTGTATGCATTTCACACCACAGTGTAGTTTTTCTTTTCTTTTTTCTCTTTATGTGGTTGTTGCATTTTTTTCTGAAGCTACAATCTTGGCAGTTTTTCAATCAAGTAGCCTTTTACACACTAGCTACTTTATCACATGCTATATAGTCTGCAGGTAATGTAAAGCTGCAGGAGCTCAAAAAGACACTGCTCTTCATTTGCTCCCAAATTGTCTCTTATGTACGGACAGGAAATGGGGAGGTCAGGGAGGATAAAACACATAGAGTCATAATAATGTAGGCCATGAAGGGACCTCGAGACGTCATTTTAGTTCAGTCCTCTGAGCTGAGGCAGGATCAAATAAACCTAGACCATTCCTGGCAGGTGTTTGTCCAACCTGTCCTTACAAACCTCCAATGATGGGGATTCCACAACTTCCCTTGGAAGCCTGGTCCAGAGCTTAACTACTCTTATAGTTAGAAAGATTTCC
Organism: Macrochelys suwanniensis; assembly: GCA_033296515.1. Taxonomy (NCBI): domain Eukaryota; kingdom Metazoa; phylum Chordata; order Testudines; family Chelydridae; genus Macrochelys; species Macrochelys suwanniensis. The sequence continues at coordinate 86,043,593 of CM065782.1, read as the reverse complement.
CTAATATCTAACCTAAATCTCTCTTGCTGCAGATTAGGCCCATTACTGCTTGTCCTCTACCGTCAGTGGACATGGAACACAATTTATCACAGTTTTCTTTGTAACAGCCCTTAACATATTTGAAGTCTGTTATCAGTTCCCTCCTCAGTCACCTTTTCTCAAGACTAAACATGCCCAGTTTTTTAAAGCTGTCCTCATGGGTCAGGTTTTCTAAACCTTCTATCATTTTTGTTGCGCTCCTCTGGACCCTCTCCAATTTGTCCACATCTTTCTGAAAGTGTGGTGCCCAGAACTGCATGCAGAATTCCAGCTGAGGCCTCACCAGTGCCAAATAGAGTGGGACAATTACCTCCCATGTCTTATATATTACATTCCTATTAATACACCCCAGAATATTAGCCATTTTCACAACTGCATCACATTGTTGACTCTCATTCAATTTGTGATCCACGATAACCCCCAGATCCTGCCTGTTTTTTCCCTATTTTGTAGTTGTGCATTTGATTTTTTTCTTCCTAAGTGTAGTACTTTGCACTTGTCTTTATTGAAAATCATCTTATTGATTTCAGACCAACTCTCCAGTTTGTCAATGTTGTTTTGAATTCTAATCCTGTCATCCACAGTGCTTGCATCCCCTCCCAGTTTGGTACCATCCATATATGCTATAAGCATACTGTCTACTCCATTATCCAAATCATTCATGAAAATAACCAGACCAAAGACAGACCCTCCCAGTTTTGACAGCAAACCATTAATAACTAGTCTTTGTGTACAGTATTTCAACCAGTTTTGCACCCACCTTATAGTAATTTCATCTAGATGGAAGCCAATTTCATCATACCAACTTATGACCAAGCAATAAGGGCACTATCCTAAAAACACAATCAAGCATGGTGCTTATGGACTTCAGGTAGTCGCATTGGTAAGGCATGGCTGGCAATGCAAAGCACAGTGATTATTTCTGGAGGGTTGTTATAAAGCAGGTGTGCAAGATTGAGTTTGAGGAAGGCACAAATCACTCTGAAATGCACATCTGTTCTGTGTCTTATTGGTATTTTGAAACTAAATAAGAAATAAGAAAATCAGAGATAAAAGAGAAAGAATGGGGGGAGAGAAATGCAATATTGTTATTATTATTTGTATTACACTAGTGTCTAAAGGTCCTAACCAAGATCAGAGTTTTAGTGTGCTAGGGGCTGTCCAAATCCATAGTAAGTGTGACAGATTCGGCAAATTCTTGCAATTATCTTTGTGATATCTTATTGTATTAAGAATCATTGTGGGACAAGGACTGTGTGTAATTCCATGGGGGAGGGTGACTACAGTTCCACCAGAAGTTAAGAACAGTGATTAGAGAAATTCACTCAGGCTGTAACACCTTAGAGATGTAACACCACCTGGAAAGTCTGGCATATACTGGTTCCAACTGGATTCTCCAGAGACCAACAGACAAAGAAAGGACTTTTGGATAAATAGCCAGAGTTTAAACTGACTCAAAGTCTTCTTTCTGATCCAGCAAAAAGACAGGACCTTCTGTACAAGGAGGCCCCAATCTTTTCTGGGGAGTGTTGGAAGGACTTTGGCCTACTGAGGCCCCATAACACTGATGGTGATCTCTGGTAAGTTTTTAGCATTCATGTAGGTTCTTTTATTGTGTTTAATGTGCTTTCTCTGGAATGCTTTCACCTTAATAATAAAGGTGCTTGCTTGGAAAGAACTTTGTGGTAATTTATAACTGCTGGTTATTACATTTTCATAGCCTTTGAAGAGAAAGCAAAGTGCAGTTGCTAGCCGGTTTAGGCTGTCTGGCTTGCCAGGGATACCACAATGTTAGGCAGGGAACTATGCAGCCTGGAAAAAAACCCAGTCAGGAGAGAAAGAGACATGGGTCTCCACCCAGAAGAAGTGAAGGCTGAGCCTAGAGTGGTTGTCATTGAGGAAGGAGGAAGAGGAATACAGGTGCAGTTTCCCTGAACTGTGACAACAGTTCCTGCCATGAAAATATTACTGATCTATCTAGGCATTGTATTGCATCATTTACAAGCAATCAGAAAATTCCAATAGCATTAAAAATGCTACAGACATTTTCCACTGTGTAATAAAAATGTTAACACCCAGGGTACCTTACAATGAAAGAGGTGATGCAAAGTCTACTTTGCAAGCCAAAATGGTTTACATGCAAACCATTGGCACATACCAGAGATTATAATTTCTATAATGATATGACTTTATCATATGCAATTGCTTTGAATGCTTGCTTTATTAAAGATGTTGTAATGAATGGGATTAGAGTGTTGCCAACTCCAAGTAGTCGAAACTCATGGGGCAGGCCTAAAAATTGTGAGATTACTCCAAAAATCATGAGATTAAAAAAAATGTGGTTCATTTTTGTTTATCTTCTGTTTTGTTTTTAGATTTTAGGATTTACTTGGGTCACATTTTAAGCTTTTCTCTTCAACCATCAGGACTTAAAAGTGTACTTTTTAAAAATGAAAGCTGAGACTCACACTTAATTCTATGAATCTCGGAGATGGGGCTGTGATGTTCTTCTATGGGTGTCCAGATCTGTAAGCCACTGTGCTACCCCTCTGTCACAGCAAGACAGAGCTTTGCTGGAGCTTAACCTGTGTGTCAGTCTTGCAACACCAGTCTGTTCTCCAGCAAATTCCTCAAGACTCTGCCAGTCTTAACCTTGCCTTGCAAAGAACATTTAGTGAACCCACGTTCCCATCTCTCTACAGGAATCTCAAACTCAAATCACCATGAGGGCCACATGAGAACTAGCAAATTGGCCCGAGGGCCGCATTACTGAAACCTTTTCATACAATGATACAAAAGTATAGTCAAAAATGAAAAAAATGAAGAGTAATATAGTATTCTATTAAAAGTCAAAGTATTAGCTTTTAAAAAACTCTAATGCAAAGAGGGGCTTTAATAAAATATAAACACTCAGTAATGTTTGAAGCTTGGCTGCCAGTGGAGTCAGCGCCTATGGCGGGCCGCAGGAAATAACTCCACGGGCTGCATGTGACCCGCGGGCCGCGTGTTCGAGACTCCTGCTCTACAGTGTCCAATCCCTCTCACAGAAATTAAGTTAGCCCTCTCCAGAGAGACAACAAACACACCAGCCTGTTAGTTTGGCTGAGGACTCATGTTTTACTTCAATATAACAGCACTGAGTTGGTTTATAGTAAAACTAAGCATAGGTTTATTAGTAATGAACATAGATTTAAGTGATACTAAGCAAGAGTAACAGAAACAGAAATGGTTACAAATGAAACAAAAGTAACACACTTCTTAGCCCAGGGCTACACTAGGGGAGGGGGTCGATCTACGATACGCAACTTCAGCTACGGGAATAGCGTAGCTGAAGTCGGTGTATCGTAGTCGGCTTACCTGGGGATGAGGACGGCGGTGAGTCGATCGCTGCAGCTCCCCCGTCGACTCCGCTTCCGCCTTTCGATGCGGTGGATTGCCGGCGCCGACGGGGAGCGCGATCGGGGATCGATTAATCGCGTCTTAATGAGACGCGAAAAATCGATCCCCGATAGATCGATTGCTACCCGCCGATCCGGCGGGTAGTGAAGACCTGCCCTTAGTGACTGAAACTTAATTTTAGCACGTTGGAATCTTTGCCTAAGCAGCATCCTTATTTACATCAAGTTACCAGCATCTCCAGCCCTCCAGGCAAGAGAGAGTATCCAGTATTTTTATAGGCCAAAAGAATGAGGAGTACTTGTGGCACGAAGACTAACAAATTTATTTGAGCATAAGCTTTCGTGGGCTACAGCTCACTTCATCAGATGCATAGAATGGAACATACAGTATGAAGATATATATACACACAGAACATGAAAAGGTGGAAGTTGCCATAGCCTCTTCGAGTTAGTATGGCAGACTAACAGGGATGCTACTCTAAAACCTGTTTTTATAGGCCAGTAAACCTTTGAAGTGTATTCTTTTGAAGGTCTTTTTCCCCGGCTGCTTATGCCATCCTGTCTTCCTCACCTTTCTCTTAATTTGTTGCTCCTGTGAACTTAGATGCAGATGAACTTGTATTGTCTCTGTCATCATCTTGCTCATTTCACAATGGAGACACAGGCAAAACAACATTCCTTTGTATAGGGCAAACTTGTTGAGCTCCCTCCACAACATCTTTTAAATATATATTACCACCATACATACATATCTCTTTATACACTGCCTGTTGATAGAGCACACAGTGATATTAATCACCAGTGTGTCACGGGCTTTCATAAGACCTTACTCAATATACTTTTATAGTACAATAACATTGTATACAATCAACTGATTCAATTGCTTATTCTTTAGGATTCGGTCACCCTGTTCTCCTCTTGGGAGGTCCGGACCCTGATTGTCACAGGGGCTTTAAGAAAAACAACAGTAATTATACGTCTATACCTTTACTTATCATATGTTTTTGGATAGATTTCCACACCTCCTTTCTGCTTTGTCCCCTGTTCTTGAACATGTGCATTTTTGTGCTGGGGTTGTGATGAAGTGGAGAAACTGCATGCCAGCACGGAAGAGGTTAAAGAGAGGCTTTGGGGCAAGTTAGCTCCACCCTATTATACCTGAAGCCAGTGCCTGGTCTGGAAGGGGAAGAAAAGTGGAAGGCAGCTTGGGTGAAAGTGATCATGAAATGGTAGAGTTCATGATTCTAAGGAATGGTAGGAGGGAAAACAGCACAATCAAGATAATGGATTTCAAGAAGGCAGACCTTAGCAAACTCAGGAAGTTGGTAGGTAATCTCCCATGGGAAGCAAGTGTAAGGGAAAAAACAGTTCAAGAAAGTTGGCAGTTTTTCAGAGACATTATTAAGGGTATAAGAGCAAACTATCCCATTCGTAGGAAAGATAGGCACTATGGCAAGACACCACCCTGGCTTTTTTGAAATCAAAAAAGAGTCCTACAAAAAGTCCTAGGTTAAATGACAAAGGATGAATATAAACAAATACAATTTATTTATAAATAAAATAAAATAACAAACTATGTACGGACAAAATTAAAAAGGCCCAGGCACAAAATGAGATTAAACTAGCTAGAGACATAAAGGGTAACGAGAAAACATACAAATGCATTAAGAAAAAGAGGAAGACCAAGGACAGGGTAGGCCCATTACTCTATGTGGGGACAGGAGGGACAACACAATAACAGAAAGTGTGGAAATGGCAGAAGTGCTAAATGACCTTTTTGTTTCAGTTTTCAACAAAAAGGTTAGTAGCGATTGGATGTCTAACACAGTGAATACCAGTGAAAGTGAGGTAGGATCAGAGGCTAAAAGAGGGAAAGAACAAGTTAAAAATTACTTAGACAAGTTAGATGCCTTCAAGTCACCAGGGCCTGATTAAATACATCCTAGAATACTCAAGGAGCTGACTGAGGAGATATCTGAGCCATTAGTGATTATCTTCTAAAAGAAGCTGGGAGAGATTCCAGAGGACTGGAAAAGGGCAAATATAGTGCCCATTTATAAAAAGAGAAATAAGTACAACCCGGGGAATCACAGACCAGTCAGCTTAACTTCAGTACTCGGAAAGATAATGGAGCAAATAATCAAGCAATAAATTTGCAAGCACCTAGAAGATAATAAGGTGATAAATAATAGTCAGCATGGATTTCTCAAGAACAAATCATGTCAAACCAACCTAATAGCTTTCTTTCACAGAGTAACAAGACTTGTAGATAGTGGGGAAGCTGTAGACGTGATATATCTTGACTTTTGTGAGGCTTTTGATGCTGTCTCGCATGACCTTCTAAACAAACTAGGAAAATACAACCTAGATGGAGCTATTATAAGGTGGGTGCATAACTGTTGGAAAACCATTCCCAGAGAGCAGTTATCAATGTTTCACAGTCAAGCTGGAAGGTCATATTTAGTGGGGTCCTGCAGGGACTGGGTCTGCTTCTGTTCAATATCTTCATAGATGATTTAGATATTGGCATAGAGATCACACTTATAAAGTTTGCAGATGATACCAAACTGGGAGGGGTCACAAGTGCTTTGGATCAAAATTCAAAATGATCTGGACAAACTGGATGCAATTCAATAAGGACAAATGCAAAGTACTCCATTTAGGAAGGAATAATCAGTTGCACACATACAAAATGGGAAATGACTACCTAGGAAGGAGTACTGCAGAAAGGGATCTGGGAGTCATAGTGGACCACAAGTTAAATATGAGTCAGCGGTGTAACACTTGCAAAAAAAGCATACATCATTCTGGGATATTTTAGCAGGAGTGTTGTAAGCAAGACACGAGAAGTAATACTTCCGCTCTACTCTGCACTAATTAGGCCTCAGCTGAAGTATTGTGTCCATTTCAGGAAAGATGTGGACAAATTGGAGAAAGTCCAGAGAAGAGCAACAAAAATGATTAAAGGTCTAGAAAACATGACCTATGAGGGAAGATTGAAAAAAATTGGTTTGTTTGGTGTGGAGAAGAGAAGACTGAGAGCAGACATGATAACCATTTTCAAGTACTAAAAGGTTGTTACAAGGAGGAGGGCGGTAAATTGTTCTCATTAATCTCTGAGGATAGGACAATAAGCAATGGGCTTAAATTGCAGGAAGGGAGGTTTAGGTTGGACATTAGGAAATAATTCCTGTCAGGATAATTAAGCACTGACATAAATTGCCTAGGGAGGTTGTGAAATCTCTATCATTGGAGATTTTTATGAGCAGATTAGACAAACACTTGTCAGGTATGGTCTAAACCAGCGTTTCTCAAATTGGGGTTCGCACATGGGTGGCGTATGAAACATCAGCTGGGGGAGGCTAGCCCCCAGCCCTGCCCCTTCCGCCCGAGGCCCCAGCCCATCCGCCCCCTGCTGGAGCCAAGCCCTGGAGCACTGGGAAGGCGGGCAGTGCATGGCCCCAGCCTCCCCAGCCTGGGGTGGCTGGCAACCCAACTCCTGAGTACAGGAAGGTGTGTGGCCCCAGCACCAATGGAGCACTGGGGGTCTAGAGCCAGAGGACTGGAGCCACACGCTGTCACAAGGAGCGGTCATGGCAGAGGGCAGGGTCATGCCCGGCTGTTTGGATAGGCAAAACCTCCCCCAGCCTTTGTGACCTACCATAGGCGCCAACTTTCATCGGCGCCGGTGGGTGCTCGCGCCCCCGGCCCTGCCCGAACTCCACCCCCAGCCCCGCCCCAACTCCACCCTGACCCAGCCCCTTCCCCAATTCTTGCCCCGCCTCCTCCCCCGGGCGCGCTGCATCTCCCCCCCAGCTTGCAAGCTGTGGGGGGGTGGGAAGCAGAGCACCCACCGGGCCCGGCAGCTCCCCGCCAGCCCCGCCCCATGCCCAGCTCACCTCTCCGAGGCTCCACCAGATGCGAAGCAGCAGCCGCTTTTCCTGGCTCCCTCCAGCTGGTCAGCGGCGCCTCGGGGCAGGGGAGGAGGCGGAGGGCCTGGCTCCGTCTCCGCCTCCTTCCCATACCCCTCCCCCGAGGCACCGCCGACCAGCTGGAGGGAGCCAAGAAAAGTGGCTGGCGGCTGCCGCTTCGCATCTGGCGGAGCCTTGGGAAGCAGAGAGGTGAGTTGGGCACGTGGCGGGGGGGCTGGCGGGGAGCTGCCGGTGGGTGCTGAGCTCCCACCAATTTTTCCCTGTGGGTGCTCCAGCCCCGGAGCACCCACGGAGTCGGCACCTATGTGACATACTGCCGTGAGTCCGCAAACACCTTGGAGTCCCTGAAAGTACTCCAGGGGTTCCGCAGGACCCTCAGATCAACTCCTCCTCCTCCCTCCTTCAACTTCTCCCCCTCCCTCCCAGCGCCTCCTCCCAGAATCAGGCTCTATCTTCCAGATGCTACTGAAGCCAAATTGGGAGATTTTAGGGGCTTAAAGTATGGCGGCGCAGCAGGGCTAAAGCTCCGTGCCACTCCCAGAGGTGGCTGACACGTCCCTGCATCCCTTGGTGGGGGGACAGGGGATCTCTGCGTGTTGCCCCTGCCCCGAGTGCCGACTCCATGGCTCCCGTTGGCTGGGAACTACGGCCTGTAGGCAGGGCCAGCGCACGGAGGCCCCCTGACCCACCTGCCTAGGAGCTGCTGCCAGAGGGTTGTGTCGGTCACTTTCGCGAGCCACCCAAGGTAAGCGCCGCCTGGCCAGAGCCCATACCCCTCACCCCCTCCCACACCCCAACACTCTGCCCCAGCCCGGAGCCTGCATCCCTCACCCAAAATCTATCAGCTAATTTAGTTTAAAAAAAATACAAGTCAGTATTTTTGGCATCTTCTTTTCCACTAATGAAAACTCTCTACAGCACAGGAAAGTTAGAGCAAAATAATTAAACAGAAGAAGAAACCATGACAAATGTTAATGTATCGATTTATGTCTTCCTGGTTCACAGTGGCATCCTCTGTTATCTACAAACTACCATGCAGTTGGAGCAAATTGTTCTGGTTCATACTTAACCACAGCAACCACATTTCTAGCCACTAAACTTTCCTTAATTAAAACTTGCACAGAAAGCATCTTGTTTAGCCTACATTTAGTATGTCCAACCATGGCTATTAGCTTATTAGCTGTAACAGTATTGGAATAATATATATGATGTTTCTCCTAAGTGTGTCTGTGTCTTGAATATTCCAGTTCTCCAGTTTCTCCAATTTCTCCATTCTTGAGCCTACACTTCTGCTCACACCCAATACATGGATGCTTTCTTTGTACACCATACATGCAAATGAAGGGCTACTCAGCTGGTAATTCTGACTGGCTGATGAACTTTTAACTAGTGTTACCACCAGATAGCAAGAGTTAAAATTTGGGACACTTTTTTGGGGGTACAGTTGCATATATAAGACAAAGCCCCTAATATCTGGATGATCCTGATAATATTGGGACATCTGGTCACCCTAATTTGAACACAAGTTTTTGGACTCAGTACAGCAGTCACTAGATGAAATTCTATGGTCTGTGTTATACAAGAGGTCAGATTAGATGATCTAATGCTTCTTTTTGTCCTTAAAATCTAAAACTCTATGAATAGTACCTCATTTTTCCAGTTATTCCAGTACAATGGTAGTACCCTGTACTTTCCAAAATCCCCTGATTAGAGAGGTATATGATTCAGTAAGACAAATTGGGCTATAATATTCATTACATAGACACTAAATTGTCTCCTTTATATAAAACACTCCACATTATTGCAGTCAACCAAATGATTCGCTGTGTGAAAGACACTCCAGGTTACTGACAACAGAAAGAGCAATTCCACAACTGCTTTCTCTACCTTTATCCTACTTATCCACCTAGTGGATCCCAATCCAGGGAGGAGGTTTGCTCTCTCAGAGGAAAGAGCGCTTTTCCTTTTCCTTAGAGGTTGAAGGCTAGCTAAGCTTGAGGAGGTACATATGCCTGCCCACCTAGCCAGTGGGATGGCTTGAATTTAATGGCTAAAACAACACGAGTAAATGCACGTTCTACGGTGGCGGAGCGGAAATTGAGCGACAAGAGGTTGCTAAAAATGTCAGGTGCTAGGCCAACATGGAAAAGGACAATCCTCGCTGTGTGTACTTACAATTGTAGGTCACTGGCAAAGGAGGAAACTTTAAACCATCTGATGGAGGAGAAGAAAAGGATAAAATGTGATATTCTCGGTGTCTGCGAAACCCGATGAAAGAAGGAGCTGGAAGTCAACTGGAAGGATGGAAGTGCTGTGAGGCTCGGAAAGGGAGATGGCGCTAGAAATGTTGGAGGAGTTGGATTTATCGTCAATAAAGATTGGTCTTCGAAAGTCATATCATGCCAGCTAACATCATCATGTATCGGTGTGCTGCATCTTCAGATGGCGTCAAAAGCTACCCTCAAGGTCATCCAGGCCTATGCTCCCACAAGTGCCAGTGAGGACGAAGAAGTGGAAGAATTCTACCGAGAGCTTGAAAGAGCTCTCGCGCAAAAGTCCACTTACACTGTCACGATGGGAGATTTCAACGCCAAGGTCGGGCGAGGGAAAGCTGGCAAAAAGTTCATAGGGAGATACGGCAGCGGCGAAAGGAATGAAAGAGGAGAGAGGCTGGTAGCGATGGCAGAAATGAAAGAACTGTACGTGGCAAACACCTGGTACAAAAAGAAGATCTCAAGAAGGTGGACATGGATCGCACCAAACGCGAAGAGTAAGAATGAAATTGACTATATTTTAGTCAATAAAAGGCGCATCGTTCAAGACGTCTCTGTGGTGCAGCCATTCAACACCGGCAGTGACCATCGCCTGCTTAGAGCGAAGTTGATTTTCGACGAAGCGGTGGAAAAGAAGGCGTTACAGATGGCAAACAGGAAACAGCAGCCGAAGACATTCGATGAAGCAAAGCTGAAAAAAGCGATTTCTGGGTTTGACTGGAGCCAGATGGAAAAGTGTGATGAGGACTATAGTATCTTTGCTGACAAGTTGAGATGTTGCATAAAAGCAGCTGAAATTAAAAAGCTGAAGAAGGCGAAGGGAAGAATCTCGATTGAAATGAAAAGCTTGTTGGAGAAGTGGAGAAACATGAAAAGGAGCTCGGATAACAACCTCGAGTACTCCATTCTGTGCAAGCTTATACGGCAAAAACTGAAGGATGACTTCGAGAACTTCCGGAAAGAAAAGCTCCTTAAAACAGCTGAATCACGCAAGAGCCTCAGGACATGCAAGCGGGAATTGACGCAGTATAGATTGAGCGTAACAGCATTGAAGAACAAGGATGGAGAGACAGTAATGGACAGAGCAGGGATGGAGGAGGTCTGCAAGGACTTCTATACAGAACTGTTCAAATCAAGAATCAACGTCCCCCTCCCAACCCTCGAAGAGTCAAAAGAACGCATCCCCCCAATAATCATCAGCGAAGTCCAAAGCGCACTACACCAGATGAAGAAGGGAAAAGCTCCAGGCAAAGATGGAATAATGTCAGAAATTATTTATGCAGGAGGTGAAAAACTTTGGAAGGCCCTCGCTTTAAGATTCAGTCGATATCTTGAAGAAGGAAAAATACCATCAAGCTGGAAGGAGTCGAATACCATCTTGCTGCACAAGAAGGGTGATCGAGAAAATCTTAAGAACTACCGCCCTATATGCCTGCTCTCTCACATCTACAAGCTCTTCACAAAGGTGATAACGAATCGACTTTCGCAGAGTCTGGATGAACAACAGCCAAGAGAGCAGGCAGGGTTTCGAAGAAATTTCAGTACAATAGACCATATATTTACCCTTAGCCAGCTCCTAGAAAGAGCGAGGGAATACAAACTCCCGCTGTGCATTGCTTTTGTCGACTATGAAAAGGCCTTCGATAGCGTTGAGTTTAACGCAATATTAAAGGTGCACGCAGAGCAGGGCATTAACACACAGTACATTAGTTTGTTGAAGGAAGCGAATACTGGATGTACAACAGACATTACTCTCCTTGAAACTCCCCTCTGCATCCCAATCGAGAAAGGCGTAAAGCAAGGAGATACAATTTCACCGAAACTATTCACCGCCTGCCTCGAAATGGTTATGAACAAGATCAATTGGAGGAGTGGTGTCAACATAAACGGAGAGAGATTATCTCATCTCAGATTTGCAGACAACATTGTACTAATTGCCGAAAGCACCAACCAACTGCAGAGCATGCTACGAAGACTCGACAAGAAAAGTAGTCAGGTCGGCCTGAAAATGAACCGCTGCAAAACGAAATATATGCGATCAGACGTCTTACGAAAAGCCCGAATAACGGTAACAGGAGAAGACATTGAAGAAGTGGAACAGTACATATATTTGGGCCAAGAAGTTAATATGCGCCAAGACCTGAACGGAGAACTCTCGCGAAGGATTCGGGCAGGATGGTGTGCGTTTAATTCCATCAAGGACGTCCTCAAAGGAAAATTTGACAAGACCACACGTAAAAATATTTTCAATTCAGCAGTGCTGCCAGCCATGCTGTATGGCAGTGAAACGTGGGCACTGACGAAGAGAGAAGAGCAACGGCTGTTGGTAGCTGAAAGGGCAATGGAACGAGCTATTTTGGGAATTTCCCTTCTGGATCGTATACCAAATGAAATCATCAGAGAACGCAGCGGTGTGAAAGATATTGTCGTGGAAAGCAGACATAACAAGATGCGATGGGCGGGCCACACAGCACGGCTCACGGATAACAGGTGGACCGCAATCATTGCTGAGTGGTACCCGCGAGAACAGAAAAGACCCCCCGGTCGGCCTCCAAGAAGATGGGAAGATGACATCGTTAAACGTTTCGGACGAACGTGGAGAAGAAAGGCAAGAGTGCGAGAAGAATGGCAGACGTGTTGTGATCGGCGCAGTCTTAACGACAGCTGAAGTCCGATCGATCCAGGTGATCCAGGTGATCCACCTAGTTCCATAATTAACATTTATTTTCTCTCCTTTTGCTTATAGTTAAGAACAAATGAAAAGGAGTAAAGAACAAACATGGAAAGACATCTCTTATTAACACACCAAGATTTAGTACCATATATGGGCTCATATCATCAGGAGAATTTTCAGAGGAACAAGAAACTAGAAAACATTGTTTATGTTTATATTTTATGTACCAGTAAATGTGAATTATTGGTGGGGTGCAAAGCCATAGACAAAGTGGAGCAGAGGCCTGATACATTTTTTTGTTATCCCTTTCTTAGGACCTTAGTCTCAGAATAGGTTCTGAGTGGGAAGGCAATGGGTGCTACAGAAGGTCAGGGGATTTGTTTTAGAGCTTTGATCTACAAAGTTGGGTATGGAGTTTATTTCTCCTCTATCTTATCTATATTTTTCTGAAGATTATATTTTTCTACATTTTGTCATCTTTTTGGATGCTGTTAATACTTATTGATTATAACAAAACCAGTCTGGACTATTGAAAATCTGTGGCGTACTTCTACATGTCCCCATTGACAAGTAATAGATCATGGTAGTAGGATTCTTTACTGAAGCTGCTGGACACAGACAGAACTTATCATTCTCCATGATTTTCTAAACTAAACACAACCTGTATTATTTTGTGTCAACACATAGGCTTCTCTAAGCCCTGGCCTATTCTAAGCAGTCTGACTGTTGACCGCTCTACAACAGTAAATCTACAAAATCATCACATGACCCACATGACAGTACTCTTGGTTGGAACAGAGGCACAGCCAGTAGGGTAACTGAGTTACTTAGGCACTAGTGTTGTGATAATTAGCCTACAAATTTACCTTCATTGTGAGTTCAACTGAAAAAGTGAGTGCAAGTTCATAAAATTTCATGATCACCTAAAATAATAAATATTAATGGGGAACAGGTGCAAGAAACCAGATTGAAAAAATTTATTACTTGAAATAAAAAAAGCCTACTGGTTTAACTCAAGAACTGCATTGAGATCATTGAGAAAATGTGAGTCCGGAAATTAATTAAACAAAATTGGTTTATTGAATATTGTGCCTGGATCGTGGACAAAATAATAACTGGATGGGCTTTTCCACCCACCACTCCATTTTGGAACCTTAAAGAAAGAGATGGGGGAAAAATAGAAGAACGGAGGGAAGAACAGGCAGCAAGCATCGCCATTGTGGTTGCCACCCCCACCATCCCCTGGAGGGAGGCAGTGGGGGCTATAGCCACCCCAAAATTTGCCTTAGTCTCCCCAGAGCCACCCCTCCCAGCACTGGGCACCTGGCCAGCAGCCACCAATCTCTGGCCACCCAGCTCCCACTGCCATGGCAGTCTCCCCTTCTTCGGGAAGCTGATACATGGCTGGTGCAGTGCTGGGGGAGCTCATCTGATGCTAGAGATAGCCATGCCTCAGTGGGTCCCTGCTGAGCTGGGGTGAGTGGCAAGACGTCTGACTGTGCTGGTGCTTCTGGCTCAGGAGTTGCAGCTGTGATGGCTGCTGTACTGAACATGTGTTCAGGCTCTGAGTGCTTGGCTTAAAGAGACAGCGCGCTGACAAGCTCACTCAGGCACACACACAGTCTCCCTCACACACTCCCCCCAACACACACTCTCTCTCTCTCACATACACAGTCTCCTTCACACATCCCCCCATATTCTCTCTCTCTCTCTCTCTCCCTTACATGCAGTCTCCCTCATGCACTCCCCCAACACTCTCTCTCTCTCACACACATACACACATGCTCCCACACACTCCCCTCAACACACACACAACACACACATATTCTCTCTCTCACACACACAGTCTCCCTCATGCACTCCCCCAACACTCACTCTCTCTTACAAACACACACACTCCCACACACACCCCTCAACACACACACAACATACACATTCTCTCTCTCTCTCCCACTCACACAGTCTCCTTCACGCATGCCCCATACTCTCTCTCTCTCTCACGCACAGTCTCCCTCATGCACTCCCCCAACACTCTCTCTCTCTCTCTCTCTCACACACACACCACAGTCTCTCTCTCTCACACTTAGTCTCCTCCATGCACCCCCCATACTCTCTCTCTCACACACACAGTCTCCCTCATGCATTTCCCCAACTCTCTCTCTCTCTCTCTCTCTCTCTCTCTCTCACACACACACACACACACACACACAGGCTCCCAAATGCAACCCCCCAACACACACTCTCTGTCTATTACGCACACACGCTTGCTGTTGTTGTTACTTCTTGGTACTTCCTGTGGAAATGCTCAATGCATGTATATTCTCTGTAATTTTATTCTTTCAAAGTTCATAAAGGATTACAGTACTGTTATTTTAGTTTTTTGACTGATCTGTGCATTTCATAATTTTATTTCTCTCTTATGCTTCAATTTAATTCTTTGAGTAGTGATTTCTAAAATGCCTAGCCTGTCCTGGCTGGAGTAATTATCATTATTAATTGCATTACCTTATTGTGCTTTGTCATTTATTATTTAAAGTTGTGCAATCAAATAATAGTATTCTTTTAGAGTGTTAATGTAGTTTGTACTCCCCTTCGCAGTGCCAGTTTTAAAAAAACACATTAGCTAAACACATAACTTTAGACACTGTGCAGATGAAGGTCGCTTATTTTCAAATTGTATTTTTAATTATATGATGTAAAATAACTTAAAATGCATACGAAAATAAATGTGATTCCAAGTCTGATATTAATAGTAATGATGGAGTCAAATGCTAGTAAGTCACAAACATGATTGTGATAGGTAAACATAAATGGCAAAATAATTAGAAAAATAAATTCCCGTTCTCAATAAAAGAGAAAAAAGACTTAATCAAGTATGTTAAAATTAAATAAATACATTTTAGTGGTATGAACAAATTGACTAAAATAGAGTAGATAATGGCAGTAACACAGAGTTTGTTAGAAAAAGTAAGCAGATTTTAAGGAGATTTTATTTATTTTTATTTATCTCTACTAAAGATAATGTATAAAGATAATGTATAAACACAAACTTGTGTTTCTGATATCTGCATTAAGCTCCAAAACTGATACCTCAAGGCTTGGGATTGGGAATATCTTGCTGTATTATCTCCTGATTGTTCTAAACCAGGCATCGGCAACCTTCAGCACGCGGCTCGCCAGGGTAAGCCCCCTGGTGGGCCGGGCCGGTTTGTTTGCTTGCCACGTCTGCAGGTTCGGCTGATCGCGGCTCCCACTGGCCACGGTTTGCTGTCCCCGGCCAATGGGGGATGTACTGGCCGCCGCTTCCCGCAGCCCCCATTAGCTGGGGACGGCGATCCGTGGCCAATGGGAGCCGCGATTGGCTGAACTGGCAGACGCGGCAAGTAAACAAACCGGCCCGGCCCGCCAGGGGGCTTACCCTGGTGAGCCTCATGCTGAAGGTTGTCGATGCCTGTTCTAAACTTACATATAAACTTAAAATATGGCTTTAATTGGTGTTCGTATATATATTTTTTCTTTCTTTGTATAGAATTAGATACAGTGCTCCTGTCAGCTATTTTCTAACTTATTATCTGGGGAAAAAACCAACACCTTAGGGTTTTCAAGTAGCCCCTGGAATCAAAGTTAAAGTCCTCTTTCCCCAAATCTGAAATGGCACCCCTGCTCCTGGAATCCCAGACCTTCTTTGTCCTAATCCTGAAGGATAGCCTTACCTCCTCCAGGGCAGAGAGAAGGATCCACGTGACATTGCCCCCCTGCACTCCCCCAGCTCCAGCTGAATCCTGAACACCACCTGAAATGACACAGGGTCCAGACTTTAATAACAGCAGCAACAACAGCTCCAGCACATCTTTACTAATTTTTTGTCTTTTCCCCAAAAGGACATTTATTACCATCTTTTATACCTTCTAAGAAACTGTCAAACCCGGAGTTTTTTTCCTTCTAAAGCTCTCTCCAGCTAAAGGGATAGGGAACAAAAAATAAAATGAAAGCCCTATTTAATACTTTATATTTCAAATACTTTAACTGTTTTTCTTCTTTTATCTTTAATAAAAATTAAAATAGTTTTAATAATGTGTTTGCCATAGTACTAAGCGGGCTAAAGTATCTGTATGCCAAACCCTGCTTAACAGTTTAATGTTCGACAGTGACTGAGATATGTTAACACCTTTGGCCCATATCTTTCATTTAAATTAACACACTCACTTGCTATGTAGTTTCAGGCATATTTCCTTGTCCTTCAGTCAGATGGAAAAATCATGCTGACCTTTAAACCTGAAGTAGTATCTGAGGTTTTCTGGGGAAATTCAAATGTCAAAAACATTATTTATGTCAAAATATACTTCTTCTTTATTTAAAAGATCTCCAACAGCAGCAATTGCTGCAACATATCACAGAGAAGACTCATAAAAGCTGGTGAAGAAAAGGGAATTGTTTGAAGGAAATGAGATGAAACAGAAGAAGTGGTTAACCAGAATCATTAATGTGCTACCCACCACGCACAGATCATAATAGTTAAGAAGATACCTCTTTATATATATATATATATATATATATGGAGATATGCTTATCTCATAGAACTGGAAGGACCTTGAAAGGTCATTGAGTCCAATCCCCTGCCTTCACTAGCAGGACCAAGTACTATCCCCTGACAGATTTTTGCCACAGATCCCTAAATGGCCCCCTCAACGATTGAACTCATAACCCTGGATTTAGCAGGCCAATGCCCAAACCACTGAGCTATCCCTCCCCCAGTCCCTTCTTTTGAACTGGTTAGAATCAAATTGAAATGTATAATCAGAGACCTAAAGGCAATATGAGGACCTCAGGCTTAGGTGTTCATTGAATGTTTTATATTCGAATACTGACTAAGCCCAGCCAGATGTGGTTTGCAAGTTTGGATAGGATCATACTAGAAGGCATTTGGGCTACAGGTGTTAGAGTGATTGGGTGAATTGAATTGGGAATAAATAAACCCAAGAATATAAGACCATTAAGAAACCATTTGGAAACCATAGTATTGTAATTACTTAAAAAATACTAGTGTGAAAAGTACCCACCCTCCAATTTATCTATAGTTAATTATGAAACCTGAAAAAGAACTGAAAATTCAAACTCGAACTGAAACACTTGGGAGGGCAACCTGAAGGATGTTGCCATCTGTAGAGACCAGTGTGGTTTTGTGTTTTTCCCACAATACTAGATACAGCAGAGTGCCACTTTCAAGTCTGGGTTAGAGACATTGGCACATATTTGTGTCATTGTTCCGCACAGTGTCTGAAAAGTAGCTGCTTTCAGAAGGTACAATGCCTGCAAATGGGCCAAAAAGATGAGCCAAGGAGGTAAAAATTCATCAAGGGCTGTATGGCTGGAATGTCTAGGTGTTGGTGGCTGGATATCGACTAGGACAGTGAAGAGATCAAGATGAGGCAAAGATATATTTGTTTATAGTGTCATAGCTCACAACAGGCTCAGTCATGTGAGGATTGCCACACAGAGGAGTAAAGAAGCGTAAACCACTTCCCCTGCACTCCTGCTTGTGCTACCCACATTACAGAGCATGATTCAGGGAGAACAGCATCCACCAATGAGCCTCTACCCCCTCACTTGTGCAGGAGGGAAGGGTTGGGGAGCAGGCAGAGCATTATCATAGAGTCATAGAGTTTAAAGCCATGTTGGACTTCCAGATAACCTACCCTTATTTATATTTCCCAAGTTACTAAACACCACCCAGCCACCTCTATGTAAAGCCGAACACCTGGAATTAGACCAAAATATTACAGCCCTCAGGAGACTATGAGTATGTGCACACTGCAATTAAACACCCGCAAGGAGGGCGGGTCCCAAAGCCTGGGCTCCAGCTCAAGATGAACATCTACACTGCAATCTTACAAATTCACAGCCCAAGCCCCACAAGCCTAAGAGCTTGTCTATGTTACCCACACGATCGACGGGCAGCGATCGATCCAGCGGGGATCGATTGATCGCATCTAGTCTAGACACGATAAATTGACTGCCGAGTGCTCTCCCATCGACTCTGGTACTCCACCGGAGTGAGAGGCACAGTCAGAGTTGACGGGGGAGTGTCAGCTGTTAACTCACTGCAGTGAAGACACCATGGGGAGTAGATCTAAGTACGTCAACTTCAGCCCCCCAGTGTAGGCCAGGCCTAAGTCAGCTGACACTGGCCAGCCATGGGTGTTTAATTGAAGTGTAGACATACCCGCCTAAATCATTGAGTGCCCTGGGCAGAAAACAGGAGGGATCGAGGTGTATCATCTTTGTCTCCATTCTCTTCTCAACACATACAGTCAGTACAGCTGAGCTGCTGCACAGCAGACGTATGCCAGGAAAGGGACTAATGCAGTTCACTTCCCTCCAGAGGAAGGGGGAAGCAGGGATTAAACTCTTTGTGTCTGAGTCACCATTCTGTGTTTGCTCTGCTCCTGAGGCAGTGCACCTATACTCTCCCCCCTACTCAGTGCAAGTTGCAAGGTGCCAGTCTAACCCAATATGGGCAGTGGTTGCTACTCAACAGAGAAACAAACAAATCAACTGCCAGAGCTCAGAAAAGGGCCTTGTGTGTCGGCACTTCCATTAAGTACTCTTGCAAAAGAAGCAGACTGATGAGACTGCTAGTATAAAGAGAACACATTTTGCTCTGTTTACTCCTCTTGCATTCTAACAGGAGTTTTTACTTATAAACCAGAGAATGAAAGCTATTGCCTTGTTGTCCCTCCCTCCAGCCCTAAACTGTTCGCTCAAATACAACTGGTCTGTAGAAGATCAACTATAGGCAGCTATGCTGGCAGCTGGTAGCTGTCTGAGGTTTAGCTAGGCTGAGATGACTGAGATGAGAAATTTTCTGCTCTGGGAAGGAGAGCGTCCTTGTCATGATCATGAAACATGATGTGTGGTTACCAAGAGCAAAACTTCTGACCATTGGCAGAAGTGGGAACCCTTTAAAAGAGAGAGATGAAAAATGGAAAGGAATTTTTTGTATAATTTTTTCATGGGTTTCCCCCCCCCCTAATTTTTGTCAAAATTTTGTTTCAGTGACAATTTTCTGACAAGCCCTGTGGGGCTGTCTAGTTGAGATTTTCAAAACTACTCATGGGATTTAGACATCCAACTCTCATTGCAAATGAATCCCAACCCCTAGCTATTCTGTGATGACTCAAAGAAATGATCTCATGTTTGGGCAGCAAACCAATAACAGCCTGACCTATTCTATACGAATGATGGTGCCTTTCTCCCATGGATTTTGGGATACATAAGGAGTGTGGGTGTTATCTTTGTCTTACAAATAGGGAAACTGAGTCAGAGTGGGAATAGAACTCAGGCTTCCTGGTAGGTAGTTCTTGGCTTTCACAATTACACTAGCTATCCCTGATTCTCCTCTCATTATACCAGTGTCAATAAGGAAATGTATAAATTAAATTGGAATCTGGGGAAAAAGCAAAAATAAGGGAAAACTATTTATTGGGTCTTATTTTAGGCCAGTTTCATTAACAGGTGGGGAGAAACAAGTTGATGAAACTGGGCAGTTTTATCTTCAGAAGCTACACATAAAGAGCTGCTGATCCCTCATGGAAAATGTATATTCCATTTTTGTATTATAGTCAGTATTTTAAATATTTTCCCTTTCCTCATTTTCCAAAATAATTAAGGAAGTAAAACTTTGTTTCATGGGAATTCACCTACTTCTACTGCCTGCTCTCCAATCTTCCTGTTGTGATGTCATAGAGTACTTGTCACTACAGCAAATCAAGATGTCATAAACAGAACAGAAGATTATCCCCTTGAGGATTGGAATAAGAAGTAAGGTCAGAAAGATTCTGAAGTGTCTGTTTCCATAAAAATCCCTCTAATACTAAGGGGTCCAATTCTGCAATACTCAATCAAGCAAAACTCTCATTGATTTCAATTGCAATTTTTCCTCAATAAAGGACTGCCGAATTTGGCCCATAGAATGAGAAAAGAAACTTTCCACCTTCTGAAAACATATATATGCAGAATTGTCTCTATATAGATTTTTTGAGATGTTCCAGGAGGGTTAATAAGACTGTCACACTTCTGTGTTCCAACACCCAGTGGAATGTCCTTTAAATGGTTTGAGATGGAATTCCAGAAATGCCTGACTGGTGTTCCAAAGGTCTGTGACCTTTCAGTCATCATGATCATCCACAGGCAGAGCAAAACGGATGATGTCTTGAGGAACCTGTTATGAGCCTCAGCTTCCATGGAAAGTTTAGTCTCAGTGAAGCCAAAAATCAAATTGGGCATTACTTTTCTGGTTTAGTAGATTCTCAAATGCATCTCAAATTCAATTCACTTGAAGGAAACTTTTTTCTCTTTCTAAAGTTCTAAGTAAATTTAGTGTTTGTGAACGGTGCTGGATTGGCAGCCTAAATAGGAGATTATGTCCAGTCACTGTGTTCCACCAGTTCCTATCTCACGTACCAGCCATCAAAAAAGAACTAGATAAATTAATGGAGGATAGGTTCATCAATGGCTATTAGCCAGGATGCGCAGGGATGGTGTCCTTACCTCTGTTTGCCAGAAGCTGGGAATGGATGACAGGATGGATCATCTGATGATTGCCTGTTCTGTTCATTCCCTCTGACGTGCCTGGCATTGGCCACAGAAGACAGGATACTGGGCTAGATGGACCATTGGTCTGACCCATTATGGCCGTTCTTATGTTCTTAACATCCTGATCTGGAGAGGGCAACACTAGAGGCGAATAGGTTGTGAAACCTCCAGTCTATAAGTTTCTGCTAACACTGCCAGGAAGAGCTCCACTTTGCTCCTACTGTGATGTAATGTGGACTTCTATTGTTTTAAAAACAAGACTAAAAAGAGTCACTTGCTCATTCTGCACTCAGGCCACCAAACAGCTGCCAGATTGTAATGGTTTTCAATCACTACTGATCTGGTCCACAGTCAGACTAATCACCTAGGAGAATTTGTCCACTCTGTACCATGTTGGCCTTCCTTTTTAAAGTATCAAAACTGTGTGCTGCTCTCAACTACACTGTTATAAATGCATTGAATTCAGTGGAGTTACTCCAGGTTTTAAAGCACTGTAACTGGGGGCAGAATTTGACTTGTGGTGTTTCATTTCATGTCTGTCAGCAACTGATTTAGTCTTGTTTGAAAGGATAAACAAAAAAACAAAACTGTGACTTCTCATCACCCTACATAGCTCTGCCCAGAAGCCTCACATGAACTCTGCTCTCACCTTCTTTTATATGGGCACATCCTGGATTAACATAATAGTTAAATGCCAAAGGGCAGAAATTACAGATTGCTGTAGTGAAAAGCAGAAATTAAAGAGGATCTATTTTTAGGTTCAGATGGGAACAAAATCAGGAAGTAAAATGACTCCTTCCCTCTTGTCGTATGAAAATGGTAACAGGTTAGCCTTCTGTATTAAGTGTGCTATAGTTCATCTTCCTTATCAAATACAACATGGTTTATTTCCAGATAGTCTCCATCTGTGTCTTTCTTTCCTGAGGAAGCAAGCAACCTCTCAACGTCCTGATCAGGCAGCAAATGATAAAATGTGGGGAAAGCATTCAAAATATGATACTGCTTTTTCGGGTCATGTATGAGGGTGCCTCTTATTACAGAACTATGTATGTGATTCAATATTGCCAATAAAATAATTTGGGCTGGGACAAGGGGATTTACCATAACTCCTGACTTTTGTTGTTTTCTCTTTTTTTCCCATTTTGTTTCCTTAACTACTTTTTTCCAGTGTTTTTCTAAAAATCTGAAGAATTTTTAATAATTGCTTGCTATTTTTGCCTAATCTCATCCTTTTTGACCCTTTTCTGTTATAAAAGTTTTCATCTGGAATTCTCTATTCTCCTTAATTTTGTGCCTTTTCCCTCACTCACTGTATTTCCCATATAACTATTCATTCTCATTTTTAATTTAATTTTATTTTGTTTCTGGTGTACCTATTTTCTTTCTCTTACCTAATATTTTATTTTTTTCTCAGCTTCCTCCTACCCTTTCATATCCCATCCCTCCATCCATGTCCCACCACACATATAACTACTCTTGCTGGCAGAAACAGTCTGTGTATTTGTAACAGCTATTTGCAGGGTAACACATTCAAGATGGCTATTGTTACAGATTAAGCCTCACACACACAGTACTGTCTCTCAGAGACTTTATATTTGTTCTTTTCTTTGTAGTTTACACTCCTCTAAAATTAATTCCTCCAGACTGAAAGTCCGGGTTTGCTCTTTCTCTATTGAAAATCATAATATAGCCACACACCAATTGATTGAATTTTTATGTGTGCCATGGTTGTGTCAGAGACAGCAGGGGAATCTTTGAAGGTGGCTCTCATGATGGAATACAGGAGCCATCATGAAAAGCCATCATGAAAAGCCATCATTCACTTCCATCATTCACAGGTTCATCTAAGATAAACAAAAGCTCCTTGTCTGGCGTTACAGGTACATTTTCAGGAGCTTCCTCCTCATAATCTGCATCAAATATCTTCGTGATTGCTCAGATATATTTCTGGGTTTAGGAAATAACTTGCTTTTGTTCTATAGGTACCTAGGTCCAGTTCCTCAAAGGGAGTTAGGCACCTAAACCTTTGAGGAGCTGGGCCCTAGTGGCCAAATTTTTAGTAGTAGCTTCTAATTTTGGGTACTGCAGTTTTTGGTTGCCAAAATTTAAATGCCTAAAAGCCTAAAACTGGGGACCAAGAATGTGCAACATCCATAATTGAGGCCACATTTGTAAATGTGCCCATCACTGAGGAATAAAGGTATCCATGAATTACAGGTTCAAACCTTCTTTTTACTTAGTGTGATGTACAATTTGTACCTATTCCATCATTTTAAGACATTGCATGATCTGCAAGCAGTTCCTGTCTAGGCTTGTCTCCTCTCATATCCCTGCTGCAGTGTACTCGATGTGATGTCTCGCACAAAATTTCAGGCTGTACATTACAGGTGTTTTTTCTCCTTTGATGCAATGTGGAATCAATCAACATAGACTCATAAAAGCCCTGATTAGGAAGTTGTTGTTCATCTCCCCATACCCCGCAGACACTAATTAGATCATTCAGATAAGATATTATTTCTTCCCGGTAACTAATTTGTATGTGCCTTTAGTGCTATTAGTCATTTTTTAAAAATTTCTTTTATTTTTTGGAATGCATTTTTCACTTTTGATACTTCCATTTTCAAAGATCCCTCACATACTGTTCAACTGATTCTTCACTGATTCTTTTTCTACTGTATAAATTCAAAGTCTTAACCTTGTACATGTGTGAAAAATTATTAACTGTGTTTATTTAACAGGGATTGGTTTGTGGCCCTATGCTATTTAACATTTTTATCAATGACCTGGAAGAAAACATAAAATCATAACTGATAGAGTTTGCAAATGATACAAAAATTAGGGGAATGGTAAATAACCAAGAAGACAGGTCACTGATTCACACTGATCTGGATCACTTAGTAAACTGGGCACTAGCAAACAATATGTGTTTTAATATAACTAAATGTAAATGTATATATCTAGCTACAAAGAACGTAGGCCATACTTACAGCATGGGGAACTCTAACCTGGGAAGCAGTGACTTTGAAAAACATTTGGGAGTCTTGATGGATAATCAGCTGAATGGGAGCTACTATGTCCAAAAGACCTAATGTGATCCTGGGATGCACAACAGGGAAACTTCAAGTTGGAGTAAAGATGTTGTTTACCTCTATATTTGGTACTGCTGCGACCACTGCTAGAATACTGTGTCCAAGTCTGGTGTCCACAATTCAAGAAGGATATTGATAAATTGGAGAGGGTTCAAAGATGAGCCATGAGAATCAACAGGCTACTGGGGAACAAACAGAAAGGCAAGACACTGACTTGAGATAGGACATCCCACAACGAACACTTGTGGGGTTGTTACAAAACACTTGAGTGATACTGCAAAGGTGTTTTGCTTTATTCTCCAGCTTGACCCTTTGGGAGCTTACCAGACTGGTTTTGTGAAGCAAGTCAAAGCCTGAAAGTAAGAACAAAGAACTTTGGCTTGATTTAAAGTCAGGCCCTCAAGAACAGGGAGGTAGAGAGACTTACGGGGAATGGTCTGAGACCCAGACTCCCAGAAGTTAGGGGCTTGGGGTAAGGCCTGCCTACAACCCTAGATAAAATAGACTAGTATGTAGACCTTTTGTTATTTTAAAAATCCTTTTTCTATTATGCTTTGTTCCTATGGTTAAATAAACAATACTTGTATTTGAAGAAGGCTGTTTTGGGTCACTGTAATCCAGTAGACACAGGCTCCTGAAGAGAAGAATCACAGCTACCTGAACCTAGTGGGACCTGCTGGGTAAGCACAGTTGGTACCGAGGGCACTGAGCACAGCACCTAGTCTGATGGCTTGTCTTCACAGCAACAGTTACCTCGAGGTGGTACATGCATGTCATTCCATGTGAGCTAGTTTGAATGAAAGCTGTGTAAGAGTGGATTAGCTGAGTGATTGGATTAGCAGTTGAAGAGCTGTTGTAACTCTATCTACTGCATTACTATCTTGAGCCTCAGCAATACTTGGGCTTCAACCCAATGCCTGACTCCATCCCCAATGGCCTAGTTAGCTGGAGCTTAAATCACCATTTATGTTGAGCTAGAGATTTTTGTGTGTGGACAGGAGTTGGGTTTGGAGCAAAACTCGAGTTATAGGTCAAACTAACAATGCAATAAAGACCAACTCTTACAGGAGCTATCACTCAATCTAGGCTATCTTGAGTGGAGAAACTCAAGCATACTAACTTGAGCTATTTGTTCCAGTGACGACTAGAATTATGGGCTTCCCATCCTGAGAGAAGTGAAGGCACAAGACCATAGACCTGAAGTGGTGCTTTCAGAGACACTAGAGAAGGAATCGGAGGTGCAGCTAGCCCTGTAACCAGGACATGGAGAATTTACAACCATCTGTGTATGACAAGAAGGGGAAAAAACCCCAGGAATGAGGATGCATAGCCATGCTCCAAGGAAAAGGTTGTCTTCATTATTATTCTGACAAGAAACCATGGAATCCTTACTAGGATCAAAAAGATAATATAATTCAGCAATTCCAATTTATTTTTAAAAAACAGCCATCCAAAACCCTGTAAATGTCAAGGTAGTTGACATTTCTAGTTTTCAAAGGCTACAGAGAAAAGATTACAGAACTGAAAATATGATTTGTGAATACTATGTCAGTGATGTTGTGACAATATTTTAACACGAGGATCCCACAAAAGTTTTCCTCTTTAGCCAGTACAAAGCCAGAATAAACCCTACATGGTAACCAAGGGGTCATGTATTTCCACAGAGGACAGATGGATAATTGAGGAGTCTGATTGTTTGTTTATTTGTTTGTTTTTTCCATTTAAGTGAAATGTTTCTCAGAATCACAACTATATAGAGGGTGGCAAATCACCTGGCAAACAAATCATCAAGGTCATTCATTGAAAATATTTGCAGCAGGAGAGTCAGCTTGTGGAATATGAAATGGTGCGTGTGTGTGTGTGTGTGTGTGTGTGTAGATCTTATAGATTGGTCTGAGATATCCTTGCTCAGGAGGTTGTTATGTGGGGTTTACTTTTTTATATTTTGTTTTTTAAATATCTGTCACTTAGTGGTGTATTCCAAGGATTAAAAAAAAGTGCTTTTCAGAAGTATTTTTACTAGGCTCTGTCAGGGGTCAGTAAGCAAAGCGGAACCTTACTCCTCCATTACCCCAGCCCTCTCTTCATCTTCAGGGAACCAGAAATTTAACAAGAACCCTCTTCAGCTTGTCACTGTGACACATACAAAACAAACCCCCTTTGTTAAAAAAACATAAAGATTTTGGAAGATTTCATGGGACCAAATTCTGAGCTGGGCCTCCCAAGACTGATGTATCCCCTGTCATGGGTTAGAACAGCCCTATAGGCTGCTTTCACCTACAGCGGCTTCTTCACAGTCACCAGTGGGCTGCTCTGCAGTCCAGAATAGCCATTGCACAGAGTGTTCCAACCATTTCCTGCCTGACCTCAAAATGTCTCCTCCTGACTACAACCACTCCCCTGCCATGCCCCAATGCCACGGGATGCATGAGTGTGGGCTTTGTGTAGGTCCTTCTGTGTGGCTCCTGTGCTGGGAAATTCTCTGAGATGCAGAAGTGCAGACTCCGTAGTTGCTCCAGCTCCGGAGCACCCATGGAAAAAAATAGTGGGTGCTCAGTGCCTCCTCCTGCCCCCCAGAGCCTCCCACCTGCCGCGATCCACTGTTCAGCGGCGTGCAGGAGGCACTGGGTGGGGAGGAGCCAGGGCAGGAAGAGGCGGGTGGGGGCAGAGCAGGGGCGGGAAGAGGCAGGGTGGAGGTGGTGGTTTGGGGAAGGGGTGAAGTGGGCACAGGGCCTGGGGCACAGCGAGGG
Organism: Macrochelys suwanniensis; assembly: GCA_033296515.1. Lineage (NCBI taxonomy): Eukaryota > Metazoa > Chordata > Testudines > Chelydridae > Macrochelys > Macrochelys suwanniensis. The sequence goes on along the minus strand of CM065782.1, from coordinate 86,016,843 downwards.
TTGAGAACCCCCCCCCCCCCCAGGAACTCAAGAAGTTGGCACCTATGCTAAGATCTGTTTTTTTACCCCTTAAGTCCCTTTATGCCATTCTTAGCAGGAGACAGTACCTACCCCACTGTTCTTTCCAAAGGGTTACACGGAGGGATGGGAAGAAAAATGAATTTGCTAAATCCTTTTGGAGTTTTCAGAGTTTCTCACTGCAGAGAGGTGGAATGATGAACTCTTTGACTAACATGGAAATTCATTAACTTCCCTTTCTTATCACTACATACCCTGCTGTTTCTAGTCAAGTGTGTCAAGCAAGGTCGGACATCACATTCACTCACATAAGCGGAACCAGAAAGAGGAAGAAAGGATGATTACCCCAATTATTTTTCCTATTTAGCACCCTCACTAAACTTAGGGAAGAACTTCTGAACCCTCTACTTTTCCTGTGTCACGGTCACCTGACTGAAGCCTTCCTGGGTCACTGTACAGCCACTCCTGGGTCTGGGAGGCAAAGAAGAGTGTGTGAGGACTGGGTTTCTTTTTTATGTGAAACTTGCTAGTCTCTACTTTCTTCTATGCTTACTTTTTGTTGTAGTTTGTTGTTGAAGTGGCTGTTTTGTTGCTTGTGTAGGGAGACAGACAGATAGCCCAGGTAACAAGTATTCACAGAACAGGTACAGCACAAGCAGTGGTATTGCAAATTACCTCACACCACCTTGTACCTTATTCCCATCTGTGGGGAGCCAACTCTAGGGAGGAGAGGGTAGTTCCATGTTTCTATAATCCTTGGCCCACACCTCTCCAAATTTCAGTTGCAAGATAGAACTCCAGGGACCAGAAGCAGCACCGAACTATAGAGCTTGGCTCCACCAGAGAAGAAATCAGAGCAATAAGGCCAATGGGGATTAGAATGGCCCCGAACCATAAAGTCAGCTCCACTAGAGGACAGAGAAACCTTTCACTGTCAGCCACCTGTGCTGTGGTGATTACTGCCTTTTGGAAAGTCTGAAGAGAAAGAGGTTGGTTTTCTTAGTTTCTTGCTCATGGGTTGGCAACAGTTCCTAGAAGCTGCTGAGTTCCAATTGAGCCATCTAATTTCCTTAGAGATGTGGTCCTCAAACTTTTTATCTTGTGTCCCCCTTATCCCTGTCCGCACCCCCCCAGAAGCGGGACCTGGAGTTGGGCTGCGGCTCTGGGCGGGGGGCACGCCGACAGGGGTAAGGAGGCTGAGGGTTGGGCTACAGCCGGGGCCGGGGCCAGGAGCAGAGCTGGGTGGTACTCTCTCTCTGTCCCCTGTGGGGGCTGGCCTGTGCCCCACTGTGCCCCCCTGAACATTCCTCCGTGCCCCCTACGGTGTGCACCTCACAGTTTGGGGACCTCTGCCTGAGAGCTTTTACCTGAAGGTTCTGCACAGCCTCTCCAAAGCTGCCTTAACCCTTCTCCTGCCTGTAAGAAGGCACAGCAATGGCTGCTCTTATTTCTCAGGAAAACTGAAAAATTGGCCTAGCAAGGTCTCTGACTAAGCCAAGAAGATGTTCTGGGTATGAGTGAAGTTATTAAAAAGCAGCTAAAATTAGGCAAAAACCAAAAAGACTTGACTTTAGCATCCTTTGCTGCACATTTCTGAGGATTGTTTCACACATTTAATATGTCAGAGGTTATGATATATGCCTTGGTTTCTTGGGTGAGGCTGCCAATGACCTTCCAGTTAGTGCGAATTGTGGGGGTTCGTTTCTGAGAGGTGGTAGTATCTACTAGGAATTGAAGTGAGATCGCTCATTTTATGTATGCAAATAACTAGTCTTCAAATGGCAATGACTTTCAATTACCTCAGACTTGGCCTGAACCTAAACCTGTGACCCTATTGGCAGTCATCTGTGTCAGGTTGTTCTTGTCTGTGTGCTTTTGTCAAAGAATTTTCAGTGTTTTTCATAAACTGAGAAGAGGATGGTCTTGTGGTTAAAAAAAATGCCAAAGATGGGAGATCTGCATTCTGCTCTCTACCACAGGCTTCTGTCACAGTAATCTGCACTTTGGTACAGTAGGCCAAAATCTAAATGGTTAGTTATCTTATGGTTATGTCTCTACATTCCTCAGAAAAAATATGCAATTGATTATCTACCTTATTTCTCATTTGCCTAAAAGCTATCATTGTACATGTCAGAGTAGAGAAAATGGTAGTGAAATGTAGTGATTGCATATGCAATAAGCACAAATTTTAATATAGAGTTTTATGAACTCTTTGAAGTTTTGTTCAAAGCAGGCTCCTGATTTTTTGATGTTGGAATTAATTTACATGGACACTTTAGTTTTCACGGGTGACAAAGTTTGGGCTTCAACAAGTCTACATTTCCTATAATTGGATCTTGTTGCAAACCCATTGGTAAGATTTGATGTGATCTTGTATATCCAGGCATATTCACATAGATTCATGTGTGATCTGCTGGGTCACCAGAAGTGGGCCTCGTAGCCACATTTGGAAAATATGTGTTACTTGCCCAGTGTGAATACTTCCATTGAATAGGTTCAAACTTCAAATTCTACAGTTAGATGCAGCCTCAAAATTTTCATGGATAGCCAGATGAAGTAAAAATATTCATAAAGGTAGTCCTAATGAACTACTCCTCTGGTTGAGTTTGTACTAGAGGTGAGCCAGAACACAAAAACCACACAGATCTCAATATCCCTGAACTTTGGGAAAGTTTGGATCTGGTTCTAAACATTGCAACTGACTTCTGTTTATATAAGGACATGCATGAGAACCCTGGATTTAAACACAGCCAAATGTTTGGAAAGATCAGATTTGGGTACAAAATGGGGCACATCTCTAATATAAACTAAAATCAACATTGCTTGCTAGTTCTTTCTTGCTTCAAGTGAAACATTTCTCACAATTCCATCTTTATTATATCCTCCAAAGCAAGAGAGAGGCTCTGAGAAAGTGAATGGAGGGGGAAAATGAAACCAGAAAAAATAAAAGAGCTGATAACAAGCAGAGGGTAACGGTGAGTGGAAGCTTGATCTACACTAGGCTTGGTCTACACTAGCAACTTATGTCGGTATAACTGGAAAATCCACACCCTTGAGCGATGCAGTTATACTGCTATAACTCCCGGTGTAGACAGTGCTATGCTGATGGGAGAAGCTACCATAGCTACCAACCCTTGGGGAAGTGCATTACCTATGCCGATGGGAGCAGCTGTGTTTCTGCAGCCTTTTAAATGTAGGAAAGCCCTAATACTTTTACACTTAAGGGTTCCTCCACAACAAGAGGAGGAAGACAGGAGATGATGAAAATAAACTGAGAGAAAACATCTATACATAAGCAAGGAGTATCTAAGTATTAGCTATTTCATCAGCTGTTGTGGGAGAAACACAGATGATGGCAGGTAATATGTTTTCCTGGTGGCCTGTATTATAGGCAAGGATGGTAGTTCTGCCCATGATTAAGGTTATCTGACACTTTCCTTTGTAAAACTCGATTTTCAGTTGCTGCTAACTTTGCCAGACTTTAACTGTTTGGGCTAAAGTTTTCCATGCTGGGCGTCTGCCTCAGACTGACTGTTTTGAAAAAGTTCAGCCAAAATAGTTCAGCTGTTTCCAATAATGAGGCTAGGGGAAAATACATTGTTTTGTTCATTGTATGTGTGGGGTGGGGAGCGGCTGCCCCACACAGGCAGGAGAAGGGTTAAGGCAGTTTTGGAGAGGCTGTGCAGAACCTCACCAATCAAGAAAAGGTTTCTTGGGAGAACCAATCAGGAGAAGGCTTGCTGGAGCAGCCCATATATAAAGGGCTGCTCAGCAGCACAAGGAGTTGTCTCTACCTGGAGGGCAAAGGGGAAGGACTGGTTGCTGTGCAGGGCAGCAATAGGGGAGCTCTTGGCTAACCATGACCAGACTGAGGCCCTGAAACAAGGACAGGGAAGGTCCTAGGGCTATGGGGGAAGTGGCCCAGGGAAAGTAGGCAGGCAGAATAGGAGGAGGGGCAGTAAGTGGCTGCCAGCTATAGGGTCCCTGGGCTGGAACCCAGAGTAATGGGTGGGCCTGGGCCTTTACCCCTACTTGCCAATAAGAAGAGGGGCCTAAATCCAGACTGCAATTTGCCCCTGAAGCCAGGGGCTAGACTAGAGACTGCAGCTGGCTGCTGAGGCAAGTGGAGGGACTGAGGACTGCCTGTTCACCAAATGGGGGGAGACAGTGGGCTGGGGCACAACCAGAGGGCTGTGTCCTGAAGAGGATACTGTAGTCTGGGAATGATGTGGGTCCAGATGGTACAGGAAGTGGAAGTAACAGCGAGTGAGACACTGCTAGTAAAAGGTGCCCTGGTGGTCCAAGAGAGCTAATTCTGAGCACGACCAGCAGGAGGTGGTGGTGAGTTGGCACTGCTATAGTCATGTTAAAAGATTCTGTTGACCTGTTCTTTGAAAAGCTCTAGAGCCTCCTTATTTTGGAATGGGCTGTTGAAATTTGACAGGAGGTGGCCTTTGGCTCAGAGATGTGCCTTTTGGCATACCCCTGGAAATCTGTCTGAATTTGGCCAAGTTTGAAAAATTGCAGTTTGCACATGCACAGTAGTGACTTCAATTTTAGCAGCTAAAATCTCTGAAGATTCCATCCTCATTGCGCATTCTGGTGTCTCTCACAGCCCCTAGTGATGACCAGACAGTACATGTGCCATTTCATAGAGCAACTGAGCATTCTCTGTCCCCTCACAGCTCCTGTCTGTGACTTCACTGCACATACACTATCCCCACAGAGCAACTGTTCGTGCTCCAGCCCAGGACTAAAGAGAAGCTGTAATTGTTGCTCCTGGGTACTCCAGGCTGGTGTGGGGTCAGGCACCAGAACTGAGAGCAGGAAGTCTGTCTCTCCTGTGCCCTTCCCCTTGGCACCCAGGCAGGGTGGAGGAGGAAGCCATCTAATTTGCATGCAAAGAGAACAAAAAGATGGGGGTGGTGGTGAAGAGAAAGAAGTATATTGAGTCAAGGAAACTCATGAGACTGGGACTTGAGTGGTGGGGAGGGAAAGAAGTGGTGACAGGGTCTGGCTGGACAAATAAACTGGGATTGGATGTGGGGAGGGAGAGAGAGTGTGAGTGGTGGGAAGAGATTGGGATGTGAACAGCAAACCCAGAGTGGGAGACTAAGACTGGCTAGGCAAGGAGCCTGGGTAGTGGAGGCTGGGATTATGTAAGCAAGGTAAATAGGATTGGGACAAAGAGCCTGTGGTGGGAAAGATACAGAACTGGGATTGGGACAGGTTAAAGGGAATGAAACAGGAGGGGTCAAGTTTGGGTTGGCACAGGGGAAGAATGTTCTATAACCACTAGTGAACACTCACCTTCAGAGCCTGGAATGGAACCATTCCGCTGCTATCAGCAAATATCTGTGAAACCTACTGGCGAAGTGTGTGTCTCATCCTCTTTTAGTGCTGGTCCATGTGTAGGATGCAACCTTACTACTGTCAGTTACTCCATTAGCTCAAGTGTCAGAGATCTGTGTGGTGGATCTAAAGATTCTAACTTTTCTGATGACTCATGGGTGTCAATATGATGCCACATGATGCAATTTCTGTTTTTTCAGTTTGCTTTTTTAAAAACCCAGGAAATTACACACACACAAAACTATGTTAAAAGAACAGTATCAAGTTTGCAAAGGCAAGCACTCAAAAGCAGCCTCAATTCTGGCATTTCCTGACTTTGTTTTTTACTTTGTGTCCAAAAAAACAGGCAAAAAACCAAACTCAAACATCTCTATTTATGATGTCACTAGTCCTAGAGAACATGAATGAACTAATCCTAGAGAACATGAATGCTACCTATGAAATTTCTTCCAGAGTTTCTCATCTCCTCTTCTGTCATTTTTATTCCAAACTTAAAGGGAATTTAGTGGTTGCGAAAGGCACCAGATGGTAAGCCCTGGAAACGGAAGCCTTCTTAATTCAAAGAACAGGCACAACACAGACCGAAACAATGCACACCTCCCCACTCCTACTAATGAGCCTCAATCCTGAACCAGGAGTGACAGGATTCCAATCCCACACCAGTCCCCTGAACTCCCAACCCCGCTACCATCCATTAACCACTTTAATTCTTCCCAAGGAACAGCAAATGTTGTAACATTAGTATTAGTTATATTATCACTAACAAGACCAAGTAGGAAGACAAGACTTAGAGCTTTCCTCTAACTGGGAATACACAAGCAATTCAGTGTAAAATTCCAAAGCTCCTTTGAGTTCTTTATTCAGCTGTGGAGGTTTCATTAGATAAACCTTATCAGAGTTTTTGGGGGGATTTTTTTTTTTGCTGGTAGCCACCACTTCACTGATGTACCCAACAAAAGTGCTGCAATTAATACTCATATGACTGTTATGACAGCTCCCTTTCCTGTGACAATAACAGGCAGTTTCAGGCTTCTGCTGGGTCAGGCAGTGGTCAGGCAGTATGCCTTGCAGACAGCTTTAGGGGAAGTACTCCAACGTGTGCGGAGTCTTATTTGCTTTGGTAGGGTTCTTATTTGATACATAATAATGAGAGCTCCTCTTCTGACTCATAACATTTTCCCCTCCCTAATATGTAAATGAAACCACAAAGATGTTTTGACTGGAGCAGATTGTTATGTCTCTAGATAACCAATTAGTTATCAAGCACCTTCACTAAGCTTAGGTCAAAGTTTTCAGATGAAAGTGTATAAAATTAGGCCCCTAAATCCTTCCTTAACTTATCTCAGAGGGAAGTTGCAAATTGTTTTACTTTTTTTTTCTCCAAATGGTAATATCCCATATCAGCAGTAGAATAATATGAGAGGTGGTCAACAGAAGGGTGATATTTTTTCCTGTGATTTTAAAAGAAAGTTGTGAAAAAATAAACATCAACATTTTGAAATAAAATTTAGTAAGTTTCAATCTGCTCCAAATAATAGAGACGTAGGCTTGAGCGGCCACATTTTAATATATGGATCTAAGCTGTTTCATGACAAGTGAGCATGTGATAGTGGGTAGTATGGAGCTGCACAGTTTCCCCAAGAGCTCCTGGAAGTATCTACAATGAATATTCACACACAATCCTCCAGGAGCAGGGGATGTTGGGCAGGGCAACAGGGTGTTTGTGGCACCCTCATGCAGGATGGGACATTTGGGCAACTCTCCCTGCTACTCTGGGAAGGTTAGTTGTCACTTGCTCTTACACTGTTTGGCCTGATCCAGCACCTCTTGAAGTCCATGAAAGGATTCCCTCTGACTTCAGTGAACATTGGATCAGCCCCTATGGAGCAGCAGATCCTGTCTCTTCCCCCTGCTTATCTTGCTCGGCCTGCCCTATGCTGTTCCTGTCTCCCTGTGCTCCAGGACTGCCTCTCATCTGCTCCTGAGTTTGACTTGTAGCTCTTCTTACTGATTTTTGTACCATGCTGGTTTTTGCAGTTTCCAGATGAATGGATTTGGTGAAGATAGTGAGGCGCTAGAGCAGGAGTTTTCAAACTGTGGTCTGCTGGCCCCGCTGATCAACTTCTCCCCCTCCCAGCGCCTCCTGCATGCAGGAGGCGCTGGGAGGGAAGGGGAGGAATGGGGAGAGGGCATGCTCGGGGAGGGGGTGGAAAGAGGCAGGGAAGAGGAAGGGTGAGGGTGGGGCCTTGGGAGAAGGGGTGGAGTGGGGGCGGGGCCTGGGACTGAGCAGGGGGCTCAGGGGTCCGCGAAAAAATTTAAAGCAAAATGGGGGGTCCTTGGGTTGCCAAAGTTTGAGAACCACTGCTTTAGAGGCTTGTTTGGCAGAATTTGTTTGGCCTCTGGTGGGTTTCTTGATATGATTCTAATTATGAGGGAAAGGCTGTTGTCTCCTTTGTGTTTCTGAAGCAGAGAAATCATAAGCCAATTTTCTCAAACACAAAGAGTGCCAAAGAAAGACAAAACAGACTGCAAGAAAGAGCATTTCACCCTGCCATTTTCATGGCAAACAAATTCTCCACTGAAGGATACAGGATGGCCTGGATTGTGTTTGGTAAATTAAAAAGGCAATGATGTAAGGACAAGTCTATTTTGTTCTCCCTGGTTTACCCACATATTCCCTTCTTTTGCAGAGTGTAGCTCAAAACCCAGGAGACTGTGCCGACTGAAGTCAGCTTCAACTGAATGCAAAAAAGATGGGCGTGGGAAGGGAGTCATTCATTCAGTTTGATTAAACCACTGGGCCTGGTGAGACTAAAAACCAATTGCTGGTGACCCTGGATTATAGGAAATCCCAAAGTACTTAATAGGTGTCTAACCGTGCATAAAAGGGACAGAAGCATCCACAATCCACCTTTACTTTTGTAATCCAATTATGTTTAAGAACCCAAGGGGGCCTCACTGAGTTCTGTGCAGAGAGGTCTGAGAGATGGAAAAACATCCACAAATTTCTCCTCATATACAAGACGCTCCTGATGTGAGGAGAGGCTGCCAAGTCCTGCTGTGGGGATTAGTGATTTGCCTATTAGCAAGGCTCTTCTGCAGTCACTTGGTTTGTTGTCACTGATAATCCAAGAAACAAATTACAGTCCTTAGAGTTAGTGTATGGCTGGGTTTGGGAGTGAGAATGAGTACGTATGCTCTCAGGGGCCCAGAAAAAAAGTGGTGCCTACAAGAACAGGTATAGGAAGAGGTGTAGAATAGGCATATTTGCTCTCCACAATCCTGCACACTGAGTCACAGGGTCATTTGCTGAAATTTGGCCCAATATAGCCCCTCCATGATGACAGAGGGAGGGGTGGGCCAAACATGAGTGGTGGCACAATCCTGTGTATCAGGTCACAACACCCAAAGTGAGAAGCCAGGCCCAGTAGCCACCACTGTGGGGTGAGTGCGGTTGTGTGTACCAGGTGAAAAATTTGTGGTCATGGCCCTGTACTAATGTACACTAGCTAAGGATCTGCCCCCTTGACTCTAGTTACAATTGCTAACTGCTCTGCAAGGCACCAGTTTGGTTGACTGATACAGTGTTAGAAGAAAAAAATCTTTGATATAGATTCATAGATTCATAGATTCTAGGGCTGGAAGGGACCTCGAGAGGTCATCGAGTCCAGCCCCCTGCCCTCATGGCAGGACCAATTACTGTCTAGACCATCCCTGATAGACATTTATCTAACCTACTCTTAAATATCTCCAGAGATGGAGATTCCACAACCGCCCTGGGCAGTTTATTCTAGTGTTTAACCACCCTGACAGTTAGGAACTTTTTCCTAATGTCCAACCTAAACCTCCCTTGCTGCAGTTTAAGCCCATTGCTTCTTGTTCTATCCTCAGATGCTAAGATGAACAAGTTTTCTCCCTCCTCCTTATGACACCCTTTTAGATACCTGAAGACCGCTATCATGTCCCCTCTCAGTCTTCTCTTTTCCAAACTAAACAAACCCAATTCCTTCAGCCTTCCTTCATAGGTCATGTTCTCTAGATCCTTAATCATTCTTGTTGCTCTTCTCTGGACCCTCTCCAATTTCTCCACATCTTTCTTAAAATGCGATGCCCAGAACTGGACACAATACTCCAGTTGAGGCCTAACCAGCGCAGAGTAGAGCGGAAGAATGACTTCTCGTGTCTTGCTCACCACACACCTGTTAATGCAGCCCAGAATCATGTTTGCTTTTTTTGCAACAGCATCACACTGTTGACTCATATTTAGCTTGTGGTCCACTATAACCCCCAGATCCCTTTCTGCCGTACTCCTTCCTAGACAGTCTCCTCCCATTCTGTATGTGTGAAACTGATTGTTCCTACCTAAATGGAGCACTTTGCATTTGTCCTTATTAAACTTCATCCTGTTTACCGCTGACCATTTCTCCAATTTGTCCAGATCATTTTGAATTATGACCCTATCCTCCAAAGCAGTTGCAATCCCTCCCAGTTTGGTATCATCTGCAAACTTAATAAGCGTACTTTCTATGCCAATATCCAAGTCGTTGATGAAGATATTGAACAGAGCCGGTCCCAAAACACACCCTTGCGGAACCCCACTCGTTATACCTTTCCAGCAGGATTGGGAACCATTTATAACTACTCTCTGAGTACGGTTATCCAGCCAGTTGCACACCCACCTTATAGTAGCCCCATCTAAGTTGTATTTCCCTAGTTTATTGATAAGAATATCATGCGAGACCGTATCAAATGCCTTACTAAAGTCTAGGTATACCACATCCACTGCTTCTCCCTTATCCACAAGACTTGTTATCCTATCAAAGAAAGCTATCAGATTGGTATGACATGATTTGTTCTTTACAAATCCATGCTGGTTATTCCCTATCACCTTACCACCTTCCAAGTGTTTGCAGATGATTTCCTTAATTACTTGCTCCATTATTTTCCCTGGCACAGAAGTTAAACTAACTGGTCTGTAGTTTCCTGGGTTGTTTTTATTTCCCTTTTTATAGATGGAATTACTTTATAGTCAAGTAATTACTTCCTGGAGAGAGTCTAGTGCCAGATAAGCTTTCTCTGTTACTGGGTCAGCAAGAAATTTGCTATTCAATGTTGACTCCGTCTAGCTAGAGTCTCTACCCTTCCTGATGATGAGAGATGAAAGGCAAAAGTTGCCAGACTGCATTGAGGATCTGCTGCTAGAAGGGGAAATCCCAGCCTCACATTGAAGAACTGAAGAACCCACAACAAAAATTGCATATGTGTTCTCCACCCTTACGAGTTAAGGCTGTGCTTAAATTGAAATCAGTGAGTGCAGGGTTTAAGTATGAAAAGAGTTTGATGTCAGTTAAACTTCTATTTTCTAAGGATGATCAAAAGAGTTTAAAGAAGAATTTTTGCTAGAATTATCTTTCCAATTATATGAGCACATAACTGGAATCGATTTAATATATCCTTCTCAAGGAACAGCTGCAATCAAGTTGTTCATGGTGCAGCATGAAACTGTCTTGCAGTCATACCTGATTTTAATACTGCAACAGAACACAGTTTGATTTTATCAAAATAGTGTTACTATTAATTATTCACAGTCCTTCACTGTAGTTTTTTTATTATTTCAGTAGACCTGGACATTTAGGTCAAGATTATCCTGGTTATAACCTAACAGCTCGATGCTGGAACAATGAGTATTGATTACTGAAAAGACAGTCCATGTAAAACTAATGTAATGTTTTGTAGGGATTGTTTCAGGAAGTTTGATTGGACTGATCTGAAGGGACATCTGATCTCCTCTTGAAGCACCTGAAGCATAAGTTCCTTTCCACCACACTTCTGCATCCACCTCCCCACAATCCTAATTTAATTCCTGGCAAAAAACAGAGCAGTTTAAGACTTGTACTACCTAGAATTGTATCCTCGGGCCCCCAGTATGCCACTATGCTCGGGGAAGGACAAGAGTTGGGGGCATAGAACCAGTTATAATGACTTTATGCCATATAGGAATCCCCCAATGCAAAGATATTTCCCAGCTGCCCTTTTAAGGCAGTTCACCACCCGCTTCGCATAACTTAGTGCAGAATGGACTGGGCCAAATCAAAGATCTAGTCCAATATCATAGCCATGATTCCCTCGAGAGAATCAGTGTTACCTAATATAGAATATGCTCCCCTCTCCCCTGCTTTCTATAGACTTTTTATAGAATCATAGAAATGTAGAGGTCATCTAGTCCAACCCCTTGCACTGAGACAGGACCAAGTATATCTAGACCATCCCTGACAGGTGTTTGTCTATCCTGTTCTTAAAAACCTCCAATGGTGGGGAATTCCACTATCTCCCTTGGAAGCCTGTTCTAGTGCTTAATTATTCTTATAGTTAGAAAGATTTTTTCCTGATCTCTAAACTAAATTTCCCTTGCTGTAGAATACGGCGATTACTACTTGTTCTACGTTCAGTGGACATAGAGAACAATTGATCACACTCCTCTTTATAACAATTCTTAACATATCTGTTATGACTGTTATGAGGGCCCTCTCAGTGTTCTTTTCTCAAGACTAAACATGTCCAATTTTTTTAACCTTTGCTCATGGGTCAGGTTCTCTAAACCTTTTATCATTTTTGTTGCTCTCCTCTGGACCTTCTCCTATTTGTCCGCATCTTTCTTAAAGTGTGGTGCCCAGAGCTGGATTCCAGCTGAGGCCTCACCAGTGCTGAGTAGAGAGGGACAATTACTTCCCATGTCTTATATGTGATACTCCTGCTAATACACCTAAGAATGATATTTTGCAATTGCATCACGTTGTTGACTCATATTCAATTTGTGATCCACTATAACTCACAGATCCTTTTCAGCATGAAACTGCCTAGTTATTTCCCATTTTCTAGCTGTGCATTTGGCTTTTTCTTCCTAAGTGTTGTACTTTGCACTTGTCTGTACTGAATTTCATCGTGTTGATTTCAGACCAATTGTCTAATTTGTCAAGCTCATTTTGAAATCTAATTCTGTCCTCCAAAGTGTTATCAACCCCTCCCACCATGGTGTCATCCGCAAATTTCATAAGCATACTCTCCACTTCATTATCCAAATAATTAATGAAAATACTGAATAGTACCAGACCCAGGACTAACCCCTGTGAGATCCACTAGATATGTCCTTCCAGTTGAACAGTGAACATTGATAACTCCTCTTTGAATACAGTTTTTCAACCAGTTTTGTACCAATCGTATAGTAATTTCATATATACTACATTTCCCTAGTTTGCATATGAGAATGTCAGTTAGGACTGTGTCAGAAGCCTTACTAAAATCAAGATATATCATGACTACTACTTTCTCCCTATCCACTATTTCAGTAACCCTGTCAAAGAAAGAAATTAAGTTGGTTTGGCATGACTTGTTCTTGACAAATCCATGTTGGCTATTACTTATAACCCTATTATCCTCTTGCTGCTTACAAACTGATTACTTAATAATTTGTCCCAGTATCTTTCCAGGTATTGAAGATAGGCTAACTAATCTATAATTCCTGGGTCCTCTTTTTTCTCCTTTTTAAATATAGGTACTATGTTTGCCCTTCTCTGATCCTCTGGGACCTCACCCATGATACTGAGGTCACAATCAATTTTTTCAGTGAAGACTGAAGCAAAATAAACACCTAAATGTTAACGCTAAACACCTCTGTCCTCTTGATTTCATCTATTAGGTCTCTTTTCCCAAGATCTACACTTTTCTTTGTCTTTCTCTTGCTCCTAATGTATTTACAGAATCGCTTCTTTTTGCCTTTTATGTCCTTTGCTAGGTGTAATTCATTTTGTAAGTTAGCTGCATAGGTACTAACAGGCCACTTCGCCTTGAATGATATCTTACAATACATGTTAACTACTTATGCTAAACAATCTGTTTCACCTTGTATTTAACTGAAGAATCTTTTCCAGATCTGACGAAGAGCTCTGTGTAGCTCAAAAGCTTGTCTCTTTCACCAACAGAAACTAATCCAATAAAAGATATTACCTCTCTACCTTGTCTCTCTAATATCCTGGGACCAACATGGCTACAACAATACTGCTAATAGTACCCCTGAACTCCTTTTTCCCTTAGATTTTCTTCCCATGGGACCTTACCTACCAGTTGTCTGAGTTTGTAAAAATCTGGTTTATTTTAGGTCCATTGTTCTTATTTTGCTGCTCTTATTCCTTCCTTTCCTTTTGAATCATGAAACCAATCATTTCATGATCAATTTCCCCCAAATTGACTTCAACTTTCAGATTTGTAACCAATTCCTCTCTGTTAGTCAGAATCAAGTAGAATATTTCTGTCCCCCTGGTTACTTCCTCCACCTCATGAAACTAGAAGTTGTCCCCCACACATTCCAAGAACTTATTGGACATTTTGTGTTTTCCCATATTACTTTGCCAACAGATGTCTGGATAGTTAAAGTCCCCCATTGCTACCAGGTATTTTGTTTTGCATATTTCTTTTATTTGTTCTAGAAAATCCTCATCCACCTCCTCCTCCTGATTTGGTGTTCTTTAGTAGAGCCTTACCATAATATCTCTTTTATCTTCTCTGAAAGACTTTCAACTGGTCTGCCTTGCACCTCCTTCTGGATCTAAGAACAAGTGAATATATTTTTGATGTATAATGTAATTTCTCTTCCCTTTTTCCCTGACTGTACTTTGTAAACAAGCTATACATCTCTATGTCAATATTCTAGTAATGACATGTATCTCACTAAGTGTCTGTGATGCCATTAAGTCACAATTTAGCTTAATACTTCCAATTCTTCCTGTTTATTCTCCATACTACTTGTATTTGTGTACAGACATCTAAGATGCTTAGCAGATTCACTCACTATTATCCTTGTTGCTATGACCCTACTGTAATTTTCTATTTCACCCCCAACAGCTAGCCCTCTGTTAGTCACTTTTTTATATACCTACTTGTAGGCTTTTGTCACATGCTCCCTTTGAACCTATAAAAAGAAATAAAATTAACATTCAAGCGGATGAAGATTCCATTTTATTTTACAGTCTCAGTCATAATAATTTTCAGTAGAATGAGCAAATCACTATATGAGATAATCAAATATTTTGGTGTTTCTTCCCCTGTAGGGTTTTTTTCCTTTCTTCAAATGATTAATTACAGGACAGGGGGAAACATACAAAGAGAATTCATTCTCAGTAATGAAATGAAAATTATAATAGTGCCACAGTGGAAATTCATAGTTTGCCAGAAAGACTCTGGACTTGATGACTCTTGGCTCAGACCCACAGCAGTGCATGGTAATTTGTAGTCTGGTAGCTGTGAATAAACTAAGTAACCTCACCATCAACTAATTATAAAAGACTGGACAGTTCCTGTTCTCTTCAAAAGGAGACACATTGCGGTAGAAATGGCTCTCATGGAAATATGTTTTGACTGTGGGTGCACAACTGTGTCATACCACATCCTGTGACTGTGGCATTCTGCCAGCTTCATAAAGTGAGACTGAACAGATGGTGGAGGACTGCAACTTCCAGTCTGACCCATGTGGGTGGACCCTTATGCCAGCATGGAGTTCTACTGATGTCACTGGTGATCTGTGTGGTGCAGAGATCCATCCACATGGATCAAATTACAGGACTGAGCCTAAATAAACAAAATACAGATAAAGACTAGGAAAGAAGAGGTGCAATATAATAACAAAGAGAAAAAACAACAGCTTGTCACACTTTCATTCCACATCTACTTTTTTTCAGTTAATTTTTTTTATTTTAGAAAACTTTTAGTTAATATTTGATGTGAGCTAAGTTAGCTCTGAGACCAGCCTGCTACAGGACAAAAGTAATGCTTTTATAATTCCCTGTTCTCATAATGATCTTTGAGCTTTGTTTCAGACCCTAAACTCTCCTTTCTCCTCATGCACTTTAGAAATTCCATTATAAAATAGTCATTTTTCATAGTTCTACTTTTACCCTGTTACTATTATTAAACTCAGTAGGCCAGTCAGTTTTATTGCCTCTAATTAATGCCTGCTATTTTTTAAAGATGCCACACTTACTTGATTCATCAAAGTACCTCAGAACATGCCTACTTAAACATATGCCTAACTTTAAGCAAGCAAATAATCCCATTGATCTTCTTTATTACTTATGATTACATACACAAGCATGCTTTGCATAGGTTGTGACGGTCCCTTCTGGTGTTATCTGCTAGGTCACTCCAATCCTTGACTCTGGGAGCCAACCTTACCCTGCTCTGCTGTGAGAACCCCCACTCCTGGGATATTACAGCCTCTGGCATTTAAGCTGCTCCTTGGATTGTGCATCCGAATGACACTAGCCAATATCTCTGGTCCCAGACACAACCCTAGGAACCTCTATCTTGTAGTGTCTAGTTATGCCCGCTGGACACTGCAAGCTTATATAAGTTTGTCAATTTAACAAAGAAATTGATATGTACCAGGTTTGTTATCCCAAGGGGAGTCTCTGACACGCTTCAAACCAAATACACTGCTTCAGGTAGAATAAACAAACAGATTTATTAACTATATAGATTTTAAGTGATTATAAATCAAAGCATAACAAGTCAGATTTGCTCTAATGAAATACAAGCAAAACACATTCTAAGCTGATCTTAACACTTTCAATGCCCTTACAAACTTAGATGCTTCTCACCACAGGCTGGCTGGTTGCCCTTCAGCCAGGCTCTCCCCTTTGATCAGCACTTCAGTCGCTTGGTGTGGTGTCTGTAGATGTAGGTGGAAGAGCGAGGAAGAGCATGTCTCTCCCTTTTATCATGTCCTTTCTTCCCTCTTGCCTTGCCCCCTCCTTCAGAGTCAGGTGAGCATCACCTCATCTCAGTTCCAAACTGACCAAAGGAAGTGGGGTGACTCCCTTGAGAGTCTAACAGATTATTTTGTTGCTGCCTAGGCCAGCGTCCTTTGTTCCTGTGAGGCTGGGCTGGGTTTGTCCCATACCTGCCCTGATGAGGTGTGAACTGCCTCTCTGCTCTTGGAGAGTTTTTGCCTGGGCTTATTTTAAGCCATGAGGATACATTTTCAGCCTCATAACTACATACATGAAATTATAACGTATAACAGGGGTCGGCAACTTTTCAGAAGCCGTGTGCCAAGTCTTCGTTTATTCACTATAATTTAAGGTTTCGCATGCCAGTAATACAATTTACATTTACAGGGGCTGGCAGCCGGAACCCCAGACTGGCAGTGGGCTGAGCAGGGCCAGCGGCCGGAACCCTGGCTGGCAGGGGCTGGTGGACAGAACCCCAGGTCTGGGGTTCCGTCTGCTGGCCCCTGCCAGCCAGGGTCCTGGCTGCCGGCCCCGTTCAGCCCGCTGCCGGCCTGGACAGACGGAACCCCGGACCGGCAGCTGGGACCCCAGGCTGGCAGCAAAGTGCCACTGTAAATCAGCTCACGTGCCGCCTTTGGCACGTGTGCCATAGGTTGCTGACCCCTGACCTATAACATTACTGTAAAAACAATGCTCAGTGCCTCATGAGCCTTCCGAAGACACCTGACATGACAAACTTTGCATTGGATGCCACACAGTCTTTTTATATAGATGAACATGGGGGTGTAGGGTGTTCCCCCGAGGTACGGAGCGTCACACAGGTATATTAATATTTCACTTTTGAAATATTCAGGGAAGTTTGTTTATGCAAGACATTCTGTAATACTGGGACTTTGCCCTGTGTTTCTCACTTACTTTAGAAATACCATATTTTCTTGGAAAGTCATACAGCCTTGCCTCACTGTACTAGAGAAATTTACATGGTGAAATATCATTTGTATGAGCAAAATCCCTTCTAAGCTAAAACAAGTCAAGACATGAATATTAGGTATGTTTTTTTTTAATACAATGCTATAACCACTGAGAGGAAGTAATGTCATTTGTGGCTGGAACCCATATTTGACTGACACAGCCTCTCATCTTTCTAATGTCAGGGGAAGGCTTGACAGAGGCTGAGAGAAACTCCGCACTGACCTCATCAGGTCGATACCTGTCATATTTTTCTTCACGCAAAGTAACTGAATTAATTGGACTGTTTTTTTAGCACTCAAAAGGATATACAGAGGAAGGGGAGGGGTTGCTTGTCAAATAGGAAGCTCCAGGAAAAAAACAAAACAGAACAAGACTAGTGAGCCACTCATTGTTTGGAGCTAATTGTTTATAAATCAAATGGAATTCTGGGGCCAGCCAATGGCCTAATGATTATGCTCTGCTGCACTGTGCTGTGTAACACTTGTGTTTAATTTACATCCTGTTCTCTCATTCCCAGGGCTGACAGGAGTGAGGAGTGCCAAAAAAGCAGTTCAATTAAGTTAACAGTTCAGAAGAGGGTGAAAAGAGGGTAGGGCTGTAATATCCCCTGAAATTCAATAGTGCAACCTCTGGCCCATGAAGAAGCAGCATTTACTAAAGATGGGCAAACCGGTTTGGATAAAATAAGAACAACTTGAACCTCTGCCAGAACTGAACAGAAAGGGAACATTTCCTGAGGCTGAAATCAGTTTTGTTTAATTCATTCCCCCTGCATCCTGAGCTGGGCCGGGACCAGAGGGCAAACCAACAAAACACCATGAGAAATGTAATTCTCACAGCTTATTTGGCCTGACTGAGGTTCTGGCCTCAGTGTTGGGGATCTCACAAACAGGCACACTCTTGAGAGATTTCTAGCTGTATCTAGTGACCACAGATGTTTGGGTAAGTGCAGAGTAGCTTCAGCTTTTTTTTTTTTTTTTTTTTTTTTTTTTTAACGGAACCTCTGAACATCTTGAGGCTCACCCATTGTAAATTATAACAGAGACCATTGATCACTTTGATCTGGATGGAAGATGGCTTTAACTTTGAATCCAAAGGAATTCTTATATTCTTTATTCACTGGCAGCCCTGCATGGGATACACCAGAGTCACACAGTGCATAGTGTTTTTGGTGGCCCCTGGAGGGATCCCTACAGCCAAGACAGACCACACCCCAGAAATGTGGCCATGCTGAGTCAGGCAAGGAAGTGTTTTGTCCTGACATAAGAGGAGGGTTCCAAGTCAGTTAAGGAATGCACTCCATCTGGGAAGTAATCACATGCAGCTAAACCTCATTAGGCACAGGACCTTAAAAGAGATTAGTCTGTGCACAGGATTAAAATGGAGTTGCTGTCTACAAGGCAAAACACAGTGTTCTTGAGACAGGAGAGCTGTGGATTTGTGTTTATAGAAGGTTGGGTTTTGTTTTGATAGGAATTGAGGCCCTAGAAGTATTGGTGCTCAAAAGATCTGCAGTAGAGCTCACTGGATTCATGGGGATAAGTCATAGGAACAGATTCTGTAGTCATGAACATGTTAACATTCATGGATTAGATAGAGGGGTGGTAGCTCCCTGGCTGTTCCCCAAGGTCTCCAGGGTCAGATGAGGAGAGGCAGTGAAGCAGTGAGTCCATGACTCCTCTCCATTCTGCCAATTTACTGGCCAGTGGAGTTCACTAGCTGCATAGTGAGCAGTAACTTGAACCTCATGCCCATAAGCTCTACATTCCCAGGGGCTCTGGGAGACTTTCTGCCTTCTGGATGCAGAGTAGCTCCAGATTCTCCTAGTAGACTGTGATATTCGTCACACCCCCCTCCCCCCCCCCCCCCCCCCGCCGCCCAATTGGGACTGTGCTTGCAGACACAGTCGAGTTCATAGTGCCTTGCTCCTATGCAAAGTGGTACTGTGTTTTTGAAACCTCTTTATAAAGCCCCGTGAGACCTTGTCTTCACAAGGAAAAAGGTGTGTTCCTAACTCCAGTGAGCCTGGCCTTCATCTGCCCCAAAAAGAAAAAGAGAGAATTATTAACTCCAGTAAGCTTACTCGAGTTAAGAACACAACCTTTTCCTCAAGAAGACAAGGTCTCACAGGGCTTTATAAAGCATATTTAGGTCCACTTGTTATGTGCATGCCATAACAAATATTAATCAAACTGGACTTCGTGTATACATCTGTGTGGGCAGGTATGAGTGTATGTGCATCTGTGTGTGTATGTTCATAGGTATGTTTTTGTAATCAAGCCAAAAAGCTCCAGGCCTTTCAGTGTCATTTTTCATATCCTGTTACTAGCTTTATCACAAGCATCCAACTGAGTTGGGGACAGGATGGGTGGATGTTTTAATATTCAACTGTCTTCTAAAGAGCATCCTCCATGAGAAGGGCCATGATAAATAAGGTCTGTCCTGCTTCTTGTGTCTGAGAGTCACAGCAGTCAAATTAAATTGTTTGTGAAATTTACCTTGCTAAAGTCTTAGAGGAGATGAGCACCTACAATTCACTCAGGCTTCAGTCTGAGCTGTGGGTGCTTAGCTCAAAACCAGAGGGGTGCCGATATCGTGTGCTGGACAGTATGTGTAACACCGACAGACCCTGGTCATTGGCAGATGGGACTGAACCTGGGGCCTCTGGAGCTTAGTGCATGAGCCTCTACTGCGTGAGCTAAAAGCCATCTGGCTGTTAGTTAAGGCTGTAGAGCAGACTCCTCTCTGTCTCTTTTTTTGTCTGTGGTGTTGGTGCCACTAGATGGGGCAGAACACCACACCCAGGAGGTGCGTGGGTTACATATGCACGGGGCATTTTGAATGGTATCTTCTCTTCAACACTAATGGTTCAAATGCTACATTTTGTTTCAGGCAAATCAGACTCCCTCCCTGTTCTGGAGGAACTTCTAGCATTCATGAAAAGTATGAACTGAGTGACATTCTCTGTTTATTCACAGACTATGCATGGCACAGACAGGCTTCTTCCTCCTCACCCACCCCATTTCTCACCGACATGTCTCGAAGCTGAGGTAGTTCCCTCTCTAGTCCATTCAGTGCTGGGCCTCTCTGCTAGCTCTGGCAACAACCCAACAAGAAGCATAAATTAGGGGTTAAACTGAGGCTGTGGTGGTGCATCCTCTCGCACTCCTACTGAGAACTTCTTGGCACAGTACTGAGAGTGGTTTTCCTCTGTCTGCACCAGCACTTAAACCACTGTTGGCACTTGTGACCGCTTGTTGATAAAGGGTATGCCAAATGACAGTGTAGACAAGGTTTCTGACAACGGAAGCGGAAGAGCTGCTATAGGACAGCAGAGGATACTGGAAATTCCCCCTGTGGCTTCAGAACACAGCACTCTGTGCAATGAACTGTCACCCAGGGAGACTGTATTGGCTTCCTATCCTATCTGCAGAAACTGCAACAGCAAATGAGGTAACTTAACTACAGTGTCTTCTAGTGGGAAGAAAGGGGAATACCCGCCTCCTGTGGTGTCTGTCAAGTTAGGATGGACAAAAAAGTCCCCATTTAGTGTTCACATCATCCTGCATATTACCACCGCTGCAGTTACATTATCCATAGCAGTAATTCTGTTGGGGAAGAAGAAGCGAGCATGCTCAGTACAAGTGCGTACTGATGTATGAATGCGATAAGCCTGTTGGAGAAGGGCTTGTGCTTTCCTTTGAGTTTGTGTAGCACTCAGCACTTTGGAGACTACTAGAAACCAATTGTCATCTTCATCAACGATGACAGAGTTTTATTTAGAAAGATTTCAGTATGATTAGATCGCTCTGCTGTAATGAAACTTCACGGCCAAAGAGGATCCTTGAAATGAAACTTGTGTGGGGAGCATCCTACTCATTGAGAGATGCAGAAACAAGCTGACATCTTGAGGTTCACCCATGTGAGTGGTTTGCACAATATGAGTAAATAGTGATGGTGGTGATCGGAGGGACCTGAATATTTGCTCAAACTTAAAAGCAAATGTTAATCTGAGCATATTTGGGACCAAATTACTTTCTGTAAACATTCAAGAGCCCAAGTTGTAAGCTCTAACATATACCAAAAGTGAATTTCAAACTGTATAATGTCCACTGAGAATTCCTGCTGTGCTGATTAGTTACATAACTAATACAAAATTATTTGTTAAAGGAGAATAACACTACCTAACATACAATATGAAATTTAGTGTGTTGGTTAGCTATATAAATCTGATTGAGTTGTTTCTGTAAGATTGCATGATTTATATAACTATCCAAAACAGTATGTTTGAATTGCACATTCAATTTAACATTGACAATTATAAATCAGAGAACAGAAACAATATCACAACTCACACAATTAACAAATACAGTGTGAATTGCAAATTCTGAGCATTCATAATTCAAAATGTATGAACCATCAGAAGATTGAGCATTAGTTCACAAATAAATTAAATGAATTGTTTTGAATAACAAATACAGTTGAGAATATCATGGAGTGTATACAAACAATAAAAAAGTGAAATTTGCCAGATAAATTATTCTTGTTGAATTATCTGCTTGGGCATTAGCTAGAGTACGGCTATATGAAATGATGTAAAATCAGTAATGCTGGTGGACATATTATTAAGATTCTTGGAAAAGAGCAAGAGATATTCATTATTCAGAACCTAAATCCTTACTGTTCAACTTGGTTTTGTTTTTTTTTGTTTGTTTTTTTGAGATTATATTGGCTGGTCCACTGCGACTGACCCACAACCTTTCAATACAATGGGGAAAAGAAGCAGCTTGAATGTTAAAATAGCTTTATTCCTTTGGAATCTTGGAGGGGAAATTTAGAATTGTATCCATTCTATCCCTTTAATGAGATGGAAGTTCAGTGCTGATATGCTGTTCCACTTTCAAGGTCATGATGTTTAAGATCATCATCTTTCTGCTTCTCCTGTTCATCACCTAATCCTAAAAGATATCAGGATAGGGAAAAGGCAACATCTTATTATTACAAAACTATTTTCATATATATCTTATTGTCTCTCCATGCCTATGGGCCATAATGTTGAGAATTATTATTTGTTCTTGATCCTGGCAAGATAGACCTGTTTCTCAAACTTATGTCACTCGATGTGCAATTCGATCTTTCTAGTGTGAAACTTTAGCCATGACTGTTGTTTCAGAGAAAGTTATTAAGAACAAGAT
Organism: Macrochelys suwanniensis; assembly: GCA_033296515.1. Taxonomy (NCBI): domain Eukaryota; kingdom Metazoa; phylum Chordata; order Testudines; family Chelydridae; genus Macrochelys; species Macrochelys suwanniensis. Next base: position 85,994,525 of record CM065782.1, on the reverse strand, counting down.
CCAGCACATCCTGGAAGTTTAGAGGCCAAGGGCTGAAATGATGGCCAGTTAAAAGCAGGGCCGGATTTCCAGTTAGGCACAGTAGGCACGTGCCTAGAGGTGTCGGCGTTCTAGCAGTGCCTTACATCTCTAAAACTGTGTGCAACATGAAGGTCAGCTGTGGGGTGGGGGCGGGGGAGGTGAGGGTGCTGAAGATGCTGTATCTAGGATCACGTATGGTGTAAATATGGCCCTGGTTAAAAGGTGTCACATGGAAATCTTCGGTCAATTTGTTGCTTTAAATTATGATGCCTCAGTCACAAGGGCAACATAGCCACTAGAGGGAGATATAAGACAAGGAGAGAGAGAAATTCTGTTGGTCCTGCAAACTCAGCAGCTACGGCCTCTTCCCATGACATGAGAAAAATCTCAAATTTTAGTGCCAATGTTTATTTAAACAGGGCAAATGGAGTCACATCTTACATTATAGTTGTGTGTTCCAGTTTCCCACGGATTCTAATGCTGAGTGTATAACAAATTCTAAAACCACCTTTATTTTACTCTTTAAGCTGGCACTGACATATTGCTTGGCTGTTCTTTAGCTCAATGCATCAGACACTGTTTAAACCAAATGATCTTAAAAGAAAATCTGTGATATTGGTCTAAGAAGAAGAGCTTGGAATTAAAAAGAATAGGGAATCTCTTGTGGGCTTATGTGTATTCAAGTGTAAATGAAAAGAGTGAATATTTTTTAACACTACTTCATCACAGTGTAGGTGTATGTTATAATTATTTATTATCTGTAGTGTGGTAGCACCTAGGGACTCCAATCACGAATCAAGGACCTATTGCTAGGCACTGTACCAACATAACAAAAAAGGCAATCTTGTATGTGTGTCCACATGCTGATTTGTTAAACAGACACATTTTTTAAAAGGTAATGTTTGGCGAAGTTTCTAATAGCCCTTCAAGGTGAACAAGCCCTATAAACAATTCCTTATAATTTTCTTTTAACGGGCCCAAGTTATGCACACAAAAAATCCCATCGAAGACAATAAGATTTGTTCATCCATTTTTCAGGGTGAAATTTGGCCCTATGTTTGTGAAAAGGGAGGTTTTAATAAAAGTCATGAGAGTTACAGATGGAAAAGAGCACCCTTTAGGGCCTAATCAAATGTTCATTGAAGCTAGGAGGAGCCTTTCCATTCATTTCAACAGGTAATGCATCAGGCCTTAATTCTTTCTACCTATACCCCAATGCCACAGCAGGACTGTCCATTTTGCAGTCTGAAGTACCTTGTCCAGTCCAGTTACAAATCACTCAAGCAATGGGATTTTTACTAGTTCCCCCGGGATAGATATTGCCTCACTGACTCATATACAGGAAATAAATTTTGAATGAAATACAACTGTTATTTTCTCAGGACTCTATATGGAAGCCATCACTAAGTAATCGTTGCATTTTTACTGTAGTATTTTACTGGAAATATTTGCTGTGAATTAATGTGTACAACATTTGCTGATTTGCACCTAGTGTGCAAAGCAGGGGATTAAAATTTCCATCAGCAGCCTCCCCACTGAACTTCCTTTTCCCCTGGTGTTGAACCAGGAAGCGGCCAGGTTCTGTTTGGGTGTGGGAGTTTCATGGCAGCAAGGAGCTGGAGAGAAGCCCCAGGAAGTGTGGACAGAGCCATATGTGGAACAGGCCGTGACTGCCGGGACATACAGCTGGGTCCAGGTCTGTGTGGAACTTATCGGGGAGCAGTGGTGACTGGGCAGAGATCCATCACAGAGGGGCCCCACTGAGACACACTATCTGAGCTTGGTCTGTAAGCCCACAAGCTCCTGTTTGCTGGAACAGAGACTGGACTGGAGAGGGCACCCCAGGCACTAGGCTTGAAGAGCCCTAACTCTCAATTGGACTGTCCCCCAGGAGCCCAAAGAAGAACCATTGTCACTCAGTGTGAACTGGAACTGTTTAAGCCTCTGTACCTAGGGTATCCGCAACCTTCCCCTTTCCTGCCAGCGCTAATAAAACAACTTTTCACTTAGTCCATGTATCTGAGTGGTGTGGCAAATTGCCGGCACTACTATGATGGGTCCCGCACTTTCTCTTCTTGTGGGGGGGTTTCAGGGTGCCATTTCTTGCCCCTGAACTGGGGTAACAGCTATCCTACTAGTATCCCAGGGAAGGGGAGTGGAGAGGGAGGGACCCAGGCCCACCCTCTACTCCGGGTCCCAGCCCAGGGGCCCTATGATAGTAGGTGAACCACTTGTACCAGTGATTCTTTCCCCTGGGCTACTTCCCTCTCCTGACCTTCAGCTTGTGGGGCTTCCTGCCTTCCCTCTGCACAAGCCAGGTGTCCCTTTACCTAGGATCTTGGTCTTCTTAGCCCGCTGCAGCACTTCTCAAAACTCTCCTCCACTTTCCTTCAAACTGCTCTCTGCTCCACCACCAAACCACTCTGCTCCAGCTCCTCCTCTGGCTGATTGAAGCAGGGGGATTTTATCAGGTGACTGGCTTCAGGTGCTCTAATTGGTTTCAGGTGCTTTTAATTAATCTACAGGGAATAAGGCTTCTCCTCATCCTAGATCACTCTCCTGCTGCCTTCTGGCCATGCTGTATCACAGTGGTCACTGGAAAACACAAGGCCTAGCACCTGAAGCACCTACAATGCTTGCCTCCGTACACCTGGCACATTATTGGCACCCTAGGGTTTGGGTGTACTGGGAAGGCTCAACAATTACCCTAGTCAATGTAAATTTATTTACAGAGGTTTCTTCTATCGACAGGCCAAGAGCAGCATTCAGTGGCAGGAGTCCCAACTAGGCGTGAATGTGAGTACTGTAAGTGGCCAGCCTCTCTTTGGTTCACACAGGCACTAAAACACAAAGTTTCATACTATGTGGAGATAATATAAGGCAACAGGAAGAGATAATCTGCGCTTGCAATTGGAGATTATTAAGATGCACTGAGGATCTTTCCTGTCTTTGCACCTTATTGCTCTTTTCTGAAAGGGCATAACTGAAGAAACACATGTGGTGTGTAACTCCAAATGTAGGCACAGATTCTTGCCTAAGGGCAAGGAGCTCATTGCGAAACTAAGGAGTTGGGGCTAACTGCTCTAAGGATTCTCTAAGTTACACTGACTGCCAATAACCACACAAGGTTGATACTGGAGCAAAGAGAAGCCCTAGTTATTCCCTCTGTACTAGCATAGTACAGTCAACTAACTGTACACTATTGGAAGATCCCTATGCATTGGAGTGATCCAACTGTGGCTAGCTATGCTTGCTCAACAGGGCCGGCTCTAGGCACCAGCACAAAAAGCGCGTGCCTGGAGCGGCAAGCCCCGGGGGGCGGCATGACCATCGCCTTGAGGGCGGCAGTCAGGCAGCCTTCGGTAGCGTTTCTGCGGGAGGTCTGCTGGTCCCACAGATTCGGCGGCAATTTGGCGGCAGGTCCACCGACACCACGGGACCGACGGAGTGCCCGCAGGAATGCCGCCGACGGCTTCCTGACTGCCGTGCTTGGGGCGGCACAAATCATAGAGCCTCCCCTGTTGCTCAAGGGTTGCTTTGCACAGGCAGGAGTATGGAAAACATCTGCAATGGCAGCCCAGGATCTGGTCCGTAAACTCCAAAAGGCCTGCTTTTTATCACCATTCATCTTACACCTATTCTCTTTGGCGTATGATTTGATGATAACCTACATTACGAGCCAAATACTGCAGTCAGGAGTTTTGCCTGGGTAAGGATGGAGGGTTTGGTCTATAGGACTAATTGCTCTAGATCATGCCAACCTCTCAGGAATGCATTGCTTATTTGTGGTGGCAGGAAGTAACAACTTTCTTTAAATAAAAAATTGGAATGGCTTGGTATTTTCACAACCTCTGCAATGCACGTAGTGCTCTCTGATTTCAAATTCATGCTTGGAAACCAACAGCCAATTTCTTGTAATCTTCTTTAAACTTTGAACTGTACACACACTGATTTAGTTTTCTATCCAGTAAATCCAAAGAAAATTCTAGTGCTTGGGCCTCTGGGGGATCTGGTATGTGAAAGGTGTCCAAGATTTGCTGCTGCCTATAACCAGCACCATTTTGTCTAACAGCTGACAGCTTACTGTGTCTGTTACAGGGCTCCTTTCAAGCCAGAACACTTTTCTGGATGACTGAGACGCTTCAGCCTCTTTAAAAGACCATCCCGGGGAGCAAAGCATTGAAAAATCATACTAAAAAAAGGAGGGGTATGGCAAGGGTGATATAATTTGGAAGTGTGGTGCAGTTGGGAACCAATGAGTTGTAGCTTTTGTGTGGGTGAGCGAGAGGAGAGAGAAGAAAAAGAGAGTATTGTATCAAGGACTTGCAAAGATTGGTTTTAACCGATGTTAGTCTATACACACATGTGTAGACACTCCATAAAACAGCTGAGGCATTTCTAAACCAAAACACCCCAACTAAACTCTTTTGCATCTTGTCAGCCAAAAGAGTGAGGTTCTCTCTTCCACGCTACCACCAGACCCAGAGCCAAGATAACAAACCACGTAAGGCCTGCTCCTACTTCCATTAAAATCAATGGGAATCTTTCCATTGGCTTTGATAGGAATAATTTTGGGACAATTCGTGCCATCATTTCTTTGGCAAATGTCCTGTCCACTCGATGGGAGCTCTCCCTGTGTAAAGAGAATTAGGTTGTTCTCTTAGTAGCTATATGGTAATGAAAACAATCTTCTTGTTATGGAAACCATCAAAGCAAAACCAAAAATTCAGCCTGTCAATAAATACTTTTACATCACTGTCTTATCACTGTCAGGTTACCTAAGGTTGGTTGTTTTCAACATGTTACAGAACTCAAGAAATTGTAAGATAAAAAAATAACATGAATGTTAAGACTTTTGTGTAACCAACTTTCCATGCGGGAAATGAAAAGCAGACCTCGCTACTTGTCAAAGTGTCCACACAAAGGTTAAGATTTCTGCAAAGTCTTCATTATAGCATCACCTTGCAGAGAGGGATGATATATACAGCCTCTATTTTATTATTTCTCCTGCTTCTACTCTGCATTATGCACATTAGGCCAAATTCATTGCTAGAGTAACTCCATCAAAGCCAATGGGGTTGGGCCAGGGATGAACCTGGCCCATAGCTTTATCAGGGAAGCATTCATCTTGAAATAACTTGTTTCAAAGGACAGTCTTGGTTGTGCATGATTATTAAGTACAATAAACAGGAACCACTTTTCCTAACCTAGTTCCTGGCCAATGTGCAAACAAGAAGCACTGTTAGCTCTTCCAGGATCTTGCTGCTCTTTCTTCTAATGAATAAGACCAATGACTGTTTGCTGCCCCAGGTAATAGGGCCCAAATTCAGCAATGTACTTAAGTACATAGCTCCCTTTAAGTGTATATGTAATCTCACTGCAGTCAATGGAACTACTCATATGTCTAAAGTTAGGTATGTACTTAAGTATCTCGTCAAATCAAGGCCTAGGCAATTAATAACTTGCTTTCTTTTGGTTGATTTCTTGTGTCTACAAAGAAAACCAGGCACATTTTTCTATACGAAATTAAAAGGTACTTAAAAATAACACTCTTCTAATTTTTTTTTCACATGAAAGTTCATTGGGTCCCTTCCCCTGGCAATCTTGGTTGTTTTCTAATTCTTTCAAAGAAATTAATTTGTTAGATATTTGAAAGGATTTTGCTTTCATCAATGTAATCATCCATATCCATGCAGCACTTTAGATCTTATCAGGATTTGGATCTTTGTAACTGCATGCAAGGCTTTTTGCTTCTTCTCTAAACAAACAAAAAAGAAAAGAAAAATTGCTTAACTTATATGTTTTAGTGGACTCTATGTCTCCCTACAACTTTCCCTTTTTCAAGCTTTGAACTGATCTATCAGTTTGTCTCATCTTTGTTATGCAAATATTTCACTGTCCTTGAATCAGTGGGATTGTTTTCCCTTTAATTTCAAAACTGTAGCACAGACCTGTTGCAAAAGTACCCAGGTTTATGGGGAAACTGTTGGATAAGAAAATTAAATGTTAGATCTGCACTACTATGGAGCCAGAATTGGAGAACCTTTCTGAATACATGAAACATAAAAGTATAAAGGGGATGAAAGGGTTTAGAGACTCCCACAGGAAAACGGAAAAACTGTCAAGACAAACTCACTGTATTTGAAAACCCAGCTATTTCTTACTGGACTCAACAGTGTGGCGGACATATTGGTGGGAATGGAGCAGTGTGTGAAAGAACCACAGAAACTGTGCCAAATTCTGCACTCAGCAGGGCCAATGCAGGCAACACTGCCAGACCTGCAGCTGCAGAACAGCCTTAAGTCATGAAGGCTGATACTAGTGTGATGCTTACTGTGTGGGTGCTCTGGTAGAGAAAGAACAGGCAGGGCTTCATGTTGACTGAGTCCTTTGGTGATAACAGCTCGAGCCTCCTGGAGAATCGGGAAGTCCATCCTTTTAACTACAGCTTTAGAGGGGGCACTTCACAGGTTCCAACCTCCTCCTCTGTAACAGAAAGTCTCCAGCCACTATCCCTTTAATTTTTTTTCACACCACATCCAGACACCTTAGTAGATTCCCCCCAAAATCCCCAAATCGTGCATTTCATAGCCTGAAACTGGCTCAGTATATCCAATGAGCACTAACTCCTCATGATCCTCTTATCAAACACCATTTAACTCTCCTGCTGGCTTTGGCTCTGTGACTCCTGGGGAAGAGGGTATTACAGTGTCTACTTTAAACGGATATGTAATAAAAATAGATAGAAAATGGGATGCTCTTTCTCCAACTACTCAAAAATGAGAGATAACAATAAATCAAATTGAAAAGGGATTTTTTTCCAATGTTCTATTCACTAGAATGAGCAGCTATTCAATATTTTGTTATATCCTCATTGTCTAATGGTCTCATGCCTTATTTACTGCACACTATTCAAACCCTGTACTGAACACAGATTTATTAATTTCCTTGTGGTCTTTTCTGTGGTGCTCACCACTGTAGTATCTGATTGATTGATGTCTCTGGCTCTCTTGCTCTTTCTCAAATTTCATGAAGCATGAAATTATGATTCTCCCTCTTTGTGTTGGAAGGTTACACGAGGTATGTTTAAAATCACAAAAGAAAGTTATTTTTATTTGAGGCTGAATCCTCAGCTTTGTCAAGCTTGGTACAGCTGGTGGGGGGGAAGCTTGGGTGGGGGCCAATTCAGCTTCTGGCACAAGTCAGAAAAACCATGGAGATGCTGTCACGTACAGTGGCTGCAACGGTCCATAGGCTCTATTCCAACCAGGGCCGGCTCCAGGCACCAGATGAGAAAGCACGTACCTAGGGCGGCACCTTGTAAGGGGCGGCAGTCCGGGGATTCTTGGGGCGTCCGTGATTTTTTTTTTTTGCTTCTGCAGTTCGGCGGCCATTTTTTTTTTTTTTTTTTGGCTTGGAGCAGCCAAAAAGCTAGAACCAGCCCTGATTCCAACATACCAGGATAACCAAAGTGCATTGTGCTTTGCCTCCACCCCATCCTGCCCCTGATGTGCCTTCTACCCACCCTGTACAATGGATGCAAGAGAGCAAATAATGCAAAGCAAGCATGGGGGAATTCTCAATTGCCTATTTAGGGCCAGTTAAGATCCCTTGGAGCACAAACAGAGCTTTGTGGGAACTGAGGATCTGCTCTGTTATTGTGGGGAGCTGTTCTGCACCTGGGCATTTGTGGAGGAGTGTTATTTGTAACAGTTGAGGAATGGATTTGGGAAAAGAAGATTCCCTTTTTTTTAATCTCATCAATTATAACACCTCTCCCTGCCCTGCCTCCCTTTTCTATGACCTCCGGCTCCTTCCATCATTTAATAAAGCATTTCACAGCAATCTATGAAATTGCCACTGCTCTTTTTTCATGTAAAACAAATAAGATGAAATGGTTAACATTCATGCACTTGATTTTCAAAGTTTACATTGTGTAAATGCTTTATAAATAATGAGCAAATATACAGATCACTGACATTTTACTACAGCAGCAAGTTTTTTAAGTTAAACGCATGCTTATGTGCTTTGCTGAATAGGGAGGGATTTAAGAACATGCTTTAAGTTAAATACGTGCTTAAGTGCTTTGCTGAATCAGGGCCCCGCTGTATAATGGTCAGTTAACATTGCAACGCAAGCTAGCAGATTGCATGGACTCCTGATAAAGTGCTGGCTGGAGAGAGAGGTTTCCTGGGATATTCCTTTTGGAGTATGTCTACACAGACAGTGGCAATGAGCCTCCCAGCCTGGGTCAACAGACTTGGGCTTGCAGGGATCATGCTACTGCACTAAAAATAACTGTTTAAACATTGCGCCTTTGGCTGGACCTTGGGCTTTGAAGCCTAAAGAGGGGAGTGGGCTTTAGAGCCCAAGCTGCAACTTCAAAGTGCTGTCTTAGTCTACACGGGCCCTGCAAGCCCAAATCTATCACTCTGTCACTGGTGTGGGCTGATGAAAACATACCTTTTGAGTCCAGTCAAGCTTTCATGTCAGCTCCCTTCATTAGATTTTCCTAGCAGACACCAGTTCTCTAAAGATATTATGAGTGAAAAAGTTCCTCTCCACAACCTGTTTATGGCTGGTGAGATACTGATAAGATCTGATTGTAAATGGCCCATTTATTTCAACCCTAAAGATAAAACTTGAGACCTGGTGTTACAGGAAAGATGTGCCTTACACACTGGGAGATAATGTCTGATCTTGCAGCCCTACCGCATGTCAATAATCGTGTCAGTTACTGAAACAAATAGTCCCATTGCATGACACACTCCTGTTTGTGCGAGCAAGGCTTAGCAGCCGGATCAAATATTGTGGGGTGCGGCCCTTTGGAAAATACTGAATGTGAAGTGGTAGGTGTTTAAAGGAGGAATTGTAGCAATTCCTAATTCACTGTACATTTGAACAAGGGCCAAAGCAGTTAAAGTAATTTCTAGTTAAGTATTTTAACATACTGAATGGGGAAATAATACGTAGTGAATAAATGAACCACTTTTTAGGGGTGGGGAGGGTAATTTCCACACACTTATTCTCCTTCCACACCCATCTGACAGAAGAGAGAAAGCAATTTCTGAAGTGCTTCTGTCGGTCATGCTTCTGAAGTAGCATGTCCTTTCTCCTCTTATCCCTGGGGTGGGTGATACAGTTTCCAATGAATAAAAGAGAGAAAAGCACAGAAAATTCTCCCTGTTCTTGCAATACAGAATGAATGTTTCAATAGGATCGTATTTAAGACAAGGAAGTATAAACTGCTACGTATCGCGTCAAAATTTGCCACTGGGAGCAAAATCTGACACGGATGTGGGTTTTTTGGATACAACTATCCTGTCCATCCCATTGCCTTCACATACACCCTCAACCACCTTCCCTGTTCTCCTGGTATAGAGAGTCATCCACCTGTATTGCAGTTATTTAGCCCCATAGCCTGCCTTTTCTCTGAAAGTAGTGATGGGATCATGGGACCCGGGTGACTCAAGGCCCCTTTGCCAGCCAGCCTGTCTGCTACCAGCAGAGACCGTCTGCCTCTTTGGGGCAGCAGAGAATGTCTGTCTGATAATGGCCTACCTTTTTTCCCTCTCTGCAAGGCTTCTGGCTCTCAGGCCTTTAAAGATATAGTGGCGGGATTTTCTCCCAAGTACCTAGAACTGCTTCCTCTCTCTCCACATTCCATTTAGGTCCTTAGTTTGGACCTTTCAAATCCTTAAAAGGCCATGACACATGGTGGGGTGGCCTGACTACAAGTCACTACTGCCTTTTACAGACAGACTACCAAGTCACAGTTTCCTACAAACCCACAGCGACATTTTCTTCAGATGCCATTCCTTTTAATCACAGAACAATACCCGATTGCTTAGCTGAGACAAACAGAATTATAAACATTAGTTTTCCTGTAAAATAAAAGGATTCTTGTGCATTGGCATCTTGTGAAACTTCAGCATCTGCTAACTGCTCATGGATAGGAAGAAACTTCCCCCATGGTCAATTTATTCCATACTTGTCCTTTATGGAATTTCATGCTTCTAGTACTGGCTACTGCCAGAGACAGGATACTGGACTAGATGAACCATACTATGGCAGTTCCTATATTCCTAATTTCTCTTGTGTCTATTTGAAAAGTTGTATCACTATATGAAAGCAAAGAGTAGAAGCAAAAGCTTGGGAACATGCCTTTGTTTTGTGCTTTAAATATATTTCCAGACATTGCACAATGACCTTTATAAGATGACCTGATTGTGGAGGGGATGAGAGAAAGGGAGACAAAACAAAGAGGGGCTCAAGACCAAGAATTCATCTCTAGATCTGATTTTGAATACACCCTTCCTCCCAAAGGAATGTTTAGACTGAAGTTTAGGTTCAGGCCCATTTACATGATGAAGGCTCTTCTCCAATTTGATCACTGAGGCTCTCTGCCATTTTGAAAATACATTGAAAAGTATAAGTGCGTACTGTATCCACTTACTGAAAAAATAACTTCTGATACTTTGAGATACCTGAACAAGCAGTTTTTGTTCTCACAGGTGTCCAAGCAGCTGATTCTGGCCCTCCCAGAGAGGTAGGGGAAGGCCTTTAAGTGACAACATTAGATTAAATTACATTTGGGAAGAGCTTTCAACCCATATCTTTGCTGATCTCCAGTGCTTCCCTCTCCCAAACTCCTCTGCCCTGGTCATCATCCCACAGGAAAAGTAGACAGTTTCCATATCATATCATGAGCCATAGGGCTAAATACCAAAGCAGTGTCCCAAAACCAGCACAGCTATGACAGAATGTGCACCCCAATTTGCTCTCAGATGTATACGTTGCAATAATAATCCTACCTTCATGGGATGAGGTGATAAGTCTGGTTGGTTGAGAGCTCTAAATAGTGTTTGCTACAGTAGCTTATTGATGACTTGCACTTGACTTGGATTGCTGCCTACAATGGGCCGGATCCAAGCCCACCATGTCGACAGAAAGACTCCTTATTTCAGTGAGCTTTGAATCAGCCCCATTATTCATCTGCCAGGCGTCTTGGGTTTGCATTCTCCATGGCTTTATCTTTGGTTTTGTATGTCTTTTCACAGTGTTGTGTAGCAGAGGGCAGATTTTCAAAGATATTTAGGTATCTGCTTAAACATACAGATAAGTGCTTAATAAGATTTTTTTTCTTCTGTTAATTACTTTTTTAAAATATTCTTCTTCCATTTAATGCCTTGAATCATTCCTATCTTCATTGTGTCTTGTGCAGTTCAACACCTGTGTCTTATGTCCTTTTTATTCTAGGAGCACTGGCTCCCTGGATTTCTCCAGCATTAGAACATAGTCCATAACTAAGGCCAAAAAGGGAACTGTTCCTTTAAAGCTCTCTCTACACTGCAGTAGGCAGTTGAAGGTCAATATTTTCCCAGACTTCTATCACCAAAACAATAAGTTGTGCATGTTCACATGTAAGTGTAGTTTCATCCCTACAGATCTCTGCCATTTCACACCCTGTATATTTTAGGACTTCAGTAAGACAACTGCAGTAAATAAAATTAGCTAAGATGTGAATTCCCTACAGATTTTCACACTTAGAAACAATTCTCCCACTGCCTGCATATGCTCTGTGCTGTATTTCTGCATTTCAGAAACTCCTACTATTCTAGTTTTCTGGAAAACAAACTCTGTTTGTTTAATTAGGCAAAAGCTATGATAGCCTTTAGCACAGTAGTCTGGATAAACTCAATACTCAAAAATGGCAGCAATGGGTAATTTATTTCGAGGACTATTAATCATTTCAGAGGAAAGAGAAAAATAGAGAGATGCACACAATATTCAAGCCAGCTTAACCAGCCATGGAGCTTCACTTCTGCAGAAGAAGATCCTTGAATGGCATAGAGCTGACATAATGGCTCACACACCACTAACCTCCCAGCAGCGGGCATAAAGGATAAAGATGAAAGAGGGCATGGTTGGGTGTTCCTGCACCCAGCAATCTCCACTGCTTTAATAGACCCTTCACATCTGATGACATTTATAAGAATTTATGGGCTGCTTTAAATTATGCAGGGTGACCAGCCCAGCACACAGCCAGCCCAGGATCATGGGAGTGCAAATGTGGCTTTAAGTCCCTCTTCAGAGTTGCATTGTGTGCTCCTCAACAAGAGCTAAGGAGTGGAGCCAATCAGGACTGGATTAAGGCAACCAACACTAAGGGCACCTGCCTAGGGTGCTGGCTCCTGGGTTATGTGTTTGCATCAGAATCTCAGTTTTGTGTGAACTGCCCCACTCACTCACTGTTCTGGGGCGCTCTCTTCGAGGACCCTGTGAGTGGCTGGAAGAGAAGAGTGCAGAAGGCTCAGCACATCCAGCCCAGAAGAGACACCTCAAGTTCTGGGATAAGTACTGGGGGTCCTCCTGCTGACACCCTAGCCTCTCTTGGGTTAGTAGAAGAGATGCCTTTGGCTTCTAAGGGAGGGATACCCATTCTGCTGCCCCTACTCTATGAGGGAAGGGCTTCCCCCTGCTATGATCACTCCAAAGGAAGGATGAGGCCATGACATTGGGCGGAGCCATGTCATGGTGTGCTGAGGATTCTATATTGCCTTAATCTGGCCCTGGAGCCATTATACATCTCTCTTTGTGTATTTTGACTGGTATTGTTTCAAATCACATGCATTTAACAAAACATATAGGGTGACCAGATGTCCTGATTTTATAGGGACAGACACGATATTTGGGGCTTTTTCTTATATAGATGCCTATTACTCCCCACCCTCTGTCCCGATTTTTCACACTTGCTATCTGGTCACCCTAAAAAACATATGAATGAAATCTTTCAACAGCCATACTGTCCAGACACAGCCTGCTTTCTGGCTTCCCTTCCTGAATCCCCTCCATCGTGAGTGTGCAGTGTTATACCAATAAAATAAAAACCAGCAGGATCTTTTTAACGGGGATAAGACAAAATGTCACATTTATTGTGACTACAAAAAGAATCATAGTAAGCAGTCAGTTATAGCTATAACATTTCATTCAGTTTCACACACACACACACACACACACACACACACACACACACACACACACACACACACACACACACACACACACACACACACACACACACGTGTTCTGTATAGATGTCATAGTTACCAGCCTAGAAGTTGCTCATGCCAAGTTACTGGCCAGGTAACCTGGGCATGAGGGTGGAGCCGAGTCCTTGTCAGATTCATCTGATGCTCCTGGAGGTTGGTTGCAGAACCAGACTCAAAGTCCTCAGTATTTAGAGGCCATTCTTATAGGGATTTATTTCCTCTGTCAGTCTATGGAAATTGCTTCATCATGCTGTTGCTGAATCAATCAGCAGATGGTACATTTCTGATGGCATTCCTGGTGGCTCCACACTGTCAGATGTTATCTTGTTTTTCCCATCCTTTGAGATGATCGGGTGGGTCCCAGTTTACCCTCCGGGGGTTGTCTGGTCGTTCCCACTTTGATGCCACCTTCAGCCGATGGTCACTGAATTCCTAGGCTGGCACCTCCCTGCTCATTCATTCATGTACACCAAGCATTCATCAGCAGACATACTGTCTTCAACACTTTCGGGGTGTGTACTAATTTATTTGAGACTCCCTGCCCTTTAATCAAAGAGGGTGGGGGTCTTTCTATGCTGTTTCTAGGTACAAAGCATGCATAAAGAACAAAGTCAAATAACTTGTTTGCAAGTTTCTCATAGCAATACAGTATCTTTCTGAGAACAGATACAATCAATGGTTTACACAGACAGTAGCTTGTAAGTTTAACAAGGGATCCAAGAGATCTTTTACTTGGTAATGCTATGAGGTTTAAATTGTGGGGGACAAATTATGGGGAGTTACTTTCACTTGGGGAATCACTTTCAGTACCTTCTTTAATATCCCTACATAATTTTTAGTAAGTGTGATTTTTAGTAAATACAGTACTGATATAACATTTACATTTATTTACCGGGCGGGGGGCTACTAACACTCCCATCCTCCCAAAATACTTCCTCCCACGAGTGTACTTTGGTGTCATTATCCAATTCATCCCACATACATGATCCCAATGAAACATCTTTACTGCAAGGCTCTGGGGCAACAGGTAAGGTGAGGCATACCCACTTTTGAGGAGTCCACTCAGTACAACCTCTAGTGTCCAGTAGTTTTCCTCCCTCCCCAGCCCACTGGCTCGAGGTACGAGGCAGCCAGAATGATCCCATGTATAATATGGGGAGTGGGCCAACCTTCCATACCTTTGCCTCCAGAGACTGTTGATGTGCTATTTTTACAATTATTTCCCCAATTAACAAATCTGGTTTTACAATGCTAGAAACATACTGCATTCATTTTTACTGATAAGTATCAAACAATGATCTTTTTTCTTTGTTTTTGTATTAGGCTGTCCTGTAGCTGGGACAAAGAGCTTAATTCATTCTTAAGTACCTCCAGATTTACACAACCAATTCCTCCTAATATGGTATCTGCTACCTGTGGATGTTTCCCTGCAATATTTAATACACAACAGTGACAAGACATAAGAAAGCCAGGTTAGCAATACAAGAAAATCAATATAAAAAAAAATCAACAACAAAATGATTATTAGAAAAATAAATCTGATACATTGGGGACCAAAGTCTTTTGGACAGAGGTGGATGTGATTGATAATTTGGTTGGAGAGGGGGAAGTAGAGAGAGGAAAAGGCCTTTGCCCTGTCTAGTGTAATCTCCCTCTGGATCCAATGCTAGCACAGGACACCCACCAGAGAGACACAGAACATGCAGCACAGAACATGTAACATAGAACACTGAACACAGACTTTGTCACGACACAATAACCATGGTATTTTAGAACTCTTCAGCTAGTATTGGCTTTTCCTGTTTTTCTGAAAGACAAAAATAACATGTTTCTACCCCTTTTGGGGTGGCAAATTATTGTGTAAAATATCCCTTTCTTTTTCTTTTAGTTAGGTAATTTGCATTAACAGAGACGCCCTTTTGGCTTCCTTTTGGATTCAAAGCCATCAGCAGCTCAGAGACTGTCTTAAGAGGGACACAATTAACTTTTACCAGAGTTTTGATTACTCTTCACTTTTAACTCCTGCAGAGATCTGAAAAAGAAAACACAACCTATTGTAGCCCCTTAGAGCCTAATAGGATTTGAATTAGGTAACATGGCATGTTATTTCTTTTACCCCTTATACACTATACACTGCACATGTTCTAAATGCACATTTTATTTTTCATAGTTTAACTTTTAAAACATTATCCATATCAATTTTTACATAAGGTGTAACTATTTCTTGTGCTTAGAGTGTTTATGTACCTTTATCAAAGTGACAGTCTGATTACACAGAGCCATTTTAAGGCTCAGTGTTTCTAACATTGCTTCTTTTTGTTACCAACAAACAAACAACCCAAAAAAATCCAGATTTTTTTTTCTATTCTCCTGATTTTGACTGTCCTGCTGCACCCAAAATTTATCTGTATTCTAAAACAGTTTACATTTTGCAAAGCATCAAGTTACCCCTTAAGGGTTAAATGCCAAATTCCAAAGCCAAACATCACTAATTACCTGTTCTAGCAAAAAGGTTTGTCAGTTTTGCAACTTTGAAATAAAGAGTCAAATGGATTTTTAGTGGCATTATTCAAAACAAAACAAAACCAATATATCTTAAACCTACAAAACAGGAGTTTAACAAACCAGGTGTGTTAGTTTAGGGTCTTAGAACCTCACATATTTACACAGACAGATACATACACATTTTCTTTTTAACATCCCTTCTACACTGCTCTGTTTTACATATTACATTTCCTTTATACATTTGGGGCAGTTAAATTCCAATAGAACCCCCCTTATGTACTTTTAGCAAATTTGACTAAATTGTTCATAGTCAAATGATTTCAATCAGATAGTTTCTGTGCTTGGATTATTTACAGACATTCCTTTTGGAAAAGGGCCCATTTTTCCTTCAGAATGACTGAAAAGAAACCAAGAATTCTCCTTCTCTTTAACATTTTCACAACATTTAACTGCTCAGTTCCCTCCAGCAACTACAGCGTTAACTTCTCACTCTTTTCCTTAAATCACTTGCTTATTTCCCAAAATGACACCTTCATCAACTCAGATTTTACCATTCAAAGTATTGTTCCAGGGATCTGAAATCCCCATGCCTGTTCTTACTGCTTCCCTTATTCCTGCCACTATGGCCTCAGGGCTTCCAACCTGTTTTCCAACTTCTGTATCTGTTGCCTGTCTGGGCCCAATCCTGCTTTCCTCACTGAATCGTCCCTTTTCATGGATACAAGCTTTATTCCACTACCAATTTAGCAAGGCGGGTGGGCTCCTTAACTAGCCCCCCAGCCGTCCTGGTCCCTTTCCTCTTCATAATTATGCCTGGGGGTGCCATACATATGGCCTTCTCCCCTTTCACCTGCAGTAATGGCTGCTGCCTGTGTAGTGGCAAAGCCCCCCAAAAATTAATTTTTCCCCAGATTCTTAATTAGTGCCTCACAGCGACTATGATTTGCAGGTGCCCTGTCCTGCTTCAAGGTTAATTTCTTTACCATACCTTGGAGCATATGATTCTCTCTTTCAATTTTCTCAGAGGCTTTAGCTTAAGTCTGCCAGGAATTTTTCTCTTTCTGTATTCCTGGAGTGCCTCTTTCACTATTTTCAGCTGACTCTGGGCATTTGTAGCCAGCACCTTCCAATTGTCTGTTCCCTTTTCTGTTTGGTTTAGCTTTTCCTGTAAAGATGCCTTTTCCTCTTTACATGAAGCCAAGTGGAGGTAACAATTGTTACATGCCTCCCAAAACAACCAAATTGCTGCTGCATTTCTTTTGGCAGCACTAGAAAGTTTGTATATGAGGACATACTGAGCCAATCTATCCTCTAGGTCCGAAATAGTGCAAGCATCTACAAAGGCTTGTTCAGTCCAAGGACTGTGCCCATACCTTTGAAGGATTTGTTTAAAAGGTGTTATTTCTTTTACAAAAGGTGAGTTGGAGCTCCTTCAAACTTCATTCCTCCCTCTGAGACTGTTCTCCCTTGTCTTTTTTTTTTTTACATTTTTAACACGTGTATAGTTTCCTTCATCACCCCTGAACCCTTGCAGCAAGTGACACAGCCTAGATTATCTTATCCTGCTACCCCTGATCTCGTTCAGCAAGCAGCTTTACCTAGCCCTATAGGCTCTTGTTACCCCTGATTTCTTAGTGAACAATTTGGATGTGATTAATCGTAGCTTAAAGTTTTTATGAGCTCTTTTATGAAGCCTCTACCATCCGGAAGTCAGTAGGCTTTGGTTAACCATAATCTTTTTCCTTGCTACCTCCATGGAGGCCAGCAGGTTTAAAAAAATAAAAATAAAAATAAAAATAAATAAAAATGCCAAGCTCAATAGAGCTGGCGGTGTGCACACCAATTTTCACAATAACCATGACATATGCCAATACTCCCCCTTTCGCAATTCTCCACCAAAATGTAAAACCTTTAAAAAGATCCTGCTGGTTTTTATTTTATTGGTATAACAGCAGTGCCAGGTATATTATGGATAAGCTGGGAAACATTTGCATATGTGTTGAGATGCAGTCAAGTCCTACTGCAGGCAAAACTCCCCCAATGGGATTTCTTAGTTTCTTTTAACAATCTCTCCTGAAACTGGGCTGTAATTAATGCAGTACTTCCATTGAAAGGGCTGTTTTAAGGTTATTACTTCCGTTTACAGAATTAGGCCTTAAAAATGGTAATTTATTTGCAATGAGGAGAACTCCCCAAAGAAGTTTTGTTCAAGAAAGCCTACACTGCAGCAAATAGCTGAGAGTTCTGCTGAATGCATAATACCGCATGTGGGTGTTAATTAGGAATTTCTTGACCTTTAGGGTGATTTTCTCTTAATAAAAAGAATCTTCAGTAAGAAATTGATGGGCTGGGGAAATAGTCCATATTGGATTGCTATTAAGACTCTCTTCCTCTCATTTGTCTCTCAGTAATCTCAGAGGAGAGCAGCAATCAGACATGCTACCTCATTTTCACATCCCAGCAATTTACTTTCCTGAACAAGAAGCAAATAGTATAACCAGAATGTTTCAGCTCTTCTGTAATCATCACCAGAATTCCAACAAACCCATGAAAGCCTGCAGACTGCTAATCACCCATTGGCTCCATGGGTTGACTGCACCCACTGGGGCTGTAACAGAAAGCTGGAAAGTTAACAGCCACCAGGAAGGGACAAACCAGCTGGTGAGAAATGGCAGCTGCTCTGAGGTTGGCATCCAACTTTCTGCTTTGTTTGAAAGCAAGAACTCATTCTCTTGGTGAGATCTCCAATCACTGTTCATAAATCACCTAGACAATCTAGTGGAAGTGTATGTGTGTGAAAGAGATCACTGCCTTGGACAGGTGGTCAGGTCTAATGTCTACTTTAGGCCCTACAGGGGGTGAAATTCACCACATGCTGAGGGGCAGCACAAAGCCTATGCTTCACTGAAGTATCACCCAAAATAAAGCTTAAACCTTAATCCCTTGTACTTATGAAATATTTTTCTTAAATGCTTTCTTTTTTATCTTCCTTCAGTTACCATATAGCATATTTTGATGCTAGAGGTGGAACAGGTTCCTTAGATTGAACACGTTGACCTGTTCTACTTTTCCTTGGCTATCCATCTTTGTTACTATTTGTCCACACTTGTACAAGGCACACTGACTTCTTTTCCTGCAAGATTCTTCCTTGCTTGTTGTCAAAGAGTAAAGGGTGAAAACAAGAAGTGCTGGTTTTAATGGCATATGGCCAAATCCATCCTCGGTGTGTTACCCCACTGAAGTTTTCAGAAGGGGACAGTTCTGTTTCTATGACAAACGTACCCCTTAAGCCCACCCTGAGGAAGTCTATGTCAGTTCTACACTACAGGATTCTAGCTCCATGGGACTGGAATGGATGGACAGGGACCAATTTGGTTCCTCTGGATTTGCCCCCAGGCCTGCAGAAAAAGCATTGCCATTTAATAGAGCCTGAGGATGTATTTATTTATGCTGCTTATCTTTTTGTGTTGTGGAGCCCCAGTCAAGAAGGGCTCTGAGGGTAACTGTGATAGGGTGACCCCTGGAAGCACAGCTGCTGAAAGAGCTATGCTGTCCAGGAGCAGACAGAAGCCAAGGGAACCAAGTGGCAAAGTGAAGGCAAATAGTTCTCCATACAGATGTTCCTTGCTTCCCGGAGGTCTTCTGCTATCTGTGTGGGTCTTGAGAAATCCATGGATTAACAGTTGTGGAATCTCTGATTTCTTCATGCTCCCCATAGAGACTCCATGAGTTGAAACTTATTCCTGCCAAGAGAATAGAGCCATTTGTTTTTAAAGCTGGTTGGGCTAAGATACCTGCCCATATTTTCTGGAGAATCTCAGTAATGGAGCGAAGGAATTTGAAAATGCCCTAAGCATTTCACCTGGGAATTCCAAAATTCCCAGTTCACTTTCAATTTCAATGGGATTTGAGTGCCTAACTCCCTTAGGCACCTTTACAATCTCAGACATCAATAACATAGAACTGTGTCTTGCTAAAAATTTTAGATCTTTAAACTAAGTGTCTGAACATTTCTGAATTTTTTTCCCCCTAGAAAAGATATGTTGTCTTGTTTTCCTCTCTGTTCTTCTTTGGAATAGAATGAATAACAAAAGGGGCCTAATTCCCTGTCTTGGAGCAAGAAAGGGAGCGAGGGCAAAAGCAGCTTTCAGCCAGTTTTGTATCTCCCATGTTTTTAGCCTGGCTTCCAGCGTAAGTTAGAACAGCCTTACATCTGCCCCAATTTATGCTCTGGTAGCAATGAATCACTAGTGGCCATCTGTTAGCTAAGAACAGCTAGAGTATGGTGCACTCCAGCCTTGCTCCCAGAATTCTCTGTTCATCAGGGGCTGAGGAGGGGATTGCAGTCAAGCCATTCTGGTAGCTCTGTGATGGCCAGAAAGTCCTTGTTTGCTGTAGTATGCCCTGGGGGCAATTTTCACCTGGTTTATGGCCTATTTATGACACTGGAGTGGCATAAAGGGGCCTGGATGGAACAGTGGATCAGACCCAGTGTTTGTATAACTAATAAATTACTTCATAGCTTGCCTTTGATAAATAAATGTAGAAAGCTTTAAAGAAAGGGTGTTTGGTTGATAGAGTGACTTTGTGTCAATTTCTCTCTCAAAAGTAAATGATGATCCTATTTCTTAGGGAGCACTTCTAGCCCTAGAGAAGATATTTGCCAGTTTTGAATTTTCCATGAGTCAGGTGCTCTCTCTTCTGAAGAATGTTTTCACTGAAAGAAGCAAAGCCAGGAGAAAACTAGATCAGTAGCTGTTTCTGTGAGAGACGGGTGGGACATACAATAGGAAGGAAACCGTCACTCAGAGCTTCCCTTTTCTAGACAAGATGATTAAACTCAGCACCATTAGGAAAATCCAGTGGCTTCTCTCCTCAAAGGACAGAACTGTCAAAATGCCTCTTGCTTGGGTTCATGCCAATGAGGAAATTTACTTTTCACCCAGTGCAAATTAGCAAAACTGAAAGTGGACGGAGAGAGCGAGAGAGCACAAAGCTCAAAGATGAACTCTGGTATCACATGGCCACTTGGAACTGCAGCACCTTCCAGTGTGACACAGAAGTTGCCTTTTTTTTCTCTGTCTGAAAAGCATTTTTTTGCATTGTTTCTCCCCCCCCCCCCGCATTTTACTTTAGGGCAAACATGTGCAAATTAGATTCCATGATGAGTGATTCTTTCTGCTCTCTGTGTCAATTTCATTTCCTTCTTTATTAACCAGCCTTGTTTATTTACAGTAGTGGGTTAGTGACTGACAGCCGTCCATTCTAAGGGATACGGTTGTTAGCCACAGGGTTTGCTTGTTACTTAAATTTGCAGAGATTGTAAAATTTTCCAGAATTTGGTGCATAATAAATGAAAGGAGCATGACTTTCACCCTGTCAAGCACAAACCTCAGCAAATAGATGAGAACTCTGCTAGTTGGGTGGTAACTGGGATTCTCTTGACCTCTCTGTGACTTTTACTAATGAAAGCTTCTTCCATCGGAGACCGTCCACGCTGGAGTAAAGATTCACTTCCTTTCAATTCTTTCTCAGCAGTCTCAAAGGAGACCAGCAGCCACTCTTGCTGCCTCATTTTAGTTTCCCAGACAATAACGCTTTGATTATTACCAAATTTCCAGCTCTATCACCAGAGAGGGGAAAGAGAAACTGCATCAAATCACAAGCCTTAAAAGAGGAAAAACTTTAAAAAGCCCATCCAGCACCTCTCAAAAGAGCTGGAGCTAACAGGGTGACTAAGGTGTTAAGAGAAGGCTTAGAGTAAGTTCTCAGGTTGGTGATTTGCCTCTGATGGCCAGTAGGTCTGGTGTGGGAGGCTGTATGTGAGGTCATGTGTGTGCAAAGTGAGCTTGATCTCTGGTTGCTAAGTATCAGTGCGTGAGCATCCATTGAGCACAAAAAATCTGCAACACCCCTTTTCAGGGACTCTTTCCTTTCTACTAGCATCACAGAGGTGGAGAAAGGTGAAGTGGAACAGAAGGGGAAGTAAAATGTGTGATAAAATGTTTACAAATCTGAGATTAGTAGCCATTGTTTGCTTCAATATATATAGCAAGAGCTTTTGTGATGTGACAGGTGGCTAGAGATAGGCCAGGTCTTGACTGACAGATCTTTTAACTAGTCAGGCATGGACATGCAGTCATGTTTGCTAGATGTGTTTGTAACTTCCTGTGTTCACCAACCACCATCTCTTCTTGTCATCACCTAGCACTTGGCTGCCACATTTTGTGCAGCAGAAGTTATTTTGGCCTGACAATCTGGTTTATTTGCCACTGCTTCTTCCCACATGTTGCTTGTGATGTCTACATGGGAGAGATTCTTTCCTAAGGTAGCTTGGAACCTCCTGCTTCTCAAACTAAGATAATTAAATCTTTCACATTTGGAGTTCCTGCTACTTGGTGCATCTCAGAGAAGCAGTTTCACATGCTTATTTTTTCCCTTCATTGACTCCAGACTCAGAATCCAGAGTTGGGTAAACCCAGAGAGTTGATTTCCCCTAAAAAGCAAGACTGCTCTGCAATTTTCCCAGGCTCACCCAGCACCCAGCCATCTCTCTCTCTCTCTCTCTCTCTCTTGCTCTTTTTTTTTTGGTCTGACTGAGATTATGTACAAATTATTTTAAATAATTTATAAATATGCTTTTAGACAGAGCAGTGCTATAAATAAAAGGGTCTGTGACCCAGGGGGACTGGCTCTAAGCAGCATGATTCTTTTAATATTGTCACAGACCTTGCTGCAATTGAATAGACATGGGTGGTAAATCACCAACCAGGGCTGTGACTGCTCAGCTCGGTATGAAAATTGACTGTGTCTATCTGCAAGGTTGGAACATGCTTGGGATTTTTTCAGCAAAACACTTTTCCTTGAAAGACACCTATAACGCCAACCCTTCTGGGTGGAACTTGGGACTTACTAGATCTTAATGCATGAGCCTCAACTCCCTTAGCCATGGCTGTAGCAGGCTCAACAACCTCTAGTTGGCCTAGCCATTGCTAGAGCAGGCAAAGTACCACATGATGTGGGCCCATGGCTTACATGCCAATTCACTGACATTGAATCGCTTTGCAGGAAAGGGTTGGTTTGGATTAATTTCTCAACTCAAACTTT
Organism: Macrochelys suwanniensis; assembly: GCA_033296515.1. Classification (NCBI taxonomy): domain Eukaryota; kingdom Metazoa; phylum Chordata; order Testudines; family Chelydridae; genus Macrochelys; species Macrochelys suwanniensis. The sequence continues at coordinate 85,971,840 of CM065782.1, read as the reverse complement.
TTTAAAAAAAAGCTTCACAATTGTGAAAAGTCTATCTTTTTGACATTTTCAAAATGAACAAAATCCAGTTTTCAGTTCAAAATGACGTTTTGTTTTTTTAAAAATAAGTTAATGAGACTAATTTTTTAATTAAAATGGTTGAAATGAAAATGAAATATTTCAAAAACTATCAAATAAAATATTTCAATTAACCCGAACAGGTTTTTTTTTCCAGATTTTCAGTTAGGGATTTTTTTTTCTTGAGATTTCAACTTTTTATCCTGATCTGGAGCGGGAAAAACTTTTGAAAACTTGAAATTTTTGTGGGACAGAAAAAACATTTCCTGCCCAGCTCTAACAATGATTCTAGCTCTCAATAGGCCTAAGTCGGGTGAGAGGGATTGTGTCTCATGCAAAGTCAATCAAACCCAATGAAAATACTCCCAGGGAGTTCAGAGGCCTTGGAATCATAGAATATCAGGGTTGGAAGGGACCTTAGGAGGTCATCTAGTCCAACCCCCTGCTCAAAGCAGGACCAATCCCCAATTTTTGCCCCAGCTCCCTAAATGGCCCCCTCAAGGATTGAACTCACAACCCTGGGTTTAGCAGGCCAATGCTCAAACCACTGAGCTATCCCTCCCCCCCTCATTTCTGGAGCTTTTCAGAATTTTTTTTGTCCACACAGAAAATTTTTACAAAAATGAAAAAAAAAATTGTCTACATTTTTCACAGAATATTTTAAGTTTTCAACAAAAAATTTAAAATGGAAATATTTTGCCCCGATACTGAAATATTACTATTCAGAAATGTCCCCATAGTGCACATGGGTGCTGTAGTTTGTGTGTGTCATGTTTCTATTCTCCTCTATACGCTGGGCTCCTGGTTGGACTACATCTCCCATAATGTGCTGTAGACTCCCATCATTTTGAGGGTAGGCAGTTGCATCATGGAAGTCCCTAGCCACCCAAATATAGTTCTTCACCCACAAACTGTTCCTCCTCCATCCAAATATAGCAGAAGATATCATCCCAGCCCCCAAACTGGCTCCAGCTCTCTTCAAACCAGCTATTAAAAAAATTACATAAATTTAAATATATAATTTAATACAACAATTGATCAATTTCTGCTCTACATGCTCCAGCTGGTGCCAGAGGCTGTTAGGAAGTGCCCATCCACTGGAAACAAGAAGGAGGGAGAGAGAGGTGGCAGGCAGAACTATAGCCACCATGAAACCGGAACTGAGGGCCCATAAAACAGCAAGGTAAGGAGCCAGTGTATTATACAATCATATTTGTTTTCGCTGTATTTCAAGATTTCAGCTCATGAGTCCATGGCTAGCAGCTTCAACATAATAAGGAGTCTGCAGTGTGGCTATCACTAGCTTCTGTTGATCTAATGAGCATTGGAGTCAATGGAAAGCTCTGACTGATGTCAATGGTCATTGAATCAGGTTCCATATGAAGAGCAATCTCTGATTTTGCTATTCTGTCCTACATACGTGCTATATTGGCACTGTCTGAAGGATGGGATTGGACCAATGATCTCGCCCAGCGTGGGAAATCCTGTGTTCTTAGTTGGGTGACTGCAAGCTACTTGATAGGGAGTTGGAAGATTCTCTCTTGCTTTTCTTGTGAAGTGAACAAGTATTTAAGTGGGAGAGAATAAAAAATAGTATGTTTTCTTGGATCATTATATACAGCTTAAATATTTTAGGACAGAATGCTCTGCTAATGTATGTGTCTCTATGGATTCAAATATTGGTGTGGGGGGGGAATGCTCTTTTTTTAATGGCGTTTAATGATGTAAGAAAAAATATACTGAACTTTGCTGGTAGGAATGTTCCAATGAACTGTGTTAGTGGATGACTCACTATTTTGGCTGCTACTTGCAGCTATTAGAGAGACAAGGTGGGTGAGGTAATACCTTTTATTGGACCAGCTTTTGTTGGTGAGAGAGACAAGCTTTCAACAGGAAGTTGGTTTTCAACAGAAGTTGGTCCAATAAAAGTTATTACCACCTTGTCTCTCTGCTATCCTGGGATCAACATGGTTATAACAACACTGAATACTTGTAGCTATGTGATTCCCATTTTGACTACAGTTTCAGCACATGTTCTGCAACAGGACTTGTGTGTGGAAGTGAACGGTTAATTTTTATCCCATTATGAACCACTTGGTCAATTCACTATTACTTTTATGGAATAAACCTCAGTGCTGATCCCAGTGCTGACTTCCCTCTTTACTTGGTGTTTCTTCTCAAACTTTCCATCTCTGATCAGAATATTTGACTCCTTCTTAGGGGTGCTGTGAGGATGTAAAAATTGTCTTGAAGATTTAAAGTGCTAAGTGTTTTGGGCTTCACTTTTAAATATGCTGGTCAGCCCTAGTTTCAGTTGACGTTCATGGGAGCTGAGGCTGCTCTGGAAGGTAAGCTCTGTTATCTGATAACCATCTCTCTCTCTCTCTCTCTTCTGGTGTGTTTGTAAATTATTGAGGGCCATACTGTGGAGCTCAAGTTGGTGATCAACTACTCACATTGACTTCACCAGCATAAATAAGGGCATCACAATCTGCCCCGTAATGAATAAATTAGTATTACAAATGTTTTCTCCACTTTAGTTGTTATGGCTCTGATTCAGCAAAGCATTTAAACTCATGCGTAATTTCAAGCACATGAGTAATCCCATCTCTATTCAGTGAAGCACTTAAGCACACTGAACTTGAATGCTTAAAGTTAAACACATACTTAAATGTTTTGTTAAATCAGAGTCTAAACGGGTCTAACACTTTTGCCCTGTAAATCTCCTAACTGGCTTCATCATTGACTCTCTCCCACAGTCCTTTGAAAAGCCATAATATGCAATATGAGCTGAGATCTGCCACATCTCCCTGCACGGGAAAACACTTGAATCTTGTGCACACAAGTCTTCATACACAGCTGTACGTTTTTGTCTGTTTAAGAGATACATTTTTATGAAATATGCAGGACGTGGGCGGGTGCTCCACAGCAGAGCTTTGTCATACTGGGGATCATAAATACAAGTCAGGATGAAAGATGTTATTCCTCAACCTCCATCCCTCTGGGCTGTCCCCATGGGTTTTTTTCGTCATTGCAAGTTCAGCTTTGAAATGAAGAGCAATTAAGGAAAGCCTGGAAGCAGCAGACCATGGGAGTTACTGCATGTGAAGGTTCTGACACTAGGGCACCAAATAAATGCCTGCTGGTGGGAAAGCTTTTCTCCTCTCCAGAGTTTCACTCATTGAGAACCCGGGGAGTCCACTTGGTGTGTATGTGCCATGAGTCATGCCTCAATCGCTTAGAGTTACAGGCATGAGGAAGAGGAGTGACTCTCTTGTCTTGCAGTTGCTGGGTTGCTGCTTGATTCCCACTGTAAAATGACACCCTTATGGTAGGGTCAACAATTAAATAGTTTCTCTTCCCAAAACGCAGGAGTCAATAGGTCTTTATGGCAGTTCTCTGTTCTCACACTTTGTCAATGGTTTGTGCTGGCTAAAAATAACGTGTTTTTTTTAAAAGAGCAATGAGTAAGTATACATTGTCTTCCATTGCAGTGATGCATAATCTTTATATGATGCATGACCCTTATACAACTTCAGTGCAGTCAGGCGAGTTTTGCAGTTTTTTCTACCTAATGGAATGTCTACACTGCAAATTAAGGTGTGAATGTAGCACAGGTTGGCATACTCATGCTAGCTTTAATCTTGCTAGAACAGGTAACAATAGCATTGAAGGCATGGCAGCCCAGACTTCAGCATGGGCAAGCAACCCAAGTATGTACTAGGATTCCCTATTGGCTTGTACTAGGGCAGCTAGCCCATGCTGAAGCCCATTCGGCCACATCTTCACTGCAGGTGTTACCAGTGCCAGATGGATTAAAGCTACTGTGGGTAGTCAGGCCTGCTCTACAGTCACACCTTCATTTGAGGTGTAGATACACCATACATGAGAAATGGCAAAGACCAACTCAATAGGGCAAGCTACATTTGCTTTTCTGACTTTAGGTTGCTCATCCTTTCATTTCTAGATTTTTATTTTACAGTGAAGTATTCTTTTTGTGGAATGGATTTAGTTGAAGTAAATTTGGTGTTCATGACCGACAGCCTTAGACTGAAGCCCTGTGCCAGCAGAATAAGTACAAAATGAGCATTAGTAGTTTACTCGCCTCACCATGTTAATGTAGCTCCAGGTATAAGGTGGTAGTTCAGTCTCCAGTTCTGTTCAACCTTAGATATCTCCGGTGATACTGCCAATAAATTGACAATTGTGATGACAGCCACCAAACAAGGCCCTAGATTAAAAATACCAGCTCATTTCACATAACGCACTTAACAATCTTTCTACTGACTTGGGCCACACTCAAACCAGTACTTAGAGAAGAACGAATGGACCAGAGTTTTAGAATATTAAATACTTTATGCAAGTGTATGTACAATTATGCCATTTGTGAGTCCTGTTGCAGTAATTATGACCTCTATTCAGGAGAGCAGCCCTTTTCTGGATAGCATTTAAGCACATGCTCATCTTTAGCATAAGCTTAAATTCTATGCTGAATATGAATGAATTTTAGTGCTGTTCTAAGCTGGGGCCTATATGCACAAACCAATCATTTCTCTAGGTAGTTACTGCAATTGCACACAAACATGGTAATTGCTCATGCAAAATATACACATACATTTTTGCATACACAATGGTGTACTCACAATTATCAAAGCTGTGCCTAGCTTTTCAGAAATGGCTGTTGATTTTAGACGCCTCAGTTTCTGGGGACCCAACTTGAGACACCTTATTTTGGGGCCTGACTTTGAGAAAGGGCTGAGCATCCACTCTCTAAAAGTTAGGCCCTTATATTGCACTTCAAGTTGGGCATCTAAAATCACTAGTTACTTTTTAAAAACACAGGCCATGACTATGTTTTTTATATCCTCTCCCCTACCAGTAATTTCTGGTCTTATGGGCTTGAGTAGCTGGAAAAAAGAAAAAAAAAGTGACAATGTTTGTGAAATAAAGTTTCAGTATTTCACTGACACTGCTTTTTCCTAGGGCTGTCTATTAATCACAGTTAACTCACGTGATTAACTCAAAAAAATTAATCGCGATTAATCGCACTTATAACAATAGAATACCAATTGAAATTTATTAAATATTTTTGGATGTTTTACTACATTTTCAATATTGATTTCAATTACAACACAGAATACAAAGTGCACAGTGCTCACTTTATATTATTTTTATTACAAATATATGTACTGTAAAAATAATAAATAAAAGAAATACTATTTTTCAGTACACCTCATACAAGTACTCAAGTGCAATCTCTTTATCGGGAAAGTGTAACTTACAAATGCAGACTTTTTTGGTTACATAACTGCACTCAAAAACAAAACAGTGTAAAACTTTAGAACCCACAAGTCAACTCAGTCCTACTTCTTACTCTGCCAATTGCTAAGACAAACAAGTTTGTTTACATCAGGGCCGTAACGAGGACGAGGCCATTGAGGCACTCGCCTCGGGGCGCACTGCTGGCAGGGGCGCAAAAGCCTGCTGCCAGGGGCGCCCCCTCCTCCCCCGCCGCCGAAGCCGCTTCCGCTTACCTGTGGGAGGTCCTCCAGCGTCTTTGCAGAAGGCCCCCTCCTATTTTTTGCAGCCGCCAAAGCCTCCTCCACTTACCTGCGGGAGGTCCACCGGTCCCATGGCTTCGGCGGCAATTCGGCAGAGGGGCCTTCTGCAAAGACGCCAGAGGACCTCCCGCAGGTAAGCGGAGGCGGCTTCGGCGGCTGCTAAAAATACCCTCCGCCGAATTGCCGCCGAAGCCGCTTCCGCTTGCCTGTGGGAGGTCCTCCGGTCCCGCGGCTTCGGCAGCAATTCAGCAGAGGGTAAGCCCCTAGGAATTTCTGTGTCCCTGCCTAGGGCGCAGAAATTCCTAGTTACAGCTCTGGTTTACATTGACAGGAGATACTGCTGCCTACTTCTTATTTACAATGTCACCTGAAAATGAGAACAGGCGTTCGCATGGCACTTTTGTAGTCGGCATTGCAAGGTATTTACATGCCAGATATGCTAAACATTCGTATGCCCCTTCGTGCTTCGGTCACCGTTCCAAAGGACATGCTTCCATGCTGGTGATGCTCATTAAAAAAATAATGTGTCAATTAAATTTGTGACTATACTCCTTGGGCGGGAAATTGTATGTCTCCTGCTCTGTTTTACCCACATTCTGCATATATTTCATGTTATAGCAGTCTCGGATGATGACCCAGGACATGTTTGTTTTAAAAACATTTTCACAGCAGATTTGACAAAATGCAAAGAAGGTATCGATGTGAGATTTCTAAAAATAGCTACAGCACTCGACCCAAGGTTTAAGAATCTGAAGTGCCTTCCAAAATCTGAGCGGGACTAGGTGTGGAGCATGCTTTTAGAAGTCTTAAAAGAGCAACAATCTGCTGCAGAAACTACAGAACCCAAACCACCAAAAAAGAAAATCAACCTTCTGCTGGTGGCATCTGACTCAGATGATGAAAATGAACATGCGTCAGTCTGCACTGCTTTGGATCATTATCAAGCAGAGCCCATCATCAGCATGGATGCATGTCCTCTGGAATGGTGGTTGACTCATGAAGGGACCTATGAATCTTTAGCACATCTGGCATGTAAATATCTTGCAATGCCAGCTACAACACTGCCATGTGAATGCCTCTTCTCACATTCAGGTGACATTGTAAACAAGAAGCAGGCAGCATTATCTCCTGTAAATTGTAACTAATCTTGTTTGTCTGAGTGATTGGCTGACCAAGAAGTAGGACTGAGAGGACTTGTAGGCTCTAAAGTTTTACATTGTTCTATTTTTAATGCATTTTTGTACATAATTCTACATTTGAAAGTTCAACTTTCATGATAAAAAGATTGCACTACAGTACTTGTATGAAGTGAATTGAAAAATACAATTTTTTTGTTTTTTACAGTGCAAATACTTGCAATCAAAAATAAATATAAAGTGAGCACTGTACACTTTGTATTCTGTGTTGTAACTTAAATTAATATATTTGAAAATGTAGTAAACAACCAAAAATATTTAAAATAAATGGTATTATATTGTTGTTTAATAGCGCGATTAATCACGATTAATTTTTTTAATTGCTTGACAGCCCTACTTTTCCCTCAACATTTTCCACCCAGTTCTAAAGAGGACAGCGGGCTTTGGGGAAGTAAAATGTTTATCCACTTCAACTTTTCTATATCCGAAAAAGTTTAAGAAACAAAATAAACTTGAACTATGTACCTTAGTCTATGCAACAAACTCATGTTTCTTGTCCATCCTTTCCCTGAGACTTCCACCCAGCATTAATAGATCTCACGCTCTACATTTCTGCTGAGCTTTTCCTCATCACTTTGTTGTTTGAGCTGCACTGTCTGTTACCAATAAAATGGATTACTCTATGTTATTCTTTTCAGCAAAAAGTTGACTAAGGGATTCCTTATAGACTCAGTCTCTGGTGCCTGGCTCCTGCAGACACAATACACAATTTTGTATAATAGTTTAAAAAAACAGTTAATTCATGTTTGTGTTCTGCGAGGGAGAAGAGGGGTCTTATATCCAAACCAGAACAGAGCATACAGATGCATGTGCAAAAGATATATATGGCCAGATCGTCAGCTAATGTAAATAGAGTATCTTAATTTAAATCAATGGAACTGTGTGGATTTGACACCAGGTGAGGATTTGACCCATATTGGCTTGGTTAAGAATGGGTGTAAATTTAAGGGTGGGATGGGGATAATGAAAGCAGCTGTCGTAAAACCTATTTGATGAGTATTTGGGGTCTCTACAGGGAGAATATGGAGCAGTTGGAAAGGTGAAATCCATTCCTCCTGAACCCAAGGCTAGGTGTGAAGCTGCTCTGAATCTCCTCCAAGTTTCTTTTCTGGCCTATTAGTTGCAGCCCTTCCATTCGAGGTGTATAGGTTACTGGGCCCACTTGTTCTGTGCAAATGTGGACCTCTGACTTCTGCCTTGGCCAAACTTGGCCCATCACACTGTGGCCTTCAGTGCCAGACAGAGGCCCTGCAATGGGCTGTGCACCCCACACCTGCCCCTGAACGGTTAAGGTGCCTAGGTGGGCCAATTAACCTGCACCTGGAGGAGGAACCAGGGAGCAGTGAGGACTAATTAAAAGATTAAGCTCACTTGGACAGCAACAGATGGGGCTTGGGGCTGAGGGCAGAAAGAGGTGGCAGGGAGGAGGCCTGCAGTCATTCTCTTAGAGGCTAGGGAGAGTATGGAGCTTGGCCTAGAGGGAAGCACATACCTTGAGGAGGGTTGAGGAGGAACCTGATAGAGACAACGTAGGAAGCAGTCCAGGGAAACAGCAATAAGGTATGGGACAGGGCGGACCTTAGTGACTGGTTGTAGGGTCTCTAGGCTGGAATGTGGAGAAGAGGGTGTGTGTGATCTCCTACTAGCCGCTGAGGAAGTGGCAACATTGAGGGACAGTGAATTGGAGCACTGCCTGGGACGTGGGTGCAGAGAGGCATTGGTACTCAACCCTGCCACATGCCCTGCCCTAGAAGGTGAAAACTACAGTGACTAGGCCAGAGAGGCCAAGCCCTAAAGAGGGACCAGTTGAGTCCTGAGAGAGAGAGAGAACATCTGCAGGAAGGGGAGTCAGATTGGCAGAGCTAATCCCTAGTTTTAGCCATGAAGAGGTGATCCAGTGGTGAGTAGAGCACCCCGTGACAGACCCTTCCCATGGCATGCTGTGGCTCAGCTGGCATCTCTGTGAAGACAGATGATGCAACCATTCCTAGACTTAAAGATATGGGGACTGGGATTGGGACTGGGACATGCTCATCAGAGGATCTTGGACTCCGGAATTCACCTGCCTAGCTGGCCCAATAAAGCCAGAGTTGGTTGAGCTTTGGGGCCATGGTGAAAGGCTCATCTCTTTCTGAGCATTTTGCCACAGGGTGGAATGGATGAGTTGGGGGTCATTTATACTGGGAAGGCCTTTCTCATGAGAAGTAATTGGGCATATTTGATAAATAAATATAAAGCATGAAAATAAAGAGCAAACTCCAGTTCTACCTTGGAAGGTTGGTTATGTCGGTAAAGTCCTAGGCCGGGACTCAGGAAATCTGGCTTCAGCTCCCAAATTTGCTACAGATTTGTTGTGTGACCTTTGGTAAGTCCCTTAACTTCTCTGGCCCTCAGTTTTCCATCTGTGAAGCGGGGATAGTAATACTTCCTTTCTCTCACCCTCTGTCTGTCTTGTTTGTTTAGCTTGGCAGCTATCTGGGGTAAGACTGTTTCTTATAATATGTATGGCGAGTGCATAGTGTAATGGGGCCCTGATCTTGGTTGAGAGTCCTTTAAAAACCACCATAATACAAACAATAATAGGTGGGAAAGTGAAGCTTTGTCACTCCAGAAACAACTGCCATAATAGACACATCCCAGAAAAACATGTCTGCATAGCTTTCTATGTGGAAACATTCTTGTTGTTGTTAAAAAATTATATTCCACGCTCACCCTCTTTTATAACATGATTGACAGCATTCATAATTTCCATTAAAAAAAAATCCTGTCATCTCATTTTTAAAAAGCTGATACTTTCGCAGAGGTCTGGCTACAAGTAAGATTATGGTTGAACATTCTAGAAACTGCTTATGCACCAGACTGGAAATTAGAAATAGGTCTGAAGTGTTTGTCATATAAAATCAGGGAAGCTGGATCCATAGAAACAGTAGGACTTGAGAATATGCCAGAGGAATCCTGTGTTGTCTCACTTTCTGGCTGTGAGTTAAAGACTTATTCAGTGACATTGCCTCTCCCAGCAGTTCTGCATGCTTACAGGCTGCAGTTTTACCAAAGGGGATCTCCAAAGAGGACTCTGGCTGGTGATGAGCATTGCTTTAACTCAGGAGATGCGCTTACTGGAAAGAGGACTTGGATAAGTATCGCATCTTATGGGAAGCCCCGAGGAAAGCAAGCAGATATCACCACTGCATTGTAGTTGTCTGTGGTGTAATCATAAAATACATACTTCTGTATTCTTCAGTAATGTATTGTCTAGGAGGTGCTGATAAATATGAGCTTCCAAGTTCACAGGGCTTTGAGCAGGGTGCATACCACAGCACACCAAGTAATCTAAACCAGCCGCACCTCAAAGAGCACATCAAAGGGAGACAAACTATTTTTAGCATTGAGTAGAGGGCTCTGATGACAGCCACCTCACTTGTGGTGTTATATTATCTGAGACATTTCTGTTAATTTTTTTCATCACTTGGAACTTATCAGCATTCTCAGCTGGAAATAACATTAGAGCACAGCAGCAATGATTCTGGTGTTACCTTCAGACTCGCCCAGTAATTTTGTGAGCCAACACTACAGTCTTATTTTCAGGGTAAGCAGCTGAGAACGGAAAGAGGAGCTTTTTTTCTTGCATTTTCTTCTCTCCACATCATTTCTGTGTCACAGGAAATAATGTAACAGCCTGCCAGCTGTTCTTTGCTATGTATCATCTGCACAGATGCTACAGGCACACGCTAGCTGCTGTGAGAATGTTCAGGCTGAGCTGAGAGATACTCAGTGACTTCTGCTTTCATTCATTAGGACCCTTCCATTTGCACTGCTCCAATGACTATTCCTGTTCAAAGGTTTTCTCCCAGCAGACAGCTTGGGTATATGTCAGTATTTATTAAGAACCAGTCTCCGTGATGTTTCTGAGCATAAGCTGAGATCCAAGCAGCGTGACCTTCCCTGCCCAGCCATGTCTTGTGAGGGCTGTAATTAAACTGCATCTAGTCAGTCCATTTCTCCAGGGAGAAGGGATGCCACGCTAGCACAAAGAGTTTGTTATTTATAGACGGCAAAGAGGAAAGTAAAGAAATCATTCAGTGCCAGATTCCGCCCCATGCTACGTCACTCCTTAGTCTCACCGGGGATTATTTGGAAGTAAGTTACTGCCTCCCAATAGGTAGAGCAACTCTCTCACTTTGTCTGATATAAACATTCCAGCATGAAGGAGGGTGGAATAATCTGACTTTTAGCGAGGACTGGATTCGGAACAGTGCGTGTTGTGAACTGTAGAGAGAGAGGCAAACGAGGAAAACTGCTGATCTCACTCTGCGTCTATAAGAGATCATTTTTGGAGTGGAGCTACATAAAATAAAGCCGCTTCTTTCACATTAGTGGTGTTTAGCACATTGGTCCTGATGCTGCAGTTCTTAAAGGCATGTAACTCCCTCTGAAGTCGATGAGAGTTTTACTTGAATACGAACTGCAGAAGCAGGCCCATTGTAGAGGGCTACGTACGACCTTCCTAAAACTGTAGCATGCCAGAACCTCAGCTGGTATAAACCAACTTAGCGCCATTGAATTCAAAGGAACTGTGCTGATTTACACCAGCAGAAGATCTAGTCCAGAATTGTTATAATAGTAATTGTAGCAGTACCTATTCAGATAGGTCAGGTCCCGTCTGCTAGGCATTATACAGATACGGATGACCAGAAAAGCCACTACAATGGCACAATGAACAGAAGGAACAAGTGACTTGTAAGCAGGGCCATTGAACTACCTCTGTCTCCTAGAAATGGCTGCACCCCATTAGCAAGACAATGGAGAGGAGCATGTACTGCAGGGGGCTTGTTCTGCAGACAAAGAGAGAACTTCGTTTGGCCAGGCTGTTAATTGTGGCAGAGGGGAAGGATGATGGACTGGGAGCCAGGGGTCTGTGGAATTTAGCCGCAGCTCTGCTAGCTGGTTTAATAGTTTGCTATATGCCCCAGCATCTATTTATTTAAATGGGGGAAGGGGGAGGAAGCGGAGGGGAAATGGAATGAGTATTGTGCTAACATTTTTCCTACTGCGCTTTGTCATGACTACAGTTAGTAAGCCATAACTTACTGCGTTAGCCAAATGACTTCTACCATACTACATGACTGCAGAATCTGTTAGTGTTGGGAAAGAATGTGAAAATTCAGATCCCTCAATATCCTGAAATAGCCCTCTAGTAAATGAATTGAAACAGAGGCTGCTCTTATTTTTTCCATATGTGCCAACAAACTCGAAACGTTTATCACACTGCAAAGTGCAGTCCAGCAGATTTCACCCACAGCACAGCCTAGTGTTCATTCAGTCCACTCGGTGGTTTTACTGAAGGGAATGAGTTTGTGGCATTATGCCAGGGTACATCTGAGAGTGATGAATATATACCACTCAGTTACTGCCTCTCAATAAGCAGAGCAACTCTCTAACACTGTCTGATATAAACAGGGGATAAGAGATGCCAGTCGCAGACAAAGAGAGAGTACAGTGCGTCAGCCAAATGAAGAGCAGACGCTTTATATGCAGATTTGGCCCAAGGTCAGGGCCTTGCACCCCCCCAAAAGCTGAGGTTGGGGGGGACAAAACACCAGGAAACACTGCTTGAAATGAGGGGCCCTTGAGAATATGACCCCTGTAAGAACAGGTTCTGGGATGTCTAGGGCTGTTTTGACTGTAGACATTTAAAAAGTATCCTGTACCCATGACCCCCTCACCCCAATACCATTATACTATAGATCATCTGGTCTTTCTTATTGCTATTGAGACTATAAGTGAAGAAAAGCACCCAGGTGCCCTCTCTGGCCAGCACTGACTACTTCCAAAGTCCTATCTCTTGTCCCCTGCTTGGAGACTTTCCACCTCTGGAACCCTTTGTCCTGAGACACAACAGCAGATACTGTGAATTCAAATACTAAATTCCATGACCTCTTTACTGTTGCTTTGATCATATATAGCACCCTTCATCCTGACGTGCTTTACATAAAGGAGCCACTTGTGTATATATATAGCCACCATTTGTGATGGTGTTCACCCCACACTTGCCCTGAAGGGGTTAATGTAGGCTAAGAAGGGGACCAATTAACCAGACAGGCCACAGCTGAGGGGAATCAGGTGGCTTAAGTAATCCTCTGACTGAGTAACGCAGGAGCCCAGCTGAGGAGGAACCAGCTGGGCTGGGTATATAATGACAGGAATTTGGCAGCAGATGAGGGGCTGAAGGGAAGTAGTCTGCAAACACGCTGTGAGAGAATGCAGGTGTGTTTGGGGGCTACAGAGCCAAAGTAGCCTACAGTTACTCCATGGCAGGGGGGTTTTGGGGTTAGCAAACCCAGAGAAAGTTTGGGGGTGGGAGCCAGAAGGTTAGGAAAGGCTCAGGGAAAATGCAATAAGGGGTAGAATGGAACAGACCTGGGCTGCTGATTAGAGGGTCCCTAAGCTGGAACCTGGAGTAGAGGGAAGGCCTGGGGAAGTGGCACCAGCTGGGCAGTGAATGGGAAGACTGCCTGAGTCATTCATAAGAAGAGACTTTGATACCCTGGAAGGGGAGGGCACATGTGACTTTGCCAGAGGCTAAGCCATGAACACAGAGCATCTTGCCTCACTGAGAGCCAGGAAGAGAAGGCACAGTGTGTGGCAAGAGGTGGAAAGGAGACTTTGGGCCTGGAATCAGTTACTCCCCAGACTGACCAAGGGGGGGTGCAATAGCAGTGAGCAAGCTGTGACACCATTGCTGAAATACAGCCTCTTCTGCTAAAACACAGCAACCACCTAACAGTTCCCATCAACACAGCAGTTTAGAGCAGTTTGTGAAGAACATTACCAATTTAATATTCAGGAGAATTTAGGTGTTATAAAGTACTTTAGTAACCCAGATTAGTATTTAACCTGAACACCCAGGTTATCATTTCTCCTCATGTGAAAATTTTATGGCCCTCTTAATGACCAGAAGTAGCTGGCACTTTGATCTTACATCTCATCTGATGAAGGCCCTTACGACACCACAGTACCCCAACACCAACTAGAGTATTAATTCAGTACCTGGAGGAAAAGTGCTCTTTGGTTTTGGCCAAATTCTACTCTCCTTATACTGGTGCAAATCCAGATGAACTCCATTAATGGTCACAGTTGCACAAACTGGGGGTGGAAAGCTATTGCTCACCCACACTGAGCAAGGTGCCATCTGACCGTCAATTAGAGATCTCCATGTTAAGTTTGAAAGTGTCTTTGTGAAACGCTAGGCAAGAATACTTCATGGGTTTTCTTTGTTGCATAACTTAATGCTGTAGCAGAGGCTGATATGGTTTGTACATTTCTCAGAAGAGCTAGATTTGGGAACAAACGTGTGTGTACAATCAGGGCTGGCTCTAGGCACCAGCAAAGCAAGCACGTGCTTGGGGCGGCACATTTCCAGGGGCGGCATTCCAGCGTCGGCATAGGCGCTGACTCCGTGGGTGCTCCGGGGCTGGAGCACCCAGGGGGAAAAATTGGTGGGGGCTCTGCACCCACTGGCAGCTCCCCGTGTGCCCCCCCGCCCCAGCTCACATCCACCTCCTCCCTTGAGCGCGCCACTGCCGCTCCGCTTCTCCCCCTGGGAGAGAGGGAGGGAGGAGAAATGGAGTGGCAGCGCACTCGGGGGAGGAGGCGGCAGTGGAACGGAGGTGAGCTGGGGCGGGGAGCAGTTCCTCTGCACCCCCCCCAGTTACTTCCTGTGGCCCTCCCCGCCCACCCCCCAGCTCACCTCCACTCCGCCTGCTCCGCTGAGTGTGCCGCCACTCTGCTTCTCCCCCCTCCCTCCCAGGCTTGCAGTGCAAAACAGCCTGAGGGAGGAGGTGAGGCCGGGGATTTGGGGAAGGGGTTGGAATGGGGCGGGGCTGAGGCTAGAGGGGGGTGCAGAAAAAAAGGGGGGCCAGCCAAAAAGTGTTTTGCTTGGGGCGGCAAAAAACCTAGAGCCAGCCCTGTGTACAGTGAAGTTGTGGCTGTGAGGTGGAGCATGAAATTAAACCAGCTTGACTGGAAGGGCCATTTCAATGAGAGATGTGGACTGATTTAAATACATCTGGGCAATCAAAAGCCAAGATAAAGAACCATTTGTTGTCAGTTAAGATCAGCAGCTCAGGTCCACATATAAATTAAGACTTTTTTTTAACAGAATCACATTAATTTATGGCCCATGAAGAGGAAAATGGAAATTTAAACTGTAATAACATTTCAATGCCTTCCTCTTTGAAGTTGCTGGCAATGATCTTAGCTGTACCCACTGATGGAGGACAAAGACAGCAGCTCAGTCAGTTCCTATGAGCATTAAGGATGGGCTTATGCTGAACAGTTCAAATCCAGGCTGGGATTTTGAATGTCCCAAAATTTCTGGGGAGTTCAAATCTGGGCTTTTGGTTCAGGTCCATCTGTAATGAAAAGGAATGAAAGAGAAAAGGGAGCCAATCATGAGTCTGGGATACAGCAGTTTCTCAGAACTGCACTGTTACTTATATGAAAATGTATGTCAGTTTCATTAGCAATCATTACTCTTCAAGAAAGAGGCTGAAGGAAAGTACAGAACATAATGTATCATTTTTTATTTGGCATTACTGTGTAGGTCAAGTACTAGCTGCTGTGTCCTTAGCTGCTGTGAGCGCCTTAAATCAAGGCACTGAGGCTTGATAGCAAGGTACCTAACTTGCAAATGTATTGATCGTGTCTGCACTGCATGAGTCTCTGCCCATCACTCCAGGAACTCCTGTAATCCTGTCCTATTACATTCTGGACTCAGTGCAAGACCCAGGATGCATCTTCTAAAGACAGTCTCTTCTTTGATTGCTCTATAAGGCCCAATCAGGAATCAGGAAGAGCTGCCCCCAGGACATGACATCAGTCTTACAGCATGTAAACAGCTGTACAGGAATCACATAGGGGAGCCCCAGTAGCCTCCGGGTCCTATCCAAAGGTTTATTAACTCCCTCATCCCATTTCCTTGCTGAAGTTCACCCTGTTCCCAATCAATCCTCACCCATCCCACCCCCAAAATTCCTCCCCTTCCCTTAATGAAGCTTCCTGCCATCCTCTGAGGCTCCACCCATCTAGCCCCTCCTTCCCCTATCGGGCTAGTCACTACATCTCTCTGTACTCTCTCCATCAGTAGGTTGAGGATAATGGTATTTACCTTCCTTGGTCAAGTGATGGAGGTCTACATATGAAAAGTACTAAGGTTAGCACAGATCACTAGCCTAAGCTGTGAACTGCCCAGTTTGGGGTGGTCATTTATTATTATTTTATGAATTCTTATTTTTGTATTTAATTTCCTATGGTGCTTAAATCTTTCATTGATTATAAAACATACATTGTATGCTTCCAAGAGAGCCCTTGCTCAGTATAAAAAAAAAATAGGATGTCACTTCAAATGCCTGGTAATTAAATGTAAAAGTGCTGCGTCCAATACAGCTGCTGCGACAAACCATTATGTTCCTAAGGTCACTGCTTCTTCATGGTCTCATTCATGAGCTAAGTTCATTTAAGTCTCTTGGTGCTCACACACTTCTGAAAACTGCATTCTTCAGCATTTTCTTAGGAAGACACCAGTAACAACTCTGTAGTTAGGGTTATGTACAACTTCCCATTATAAACCAGTGTTCAAAGTGTTCAAAGAGGAGGGGTGACGTGGTCAGAACAATAAGCAAGGAAGATGATCTCAGCAGTGCATTTTAGATGGACTGGAGGTGGGGGGAATGATAGGGAGTCCAGCAAGGAAGAGGTTACAATAATCAAGCCGGTATATGATGCGAGTGGATGAGAGTTTAGAGTATCTGGACAGACAGAAAAGGACTGATCTCAGAAATGTTTTGGAGGAAGGACAGGCAACATTTGGACACAATCGGGATGTGTGGGACAAGAGAAAGGGAAGAGGTAAAGTTCAGACCAGATTGTTTGAAGGGGAGGGTCTTTCACACTGGGATAAACTTGAAAAAAGAGCATTAAACAAAAAGCAGTTTATTCCAATTCCAGTTCTTATGTCGATTTTGCCTGCTGCTGCTCTTGCAATTGTGTTTAAATGAGAGCTTTCTCTCTCTTCTTCACTTGCTCAATCTTGATGGTAAGTCACACTTCTGAGTCTATGACAAAAGAGTTTATCATGAAGATGGCTATGACTGGAATACCGACTAAACCAGGCTTCATAGCAGGATCAAGACAAAGGTTGAGATAGGCTGTGAGACAAACCTTGTTTAAACAACAATTTTATTTGCTAGTTAGCAAAAATGGCAGGAAAGATGATTTTAAAAGTATGAGCCACATCCTTAGCTGGCGTAAATCAGCATAACTCCATTGAAGTCAATGGAGCTATTCTGAATACACCAGCTGAAGATCTGGCATATGAAAAGCAAGACATGAGATATTTTACCCAATATAAAAGTCTCTTGTTAATTATTTGGCTTGTTTAAAAAGAGAGACTACATTGTGGTTTATGGGCTGAACTTTATATTTAAGAGCCAGATTAGATCAATTAGATCTACAATTAGATCTACAGATTAGATCAACAGTACCTGTTTTGCCAACCATTCATAAAATATCTCCTTTTGCATTTTGGTCACACATCCCTGAAAAAATATATACTCTCCTTGCCATAGGACAATTCTGTTTTTCTGAACTCTCAAATCCCTTGTGAGGCATGACCAAATGGGGCAAGGAGAAATGCAATAAGAACTACAGCTGTGCAGGAATTGGAATTTTTGTCCTGCAGGATTTCACATTTCCCTCCCCAAAAAATCATTCCAGATCCGAACAAAAAGTCCATTTCAGAAGACCCAAAATGGAATTTTTTGAATGTTTCCAGCTAGCCCTCTGGATGCCCAGACAGCAAGGCAGACAGGGGGTTTGGGAGCCCAGGGAGCCAACTGCCCAGCTCCTGAGTGTACTAATCAGGTGGGCTGCTGAATAACAAGGAGCCTGGGTGTGTAGAAGCCCTGACTCCTAAGCTCCCCACCAGCCAAGCTTCTGAGGAGCCAGAGAGGGGGGATGAATGGGCAGCTAGCAGAAACCCATTGGAAACCTGCCTAGTTTTGTAGAACATTTTGATTTTGACAAACTGGCATTTTCCAACGGGCAAACATTCCATCAAAACATTTCTGAGCAGCTCTAGCAAGAACTTGGAAGAGAGGAACAGCAGTGAAAATGCATGAATCCTGCAACCACTTTCGGAGGGAAAACAAATTTGGGGGATGTATCCCATAATATCATTCCTTAGATAATACATGGCCCAGCACCCACTGAAAGTCAGTGGAAAGACTTCCATTGATTTTAATGGGCATTGGACCATGCCAAAAGTAGGGGAGTTTGAAGCACGACTGCATATCTCTTTGAGAGTTTTCTTTCTGTACCTGAAATGAATAAACACACCTTGCCACCTTTTTTACTCTTTTTTAAACCAAATTTTTGTCTAAAAGGCCAGTTGGCCAAAAGAACAGCAAGAATAATCACTGAAAGGGGGGGGGGGAATGCACATTCCCAAACCATAATGAGACCATCAGTCACTGTCTAATAATCAAAGACAATTTCATGATAAGTAAACTCTCCCTTGATTGCATGTATTTCGTTAGGCAGCTGCAGTTCCCTATTGACCTTACAGGCTCCAAACAAAATCAGTCTTTTCCCAGTTTAGACCAAATAAACAAGAATGATAATGGTTTGTCCTGTTTGGAGCTTCATGCTGTAGCTGTGAATCCCTGCCACTTGACGGATCCATCTGTGTGTCCATACTGTAACTATCACGTCAATTAAACATTCAAGAGATTTTGTATTTCCAAATTGATCTAGAGCTAATCCAGACTGAACGACTTGTTCCCAGTGATAAGGTGTTGGGCAGCAAGAATGCACATTGGAACACTCTTGCCTACTGCTGAGTCCTGCATATAGGACAGTGCTGATAGATCCCTTTGCGGGATCAGAGCCTTAATGTTTCTGAGTACCCAGTTTGCCCGCCTGTAAATTGTGTATAATATATTATAGGAACAATGTGAAGTCCTGACTGATAGAGGTGTTTTGCAATTCTTGGATGAAATGTGCCACAAATGTGTGAAATATTATTTTTAATTTCTTTTTTAAAAAGTCACTTTTTAGTCCAAATAATCTAAAAATAATCTAAAATGTTAGCAGAATCCCAGAAACAATGTAAGGGCAGAGGTCTGAATCTTTCTTGGACTGAGCCCTCCAAAGGGCGGGAAGGGGGAAATGTGAAGAGCTCTGAAATTGTGTGTTTGATTAAACACAATTTTTTGATAATATTAAGGTTATTTTGTATTAGGAGCAGAAAAAAATAAAGAGCCACATCTTGATTTTAATGGAACTATGCTAATTTACATCATCTGAGGATCTGGCCCATAAATGTAATCCTCATTCTTTCATTTTGGGGATCTTGTTTATTTAAAATAAAAACTTGGATTGGTTTGCTACATGGCTGAATAGAAATCCTGTTGAAATGTATACAGGAGTCAGTAAAATGTGTCCATTCACCCAAATCTTTCACCACCCCCAATACTCCCTGAATCTGATTCATGGAATTGAAAGGCTGGCAGTCAAAATGCAGCAGAGAATAATCAAGAGAGCAGAGAGCCATACACCCTACTGGAGGCATGCAAATACTTTGTATATGGCAAATTCTGCCATATTTTTTATTTTACATTATGGCAAAAAAATAAAGCGCCAGACAGGGAAATGGACAGCTTCCTCATTGGGATTTATATGTTTATGCTTGTCCAAAGTTGTTTCAAACAATTAAGCATTTTACCTTGATCAGAGTAAACAAAGTGCTGCTAGCCAATGAAGGATCCATAGCTCTTCCACAGACTTCTGCCTTGAGGACGGAGAAGGAACATCTGTTCCTTTGGCTCTTATTAAAGGGCTTAAGTCTTCCCAATCTTGAGGGGTCGTTTGTAAACAAACCCTGAAAATACTGGATGTTCCCACAAAAACTGTTTGTGTAATCAGGCTTATATTGTTTGCAAAGGGGCAGCGCTTAGGCTATCACATGGTAGCAGAATCCCCTATTTGCAGCGCGCAGTATAAGATCTGTGTTTTGGAAAACACAGAGCAGGCTCCGAGGAAGCATGAGACTGTACATCAGTCCCAGATCTTTATTTTTTCTCTGGAAAACGAATTCTAAATTTTAAGAAATGACCACGCTATTTGTATGCAGTATTGTAGTAGCTGTGTTGGTTGAGGCACTATCTTTAATTGGACCAACTTCTGTTGGTGAGAGAGTCAAGATTTCAAGCTGAAGAGCTCTGTGTAAACTCAAAAGCTTCTCTCTCACCATCAGAAGTTGGTCCACTAAAAGATATTACCTTGCCCACCTTGACTCTCTAACCAAGCTATTGTCATTCTCATTGTCAGCAATTAGCCCTGGGTAATTAACTGAAGATAAAGCATAGTGCACTAAAGATGGGTAACCAATTCCTGAGCCACTGCCGGAGTGCCAAAGAGTATGTCTATACAGTGACTAGACACCTGTGGCTGGCCTGGGCTCGGGCTGTGGGGCTGTTTCATTGCTGTGTAAACTTCCAGTCTCAGGCTGGAGTCTGGTATCTAGGACCCTGTGAGGTGGGAGGGTCCCAGAACTCGGGCTCCATCCTGAGCCTGGAAGTCTACACAACAATGACACAGCCCCACAGCACAAGCCTAAATTGGCTGTCACAGCCAGCCACGGGTTTTTCTTTGCTGTGGAGACATACCCTAAAGGTCTAATTAGCCCTGCTTTATTGATTATAGCCGCTGACACATTTGGAATCTATCTTCAGAGTTTGAAGATGATGCAATTTCTGTAAAAATTAGTGTTTTCCTCAAATTTTATACATAGAAAACCGCACAAACACTTTCTCCTGATTCCCAGTTCTGAAGACTTGCCATCAGTGCTGTTGTGATGCTGCATCAAAATGAAGTCTATGCCCAAGGTGCCTAACTTACTTTTCTCATTTCCTTTGGATTAAGTCAGGGGATGTGACTATGCTGTTAATGTGCCTGGTGAAGCTGCAGGGCAGTGCAAAGGGAACCCAGCCTCCCAGCTGACTTTTAGGGCATGTCTTTGCTGCCAAATTATCTTGAATTATCGACTAGAACTGTTGATTCCATGAAATCGAAACATTATGCAGAGATTATTCGATTTCACTGAAGTTCTGACAGAACCCTGCCTGGTTTCCTGCCAGCTCCCCAGCCCAGCTCCTTGGCAGCCCACCAGTCAGGCTTCTGAGGAGCCAAAGTTTCCAGGATCTCTTGCTCTGGGCGGACTGCCATGCGGACTGCCCCAGGACCAACGACTACAGGATTTCCCACAATCTATGGCTCTGAGGCAGCCTGCCAGGTAGTCTGTCCTGGAGCTGGGAGCACCATTCCTTTTCTCAGATAATTTTCAAATTTAGGGGATTTTTCTAATTGGAATGAAGCCAAATTTTGAAACAAATTTAAAATCTAAAACTCTCCTTTGGAAATTCCGAGTCCTAACCCCATTAAGGTCATAAAAGACTGAGGGTGAGATCCTGGCTGCAGTGAAGTTAATGGGGTCAGGATTTCACCCTAAGAATACTATTATTGTTATTATACATTATTTGCATTACCCGTAGTCCTGGATCAGGACCCCATTGTGCTAAGCACTGTACAACCACAGAATAAAAAGGCAGACCCTGCTCCAACAAACTTACAGTCTATGTAGATGATCTGTTCTGTTCACACCTTTCGTCACTGGCCTGAATCAGTGAAAGGCAATGATTCTATGGGGTTTTGTTAGGTTTTTCTCCCTTCCCCTCACCAGTTTCAAGTCTTGATCACACTACAGCTACCGCCATGATTTTGTAATCAGAGTCACAGTTAGCTTAACTATTTATTATAGGTTATTTGGCTCATTTTGTGTCCACACAGCAGCTTTCCTGCCATCACAGCTTTGGTTTTGTGCTGACACCTACTCCCCAGAAGTTGCTTTCAGGGTTTCTCAGAACGCGGTATCTGGAGGGACTCAATGAAGGCTCTCAGAGTAGTGATGAAGCCAGTGATCTTTCACCAGGGAGTTATTAAGTCGGTATCCTGAATGTGTAAGAGGTGTGTCCTCGGTCAGTTATTAAGAGGACAGGGCTGTGATCTGGAATTAAAACAGTATCTGTGTTTACTTCCAGACTGTCAGGGACAAGGACTAAAGGATCAAGGGGAAAGGCAATCCTGCAAAGTGCTGAGTGAACCTTGCAGAAATAAGAATAATTACACTCTTTCCTCTGAGCTTTTCCTGGAGCCCCTAGCAGCACAACATTGCCAAATATTAAATGTGTGGTGCTCAGAAAGGAAGGGTACAAATTAACCTACATTCAGATGACATATTTTATTAATTTTAAAACCACTCTGGCCAGTGCAACTGAGCGAGGACAAGGAGTATCCTAATTTAATGTTAGTGTAGGCCAGCCGTAAATTACTAATGGCACTTCCTAGAGTAAGAGGGAAGGAAATTGTGATTCACTGTGCCTCCTTGGGCTACTCTTGAAGTGGTGCTGTTTACACACCGCACTTTGTTCAGGGCTGCGCCTGAAATTACACTCTAGGCCATAAACGTTGTCCATTTCCAGCTAATATGTCTCTCTAAACTCTGAGTGTATCAGAAAGTATCAAAACAAGGGTTTGGATATCTTCTCTTGTCCTTCTAATTAGAATAAAGATAGTGTCTCTAGACCAGAGGTATATTTTGGCTAACAGGTTGAGGTTACTTTGCCTAGCAATGTTGACTTCACTCTTTAGACATTTGAACAAAACTAAAACCCTGTTTATCTAAGGGGAAAAAATAGGCATAGTTGTCACGTGCAATTTTAAAAAGATCATGATGTGCTTGTGACGAGGTGACTAACCCTGCACTGGGCCAATGGGAATGAACCAATCACTCTGGGCCCAAGAGGACACGCCCCCTTTCCCCTGCTGCGCATGCTCCAGGTGAAAGAAAGGAAGCAGCCCAGCTCAGTCGGGGCTGGCTGCAGAGGAGGAAGGATGTGTACTGCAGGCTCCTGTAGAGGTGCCTGTGACGCTCCAGGTGGTAGAGCCCGAGGACCCGGATTACGCTGCTGGTGACTCACTGACTGCGGAGACTGACGGGGAAGCCAAGCTGCCATCAGCGGAGGAGATGCCCAGGATGCAACTTGTGGTAGGAAGTGACCCAGGGAAGGTGGTAGAAGCCAATGCCTGAACCCCTAATAGGGAGTTCGCTGGCTTCATAGAGCCCTGGGTCGGAATGCAGTGGAGTGGGTGGGGCCGGGTTCCCCTACCACTCGCATGGGCCATAAGGCATGGCTGCTGTCTGTTCTACGTCCCAGCCCATGAGCTTAGGGGCTATAGACTGTTTTGCCCTGCCCAAGGGCCACAGACAGACCGATTGCTGTTTTGTTCTGCCCAGGGGGCCAATTCCCATATTGCTACCACCTGCCCCAGCCAGGAGGCATAGGGGCTATAGACTGTTTGTCTGTTTTGCCCCACCCAGGGGCCACAGACGGATTGCTGTTTTGCTCTGCCAGGGGGCCAATTCCCTTATTGATACTGCCTGCCCAGCCAGGAGGCTTAGGGGCTATAGACTGATTGTTTGCTCTGCCCCGCCCTGGGGCTACAGTTGAATTGCTGGTCTGCTCTTCCCAAAAGGGCTGATTCCCCCAATTGCTACTACCTGCCCCATCAGAAGGCTTAGGGCCCATAGATTGCCCGATTGTTTTGCCCCACCCAGGGGCCATGGACTGACTGCTGTTTTGCCCTGCCCAGGGGGTTGATTCCGCAGTTACTACTGCCTTCCCCGCCCAGGAGCTATGGACTGGTCATTGTTCTGCCCTGTCCAAGGGAGCCAGGACTCCAGTTATGGTTGTTGGACCTAACCCGGAGGCCACGGACTATTTGTTTACGTGGCCCTGCCAGGGGACTGGAGCCCAGCTTGCTGCAGCTCCCTGTATGAGCAGGAAAACCTGACAATGGTGTGACGGGGTGTAACAACTCCGCGCTGGGCCAAGGGGGGGCGGCCCACCTCAGCACCCGGAGCCCCCGTTATAGTACTGATTATATAGGACTGACAGACCTCTACCCTGCTTTCTGGTCTTTCAGATTTGTCCTCTTGTAAGCTGTTTCACCCTTTATCTCCCTACCTATGCACTAGTTTGTCTTAAAACTGAAACAAAGCTCACAGCTTCCTTTCAGCACATTCCATCCATGCCGTCTCTTGCTACCAGGTCTGCCTGCTCCTATAAGAAGGGACCCAGTTTTCTTCTCCATGTGGAGTGTCCTTCGGCATACCGAGAGCTTTACCAGCCCTGATCTTTCCATCTCCCCAAATACGCCCTTATGGAAAAACCCACACTACAAACATAAGGATAAATCACCAATGTCATGACATTTTGATTGAAATGTTTTAGAGGTTCAGCCATTTTACAATACAATGGGCTCTTGTTCAGTAATTCACAGCAAACACAAGTGAATCGACCCAGGGCCCCAGGAGCAGCAGGAGTTGGAAAGGAATGCAAATTTGCAATCAATACTTATTGGCAAATTAGTACAGACACAAGCCTCAGGATAATGACAGAGAGGCATGAGTTCAGTAACCCAAGAGCTATGCCTGTTTATTACTGGTAGAGTGGTACAGAGGCAGCTCCCTCTCCTGTTATTGCTGTAGCCAAACAATATCCTTTTCTTCCAGAGACAGGAAGAACAGATACACCCAGTAGCCTCCTCTCAAAATTACCTCCTCAGACAGGGGGCCTGGTCATCTGGGAGGCGATGTGCTCTTTTGGGCCTGTGAGTGGGTGAGCCAAGAAACCCCCACTCTCCAGTCAGCATAATAACTCTGTTACAGGTGGCTTAGAGACACTTTCTACCTCCTCAGCTCAACTGAGCATGAATTCCACACAGATGAGAATCTGGCCCCAAATGTCCTACAGTGGGCTGGGATATTACAGTCCTGAATATGCTATATTAGGCCCCTACCCTGCAAGTTACTCCATACAGAGGGACTCTGCCCCTGCACATAGCTCCTTGAACCAAGCTAAACTCAAAGCTTTGATGCCAAATTAAGAGAAACTCAGTGGTTCAGGTGATTTGTGGGGGACCTCAAGTGGATGGAAAATAAAGAAAATGTTGGCACCAGAATCACTGCCAAATGGAAACAATGAGTTTCCCACTGCCTGAGTTTTAAATGTGTCCTTAAATCATTGAAAATAATTAAACCCCATGAGTTTTCACATGATTGTTATACTTGCATTTGGTTCACTCTATGAGCAGAAGCTCTTTTGGGTTGGTAATAGGATTTTGAGGGTACAAGAATCCGTGGAAAGAAATTTGCAGAATGGGCCTGGCGTGTGTCTTCAACAGTAAAACCTGACTTGGATGCTACATATTAATTCCTTCTTCTTATACATAGACAAGACTTTGATCTTTGTATTTTTGGAAAATCTAATCTAAAGAGCCATCTAATTTAACTGCAATCCCTACATAGTACAATTGCCTACAGATTTTTAAAGCTCAGCTCTAGAAAGAACTTCATTTTGAAAGTGGATCTAGCATTTGAGACATTGTTGAAGGTGGCTTCAAAAGTGTATGATGACAGACAGCTGTTTTGAGTCTTTAAGAATCTTCTCCGGCATCTTTTCAAAAGGGACACAATTATTTCTCTTCATCAGGCAAAGAGAACCTATTGAAATTCAGATGAGACTTCATAAATGAAGGGTCTGATTGTAGTTATTTTAGAAGAACAATGTGGTGTGGAACAAATAGTTAACAAAGCAAAATAGCAATGTATGTTTTTTTTATTTTCGGTCTTTTTTATTATTTCTGAAATTAGTGAATATATTTTTGCTATTAGTGCTGTTGATATAATTGGTAATAATGGCACCAATTCTCCACTATGTCCAAGCTGTGCTCAGATGTATTGGAGAGTGGTAGCCTCAGGAAGCCAGCTCTAACTTGTGAGGCTGGCGCTGCTGCATTGAAGGATCAGGCATGGTGGACTTCTCCTACCTCCAACATGCCCCGAGGCTACTCCTGACATGCTCCTAGTGCAGGGAGTGAGGGGACAGCGAACATAGGAGGCAGCCATGCTGCATCCACCAGTTCAATGCCAGTGCAGATGCCCCAAACATCAGAGGAAATCTCCACTCAGAATCTCTGTCTGGTATAAGGCCACTCTCTGTTGCTAAGTGGCCTTAGCAGAATGGAGAACCCGGCCCAGTATCTGCAACAATGACGTAATTCTCGTTAGAAATGGGCCTAAACTAGAATTTCAAATCCAAAGTCCACTCACCCAAATATCAGTAAGTGTAACTACAAATCATCAGGTCTGAACCTGTTCCTGTGGTTTTGGGCCCAGCCCAGGTCTGATCAAAAACCAGGAGAAAGCCTGCTTCAGATGGCAGCCATGCTGTATCAATGCAGCTGGCCACGTTTTGCCCACAGTCACACACAGGGCCAATCAGAGGTGGGGCCAGGAGGGCCATTTGGCTTGGGCCTCCAGCTCAAAGGGAGCCTCAAATTTATACATTTCTTAATTTTTTGGCATTTGATAAGTTTCTCAACTTGTTTTTATGCACATCCCTATCAGACCAAAATGTGACACACTCTCAGCTTAGAGCTGCAAATTTAAGCAAATAAGAGATGTGACTTGGTAAAAGATGTAATTTTTTTGTTAACTGATATAGATTTTGTCATATTAAAGAGTTTAAAATGTTCATAAATATGAATACAAATATATCGGTTCTGAGGGCACGAGATTAGACCATGTGTCATCATTTTTTATTTTTATAATGGCTAGGGGCCTCAAAAGCTGGAAGTGGCCTGGGCCTCTCTGGACCTCTGAAAGGGCCTGGTCACACATGTGCAACCCTACCGACTTCAGCATGGTTCCATGGATGTAACAATAGGCAAAATTTGGCCATAAGCCCTTGGGAAAAACCTTGCATATTTATAGAGCACAGTGCATTTTAGTGGTTTCTGATTGTGTCCTGGGGGTTGAAAGGAGAAAATACTGATGCCCAATGTT
The DNA here is from genome assembly GCA_033296515.1 of Macrochelys suwanniensis. Classification (NCBI taxonomy): domain Eukaryota; kingdom Metazoa; phylum Chordata; order Testudines; family Chelydridae; genus Macrochelys; species Macrochelys suwanniensis. The sequence goes on along the minus strand of CM065782.1, from coordinate 85,945,003 downwards.
GTTTTCTGTACAATATCTAAAAGTTACTTTGTAATTCTTAAGGAAAGATGTTTAAGGACATGTTCTGTTTGTTACTTTCAGAATAAGAAAATGATACGTGTTTTATTTCTAATAAATCATTTTTGGATGGACAAGGGAGATCCTAATGCTAAAGTATGCTCACTGTAAGCTGCTGAGTGATATAGTCACTGTGAAACCACATGAAACCTCATTGTTTAGGTTTCATTACACAGAGAGCTGGTCAAAAAACAGGAAAATGTGATGTTTTTCTCCATATTTTACACCAAAATTATGTTGACATTTCAAATTTTTAAACGTTTCTATTGGCTCTCGTTAAAAATATTAAACTCAGCTCAGGTTCACTGAAAGATTTGCAAACATGAGCCAATTTATGGTTTCATGTAAAATCTCTCCACTTGGATACCAAACCAAGACAATCTGAGGTGTTACTGATTTTGAACCCCAAAATCAAGGTGAAATTTGTGAGGCACTTCACAATAGTTAAGAAAGTGTTGGCACATGAACTGCTTGAAACACCACATTTCAAGGTGTCCCTCCAAACCATTAGAGGTAATTCAAATCCACAAGAGCTTTCAAATGATTGTTAGACTAGTAGTTGGAAAACTTTAGGTGATCAAAAGCTCTCCTGTGTGCTTACATCATTGATGGAGCTCTGCGTAAAGAATTATTGACATATATTAGCAAATGTTACAATTCTTCCCCTTATAACAACATGGCAGGGAAAATTCCTTTAAGTGACTTTTGAAATCTAAGTTAAGTGTGTTATAACTTTGGGATTGATCACACAGTGTTTATATATATTATTCTTTACTATGTGTGTAGAAGTACCCCCAAGGAGCCCCAGTCATTGACCAGGACCCCATTGTAATAGGGGCTATGCAAACAAAGACAAAAAATTAGTCCCCACCCCAAAGAATTTACAATCTAAGTGTCAGGCAAGAGACAACAGGTGGAGACACAGAAGGGAAGCACTAGTTATCTTCTCTACTGCACAGGGAGATGTTATAAGCCCCATTTTACAGATGGGAAATGAGGTACTGAGAAAAGATTAGCTTTTTAAAGGTATTTAGGTGCCTAAGGAGGCAGATAGGCACCTAGTGAGAGTGTCAAAAGTGCCCAGGTACATAATTCTGTTAGTTCTGTTAGCTGAGACAGGCATCTAGGCACTTTTGAAAATCCACTAGGTGCCTATTTACATCTTTAGGTGCCTAAATACCTTTACAAACTGTCCCTAAGTGATTTGCCCAAGAAATCTGGAGCAGAGTAGTCTCCCATGTCTCAGGCTAGTACCCTAACCACAGGGCCACCCTTTCTTTCTCTAGTGGAGGGGCTGACAGACTCTCTGATCACAGATTTTGTATTTGCACCACTTTTCCAAACTATTCCCTTATATGTCAACTGGTCCTGCAGAATAGAGATGGGCTAAGATAGAAATAAATGCTGATTTGTAGCTTAGATTAATTTTACTCTTTAGACTGTGGCTCAACACCTTGGAGGTTTAAAATATAAAACACCTTGCATGGTATTTGAGCATGAAACTTTAAAGAGCCAGAACACTTAAGGAACTGTACCAGCCTCAGCCCAGGTGAATGGCTCACATACGATGCAGATCCTGTTGGAACATGTGTGTTCAGCAATGAGGTTTCCAATTTTCCTGCTGAATTCTGGAGTGTTTTAGAAGCTGTAAAAAATAATTGTAAATACCTTACAGTTTTGGCAATGAACAAATTAAAATTTTATTAAAGCTAATGTTAAAAAAATTATAGTACACAAGTTAAGAAAAGTGTCTGTACATCTGGGTATAGAGCTTAGATTATCCACAAATACAAAGTTTGTTTTTAAAGTCATAAGATACATATAGTGCATAATCAGCAATAACCCAAATGAAGGTGAATAAATTTAACAATACAGTTTAGATATTAGAATTCGAATACTCTGGTACATCCCTAATGAAAAGTTATACAGAGAGTTGGTCGTAGAAAGCAAATATAGGAATGAGTGTAGATTGTCCCTCAGTAATTGAGCATTTAGGGTAGATTGTCCATTTGGAAAATACAATCCATGAGGAAAGTATTTCAGTTACTTTCCCCACTGCGCTTCTCATCGGAACTCCAGCTCATCCCTCCTGGTATTGCCGATGTCCGGTGATGTGTTCTATGCAGATGTCCCTCGACCATGTTGGTGTTGGCCAAAAATGCTGTAACTGGATATTGCACAAAGGATCAATCCAGTTACTCCAATTAGGAGGCAAATATTTTACCTAGCAGATTAAAAAACAAAAGGACAATATTCAGTGCAAGACATGCCTAGAACTATGTATTGTGCTGGCTTGGCTTTGCTAAAGCAAAGTCAAGTAATATTTTTGGCAAAACTTTGTGTGTCTGTGTTGAAAAATCTTTGAGAAGGAGGTTTACATCTGACTCTCAAGTTCTCTTCTCCCAGGGAGAATAATGGCTGTATTTATAGCTATTAGTGTCAGGAAGGCTGCCTTGAAATGAAAATCATTTAAAACGCTGAGAAGGATGTGAAAATTGAGTACAGATAAAAGAGAGGCTATTTCCAGAAAGAAGGTACAGCAAATATCTGCTTTGGTAGACTGATAGCTTGACAGGATAGGAAGTCCACACAGAGCTAATAGTGATTAATGAATACTGAATGGAGATTTTTGTCCTTTAGGCAATTCCAAAATGAAAAGCTTCAATCACTTGCCATGAACTTTGCATGTCAGTGCTGGTACTGAGCTCTTGCTGTAGTTTGCTAGGGACAGCTTTCAGAGTGGTAGCCATGTTAGTCTGTATCGGCAAAAAGAATGAGAAGTACTTGTGGCACCTTAGAGACTAACAAATTTATTTGGGCATAAGCTTTCATGGGCTAAAACCCACTTCATCAGATGCATAGAGTGGAACATACAGTAGGAAGATAGATAGATATGTATATATAGATCTATATCTATCTTCCTACTGTATGTTCCACTCTATGCATCTGATGAAGTGGGTTTTAGCCCATGAAAGCTTATGCCCAAATAAATTTGTTAGTCTCTAAGGTGCCACAAGTACTCCTCGTTCTTTTTGTTCATACCTTATGTTGCTGTTGGAACTTGTCCATTCTGGATAGCCAGTCTTTTCTGATCAGTGCCCCATGAAACCTAAAAAATGCTTTATATAAAATAATGTTCATTATTTGGTTAAAGGCTTGACTGCTCTGTTATATTTATGGGCTGATTATAACTAATAATAGGCAAACCCTAGTTAGACATTTTCCCCAAATCAGAAACAAAATTTTTGGAGGTCTGGACATTTTTGGTGAATATTTTTTAATATTTTTTTGACCAGCTCTCTGTGTAATGAAACCTAAACAATGAGGTTTCATGTGGTTTCACCGTGACTATATTACTATAGGATATATCACAAGTCCCACTGACTTTTGTCCTTAAAACCTATAAATGTTTTTGATAATCTTCCTCTTAATCAACATCTTTGTTTCAAAGGTCTTCCTGAGACTGTTAGTGGAAGAGCCAAAAACTATCCAAGATAGTCTATTCTTGCAGAATCTCCAAACTGACCAGAGGTACAATTCACGAGACAGCCTATTCCGATCAGATTTGCAGCCCAGCTTTGGAGAATCTAGAGTTTCTGATTGTTCAGATAAGCTTTAGGATCCTCATCTGAGCCAAACCTAAACTCTGAGCATCTTGAGGTTCACCTGCCACAAGTGGCTAGAGGAAACCATTTCTTCTGTTAGACTAATCTGAAAAAAGGCAGATAGTACATAGAAATTGTAGTGTTGCTGCAAAGAGTCAAACTAGGTGCTGCTAAATATCTCCTCTTTAAAAATAATAACTACAAGTAAATATTTGCTCTTATATAATGGATCTCAAAGTGTTTTACAACTCATTTGTATATTTATTATTCTTGGTATTGTAGTTATTCCTAGGAGCCCCCACCACAGACCAGGACCTTGTTGTGCTCGGTGCTGTGCAAACACAGAACAAAGAGATAGGCCCATCCCCCAAACGCTTCAAACACCATCTTGGAAAGGATTAATATCTCTATTTAACAAATGAGGACTCGGTGGTATAGAGAGGTTAAGGGCCAGACCCAAAAAGGAACATAGGCGCCTAATGCCCATTGGTCTCAATGGGAGTTAAAGTGCCTAAATACCCTTGAGTACCTAAGTGACTTGCTCAAGATCACCCAGGAAGCCTGTGGAATAGAACTGTTGCATTAATTTATATGGAATTTTTGGCCCCCAAAGAGACAAAGGTGTTAACATAATCCAGTCACTGTCCAACACTAAACAGATGCGAACAAGTTTTGGGTTTAATATAAAGAGAACTCAGCCTGCAGAGCACGCTGGTGAACACACCATTAAAAACCCTTGTAACCTTTTATTAAAGATATGGAAAAGAAGGAAAAATAGTTAAAACATTTGAGATGTGAAGTATTAAATAAGGCTCTCATTTTAACAACATCCCTTGTTCCTTTTACCTTTAGCTGGACAAGAGTTTTTACAAGGAAAACCCGCCTTGTTGGACAGACATATAGATGGTATGAAAGACGGTAAGGACTGTCCTTTTGGGGGAGAAGAGAAGTTAGTTCAGGTGGGCTGGAGTTGTTATTAATGTTAAAGTCCAGGGCCAGCGCTTCCACTAGGCGACCTTAGGCGGTTGCCTAGGGCGGCAGGATTTGTGGGGGGGCGGCATTTCACCGCCCTCGGCGGCATTTCGGCGGCAACTCATTTCCCAGCGGCGATTCAGCAGAAAGAAAAGCGGCCGCCGAAACACCACCGAGAACACAGCTTCAAAGGAGCTGCTGCCGAAGCGCTGCCGATTATGGCGGAGGAGCGCTGCTGCCTAGGGCGGCAAAAACCCTGGCGCCGCTACTGTTAAAGTCAAATCCTGTTTCCTAAGAAGACAAAACAAGACAAACACACACACAAGGGGAGAGAGAAGAACAGCAAAGACCAAAAATGTAGCTTCTGTCTCTGGCGCTGACTTTCACTTGCAACCTCTCTGCTGCAGAAATATAGGCCCATCACACAGTCTTATTGGCCACTCCAAGATCTGGCAAACTCATATGACCATTGGAGAGTTTGGGACCTTGCTTTTAGTTGCCTCTTTGGTTACAGTCTCACATCAGCATTGCAAAACATTTGATCTGGAATGGCTAAGTCAGACTCTTATTAAACAAAAGGCAAAATTAGAGATATAGGAAAGAAAGTACATAAATTGGGTAAGGAAAAAGACCTATGGTGGGGGGAGTGTGAGGGAGATGAAGGCTCACATCCCCGACAGTGTTCAGGATTTAGCCAAAACCGGTGGAGGTTGCAATGTCACCTGGGTCCCTCTCTCTGGCCTAGTCCGGTCAGGATCTCTCTCATAATTAGCATGAAGAAGGTTGAATGTCCCTGGAGATGGTCTGGGTGGCAGCCATGATGATAAAGCTCCCTGCAGCAGGTGTTGGCAGAAAACTGCTTCTTCTACTAATTTCCCCCCAAAATCTCTTCTTTTTAAGAACCCCAAAAGGGCGTGTTGGGTGGAATACTCCATCCTCTCACTATTTTGCCCGCCAATAGGCCTAATTTGTGAAATACCAATTTTGGTTCATTGATTTCTAGTCCATTACTCCTTTTGTTTACCAGTCATAATTTTAACACAGTACTTGTTAAAACATTTTTGTGTGGACTAATTTAGCTTGTCTTGCTTTTGTACCTTTTTCCATCAACATTTGCTGCTATTGTGAACTTACACTTATTATTTACAGTTGAGCTCATAATTAGGGCAAATTTGTAGCCCAATTATTTACAACGTAACTCATGCCTCATTCTTAAACCTGTCCCTGTAACAAACTCGCCTTCTTCCTGTACATCAGCCTTATTATCATAAGCAGCTCCATGACATTTTCCATTAACCTAGTTTCATTCTGCCTTCATTATAAGAGCTTCTCTGAGGGCTCTGAGTTTTGCATGCTTTCATGATGACTATTCATAACAATTGTCCTACTCCTTGACCTGCGAAGAAAGAACCTGATGGAGGAAGGAAGATGGCTTAGGAGAAAAGGTAACAAGATAAATGGATGAAAATAATGATGTTGTACAAATTTAGAACAAAAAACCCCAGGCTCACAGCAAACAGAAATATGATGCATGGGGGGAGGGATAGCTCAGTGGTTTGAGCATTGGCCTCCTAAACCCAGGGTTGTGAGTTCAATCCTTAAGGGGGCCATTTAGGGATCTGGGGCAAAAATTGGGGATTGGTCCTGCTTTGAGCAGGGGGGTGGACTAGATGACCTCCTAAGGTCCCTTCCAATCCTGATATTCTATGAAAACAGGAGTCACAGGAAGATGAAAAAGACATCTTACAGTGTGTCAGGCAATGGTATGAATTTTTCTTTAAAGTGATAATAGAGACAGTAGCCTAGATAAATTAGACAAAGGCATGTCTAAAAAAAGAAAAACAGCTGAATGCAAACATATAAGGTTGAGATCGGCATAAGACAACATTCCAAATCTGGTCACTTCCAAGGATCCAGGATGTTCAGATCCAGTTCCAAACTTTGGGGACCAGGATCATAAATCTCCATGAAACCAGCAGAAGGAGGATATAAAGGCATTCCTGGAATATTGGGATATAGAAAATACAGTATGAAGAGAGGCTGACATAAGGAGTTATGTACAGAAACTGTGGAGATTATATTGCAGCTAAGCCTGCAAAACTCCAGGAGAAAACAACATCTTCAAGTTTATCAGTCTCGAAGGAGTGGCATTTCTTAGCAGGACTGCAGGCTCTCTTTACAGCCCTATTTACAGACTAACCGGGATTAATATTATCTTTAAGCTATAATCATCTGTGTGATGCCTGGACTACTGAAGACGCTTGGCAGTTGAAGTCAGCTGCCATTTAAAATGCTTTAAGTACCAAGAACAGTTTTAACTCTGAGGACCTTGTCTGAGGTGGTTTGACCAGTCAATGGATGTTTCAAGCCTTTCATAAAACTTCCCCATTGTCCACTGACATGTGAGCAACCAAAACATGAAAGCGAAGATAAAAGACTTCTTTCGTGAATGTTTTCACAGAGCTGTGTGATGTGGAGAAAAAATTGTGAGGTAGAGGGTTATATTTTCAAAAGTAAATGCACCAGACTTGCATGCATAGTATCAAGGCTAGCAGGAACCATTGTGATCATCTAGTCAGATTTCCTGTGTAACACAGGCCATAGAACTTCCCCAAAATAATTCCTAGAGCATATGGTTTAGAAAAACATACAATCTTGATTTTAAAATGGTCAGTCATGGAGAATCCACCACGACCCTTGGTAAATTGTTCCAGTGTTTAATTACTCTCCATTGTTAAAAATGTATGCCTTATTTCCAGTCTGAATTTGTCTAGCTTCAGCGTCAAGCCATTGGATTGTGTTATACCTTTCTCTGCTAGATGGAAGAGCTCATTATTAAATATTTGTTCCTCTTGTGGATACTTATGGACTGTAATCATGTCACCCCTTAACCTTCTCTTTGTTAAGATAAATAGATTGAGCTATTTGACTCTATCACTATAAATCATGTTTTCTAATCCTTTAATCATTCTTGGGGCTCTTCTCTGAACCCCCGCCAATTCATCAATATCCTTCTTGAATTGTAGACACCAGAACTGAACACAATATTCCAGTAGCAGTTGTACCAGTGCCAGCTATGGAGGTAAAATAACGTACTCAAGATTCCCCTGTTTATGCATCCCAGGATCACATTAATTCTTTTGGCCACAGTGTCACACTGGGAGCTCATGTTCAGCTGATTATCCACCATGACCCTCAAATCTTTTTCAGAATCACTGCTTCTCAGGATGGAGTACCCCATCCTACAAGTATGGCCTACGTTCTTTGTTTCTGGGTGTATACATTTACATTTAGTCATATTAAAACACATGTTGATTGCTTATGACTATTTATCAAGCAACCCAGATGGCTCTGAATCAGGGACCTGTCCTATTCAATATTTACAACTTCTTCAATTTTTGTGTTGTCTGCCAACTTTATCAGTGATAATTTATGCTTTCTTCCAAATCATAAATAAAAATGTTAAATAGCATAGGGCCAAGAACCCATCCTTGGGGAACCCCATTGGAAGCACACCCGCTCGATGAAGATTCCTGGTTGGGAATCACATTAAAGACCTATCAGTTAGCCAGTTTTAATTTATTTAATGTGTGCTATGTTAATTTTATATCTTTCTAGTTTTTTAATCAAAAAATTGTGTGGTACCAAGTAGGGCAGTCAAGAGATTAAAAAAATTAATTGCGATTAATCATGCAATTAATTGCGCTGTTAATAATAGAATTCCATTTATTTAAATATTTTTGGATGTTTTCTACATTTTCCAATACATTGATTTCAATTACAACACAGAATACAAAGTGTACAGTGCTCACTTTATATTTATTTTTATTACAAATATTTGCACTGTAAAAAACAAAAGAAAAAGTATTTTTCAATTCCCTCATTACAAGTACTGTAGTGCAATCTCTTTATCATGAAAGTTGAACATACAAATGTAGAATTATGTGCAAAAAAACCTGCATTCAAAAATAAAACAATGTAAAACTTTAGAGCTACAAGTCCACTCAGTTCTACTCAGCCAATTTCCTGCCTGTACAGTTTGACCTTTAATCATGATTTCTGCTTGCATCTTGTTATTGATTGTATCGATGTACATGTAGTTCATTTATACCACATTCAGGAATAGTCTATACTCCTCACTAACTGTTTTTACAGACGCCAACATTTGTTGCATTGCATCAATGATTGCAGCAAAATGCCGTATCATCAGCATCTCTGAGGTTGGTTAAGAAATGTCTACCAATGGAAATCCCAGTTCCTTCTACTTTATAAAAGCCTTTCAGGGCTTGTCTCATAATAAATTCTGCGTACATGTTGAAAAGACTTGTGGACAGAATGGACCCTTGTTTCACATTATGCCCAATGGAAAACCACTCACTGTCACAAACGGCTGTTCACACTGTGGTCTGTTGTTGACAGTAGACACTTATGATGAGTTCAGTGAGATACTTTGGAATCCTCATCCTTGCCAGTATCCTCCAGAGATATCCTCCAGGTATCAAATGCTATGGAGTAGTCAATGAAACACATATTCAATGGGTGATTATACTCCTTGCATTTTTCAATGATATGACAGATATTTGTGATTTGATCACACATGCCTCACCCTTTCTGAAACCAGCTTGTTGTAGTGGTAGTTCTGCTTTTATCATTCACTTCCTGAGATCCTGAATTATGTAGAGCAGCACTTTATTCATATGCAATATAAGGGAGATGGTACAATAATTACTGCACTCTGTTATATACCCTTTCTTTGGTAAGGGTGGAAAGATTCCTTTCATCCAGTTGTCTGGCCAATTGTTAGTCATCCATACATCATTGCAAATCTTCTATGTGAGATCAATACTGTAGTCACCAAATGTCATTAGCAATTCTGCTGATACTTTATCTACCTGGTTCATGACTACATGACTTCTGTGAAGAATGAGTTTGACACGTTGTCACAGGTGAAAGAAGAACCTGAACAAATTTTGAAATAAAATGAAAATGATCATGCTCAAAGCCCCCAAAGGATGTGTTCCTAAAATTCACCATTGGCCCACACCTGGATAATGGAGAACATGTTTGTGCTGGTGAAAAAATAACCTGGAGTGAAAGAGAGTGGCTTAGAGACTGAAGAATGTGGCAGGAAATACAAGGAATTGAACTGACATATTCAAAGGCAGACCAGATGAGATAAGAGTCAATACATCAGGGCAAACTGCAATGAACTTGAGTAAGAATTCAAAAGGTTTGTTCACAGTGGTAAGACTTGTTATCAAAAAGTCCCCCCCCCCCCACTACCAAGCATAATAAAAGATCATGATGGCATAGTTCTTACTGAAGGTAATGATTTCAAACTCTGGTGGGGTTAGAACCACTTTGTGATGGTGTACCCCATAAGACTTTATGGGGAGATGCTTATAAATGTATATATGTAACTGGAATATGTTTTATGCTACAAGTGCCATGTAACATATCTCTGTGAAAGTTATGACCTACTGAATTTATTCCTCCTGTTTGTATGCATGTATCATTGTTGTAGTTGAAGTTATGAATATTGGTTTTATACTTGCTGGTTTTATACATAGCCTTTGTAAGAGCATGGGATCAGGTCTGGAGAAAAGAATGTGCAAGTGGAGTGCAAGCACTTAACAGAAAAAAGAAGGTGCAGACCCCAATCCACATCGGGGCCCCAGTCAAGGATGCAACTGGTTAGACTTGTTAGGGTACATGGACAGATGACTTGCCCATGTGATCCCAAAACTCCAGGGCAACATGATGCTACACAGGGAGTGGGGGAAAGGCTATAAAAGCCCTTGGAAGACGCCTCCATTTTGTCTTCAGCTGGCTAAAGAGAGAGGCTCTCCACCCCCCAGAGACATCCCTGAGAGAAACTGAACAAAGGACAAAGACAATAGGGGGTGTGAGCGATTGCTGGACCCAGGCTATGAGTTCTACTGCCTGTGAAAGGAAGAATCTAGAGCTGGTGAGGTTTTTATATCTGTGTGAAGTTTGATTAGACATAGACATGCATGTTTTATTTTATTTTACTTAGTAATTCAGTTTGTTCTGTCTGTCACTACTTGGAATCACTTAAACCCTACTTTCTGTACTTATTAAAATCACTTTTTACTTATTAAGTTACCTGGAGTGCGAGTTGGTACCTAGGGGGGCAAACAGCTGTGCATATCTTCCTATCTTTGAAATAGAAGGCGAACTATTTATGAGTTTGCCCTGTATAAGCTTTATACAGGGTAAAACGGATTTATTAAGGGTTTGAACCTCCTTGGGAGTTGGGCACCTGGGTGTCAAAGGCAAGAGCGCTTCCAGGAGCCTTACAGTTGTTAGTGGACTTGGTTCGGACCTGGGTCTGTGTTTGCAGCAGATCAGTGGAATCTGGCTCAAAACAGACAGGATTCGGGCGTCCCAAGCTGTAAAAGGCCTGGAAGCAGGGGCAGAAGTAGCCTTGGCACAACAGGTGGCAGCACCAAGCAGGTCTCTGTGATCCCAACCCATCACACACTTGTGATACAGGACAACAGGAAAGAGCATATAGAGCAGGAGCTATCAATCTTGTAAGAGGAAGTGGTGTGTTGTTTGAAAAACCTATATAAACCTGCACATCAGGATTTACATATGCAGATGGGAGTTTTTGTGTGTGCAGATAAATTTGCCCTATAATGTTTGTTTTCAAATGGTAACCACAATCTTAGAGCAATTTATGGTGATTCTGCCAGTTTGTATGATATTTTTTATCTACTGGTTCTAAGGTTTGAATTAAAGAGCTGGTTCTGCACGTTAATTCACAATTACTGACAATTCAGACTGCTGCAAAGTATTCTCATGTCAGCACAGCCATACAAATTAGACAATATTGAACCAGCCATGAATATTTCATCCTCACATTTGCCTATAGTAAATTGCCAGTCATCCCAGTAAAATGGAGAAGGCGGACAATACAATTAGGTAGGAGTCATGAAAGGATTACTGCCAAAATATGGTTCACAAACTTTTGTGTATTTATGGACTGTGATATCCACAGGTTTAATTGAACTAGACTGTATTTTAAACAACCTGATTTTTAGCAAAGGGTCCGCAAAGTCAATGCAATTATCTATATGTGAGTGGTATTTTAAAATGTTTTAATCTCTTCTCACAAAAAAAACCTGACCAAAAGCTGGTCTACTAGCGAAGGACAAACCTAAACCTCAAACGTGTGTTTGTGTATGGGGTGGTCAAGTGATGAAAAGGGAAAATGTATGGCTTATGTCATCTACTTTCAGGTAAAATAGCAAATCTCATTGCAGTGAATGGAAAAGCAGATTATCTCTTCAGTAGGAAGGGATTAGTGCCAGCATGGAGGGGACATGACCATCCAACTGCCTGGAGTGCATTAGATTAATGGAGAGTCCTGATCCCAACTGCCAGGCTCTCGGGACATCTGCTTAGTGTGCGTACCCTTCTATGCAAGGTAGGAGGCTTCCTCACTCACCTGACAGAATGGCTAGATCTGTACCCTCATTGATCCTCATTTGCATGTGCACATTAACCTGATGCCCTCTAGGCAAGGGTGAAGAATCAAAATTCAAGAAGCAGCTATCACATTGCGAGGTGCAATCCAGATCAGCGAGGGGTTGTGTCATCACCTGCCCGGCAACTTTAGGTGCCTCACCGTGCTTTGCTGCGGTAGCTCCCTTCTGGGCTGCTCACACACAGCCTTCCAGCATGCAAGCCACACCCTGAGTGTCTATCTATAGCTTCAGCCTGGCAGCCTCACATCAGTCACACTCTGGCTTCCACCAGCCTTGCTTGCTATTTTCAGGGTGACCCCAACATACGCCCAGTCCCGGATTTTCCCACAAAAAAAATGTGTGTGACACTGTCCAGCCCTCTCCTGAACAGTCCAGATATTAGAGGTCCCTTGCTCCGTAAGGTGTCAATGTGCAACTGTTCGCTACTTTAATTAGAGTTACTCACACAGTTCAGTTTAAAGACAGCATTGGATTGGTTTTGGTTAAAGAATAAAACAAGTTGCCTTAACTACACAGAGGTTTTAAGTGAGTACAAGTATAAGGAATTGAAGTCAGAAATGGTTCGAAGAGGAATAAGGATCAAAATGCTTTCTAGTAACTAAAACTTAGTAAGTTAGACTTGGTTTAAGGTAAAATTCTTACCACATGTTCCCAGCAACAGGGCTGACCAAATTCTCAGGTTAGAACCCCTCCCAAAGTCGAAAGGCTGGTTCCTTTGTTTTCTCAGGTGAAAGAGTGAGAAGGATGAGAGAGAGAGAGAGAGAGAATGCCCAGAGCATTTTTGCCCCTCACTTTTATAGTTAGTCACAGATTCCCACTAGATGAAGTTCCTTCCAGCTGTGAGGATGGAGACATGGAGTCTCGTGCTGAAAAAGGTTTCATGTTGTTGTTTGTTAAAATGGAAATTGATCTGTTCCTGCCCCCCTTTGCTGCCAAAGAATGGCTACTTGACTGGTGATTGCCAGTCAACATTGATACATAGCTAGAGGTGTCAGTTTGTCCTTTGTTTTTGAGAAACTGATTTACCCATTCCCCAGACTTGTCTGGCAAACCCTGGCTGGGATGATTTAGTTGGGTTTGGTCCTGCTTTGAGCAGGGGGTTGGACTAGATCACCTCCTGAGGTCCCTTCCAACCCTGAGATTCTATGATTCTATGAAACACATAGTCATAACTTCAGCTTATGTTCATACCTTTACATATAGTGTTGCTACATACTTTCACTGTGATATAATTGACCAGTGAGTTATTAGTTTCAAATGAGACCTCACAAGGCATATTTTGTACAAAGATTATTACAGCGGTGTGTAGGGTGTGAATACAGGGGTGCATTCAGTCACAGCTCCATTAACTTCCAAGAGGAAAGTAAGTGGAGTTTGTGTAGATTTGATAGGAAAGCATCATTCCACAGAAACAGGCTGCTTCTTCCTCTTGATGCTTGGCACTCCACCCAAATCCCATTGAGCATCAATAATGGACGGAGTTCCTGTAGCGCAGGAGGTGAGAGGAACATGCTATTTATTGCCCTTTCCCTTGCCACATCCCGAGGCCTGTTTTCATCTGATTGATGTAGTTTTGCTTCCCTCCACACCAGAAACAGCCATAAAGCCCTTGGTAAGGAAGACAATTTTGGCTTCTATCTTTCAAGAGGTTCCTATAAACAACAGTTGGGAATTGTTTTAAAACCTTGACTGTGTCATTTTAATATTACACAGGAATGCCTGCAACATCCTTTTATAGAGTAATAGGATAATAAAGAGAACAAACCCATTGCCTCTGTGTTTAATCATAGAACAGCCTGAATTAGACTAACAGGATGATGGGGTAAATAAAACATAAACCCACTGCCCTTCGACTTCCCAGCTGCAGAGCAAACCCACTTTGAGATGGGTTAAAGTGACCTCATAACTTTGCAGGGACTTAGATGAGGCCAGATAAATAATAGAGGCACAGACATTTGACCGCATAGGAGGAGAAGGTTTGCCAGGGCCGGTGAGAGACCGGACAGCTAATGGTGGCAAAAAGTTAAGGCTGTCCAATTCCAGTAAATAAAACGTACATGCATCTGGGGCGGGTCAACCAAATCTGGGTCTCTTTCTGAAGCTGTTTTCATTGCCCCGCTCCCCTCAGCTGCAAGGCTCAAGATTCAGGGTGCAACCTTCCTCTGTCCACACACCTACCGCAATCTGCTCTGCCAGACCAGAAGAGATGGGGGACTTAGTCTATTAGGGGGAGATCAGGGAATAGGTAATGAGCCTGGAACTGCTTTGTTGAGTATTAGGGAGGAAGATGATGGAGGTTTCCTGTTAAACAGGGGGAGGGGAGAGGGGATCTGTATTGTGCCCTATCCTGAGCACTGACACATGGAGGGAAATCTTGATTCCACAGTTAACTTTAATTATTATCCCCACAGCGCTCTAAGTCAGCCACACAGATAACAGCTCACACTCCACACTTCATGTCCCAGGAACATAAGCAGTAAACGCTGGCCTCGCTGTTCCACCTGTCCTAGGGGCTCCCTGCTGCTGTAGAATTGGCAGCTAGCTGTTTTATCTGGCCCTGGACACCGTCTGCCAGAAGCAGTGAATGGCTGAGCTCAAACCTCTGCCTAAAACTCAAACCTTTTGTAAGACTTGGCTAAAGTGTAGAGTTTTTTGTCTTTTTTTAATGTTCCCTTGTTGCTGCATTTCCTGTTTCAGCTGGGACTGAAAGAGGAACTTGCAGAAACCTCTGAAAAGAGTTGTTTCATGATGTTTTTGATCCAGTCCAAAACAGAGAATCCCACAAGAAGATCGGTGTTGAAGCCCCACTGGCATCTCAACAAGACTGGCTTTCCAAGCTGTGCAGCCCCAAGCTGCTGGAAACCAAGGAGGGGAGGAAATCAGGTTATTAGCTGCCTCGGATTTTGGTGCCATTGTTGGAGACAGAAAGGGAATCTTGCACTGAGTTGTTTTGTCACCCTTCAGTTTGGCTGTTAGAGAGAGACAAGACCTGATCATGAATTTCAGGGATAACATGGAATGCAGGGCCCAAGTGACAATTTGCTTTGAAGTGGTCCATGCATGTGAATTTTTAGATGCTTCTGTAATTGGAACCATTAGAGTTTCCCTATCACTAGCATCACAACAGGTTTTCTTAGAAAATAGCAATGCTTAGTGAAGGCAGGAGATCTTGCAGTGGGAGAGGCAAATGCTACAAGAGGAATCCCACGGATGATACCCAAATTAAACTGAATATTCTGACTCCTAAGGGCACACGAATGTGGGCATGAATTTAGTGTAGCAATATAGCCACCCTGACATAATTCCCTATTTTTTCCATGTTATTTACTTTCAATAATATTTATTTAGGGGAATGGAACTGGTAAGACAGTAATAGCGGCACTTTCTCTGACAAGACTGATCCCTTTAGGTTTATTTCACCTTCCCTCCTGCTTTGCCATTGTATCTTCCATACCCACTCTCCTCATTAAAATGGCTTGCTTTCTGCTGTAGTCACTGACTTCATTTATATGTGTTCATTTCAATGGCATTACTTAGCAGCTAAATCTACATGCTCACTGCTAGAGTGACCAGAGGGCAACTGTGAAAAATTGGGACAGGGGTTGGGGAGTAGTAGGTGCCTATATAAGAAAAAGCCCCCAAAATCAGGACTGTCCCTATAAAATTGGGACATCTGGTCACCCTACTCACCGCCCTCTCAGTGAACACTTTTTGCTGGGATTTTCCGTTTACCTGTAGGCTGCTACGTAGGTGGGTACGAGAAGGGACTCTGCACCAGCAGCAGGTCACTGAGGCCTCCTGCTTGCCTCAGCGTTAAGGCATCCAGAATGCTCACAAGAGTCCTAGGGCACAAGTCTTGAAAGGGCACAGCGTGTACTTTCCTCCCATGCTGGCTTCAGTCTGACAGCTTGTGCAGAAGGGATATGGTGTCATGGCCTCACGCTCGTCCCTTTGGGGAGGCTGGAAGTGTTGTGCACTCCCACCTAATCTGCCTGCACTAAGACTGGGAGTGAGACTGCAGTTTACACCAGGTGTGCAAGTCAGGGACAGCTCCTGTATGGGTCAGCCACAGTTTGGCTCTTGCTTTCTTTGGGTTCAATCCTGCAGTTCTTGCTCAGTCCAAACTCCCAGTGATTGTCTTTAGATTGTCTCCGCAGCTAATTTTGTTTTATACAGAAATGGCTGCACATTGCTAACATAGACTAGTTTGGTATTTAAGAGCTTGCTAAAAATGGTGAATGATGTTCCATGTAATTAATGAACTATATATATTTTATATAAAATATCCAGAATGTTGTTTAATTTTCCATTACATATTTTGCAATGCAATGATCTATTGCATCACTTTCAATATATTTTAGCTATACTGGGCCTGATTCTGATCTTGCTTTTGCTCATTTTCTATCTCTTTTGCTTCATTGATTTCAATAGAGTTCCTCTTCATTTACTCTGGTGTAAATGAGATCAAAAGCAGACCCAGTGAGTTTAATTCCATATATTTTAAATCTGAAAATTGATCAGCATTGTAATATATTTATCATGGGGGAGATTTCCAACCACAGATAAATTGTATAGGAGCACAAGTTCCGGTCCTTTGAAAACTACCCCCCAATAAATTACAAGTTTTCCTATAGACTCAATTCTGGTTTGTGCAGAGAAAATACAATACATGTGCTCAACAGCACATATACATGCTATTCTCTTCTCTTATGCCTCTCTATTCCCTGTGCAAATAGGGCTTTCACTGCTACCTTCCATCTTTCCTCCTCTCCTGCTGCAGTCTTAGCTTATTAAAGGGAGTTAATAGGTCCTGTATTTTGCCCAGCTTCCCCATGCATTCTATTAGTGCTAAGAACAGGAGTAATTAGTGCAGCTGGCTGTGTAGCATTTAATGCTTAGTCCAGGCTGTTTCATATGAGCATGCACATATACACAGCCTACACCCACATTCAGTGTGGCAGCATCCGTTACTTTCCTCAACAAACTTAGGACAGGTCTGCACTTAAAAAGCCGCACTGGTGCAGCTGAGCTGCTGTAGCACTTTAGTGAAGATGCTACTATGCTAACAGGAGAAGCCCTCCCATTGACATAGCATTGTCTATATTGGGGGTTAGCTCGGTATAACTACGCCACTCAGGGGTGTAGATTTTTCACCCCACCTAGCGATGTGGAATAATGTAAGTTTGTAGTGTAGACCTGCCTTTAGTCATGGAAGAACTAGCTCTTTCTCTCTGATAGTTTTCTAAGGAGGCAGAACAGGACTGTCAGGAATGGTCCAGATAATATTAGTCCTGCCTTGAGTGCAGGGGACTGGACTAGATGACCTCTCGATGTCCCTTCCAGTCCTGTGATTCTATGACATGGTGAGCTCAATTCAGTTGCTGGTGAACAGTTGTCCCAATTTATATAACACCCCACACACACGCACATACCACACACCATGTGAGCCCTCTTGCAATCTCAGCAAAGATCAATCTACTCTTTTCCCCCTAGAAGTCACCCCAAAGCAGGATTAAGGTGCATTAGCGGGGCAATGTGTGAAAATGTACACTGCACTTACTGCCTTTGCTGTATTCTCTGGTTTAGCCATCGTGGATTTCAGTCTTTACTGATGTTATGTTGGCAGCTTTCACAAACACTCCATTATTCTTTCATCTGACTTATCCATATACTTTATATATTGTGCCCATCAAAATGACATCCGAGAACATGTTTAGAAACTATTTTTACAGCTTTTTTATCTGAAGTTTCTCACCATTCCTTCCCTTCCCCCCACCATCCCATATATCTTTATTTATGTATTTATCATAGGAAAGCTATATCCGATGCATTTTGTTCTGAAGATGCTGAGATTTGTGTCCTGGGAGTGACTTACACAGTCACCCCTCTTTTCCCAGTCTAAGGGTGTCACCTTCATGAATCAGGGATACCCCACATCACAGTAAAAGGAAGGGGAAAAGTTTGCAGGCCAACAACAAAAAGAATAAGACTGTACACACCCATCATACACATGCACACCACCCACATACCAGCAGGGATTTGTGTTTCCTACCCTGAGCATCTCTGCCACCCAGCAGTTATCAGACACCATTTATAGTAAGCCTTTAAATCCCAGCGAATACTACCCCAGCTAGCTCCCATTGCTCACAGTTTGTTCCAGGCTCAATGACAGCTTAAGTCTTGGAAATGAAAGAAGACCTTTTTTATAGTCTTTTATAGCAATGGCGCTCAACCTTTCCAGACTACTGTACCTCTTTCAGAAGTCTGATTTGTCTTATGTACCCCAAGTTTCACCTCACTTAAAAGCAACTTGCTTACAAAATCAGACATAAAAATATAGAAGTGTCACAGCACACTATTACTGAAAAATTGCTTACCGTCTCATTTTTACCATATAATTATAAAATAAATCAATTGGGATATAAATATTGTACTTACATTTCAGTGTATAGTCTATAGAGCAGTATAAACAAGTCATTGTCTGTATGAAATTTTAGTTTGTACTGACTTCGCTAGTGCTTTTTATATAGCCTGTTGTAAAACTAGGCAAATATCTAAATAAGTTGATGTACCCCCTGGAAGACTTCTACATACCCCAGGGATGCATGTATCCCTGGTTGACAACCATTGTTCTATAGGACAGGAGAGCAGCCTTAATGCAGCCTTTTATTTCCCAGTTGGCTTCTCCTTCATTTTAGTTTGCTTTACCTGCTCTTGTTATCCTGTGATGTTGCACTCCATGTTTTGTTTTATGGAAATATGCTAATGCGTGTGAATATAATGTAACTGGAATATGCTTCATGCAAAAGGTCTCTTGTAAGGTATCATTACAAAGCTTATAATCTACTGAGTGTGTTCAATCTATTTGTATGAATGTATCATTCTTGTATCTGAAGCTAGAAATATGAAGTATTACTCTGAAGTCCTATTGTAATTGTGCAAAGTGTTGGCCATTAATGGTGGCTTGGAATCTTGATGGCTCCCATTGACTAGGACAATTGGTTGTGAATGGGTCATTTACCTGAAAGCCTTCCTGTGTACCTGAGGTGGGTAATGAAGAATGAGGTCTTACAGTGACATGTCACATGATACTGGAATCCATCTTAATCCTAGTGCTTTTCCATTTAGAAGGAAGGGTGGGGACCCAGAGAGACAAAAGATTCCTGCCTTGGGCCAAAGCTATAGAAGGGGGTGGAACAGACCAAAGGGGGCTGCCAGTCATGAGAAATCCCCTAGTTACCACCTGAGCTGGAACTAACAAGGATTGTACCATGGGAAAGGATTGGGCCCAGACTAGGAAGGAGTTTAGTCTGTGAAGGAAGCTTACTGGAACATCTCTGAGGGTGAGTTTTACCTGTATTCAGTTTCTTAATGTATTAGGCTTAGACTTGTGTGTTTTATTTTATTTTGCTTGGTAACTTAATTTGTTCTGTCTGTTATTACTTGAAACCACTTACATCCTACTTTTTATACTTAATAAAATCACGTTTGTTTATTAATTAACCCAGAGTAAGTGATTAATACCTGGGGGAGCAAACAGCTGTGCATATCTCTCTATCAGTGTTATAGAGAGTGGACAATTTATGAGTTTAACCTGTATAAGCTTTATACAGAGTAAAATGGATTTATTTGGGGTTTGGACCCCATTGGGAGCTGGGCGTCTGGGTTCTTGAGAGAGGAGTACTTGCTGAGCTGTTTTCAATTAAGTCTGCAGCTTTGGGGGTGTGGGTGAGACCCTGGGTCTGTGTTGCAGCAGGCTAGCGTGTCTGGCTCAACAAGGCAGGGTTCTGGAGTCCCAAGCCATCAAAGAAAATGGGCTCAGAGGTAGTTTCAGCACATCCGGTGACAGCCCCAAGGGGGTCTCTGTGACCGAACCTGTCACATATCCCTTAATATTTTTGGCCTGCAGCCTGTGGCAGCTGATTCTTATGAACAGAAGAGAGTAATATTACATACTGTCTTGACACAAATAGTCTACAGGACAGCTAAATAAAGGAAGCCAGGATCTCTGGTCAGCTACCCAGTCAATCAGCCAAGGCTCATTTAAGCTTCAGTAGTTTAAGCATTCAAGATAGCAGGCAGGAGGAGAGGCAGGAAGAATTTAAAAGATAAGAAGGAGTTTGAGTAGTAACCGAGTTATAAATTAAATGTTGGCAAATAGTAAGTTATATTTTAAATATTTATTGAACAAAACCTATTTTCTAATGTTGCTTTCCTAAGTAAAACAAATGTTTTCCCTTCAGCTTACTGAGAAGACATGTTTCCTTCTGTCAGCCTGTGGCACTAGGCAACTAAAGTCCATTACTGCACATATACACACTCCAGACAGAATACAGACATGATTTCTTAATCAAAAGGGATGGTTTGTTATTGTAAACTGTGATAACCCAGCAATGAAGGCTTATTTGCACATTGTTCTTGGCTGAAGGAGGGAGACTGCATCATTGCTGGACTGCTCTGGATGTATAAAAGGATTTCATAGACACAGAGGGGATATAGAACAAACGTATGTCAAAGTGAAGGAGATGTTCGTGATGTTCAAAGCTGAAGTGTTGGAGATATTGGAAAAAATAATTAACTCCCCCTTTTAAGTAACAGAAGCCTGTGCCAATTAAGGAGAATGAGGAAAGGGTACTCCAACAGTACTTTATAAATAATACCCCACTACAGAAGTGGCTAAGTAATTACTAAGAAGTGAGTCAGTCATAATGTTTTCCCTTTCTAATCCTTTTTTTTTTTAATGATAGGAGATTTTTAGTTCAGGTAATGTTTGAAATCCTTACAATTCCCCATCTCTCTCCCCACCTCGTGGAGAATTTTGAGCTGAAGCCTGCTAAATGCCACTGTAATGGATAAGGTGAGATTGTTTGCAGTCTGCACCTTTCACGAACATGGATGGAACAATCAAAGGAAAACTTTCAAAGTTTTCTCTCGGTTCGTGTTCCTTTGTCCTGAGGGAGGTGGGAAAAGCAGGGTTTATTGGTGTCATTTTGATGGGATTCCTTTAAACAAATCATAAATATGCCTGGGAACAGAAATTTGTCATATTCAATGTAGGGTTTATAAACATGTTGCATAATAGCAGCACAGCCCGTCGAGAAAAATTTGGGGCCCCATCACATCATGTTTGCTGGGGCCCCATCTCCTCCTATTTCACTTTATTTACACAGATGTTACAGATTTTTGGGAGGGCCCTCAGGGCCCCAGTACAATTGTGCCCCTGCTCCCCTGCTCTCATCAGTCCCCAGGAAAGCATGGTCTAGTGGTTAAGCTGTTAGCCTGGGACTCTAGAAAGCTGTGCTTGTTTCTCTGCTCTGCCACAGACTTTCTGTGTGTTCCTGGGCAAGTCACTTAGGCCCTGTGTCGCAAAGGTATTTAGGCCTTAGTCTCTCTGTGCCTCAGTTCCCCATCTGTTAAATGGGGATAATTGCACTGACTTCCTCACAGAGTGTTGTGAAGATGAATACATTAAAGACTGTGAGGTACATTACAATACATTAAAGATTGCCATATAGAGACCTAAGATAGATATATAATTCAGTGTGAATGTCACAAGCTGTCACCTGTTGCATGTGCTGGTCAGTTATGAATATGTTGGCCTCCAGAGGGACATTAGTCAACATCATATCAACGCTTTAGATTTACCATCTCATTTATGTGCTGATTATTTTTTAAATCTTCTGTGAAGGGTTTTTTTTACATAACTAGTACCCTCTTTTCTTTAGCTAACCAGCTTTGCTAAATTACAAAGACAGAACAGAAAGCTATAAGGCACTGATCAGACCTGAATAATGAACTGAGAAATAGGTATGGTGAATTAAAATGAAGGTGTTCATGGATAATTAGTATTATATTTAAGAATTTTTCAACTTGTCTCTTTAAAATCCCCCACTAAGCATCAATTTCTCCATGCAGCCCCCACACCCACCTCTGATATTTTCAGTGAAAATGGCCTTTGTTTTATATTGAGGGAACACCAGAAAATAAAGAACAAAAGTAAAGTCTTTGTGAGAGAGCAGTGTGTGTGTGTTCCCTCTTAAAGTCTGTACTGAAATCTCAGATGAAAATGGCAGTTCTGCACACAAGGTTAGAAAGAGTGCTTGGAAAAGTCAAAGGTGCAGTACACTGAAAACAAAAGGTACCACACAACATATACCACACTCTCACCTGGTCAAAACCCACAACTCTCTGTAGTCAAATTGCCTTCACGTTGATAGTTACAATTATCAAAAGCCACTAGGTAAACCTTACCTCACTTCCTGAACTCACCCAAGCATGGCCCTAAGGTAAAATGTCTAAGGGTGTTATCTCTGCCACCAGGCCTGGAGAGCTTTCTCCTAGAACCTGACAGCAAGGTCACCTCAGACAATCTCAAATGCCGTTGGCTGTGTTTATCTCCACTTTCTGTTTTTTGGGATGGCTCAGGAGAGCATACACACCGCTACAATGCATGTGCCTGGCAGCCCAATTCAGTCAGGCAAAGGAGCTCATTTTTCGCCCACCCGTTTCATCTCTGTAATTTGCACTGTAAACTGACCCACTGTCATTTATTCACTTTAACTGACTGATTTGTCCCTAATTCCTGGACATCAGGGCTCCATCTTGCAATGTGCTGAGCACCTCCTGTAAGGCACTGAGTGCTTTGAACTCTTAGCAGAGTCAGTGGAAGCTGAGGATGCTCAACCTCTTGTCGGAGGCACTCAGCATTTCACAGGGTCAGGTTCAAACTCGCACCTTCTCTTCTAAAGGGCAACTACATGGCAGTCTGCTTATACCATTAGTGCTACAGTACTTTTGAGGTAGGCTGGTACAGATTATTTGGCAACATATACTAGTTCCCTTCCCTCCCCAGAGATTGAGCATTTTATCCCTGCACTCCGTTGCTACTGGCAATTGTAGTCTTGACGATAAATCCAAATTTGGGTTTCCCAGATGACAGGCCAGAAGCACCAAGCTACACGGTTGGCTCATATTCACTTTCATTATATTAAAATCTCAACAGATTAGTCACAGGCTCTGCATTTCACTAGTTCATTTCATCATGATTTCCACTGCACATTTCAGCCATTAACCAGCTGTATCAGCTTTAATACTGCTGTTTTTAAAAGTTGGCTTTGTTTCCAAGTATCCAGCTCTGAAACCTGTAGAATGGAGGACTGAATCCCAGCTCCTTCCACTAAGGGCAAGCATAACTAAATATTTTACCAGCCAATAAAGATTATTAGGAGAGCTACAGGTCAACATCATGTTCATATCAGAAAACAAACAGGGAAAAGCACTCCACCAGACTGCTATATTAGAAAAACGTTTATTTTCCTGATGTTTCTTTTAGGTGGACCTTTTAACATGTGACAATGTCAGATATCCTTTTTTCGTATAGGCCTTGATCCAACACCTCATAACACTGCCGAAGTCAATGCACGTCTTCCCTTGATTTCAATGGGTGTTGGACCCCATATTAAATTTCAGGGTCAGTAATATTAACCTGTCAAGTCTAATCTGCAAAGCAATTCCTCCTCCTACGCATTTGGGATAGAGGTTTCCTGAAGGAAGACAAGTCTTTATTTGTTGTCTGGAGCACTGCATTAGGTATTTATGGCCCCATGAGCAGGTTATTATTTATTATAGACTGTTGATCTGAGTTTGTACATTTTAACTTGTGTAAAAGGGCAGCACAGGGTTGGGTGCCTGTTCAATAAGAATGATAAAGTTTATACATTGAAATAAATAGAATAAATAAATACTAGTTAGAAGTATTATTGTAAGTCTTCAGTCCTGAGCAGGGTGCAGAAAATATCTCTCTCTAATACAGCCCAACATGCCTGGTGCTGTACATTGCAAACGTTCATCTAAATGAACAGAAATTCACTGTGGGATCAGCTGCTGAAACATATGGGTTCTGATTCTCCTTTACACCACCGTGGCAGCATAAAAGGGCCTCAAGGTGGGTTTAAATTCTGTAATTTAATAATAAGTAATAAGAGCTTTAGTGCAAATGAGAAACAGTCCCACGATATTCTGGAAGCAAGAATGAGGTTATTCTGAAACAAGAAAAGACAAGAAATGCCCATTTAAAATCCATTCCATCCCCATCCCTTCACATAGTATAAAAGCATATTGTTTACTTAAAAATATACCCATTTCCTCCCAAAAGGAGAACATCCTCAGATTTTTAATGTACTTACATATACCATAGCACTGTAACCGTTGTCTTTCTTTATCGCTTTCCTTCTCTACTGCTTTTTAACCTCTTTACATTTAAATCATAACTAAAACTAGGGCCCAGGGCACTAAACACTATTTCTAGGAAGCACCATTTTTATTAGTAAGGGTCTGATCCAAATTTCATTGAAGTCAGTGAAAAAATTGTCACTGATTTCAATGGGCTTTGGATCAGGCCTTATGAGTTTGTAGAATCTGGCCTGTCCCCATAAGACTTTATGGGGGGATGCTTATAAATGTATATAGGATATAACTGGAATATGTTTTATGCTACATGTGCCATGTAACATATCTCTGTAAAAGTTATGATTTACTGAATCTATTCCTCCTGGTTGTATGCATGTATAATTTTTGTAGTTGAAGATATGAATATTGGTTGTATATTTGCTGTTTTTATACACAGCCTTTGTAAGAGCATGGGATCGATGTCTGGAGAAAGGAATGTTCAGGTTGAGAGCCCAATCAAGAAACTCTTGACAGACAAAAGAAGTTGCAGACACCAATCCACATCTGAGCTTGGCCAGGAATGTAGCTGGGCTTGGCTCCTAAGGAACTGAGTTGTTCATGGACATGTGACTTGACCATGTGATCCCAAAACTCCAGAGGGTAACATGATGCTACACAGGGAGTGGGGAAGAGTATCCATCCAGGGGAGAAAGTCTGTTTAAACCCCTTGGAGACCCCTCCATTTTGTCTTCAGCTGGCTAAAGAGAGAGCCTCTCCACCCCCCAAGGACACACCTGAAAGAGACTGAACAAAGGACAAAGACAATATGGGGTGTGAGCGATTGCTGGACCCAGGCTAGGAGGACCATAGCCTGTAAAAGGAAGTTTACTGGAACTGGTGAGGTTTTTATCTGTATTCAGGGTGATTAGACATAGACTTGCGTGTTTCATTTTATTTTACTTAGTAATTCACTTTGTTCTGTTGGTTACTACTTGGAACCACTTAAATACTACTTTCTGTACTTATTAAAATCACTTTTTACTTATTAAGTTACCCAGAGTACGTGTTAGTACCTGGAGGGGGGCAAACAGAGGTGCATATCTCTATCTATGAAATAGAGGGCGAACTATTTATGAGTTTACCCTGTATAAGCTTTATACAGGGTAAAACGGATTTATTCAGGGTTTGAACCCCATTGGGAGTTGGGTACCTGGGTGTCAAAGGCAAGAGCACTTCCTGAGCTGCTTCCAGGCAGGCCTTCAGCTGTTAGGGGACGTGGTTCAGACCTGGGTCTGGGTGTGCAGCAGACCAGCGGGTCTGGCTCAAAACAGACAGGATTCTGGAGTCCCAAGCTGGAAAAGGCAGGAAAGCAGGGGCAGAAGTAGTCTTGGCACACCAGGTGGCAGCTCCAAAGGGGGTTTCTGTGATACCTTAGGTTGTAAGTTCTTCAGAGCAAGAATCATGTCTCCTTATTTCTACTATAAAACACCTACACACTTTTGGGGGCTGCAATAATAATAATAAATAATGCTAATAAGTAATATGTAAAATTACATTTATCAACTTATGAGTTAGTATGTGAAAAGTTTTCTCTTGGGGTCCTCAAATCAGCAGTATGGGGAATCTGGGTAAGTAAAGATTACGCCCAGAAGTAATGATTTATAGAATCAGACCCTATGTGAGAAATAACACATAAAGGGCTGACAATAAATAATAGGCGAGTCTGGGGTATGTGAGGATAAGAGTTAACATTATAAGTGATCATGAGTTAGCATTATTGTTACATGAGTGCTCACACACACGGACAAACAGGTTTTTCATGCTAAACACTAGCTTTCCATCAATCTATCTGTTTAGCACAAAAAAAGTTATATGTTGAATTATTCAATTTTTAGTGCACTTTAAATTTCTTTCTTTTCTTACTTTTGCAGCAACCTAAAGTGTGCTAGGTCTCTACTCTGCAAATAAAAAGGAATGGTCCTAACCTCAGAGAATTTACAGTCTACAAACTAATGGAAAGACTTACCTTGAATAATCCCAATCATAAAAGTAAAATCATGTCAAACTTTTCTCATCTTACCTCTTGTTTAGTCTGTGACTGTTTTTGCCAGAGAGGAGGTTAGTAAATGGTCTATGCCACTTATTTCAATCTATGAATGCCAAATGAATGTGCTAAAACAGATGTAATATATCATTCTAATGTCACTTTGTCACACACTTACATACTATGCAAGAAATGAATAAAATATATTGAATGTTCATTTTTCCCAGGCATTCGTTTTTATTATATTTCCATGTGCAGATGGGGGAACTAACAAATTATGTCAAACGGCCTTATGAAGACATTCTATATAATCAGATATTCTCACACAAGCTGTTCCATTCCAGTCAAGAATATCTCAGAAAAGGGAACAAAATGAAAATTAATATTTATTTCCTGAGTTTGCTTCATGCGCTAGAGAAAATAAATGTTGCAGGGGACAGGGATTGAAGGAGTTTTAATCAGAAACAAATGTGTTGGAAGAAGCTAACTAAAAATCAACAATGGAAGGTTTTATTTGCTCTCGGCTCATCAGTGTGTGAAAACCAGAGAACACCCCAAGCTACAAAGTCTGGGTCTGGATTAGAATTTTCCCAAAGTTCAGGGATATTCGGATCAGCAGTTTAGATTCAGTCCATCACAGAAATAGGGGCTGGTTGAAAAGTCTGGATTTTGAATGCAATTAGAGTGAGCAGAGATACTACATGTCAAGGAATATTTGGATCCATGCTTCTCTAGTTATAAAGTAATCATTCGTTAACATGCATCAATAAGGATATACACATTGAGTGACAAATTATGCATAATCCTTGCATGGGTGCATGAAATGGGAGTATGCAAAGGAGTCTGCACAAGGGCCAGGGAGAATCATTCTCTATGCTTGGGGAAGCTTAGGGACTGATCTCTTAAAGCATCACTGGGGTGCCAGACACTCTAAGGCAGGGGTAGGCAACCTATGGCATGGGTGCCAAAGGCAGCACGCGAGCTGATTTTCAGTGGGTCCTGGCCACCGGTCTGAGGGGCTTTCCATTTTAATTTAATTTTAAGTGAAGCTTCTTAACATTTTAAAAACCTTATTTACTTTACATACAACAATAGTTTAGTTCTATATTAAAGACTTATAGAAAGAGACCTTCTAAAAACATTAAAATGTATTACTGGCACGTGAAACCTTAAATTAGAGTGAATAAATGAAGACTCGACACACCACTTCTGAAAGGTTGCTGATCCCTGCTCTAAGGGGATAGGGAGGAGGTGGGTCCATGGCTAGACTGCACCCTAATAGGCCCAGTTGTAGAGCGGTGTGGTTTATACACTTCCCCAGCATGCCTGAGAGTTCCAGAAGGAATTCCACTTCTTCTCAGATCTCCCCTGGGACGGACAGGAGGTTCTCCATACTGCCCATGCCCATGGCTGTGCCTTCATGGTACAACTGGAACTTAGACCCTTATTTTGGGATGAAACAACCATTCTGAAGAAAGTAACTGTTGACATGAAACTCCATCCAACACCCTAAGGCTTGGAAAAGTTTTGATAACTCTTTATCCCCATTATATTCCGTGTTTGCTCCACTTAGCGCTGCCCAGTTCCAGCAGGAACTGGAAGCAGAAACGCTGACATACTGTACTGTGGTAGCCTGTTTCTGAGATTCTTTTCCAGGACAACTTTGCAGACACAAGTGGTTGAAATAGTTCAGGGCTCTATCCTGCAAAGTGCTGAGTGCCCTCAACTCTCATTGACGTCAATAGATATTGAAAGAGCTCAGTGCTTCCGTTGCATCATCTGATAACCAGATTGTAAATACAGATAGAGACAAACACTGATACCCACTTTATTTGCCCCTCCCAAAAGTGCTCTCCCTCATCTATCACAATATTATTAGCAGAGTGAGACTTTATACCATTTTTATTAAATAGGCTGCAGTACATTGTGAATTATTAATTTCACTAATTGAAACTAAACTGCAGTTGCCAAAATAAATTAACCACATACATTTTGTCATGCATTATCTTAGCTTTCTACTGTATTCTTTCACTTCCTTGATAATTGCAAATTTCATTAATTCATAATGGCTCCCCTAGTCATTCATGTAATTTATCGGGGTTCTGCTGCTGTGGGTAGAATGTTTCAGTAGCCAGAATGTTACAGCAGTAGAAATCAATTTTTTAAAAAAAGTTATTTCAAAAGAAATTGAAAAATCAAAATTGAGGAGATCATTGAAAGTGAGATTGGGAAAAATACAGTATTCTAACATACTCTTTTCCAGGGAGATATTTCAATGGAAAATGATGATCTATTTTTCTATATCGCTGTAATTCAAAAGAGAAGACGGTTAATTGTTCAAATCGCTGTTATAGATGAGATGGTCAGATAACAAACTACTTAAACATATTTTGGGCATTTCAAACATTGGATTTGTACTGGATCCAAATAATCAGACAACATGAAATATAGAGAGGGCCAAAAAAAAAGAAAATTTTCTATAAAAATTCAAAATCCAGAAAATGTTGACCAGCTCAAATAAAATATATAGTTCAGGTCCAATTTAATGTAAAAACAATGTTTATTGCATTTTATGAGACAATAGTGTAGAATGGATTGAGTCTAAAGTAATATATATATTTAAGACAATAATAGTAGCTAAAATCTTTCTTGGTACTTATGAAAATGGGGTTAAGAAAACTTTTAAAAATCCATGAGATGAAATTCATTAGTGCCAAATTATGACACTTGAGAAAAATTTCTAAAGAGATGGAGCTTAAGTAAAACATGGCTTAATGTAGCTAGTCAAAGACAAGCAGTTTTATAGCCAATATTATGATTATGTATGTTAAAATTGGTGAGATGGGATCTTCTTTCTTAATGTCATTCAACTTTTATCGGAGGATCTGGAATACAACATCAAAGTGTAATTACATTTGTTGATTTGGTGGATGTCTCAGTGCTTCTTGGAGACAGTTCAGGAGATTGTGGACCAACTGATGGGATAGTTTATTTGGCTATTGCACCAGGTGATAAGGAGAAAAGAGGGAAAAAATGAGTTACATTTTCATGGTGAAAGAAGTTCCCCCAAACAATATATCAGAAGTTATATTTGTCATTTGAAATTATTCCTTATTATGGAAAAAGAGAGCATATTTGTACAAATATCAAATACTTGATATTTTATATGCAATTGTGATATTATTACACTTAAAATTCTAAAGAAAAAGTCAAAGAATATGTTATTTTTAAAAATCTGATTTCTGCTCTACTGAATTATATTGTGTCACGATGATATGCAATCTCATTAAAATGTGTGTGACAGATAATATGGCATGTAACCAGCCGCGTAGCCAGGTCCATAGTACAGGGGGAGCGGAGCTTTAAAATGGCGCCGCCCCCTGTACTCACCCGGCGGCGCTCGGGCAGCGCTCCAGCTGTTCGGTGGCACTTCGGCAGCAGGTCCTTCACTGAGCTCCGGGTCTTTGGTGGTATCCGCTGCCGAAGACCTGGAGCGAGTGAAGGACCCACTGCCGAAGTGCCGCCGAACAGCTGGAGCACCGCCGGGTGAGTGCAAGAAGCAGCACCTTAAAGAGAAGCGGTGCATTTTTTTAGCTTCGCGGCGCCTTTTTTTAAAGGGGGAGCGGAACTAAAAAAAAGCGCCACTTCCTTTTTAAGGTGTCGCTTCTGCTCACAGCAGGAGCGGCTGCTACCTCCCCTCTCCCCCTGGCTACGCTACTGCATGTAACCCAACATGATTAAGTACAGAGTTAGCCTGCTCAGGGCTGGCTGACTGACTGAGATTATCACAAATGGGAATAGAAATTGTGAATTAAAACAGTTGTTATTTCTACTGACTCCCTTCAGTTAGCCTATGTGTCACCTCCAAAGGATGCTTGGACCCCTCTGTCCTAGACAGCTGGAGTTTTGGAATCTGGCATCTTGTCACCAGACCAGTCAGATGGACTGAATGATGTAAGGTGCTACCCTGGGTGATATGATGTTAAGTGACCTTAGCCCTGAAGGATGCACTTCTTTTTAAACTGGATAGCCACTGTCATTTTAGATAATGCAATAGAGCAGGGGTCGGCAACCTCCAGCATGCGTGCCAAAGGTGGCATGCCAGCCAATTATTGATGGCACGCGGCGGCAGTGCCGCCGCCCTGGGATTCCCCCCGCAGGCTCCTGCCAGCAAGGGCCCTGCTGCTGGCCCCACCAAGCGCCCGCTGCTGGCCTGGGTGAAGGAACCCAGGCTGGCAGTGGGCTGAGACCCCAGCGGGCAGGAGCCCGTGAGGGGAATCCCAGAGCGGCGGCGGGCTGAGCCACTCAGCCCGCCCCCGCTCTGGGATTCCCCCCGCGGGCTCCTGCCAGCCGGGGTCCTGCCGCTGGCCCCATCCAGCACCCGCTGCTGGCCTGGGTGAAAGAACCCAGGCTGGCAACAGACTGAGACTCCAGCTGGCGGGAGCCGGTGGCTGGAACTCCAGAGCTGGGGACTGAGCCACTCAGCCCGCCGCAGCTCTGGGATTCCAGCTGCTGGCCCCTTGCCAGCCAGGGTTCCGCTGCTGGCCCCGCTCAGCGCTTGCTGCTGGCCTGGGTGAAGGAACCCAGGCTGCCAGTGGGCTGAGACCCCTGCTGGCAGGAGCCGGCGGCGGGAACCCCAGAGGTTAAAATGTACTACTGGCATGTGAAGCCTTAAATTAGAGTGAATAAATGAAGACTCGGCACACTACTTCCGAAAGGTTGCCGACCCCTGTTCTAGTGTATTACTTCAATATACTCACTTCTCCCATTCCTGTTGATGATCTGACTTCAATGTGCTGTGAACCAGTCCCTTATTGAATAGCTCATTTGCTTTTGGGCACTATTCCCTGATTTTATTATTTCTGCTATTTCAAATCTCTTGCAAACCCCCACCAGCCCGTATTTCTTAATTTTTAGATGACCACCTGGTTTTCTGTTCATTTCTGCTGCCAAATAATGAGAGATTTCTTATCACTTATTTGCATAAAAAAATAAAGCAGAGAAATTCAGGAAGGAGCAGAGATTTAATCATAGATATCGGAGCTTGAAATGTCTCTGTATATCTGCTCTCATGGCAAAAATGTTTTCCATCACAATTTTTGCTTTTACCTATAAATTACATGGCATTCTTCTTCTGGTAACAAATAAATAGAAGAAATCAGTTTTTACATTTGGATGTTGAATCCCCTTTCTTAATTCTGTTATTCTCTGTTGATAATACCTGCGATTGGCAGTTCTTCCATATTTACATCCAGCTCATAAAGACCTGGTGCTATCTCAGTTAATCTGTTGCAAATTATTTACATCGGACATACAAAATACTGAAACAGAAGTTACAGAAATTGTATTTGTGTTTGAAGAAACTAATCTCATTTCATTTTATTTGTCCTGCAGTGATCATTTTGGGTATTTTTCCTACATCTAAGGCTTGGCAGATAGGGTTGTTAACTTACAAATGAGAACAAGGTTGAGTGCAGGACTGGGAGCCAGGAATCCAGTTTCCCCAGGAAACATAATAGGAACAAACAAGGCTTTGGATAAGTCAGTTAATCTCTCTACGTCCATTTGTAAAATAAGGATATTTAATTAGCTCACAGGATTGTTGTGAGGATTAATTAATGTTTGTAAATGCTTTAAGAATAAGTGCAAAGAATGTTGACGTTTCTAACTCCAGGAAATGCCTCAAGGGACTAATTTATTCTTGTATATTAACAGATAAATTAAACATAGAACTTAAATGATTCTTGGAGAATACAAGGAATAGCAGAATGAGAGAAAAAGTGGAATAAAAGAGAAGTGATCCAAGAACATAAGAGAAGAAAAGGGAAAATGGGAGACGGTAAGAACAGAATTAGGCTTAGATAATCAAATAGAATAAAATGAAAGCTGTTAGACCAGAGTACAAAGTAAGAGGTTGTGGGAGTACAGATTGGGATGCATATGCATTTGGGGCTTGAAAAAATGTTCACTATACCAGTATTCTCAGTACCAGTGTAGCAGCATTCTCCTCAGCTCCCATGTCACTCCCTGTCCAATGCACTCAGAAAGATCTTTGAAGAAGAATCAGTCTCCCTTCCTTATTCAAACCACCCCTTGATCTTCTAGGAACTGGTTCCCTTACTTCATGGGGTGCAATTTTCTGGGCCTTGTTTGCTCTTTGAGAAAGAGAGCTCCTTTCTTTCCTTTTTCCCAACAATTTTGTACACCACTTTTCAAAGGCTCCAGCAGTGACTGTCCAGATACCTTTTCAGCTATACTAGACAGATCGGCGGGGAGCAATCGATCTATCGGGGATCGATTTATCGCGTCTCGTTGAGACGCACTTAATCGATCCCCGAACGCACTCCTCGTCGACTCCGGAAATCCACCTCAGTGAAAGGCGGAAGCGGAGTCGACGGGGGAGCGGCAGCGATTGACTCGCTGCCGTTCTCACGGCCAGGTAAGTCGATTACGATACGCCAACTTCAGCTACGTTATTCACGTAGCTGAAGTTGCGTATCGTAGATCGACACCCACCCCCCAGTGTAGCCCAGGGCTGAGATGTTCGAGCCTTAGTTTCAAACTTTCACTTTCTGTCAGTTACACCATAAGTTATTCTTCCACTACGCCATTCTGAAGCCTTTCATTGATGTGTTCATCTTTGTATCCAGAAAGCCTGCTAGAGCCTAAGTCTATCTCTATGTGATAAAGCTGTCTACAAAGTATAGAAGAAAGACTATGTCTATCAGATATCCAAGTGTCCTCCATATCTCAGCTCTTTCTTCATCTCCATTTATTACTTCTCTTTATGACTGGAAGAAACATTTATTACATCCTCTTCCTTGTTTGTTCCTGTTCTGTTTCCTGAGTTTAGTACTAATTAAGCAATCAATATAGTCACCATTCAGGCCAGGGAGTCAAGTGGACTAAATGGATCAGCTAACACCTACAGCTGCTTCTCTGTCTGCATTAGAGGGGGCCACTAGAAAGGCAGTCTTAGTGTATGTAATAGCTCATATACCCAGAGCAAAACTCTCCTGCAGAGGGTTAGGATGTTGTAGAGGGTGGAGAGCGAGAAGATTGGCTGGAGTTGCAGCTGTGTGTAAATATCCTTCACCAGAAAATATAGATTTGCTACAGCATGAAAGTTCACTGAGTCATAATTTGTTCAAGATTGAAAAGCCAGTCTCTTGGAAGTGAATTTGGCCAGAGTTCAAGCAGCATGTACTTGGATTTAGCTGCACATACCAATCAATCTGTATCTGAAAAGATAGCCGCATACCTTGAAACCAGTGAATATGAGAAATTTTACAACTTTACTTTGAGCAGGATAAGAAGAAAATCCTGGTAACTGATATTTCACTTGAATGAAAAGCCTCCATCTTCAGACCATTTGGGTTTTCACTTTCAAGGCTACAAAGTGTTTCAGACCAGCTCTCTTTCATTTTTCATCACTCCCCTCAACCTTGTTTTTTGTTGGTTTTTATTTTCATTTTTACACTGAGCACTGCCAACAAAAACCATTTCCCACCCAGAGTTTGCTAGTTGTCATAATTAATAACAGTGCTGTTTTGTGAAAAATAATGTGCTGGTGTTTTAGCACACATTTGGTGATGTCTTTCTCTTACTCAGAGAGTTTTTGCAGTCAGAGCAAGGCCTGCGAATTTTTTTATTTCTCACATTGGCCATATGAAAGCATTGATAACTTCCAAAAAAAGAGCACAGGCATGTTGAGCTAGCACGTACAACTTGATGTTATTAATCCAACGTCATCCATTTAAGGGGCAAATATTCTTTCCCACAGTCAGGCATGTCTTTGGAAATTAAATGGCATCTAGTTTAATTATAGACTATTACAGCATGTGTTCCCTCCCTTTTTAACGTCCAGTTCAGAATGTAGTTGCTGCACAATATCAGTTTAAATAGAGATGGGCTGATCAAGCCAGATCTGATCTGGAGTAGGGTTGGCAGCTTGGGGTTCAGAATTCAAATCTGAAGTCAAATCCAAGCTAAGGGTCAGGGTTGAAGTACCTGAAAAGCTCTGAGGTGAATCCCATGAGATCAGGCATTCTCGCAACTTCCTTTTGTCTTTGCCAACATTAAAAAGGGATCTGATACAGCCTATAAAGTCAACAGCACACAAGTGGTCATTGCCTATGTCTTAAGTTTATAAATGCCTGCTGAGAGGGCTTTGCATCTTATCTGGCAGTACATACCTACAGAGCCTAGTGTGACAAAGTTCCTCCTCTACCTTGGTGAGTCCTGCGCTTATTGGCGGATTTTGATCGCCTCAGAGATCTTCCCCTCTGGTAGAACCCACAGTCAAATTCCTCCTGTGTCTGATCAGGAGTTGGGAGGTTTGGGGGGAACCCGGGCCCGCCCTCTACTCCGGGTTCCAGCCCAGGGCCCTGTGGATTGCAGTTGTCTATAGGGTTTCCTGTAACAGCTGCGTGACAGCTACAACTCCCTGGGCTACTTCCCCACAGCCTCCGCCCAACACCTTCTTTATGCTTACTGCAGGACCTTCCTCCTGATGGTCTGCTGATGCTTGTACTCCTCAGTCCTTCAACTCTTCTCACTCTCAACTCCTTGTGTGCCTCTTGCTCCCAGCTCCTCGCACATACCACCACAAACCTGAAGGGAGCTCCTTTTTAAACCCAGGTGCCCTGATTAGCCTGCCTGTCTTAATTGATTCTAGCAGGTTCTTCTTAATTGGCTCCAGGTGTCCTAATTAGCCTGCCTGCCTTAAATTGGTTCCAGAAAGTTCCTGCTTGTTCTAGTGCAGCCCCTGCTCTGGTCACTCAGGGAACAGAAAACTATTCATCCAATGGCCAGTATATTTGCCTTCTATCAGACTTCTGTACCCCACTTGTCTGGGTCTGTCACACTAGTTATGATTCAGATATATCAAATTCCAAGGAACTCAAGGTTTGGTTTAACAATACTTCTTGCACTTGTATAGTATCTTTCATCTGAAGATCTTAAAGTGCTTTCTAAGCATTAAAAAAGTACAATGAACATCTATCTACTGAAAGAAAGGAAAATGCAATTTCAAGGAATGGATGAGAGAGATTCTGATGTAGTGGCGACTGGCAAGACATCCCATAAACAAAAAGAGATCAGGATAATTTTGGCTGAGTAGAGGGACCACAATGGAGATCTGAGCCCTCTGAACCAGTTTAACCCCAAATTTGGTTAATTAAGTGGTGATGTGAAGTGACAGACTGATAATCCTGGAGATTTAACTCCTCTGTTTATCCATGGAACAGGCAAGCAACAGGTTGTACTTCCCCACCAATATGACTCAGCCCAGACCTGGTAGTGAGACACTGTCGGGTAAGGCAGTAATTCAGTTTCACTGCTTGCCCTTTCTCTGCTGAGCATGCCAAGAAGAGGGCAAATTCGTGCCAAACACGCTGGTGGTTTTTGTTATGTGGACACCTGTTCAATGGGAACTGCAGTAGTCACCTCGGCAAGATGAGAGATGCATTTGCTTCCAGAGAATGGTAATATCTTTCACTCTCTTGACTTGGGCTGGAGTTGAACCCATGTACTTACAGAGGAAAAGCTCAGGATGTCGTTAGTCGTCCTCTAAACCAGCCAATGCTCCCTCTTCTCTTAGAGCAGTTGATCCAGCATGGGGGCTTCTTAAATTTTCACATCAGAGAGAACCATGTTTTGCCATAATGAATCAGGATGAGAGATAGCCAGATGTATAGTGGCTGATGGTGAAAGATTTATTTGCATGAAACATTCACTACTGTGCCACTTTCTGCAGCCTGACCTGTGTCTATGATTAAAAGGCTTTCATAGCTCAGCCAAGTTCTTGATGAATGGACTGGTTGTGTGAAGAGCTGATATGAGGCCTGGCTTTCTTTCTGAATTTTACGTACATGAAAGGCTAGAGAGATCATTGCTTCATGTGCAAAGCCATAGATCTCTTCCAGTGAGGAAGCATCTGGGAGTTTCTCTTGACTGATCACAGCATTTGGGCATCACATTTTGTCACACTGGGCATTGCACTTCCAAAATGTATTACATTTGTAATGTCTGCTGGGAAACATTACAGGAGAGTTGCTCTCTGTCTAAGTATTTTCCCCTTGAGAATTTGTGTTCTTTGTCTTTACAGCTTTACCTTATTTGGTGCTTTTTCCAAATGGCACCGAGAACATGCGACACACCAGGAAAATATCCATCCAGCATACTGAAAAGAGATGATAAATGGCTGTCAGTGTGATCCTCCTCCCCTTGCATCTCTTTCTTGATTTATTCTTCATTCTCATCAGTGTTTGTAATTTTTTTCCCCAAGACATACTTTGAATAATAATAATAATAATAATAATTAATACATAATAAATAATAAAATATAAAAAACCCCAACCATTCAAGCATATTTATAACCCAAAGGTCTTTCTGTCTTTTATACCTGAAGATTTTTTTCAGGGCAAATTTGATCTATGAAAGCAAATAAACAATTCTGAGCCTGATGAGGTGTACCTGATCCTTCTGCAGAGTGAATCCGGTGGCTGATTCTACTTTTCACTGAAGTAATATTTTAGAAAAGAAAAGGGTCTTTTGTATAAGCTGTAAAAAGAAATTAATAATAATTATGTCAGACAGTGTTGGAAGTGGCACCTCTAAAACCCAAATGTCAAATCTTGCCCCTGACATGAATCTTAGTCTTTTGGGACTCGTTCCTCACTTCTTGGCACCCTGGTGAAGCCATTTACCCCTGTGAAAAGCAGGTGAAAAGTGGAGGTAAAACATCATGGTAACATTTCACTTTCAACAGGTTTAAACGGCTACACAAGGTGCAGGGCAGGGGAGAATCAAGCTCTCTGAGCCAGATTCATCCCCATGTTTGGGCAGGCTCCAGTGCAGGGAGGGATTAGCGGTGTTCCTTATGCTGTTCCTATTCAGTGGTTATAGGGAAACTGCAGCCTCTGGCACAGCGTCCAGGCTGCCATAAGTTGTGCCTATGCTTCATTTACCCCTATAGGGCTTTGCAGGGGAACAGACTCATCATTCACAGCGAGGACTAGCAAAGCAAGGAGCAGAAGGTGGAATCCTTATTCCAACCCCACTGCCACAACCACTGAACCTCAGGGTTCCCTGTGAACCAGTAGAAGGCACCTACCTTTTAGATTTCTGAAGAAATCTGTAGTTTCTCTGAAAACTATGTTTTACCATGTGATAAATACTTCCAAAGCCAGAGTTAAATTCCAGGATAGGGCACAGAAGATTTTTTTCAATAGTTTCAAAGGCAATACCAAACTTCTCTCCTGTTCAAACCCTCTGGGCATCTTCACGCTGCCAATTACCAAAAAAGTGTTTGTTGTCAACTGTCAGACAACTGCAGATAATCTATCAGGCCAACATCATGTGGGCTGTTGGTCAAAGTTTCTTTTTTCATCTAGTTTAGCACAAGAAAATGAGTTTTGGCATGAAAATGTTGCTTCTAACTACAACTCTGTAGTCAAGAATCAGAGGGGTAGCTATGTCAGTCTGGATCTGCAAGAGCGACAAAGAGTCTGGTAGCACCTTATAGACTAACAGATATATTGGAAAGCTTATGCTCCAATATATCTGTTAGTCTATAAGGTGCTACAGGACTCTTTGTCGCTCTGTAGTCAAGAGAATCAATTGCCCAGCTGATCTGGAAGCAGACCAGAGCTGGAGGAGCTCTGGCAATGGAGATGGGGCAGTTGGGCCTTTGAACAGTTCAGCACCATGTGTGGACAAGATCCTTTCTAACCATGTCCTCTTCTTCTTAAGCACTAGTTTCCAGATCCTTACCAGGTTTGGAGTGTTCAGTGAGCTTTGTTTTTAGTATCTTTCAGTGATTCATTCACAAATGGTTATCTTTGGCCTTCCCAAACCACATCATAGGAATCATTACACTCGCACACACACTTGTCATGAGTGCATTTCTATCCAACAGGCTTTCTTCCCAAGCTTTTAATTTCAGGATTTGGAGATATCTATCAGAGCCTACTCCAACACAGCAAAGAAGGGGAGGCCCAGACAGTGTCATCCCTCTGGCCTAAGCTTATCTGGTTCTTGAAGGTACAGAAAAGAATTAGTTTCCTCAAGATATTTTAGGTGAACCTCGGCTGCAGATAATATTATTGCACAGAAGCAAGAGAGGAATTGGTGAAATAATACAAGTTGTGAGCCCTTGGCTATGAAACCATCACAAATACAGGGCTAGCTACACCTCTGTCCCTGGGCTCTCTGAGTCTACCTCCTCCCATGTTAGTGCTCATGACTTTACCTTTCCTAGGGTGGAATACCATGATTCTCCCATTCTTAGACTGGGCCCTGGGCTACAACACCCAGTGTATCAACCATGTTTATCCATCAGGTCCAACTGGGTTCGGTGCCTGCAATTCTTCCCTTCAGGAATCTCTAACCAATGGTGAATATAGTGTCCAGACAGCCTTATTAAACATAAGTATTGTTATTTCGCAGTAGGAGAAAAGCATAAGAGGAAAAAGGATTTTAAAACAACAAACAGCCTTCATTGTTCGCAGTGTTGTTATAGCTGTGTTGGTTCCAGGATATTAGAGAGACAAGGTGGGTGAGGTAATATCTTGTATGGTACCAACTTCAGAAGTTGGTCCAATAATAGATACACGTCATCCACCTTGTCTCTCAAACAGCCTACACATGTGTCTATTGTATCAAAAGGCATATCAGCCTCTAATAGTAAGCTAGGTGGGCCTAATTTCTTCAGATACCCCAACGGGTGCCCGCCTCTGAGTCTGCTTCCTCCGATCACCTCCCTCGTACAACTCCCCTCTCTTTGGAGAAAGAATCCCTTTTTAGAAGCGACAAAGGGTCCTGTGGCACCTTATAGACTAACGGAGAGGTGCCACAGGACCCTTTGTCGCTTCTACAAATCCAGACTAACATGGCTACCCCTCTGATACTTAATCCCTTTTTAAACTGCTATAGTTCTTTTGATCTCAAGTATTCCTGGGTCTTTTCTTAACAACATTTAAGTGGCTGCAGAGAAGTGACTTATCTTGAGTAATTTCTCTTCCCTTTCTGGTTTTTCCTTACAGCCCCTACTAAACCAAAATATTCATACTGTAAACATCCCCAAAACCAGATGAACATACAGCATTCATAAATTATTACAGAGCAGCTCCAGTTCCAACAAAGACGACTCTGGTTTGCTTCTCATGAAAGAAACAATATCAGAGCAATCTGTTCATTGCTTTAGAAAATAGGCCAAATTCAAGGAAGCACTGCGTGTAAGTGCTCACTAGAAAAACGCGTGCCCAGCTGCAGTAGCTAAGGGTGGAATTTGGCCATTCCTGTTCTGGCTTCCCCCAGTACCTATGAAGAGATCACTTTGCAAACCTTCTGCAACTAGAATCATGAAGGAAGATTCTAGTTGAGTCCCAGGGGTCAGAAAAGGCATGTACACTGCTTGTGTGTTCTTATATAAACTGGCAAAGGCTTGGGCACACAGTTCTTTCCCTACCCACACTGATTTTAACTTCTTCCAGCAATAATTATAACAATTTACTAATTCTTATTGTTGCTGTTGTTGAGGTCATTGTTACAGATAGAATATCCCTCTTATTAAGACAGTTTGTACCTATTATTTTTAGAACTGTACTTAGAAGCGTGTTCCGTTAAATATTTGTGGCAGTGGGTTCCAAAACTTAATTACATGTTGCATAATAGGCATTTCCTTTGTTCTATTTTAAATGCCCTGTAATTCCATTGATTAATTCCTCTTGCTGTTCTGTTATGGGACAGTGTAAATAGTCATGCCCATCTGGCTGTCTTTATACTAGCTGTTATTTTGCTCCCTGAACAAATTACTTAGACTCCTTTAAATTTCATCTTGTATGGAAATCCTTCCTCTCCCATCCCTCCAATCATTGTAGTTATCTACAAAAATGGGCAGCAGAACGGTCTGCAGTTAAACCACAGGTCTGAGAGTAAGGAGAGCTGAATTCTTTCCTCAGCTGACCATGACCGTGAGCAAAGCACTTAGGCAAAAATGGCTATTTGGGTGCCCAACTTGAGATACCTTGGCCTGATTTTTGGAAGCGCTGAGTACCCTCAACCCCAAATAAAGTCAATTGGGAATCAGGCTGTAGGTGCTTCACGTTGAGCAGCAAAAAGTGGAGCCACCCCAAAATTAGCTGAGCCATTTGAAAATGTTGGTCTTCATCTCTCTGTGCTGGATTTGGGTCACCTGGAGTCC
Organism: Macrochelys suwanniensis; assembly: GCA_033296515.1. NCBI lineage: Eukaryota > Metazoa > Chordata > Testudines > Chelydridae > Macrochelys > Macrochelys suwanniensis. Next base: position 85,904,437 of record CM065782.1, on the reverse strand, counting down.
ATGTGAATTTTGCTGTTGATCAAAATGGGACCTGCATTTGACCCTTTGTGCATCAGTTTCCCCATCTGTAAAACTGAGATTATGGGTACAGTGCTGTAAACTCCGTCTGAGGAAATCTCATTGAGCCCATGGAAAGTTTTGTATAGAGATGTCTTGCCAGCTCAAGCCTGGTAATGGTTATCTAATAAGGGCGTAGCGAGCCTTAATTCATTAACATTTTTAAAGGGCTGGGAGCGCCTTTGATGGAAAGTGCTATAGAAATGCAATATCACTAAGGAGGATATTTACATAACCCTTCCGTTTTACTGGCCAGTCATCTAGCAGCCACTCCCAACACACTGCCTAAGCAATTGCTCTATGTTTTTCTTTTCTCGTATTTCTTGTTTAAGGGTAATACACCCAAAAGCAGCCAGTGTGAGCTCATTGCATCAGAGCATGAAAGGGCTGGTTTTCCCCAAAGTAACATTAGTGGAAGTTCATTCCATGGGAACTGAATTTTGAAGTCGGACATGAAGCTTTGGCCAATTCCCATTCCTTAATATAAAAATATGTATTACAAAGTAAGTAAGAAATGATATTTAAATAACAAAAAAACAAAAACAAAAACAAAAAGCCCCACCCTTAGATGTCTAGGATCTTCTGAACCTCCCCCACTTTAATCATTGATGGTCTTCCACATATTGAAAGAAAGAGAGAAAGGAGACCACGGCTTCACAGTTAGAATGTAATTCTCTTTGGGTCTGATTCAAAGCCCATTGAAGTTAAAGGGAGTCTTTCCATTGACTTCAGTAGGCTTTGGATCAGATCCTCTGCTTGTAGAAAGCTTTTAGTTTGATAGAACTAACATATTCCTATCATATGGATGGACAGAAAATTGGATGTTCAATATTCTATGCTATGAACTGAACTTACTGTATTGTGCGCAAGTATGGACCTCAATTCTCATTAAAAATCTCTTTCCAGTAACTAAGATGAAATGTAAACATGATTCCTTTAACAGGGTGTCCTCCCCTTAGTGCAGAGAGTCTAGGGCTAAGCCAGTCTTGATTACAGGATGAGCTCCACCTGTAAGGAGTTATGTGACTCCTGTAAAAAAGGATCCAGGGTTAATTGTTGATAGAGACTCTCTAGTGAAAGAGCTGGAGGGAAAAAAGTTAGGCTGGGAGTAAGAAGGCTCTTACAGGGTCCTGAATCTAGGGGAAAGCTCAGAGCAGGAAAGGAAGCTATAAGAGACTGAGTAAAGCAAGCTTTCCAGGCAGGGAGGAGACTCTGAGACCCAGAGGGGAAGTAAAGAGGTGAGGTAGGAAGTAGCCCTGGAAAAACAGCAAAATGGGTAAAGGAGCAGACCTAGCTGAGCAATACAGGGCCCTGGGCTGGAGTGCAGTCAAGGGTGCAACCGGATTCCCTTATTGGCCCTAACGAGGCTGTGTACAAGCCCTTCACAATGGTGGTAGAGCCTAGCAGGGGTTCAGTAGGCTGAACTGATGACTGGTTGCAGAAGAACCTCAGAAAGGTTTTTTGTTTCTGTTAAAGACAGTTGTGGACTCCTAGGGATGGACTAAAGATGGTGACCTGCCTGGAGGCCTGAGTTACCAGGCAGAGAAAGTGCCACAGTGATTGAGTGACCATCTGCAGGGGCTATTAATCCAGTGACAGCTGTGATGTCATATCTGGCCACACGGGGACACCTAGTGGTGAGTGGACTTGGTTGCAATTCTTTATACAGTTAAATGTTGAAATTCTTACTAACTCTGATGACTTAGCCATATTGACTAATTAGAGCTAATTATATTTCTATTAACATCACCCACTTGTTCCTGAGATATGATTGCAGTAGGCTTCAGGGAACAGTAATGATATTGCAAAGAACTCTGAACAGACATTTGAATTTAAAGCATATTTTATCATTTGAGTTCTTCTTAGTGTTTTACTGAGGAGGAATGCACTCACACATAAGTGAGCAGTTTTGCCAGTTCAGTATGAAGGACTGCAAAAAAAGCTTTTCATTGCAAGCTGTCAAAATAAAATACAGCTGGTTTTCACTCACTGGAGCTTATTTTGAAGTCCTTACTCAGGCAAAGCTCCCACTGATGGCACTGGGATCTTTGCCTAAATAAAGACTACAGAATTAGAGCACAATAGGATTTTAATTGGAATATTTTAATTTTAAAACTCAGGCAGTGATATTATTCTTAGCACTTTTCCCAGTAGTTTAGTTAGATGACTCTATGTAATGTTATTTCTGAGCTTTACAAAACACTTCAAAATCAGACAAGATCTTCAGCTTAAGTTTCTCATTGGTGAATAACATGCTCGGTATGTCTGGTAAAATACATTCTTTTAGCATAGCTCAATGTGCTTAGTATATCCAGAATCAAATGATGGTTCCATGAAGAACTGCAAGCCAGGGGTTACGGAATCAGGAAGGCAAATCCCTCCCTTTCCATGGAGTAGTGCCAAGTGACAAAGTCCTTTGCCTGAATTTAGGGGGACTGAAAAGCTGATCCCATGTGTCTTGATAACAATGGGGGAAAAAGTCAAATAATAAGAAATGTTAATATTAGAGCTCACTGTGCCCCCTTACCTCCAACCCCTGCAGAAATACCTATTAGCATAGGGGTCCTAAGGAAGAGAACTCCACCAGGATTACCTTCATTTGGGGAAAATTCTTCATTCCTTTGAGGGTGGAGTTTAACATCATCCTCCCTGAGAAATGAGCTGTGGTTCTGCCCCCAAAACCCACAGGTCTCAGGGTGTTTGTAGCAGGCCTATACCACCAGAGTGGTTCTAGAGCCACTTTCCTCCCCCTTCTCCTTGTAGCATGATTTCATTGGAACTGCACTGCCAGGGAGTAACGAGATGGCTGCTATCTACTGGACAACCATCCTTCAAAATGGATTCCCAAGCTCTGAGGCGATGGGGCTGCAGAAAAGCTAAAGGTGTAACGTCACACTATCTTTCTGCCACATTTCTCATAGGGATGGGAGTTCCAGGTAGTGGAGGCATACCTCGGGTCTGCCCCCAGACTTGTGGAGAGACCACAGCAGGACGTAGGCCAGAGAGACAGTGCTGCATAGGGAGCTGAACCATCCCCATACTGAATGGGGGAGGGAGATTCATGCTGAAATTATCTCTGTGCTATCCAGCTGGACAGCACAATCAGCCCTGAGTTTTCTCTGCTCAAATACCTCTAACAGACAAACACCAGGGCACCGTTAAATATAAAGGGGGAAACTTAGCCAAATAGGAAGAGGATCAACACACACCCCGCCTGACATGATGTGGAAGACCACAGGACTAATGGGAATTCAGCTCTTTTAAAAAGGATACTTCTTAAGTGAATAGATTTATGAAAGATCAATGCATCTCTAAAACTCACATCAATAACCAAATCCCACTTGTTATGAGAGAATAAGATCTGAGAGATAATGGATTTTTCTCGTGTCATAAAACTCCTAATAGTTTGTCAAAATGGCTTGCCACCTTTTGTAAAATGAACTCCCATTGGTTTCTCCATCTCTATCACCATTTATAATTTGACTTTAATTTTGTTATCCCTGCAGATGGAAAACAATCTGAGCTAAATGGAGACAAACTGTGCTGAGTTTGAGATGAAGTTCTTGAAAATGATGAGCTAGTCAGCAAAATGTTTCGACTATGGTTGTAAAACATGCCTGGATCGTTAAAAATGCTATCACAGTCAATTAAGCTGGGTTTAATATTTGCCATTCAGATTTATTTCTAGCTCCCAGAATTTTAGGTAAAAACCTCTGTAGAGAACTAAAGCCAGAAACCCTACCCTGAGGGTACGTCTATACTACAGAATTAGGTCGAATTTATAGAAGTCGATATTTTAAAACCCGAATTTATGGAATCGATTGTGTGTGTCCCCACTAAAGAGCGTTAAGACCATGAGGTCGATTGACTGTGTCCACAGTAGCGGGGCTAGCATCGACTTTCGGAGCATTGCATTGCGGGTAGCTATCCCACAGTTCCCGCAGTCTCCGCCGCCCATTGGAATTCTGGGTTGCGATCCCAAAGCCTGATGGGGCAGAAAACATAGTCGCTGGTGGATCTGAGTACATGTCATCCCTCCCTCCCTCCGTGAAAGCAATATTTTTCGCGCCTTTTTTCCGGGGTTTCCGTGTTTGCTATGGAAGCCTGCTCAGCTCACAATTACCGTACATCTCCAGCGTACGCCTGGACATTAGGTCTAGTGGGGATTCAGTCACACTATACTACGGGCAGAGGGATAGCTCAGCGTTCTGAGCGTTGGCCCACTAAACCCGGGGTTGCGAGCTCAATCCTTGAGGGGGCCATTCCGCCTGAGGCTGGTAGTCGCGGGACTACACAGCAGAAGCTCCTTGCCTTCTAGCTGCAGATGGTGCAATATGCCATAAATGGTTGTGGTCGTGGGACCATACAGCAGAAGCTCCTTGCCTTCTAGCTGCAGATTGTACAATATGATTGGAATTCGTGTGCTCCTGGCCGGTGGCCTATGGTGTGGCTGGCCGGGGGTGCTTGGACATAAATGGGAGTGACCAGAGTGACTCTGGTCATTCTCTTTTTTACGTTTTGTTTAAGGGAGATTCAGTACTGCCTGGAACACGGGCAGAGGGATAGCTCAGCAGTCTGAGCGTTGGCCCGCTAAACCCGGGGTTGCGAGTTCAATCCTTGAGGGGGCCAGGAGATGATGATGGATATCAAGCTTATTGTACCATCTGCTGCTAGAAGGGAAGGCGCCTAACCCTTGCTCACCGCATATTGTACCATCTGCAGCTAGAAGGAAATAAGCCTAACCCTTGCTCCCCCCTCCCTCCGTGAAAGCAACTGAGGGGGGAGCAAAAAATCCTTTCGCGCCTTTTTTCATATGGGCGCCATATTGCTGACTCCATTGTTATCCACCCCCCGCTTCTGCTGCCACTCTGCTGTCCTGCAAACAGCATACCAGGGAAAGCATGGAGCACAATCAGATCACCGCGGCTGTTCTCGCCGTTATGAACACCACGCGCATTGTCCAGGAGTATATGGAGAACGAGAACCAGGAGCTGCTAGAGCTGCTAGAGCTACAGCAGGCGAGGAGGCGACAGCAGCGCCCTGAGGACAGTGATGAGGACATGGACACAGACCTCTCTCAAAAAAGGCCCCCCCGCAAGGTGGACATCATGGTGGTAATGGGGCTTGTTGATACAGTGGAATGCCGATTCTGGGCCCGGGAAACAAGCACAGACTGGTGGGACCACATAGTGCTGCAGGTCTGGGATGAATCCCAGTGGCTGCGAAACTTTCGCATGCGTAAGGGCACTTTCATGGAACTTTGTGAGTTGCTTTCCCCTGCCCTGAAGCGCAAGAACACCAAGATGAGAGCAGCCCTCACAGTACAGAAGTGACTGGCGATAGCCCTGTGGAAGCTTGCAATGCCAGACAGCTACCGGTCAGTCGCGAATCAATTCGGAGTGGGAAAATCTACAGTGGGGGCTGTTGTGATGGAAGTAGCCAGGGCGATCACCAAGCTGCTGGTACCAAGGGTTGTGAGTCTGGGAAATGTGCAGCTCATACTGGATGGCTTTGCAGCAATGGGGTTCCCGAACTGTGGAGGGGCGATAGACGGAACCCATATCCCTATCTTGGCACCGGACCACCAAGCCAGCGAGTACATAAACCGAAAGGGTTACTTTTCAATAGTGCTGCAAGCACTGGTGGATCATAAGGGACGTTTCACCAACATCAATGTGGGATGGCCAGGAAAGGTACATGACGGTCGCATCTTCAGGAACTCTGGTCTGTTTCGGCTGCTGCAGCAAGGGACTTTCTTCCCAGACCAGAAAATAACCGTTGGGGATGTTGAGATGCCTATAGTTATCCTTGGGGACCCAGCCTACCCCTTAATGCCATGGCTCATGAAGCCATACACAGGTAGCCTGGACAGTAGTCAGGACCTTTTCAACTATAGGCTGAGCAAGTGCAGAATGGTGGTGGAATGTGCATTTGGGCGTTTAAAAGCTCGCTGGCGAAGTTTATTGACTAGGTTAGATCTCAGCGAAAACAATATTCCCATTATTATTACTGCTTGCTGTGCGCTCCACAATATCTGTGAGAGTAAGGGGGAGACGTTTATGGCGGGGTGGGAGGTTGAGGCAAATCGCCTGGCCACTGGTTATGCGCAGCCAGACACCAGGGCTATTACAAGAGTACAGCAGGGTGCGTTGTGCATCAGGGAAGCTTTGAAAACCAGTTTCATGAATGGCCAGGATGCTGTGTGAAAGTTCTGTTTTTCCCCAGTAATGAAAAGCCCCGCCCCTTCATTCACTCTACTTCCCTTTACCCAAACCGCCCTGCACTCCCCCCCGCGTTCACCGCTCGCAGAGGAAATAAAGTCATTGTTGCTTAAAAATCATGCATTCTTTATTAATTCGTAAAACAAAGAGGGGGAACTATGGGGGTAACTGCCACAGTCTCCCGGGATAGCTGGTGGAGGAAGGGAAGCACCAGGATGGGTGGTGGAGGAGGGGATGAGGGAAGGACAAGGACACACAGCACTTTAAAACTTATTGAATGCCAGCCCTTTCTTGCTTGGACTGTTCTCTTGGCTTGAGTGGTTGGGTGCACGGAGGCCGCCCAAACGCGTTCTTGGGCGTCTCGGGGATGAGGTTATGGGACTCGGGAAGGAGGGCTGTTGGTTACACAGGGGCTGTAGTGGCGGTCTGGGCTCAGGCGGCCTTTCCTGAACCCTACGCCTTTCCTCAGCCATAAGCCGGAGGATTTCCGTTTGATCCTCCAGTAGCCTCAGAATTGCATCCTGCCTTCTCTCTGCACGCTGACGCCACCTACTCTCTTCATCACGCCACCTGTCCGCGCGATCAAAATCTGCCTTCCTGGACTCCGACAGTGTCTTCCTCCACGCATTCTGCTGGGCAGCTTCAGTGTGGGAGGATTCCATGAGTTCTGAGAACATTTCATCTCGATTCCTTTTTTTTTTACTTCGAATCTTCGCTAGCCTCTGGGACGGTGATGAAGGGGGTGGCGTTGAAACATTTGCAGCTGTGGGAGGAAACAAACGGGAGAGGAGTAGTTTAAAAGACACATATTAGAGAACAATGCTCCAAACATTACATATCACATGTGCATTTGGTCCAAGGTTGCACTTTGCCTGTTATATTGAGGGTCTGCCGGTTTGGTGTGAGAGATCACACAAGCAGGTCCGGCGGGCAACAGAATTCGGCTTGCACACAGCCATGGTAAGCCACAGTCTATAGGCTTCTTTAACCTTCATAACGTGGGAATGTTTTCAAACAGCAACCCCCTCATTTCCCATAACAAACAGCCTTTGGGCTGGCAATTTAAAACTGGTTGGCAATTGAAAAGGGAGGGGCGGCGGTTTTTGGGTTAACGTGCAGCGCGAACCTAATCGACACCCCCCCACACACACAGACACACATCCAAGATGTTCGCTGTTCCCCCACCCCCCACCGCGTGGGTCACAGCGGGGAAGATTTCCGTTCAGCCACAGGCAAACAGCCCAGCAGGGACGGAGCCCCTCTGAATACCCCCTTAATAAAATTCCCCTATTTCAACCAGGTGACCATGAATGATATCACTCTTCTGAGGATAACACAGACAGATAAAGAACGGATGTTGCTTGAATGCCAGCAAACACCGGGACCATACGCCGCCATGCTTTGCAAAGCAATGATTCCAGCCCACGTGCTACTGGCCTGGCGTGGTAGAGTGTGTTACCACGGAGCACAGGATAAGGCTGCCCTCCCCAGAAACCTTTTGCACAGGCTTTGGGAGTACAGGAGATCTTTCTGGAGATGTCCCCGGAGGATTTCTGCTCCATCCCCGAACATGTTAACAGACTTTTCCAGTAGCTGTAGCTGTACTGGCCGCGAATTAATCATTAAACACGCTTGCTTATAAAACATGTATTAATTAACAGAGGTACACTCACCAGAGGCACCAGAGGTCCCTTCTCCTGCATCGAGCACGCCTTGGGTGGGTTCGTAGGGTACTGGCTCCAGGGTGACAAAGAGTTCCTGGCTGTCGGGGAAAAGGGCTTCTCCACTTCCTTGCTGTGTCTGGGCGCTATTTTCAGCATCATTATCATCATCATGCTCCTCTGTGGTTTCTGATGATCCACATACGGAGTCATACCACATGGGTGGGTCAGTGCTGGCTGCACCTCCTAGAATGGCATGCAGCTCATCATAGAAGCGGCATGTCTGGGGCTCTGACCCAGAGCATTTGTTTGCATCTCTGGTTTTTTGGTAGGCTTGCCTGAGCTCCTTAATTTTCACGCGGCACTGTTGCGCGTCCCTGTTGTAGCCTCTGTCCTGCATGCCCTTGGAGACTTTGGCATATGTATTGGCGTTTCTTCTTTTGGACCGTAGCTCTGCTAGCACGGTTTCGTCTCCCCATACAGCGATCAGATCGCGTACTTCACCATCGGTCCATGCTGGAGCTCGTCTTCGGTTCTGGGACTCCATCATGGTCACCTCTGCTGATGAGATCTGCGCTCACCTGCAGCTCACCACGCTGGCCAAACAGGAAATGAAATTCAAAAGTTCGCGGGGCTTTTCCTGTCTACCTGGGCGGAGCATTGGAGCTCAGACTGCTGTCCAGAGCGGTCAAATGTTGCACTGTGGGATAGATCCAGGAGGCCAATACCGTCGAATTGCGTCCTCACTAAGCCTACATCGATTCGGCAATATCGCTTTAAGCGCTAATCCCCTCGTTGGGGGTGGAGTGGCGAGATCGATTTTAAGAGCCCTAGAAGTCGATGTTAAGGGCTTCGTCGTGTGGACGGGTGCACGGATCAATCGAAATAACGCTACTAAATTCGACCTAAACTCGTAGTGTAGACCAGGGCTGAGACTTAAATCCTTACTGCCAAATTGCCTGTTCTTCATAAGAACAGCCTTAGTGTGGTACATATCACATACACACAAATGGCTTGTTATGGTGTTGGGGGATTAAATGGGGAGGCTGCTGGCTACCAAACAGTCACCTGCGTGTACAGTCATCTAAAAATGGTGCTGACAAACATAAACGTAAAGTTGCCAGAGCATGGCATGAAGACAGCTGGCCTGCGCTTGCCTTTTGTTTGTCTGAAAAATCAATGAGAAAAAACTCTTAAAGAAATAAGGAAAGAGGAAAATTAAATTGCCAGCAATCCCTCCAGTCTGTGCATTTATAAGGACAAGCAGCCAAGAACTAGAAAAGGACATTTCTCTTAGGGTAAGCCTTTCCCTTTGTAACAAGACTGAAAGTAAAAAGGGGCTGTTAGTCTAGTTTGCCCTGTCAGCTGTGGCTGGAAGTCCTGCTGCAGCAGCTCTAGTAGTACATACATCTGCATTATGCTCATCATGGCTGGTTCTAGGGGCAAGCGAGCAAGGTGGTCGCCCTGGGTACGTGGTACAGCTGTGCCACCCAGCTTTTTCCCTCCTCTCTGATTGGCTGTCTGGTTTTGCTCTACTGATTAGCTGTCTGGGCATTTTGTTTTGCTTGCTTGGCTGCTCAGTGGAGAAGAAGGGAGCAGAAATGGGCAGCAAAATTGAGTAGAGCCTCTCTTTGTGCTCATGTAGAAGGGGTGTTCTCAGGATCAGGGGAGATGGCAGCATGCCATGTGGAATAGGCTCTTCTTGACCCTTAATACTATTCCTCCGTCTTTCAATCCTTGCTATGCCACACATGCAGAAGGAAGCATGAGGCTCATTTTTAGGAAATGGATACGAGAGTATTCTATGTTAATGGATTAGTGAGGGTTTTGGAGATAAGGGGCTTGATTCATAGCCTTGCCTCAGGTACTGGGGAACGCCAGCAGCATAAGGGTTTCCCTGGATGGGACAGAAGTTTTACACTGATCTATTGCCACAAGGTGCCGGGGACATGGCTGCAGAGAGCAGGCATGGCCTGAGTGCTATTGTACGCTGGTTATTCTTGGTTGCCAGAAAACCCTGTTGGAGGTTCTCAGCTGAGCAAAACTTAGAGCAATCCTGAGGTTGCTCTATACTGCATTTGGGCAGCCCAAGAATGCAGGGAGTGCAAAGATGGCTTAAAGCTTGGCCCAAGCGCTGTATCAAGCAGAGGATAGCTGCACCCATGAATCTGAAACCAAGGCATTTCATATACAGGACTATCAACACAGGGAAGGCTTCAAGAAATAATCTTTCAGTTTCTCTGGATGTTGGGGGGGCGGGGCGGGAATCTTTTTCTAGCCCAGCTGTTCTATATTCAAAAGTTTACTCATTTAGAAACTTAGCACTGTGACAATTCACAGTCCATGCTAGCTCCAACAGCACTGCTCCGACAATCTGCTTCCTCATCTGTAAACAGCATCTGTCCTCAGAACAAATCAAACCAATTTGATCAAAATTTGTAATGCGTAATGGCATTATTAAGTTGAAGATCTTAATTAGGCACATTTGATTAGACTTCAGGCAATAGCACTCACCCTTTCTCTTCTTGAAACATAATCCTGCTCAATGAAGTGCTCTTTCAATTATAATTTTAATGAGTGCCCACTACTACATCACTGCAACATCTTTATAATTTATTGTTAATGTCTCTTTCAGTTATTGAGGACTATGCATTGCTGACAAATCTCAGTATTGCAGTAGTATGTTAAGGATAATGTTACCAGATCAATCTTTCATTACTGTGGGGGAGGCAGGGGATTAGTATTTTCTGAGATACCGCTGGATGATATGAAAAAGCTTATCTTTGACTGCAACTCATTAAGCTTTATTCATGTGCAATTTATCTTGTCTAATTGCTTTGGCCTGTTTTCATCATTAACTGAGTAGCATTTGGTGTTCATCTCTTCTTCTTTGGTCTGCAATTGGCAGTGGACCATTGTGTGCTAGTGGGAATTAAGGACGGGCCATAAAAACAGAATGGATTGGACTACATATAGCCTGAGGAAATGACACTTTTCCCTACTCACAGTGAAAAATGACACATGCAAAAAATCAACTACTTAGAAACAAGCGGGCTGCTGCTAGCTGGACAAACATGGAATACCATACACTAAACTTGCACTCTGATGCCATTGTCAAATAAAATTCATCTACACTGACAAAGCTTCAGCGCCTATAATACTGTATAGGGGATCCTCCCTCTGTCTTTACTACTTTGTTCTTTAGATTAAGAGTACCAAAGTATGCACAACTGGGTCCAGACTGAGCTCAGCCACTGCACAGGTGCACGGGAAGGGTAGGTAATGGCACAAAGGACATTCCTTCCCCTCCCTCCATTTACACTCATGCAGGATTCAGTCAAAATTTCAATCCCAGCACTATCTTCCTAGTACCCCATGGGGTTCTGGCCTTCCCGAAGGAAAGGCAAACAGAGTCCAGAATTAGATCTCTATTAGGCTTAGGTGTTGAGCCTGACCATTAGGATAATCAGGGCTAGATTTGAGGGGGTGGGGTTAAACAGGTTTGAGAGATTTCATTGCTTTCTCATTAGCTCCACTAAGGCTGAATAGTACATTTGCATTTCTTGACATGTTCTTGCCAGATTTTGTTTGCATCTGAACTGACACCAGAAGGCCCATTCCAGATTTGAAACCACTAAGAAACTGGATCATGGGAGAAGAAAGGAGAGGGGAAATGTCTGCTCAGATGCAGAATCTACAACCTTCTCTCATCCCCTGAAATCCTGAATCAACGAGGAGAATAAAAAGACTTTGCTGGTCAAGAGACTACAGCAGAACGTATGATGGGGGAAACTAAAAGTATCTTATATCGGTGTCCATTTACAGAATGCCTTTGTAAATATATATATGGATAAATCCTGCAGACAACTTTTTCTAACAAACAAAATAGGGATTTCTGACAAGTCTTCAATCTGCTCCTTTTTAGAAAATTATTCACATTTTTCAGTTTGGGGTGTTTGATATGTCCCCGTAAAGCAAATGTTTGTTCTCTTTGCTGACACATGGAGGAAAGGAGAACAGGACTTCTGAACATTGTGTGCATGATTCCCTACTTTCTTGTACTTTCGGTAGTCAGTTACAAGTAAGTGTAAAATACTGGCAGTCTTACTTGATAGGAATTTAGACCCATTTTGCACTGGTATAAATGGCTACCCAGGGTGCAGGGCAATAGTAAACTGGGCCTTGTATGTTTTGTCAATTGCTCAGTACAGAATTACTAAGGAGACAGTGTGTCTGTTCAGATCCAATTCTTAAAGGAGGGTGGCTTAAAAGAGATCCAAATCTAGCACGTGGATACTGAAACCAGAAGGAAACAGTTATGGATTCTGTTTGGAGGTAGTAGGCCGTGGTGCATTTGGTCCATTTGTTGGTTGTTTGTCTGTATATGGGCTGCATAGCTGAGCTGTGCCGTCTCTGAGTAAGCGGCTAAGACAGGCCTGTTAACTGATGCCTTAGTAAAGGCTGTGAGGCTCTGGTCCACAAAGACCTGGAAGGATTGTAGCACAGGGTCTCTTCCATCCTTGTTCCCCCAAGGGTGCATGCCCCAACGAGGCAACAGAGAAGAGCTGGGAGGGGGGCATGTTGCACACTATAAAACTGGGGGTCAGGACCCCTCAGGGGGTTGCGAGGTTAGTACATGGGAGGAGGGGTCGCAAGCTGTCCGCCTCCACCCCAAACCCTGCTTTGCCTCCAGCATTTATAATGGTGTTAAATATATTAAAAAGTGTTTTTAATTTATAAGGGCGGTCGCACTCAGAGGCTTGCTGTGTGAGAGGGGTCACCAGTACCAAAGTTTGAGAGCCACTGCTATAAAAGGGATTTAGTAGGTGGCACACTCCCACGTGTTCCATATGAGGTGGAACAACTTTGTACCAACCCCTACTCTCGGCTGTACCAAACCATCTAGCCCTGCAGGTTTGGAAGTTAGATAGTTTTGGGTGCTTTCCTGAACCAATCTTGAGGCTGGAAATTACATGCACATCAGCTTTCTGGTGAGACTTCCAGTAGTTCCTCCTCCCACTCATGATGGAACAACAGTAAGGATTGTTTTTCTCCATGTCCTGTCACTTCTCCTTGTGGTCTAGCTAGATTGGTGAAATCCTACACCCCCCTACCCCCCGCCGCCCCCTGAAGTCAATAGCAAAACTCCCCTCAACTTCAATAGGGCCAGGATTGATTTTTAAAAGGCTAACGTAGCTTCTGAAAAGATTCAGTTCCATTCTGAGCCAAATATGGGACAAAGGTTCAGGCCTCTTTTATTTTATCCAAACCTGTTTCTTTGTCTAACTGATATACTAGGATACATATGAAACACCCATTTAGCTCAAGATCTGCTCAAAGCATTTTCCTAGGCTTTGTGTAACCAGGTGTATTGCCAATGAGCCAGATGGGCATGTGAAAAGGAGAATGGTAAATGTGACAATCGCTCATTGTTCATAGTTCATTCATGTAACGGAGCTGTTATTCTGTACTGGATATTCAAGAACTGATTCCTTGGCACTGATAGATCCTTGCACCACATATTTGGTTTTATGCTAGGAAATTCCATTGTGACTATATTGTTGAAGCAAATGTCCACATCTGGTGTAGAAGTCAGGTTTCTGAAGGTCAATAGTTGATCTATTGTGAAAACTAAAGGTGGTTTAAAAAAACGGAAAAATATTTTGGAAAAACTTTTCAAAACTTTGGAAAAACCAGTAACCCGGCTCTGCCTCTATATAGACCAAACTTTAACCCTAGAGTTGAACACCCTCAAACATCAAGGTATTAAACTGCTGGTATTTTTGCTGAGGGTCCCCTCTCTAATTTTACCTTACTTTGTGTCAGCTTGCTTTGTCAATAGTACACAAACACTGTAACTGAGATTTTTTTTTAAATGCATTTTTAAGGGTGTGCTCTCATAGCATATCCTACAACAGGGATCGGCAACCTTTGGCACGCGGCACGCCAGGGTAAGCTCCCTGGCGGGGCGGGCCAGTTTGTTTACCTGCCGCGTCCGCAGATTCGGCCGATCGCGGCTCCCACTGGCCGCAGTTCGCCGCTCCAGGCCAATGGGGGCTGCAGGTAGCAGCGTGGGCCGAGGGATGTGCTGGCCCCCGCTTCCCGCAGCCCCCATTGGCCTGGGACGGTGAACCGCAGCCGGTCGGAGCCACGATCAGCCCAACCTGCAGACGCGGCAGGTAAACAAACTGGCCCAGCCTGCCAGGGTGGTTACCCTGGCGGGCCGTGGACCAAAGGTTGCCGATCCCTGTCCTACAACATGCATTAAGAAAGCAGATGGCTCCCTAGGGCCTGGTCTACATTTAAAACTTATGTTGAGATAGCTAGGTTATTCAGGGTGTGAAAAATTCATAGTTAGGGTGACTTTACCTACCTCCATCTACAGTGGGGGTAAGTGGAAGAACTCTTGTCAGCCTAGGAGCCATCTCTCCAAGGAGTGGATTTACTACAGCAACAGGAAACTCCTCCTGTCACTGTAGTAAGTGTCTACACTACAGTGTACTGTGGCATAGCTGTGGCATTGCAACTTGTAGCACTTCTAGGGTACAGTCGTACCCTAAGTGCAGCCACTGGATTCCCTGTCTGCCCAAGACATGCTGGGGAGACAGTATTGGAGACGTACTATGGGAGCAGATTGTCCCTATGAAAGCAGTTATATGTATTACTCTGGGGCTGCATTCAGGCAGCCCTATCTGCAAGAGGAGTTTGTGAGAGAATCATGTGGCTAAATCAACATGCAACACTAATATAAGCCATTGCTGTTTCCTGAAGGCTTGCTGTCCAATACTACATATTTTCAGCATCTTATTTGACGTACACCTCATGAAACATAGTGCATTCATGTAACGGAGCTGTTATTCAAACATAAGGTGGCCTGCTTTATCTTGGACACATGAACACATACTCATAATTTCTGACGGGAGTCAACAATCTTAAGGTTTTTTCAAAGCACCCAGCACTGTGCTATCTAAGTGCTTCCTAGCTAATTCCTAATTGTCTTTGAGCAATGTTATGCAAATAGGCTCACAAAACTTAATAGGATATAGTCGTCTACTTTTTTGTGTGTGTGCACATAGTCTGAGTAATATAAGATTATAATGGCTATGCAAACAGACCATTGCCTAAAGCTTTGTAGCTTGCTGCTGATATAATAGGCACTAAAGGGAAAATACTCCCAGAAATGAATTCTCTAGTAACAAGCATCCTAGTCTATTTCTTGATCTCACCATTTGAGTTTGTTGGACATGAGAAGAAAGGTCGCCTATCAATGGCTGCTGAGGAGTTGTTAGGAGACAATGCCAGCACTGTTCACTCTGACACAGTTTTCTGCCACCCTACTGGTCTGACCAGGAAAGGGAAAAAGCCCACAAAGAATACTTGAATGAGCCTTCTCTGGGACGAAGAAGGCTGGCAGAGTTTAAAAGCACTCTCTTGGAGGAACCAGATACAGGAACTTATGGGGGGCATCTGAAGAAGCTAGATCTCCTTAAGTGGCCATTATAATATGGGTTTAGGTAAGAAAGACAGGTATGTAGGCTGTTTGGTTTTTACAATTCTTCTGTGTTCTGACTGCTAAACAGTGGTGGCATTAGGCACCTGCAACCCATGGAATCACAGAGGAGCCCTATGGCAGCAAGGGGTCCCTGAAAGCAAAATTTGGCCCACCAGGCATCAACTGCTCTGTCCTCTTCAGTGCCTCCCAGGGCTCACAATGGCATCCTCTGAACAATGTGACCTCACATATACTGTACATGCAAGGTCACTGGTAGGGGCTCTGGAATTGAGCTTTGCAGGGAACCTCCATGGAACAAATGTTGCTACCGTTGCTAAATAAAATAGAAGCAGCTTTCTTGAAACAAACTATCATTGGTCAGAAGCTTCTGAAAGGAGGAAACACAGGTACCCAACATTCAGTCAGTCCTGCAGGGTGACGAGCGGTTGCTTGACGCAGGGAACTGTAACCAGCTCCTGGTCTAAGAGTGAAAGAATTGCATGATTACACCCTGAGACATGTAAGATCAAGAGGCCCAATACTTGGGCTGGGTAAAGTCAGAGACCAGAAAAGAGACAAAGGTGTAACTTTGGATAGCTAGTTGAGTGACACTAACCTTAGGTCACCTGATATTTTTTTAGTTACCTCAGCCTCAATTTTTGAAATACAGCAAGTTCTTGGTAGTAGGAAATTGGCCTGAGCAACATTTGCCCAATTGTTTCTATGAAATCTTGCTATTTACCATATATGTTAACTTCTTCTCAAAACATTAATTAACCCCTGTGACCAAGCTCCTTTTCAAACCAAATATGAATCAATCAGCTTGTTCCAAACTAAAAGGACATTGTATCTGAGTCAGTTATGGGATTTGGATATTTAATATCTGCCCAAAACACATGAATTCAGTACTTACTGCAGTTAAGAAGAATAAAGAATATAACTTAAATAACGGTCTATTATTTGGGGGTAGATTCTTTGAAGCAAGTGCAGATGGGATTACTCAGTTTCATGTGTTTTGGGGTTTTTTTTCTAAACAAACATAACTTGTGCCAATCTTCACCCTGATCTCTGAAAGATTCCCATTGACTTTGCGAGCTTTGGGTCAGGCCCTTTCCTTGTTTGTTGTATCCTTTCCCCTCCCTCTTTGCCTGTTTTATCTTTTTAGATCCTAATATCTATAGGGGCATGGTCTCCCCTGACTGAAAATTGCAAATGGTGAGAGCTGCTGTAATGTAAGCAATAAAGAATGGGTGAATCCCACTGAAGTCAATGGGGTCAGGATTTCATCCAATAGATGGAAATTAAAACTGTCTCCCCTGGCAGCATATCAATTACTCTGACTTATACCTCATTGAGCATTATTTCTGAACTTGGCCCACTGAATCTAAGTGTACCTAAATATGTGTAATTCACACAGAGAAATCAGGGGTGAGAAGCATGAAGCAGCTAACAGGAGGTGTAAGAATGTGTAAATTAAAGAAGGCCTCCCACTATTTTATTCATCATCTCCTCCAGCCTCATAGGGCTAGATTGTGGCCTTGTTTAGGCTGCTTTGGAAATGTAGAGTCAAGTGAAATTGGGAAATCAGTAAAGGTTCAAAATGTTTGGATAACTTGAGGTTTATAACTTGAGCTCAGGTCACGTTTAGGTCAGGTGCAAATAATGTCTTCATTTAGCCCCAATATCAGTTGTCCTATCCCAATATCTTCCCACAGCTACAGATATGATTCAGCTTCCATTTCCCTCCATATGTATTTGAAGGAAATAATAGTGTGCATTATACATATACAAGAGTTAAGTATCAACCTAGATATTATACACTCCTTATCAGATAGCTACTATATTAGGAGCCCAGTAAGACCTCCTTTGAACTCAGTCACAGTTTAGCTTCAAGTGAAGCCTTAGTGGAACCTGAATTGTTTCTATTTGCCCAATCCACCTCTCACTGAAATCAATGGAAAGACTCCAAATGACTTGAGTGGGAGCTGAATCAGTCCCTTTGAGCCAGATTCTTCGCTGGTGTAAATCACCAATGGAGCTATGTTGATTTACACCTGTCAAAAATCTGTCCCTTTATTTTGATCCCACCCTTGATATGTTAGTCAGTTTTTGGGACCATGTTCTGATCTCAGTTACATTAGTGTAAATATGGAGTAACTCCAATGATATCAAAGGTGCTCCTAGTTGACACCAGTTTAACTGAGATCAAAAGTTGACTCACCATCTTTTTATTTTAAATATGCTTTCCTGTGCATTGTGTCTAATCCCCTTCCCCTGTAACATTCACAGCTGCCCCTTTGCTGTCACTTCCTCTGGCTTTAAAATGAATCCTATTTCATCTATAAGCATCTTATGTCCACCTTATGTCCTTGGGACCTCATCTCTTTAAATCCTCTATTTGATCCCCTACTGCTACTGTTAACTCTCAATGCTCACAGCATAAAAAGCATTAGTCCGGTCTTATCTCCCCAGAAATAATGATCAAAACCTTTTACACTCAATATAATCATTGCATCCACTGCAAAACTCAGCTTCTTTCGAAAACAGAAGTAATTAAATTAGCTGCTGTTCCACTGCTTCTCTCCCTCTTTTCATTACCTGAAGGTGGCAAAAGTGCTAATTTGTTTGTCCCTTCTGCAAAGCCCTCTAGACAGACGGTGAGTATTCCTATCTTCCCTCTGGTGCTGTTTTTGCTTTATGGTACACTAGAGAATCAATAGTCTGCATCTCTCATGGGCTTGGGACTCTATATACCTCTGCTAGTCCAGGGAGGTTCAGATTCTACCTTCCGGCACCAGCTGCCTAGGGAGGAATCGCCAAAGGAGGTGACACCCTGACTCCCCAGTGCAGAAGTGGGTGGGGAGAAATGTCTGCTGGGAGGGCAGCTTCAGTCTACACCAGAGATTGCCATCCTCTATCAAAGTCTTACATGGTTTAATAGAGATTCTGTGATTCTATGGAATTTTGAAAGCATTCCTGATCAATTACT
This sequence comes from Macrochelys suwanniensis, assembly GCA_033296515.1. Lineage (NCBI taxonomy): Eukaryota > Metazoa > Chordata > Testudines > Chelydridae > Macrochelys > Macrochelys suwanniensis. Next base: position 85,886,017 of record CM065782.1, on the reverse strand, counting down.
CTAGGATACCCTAGAATTTAATAGAGAATAAACTCCTTTCTAAAGGGAGTATGGGGCTTGTTTTTAAAATTGTGTTAAAGAATTTTATAGGGTTTTTCCATAAGGGATAATATACCCTTTTGGGAAAGGCTACACATGGAGTACACTGCTCCAATTGCACTGCATTCGGCTGCTCACTTTTGGGGCTGCACGCCCCCCTCCACCCCCAGTGCAGTGAAACTGCCACAACCCCTCTTCTGGCAAGACTGTATCCTACTGAGGACCCACTGCTAGGGCCTGTGCCGATGGTGAATCTGGCTCACAGCATGGAACTGCTTTGTTAAAATGGTGTTCAGATGTCACTTCTCTTCAATGAGTTGTCAGGGGCTCTCTCTCTCTCTGAGCTTTCGGGAAAATCTGACCTTGTTTCTGTGCAGCATTTAGTGTGGGTTTGTGATCCTCCCAAAAATAAGGTTAAAATTTCTTTGTGTTATTCCAGGGTAACATAGTGTGCTTGTTTTCATACATAAACTCTGACCTTAGAGTGTGTTTGAAAAAGGAAACACATGACATCCTTTATCAAAATATGACTTGATCCTTGACCAAAACACATTATCCAATTATATTATTCAAGATAATATAAATGATAGCTTCATTTTCTGGGAATGGAAAATGTCCATTATAGTAGCAAGACATGGGGATGATGAAATCCAACTGTGATACTCTTCTCCAATAAGGATCTGATGCAAAAGCCCACTGGAATCAGTAAGAATTGCACCACTGACTTCAGTGGGTTTTGGGCCAACTCCTTAGATCATGTTGTAAACCCTAAAGCAAGTTCTTGTCAGCCCTGCCAAGCTATCTCTTGATCTTAGTAGATTCACTCTTCATTGTGAGTTTAAATGCTTCAAAAACCCACCCGCAATTAAATTCAAACTTTTGGAAATAGGACACAGTAGAGCTGCCAAACAGAAAGGGTGAAATCCCAGCCCCCACTGAAATCAATGGGAATTGACTTCTGTGGACCTAGGATTTCCTTCCCCACCCCCACCCCGGGGTGCCATTCAAAAGGAGATAGAACACGATGCTGAGATGTGGTTGAGTGGGGGTTTATTTTGAGGTGCAAGAGGTGAGCCAGAGTTTAGTGATATTGTCAAACTGAGCGTTAGAAGTGCATGGACTGAGCACTACAGTCAGCACTCCTAAATGTTTTGTTTAGGATAAAGCACGCTGGGATGTAGTTTTCTGCCACCCACCTCCATCCAAAGAAAGAGGATGTGCGAGTAGAAAAAGAGATAAAATGAAGACCCCGAACCCAAACCAAATCTGAACAGAAACTGTTGAGGTTGAAGAAAGCTTGGTTAATATTTTTCACCACTGTTCATTTTTTAATGTGGTTTAATGCTCTGAGTTCAGGACTAGGAGCCAGAAATTTGAGTTCCACTCCTGGCTTTGACATTGGGCTCCTTACTATGGACAAATTACTTAACCTCTGTGCCATGGTTTCCCCATCTGTGAAATGGGGAACATGGTAGCTCTCTATCTCACAGGATGATGTGAGGACTAATTAATGCTTGTAAAGTACTTTGACTCTGAAAAACAGCCTCTTTATAAGACCCAGGTAGAGCTGGGTAAAAAGTCAAAACACTTCTATAAATTACACTTTCAATAAAATTGTTGAAATGTTGTCAAAGTTTGAAAAATGTTGACGGGCACTAGGACCAAGTATTGAGCTGCTTTTTCTTGTGACCAAAACCCTGAAATACCAAAATACATTGGTAGAGCTTGTTTTGGAAACATTTCTACCTGATTTGGGGAATTCATGAAATGTGCATGTTATTGAGCTTTGAGGTACATATTAAAATCAAACTCCTGGACCTTCTGGGTTACACTCATCACTAGTTTGTCTTTCAAAAGCATCTAAGGAACTGTAAACAGGAAGGAGAATGGGGGTGATCAAAGAAAGATTCATCAACTACTTGCTTCCCCTTCAGTCTTTGGGATGTTTATAACAACAGTGTCTGATGATAAAGGATGGAAAGTTAAGAGACCAAGATCCCATTCTTAGCTTTGATCCTTACTCACACATGTTGGACCATGGGCAATTCATCTAACATCTTTGTATTTCAGTTCCCCCATCCATGCCCACATTTGAGAGCTGTGAAGGAAAGACTGATGATTAAAAGTCTGTTACCCTAGAGGGAATTTGTTATGCCCATTTCTATGGATTCTTAATCCTGTTTCTTTTTACATCAACCAATACTTGGAGAGCCATGCTATTCTACCACCTTATTCCTGCTGCTGTCACTGCCTCCATATCAATGTCATTAGGGTGCTGTCCAACAAAAAACACACTAGTTGCATTGTATAATTAAAATTGAAAAACTATTTGCCAAATTGTGTACAGCTTTATCCACCCTGGTATATCGGACCCAAAGCAATTTACTGTGTTTGCAACATGAAAACAAGTCATGGCAAAGCTCTGGAACTAATGCTTGCATATCTACCCTGCTTTAATATCTGAGCCTTGTGCACTGCAGTATAAGATGCAGGAAAACAGCAGCACACTGAACATTAGTAGGGTCTTTTCCTACAATTGTATGGTGTGATAGGGGCATAACCAAAAGCAGAATGTGTCCCAATGGTATTACAAACTTTTTTTTAAAGGGGAGTAGGGTAGGGGGAGACAGCCAGCGCTTCCTTTGCTTGAACCAGCTTGACATTACAGAAGGTTATTTCACTTGTGCCTGTCCAATTCCAGGCACAATCCACAGTGACTCAGAATCTGGGAAAGAGAAGGAAGTACTGGCTCTAGCTAAAGAACTGGCCCTCAGTGTCCATTTGCCATTGACTAGGTGGATGCAGGATTGATTCCCCTCATTGTGCTCTTATTACTGACTGTGCACTATGCAAACACTCCTGGTCCATGCTTTCCTGCTCAGCTGCACTCCTTCCCTGTATCAGCTCAGAGGTAATTAACTGGTTAGGAAGTCACAAATGTGATATATGCCATCATGTGCCAGCAATGGCCCTCTGCCATGAACACTGGCCAAACAGGACAGTCTCTACTCAAAAGAATAAATGGACACAAATCTGACATCAGGAATTATAACATTCAAAAACCAGTTGGAGAACACTTCATCCTCACTGGTCACTCAATAACAGACTTAAAAGTGGCAATTCTTCAAGAAAAAAACTTCAAAAACAGACTCCGACGTGAAATTGCAGAACTGGAATTAATTTGCAAACTGGACACCATCAAACTAGGCCTGAATAAAGACTGGGAGTGGATGGATCATTACAAAAACTAATTTCCCCATACTGATTTCCCTTTACTGTGAGTCACACCTTCTTGTCAACTGTTTGAAATGGGCCATCCTCATTACCACTACAAAAGTGATTTTTCCTCCCTTGGTATTCTGCTGTTAATTGAATTGTCTCATTAGACTGACCCCCCACTTGGTAAGGCAACTCCCATCTTTTCATGTACTATGTGTGTGTATATATACCTGCTACTGTATTTTCCACTCCTTGGATCTGATGAAATGGGTTCTAGCCCACAAAATCTTATGCCCAAATACATTTGTTAGTCTCTAAGGTGCCACAAGGACTCTTCGTTATTTTTACAAATCCGACAGTATTGTGTCAGCGTTGTGACATTGCATCCCATAATGCTTTATAGAAATATGCTTTTGAGTGTAAATACGATATAACTGGAATGTGTTTTATGCTAGATATGACATGTAACATCTCTGCAAAGAATATACTGGATATATTCATCCTATTTGTATGCATGTATCATTTTTGTATTCAAAGTTATGAATATTGGCTATGTACTTGTTTGGTTTCAAGTAGCCTCAGTGAAGCAGTTGGTCAGCTTGTTGAGAAAAGACTATTCTCAGTAAATGCCCAATCAAGAAACACTTAAGCTAACAATGAACTTTGAGAGATGCCAATCCACATCTGAGCTTTCCTGGGACTGTGGCATCTGCCTGTAAGGAACTGAGTCATGCATGGACATGTGACTTGCTCATGTGACTCCAAAACTCCTTCTTGGGGCTGGATTCTGCATAGGAGAGGGGAAGGGGTTTCCATCCACAAGAGAGAGACTATATAAGCCCCAGGGGAAACCCCTCCATTTTGTCTTCAGCTGGCACAAAAGATAGCCTCTCCACCCCAAGGAGATGCCTGAAAAAAACTGGAACAAAGGACAGTAACTACAGGGGTGTGAGTGATTGTGGGACCCAAACTAGGAGGAAGTCTAGTCTGTAAAAGAGGCTTATTGGAACATCTCTGATGGTGAGATTTACCTGCATTTAGTTTTTACTGTATTAGGCTTAGACTTGCATGTTTTATTTTATTTTGCTTGGTAATTTACTTTGTTCTGACTGTTATTACTTGGAACCACTTAAATCCTACTTTTGTATTTAATAAAATTCCTTTTTACTTATTAATTAACCCAGAGTAAGTATTTATACCTGAGGGGGGAGCAAACAACTATGTATATCTTTCTATCAGTGTTATAGAAGGCGAACAATTTATGAGTTTACCCTGTATAAGCTTTATACAGGGTAAAATGGATTTATTTGGGGTTTGGACCCCATTGGGAGCTGGGTATCTGAGTGCTGGAGACAGGAGCACTTCTTAAGCTGTTTCAGTTAAGCCTGCAGCTTGTGGGGGACGTGGTTCAGACTTGGATCTGTGTTTGCAGCAGGCAAGTGTCTGGCTCAAACAAGGCAAGGTATTGAAGTCCCTAGCTGGCAGGGAAAATGGGCTCAGAAGTAGTCCTAGCACATCAGGTGGCCGTCCCAAAGGGGTTTCTGTGACCCAACCCATCACAAGCATATTTAAAGCCTGTTCCTGGCACAGCTGAGCCACCTCGCAAATGTGTGCCGTGCCATGCCATATATTTTGCTTTATATTTTGATGGGTTGAGAGTGGGACTGTATCCTTTCTTCTTACTAAATGCACAAATATTGGGCTCAATCCTACAGCCCCAGAGTCACAGGCAAATCTCTTTAAAGCCAGTGGACAAAGTAGAGGCCACAGGGTTTTGCCCAGTATCTCTCTTGCTGTCATAATAGGAAAAACAATACTGTACACTGAAGGTACAGTAAACGCTTCAAAGTGATTCAAAATCCATTGACTTTAATGGTTACATACCACGTAAGACACCATTTTCAAAAGGAGTTCCTAAAGTTAGGCTCCTAGATCATTATCCAGGTGTGGTTTAGGAGCCAAATTTTAGGCTTGGTGCTGTAAAAATGGGGTGATTTATATGTAAGTTGTCTCTGAGATAGTCCTAGACTCATAAGCTAGGTGAAATCAGAACAATAAAGTTAGTTAACTTCCTAAATTACTGTGGTGTTCTTCTGATCTACAGTAAATGAACAAAATAAATTCTATAAATGTACTAGGTTCAACTCAATGAAAAATGATCAACACAATGGGGGAAATGTTTTATAGAAATTTCCCATGGGGAAATTTTGACTTTGTCAAACATACTAAAAGCAAACAAGGAAAAAAAGCAAACCACAAGGCTTCTGGCTGAAATCTGAAGTTTTGAGGCTTTTTGTTTTTCAACAAAAAGTCCAATTTTTCTATTGGAAGCAGACACTTCATGAAAATGAGTCAAAAATCCAATTTTTTCCTATCAACAAACAGTTTTAATGGATAGTTTTCTACCAGTCCGAATAAAATGTTGTTTCCTACAGCTGCAAATTCAATCATGTTGCATATGCATATGATTTGTCATTCATCAGAGCATATGAATTATATTTGCATAATCTTTCAAAAAGCCATACAAATCATACTTTTATCTTGTTCATGACCTATCATCTGTACCATGATCATAATTGTTCTGAACAATAAAGCTTTGCTATGACTATTTCAACATGTGAAATGTAATACAATAATGAAAATGAACCACCTACTAACAACATTAAAGTACTAGTATGGATGTGTCTCAATCATGTCTGAAGGAGCAAGCAGTAAAGCCTAGGCAGGGCTGGAATGTCAGAAAGAAGCATGTCAATTTCCCTGAGTAACATCAATATATTTGCATTGCAGAGTGACAATCATTCACCTTTTATTTAATGTAAGAAAATATACAGCCACGATTCAGGGAATGCTACTGAGTTCTATTAACATGGGTATTGTATTGATTTTTAGGTGTACCTAGAGTAATTGAGGGTTTTATTTAAGTTTTTTAATATATCTAAACATTGATGGGCAAAATAAGGACAAAATCATGTCAGCCTCCAAACTGAGGAATATTATGCATAGTCTCGCAAGACCTACCTAGGAACATCTACACTCCTCTTTTCCTAATAAGGATGTCACAATATGGGCCAGTCAGAGTTTTTCTACAGCATCTAAAATACTATAGAACCAGATTCTCCATAGTGTTGTCTTTCTTGTAACTGACTTTTTCTTTTTTAGCTGCCATTGACTCTTACCTGTTGGTGAACAACTCACAGTTGCACGAAGAACTGGTGCTTCCAGATTTTATCAAAGGAAAAAAGAAAAATGTCAAGCCACCCTGCACAGCAAGGTCAGTGCTCCTGAGCTTATGGGACTGATTTTAGGATGTTCCCTGAAGGATTTGTTTGGCTCTTTTTAAATCTAAAGGGATCATAGAAATTCTATATTATGTATGGAAATTTTCTATTTGCTATAAACTATTTTATGCTTTATCTCAGAACCTTCTCTGCAAAGGTCATGTATAAAATGCCCAAATTAAAATAAACTTTTTACTCTTATATAAAAATATCCTACATTAATCTACACAAATGGTCTAAAGAACTACAGCCTACAGTGCTTACAGCATATGCTCTTTGCTGCAGAGCACTTTCCACTGTTTGGAAAGCACCTAATGCCATTTGGATGCTATTGCAATCTAAGTAACTCTAATATGCAATAATACAGGGCTTAAGACCACTAGTATAGAATGCTATAGTGTTAAAAGTATCCATTAAATAGGTGCTAGATAATGGATATAATCCCCCAAATTGTTCTAAAGTTGCAAATTTTAAGATAAACCATTTTTTTAAAAAAAGCTCACCACAGATAACTGAGTTCTAATCTCCTGTGGCAATAGTTATTTCAGGTGACTTGCTATTCTATAGGTTGCTTGATTTGTATTTCCAAGTCAGTGTCCCTTTTTTTTTGAAATTGTATTGCTCAAATTGGTGCTTTTATTAGGACTTGAATTATTGGTTTTACCATGAGCACTGCTGATTGCCTCTGCTTGCAAAGTGGGAACACTTTCAGAAAACCTGTTAATAACAGATCGGTCAGAACCAGTCTGATTTTTCATAGCTAACAGCTATATTTATAAAGGGCCAAACCAACATCACTCCTAACATCTTTCAATTTAGGGACTTATCTTCCAGATCTGGAGCTGATCTTTCTGGCTCAGTTCCAGTTCAGCTCTGAACTAAACTACATGTGTAAGCTTTAGCTGATGCTGTCAAAGTAGCAGAGTAGATACACATCAGAGGGGAGACTGACTGAAAGCTTGATCTTGAAAGGAGACTTATCGATGGATATTGTCTATAGCTTTTGGTGTAATTTGCTTTCATTTCATTCAAATAGGAAACTACCTTTGAAACATACATGTCCTTTTCAGTCGTGTCCTGGCAACCCAGTAACAGTGTGCTCATGAATGTAACTCTTGGCGGAGAAGTGGGGAAAGGCTTGGAGGGGAGGGGAAGGAATCAATTGTATATGAATGGAAAACATAATCAATAATCAACAGGTGTTTTTACATAATCATCGGCTTGTGCTTTCATCTGATTGCCCTCCACCCACAAATGCAACGCAGGAGCTTTGAACAGCAATGATGTTCCACTTCAATAGCTTTTACCAAAGTGCTCCAAATGCATTTTCATTAAAGCAAATTCAACTAGTAATACTTTCCTAGGGCATTAATACATTTACAGCTTCTCCTTAATATGAAATTAATCACATTCATAACTCTTTAGAGCTCCCTGACAGCTTTGCCTTCCCAAGTGTTCAGTCCTGACACACTTACTCATGCAAAAATGGGCAAAAAAATTGCAAAATTGTTAATGCCAGACTCTATTTTTTGTCAACATTCAGAATTTCAATAGTTTATCAATATTTCAAAACTAGTAACATTTTGACAGCTGGCAAAGCTGTTTTTGTGGGGGAATTGCAAAAAAAAGTCTTATCAATGTGGAGTTTTGATTTTAAAAGAAATCAGCTGGAAAATGCTGACCAGCTCTAATTCTTACTCATGAGTAGTCTCATTGATTGTCTTTAAATGCATGAGGAAGAGGTGCAGGATCAGCCTTTAAAGCCATAAATCGTGGAGATACTAAACTCCAAAGCATATTTTGTGAGTATCCTTTGATATTTTCATTCTTTTATATTCTCCTTATTTGTACTGCCAGCATGCAAGGTGCTGTACAGTGGAACTAGGGCTCCATTATTCATTAGTCTGAATATTTACCCAGTGTACAATACCTTTATACATTTGCAGCACTAAAATCTCAAATGCCAATGGTTGCACCTCATTTATATATGTACACTCTTAACTTCTGTTGTTTAAATCCAGTCCCATTCACATTTGCAGCAGTCTCCAAACAAGTGAGAGAATGTTTTCAAGAAATATCTGTAAAGCACTTTGAGAGCTACAGTGAAAGTTATTGTACGTCCTGTTTAATTTTTTGGTTTTAATACAAAATGTTGCTTTTCAAAAACCCTTGTCAAGCACATGCATGCCATATGCAGAAGTGAACGAGTCTGAGTGATTTATTCAGATTGCCTTTCTTAATGCTCACCACTGAGTTCGCTGCTTGTTATCTAGTCAGCCTTGGTTCTAGGACTGCTGAGTCTGTAGTTCCACAGTGTTGGATTTGCCCCTTGCAGTGAAGCACTACAAAAACTAACAAACAAATATTGAGGATGAATTTTGACCTTTACTATGCAATACATTGTAATGAAATTCCACAAAACTAATATAGCAAGATGCATTTATATATATAACTTTATATTATATAATTTGCACATGTAGTTAACTTAACAATTATGTAGCCATTTCAATCTTCCAGTCACCACTGTAGACCTTAACTATGGATTTTTAACAGCTTTCTGAAGTTTAGGTCCACTCACAAGATGAGGAAATTCAAACAGATTAAGAAACTTCCTGAAAATCATGATGGGATCCCAAACCAGGATTAAAATGTAGATGTTCCATTCCACGGTCATTTTGCTTAGATGACACCACTCAATGTACTGAGTAGTCGGGAATGAAAGTAACTTAAAGGACTTACCGGTACACCGGAGTCTTGAGCAGGGTGGGGAGGCCTCAACTGGAGGAGGCGTGGCCTCAACCGGGAGAGGCGGGGCCTTTAAATCGCCACCCGAGCCCCAGTGCTGGAGCCCCCGGGGTAGCGGTGGCAGCCGGGGGCTCTGGCAGTGATTTAAAGGGCCAGGGGCTCCCAGTCGCTTCTACCACAGCGGAGCCCCAGGTCCTTTAAAGCTCCACCAGAGCCCCGACCCCCGGGGTAGCAGCGGCAGCCAGGAGCCCCCAGGACTCCTTCAGCAATTTAAAGGGCCCGGGGCTTTGCTGCGATAGCGGCGGCCGGGAGCCCCTGGCCCTTTAAATCACTGTGGGAGCCCTGGGCCACCGCCGCTACCCCGGAGCTCCGGCAACGGGGCTCTGGTGGCAATTTAAAGGGCTGCTGCCAGGAGTCCAAGGCCCTTTAAATTGCCGGCCTGGAGAAGCCGGTCTGGTCCGGCATGCCGTACCGGCTCTTGCCGGTACGCCGTACCGGACCATATCGGCTTACTTTCACCTCTGTGAGTAGTGTTTGTCAGCAGTTAGCAAGTGAGAAGGAGTGGAAGATGGGAGGGATCAGCAAAAAAAGCTACCTTATTGAGGTCAGAGCATGTAGGGATAAAGTGAGAATTGGACCTTGCAAAGGGAATTAAAACCAATAGTAAAAGGTTTTATAGCCATATAAATAGGAAGAAAACAAAGAAAGAAGAAGTGGGACTGCTAAACACTGAGGATGGAGTGGAGGTTAAGGATAATCTAGGCATGGCCCAATATATCTAAACAAATACTTTACCTCAGTCTTTAATGAGGCTAATGAGGAGCTTAGGGATAGTGGCAGCATGACAAATGGGAATAAGGATATGGAGGTAGATATTACCATATCCGAGGTAGAAGCCAAACTCGAACAGCTTAATGGGAGTAAATCGGGCGGCCCAGATAATCTTCATCCAAGAATATTAAAGGAACTGGCACATGAAATTGCAAGTCCATTAGCAAAAAATTTTAATGAATCTCTAAACTCAGGGGTTGTACCATTTGACTGGAGAATTGCTAATACAGTTCCTGTTTTTAAGAAAGGGAAAAAAAATGACCTGGGTAACTACAGGCCTGTTAGTTTGACATCTGTAATATGCAAGGTCTTGGAAAAATTTTTGAAGGAGAAAGTAGCTAGGGACATTGAGGTCAATGGCAATTGGGATAAATTACAACATGGTTTTACAAAAGGTAGATCATGCCAAACCAACCTGATCTCCTTCTTTGAGAAAGTAACAGATTTTTTAGATAAAGGAAATGCAGTGGATCTAATCTACCTCGATTTCAGTAAGGCATCTGATACAGTACCACATGGGGAATTATTGGTTAAATTGGAAAAGATGGGGATCAATATGAAAATTGAGAGGTGGATAAGGAACTGGTTAAAGGGGAGACTACAGCGGGTCATACTGAAAGGTGAACTGTCAGGCTGGAGGGAGGTTACTAGTGGAGTTCCTCAGGGATCAGTTTTGGGACCAATCTTATTTAATCTTTTTATTACTGACCTTGGCACCAAAAGTGGGAGTGCGCTAATAAAGTTTGTGGATGACACAAAGTTGGGAGGTATTGCCAATTCAGAAAAGGATTGGGATATCCTACAGGAAGATCTGGATGACCTTGTAAACTGGAGTAATAGTAATAGGATGAAATTTAATAGTGAGAAGTGTAAGGTTATGCATTTAGGGATTAATAACAAGAATTTTAGTTATAAGCTGGGGACGCATCAGTTGGAAGTAATGAAAGAGGAGAAGGACCTCGGAGTCCTGGTTGATCACAGGATGACTATGAGTCGTGAGTCGCCAATGTGATATGGCCGTGAAAAAAGCTGATGTGGTCTTGGGATGCATTAGGCGAGGTATTTCTAGTAGAGATAAGGAGGTGTTAGTACCATTATGCAAGGCATTGGTGAGACCTCATTTGGAATACTGTGTGCAGTTCTGGTCTCCCATGTTTAAGAAGGATGAATTCAAACTGGAACAGGTACAAAGAAGGGCCACTAGGATGATCCGAGGAATGGAAAACCTGTCGTATGAAAGGAGACTCAAGGAGCTTGGTTTGTTTACCTTAACCAAAAGAAGGCTGAGGGGAGATATGATTGCTCTCTTTAAATATATCTGAGGGATAAATACCAGGGAGGGAGAAGAATTATTTAAGCTCAGTACCCATGTGGACACAAGAACAAATGGATATAAACTGGCCATCAGGAAGTTTAGACTTGAAATTAGACGAAGGTTTCTAACCATTAGAGGAGTGAAGTTCTGGAACAGCCTTCCAAGGGAAGCAGTGGGGGCAAAAGACCTATCTGGGTTCAAGATTCAGCTAGATAAGTTTATGGAGGAGTGGTTTGATGGGATAACATGATCTTAGTCAAAGGTCAATTAATTGCCATCAGTGGTAAATAGGACCCATGGTCAGTGATGGGATGTTAGAAGTTACTACAGGGAACTTTTTCCTGGGTATCTGGCTGGTGAGTCTCGCCCACATGCTCAGGGTTCAGCTGATCGCCATATTTGGGGTCGGGAAGGAATTTTCCTCCAGGGTAAATTGTCAGAGGCCCTGGAGGTTTTTCGCCTTCCTCTGCAGCATGGGGCATGGGTCACTTGCTGGAGGATTCTCTGCATCTTGAAGTCTTTAAACCATGATTTGAGGACTTCAGTAGCTGAGACATAGGTTAGAGGTTTATTCCAGGAGTGGGTGGGTGAGATTCTGTGGCCTGCATTGTGCAGGAGGTCTTACTAGATGATCATAATGGTCCCTTCTGACCTTAAAGTCTATGAGACTGCAAGGAGCTATGTTCCCAGCAGACTTTCCAGCAATTTGAATGCCTTTAAAAACTGACTGTATGATTGGTCATCTAAGTCACATGGTGCTGTTTCTGTTGTCTGATTGGATGGCCTAAGCTTTATAAACAGGCGCCCCCTTTTCCTGCTTGTAAATCGCCTGTAAATATTGGCATCATAAATCTATTGTGCACATAGTAAAAAGAGCTTTCCAAACTGTCTGTGATTACTTCCAGTGCTGATGCTCTCATACATAATTATCTGCATAAGTATCATGACACTTTTGCTTTTCATGAACATTCTTGCAAATAAAGAACTCACTCATCAGACTGTTAGTGAACAAAAGAGATTGCAAAATTTCCTTTGCAAATATGTTTTTGCTGTATTCACCGCTAACCGCATTTCACAAAGACTGCCAGAGAGCCCTCAGCCTGGTAACAGCTTTGTCATTACAAACCTCAGGCTGGATTTGACCTGACAACCTGATATAAAAGGCTCTCAGTCCCCAAAGACACCTAATCCCCCAGCAACAAATTAGTAGTCGATTAAGAATAAACTCCACATGTATAGTATCCTATCGAGTCTGAAACTAAACTCTAATAAATCTTGAAGGACTACTACCAATTTTTGTAGCTAGAGCTGTAATCAATTTATTGATTGAAAAGCAGCCAGTGGAAAAATTCAGATAATCGGTTCTTGCCATAGCTGTGGTAATAAATATTCTCCCTCTCAGCTCTTCACAAAGAAAAGCCACAGCTCATCTTGCTCCTACTGCTAATAGAATTGTCCATTCTGACAAATATATTTGCAATTTATGTGCCCTTCCCTTGATGGTGGGACATTAAACATGAGGTCTGATAACTTTTGGGGTGTGACCACACTGGAAAATGTAGCCTCTATTACAGCAACAGCCACAATGGTGCAGCGGCACTGATGCTAAGCTACTACTGCATGTAGGAGTCCAGGCTTTTTACCACTGTCATGAAAAATTGCTCTTAAGGTTACTGCAGCAGAAGCAGGCTGCAACCGAGAGTTTTGGCCTTAGGTCATTGCAGCACGTAGAGGCATCAAGAATAACTTCTTCCCATAAAAAAAAAGAGATGGGCTATAGAGCTTTCTAAATACTGTTTTCTAATGTCATTCAGCTTGTTCTGCAAGAGCAGTCATGCCCTAAATTGCCTCCCTTCAGTTGAGCTATCGACCCCCAGAGAAACAGATGAACTGCTAATGAGAAATATAAAAATGGTTTAATATTTTCATTTTAAAATAATTCTAGTAGCTAAATAAAAACTGGAATTATCTGCTGAGTCAAAGTTGGGTAGTTTATTGTCAGCTATTGAGAAGGGGGAGACTTATTTAGACTTTTTTAGCATTAGCTAGGGCTTTCTTTTGCTCGTATTTGTGAGCATTTCAGAAATACAGTGTTTCTCCTGGCTTCCATGAGTTGCCGTGGCAGAATTAGGAACATAACAGTTGTCATACAGGATCAGACCAGTGGCCCATCTAGTTCATTGTTTTTTCTCCAACAATGGCCAGAACCCATTGTTTCAAAGGATAGTGCATGGAAACGCTCCAATAGTCAAACTGTTGTCCTACCTTTCCACTTAACCCTGCGATATCTTTTTCTCGTTTTCTTGCTTTCTGTTTTTGCTTAGAGATTTGAATAGCGCTTGTGACTCAAATTATAGATTTACCTTGGAAATTCTAAGGATTTTCACTTCCTTGCTCTTGACTCCAGGTTCTTTGAGTAATTTCTTTTTTAAAAAAATTAAAAATCCACTTTCTAAAGTTTAATGTTGCCGCACAGGTTTCTGGTACTAGTCCTGCCCCAAGGATGTTGCATTTGATTATAGTGAGGTCACTGTTGTTAGTGGCTCTGACTGTTACAGTTCACAACTCCAGTGTACTCCTCTACTCACTGCTTGTTTATGATTCTCTAGTCCTTGTTTTCCGGCTGTTCTGTCGCTTCTGGCTGCATAACCTCAGATACAAGCGCAACAGTTCTTTTTGGAAAAGAAAAGAGCAGCAGAGTCTGTTCAAATATTGTTATGAAGCAGTAATTTTGTTAGGCGCTGTGCAGAATGTTCAGTATCGATCAGCACAGGCAGCGAGAGATTAGGACAAATCACAGCAGGGCAGAGCAATATCTTGAAGCCAGCCCTGGTTATAAAATCTTTAATCAGCAGAACGATTTCTTAGAAAATCTAAATGTAGATATTGTCTTGGATGGAGCAAATGCATGGGGTGAGAACTGCAACACCACTAAGACTTAGAAAACATGGGACATTTTCCCCAGGATTGTGAGAACAAATAATTGAAACCAAAAGTTACGTAACAACAGTAATTAAAAGTGGAGGATGGGATGCTTCCTTGGAGTACCCCAGTTTGTAAGGCACCTTCCTACAACCTGCCTTTAGCATAAAGAACCCTTGTCTGTGCCTGCTGTTGGTCAGTTCCTCAACTCCACCAGTCTCTGGCAACACACCCTGCCTCCCATGCTTTGGTAGGCCCCACTCTCTTTTGTACAGGTCAATGATAGGCACACTCCTACCCTCAACTCCCCTGATCATCCCCCTAGAGTGCCCAGCCCCTGATCCACTGAACCCCCACAGAATTCCTTCATCCTCTGCTCCTAAATGAACAGTATACCCCAGCTCACAAGTTACACCATAAATCATAGCTCTGCTTGACACACAGCACTGACACATGTTTTTACTATAAACAAGAAGTTTTTACTTAACAAAGAAAAGGGATTTGAGAAGCAAGTAGAATTAATGGAAACAAATGGTTGCATATAAAATAAACACATAACCCACTTTCTAGAGCTTCAACTTAACAAAAAAGACATTCCCCTGTCTCATAAAAGTTAGCTCACCCACAGTCTCTCTCCCAGCATCAAACAGCCAGAGCACCTATAATCCTCATCATAGCTACATATCTCAGGGGTGTGGATTTTTCATACTCCTGAGAGATGTAGCTATGCAAATATAAGTTCCCACTGTAGATCAGCGCTCTGTTTATCCACAGTACCTCTTTAATATCTCCAGTAACAGTACAAGCTTCCCCACCTTCAACCCTGCTTTCATGGGATCACCTCCAAGAGCTAAGATGACACTTGGGTATCTATGTATATTCAAGACGTATGGCCTCCACCTCCCTTAGCGCCCTCAGTGGAGTAACAATTGTGGTGGTTGTTCTTGGACTGAGATTACCAACTTGCATCACAAACTAGCTCCACCCTTTGTCTCCCATTGAAAATCCCCTGATACATCCTGTCTACAATCACACTTACTCTTAATTCCATTCAGAATAAATGGATAAGTGGTTTTAAGAACCTGAAAAGAACAGAAGACAACTTTGGGCCTTGGAAACTATAAATCTATGAAGAGTGTCACCTTTCAACATAACAGCTGCTCAGATATGCTTTCATGATCAATGGTAGATATTGCTTGTCTAGAATTAATTTGAATCTTGCGGTAGTCATTTGGATAATTTGATTCCTCAGATTTGTAGGTCCATCATTTATTCCCAGGGCACAATCACTAGTGTGGTTCAGCTCATGCATGAAATTGATTGGCAGACCATTCTCTACAAACCAGATAAAATCAAGTTGAGTGACCTCGTCTCCTACACGTGCTAATTCAAAAGCCTTCAGAGTTCATGATGTTCTATATTGGGATGTATTGACTTCAGAGTAACACTAGAATTAATGGTTTTTCAGTTCACCCCAAGCAGACAGACCTATGAACTAAGCATCAGATAAATACATAAAAATTAAATAGTGGCTGGAAAGTACAGCATATACGTGTTGCAAGACCCCATCAAATTTCTGCTGGGACACTTCACTAGCAGTAGTGGGCTGAATCCTAGCTGAGTATATACAGCTCTTGCCATGACTTAGAGGAGTCCAGTCTCAGCACATGTACCAGCCACTAAACTGCTCAAGATAGTTAAGACCAAAGCAGACTGTGAAGAACTTCAAAAAGATCTCACAAAACTAAGTGATTTGGCAACAAAATGGCAAATGAAATTTAATGTGGATAAATGTAAAGTAATGCACATTGGAAAAAATAACCCCAACTATGCCAATTTCATGCATGAGCTGAATCACACTAGTGATTGTGCCCTGGGAATAAATGATGGACCTACAAATCTGAGGAATCAAATTATCCAAATTACTACTGCAAGATTCAAATTAATTCTAGACAAGCAATATCTACCATTGATCATGGAAGCATATCTGAGCAGCTGCTGATCAAATAGCCTTGAATTGTTCCATTTTAGGCCATATGTATCACTGTTGCATTGTTTTAATCCATAGTCGATGACTAGTATAAACAAAAACAGAAACAGGACACACCCCTGCCTTACACCTGTCTTGATGCTGAATGGCTTACTCAATCTATTTTCCATTTTAATGCAGCATTTTGAGTTGGTGTAGAATGCCTTCATAATGTTGATTAATTTTGTTGGAATTCCATATTGTTCCACAATTTTCCACATTCTCTGTTTACACTATTGAATACCTTTTGAAAGTCCACAAAATTGATGGCAAGACTGCCTTGGAATTCAATTGTGTTCTCAATAGTCTGTCTCAGGGTGAAAATAGCGTCTGTGCATGATCTCCCTTGTTCACGTAGGATGGTATCCATCTTTCCTTTCATTCTGTTCAGGAGGACTGCTGCTAATAGTTTTCCTGTGACAGATAGAAGTGTTACTCTCCTCCAATTTGAACAATTGTTTAGATCACCTTTCTTTGGTAACTTGATTATGATACCGAGGGTCCATTCTTCCGGCACTTTCTCCTCCATCCATATTTTGTTGCACAGCAAACAGATGATTGATTCCAGGTCTTCATCTCCATATTTAAGCATCTCAGGATGAATGCCGTGCAACCCGGATGCCTGGTTGTTTTTCAGCTTCTGCAATGTTTTTTTTACTTCTTCAATTTTTACCTCCGATATATCTATATCTAGGTCTAATGGTTTATCATTGTTAAATTCCAGTCTTGTAATTGGTTCTGGTTGGCTTAGCACTTCTTTGAAGTGTTCCACCCATCTATTTTTTTGTTTCTCCTTGTTTCCCTTTCACTGGGACACTTTTGAATTTTGATCCATATCGTGTTAACTGTTTCAGGATCATGTAGACTGTTCTTGTATCATTTCTTTCCCCTGCTTCTTCAGCTTCACTAGCCTTACTTTCTACCCAGTTTCACTTATCTTTTTTTTAATTGTTTCTTTACTGTTTTGTCAAGGTTTGTTTTGTTCCTTCAGTAGTATGTTGTAGTACTAGAGCCTTTTATTTTCTTCTTTTGTCTATAATTTTCCATGTTTCTTCTGAGATCCACTGTTCTTTATTGCTTCCTCTCTTTCTACTAATTATCTTTTCAGCTGCTTCTAGTATAGCTGTTTTGAAAAAGATCCCAGTATTTTTCCACTCATTTTCTTCAAGATCTTTAAGGGCCTCAAACCTGTTCTTGACCTCTGTCTGGTACTCTTTTCGTATCCTGCAATCTTGTGGTTTCTGTGTATTGAATAATCTGGGCCTGTGTTCTTTCTTTCTGAGTGCTTTAAACTTCAATTTGATGTTTGGTTTCAACAAGTAATGATTGCTCCCCATATCTGCTCCTCTGAATACTCTTGTGTCTAACACTGATGTTTTCCACCTCTGACTAACACAGATATAGTCTATCTCATTTTTTGTACAGCCATCTGGTGAAATCCATGTCTTTTTGGGTATGTTTTTATGTTGGAAGAAAGAATTGCAGATGCTAAGATTGTTTTCAGCACAACATTCAAGAAGTCTGTTGTTGTTCCAGTTGTGTATGTGGGATGATGACTGTTTCCCAGCCTCTTCTTTCATTTCCCATCTGGGCATTAAAATCTCTCATAACCAGGACAAGATCGTGGTTTGGTGTTTCTTTCATTACATCATTCAAGAATCTCTCTTTGTCCTCTTCATCTGCATCATTTGTTGAAGCATATGCCTGGACTACGGTGCACTTAATGTGCCTAGAGTGGAATCTAGCTGCCAGTAGCTTATCTGATATAGGGGTCAAATTCTGCTGTGACTTCCACTTTGTAAGTACGTCCTTTGACTTCATGGCAGTTATTCTGGATTTACACCAGAGTAACTATTGGGCTCTTGATTTTTATTTTCCATCAAGGAGGTTCTCTTTTTAATTTTGTATTTGGTTTTTGTTGTTGTTGTCATATTGAAAAATAAGTCTTTCACCTAGCTTCCTCCTGGCTGGAATCAATTTCAAGTGTAACATATTCTTTTGTTTCATTGAACCATAACATTCCCAATTACATTATTTCTTTGCAACTCCAATTAAGCTGTTAATTGATTTTGCAGTCCTTGAATTACCCACCCAAGTACAAATAAATAACATGGAGAGAGCAACAGAGTACCCAGAATTACAGCAGCAGTTTTCATTTTCAGGTCACTGTTTGTATACTATTGGGACAACTATATTAGATGGGTCCTACAAGGATTATCATGGTACTAACGGGACCGTCTGCATGTGCTCTGAAATTAGGATGCATTCTTTACCAAACTTTGCAAGAGCAGGCACATCAGCACTCCAGTGTAAGCCTCAGAACACATCTGTAGCTAGAATTCTTTGTAGCACCCCGTAGATGATAGGTACTTACAAATGGTTGGCACAAGACACTGAGGCTGGCTTTTGGTATGCATGAAGTGTAGGGATTACTCAAAGGACATTGTACTCTGTGGTATGTAACCATCACTTAAATCAGCCTCTGTACCAGATGACTAGAGCAGTGTTTCCCAAACTTGGGACGTCGCTTGTCCAGGGAAAGCCCCTGGCGCGCCCGGCCCGTGTGTTTACCTGCCGCGGCTGCAGGTTCAGCCAATCGCAGCTCCCATTGGCCGCGGTTCGCTGTGCCCAGCCAATGGGGGCTGCAGGAATGCCCACACATCCCCCATTGGCTGGGCACAGCGAACCGTGGCCAGTGGGAGCCGTGATCGGCCGAACCTGCAGCCACGGCAGGTAAACAAACTGGCTGGGCGCACCAGGGGCTTTCCCTGGACAAGCGGCGTCCCAAGTTTGGGAAACACTGGATTAGAGGATAGTTAATGTAACACTGATTGTTACAATTGCAGGCTGATAAACCTAACTTCAATCCCAGGCAAATTGATTGAAACAACAGCAAAGAACCAAATTATCAGACTCATAGATGAACACAGTATGTTGGGGAAGAGTGAACCTGTTTTTTGTAAAGGGAAACCATGACTCCCTACTATTAGAATTCTTTGTGGGGGGTCAACAAACGTGGACAAGTATGTTGGGGGTCACGTTGCAAGTGGTAACCAAGGCTGGCGGGAGCCAGAGTGTGACTGGAGTGTGCTGGCAGGCTGCAGGTATACACAGACACTCAGGGTATAACCTGCATGCTGTTTGGGAGGGGCCCAGGTTGGGAGCTACAGCAGCAATGCATTGTGAGGCACCCCAGGTTGCAGGGCAGCGGTGACACAGCCCCTCACTGGTCTGGATTGCACCCTCGAATGTCATAATCACCCTTGAAGAAAGTGCAGCATGCACTTCTCTGAACCTGGCCAGCTCTGGTAGATGATGCAGATCAGGGAAGGAAGTATGGCCCTGACTTTACTCAATCCCTTTCCTGCTTCCTTTTATGAATCTAGTGCCTGTATGGTTGCTCGGAGAGAACAGAGACTATGTTCCCCAGGGGGATTCTTACCAGCCCCTAAAAAGGACGGTGGGGCAGTAGAGGCACCTATTCTGCTGCAGAACTATATTCTCTAGAAGCAGAATGAGAATAGCTGCAATCAAAAGAGCTTTCCCCTGTCTGATTGAACCACAGAGTGCTACTACTGCCTGAGATCAGTGCTCTGCTTTCTCTGGCAAGGAGAAGAGCATTGTTTGCAGTCAGGAGAAATCCCTTCTCAATGAGAGAAGTCATCACTGCAGGAACCACTGGGTCCTCCATTAAAGCATGGGGAATGGGAGATTGCTACCAGAACCTTCCCCCTTCTTCTGTGGCATAGATGGGACAAACACTGAAAGAGACTGTGGTACAAAAGATAAAGGGGGTATTCCTGTACTTCTCCCCTTTAAAAGAAAAGAGTAGCTGGACAAAAACCAAGGACAGGAAGGAGGGAGAAGGGGTTGTAGACTGATGGGGAAGGAGAGCAAGAGAAGAATCCTAGCTGATAACTGAAGGTGCTGACTCATAATACCCACTGGTATCAACACTTCATGTTCCAAACTCTAGATCATAATAATTCCAGCATTTAGGCCCCAGTCCTGTAACTGAATTTGTGTAGGCAGACTCTTAAACCCACACAGAGACCCACTGAAGTGACTGGAGCTCCTCATAGGCATAAGAGTATGCTAGCATGGCTCTACTAGCAGGACTTGGGTCTTAGAGACTATGTTCTCACATCCTGGTTGAGCCTCTTGACTTTCCCAGTGGTTCGGAGATAGTTCCCTAATGTAATAAGAGGATATTCAATTATAAATGTATATTTTAAGTTCATTAAAAAGGGAGGAGAGAGATGAAGGGAAGACCCAGTTTTAAAGATTCAACGATGCACTTTTATTTATTTTTCTTTTATCTGGGAACCCTGCTAACATGCACTTTCTACTGTAGTTTAATGGGAGTGGACTGGACAGCTGTGTTTTTAAATATATGTACTACCAAATACTGAGAAAAGAATGAGCCCCGGAATACCAAGGCCTTACCACAGACCTGAGGTGGCAGTATCGCCTAATGGCTAGGGCACTGACCTAGGGCTTAGAAGACCTGGATGGATTCAACTCCCAGCTCTGCTGCTGGTTTGCTGGTTGATCTTGGGCAAGTTGCTTCCCCAGTCTGTGCCTCCATTTATCCACCGGATAATGATACTGACCTCCTTTTGTAATGTGCTTTGAGACCCACAGAATAAAAACTGTGTTATGGTTGTCGTACATGATGGGAAGTCAGGGAACCTGCGTTGTCTTGGGTTTTTTTACCATTCGTATACATAAACTTTATCAGATATAAGGCTTATCCATATTAAATGCCTTATAGTTGGTGATTTAAATCTGCAGGGAAAACTCAACAGGACCCTAGCTGCAAGCCCCTTGGCCATGCCAAGTCCACCCTACTGGGGGAGAAACAGTGCACACCTTGAGACAGCCAGCTGAGCTGCTCTGATTGCACCTCCACTGCATGCTCTTCCATTCACACTGGAGTCTGGGCATCTGGCAGTGGGACAGCAAATGCTCTCTGTGGCAGGCTCTCCTGTTTCCCTGGTGAATAGCTTGGAGTTAATGTGGCTCTGTAACGGCGATCCCATTGACAAGATGTTTGCCATTTGCACAGCACATGCATGGGAGAGCCAACATTTGGATTTGAGGGTTTGGTGTTCTTTAGAGATACAACATTGAGATCCAGATTCAGCCTTTTAGTTGATACATTCTTATCTCTAAGAAACATGTACACTCCAGCTTGATCAATGTAGTCCCATCCTCCAGCACCCATTAGAGATTATAAAAAAATAATAATCTTTTTTTAGTCAAATAATGTGACTTGTGTGACTAACTGGCCAGACTGTGCACCCTTACACGGGTTGAACAGTACCTTGCTATGCCAAGGGACTACATGTGGAGTAAGGTACGACTCAATGTGCATATGAATGACACAAACTGGTCTAAAGTTAGCAGTACTTTCAAAAAGGGGGGAAAGTCCCGGTCCCTCCCCAAGAATCTACTCCATGGATCATTTTCAAAATTTCCCATATGTTTTCTCTGGGTAGGTACACATGACAAATTGCCAGAGAGTTAGAGGCTGGGGTCATAACAGACTACTTCATAATTATTGTGAATTCATAAAACAATATATTAAAAATATAGTTGTATGGTTTTATTTAAGTTTCCTTCCCACCAGCCTCTCATAAAAATGAGCCAGAAGCAAACACATTTATGCTAATATCCAGTGAGGTATCTCTATATTTATCACCTTCATTTCCTTAATAGTCAGACATCAGTCCTTTCTAATATAATATCAATATAAATGTGATTAAAAACCCGAGATATAAAACCATGGAACTGATGCAGAAATACAAAGACACCTCATTAGTAAGTGGTGAATGACCTATTCCAGATCAGATAACACTGGAAAAAATGGAACTTGAAGTCTAGATATTTAAAGCTGCATTTGAACTTAAACTAATTTCCTCTAATCATATTGTCAACAGCCTCGTAGATATTTCTTTATATGTCTTTCATTAACAGACATATGCAATGTTTCTTGTTTCAAAACAATAAAATATGGCAATTTTAATTGTTTTGTATAATAAATCATGGGGGAAACATAAATAAAGTATGTAAATTACCTGACACAGTAATATAGAACTGTGGCCCATATCCTTAAAGGTACTTCCATTGATTTTAATGGGAGTTAGGCCTAGATCCTCAAAGTATTTAGGAGCCTATGTGTCTGATCCCATGCCTGTTGAAGTCAAAGGCTTTGGCTCATATCCTATGTGACAGATCTGACAATATCCTGCAATACTTTGGACAAACCTTATTGAATTAAGTTTGTTTTTTAAGACGTTTATTATATTAAAATGCAACTATGTATGCATTATGGGATTATAACTTATTTTAAGGGGTATGCTAATGCACCTACTCTGTTTATGCAAGAACTCAAGTCTTTTGAAGCTTCATCTTGGCGGGCGGGGAGGAGGGATTCACTGACTCATGAGTGTGCTTGTTCTGAGCTGAAGCTGTGCTGAACTTTTGACCACAGGAAAATCCATTGTGGGGAAGGGCCTTGAAGTACTAATCACCATCCAGAGCTCTTCTTGGAGTGAGGGGGTAATCTGTGGTAAACTTATTAGCATATGTGTAGATTCTTTTATTGTTTTTAATATTTTTTCTCTAGTGCTTTTACCTTAAGAATAAATGTGCTTACTTACAAAGAGCTGTGTGGTAACTTAACTGTGGCACTTACACTGTTACACTGTTCTCCACCTCTGAGAAGAAAAGTAAATTAGGCCTGCTTAGGCAGTCTGACTTTGCTGGTAAGTTCACAGTGTAGGCTGGGAGCTCTGCAGGCTGAAAATACCATGGTCAGGAGGAAGAGAGACGCGGGTCTCCATCCAAGACAGGTGACAGTTGAGGAGCCAGGAGCCTAGAATGGGTGCCCTTGCTGGACCATAAAGGCAGAATATAGATGCAGTTGCCCTGAACTTTGACCTCCTATATTCCTATAGTTATCAGATTAACACCAAGACTGAAAGAAACAGACTGTGCTAATGAAGAATACTTTTTTAATGAGAGTAGAAAAAAATACAGAAAAGTCACATAGTAAAAGTACTTTCACTAAAAATATTTTCAGACAATGACATAATTGTGCAGCAGCAAATGAAAATCAAGCACATTAGATTAAACAGGAGAAACAGCAGAAGAGCTGCTCTTCTGTAATGTAAGGAACAGCAGATGTTTTGCAGGCTAAACTGAGTTCCAGGGAGAGACTAGCATTTAGTTCCAATAAACATCAAATGACTGACCTTTGTGACCAAATGAAGTAGGCTCAACCAATCAGGGATCCTGAAGAAATAACATGCAAATTTAGCCATGAGACAAAACCAAATGAGCTCTGCTCAAACATGAAAATGTATCACGAAAAACACATTGAAACTTTCTCTGACACCCAGGTATTGAATATTTTTATGGCCAAATTTGATTAAATTTCTGCTGACATGAAAGATTTTATTAGGTAATAGTGTTTTCACCGTAGTTGTATAGTCAAAAAGAAGGCACAATCTTAGATGCTGATAATGTTTTGTACATCTTAACAGGAAATGTCTGTGTTTAAAGTGTCTGTCTGTCTCTCTCTTGCTCACACACACAAGATGCCCATAATAAACTCCTCATTGCCTGGTACATATGCTCTGTTTTTTAGTCCAATTTACAGTATTTATTAACAGATATACAGTATTATTGTCTCAGAGCAGAGGTTTAAGGGTGTGAGTGGGCCAAAGACCAGATATGTACATGAGACACTTCTCTGAAATGTGCTGTTCCCATCTAACATGGCTTCAGCCTTCTGCCCAAAACTTCTGGGCCTGAGATTCTAGTTGCAGGCTGAATTAGCTGCTCAGCAAAGGTAGAAAGCATCTGTGACTTTGAGTAAAGGTATTTTTGACTCTCAAAAATCAAGCAGCGTTCTATGGTATTAGACCCATATTATTACTTCTAAATCTTCCCAGGTTTCACTCATGAAATGAGATAAAGGAAATGTCCAGTGGCTGTAACAAGAATATGTCTGCTGGATGTAGTAAACCTGCCTCCTGGGACTGAGTTTACGGGAGGCTGCAGATCATATCATATAATGAATAGCAGCCTAAATAAAGGGAAGGTTTCCTTTTGGAAAAGCCATCTGAAAGAACTTTCATCAACACAAAGCATGGCCCTTCCCTACTTCATCTGCAGTTCTAGTAGATTTCAGCTCCGCTGCTTATTATTGTTTGGAACTCTTTTGCCAAAAATAACTATGAAAGGGTCAGAAGCCAAGGCAAAGGTCCACCTAAGCATGGCTAACATTTACTTGTTCACAAAGTTTTCAGAAACACGCACGTTACCAGCAGGGCTGTGACAGCAGAGCCTCAGCAGGAGGAAGGGAAAATCCACTTTTTCAGACTAAAAATAAACACAAGATGTTCCGTTGCTTAATTTAACTGTCAGCATTTCTAATACTGCCTCTCCCACTTTATAAACCAAAATCTTCACTTTAGATTAAGAGTGGGGGTGGGGGCAGGGAAAGGAGGCCTTGCTTCCTGATCCTCAACTTTTGCCTAGTGTGATTATTGAATCACATTAAATACTGTTATTGTGCATAAATATATTTGAAGACGGAGGTACTAGGTTCTCCGCTGTGTCTGACGCCTGCTGGGCACAGCTGAGGTGTAGAAGGGATGAGAGGCTGCAGAGGACCCAGTTGTGGCTCCTTGATTTGGGGGCCAGCTCTGTTCCCGGCATACTTTAAAGCAGACTCAGGGCTTCTTCAAAGCACAATGACTGGTTATAGCAACATCATGCCTGTTACACTCCCTTCTCTCCCTGCATGCCTCTGTAATACCAACAGACCCTGGTCATCAGTGGGCGGGATTAAACCTGGGACCTTTGGAGCTAAATGCAAGAGCCTTTAGTGCATAAACTAAAAGCCACATGGCTGTTAGCTAAGGCTGTAGCAGATTTATTAATCTCTCTCTAAGTGGTTTCAGTGCCACTAGATGGGACAGAGCACCACACCCAGGAGGTGTGTGGGTTACACCTCCTCCAACCAGAGTAGTGAAAAGATGCTAGATTACAGGAGAGAATCTGGCCCCTAGTGTATGAATAAAGGTGTACCAGAAACTAGCCAGATGCCATGGCTCCATATATCTCTGGCTTCATGGACCACCCTATTAAAGTACCATTTCTAAATGGCTGCTGGAGTCATATGGGAAAAGGGAAGCTGGAAATGGCATGCACTGTCTTACTCGTGGTTTTTTAATATATACATACAAAGGAGAGAGACAGACAGACACTTTTCACCAGGGCTGCAGTTTGCTAATGATCAGAATGCTCATTTATCAGGTGGACACCCCTAGACCAGATGTACACTGCAGACATTTTTGTTCAATATCTTCATTAATGATCTGGAGGATGGTGTGGACTGTGCCCTCAGCAAGTTTGCAGATGACACTTACCTGGGAGGAGTGGTAGATACGCTGGAGGATAGGGATAGGATACAGAGGGACCTAGACAAATTAGAGGATTGGGCCAAAAGAAATCTGATGAGGTTCAACAAGGACAAGTGCAGAGTCCTGCACTTAGGATGGAAGAATCCCATGCACTCCTACAGACTAGGGACCGAGTGGCTAGGCAGCAGTTCTGCAGAAAAGGACCTAGGGGTTACAGTGGACAAGAAGCTGGATATGAGTCAACAGTGTGCTCTTGTTGCCAAGAAGGCTAACAGCACTTCGGGCTATATAAGTAGGAGCCTTGCCAGCAGATTGAGGGACGTGATCATTCCCCTCTATTCGGCATTGGTGAGTACTCATCTGGAGTACTGTGTCCAGTTTTGGGCCCCACACTACAAGAAGGATGTGGAAAAATTGGAGGGAGTCCAGCGGAGGGCAACAAAAATGATTAGGGGGGAGCACATGACTTATGAGGAGAGGCTGAGGGAACTGGGATTGTTTAGTCTGCAGAAGAGAAGAATGAGGGGGGATTTGATAGCTGCTCTCAACTACCTGAAAGGGGGTTCCAAAGAGGATGGATCTAGACAGTTCTCACTGGTACCAGATGACAGAACATGGAGTAATGGTCTCAAGTTGCAGTGGGGGAGGTTTAGGTTGGATATTAGGAAAAACTTTTTCACTAGGAGGGTGGTGAAGCACTAGAATGGGTTACCTAGGGAGGTGGTGGAATCTCCTACCTTAGAGGTTTTTAAGGTCAGGCTTGACAAAGCCCTGGCTGGGATGATTTAGTTGGGGATTGGTCCTGCTTTGAGCAGGGGGTTGGACTAGATGACCTCCTGAGGTCCCTTCCAACCCTGAGATTCTATGATTCTCTGACTTCTGCCAAAACAGCTGTTTGCGAGGGGCATGGAGAGGTGTGATCTCTAACCTACATAGCTAGACTGACAGAAGTCCCTAGTATAGATGCAGCTGTACTGGCAAAGCTGCACTTTTACCATTATAGGTCGTTTGGTGCATGGGGACAAAACAGTACTGGTAAACCAGCTATACTGGCACAACTTTGCTGGTATAGCTTCACCCACACTAGGAGCACTTTGCCAATGTAGTATACTAGTATTCCTCTTACAGTAAAAGGCTCCTACTATAGAGGTGGCCTTAGCAAACTAGGTCACACAGAAGTTAAGTGACAGAAGGGGGAGTGGAAGCCAGGAGTTCTGACTCCAAGTTCTCTGCTCTGACTACAGGAGGACATTAACCAATGGAGGCATGGCTCTCACAACTACTAGCAATGTCTCTGAGACCGGTATTCCGGCAGCAGCCGTGTACATTTCGGAGGCTACAGTATCATACTGAGGAGTGCTGCTTGAATGGCGCTGCAAAGAACACCACCAAATACATGCAAAGTTCCATATCATCACATAACAAAGCTCATGCTCCCTTCATCAGCCATTTCATGGTGTTTTTTGGAAGATATTAATTATTTCCAATCCTGTTTTGCCCCCTCTAGTCAGCCATAATGCCACTTAGTCTGGCAATAGGTTTTCTGACTAGTTAGTATATTTCCTGAATTGTGACATTTTGTATCCCATAATTTCAAAATGGGGCATTTTGTTGCAAATGATGGCTGGTCAAAATTTTTTAAAATCAGAAATTTCAACTAGAAAATATCAAAATTTCAGTAAAAATACGGTGGAATATGTAATTTTTCTGAATGATTTCCTTGCCTTTGTGACCAGCTCTATTGCTAATGTTTAATTCTAGCAACATTTTTCCAAAACTTTTTTCATGGTGACTATTTGTTGCCCTCAGATACAATGACATCAGCTAAGTTCTACTCTCATGATGCAATCTGAGTTACATGACTTAGGTCCCAATAATATTTGTGTTAAGAACATAGGAACGGCCATACTGACCATAATGTTGAAATTCTTTTACTACTTTGTCCTTTGTAAAGTTACTCTGTCATTTTATCAGCAAATGCCAGGTGGCAACAGTGAGAATACATTTTTGTGCAGTTGCATAATATTGTTGTTATTAAATTAAAATTATACTTTGGAAATAATTATTGTATTGAATGACCAGATAAATTATACAATATTTCAGTATTAATAAGATGAGCAAAGAGCAATGTAATGTCACCATGACCAAATGTCCTGGGACAGTGTTAGGAAAAGATTGTCCCTTCAATACAGTGTGAAAGATAAATCATTGTTTTCATCAATTTCCAGGTTGTCTTCATCAACCTAAAAAGCAGGATCCTCTAGTCATAGCAATTTACTATATATTAATGAATCTAGTTTCAATTCCAAGAAAGAAAGTATATTTGACCTTGTTCTGCATGTAACTGAATATATAATTTATGGAGAAACGTGAAGCATCTAAGAAATAGAAGGGCGTATTCTGCTTTCATCCAAAAGATTGTATAACTATCACGTGTATGTGTTCAAAACCACGCTGGGGATGGGAGGAGAACATTCGCTTAATAGGATACAGTAGTGGATGAAAAACGTATGTGTTGCAGGGAAAGGGAAATATTTGTAAGATGAGCCAGGCCATGTCAGGACAATTGAGGGCAATGGATTGTTTTTGTAAATTTCCTAGAAGACAACATATGTCAACAAGTAAAATGTACTAGTAACAAACTTAGACTGGCAGAGAAATACAAACTTGGAAAGAGAGGGGAAACACAGTAGAGAAACCTCAGCAGTGTTTGGTTATACAATGCATCTGGCAATCAATACAATTCATTGTTAACCATGTGCGTATTTTCTAAAATTTAATTGTCACATGGATTTCCTACAGTTTAATTCAGGGTCCCTCAAGAGGTATAAAAGTCCTTGCTTCTAGAACAAAAGACTGCGCCACCCCAGAACACATACAGAATTCCATTTAGGGTGAACAACATTCCCAGCATGTGTAGATTTAATGTGTGTGTTTAATATAGTATTTCTGGCCTGGTGTTGGTGTGACATCTGTGGATACTGATCATCTGTCTTTTAAGCACAGAACAGGAAAAGCACAGGTGGTGTGAATTCAATTTTCTTTATGCTGCACATCAATATTTCCCAACAATGACCTGGGGGCACCACTTATAGGGTTGAGAGTCTCCATGCCCACTCCGTCCTCGGCCTCTCCCAAGAATTCTGATTGTGCTGGTTGTACCTGTGGTGTACAGAGCTACCTACTGGGAAATTGAGAGTGCCATCAGATTGGCAGATTGAACATTTATCAGTAGGTTTACATGCTTTGACTTTTTCTGACATTCTATTAATGTAGCTATTATGTGTATATTAATACACTGCTTACTAGAAGAAAATGCAAATAAAATTAACTCAGTGTTCCTGCTGCAGCTCCCTAGCAATGTGTGAAAAATTGTTTCATGCGTGTTCATTTTAACATTTCCCAACATAGGCCCAACTCAGTCCTAGAAGGCTAAAACTAAGGTGAGGTAACTGTGTGGCCTCTCTAAATTGACATGTATCTCACACAACAGACTAGTCATAATGTTGTACCTCATTGTGGAGAAAACCAGCAAGGTTAATCCCAGGATTAAATGGGAAGATTTATTAAGACAAACTAAATAACAAAAAATCAGCCAATGAAACGGGCAAAAACCAGTTTAGATCAGCCAGCAAGAGCTTTTCAATGAAGGTTACTATTTCAATGCATTTGAAAGAATAAGGAATCAGCTTTAATGGTGCATAAACTATTAAGTGAATTTATGTCTGAAAATTAATTAGAATGTCATTAATTCGTCAGCTACTGATGAGGTGATAAATATATGGAATGGCTTAGCTGAGATGGTTCAGACGAACACTAAGATTTTTCAAGAAACCTATTAGATTTAATTAAATAAAGACTGAAACAAATAAGGAAGGAGGCAATGATTTTGTCTTCTTTCCCAAATGTTTCTTGTGGCTTTTCCCTAAGGTGGATTTTTTCAACCTTTTGAAGTCAAATGTTTGCAACCCTCTTACATTTGCTATAAAAATAAGAGTAAAACATATATAATCTTTAGTTTTGTATGTGTATTTTTTTTTGAGAGGATGACAAAATACTTAATCTTGAAAGGTAAGGTTGTGATGGAATGAGATTTTATTTGGCTCTTTGCTTCAGTGTCTCCTCCCCTGTCCCTCAATTAGCTTTTATGTCCTCCTCCCCCCCCACCCCACCCCTTTGTAGTGTACCCCAGTGGTAGAGAAATACTGCTCTCAGGCTTTCTCATAATATGTAACCTTTGTGTGGTACATATTGGTTCAAAGAGTTTAAAGACAGAAGAGACCCTTCTGATCATCTCTTCTGAATTCCGACATAACAGCGAACATGTTCGCTGCATCGAGCTTGCTCACTTATGGCTGAATTAAATAATATCTTGTAGAAAGACATCTGGTTTTGATTTAAAGACCGCAGGTTATGGAGAATCTACTACATATCGCAGGAAACTGTTTGAATGGCTAATTACCCTCACTGATATCAATGTTTACCTTATTTCTGGTTTGGTTTTTTCTAATATTTAGTTTTTTGTATGTTTCATGATTAGAAAAAAACAAAACAAAAACAAACAAAACAGTGGTTGGACCAAAAGCTATACAACTGATCGTGGACTCATTGGCTATCAGTTACAGCTTAACTTGCTGTCACACTACAGCTCGAGTATATGAACTGTTGATTGTAAAGTCACCTTAGATTAGTCATTACTGTCATGACTGAGCCAATTATTTTAGGGGGTATTGACAATGTGGCAATCACTAATGTCTAGTTCTAAAAAACGATTTTCTAAAATACACATTAATAAAACTTTACTACTTGGTACATAGAAATTGCCATTCTAGATCAGAGTCAGTGATCCATCCAGGGGCGGCTCTAACAATTTTGCCGCCCCAAGCAGGGGCGGCAGCCCTGACCCCGACACCTGCCTGCGTCAGGGGCGGGGCCCCGCTATGTCTGCCTGCGTCGGGGGCGACGCAGGCAGTCCCAGTCCTCGGCGGCAAGGGGAGAGCAGCGGACCTGCCACCCCATTGCCGCCATGGCAGGTGAGAATGAGGCGGCAGTCCGAGTCCCGTGGCGGCAATTCGGCGGCGGGAAGTGTGGACCTGCCGCCGAATTGCCGCCGGAGGACTCGGACTGCCGCCCCATGCTCGCCTGCCGCCCCAAGCACCAGCTTGGAAAGCTGGTGCCTGGAGCCGGCCCTGGATCCATCTAGCACAATATTATGTCTCCAATACAGGTCGATACCGTTTAGAGAAGGTTGCAAAAAACCATGAAATGGACAATTATCACCTGCCCATAGGCAAAGTCTCCTCCTAACTCTTTTAGTTAGGAGTTAGCTTCCAAACTTGGGTTTTTTTTAAAATCCTTACTAATGTGGTTGGCTCTAAATGTTCACATTTTCCATACTGAATATGCTATTGCCCCTTTTCAACCTGAGCAGCTAGTTGAAGTCTGGGGCCCTGTGGATATTCCAGTTGAGAGCATAAATTGGTGTTTGTCAGGGGTTTCTTTCATGCAGTTTTGTTTTTTTACAACGAATGTACAAAGCCCTCTGTCTCAGAATGCAGAGACTCAAATAGCAAGAAACAGCTTCTTAAGCTCACAGCACTAAGAGCACTCTCTTCAGCCTGCAGCCCAGTCCCAAAAACCTCTTCCCAGGTTTCTTCCAGAGTCAGCCCTGTGTTTTCAGCTGCCTTTTTAGGCTGTCCCTGTCCGTTCTTGTCTGATCTCAGTTTGTGTTTTCTTTCTCCTTCCCCCCGCGCCCCTCTCTCCTGCCACCCCCCACCCAAACAACCAAAAGCTCCTGGGTAGATTCACACACACCTTTTATCTTATGGGGGGCTTCTGCTTACATTATATTAACTGAAGGTGAGCTTACACCTACCAATCTCAATGGGGTTTGAACTCAATCCATGACGAGGTTTTGACCATCTCATAACAATACTAACAAGTATGGAGTGCTACATATCATAGGGATTGTCTAGGTGAACAGTTAGTGCAGGGCAAGTTGAGATGTAAAGCTACAGCACATTGCCAGGCACTATCTGCTGCAGTGGACGCTGCAATTGAGCACTAAAATTTTCAAAGCCCTGGTCCACACTACAGTTAGGTCAACAAAAGGCAGCTTACATCAACCCAACTCTGTAAGGGTCTAGACTCTGCACTAAAATGCAGCTCCCCCGATGTAACTCGCTCACTACACTGACTTAATAACTCCACCTCCAAGAGAAGCGTAGCGCTCACGTCAATGTACTTCGGTTGACATAGTGTCAGTGTAGACACTGCGTTCCTTACATCGAATGTTGCTGCCTTTCAGAAGCTGTCCCACAATGCCCCACGCTGACAGTTAAATTGGTGTAGGCGCTCCTGGTGAGGACGTACACCGCCAACAGAAGGAGAATAGCATGGACGTGCAAAAGAGGTTTAATTACTGTGGTGGCTGAAAGGTGATGTAACTTAGGTTGACTTCATTTTGTAGTGTAGGCTTGCCCCAAGTGTGCACTGATGTACTCCTATTTCAAAGTGGAGTGATAACTGGAGCAATACCCTCACAGTGTGGGAAAGAATACTATGGGATGTCTAACTGCCCAGTTATGGACTAGATTGACCACCTCCATTCTAAACAGCTAACATTCGAAGGGTATGTCTCCACTACAGCTGGGGGCAGGCTTCCCAGCATGAGTAGACAGACATGCACTAGCTCTGCTTGAGTTAGTGCGCTAAAAATAGCAGTGTAGCCAGGGGCAGCGTGTGTGGCAGCTTGCCCAGACCCTCTGGGTACACACTCAGGAAACTAGCCTAAGCTGCTGCTCGGCTGCCCCCAGCTACACCACTATTTTTAGTGCTCTAGTTTGAGCAGAGCTAGTGTTTAGTTGGCTGTTGTTGCTGGGAAGCCCGCTCCCAGCTGCAGGGTAGACGTACCCTACCTATGTGACTAACCTCTTAACGGAACCCAGCTAACTGAGGCAGCTCCTGGATAAGGTTCACTTCTTAATAACTGATTATGAACCATATTTCGGACTGACTGTTGTCCTAACCATTTAGAGGCATGGTAAAAATTGCTGTGTGAATGGAATCAAAGTCGCACTTCCAATACTTTATTTTCACATTAAAGGCCTATATGTACCAGAACGTAACATGCAATCATTTTGTTTTAAAATGGGAGCTTCTACACCCATGGTTTTCACAGAAGACATGCTGTGTATATAGACCAGGGTAATTGCTATGATATACACATTCATGGATATACCAACAGATGCATTTAACTAACCAATGTTATGGCTTGGTAATGATCTAGTTGACATTAATCACAAAAGTCCCTTCAATTTCTTTAGTGGAGGACTGAGCCCTAAACATTAGAATACCTGCAGCCTCTCAATCACAAAGATGAAAGTCAGATATGCATTCTCTAAAGCTGAGGTATTTGCTCAATGTACAACCCAATATTTACGATTTTTCTTGAAATGTTTGGTAGAGGATAATAGCTGTTTGCCTGAGCAACAGTTTCCATGTCAACTGATTGCATCATTATGCCTGCTCCTCTTCATCTACTTTGGTCACTCAGTGGTGTATAAATACATTTTTGTTTCATAAGCACTAAATTATATCTGAAGTGCCTTCTATTGGTAAAGCATGGAAGAACATGACTTTCCTAGCTGTGTATGTATGTGTATTCTCTGAAGATCTGATTACAAAGCAGATTGAAGAGGTGTTGAAAGAAACTGATTAACAATCAGAAAGAAGTCATTGGCATTGCATGTTTGTGAGTTGTCAGCAGCCTCTGTATCAGCATAAGAACTGTTTCTATAACTAGAGAGGAACATGTGGACACAGCTGTTCACTAGTTACTAGGGTTCTATAATCATTCTAACTGAGTAACCTTTCTCAGTGCTGAGTTATTTTCAGTTCAAGAACCCATGACCCAGAAATATTTAACCCTCTTTTGACTTCTGCTTTTCGTGTAAAATAATTTGCAGATGACCGTAATTTAGAAGCAAAGAATCCATGTATTAATAAAACACTATGTTGTGCATCAGTTTGGCAACAGTATTTAGTACTGCAAAGGAGTAATCCAGTTTAGTCCGTAGCAGGATAAAAAATAAAAACAAGGAGCAACTATTGAAAAAACACATTGTCTATACTGTAATTTTAGAATGTTCAGTGAACTTTAATTCTTAGTTGGGATTTGCAAATGACCTGAGTGACTGAGTGCCCAATTACATTAATTTGAATGGAAATTCAGTGTCCAACTCCCATATGCAGCTTTGAAAATCCCAGCTGACATGTATATCGAGGCTGTATGATCAGGCATAATTTTTAATTTGTCGTTTCATGGAAATGTTAATAAATAGACATCTTTTGATAATGATTTAGGAGACAAGCACAATCAAGGCAATATTTACCCTTTAATCATTTATTTTAGCCGCATAAGAACAATACTATTGTTAAGGTTGAGCGACCGCTAATGTGAAATATTCTGAGATGTCTGAAGTAATTACATTTTGGACTGACATTTCTCACCCTAGTTCTCACCAAAATATTGAGGGGTAGGGGGTTTCCTTCAAATTTTGCACCAAAGTTCATTTGTTGAACCACTTTTGAGGGCTGGACATTCAGGTAGATGCCTTTTCTGATTAAATGCATCACTTTTTCCAATTATTTCTCAACCAGGAAATTCAAATGTTAATGACTGCACTACAGTGGTGCAACATTACATGGGAGATTTTAATTGTGTAAACATCAAAGCATACAATACAGCGTTAAGGTCTGCATGCTACCCTTGACCCTGCCCTTAGGCTTGCATGCAATACCGTGGGCTCTCTTGTTATGGAGAGAACGTTTCTTGTGCAAGCCTCCTTTTGTAAGACAGCCTCTAACCATCTTAAACCAACTCTAACGATTGGGGGCAAGAAGAAAACTTTCAGTGGGGGATGTTTATCCTCTAACTGCCCCCTGCAGGGTTTCTTGCAACTGAAGCAGCTAGTGCTGAACACTGTTAGAGATGGAATACTAAACTAGATGGACAACTGGTCTGACCCAGCCTGACAACTCCTATGTTCATATGCTCCTAAGCAGTAAAAACACCATTATTCCAGTGAGCCTTGGGGATGAGTGAGAGCTGCATTTCTGCAAGCCCTCTCCATAGCAGTATGCCTGATATTGTGGGTAAGATAGGGAGACAGGCAAACTGTGTGCATCCACTAGCCAGAATCCACACAGGAGGTATGTAATGAGCAGCGGTCACTTCTACAGCCCAGGGATTGCAGATGTAACAATAGTGTGGCTTTGTCTTTATTGCTGCTCCTCCAATAATGCTGTATAAACAGGATCGTGCATCTATTTAAACTCTACCTTCTTCTCTACCTTAGGCCTGGTCTACACTAGGGGGGGAGGATCGATGTAAGGTACGCAACTTCAGCTACGTGAATAATGTAGCCTAAGTCGACGTACCTCGATCGACTTACCGCGCCATGAGGACACCGCAGGGTCGACTGCCGCCGCTCCCCCGTCGATTCCACTTATGCCTCTCTCCATGGTGGATTACTGGAGTCGATGGCAGAGCGATCGGGGATCGATTTATCGCGTCTACACTAGACGCGAAAAATCGATCCCTGAAAGATCGATCACTACCTGCCGATTCGGCAGGTAGTGTAGACCTGCCCTAAGTTGCAGTTGTGCAGCATTTTATTCCACTGCACAGATGTTGTGTGCCCAAGGCTGCAGTAAGAACCTTAAAGGGGACAGGAGCCTCCCTTAGAAAAGTTATGGTTGTAGTGACCAATTTGTGCTGACTGGGATCCCACTAATCTACTCCCCTTTCTAAACAGGATCCTTCCCACCCTTTGCTCATCATAATCATCATAAGAAAGGGGAAGGGCCTACAGAACTAAATATCCAGGAGCAGCCCTTTGCTGCCTGCTGCTGCTTTGGAGTATTATAGTAAGAAGAGTCAGAAATGCAGATTTGGCAGGCATTGGTGATTGGTTTAAACCAGTCAAAAAGAATGAGAAATGTTATGAAAGTGGGATTAAAAATAAAACCCACCTGGCAGGGAAGCAGCATGTACCCATAATCAGGGAATTGTATTGCACTTGCATTTGGTTTCCAGTTCCATGCTGCAATAATAGTTATAGATTTACTGCTCAGCCTTTCTAGGCCATAAAAACTGTGACTAATTACCAGACATTCCTAGGAAATGACCATCTCTGTCCTTGATTCTATTTCCTTCCCACCCCCACACCCAGTGACCATAACATAAATTAACCTCTTTTCATGCTAAATCATTTCCAGTCCACTGCCCTTAAATTTCTCCATGAATGTGTAGATTTTTTTACCCCATAAAATGAGCTCTTAAATTGCCGTAAAGATCTGATGTCTTTCTTTTTATTATCTTTTTCTTTAAGTCCCTCCTTTAAAACCTACCTCTATGATTCCTACAGATCACTTCCACCAAGTATTGGCTAAGCTGGTGCCAACTTGTGACTATTATCATCACAAAGACTATTAATTTATGCAGACATTTCATCCTTACTGTTACCCGTCTCCTACCTTATCACCATTTGTCTGTTTATCCACTTGTTGCATGATGTCAAAATCCTATACTGTGAGCTCTCTGGGACAAGAAATGTCTTTTTACATGTTTGTACAGTGATTGGAGCATCCAGGTGCTACCACAATGTACGTTATCAGTAGTAATTACACTAAGACTTTCAGTTGAAATTCACCACCACTTCCAACCTCTGCCAGTGGAGAGGACACTCAGAAGGCCTATGTATCCCTTACATTCCATTTAAGCCCTGTCATCAATATAAAGGGAAGGGGGAGAGGGTCTGATGCAGTGCTATAAAATCCTCTTACCAGCAAAGGGTTAAGAAATGCAGGTAGCCAGACTGACACCTGACCGGGCTGGCATCTGACCAATACGGGGACAAGATACTTTCAAATCTTGGGAGGGGGGAAGGTTTTGTGTGTGGCTCTTTGTCTGAGTCAGTGTGATCTTGGGAGACAAAAAGGACCTGCAGAAAATCAATCTCCTCCAAAACCAGCCTCATCAAACCTTCCATATTTCAAGTAAGCTAGTCAGCATTGCGAATAGGTTTTGTTTGTTTTGCTTGGTGAGCTTTCCCTGTGTTAGAAGGAGGGGTTATTCCTGTTTTTTCTGTAACTTTAAACTTTGTCCAGAGGGGGAATCCCTCTGAGTTTGGAAATTGAGTACCCTGTAAAATAGTTACCATCCTGATTTTACAGAGATGATTTTTACCTTCTTTGTTTTAATAAAATCCTTCTTTTAAGAAGCTGACTGTTTTCTATGGTTATAAAACCCCGGGGGTGGGTTTTTAGATCACTGTGTAACCAATTGGTTAGGAGATTATTCTCAAGCTCCCCAGGAAAGGGGGTGTACAGGCTTGAGAGGGTATTTTGGGGGAAAGGGGAACTTCAAGTGGTTCCTTTCCTGGGTTCCTGTTTAACCCACTTGATGGTGGCAGCAAGAGAAGCATTTCTCAGGGTGCAGGAAATTTTGTACCTTGGGGGTTTTAACCTAAGCTGGTAGAAATAAGCTTAGGAGATCTTTCATGCGGGTCCCCATGTCTGTACCCTAGAGTTCAGAGTGGGGAGGGAACCCTGACAAGCCCTATTTAATGCCTTGTGCAGCCTCTCTGCACCAGGGTAAATTTCACCTAGTATTTGAATTTCCAGCCCGGTGTGGTGGCATGTGCCTGTAATCCCAGCTGCTTGGGAGGCTGCGGTTGGCGGATCGCTCAGGAGTTCTAGACTGCTGTGCGCTATGTCAATGGGTGTCCGGTGCTACTGAGAGCCTGGCCAGCGTGCAGTTGGAGGACTGGCTAGAACAACACGTCTGACGTGTAGTGATCGGCGCTCTCTCTGTGAGGGCTGATAGACCGATCGATGACAGTGATTTGAATTTCCAAAGATGATGCACCATAGGCCAAACTGAAGTGATGTCTTTTAATGATAAAACCTTTCTTTATTTCAAATGGAAAGCTTTGGACATTTAAATCATATGGGAAGCACATTTCCTTCATGTTAATGAAATTAGGAATGGATGGACTCACCCCTCCTCCCCCACCATCAGCCCTGAAAACATCTGTCAGCAGCCACTGCCAGCACCATGCTGAGCCACAAAGGAACTAGTAGAGCATGCAATTCTGTGCAACTCATGAGTTTCCACCTATGAATATGAGTTATGCATAGAGTTATCTGAAATGCTCTCATCTGGTCAGATTAATCAGCAAAGACTGTGGGTTTACTTTACTCTAAAGAACTTGGATTTCCTTCTGAATAATGTAACTGTTGTTTCTCCCACACTATAGAAAGTTGCCCCAGTGTTAGTGTACCAGGTAACTATAGTACAAGTTTTACCTTTAAAAACTGATGGTCAGATCCTCAACTGGTGTAAATCAGTATAACTTCATTGACTTCAATGAAACTACACTGATTTACACTAGTTGGAGCCTGGCTCCCTGTTTGCAGCTGAGGCTAATGGCAACATTTCCTGCTAGAAAAACATAATTATCTCTCTGTGTCAAACCTAATGCAGGTATACTATATGGAAACTACATGATCATGTAGGAGTTTGTTTATAACCATAGTTTGGCCAACTGAGCTTTAAAATATCTTTGATGTCTTACCTTTTTCAAACCAGCCTTAATAGCCAAAGGTAGTCAAGAGTTCAATTTTTCTCTTTTATCCCAGAGCATCTTGGCACTCACAGTGTCACCATCCATTCCTGTCCATGGCTTGTTCCTCTATTAAGCCGCATCTAGTCATGTCCTGTGTGTGATGTCCTGCCATCTAATTGGTGGTCAGTCTTTAGTTCATACTGATCTTGATTGTGCTTGAATTATTTTCTTTGGTAGCTTATCATCTGTTTGTCTTCTGCAATGTCCCAACCACCATAATATTTTCAACTGTAGCCAGTCCCATGCACTGATTTCACAGCCTAGTAGTCCCCTTCTAACTTCTTCATTTGTCTTAAAATTATTCCACTTCACACCTGTTATCTTTTGAAGAATTCCCATCTCTGCTGCCTCCAACCTTCTGATGTCTGTTTCATTTAATGCAGCTGCTTCCAGACCATAGAATAATACTGTTAATACTCTGATAAATTTTCACTTTGGTACCAAATGTAGTGTTTTCATCAGTCCATAATTTAATCAATTTCTGTGCAGAGATTGTAGCTAAAACACAATCTCCTTTTAAGTTCATCCTTGATGGAACTGTTGGCACTGGTCAAGCTTGCTAGGAACACATAAGAGTCTACTTGTTCTACAACTTCACCATTGCTACATTTCAACAGTCAATAGGAGTTCAAGGGCAAAACGTTTTAAGGATCCTTGCATTTATTTTCCATGTAATAAAATGCTTCTTCCGGAAAGTTAAATGCCACGTTATAAAGGACAAAGATTGAAAATGAGCAGAAGGAGGTTTGCTGGCATTATCTCTTTGTTTTGATTGTTGTCAAGAGTCTTGACTGACCTTCTGCACAATGTTGAAATGTTGTTCTTCAGCATGGGAGAAGCAGTAATGTTTTCCAAAACAATGTGTGACCAAAGTGTTCATGGAAAAAGCAGTGGAGGCTGCAAAAGGAGGGGGAAGGAAAAGAGGGGGCTACTTGAATTTTAAAAGCAATTAATAGCCATCCTTCATATTATCTCCTTACACGTTATTATTAACTCACTCTACACAGTGAGTTGGCTCAGTGTACACACCAGTCAATGTAGAAGGAGAAGTTGTGCTGTGGGATTTTTCAGGCGGGGGTTAAAAACAAGGAAATGGGTTGATAATCTTTTTTTTTTAAGGGCAATGAATACACCGTATTCCTGTTTGCTTACATTTGATAGCTAATATGTAACAAAATTAATAACTGCTGGGTTTTGAAATGCATAGTTAAAGCCACTTAACAAACCTCAAATAGTGCAATCTCCATATTTAGGGGCTTCCTTTAAAACTCAGAAATTCAGTAATCTCTCAATGCGTCTAACTGATGAGTTGTCCCTTTCAGAACTTCCTTAGTCTCAGAGCAGACTGCCAAGAGAACAGAGTATTCCAGGTTGGCCTTGGTTTTAATGGTCACATTTGAGCTATTTATAGTCAAGGCCTGATCTTACCATTGATTTTGGTGGGAGCAAGATTGAGTCCTACACTATAAAAGGATCAAAACATTTTTGCAATAATGAAATTCTCCCTATGTGCTTAACTGATTATAACAACAGAAAGCAGATGACACTGTGTAGGAAGACTACAGCCATATTTCCAATTCATATTTTACAACTTTGTTTTACAGCAAGCCACTGAATTAACTGTTGGCCAACATTTGCAAAAGTGACTGGGGCTTATAGGCACTAGTGTAATAATAATAATTAAATAATAATAATGAATATATTTCTTTACGGTCTTGAAAAGAAGTGTCTTTGAGAATGTTGAACATCTTCATTGTTTGTACATACCACAAGATGATATGCCAACTTTTCAAATAGGTTCCTGTAAACTGAGTTTCCCCAATTCAAATCTGTTAAAAATCTGGCCTAAAAACACTTTACTATTGATATGTAAATAAATGTTTTTAAAAATAAATTGAAGGCTGCAATGTCTGGTCATCACTTCACATGTCAGTAGCCTGTGCATTTTTAGACTTACTGAGCTGTAATTAATGACTGCGTATGACTGAAAGTCAATAATCCATTGAAAAAGGACAATGTAATTAAAATTCTGCTATTGAAAAATGCTTAGTGTACACAGCAACCCTTCCTTTTCCAGTCATGAGTGAAGAATAAATAATGTCAACCTTTCTTACAGAGTACTTTGTGAAATGCAAGTTGAGTGGAATGGCTGAATTAAGTAGCATGTTATGGAACAGGGGGTTTCTAGTCTTAATTAGGTTTCTAAATTACTTCCAGTATTAAATGCAAAATAGTAATTTCATACATCCTTAAGTTTAACAGTTACATGTTTGATAATTTCCAAATGGGAAACGTTAAAGGTTGTTGAAGTGAGTTAATCTGGCCATATTGCCCATTCTGCATATTGTGTACTAGATATATTGAAACAGTGGCCCAACCCTGTAGCTTTTATGCATGGGCAGGTCTACACTACAAACACTGCATCGGTGCAATGCAATGATGCAGCTGCGCCACTGTAGTACTTCGATGAAGATGCTTTAAGCTGACAGGAGAGAGCTCTCCAATCGGCTTAGTTACTCCACCTCCACGAGAGGTGCTAGCTATGTCTGTGGGAGAAGCTCTTCTGCTGACATAGCACTGTCTATGCGGGAGTTAAGGCTGGAATAACGACATCACTCATGGGTGTGTATTTTTCACACCTCTGAGTGACGTTATATCGAAATAAGTGTGTAGTGTAGACCTGGCCTATAGGGCTGGATCAGCTGCGCTGGATCAATATCCAGACAACTTTCCCTAGCATAATGAGCTACCTAGTAAATTTACTGTAGCCTGTATCAAGCTTTCTGAGAACACTAATAGCATGTTAAGACTTTACTATCTTCTGTATCATTTATAGCGTTCGGTGAATACTGTAAAAAAAATAATAATCTGCCAATGCTCATTCCATGTTTTAAACAAACTTGCCTTGATTGTATTGGACTGTATTGATTTGGTCCTCTGTACTTTGTTTTCTGTGCATGTTTAAGCAAACAGTTTAACTGGCAGTAAAGTTCATCAGAACAATGAATTTTAAGGAAATTTTTCAGAAATCTTTGCAGAAAGCTAATTTTGAACTTGCAATTCTGAGTATTGACATTGAAAACCTGATTCTAAGAGTTATTTTAATCCAATGGAGACAGAAGCGTGCCTTGTGAGTTGCGTGTCCTCATAAATGCTTGCATCGTACCTAGTGCTTGGAACAACCTACTCATGAACAAGCTACAGACCAATTCTCAAAATTCATTCAAATAAACTGAAAAAATGACAAATCTGAGAAAAATCACTATCTGCTGATGGACAGTTTTTAAAAAGAAAAAAAGGGGAAACCTATTAATAACTGACTAGTTACAAATTATTTGCCTGGTTCTAATCATTACCATTTAACGTCTCACCTGGGAAAACATACCACCTCAAATGCAGTGTGCTTAGACTAAAGCTAGATATTTATTGTTGCTATGAAACCAAAATTAGCTGTGCTGTACACAGCAGTCAAACTGTTGTGCACCAGGCTGTGCCAACCATTCCTGAGATGATCCTGGGTGGTACAGAAAGCAACCGCCGGCAGAAACCCAACTGGGTTTTTTTCACCTCAGTGAAATTAATTCAGGTAGTCATTCACAATTACATCCTGAAATTGCAAGGGCAAGTGGATCTCTTAAGGAGATGTTCAGACTAACGTACAACTGCTTCTTGGGAAAATGCATTACTGGTCAACAAAATCTTGACCAGTTACGTCATCTGGTTTACCAGTTCTGATTATTCATAAAAGGCAGTTTCATACAAAATAAACATCCTGATGTACATGGTATCGAATCAAGTATTTGTCCAAGATCGGGTATTAGAAAAGATATCACACTGCTGTGCAAAATCTTTACATTACATTTCATAAAAAACATTTTGCCATTTTGGATGACTTTGTGGTCCTCATATCTAATGTTTGCTTTATGTGGAATTTTAATAACATGGCTCTTTGTGTATCATAATCTTGTAAAAAATGTGCATTTCCTCTTGGTGCTTTTTGGGGGGGGGTGAAGATCCATCTTCACTCTAAAATAGGCCCATTTCTTAGGTGTAATGAAAATGGGAAAACCAGCGAGACCTACAGTTGATTTATTTATTTATTTCGTGTTGAATATTTTGCACATCTAAATATCTGCAAATAAGGCATGGCTGAACTTCAGAAATTCAGATTTTTTTTCTTATGTGCTTACCAGCTATTGGGTACTTGCCTCAACTTTATCCTAGGTCTTGTGTCAGCCATCTAAAAATCTCATGAGATTTCGGGTAAATAGTTTCTTCTTCCAATCAGGCTGCAAGTACCACAAGAACAGCTTTTCCCACAGTATTTGGATTATTTTGCTTCCTGACAGGAGCCAGTAATTACAGGAGAAGTGCAAACATGACAAAATAATAGGGGAAAGAGAAAAGTTAGTTAAATTTTTTTCAAATGTTCAAATAATTTCGGTTTCTAGTGGATTCCTATCCAAACTGCTTTGCTCATCTCCACAACAAACTTCGCTGCACTGCTGCCTAACATATACAATGTGGATTCAGAGAACTAACTTCTCAGTAACAACATGGATGGTTACAAAATATATCATGTTAACTTGAAAGGTAAGTATCAATATTGATCAAAGGGGCGATGTCACATTGTACCATTAGTTGGCTGACTGCTCAACTATTCTTTAGCATGTTTCTGGGCCAAATTGACATTGAATGCCTGTCTATGTGGTTTCATGGTTTCTGCTCACATCTTCATATCTGATTCTAATAAGACTGTTCTATTTATCCTGGTCTCTGTTTTGCTCTGTCTCTCTCCAACCTTCCTCCTAACTATGTTGGCACTCGGTGATCTACATTTAGGCCTTAACATCTTATTTTGGCTAGTTACTTTTGTGGACTGGGCTGCCTCCCAGCTTGATATAATGGTTCTCTCTCAGAAAGCTACACTTAGCAGCTGTCTTGTCTCCTTATTCCAGCTTCAATCTGGTTTGGCCACATTGCGTTTAAATTCTATTTTTTTTAAAGTGTTAAAAATACTACAACTAGTCTCTGAGCATTACTGACAAAAATAGTTCTCTGCTTCCTTGAAATAGGGGTGTGTGTGTGTGTGTTGTATAT
Organism: Macrochelys suwanniensis; assembly: GCA_033296515.1. NCBI lineage: Eukaryota > Metazoa > Chordata > Testudines > Chelydridae > Macrochelys > Macrochelys suwanniensis. Next base: position 85,842,407 of record CM065782.1, on the reverse strand, counting down.
GAAGCAGAGTTGCCAACTCTTGTGATTTTTCTTGCAAAAATCATGATAATTCGTGGGTTTTAAGCCCCAACTCCTGGAGTCATGTGATCATGTGAGACAGTGAACATTCATTTAAAACAAAGTTTTTAGGCCTCATGGTTGTAGAGAAAAGCATGAAAACATAGCTTGAATGCACCCCAACAGCTCAAAAACCAAAAGGCAAATAAAGGGAACCATTTTTTTAAAAAAACTTCATGATATTTAGGCCAATCTCATATTTTGGGGGACTTGGATTCATAATTTTTCAATGCATAGGATAGGCAATACTTATCTAAACATTCACTCATGTAATTAGCACAAAGTATTCCTCTGCCTTATAATTAATCAAGTCAGTTAGCCATGAAAAATATTAGCAAACATGAGAGCATTTTTGTGTATTGCATCACTACTTTGTGTATCACCACCATAAATTCTCAAATAACAAGGTCCATCTCATAAATCCAAATACAGTGCAATCCAATAAATTCGTAAGCTTCGTAGAGTCAAACAGGATAATGTTTCAAGATCTAGTGCTGCTAACAGATTTTCAACCGGCTGTAAATCAGTTCTGTATCCTGATGTTTAGTTACTTTCTCATTTTACTTGCTATATAGCATTATTAATGAGCCAAACTGCAACTCAAGCTATACAGTAGATTTTTAAAATATGGATTGCCATTCACTCCAGACTGAACTGGAATGATTAAACTTATTTCACTGGACTTTCTCAGGCTGAAGAGAGGAGCTGGTACTTTATCTCCTCTGCATGGTAGTGGCAAGCAGTTTCTGGCAGTTATCCAGAACTACGATAAAATCAGAACACATCTTTTTAATCAATCTCTCATGCTCTGCCTGGCAAGAGAAGCCTCTGAGTGAAATCTCTCCCTAGTTATTTAATACTCCACCTTATCATAAATATATTAATCACAGCTCAGGAAATAAATCTATTATTCTCCCCCTTTCATGAACAGCATTAACATCCTAATTAGTGAGTATATCGGCCAGACTTTGAAAGCTGGCCCCTGATGCTGTGTATGTAATTGGGCATGTACATCTCAGGTACACATGCAACAATGTATGCAAATACCTGAATGCAGGGATAAAGCTGGAGGCTAACCTCCAAAATCTAAGAGCCCTGGTGACTGATGCTCTAAAAATGCCAAATAGGGTTATACTTTTCTGTGTCCAATCACGTAATTTTTTTTTTTTTTTTGGCTCCTTCTTAACTGGAACCATGCTTGGAGGTCTTAGGCTATTAAAACTAATGCCGCATTTTGCTCTCCATCTACCTTTTATTCAAACCTTTGTTCTTCTACCAATTATTCCTCAGTTTTATTCTTTTAGTAGTATGTCCAGACTTGGAGGATTCCATAAGGAAACAACATCGCTGCTGTTCAAATCTTTTGCATTAGTCTCAAAACATCTCACAATGAAGTCAACTGTGCCTAAGTAGTTCCTATAGTTTTACAATTCTTTAAAAAATGTCAGATATTTTATTGCTATTGTGATAATGCCAATTTCTTGCAGTCACATTGAATCACAGTGGGTTTTAAATATAGCAAAGATGGGTCCCATTGCACTGCAATTCAGAAAATAATCTGCAATACTTTCTATTGCAAAATGAAATCACAGCTTTTCCATACATAGTGTATTGGCTACTGATGTGTTGTTAAGATACTGATGGGAGAGACAGGACCTAGATCCTTTGCATTCCTAGCATTGCTTAACATTTGATACATTTGCATTTATGTCATAGTGACTCAGATGGAGCCATTATGATTTCAGTTCACAAGAGGGCTTAGAAAAGAGCTTTCACTTGCAGATGTGGCTTGAAATTTTAAACGAGTGCTGGCCTAGAATGTTGAGTAGGTTTGTCAAGTAGAATGTCTTTTATTCTGTGATTATAATGGGCTCTGGAAGCAGTCCATTTAGTGTGTATAGACAGGGGGCCTTGAACTATTTTTTGCAGTTTCTGGTGCAGCTCCACAGAATGCTAGAAAGGCAATGTTTATATAACTATATGTCTATAAAATACACCACAAACTATTTTCTGCTACTTAACCAAAATGTTACTCTTTTATGCACCCAAGAGCAAAATTAGACTCTTTGTTTATTAACTAAATTTGTGATGCACTTGATAATTTTGAGGGAAGAAATTTTTGCTGAAATGTAAAAAGAGGGTCTGGCAGGAGGTGGCTGTATGAAGCAGTTGCTCTTTAATACAGCGTGGCCTCTGTATTTTCAAGGTTATCTTGCACCATTTCTACCCCAGTTAAAAAAACTCACTTGAGTCACAGTAAACAAAGCTTTTTCCTGCATTGCTGGGGAGAAAGAAGCCAAACATTCACAAGAACCTTCTTCAGGACTGTAAAGTTTTCCCTATGCAGAAGTATGTCATCTCGTCTATATGGCAGTCAAATTAAAATATTCCACTCATTTCTAAGAGGCTTCCACTTTAATGCATCATATGTTCAGCTGTCACTCCATTTGAATGGCAATTATTGTTGTAATTGTCAAGGTTTTAGAAGCAATACCAAAAAAGGTATCAATGTGGAAAATATATTCTGTGTTCTTGGAACTGCCTGTAATTGGCGATTACATGACTTTAAATATAAACTCCACGACCGAAAAAATTAATCTGAAGGGATATTAAGATTTCATGCACATTTCATTAATCATGCTCATTTAGAGTGACTCGGGGAGATTCCTTGACTTTGTTTCCTTTTTCTTTGAATGTGGAGCTTAGTAAGAAACCGACTGGCCAGTTTGGGGCTTATTGAGAGAGAGAGGCAAGTGCTGAGCAAACTTCCACACACATCTCTGCCCATGAAACTTACTCTTGATCTGCAGCACTCTTGCTGTTCCAATCCTGCCTTACAGTAGCTCTGACAATGTGCTTTAACTGCAACCCTCAGTTTGTTGACTCATCTCCCTTTCTCCATCCGCCCTTTTTTATACCAGACTTACTGTCTCGCCCAGGGCTACACTAGGGGAGGGGGTCGATCTACGATACGCAACTTCAGCTACGGGAATAGCGTAGCTGAAGTCGGCGTATCATAATCGGCTTACCTGGCGATGAGGACGGCGGCGAGTCGATCGCTGCAGCTCCCCCGTCGACTCCGCTTCCGCCTTTCGGCCCAGGGCTACACTAGGGGAGGGGGTCGATCTACGATACGCAACTTCAGCTACGGGAATAGCGTAGCTGAAGTCGGCGTATCGTAATCGGCTTACCTGGCGATGAGGACGGCGGCGAGTCGATCACTGCAGCTCCCCCGTCGACTCCGCTTCCGCCTTTCGATGCGGTGGATTGCCGGCGCCGACGGGGAGCGCGATCGGGGATCGATTAATCGCGTCTTAACAAGACGTGAAAAATCGATCCCCGATAGATCGATTGCTACCCGCCGATCCGGCGGGTAGTGAAGACCTGCCCTAGTCCCTTAAATAACCATAAACAAAGGCCCAATAGAGACAGAGTATACCCCCTCTTTCTCCCTAGAGCAATCATGCGTATCTGTTTCTCTCATGCACGTGCACACACTCACACGTACACACTTTCACAATTCAGATAGAAACTAATTTTGCCAAGTTTGGGTTTCATTTAATTATTAACACCAGGGTCAAGCTAAAATTGTCCCATAAATATAAGTACCCTTCCATGTGCCATATTTACTTATAGATTGGACAGACCAAAGCCCAGGACAGAAATAAAGGAGGAGGAACTTCCAGAGGTCAAAGCCATTGTATGGGTGTCGGGTGGTGGGGAAGACAGCACAGGAAACCCTCTCAGCCTTTTGCAAGGGCTGTTCCCATATTCAGGAAGCAGAGGGCCTGATCCCTCTATATACTTCCCTCTGAGGAAAACATTACCCCAAAGCATGCAGGGAAAAGCCACCCCCATAGTCCCCTCCGTGCTAGGCTGCTCAGGAAAGATTGAGCCAAAGATGGCATACCATCACCAACACAGGCCAATGCCTAGATAGCATGGTTTGGCCCAAAGAGAAAAGAGACACACAGGTGAGTGTTCATTAAAATGTTTCCATTTTGTTTCCAATTTTACACCATCATTCACTGTTTCACTGTAGGCGTCAAGGATGATTGTAATCACTTGAATCAACATATAGAGGTGGAGGGGGAGTCTTACTTGAAGTGGGTCTTACTTGAAGTGAGTCGGGGGTGGGGGGGATTTTAGTCTCCTCCCAGTGAAACAGAAAGGGCCCTTCTGCCATTATTCCGGTTTGGAAGCCTTAAGGACCCACACCATACTACACAAGTCACAGGCCCTTCAGAATAAATTATGTTCTTCTTCCTGCAATCACTGAAATACATGTGCTTTAGCTTTCAGTAGTTACTGATTCTTGTGGTTCCTCATTAGACTGTTCTTTCTATTTTCACTCAGCAAGGTTACAGATACTCTTGTATAAATATTTATAGCTTAGTCCTAATAAAGTTGTTTGGCAACCGATAGAGCTGATGCCAAATAAATAAATAGTTTTGTCCCCTTTGTTGCTGATTTGTGGTGCTGTATTTTTCAACTAGTAATTCCAATTACTTATCTATTTATTGCAGTAAATAGTCCCTGAACTGTGCTTTGCCCTCTGAATAGGCATTCCTTCAAGTAAAAACACGCTGCTGCCTCAATGCAACAGGCCAAATAGCCACTGTGGACTGAGCTGATTCTTATAGTTGGAAGCAGAATTTTTCCTTCAGAGTAATTGATTTTTCCAGTTTAAAAAAACATGTGTCACTGCTATTCTTCAGTATGCAGCTGTTGATTAAAGTCCAAAAGATTCATTACCCCAAGACATTTTGTTCCATTCTGATTCTCTTGGGGAAATCACTTGGTCATTCAAAGAATGGTTGATATGCATTATCCTGTCCCATAAAGAGAGCTGAAAGAGCCCCATGCACAGAGAGATGAACTCATTCCTTTGACTCAGACTACAACAGAGCTTCTAAAAATATCTGAGGGGAAAACAACCGTGCTGTAAAAGCCAAAGAAGGAAAATAAACAATGGATAAATCTGGCCCAGGAAATAAGAAAGAGACAGAGATGTAAAGGTGTCACTTGAGACAAAGTTTAGTCTTTCTTCTATTGGGGGGAGGGATAGCTCAGCTGTTTGAGCATTGGCCTGCTAAACCCAGGGTTGTGATTTCAATCCTTGAGGGGGCCATTTAGGGATCTGGGGCAAAAATTGGGGATTGGTCCTGCTTTGAGCAGGGGGCTGGACTAGATGACCTCCTAAGGTCCCTTCCAACCCTGATATTCTATGATTCTATGATATACCACAGGTGCCAAAGGCAGCATGCGAGCTGATTTTCAGTGGCACTCACACTACCTGGGTCCTGGCCACCACTCTGTGGGGGCTTTCCATTTTAATTTAATTTTAAGTGCAGCTTCTTAAACATTTTAAAAACCTTATTTACTTTACATACAACAATAGTTTAGTTATATATTAAAGACTTATAGAAAGAGACCTTCTAAAAACGTTAAAATGTATTACTGGCACGCGAAACCTTAAATTAGAATGAATAAATGAAGACTTGGCACACCACTTCTCAAAGGTTCCCAACCCCTGCTCTATACAATCCAGAGGGTCTTTGATCTGGAGTTTCCAGGAGCAGGTGATCAGTACACAATCAGTCTCTCTCCCAGGGCATAGTTTCCAGACAGTGGATTTGAAGTAGGTCATTTGCATTCCCTCACCTGCAGGTATTTCCTAGGAAATCATAGAATCATAGAATATCAGGGTTGGAAGGGACCTTAGTAGGTCATCTAGTCCAACCCCCTGCTCAAAGCAGGACCAATCCCCAATTTTTGCCCCAGATCCCCAAATGGCCCCCTCAAGGATTGAACTCACAACCCTGGGTTTAGCAGGCCAATGCTCAAACCACTGAGCTATCCCTCCCCCTGGAAATCCACTTCAGACATATTGTCCCCAAAAGTCCTTTAAAATTCTTAATATCTCCCAGAGATTGCATTAATCCTATCTTCCTGCTAAAGAAATTCCATACAAACCCAAAACTATACAAAACTTTTGCATTTTTAATACAATGAACTACAAAGATGTTAATTTGTTAATTATGTTAAACATAATTCAATAAGATTTAACTTACTTCCATCAGGTTTTCCCAGGATATTACAGGATACTGTCATTTCTGTCACAAGGACTAAGAGGAAGCTTGTGGGAAGAAAAGGTGACTTATGTCTTGTCTACACTTACTAGGGGATCAACATGCGGCGATCGATTCATCAGCAGTCGATTCAGACCCGCTAAATCGACCGCAGGTTGCTCTCCTGTTGACTCCTGTACTCCACCTGAACGAGAAGCGCAAGGGGAGTTGACAGGAGCGCGCCTCCCGTTAACATTGCATAGTGTGGACCCCGCAGTAAGTAGATCTAAGTATGTCGACTTCAGCTACATTATTCATGTAGCTGAAGTTGCATAACTTAGATTGATCTCCCCCAGTAGTGTAGACAAGGCCTTAGAGACAGGGGCGGCTCTAACCTTTTTGCCGCCCCAAGCAAAAAAAACCCAAAATCTAAACGCCGCTCCCCCAAACAAAAAAAAACCAAAACCCCAACGCCCGCTGAAACAACCCCACCCCCCCACTGGGAGCGCGGGTGGCATGCCTGCGGCCCCCGCTCTCCCCGGCTGGCGGGGAGCGAGCGCGGCATGCCGGCTGCCCCGCTCTCCCCGGCCGGGGGGGAGCGAGCGCGGCATGCCCGCGGCCCCTGCTCTCCCCGGCCGGAGCGCCGGGGCATGCCTGGGAGGGAGGGGGAGACCCGTGCCGCGGCCACTCGAGTTCTCTTCTCCCCCTCCCTCCCAGGCTGTTAAGCCTGGGAGGGAGGGGGAGAAGCGACGCGCGAAACAGCTTTTTCGCGCGCTGCCACTCGGGGAGAAGCCGGCGGCAGCCGTGCCGGCACAGAGCAGAGGTGAGCTGGGACGGCCGGCCGGGGCACATTTCTAGGGGTGGCATGGCCCGTGCCAGAATGCCGCCCCTAGAAATGTGCCGCCCCAAGCACCAGCTTGTTTTGCTGGTGCCTGGAGCCGGCCCTGCTTAGAGACTCCAGGTGCCCAGTCACTAAAGGAGCCCAGGCAGGTTAAGGTTGAGCTCATAGACTCATAGACTTTAAGGTCAGAAGGGACCATTGTGATCATCTAGTCTGCCCTCCTGCACAATGCAGGCCACAGAATCTCACCCCCCACTCCTGCAATAATCCTCTTACCTATGTCTCAGCTACTGAAGTCCTCAAATCATAGTTTAAAGACTTCAAGATGCAGGGAATCCTCCAGCAAGTGACCCATGCCCCAAGCTGCAGAGGAAGGCAAAAAAACCCCAGGGCCTCTGCCAATCTGCCCTGGAGGAAAATTCCTTCCCAACCCCAAATATGGTGATCAGCTGAACCCTGAGCATGTGGTTAAGACTCACCAGCCAGACACCCAGGAAAAAATTCTCTGTAGTAACTTCTAACATCCCATCACCGGCCATTGGGCCTATTTACCACTGATAGTCAAAGTCAATTAATTGCCAAGATCATGTTATCCCATCAAACCATCCCCTCCATAAACTTATCTAGCTTAATCTTGAAGCCAGATAGGTCTTTTGCCCCCACTGCTTCCCTTGGAAGGCTGTTCCAGAACTTCACTCCTCTGATGGTTAGAAACCTTCATCTAATTTCAAGTCTAAACTTCCTGATGTCTAGTTTATATCCATTTGTTCTTGTGTCCACATTTGTACTGAACTTAAATAATTCCTCTCCCTCCCTGGTATTTATCCCTCTGATATATTTAAAGAGAACAATCATATCTCCCCTCAGCCTTCTTTTGGTTAAAGTAAACAAACCAAGCTCCTTGAGTCTCCTTTCATAAGACAGGTTTTCCATTCCAAGTGAATGCTTGGAAAGACATTGTAACTCCAAAAAGGGCCAGACAGTAGAGGGAGCATGGCTAGAGAGCAGGGTTACACCGAATGCATTGCACCTGGGGTGTGTGAGGAGGTACTCTGAAGCAGGCTTGATCAATGACAACATCTGCGTTAGATTGTAAAGTCTTTGGACCAGAGACTGACTGCCTCTACTCCTCTGTGCAAGGAGTCTTACTTGGTTTTATATAATGACATGTAGATTTAAGCAGTATAAATGCTGAATAGTAACTCGGTTATCACTCATCATACATATCCTATTTAATAATGAATTAGTTTTATTGATCTAACAATAACTGCCTCATTGAATTTAAATAAAATATGTAGTTGGGGAACCTCATTTATAGCATTGGCAAACACCGTCCACTGTTGCATTCTGTCTTGGAAATTCAGAAAGGCTGGAGATGAGACTTCAGCCAACAGAAATATTTCTAGCCCCTGCTGAGAGGTAAAATTTTGAAAAGTTTCACCTCAAACTGAAGCAAGTGATTAAATCCTCTTCTCCCCCAAGCCCTACCTTGACATTTCTGAGGTTTTAAAATCTTGCACATGTCAAGAGGGTTATTTATTAAACTATTTGCTTGTCAGTACATTCTGTGCCTTTGCTGAGATACTATATATTCATGGATGAAGGGTAACAATCTGACTTTGGCAGGAATATTTATATTTATCTGAAAAATAAAATTATATTGGCTTACTTGAAATGCTGAGAGGTTTTTTTTTACTGTCTACAGCTATCTATGCAGTTGTACCAAGATCTCTTTCTACTGCCAGGGCACTTATTGATTGCAGGTAATGTAGCCCAGATGTTTGCTAGTTCAATTGAAGGATTTCAATTTCAGATAAGAATTTTTTTCCCCACCAGCAGATTGTTCATATATTGTTAGACTTGCGTGCTTTGTGCACACGCTTTCTTCCTCCGAGTCCTCGTACAAGCTGCTCAACTCTGTGCGACTGTATTACATCCCTCCCGCAGGAAGACCTGGGTGCTAACAGTGCTTTGTTCTCCAGTTTACCCTTCACCTTCTGTTTATCAATGCCCAGCACAAAATAGTGAAATGTTCTCTAGTTAATGCTTACCAAAACAATCACTACATACATCCTCAGTTTAGACTCCAGTCCTAGCTGATGTGATTTGAATACTAGAATTCATATTGCAGCAATAGATTTTCATGGAGCTGCCAAATACACTCTCTCACTAACTGAGATTAAACAAAACTTTCTACTTGAATTGTCTGGCTGATAGTTTGCTGCCCTTTCATTAACAATAATCACAGATGATTTTTCCATGGGTCATGCAAATTTATGCCAAAGAGGCTCTTCAGAGCAGCCGTAACTAGATGATTAAAGTGTGATGGACAGATAAGAGTATATGTTATATCCACATACTAACCAGTCACACAGATGATTCTACTAAAGTGTAAATCCATAATATGTTTAGTTTTGCCTTCTTCAAGTTGTAAAGGATGTATTTTATTGTTTGTGAGACTGATGGACTGTTACTAGATGAAAGTCTATGACCTATGTTGTCCAGAAGGTCAGATTAGGTGATCTAATGGTTCCTTCTGGACGTAAAAACATCTATGTATCTATGAAACTCAAGATGTTTTCCAAAGAAACAGAGCTAAGCAATATGAGAGCAGCTGTGAAGAGCTCTCATTCTATTTCACTTGAAAGATCAAATGAATAAAAGACAGTCTCTCCCTTCTTTTATGTTATATCCCAAGCACATTTCCCTATGTCAAACCTCCCGTTGATTTAAATGGCAGCAGAATTGGGCCCCAAGAATTTTTAGTGAATCTACGAGTATAATGTAACCTTGCCATTAGTGAGAGGGAAATCTGGGAAGATTCAGCAGTTCATTTTGGAGATTTGCTTGTAAGGAGATTCTCTGAATCTGTCTAATCCTCTTCTCTAGAAACAGAGCTGGAAATCTTACAAGAAGAGGGATTATCATGACATTTCTGATACTCTGTGTTCCAGGAGGATTCAGAAATACCATGGTATTCTCAAGCTAGTCAGAATGGGAACTATGGTGGTGGTGCAGAAGCTGGTATAGGCTGGTGTTGGGGAAACTTGAAAGTTGGAAGTAATGTCACACTTGGTATATCAGAAATACCATTAGTGTAACAACAATAACCTCTTTGCTCAACATAAAGCTCTTAGCCATTTTAAAGTCTCGCTGTAGTAGTAATCATCATGCATTGTAAAGATTAAGGACCGTTCTTGTAATGAATAATCCACACCAGAGAATTTGTTGTAAATTTCAGTGCAAGTCTGAATTCTAAATCAAACTAATTATGTGCAATATTCTGGCTCAGTAAACATGAATTTGGGTGTATCCTATGAAACATTCAGCCGTCACAGTGAGAAGTGAGAAGTGAAAACATAGGCCAGTTCTACACTACAAAATTTCACAGGCATAGCTACATTGGTTAGGAATATGGGGAGGGGGTGGGGTGGAAATCATACTCCTAAATGACATAGTTATGTCAGCAAAAAAGAAAAAAACATGCAGAAACGATTTAACCAACAAAGTCATGTTGCCAGTATAGCTTATGTCAAGTGGGGAGGTGTTTACCTACACTGATTCAGATCTCCTTTTGCCAATATAAGATGTGTCTCCATTAGGGGGATTTGCTGGTATAGCTATGCCGGCAACCCTTTTTGTAATGTAGATGATCTCAGAGAGAAAACATATGAATCAAGTTCCATGGGAGTGATTGCACTTCCAGCATTTCAATCCTCTTTCTTAGCACAATGTTTGTTCTCCTTATTTATCCTTATTACATAAGAGAATGGTTATTCTCATAAAAATGTTTGTTTCCCACCCTTTTCCACAATACATGCCAAACTCTGTTTCTGAAATGCTTCATTTTGTTGGTCTTCCACTGTAGCTTGGAAAGTCCCGGGCTGAGTAAAAGGGGGAATTACTTTAAGATGAAATGATCATAGTGCCAACTAGAGATTCCTGGGATCTATTACAAAGTTAGCTGGGCTTCTGACCATTAAAAAAAACAAAACACCTCACTGATGAAATTATAGTACAATACAGACATTTTACTGCTATTGGGAAGTCTTCAATATTTACATGCAAAAATAACCCCAGATTTACTAAAATTTTCTTTCTGTCCAAACAGTACGATTCAAATGGCAATTACACAAATTTTGTCAAAAAGTGATGTCTATACAAGAGGCATCTTTGCACTCAGAGCCCCTGCATATTAGGATAAAGGCTGTGGTCCCATACAATCACCACTCCCATAATACTGGGAGGTAGCTATGGGAGAGGAGAGGTAGAAAGCCCAGACTGGGGACTTTAAAAAGAAAGCTTCATCTATTGTGCACAACCAGGGCCGGTGCAAGGAAGTTTCACGCCCTAGGCAAAACTTCCTTGCACCAGCCCTGTGCCCCCCCAGCTGGCCCCCCCACCCGCGGGGAGCTCAGCCCCCCCCCCCCCGCCCGCGGGCCATGGGGAGCTGAGCGGGGAGGCAGGAGGCAGGGGGGCGGCTCGCTGCGGCTGCCTCCTGGCTCCACGCTCAGCCGCTGAGCGTGGAGGCAGGAGGCAGCTGCCCCCCCCCCCAAATCCTGGCATCCTAGGCAACTGCCTAGGGTCGCCTAGTGCTAGTGCCGGCCCTGTGCACAACATCTGTGTTTGAAACTTTGCATGGGTGGCAAGCATTTCTAACTGTCTCTTAGTCGACTCTGAAACAGGAGTCATTGCAAATATAAAGTTTTTCACTAAAGTTGGTATTTCTGCTCCAAGTTCTGACAGTGAATGTAGGTTCCTTTTATTTAATTCTGTATTTGAAACGAAGACTTGGCTATATCAATAGACAATATGCAGAAGAGACCATTGAAGTTTGACTAATATATCATTCCTGACCACCATTCATGAAAAACTTCCACATAATTTTTTAAAATAAAAAGTCCATAGATGGTTGCTTGGTTCATAGATGGAGCCTGAGAATCCTTGCTAAATATCATTGTAAGTAGCTCCTTAACATTGTATTTAAAATGAGCTAACTGTCCAGGGTGCTTTTTAACTCACTTTTGAATGTGCATGCTACTCTATTCTACACCATGTAGTTATGGAGGACAGTTGTGCTCACTTCAGACTAACAATGAATGTAAAGTGTCTGTTAGGCCTGAACCAAGCCCTCTGAATTTACGGATTGTTTAAAATCCAGATATTGAGTTCTGAAAATGCCCCACCCGTTAATAATCACAAGAGGCTGAATCAAACATCTGAACATCCCTAAACTTTGAATTGTTTAAAATTCAGGTCTCCATTTTGTGGCTTGAGCCTGCTCAGTTCCACTCAGCATCTGTTTTACTACCTCCACCTTTTCCATTTCATGGCAGCACAGTGACCTGATCGATCTCTCTTCTTTCCAAGTTTCCTGACAGAAATGAAGCTGAAAATCACTGTGCTCTACAAATGTATTCAATCAGCCACAAACTGGGGCTACTTCAGTCTCCCCTTAAACATTGGTGAGGTTTGTTCTTGTCAGAAAGTTTTAATAATGAAAGACTGAAAACCCTTGCAATCAATGTCTAAACGCCTTTAAACGTCTGGCCTCTAGAGCCTGATCTTCTCAAGTAAATGAGCTTCCCAAAGAGTGGAGTGTGCTCCAGGTTCAATCCCTTTGCCTACATGCTTCTTGGAGCAAGAACATTTTCTGCTTCTATGTCTGTACCATGTCACACAAACCACTTTTGCTGACCAAGTGAGAAAGAATTCTTAATTTAAATTTCATTGTATGAGAGTCCAGGGGCTGGTCCTTGTGTTACATATCTGCTCCCTGTGCCTGCTGTCAATTTCACCCGCTTAGCTACCCAGTGGTTCCTTCAGACTTGGCAAAAAGTGCTCAGGCCAACCCGGGTCAGTAGGAATCACTTTCCCTGGAGTCTGCTTGCATGAGGATTTCTGGAAAGAGGCCAACACTTACTGAATTTTCCATGATTCGCTAGGACTTCCTCATTCTATCTGCCCAGCTTTTAGAATTACTCAGTTCAGATGGATTTGCATCTGTTCTTGACACCAGTTTGCTCTTCCTAGCACTGCTATAAATTCAAAAGCACTCAGGCAGGAAAGGCTGCCCAGGCACTGCAAGTTCCATGCAATTTTATGTGAGGGTGAGAACAAATGGAAGAAGGGGTTAAAAAATAACAACAAAGATAGAAAATGCAGCTTCTGTCTCTGGTGTTGACTCTCACTTGCAATTTCATTGCTGGATAAATACGGGCATGTCACATTGTCTTATCAGCCACTCTGAGACCTGGCAAACTTGTATCTACATGAGACTGTTTAGGACATTGCTTTTAACTGTCTCTTTCTGGTCACAGGCTCACAGCAGTATTGCAAAACACACAGTTTTGGTCAGCTAAGCCAGACTCTTATTCACCAGAAGGCAAAAGTAGAAAGATAGAAAGAAAAGAAATCAAGTGGGGAAGAAAAATGACAAACAAGTCTCACATCCCAGTGGAGGTGGTGATGTCATCTGGGTCTCTCTTTTGGCTTGCTCTGGTCAGGATGATGAAGGCTCAGTGATGTCACAGCGGACGCCAAGTCCTAGGAGACAGTGGGGGTGGCAGCCGTGATGAATGAAGCTCATACCTTCTCCTTCTTTCAGTCAGCAATTGTTCCATTCATGCTTCATTTGCTCCCCTCCCCTAAAGTCTTTTAAGGCTCCTAGAAGGTGTGATGGGGCAGAATAGCCCACCCTTTCATTATCTTGTCCATCAATTAGGCTTGGTTCTGACACACCAGTTTTGGTTCACTGATTTCTGGCCCCACACTTTTCTTGTTTATCTGGCATGATCTCGGTACAGTTGTTGAATTGTAACAGGAAGCCTTTTTTACTATTATTAGTTCAATTTGGCTCCCTTTAGCAACTTTTCCCCATCAACGTTTGTTGTTACGGGTTGTGACATTTTATGAACTTTCACTCACTTTTCACGGTTGATCTCGACAATTAGGGTACACCTGCAGGCCCAGTTAACAATAGATCCTGTCTGTAGGGTTCCCACACATCCCACAGCTCAAAGTCCAGCAAAAATCCAAGTCAAGTCCCCCAAATCAGGCTTTTATGCAATTCAGGCATAAGAGGCATCAGGAAATGCTAGGTCCCCTTTCTCCACTGCAACTGCGTTCACCCACTTAACCTTGAAGTGGTCAAGAAGGTGTACAAATAATGCAGGTAATTTATTTGCCCTGGAATAGAAGCAGAAGGAATGAAATATTATGACACGCTTTTCTCCCAGCTTTTGGATTCTAATCTGAATCCTTCTGAGGCTCATCCATCCTCTTCTGCTTTGTTTTTAAAAACAAGAGGGAAAATAGATTGCTCTCAATTTCTAAATAAGATAGCATATGGAATCCAGGGCTCCTTGTAGTGTACTGTTTGCTAAAAACATAGGACTGGGATGAACCATTGATTTTCCTCACAGCTAAATCCACACAGTAGATGCTATTTACTATGCTAGCACATGCACCTCCACTACATTGTTTTCAAGTTCAGTACAAGAGTTGTTTAGCTGCAGTGTCAGAGAATAGGTGAATCCTTAATATCCAGCAACTATAGAAAACTTACTTACTATTGACAATGATTGTCAACAATGGAGTCCCCCTGGGTTGATGTTAAAAGTGGCTCAGCTGCTAGTGTACATGAAACTAAATAATTTTCTATGTCATTACAAAGAGCCTACTAGCCACCATGTCCTTTGGGAGAAAACACTATTAGCTGAGTTATCTTCTCTTTTCAGAGAGTAACATGTAATTCAGTTAATTTGTGGGAAAGGTTTGCAATGAAACCCAGAGGAAACTCTTTTGCTGTGGTCACACCATTGTGGTTACGGGTAATGTGTTTTTCCATCTTTGGTAGTTTTAATATATTTATATTCCATTGTAATATTGTTTCCATTACACTGTAATAAGATCAGGATAATAAGGCAAAGTTTTAGGCCTAATCCTGCAGCACTTACTCAAACTCACTCCCCTTAAGATTGCTGTTGGGATCAACTAAGGAAGGAGAGAACATTATTCCGTGACAAATATGAACCATATAAAGGGTTTTGGTTTGATTTGAGGTCAAGGACCAAAATTTAGCCCAGTTTTATAGAAATGGTTTTTCCATTGGCAGTCACAATTCATACAACAGTAGTGGTGCCATTATAATCCATAGCAGCACACTTACGTTTTTATTTTAACAAGAAATATGTAAGAACAATGTTACAGTAAAAGCATGTAACAACCATCATAACACTGCTGCAGAGGTCCACTTGTAAAAACACCATTGTATTAACAGCATGCCATAATGGTAAAACTGGTCTCCTAGTTTGCCCCTACTAACTTATTGTTTCTTGGTGTGGTAAGGGTAGATGCAATGGTGTCTTCACACAAGATGAAAGGAAATTATTAATATGCTACTTTGCCAATAAACCTTTGCTATTAAATTTTGTATTATCTGTACACATCTCATTTAGAATGTCTACTAGCATCACAGTACATCTGAGTCAGAATAGCAAACAGTATATTTTGATTAATTTAAAAACCAAACTAATTCTCTGTGTGGCTTTTTCCCCCCAATCAGCTCCCATGACCTCATCATGATATTCAGAATAATATTTTCCCACAGGTCAGTAGATATTTATTTTTGTATTTCCCTAGACAGAAGTTGAAGTCATTTCAATGACTGTACCTCACTTCAGAGATGTACTCCAACTAAAGCTATAGTCCAATCATTTTGAAAAAAAGAATGTAGTCTCTTCATTTTGGGAACAAATGTGAAGCCTAATTAATTTAACACCTTAGATTACGCATCTCAGTATCTGTGTTGGTAGAGAAATGTTGTAAACAATGGTAGACTGAAATAACATTTGACTTGCCTGTTGACTTTCTTCTGTTCCCTGAAATGTTTCTAGAAGTTCCTCTTGTGCTTTAGGCAGTATAGGGAAAAGGTTAAGACTGCTAACTAAACCCTTTCAACAGTTAGAAGTGTTTCAAACAGAGACCAGCTTTAAAGACAGATTTCTCCTCATTCCTTTGAACATTTGCCAAAAAGAAGATATCTTAAATGTGATAAGTCAGGAAAGTAACTCTTCCTCTCTCCATGGTGTCTATGTTGAATCTGATTATTTACCAAGTCAACAGAAAATTTTCCTGTCAGCCCTGTGACCAGCACAATAGTGTGAAGAATCAAGTAAAACAATGCCGACTAGGTTAAGCAGTGGGCCTTCTCCACGTGTGGAGGAGGGTTCAGAGGCAGCAACCACTGGGAAGGCATCAGCTGTATGGTTTCTGAAGGTGCCATATGAGATATCTGTGGATTGAAAAGCCAAAAGCCAAGACCCTATCCATTCTACATGGAACAAATACACTGGAAGAAATGAGGGACATGTGACCCTCCGTGACTGTTTGCTTGTCCTGTTGATGCATCCCTTAGTGCATCCCCAAGTCTTGGTCTCTCCCATATACCCTGCCATTTTTATGTGATTGACCAGAACTCTGCAAGTCTGAAAACTCACATTTCTTGTCTCCTGCATAGATGTTCATAGCTAGAGGATATAAACTATGCCTGTGATATCAGCTCACTTCCACAGAGGTTAATCACAGGGCTTGTTACAGAGATGATCAGAACCTCTATGATCAGAGGTTACTGGGAATCCTTAAGCTAAAGGAAACGTTGGATAATATGGATGCAGTAGAGTGGAGTGGGCTTTGGGGAAAAAATAAAGTCAGCTGGGCAATGCTTTATGGATCTAAAAGTGCAGTATGAACTGAAAGAATATTGTCCAGCTGTGGGAGGCTTTACAGTTTACCTACACTTTATTTTTAATTCATTTGTAACATCCATGATGTGCTAGGCAGTGTCCAGACTTTCAAGAATGGACTGTCCATGGCTTGAATTGCTCACAGTCCCAGATCTCTGAAATTGGTAGAGGTTAGGGAAGGTGAACAATAAATAAATCACTACCTTAGCTCAAAATGTGCCTGCCATTTTTAATACAATGAAAAGTGTGTTTTAATATTGATTCTCATGCATTAACACTATTGTTTTTGTTTACGTTTGAAGTATGGTTAACATCCATATATTATGAGGGTATATTTTCCATTCTACCCTGTTCCCACACTATGATGGCACAAGGGGACTGTATATCATGACTGAGAAACCATAGCTGAAAAATATAACATGTAAGAAACATCCAGGGGACATTTTATAACATTTCAGTTATAAATGTTTCATATATTCTAATAGCCACTGATAAATCCAGCCTAGCACAAGATAGTGCCGCTAGTTAAGAAAAAAAAAGAGTCCATTTTCTTTTAGCCATAGTTTGGAATTGTAGGCGTTCTACTTGCAATATGATTTTAATTTTTATTTATTTATCTATTTATTTTGAAGAGTTAGGCACTACTAATCTAGGATTTCACAGTTGTGCTCATGGATTTCTCATGAACCTGGAAACACTCTGAAAAAATAGGTTAACTGAAGTGTTCTAGCTCAGTGGAGGCAGAGTAAGCAATAAGTGCCCGTGACATTCATTGATGGATGAGTCTGTAGGCTCTTGAAATCAGTAACTTTTCCTCAGCAAGCGTGCAATATGCATGCTATTTCAGGGGAGTATGAAGGGCCCAATCCAATTCTTAATGAAGCCAGTAGGCATTAAACTAACCACAGTGGCCCTCTCCCAGCTATTACCCAGGTGAGTAGTCCGGCTGAAAAGAATGAGTAAGCTCTTGAAAGAAGTGAGTAAGAAACATGAGACTGAATCCTTAGAAATCTAAATTTGAAAGCCAAGAAAGATTGTATAATACTTTGAATTTGTACAGCATCTAATGGACCATAGAAATTTCCATACTGGGTCAAACCAGTTGGCCATCTAGCCAGTAACAATTGTCTTCAGAGGAACTTAGTAGAAGATAACTTTGGAAAAATTTCTTCGTAACAACTGGCAGAGGTAGGCTTATGCCCTGAAGCATGTGGGTTTATATCCTTCCAAATCTTTATTTTATTTCTTTTCAGTATTTACTAAGATTATAATGCCCTTAAACGTTAACTGAAGTCACCTTGGTGCTGCTCTTACACATTTAAAGAGAAAAGTGCCTATGCGGACATCAGTCCCCCTGTTTCCACTGGGAGGTTTCTGCTGCTCACTCCTTTCTGTTTAAAAAGTGAAAAAATAAATTGCTTTAGTGCTGTCACTCCCGGCCCCATTACTTTGGTTGCCAATGGGTATCATCACATGCTACTATGATGCTTTCACAACCCTAAGACTAGCTCTGAGCCTCATACACCCCAACACAGATAGATATGATTGCACCCAGTATGAAGGGCAGATAAACTGAGGCACAGAAGGGTGCAATGCCTTTCCCCGAGGCCAAAAGTCAGTTTCATGGTCAGGACTATAACTTTAATCCTAGTCCTGACTCCCAGTCTCCTGTGCTAATTAATAAGCCACATTTCCTCAATTTATACATCCCATATACAAATAATTATGTTAAAAGGGAAGTATTTATATTGCAAAGTCAAGTATTCAAAAGTTAGAAAATGACATATTTACTGTTGCCCAAGCAACCTCAATTCTAGCCCTTTGTGCATCCACCCTGAGCACTGAATGGGGCAGGAGTCCTATGGAAAAGACTGAATGCGATTATGCCCCATGTGGTGTGCCTCAGTGGGTGGGTGAGTTACTGGGGCCATGAGCTTGGCCCATTTGGAGTATTATGGGAGGAGCTCAGCCCATCTCTCCCTTGTCTCTCCCTCTCCAAGGAGCTTGAAGAGGTCCTGCCCCCCATGATGCCCCCTTATCATGTGGGAATGTGACTCTCAGTTCATATGCTGGGTCCAGGGGGTCTGGCTGGGATGAGGGAACGGGTCTTTCCTCCAGGTGCATCAGAAGCTCCCAGGCATTCCTAGTATAGTGTGTTCTATTGCTGCATTAGTGGTGGCATGGACAACATATTCGAATGTTCATATGTTTGGTTATTTTTTTGTCATGCTGACAAAGTTTTCCTGGGGAAGGCAAGTAAGGGAAATGGTGATTTAACAGTTTACAGCTCCGCTAAACTCGAATGGAATTTTATGGGACATAAAAAAGGTGCTTCTCTAGCCCAAGGCTTTTCTCCCTGCCACAAACAATAGTTATTAAAAGCTTCTGAAAAAAGGTCACAAGAATCTTTTATAATGGAAGGTATCAGGCAACAAAAATATAGGGGTCACTACTAGTTCCCTCTATAGTGAGAAATAAATTATTTTTTGAATTGTTTCACAAAACACTTGTAGAACACCGTAGAGAGATAAAAACTGAAGCCCACGTCAGTTGTAGCTCTTCCTCACTTCTAGTACAACACCCACCTACAGCCTTGACTCTTATCAATGGCATGTGACTCTCAAACTCTTGGAAGCACTTTCACTTTTTCCGGCTACCGTCTTGGCATCAGCACAGTATTTCAGGATGTTGTCATCATTTATCATTCTTAAATGATCAGCAGTGGATAGCAACCTTTAATCCTCACAGTTGGCTAAAATTCCACACTCAGCTCTCACTCATCACATAAGAGTTTAAACTGCATTGCTATCCTTCTAGTCTTACACCATGGTTCTAAGAATTAGATTCCTATTTTAGGCAAAAGCTACTCTCCCCATAAATTCTCTGACAGTTATAGTCTGTGCAATCATAGATCAGTATCTCCGTCATACAACCTTCATGCGAAAACTCTACTGAAAAGTCATCACAATAATCATCCGATCCACAAATACAACTGTATAACATCTGAGCAGAAATATGCATCAAAGACAAAAGTCTATTGAAACATTATTGCCCAGCTCAAGAGCTGCATCAAAAAATTAAAATTAAAATTAAATTAAATCTAATTAAAATTTTAAATGTGTAACATTGCTAGACTCCAAGAATCGTGGTCTTAATAAAGATCCCGGATTTATGCACTTATCAAGCTGTAACCCCCCTCATTTTGTGTTATGACTACAGCGGTGTTAACAGGCCACTTCACCTTGAATGGTTCCTTAGAATATGTGCTAACTACTTATTCTAAACAGGTTTCAGAGTAGCAGCCATGTTAGTCTGTATCCGTAAAAAAAGAAACAAAACAGGATTACTTGTGGCACCTTAGAGACTAACGAATGTATTTCAGCATAAGCTTTCGTAGGCTATCACCCACTTCATCGGATGCATAGAATGGAACACACAGAATAAGATGCATCCGATGAAGTGGGTGCATCTTACTTCTGTGTGGTCCATTTTTTTGTTTCTTTTTTTTTCCTGTTTTGTTTCTTTTTTTTTACTTATTCTAAACTATCTGTTCCATCTTGCATTTAGCTGTGACACTGAATACCTTCCCCAGACCTGAAGAAGAGCTCTGTGTAGCTTGAAAGCTTGTCTCTCTTATCAACAGAAGATGGTCCAATAAAAGATACAATATTACCTCACCCACCTTGTCTCTCTAATATCCTGGGACTGACATGGCTACAACAGCACTGCATATATCAAAAATCTACACCGCTGAACCTGATTCGCCACTGTGTTACACCATCATGCACTCTACTGAAGTCAGTGGGCAGGAAATCAGTAAAGTCATGCCAGTACAAAACTGGTATCACTCAGTGGTGAAATGAGGCCTTGTCCTATTGGGTTCCGGGAAGTGGGCGGGCGGAAGCCCGCTCAGGCCTGAAGGGGCTTGAAAACATCCCAGGAGAGGGCTGTGGCTGGGGCAAGCAGCCCCAGGCTGAGTGGGAAGGCAGGCTCAGCTGGGGCCATGCCCCAATTAAGACTCAGCTGGCCCTTATAAGTGGGCAGTGTGAGCCAAGAGTTTCTCTCTGCCTTTAGAGGGAGAAGGGCCTGGCTGCTAGGGAGCTTAATCAGGCACCAGGGTGGAGCAGGGCTGGGGGAAGGCCAAGGGAGCCGGGGAGCTCAGGCCAGGAAACCCCCAGGCTGTGGCCTAGTAGAAGGCCAACTGGGTACAGGGGTTGCAGAGGGCAGCCCATGGGTAGGCCGAGGCAGCAGGTCCAAACCCAACCTTGCCTGTGATGAGTGACTAATACATTGCAGTCTTCCCCAGGGTGCGGGGGCTAGCTGGTGACTGGCAGTAGCCTATGACTGAGATGAAGTGGGGATAGTGGTTTGGGGGTTCCCCAGGGAGGGGAGACCCAGATCTGTGGGGGTATTGCCAGGGGGCAGCACCCCAGTTAAAGGGGCAGCAGGTCCTGGGAGGGATACAGGGGCCAGAGTGGTAAGGCGGATCACCGGCCTTCAGAGGGCGCTCTGGAGCTGGATGAGCTAATTCCCGACAACTACCAGCAGGAGGCGCTGAGTCCGACCCCCTTACAGGCCTTCTGGAGAATCTCAGCACCAGCAAAGTAATAAATCTGAACTAATTTTTTTAAACAGTATTTGTAGAGCCCTGCACGAATACAAAATTTGTATCCGAATCCAATTTGTGATCTGCAAAAATGATCTGTGGGTATAAAGCGGATATCCAGGGATTTGCAGGGCTCTACATATTTGAAGTGTTTAGGAAAGGTGGAGAGAGATGGTTGTTTATAGGCCACAGGGACAGATGATTAAATAATGCCAAATGATGTGATTCTGATAATTTAAAGCATTAGCCCAAAGAATTCAATTTGGTTAATGCTATTGATCTCAAATGGGTTCTGTAACATCACAGAAGATGCTTAACATAACACTTGTATGGAATTATCTGCAAAATGTGTGCATACCCTTTAGCTGGCAGAGCCAGGTACTTGTGATTCTTTTCATCTTCATTTCTTAGCTAAAAGATTCTAGCACCAGTTTCAATTCCAATAGCTTTTCATACTTCCCTTCTAGCTCTCGGATCTACAAGTTTTAAGACTTGCTTTATTCATAATAAATGGAATAAATATTTATGGTTAAATCCAGGCTTGGTGTAAGCAGATCCAGTTCCCTGGATGTGGATCAACAATACACCACTAACACCAGGTCTGAGCATGGCCCTAATTGTTATACCAACTAAATGATACATGCATAGCTTGATTCTGCAAGGTTCTGCGCTCAGTCCAAAAGGAGCATTTAAGGACATTCTTAACTGTAAGCACATAAATACTCCCATTAATTACAATAGTACTGCTCACGTGCTGAATGTTAAGTATATACTTAAGCTCTTTGCTGGACTGAGGGGAGAGTGCTCAGCATCTTGCAGGATCAAGCTCTGAATGAGTTAAGGCAGACTTTTCTATCAGACTATGAGCTGGTACAGTTAAGGTACAGAGCAACCTTCAACCAATATCAAATTGCTATACGTAGGATGGGATGCAACGGAAATTTTGAGGAAGACGTCTTTGGTGGACTGCTCTTTCCCTCCAAGAGGGCAGAATCCTGTGGGAATGGTGTCCCACACCTATCTCTCTTTGAAGACAGAAGAACAGTGATGTGGTGGGGAGACTGCTGGAGACCTATTGTTTTGCGTGAGAAGTGGTATGCACACCAATAGGATTTAAGAGCATGCATAAGTGCTCGGCTGAACTGAGACATAAAAGAGTCAGCAAAGCCCATGAAGGGAAGCCAGTTGCAGCCAGGTAAAGGGACCGCTAGGAATTCTTTGAGACCAAAGGCCCATTCTTCCTTTTTTTACTTCTATTTGTGCTTCCGTGCAAGATACGATTTGTCCATCTCTGTAGAACGTTCTGGTGGGTTTCCCCACCTAATATGATCATGGATGTGTTCCTTCTTCCAGAGATAGAGTGGTGGAGGGACGGTTTATTCTTCCCCTGAGGTCTGTTCTACACTACGGACCTATATCAGTATAACTACATCGCTCAGGGGTATGAATAATCCACACCCAGGAGTGACGTAGTTATGCCAACCTAAACTCCCATGTAGACAGCGCTATGTCGGGAGGGCAGGGGGGAGTTTCTCCCACCGACAAAGCTATCACCTCTCGAGAAGGTGAATTAACAACACTGACAGGAGACCTCTCTCCTGCCAGCTTAGTGCATCTCCATTAAAGCGTTAGCGCTGCACAGCTGCGCCGATCCCGCATTTTAAGTGTAAATGTGCCCTGAGTCCTAAGGTGACACTGGCTTCTTTTTTGGTACCACTTCTAAAATGCCCCGTTTCCTCCCTTCCTGTAACCTCAACAGGCAGGGACTCTGCACAATTGTACAAGGACATCCTCTTCCTCATGAGCTCACAAAGCAACCTTCACCCCACCACTTTAAACCCTGGTGCCTCCAATGCTCTTATCTTTAAGATGACAGGCCTTTTCTGCTGGGCCTGAGTGGCTGATTTCATGGAAATCTCACACACTTCTGTGCCTGCTGTCAAACATGCTGCTACTGCTGGCTGAGCAAGTGAAATGTTTATAAGTGAGCAGCAGCCAGGTTGTGGTTTTAGTGTACATGCAGATTATCTGTACTATACCCTGGACTATCCTTTGGTTTAAATTTCAAACCACAATCCAATCAAGTAGGGAAAAAATATACAATTTCGACTTCTAATTGGATTATGTTGGCACCACTGATCTGCTCCCATTCTGGGCTTAATAGGGGCCATGCAAGTGTCATTGAATTAAATTAGCATCTTGTATCTGGGTGCTTTCCGGGTTTATGTAACCAGAAGGGCCATTTGGCTTTAAGTCTTGTATTTCAGACTTTCTAATTTGCTTCTAAGAAGGTATCCTGTTATCTACATGGAAGAGTATAGGAAGGTCATGGGAAGCACTTCTCCTGATATACAGAGCTAGCCTTACCATGAGACACATGTGCTACTTGTACAGGACCCTGCATTTGGAGAGAAGTAGCTTTGTCAGCTACCCCGTCCCCTCACCACACACACACACACACACACCCTGAAAGATGAACTGTGGGAGTCAAACCTTCCTCTCCATTGCTGAAATACTCCCAACTTGTCCCCTTCTAGATAATTAAACTCCTCTGATCCCCAACTCCAGTCAGAACCACTCACCGTTAATCTGTCTCTTCCTCCCTCTGGCACACCCCCCAAGACATTCAGCAGTAACCTGCCCAGTTGCCAAACCCTCCCCCTCCAGATGTGTTGTGCAGGTTACAGAAGTCTGAGGCCCTACACATCTTACTTCCCACAAAGCCCTTGGATTTAGCATTCTTAATACATTTGCAATACGTATTTCAGCCCCACTAGCTGGGCTCTTGAACACACTTCTCATCTTTCAGCTGATATCACCCAGCAGCTACGTGACTCAGTTAACCAGAATTATCTTATGGGAAGCCACCAGCTGGACTCAGGGAGCATGCTCAGTGAAATCCTCCTAACATCAAAAGACCACGGGTTTTCATACAAAGCAATAAGCATGTTGTATCTCTCTCCTTTGGATCAATAAAAACAAACCTGACCATTTTGGAGCTACCCAACGGAACTTCAGTTCTACCTCTGCCAAGCCAAACAGGACAACAGGGCATCTACAGATTGAAGGACATGCTATTCATTACTGAAAACTCTACATACGTGACAGAGCTAGCATAACACTTACTGAAAATAAAATAGGATATGAAATGCAGAGTTGCATCTTATCTTTAAGATTAATGATATTTGCCATATACATTTTCCTTTGATTATCTCTAAGTACTTTCCCAATATTCATTCATCTTATAAGGCAAAAAATTAATAAATGGGTAAACTGAGAAACAGACATACCAAAAGTCACACGCCAGAAGGACAAAGCAAGGAATAAAGTAGCAGGGAGCACTTGGTGCCAACTGGCAGAAAATATAAGGAGTGCATAGGGATTTACCGCCGTCTCCGGGTCTGATGTCTGCATAATAGCATGCCAAAGTGTGGCATGTGAGGTCTTTACCAACAGCCAGTAATGTACTGGTCTTCATAGTCATTGCAAAATTTATGTATGGGTAATATTTAAGGAGTTATGTATCTATACTGAAAGTTATGTTCTTAAAGTAAATTTATATTCTTAAAGTTAGGGTAGGTCACATGCTTCTGTCGGGCAGGAGGGAAGGTACACTTATCTTTCTCTGGCTGCGTGTGCATTGTCTGCTTCACAGTGGAAGCCTGTCTATAGTCCGAGCCGAATACTCAGAGAGAGATTATAAAACCAGCAAGAAAGGAGTACATTGTGGGGGGGGGAGGGAAAACATCGAGTGGGAGGGTCCTGTTTACAAGAAAAGACAATGGATTATTCAAGTATAACATGGGGTACAGGGAGACACCCTAAATCCTTCACTGAGGAGACAAGTTGAGATATCTCTTGTTTCTAGAAAAAGGGATCACATCCAACCTGGCTAGAAAATGCTGCAAGGACTTTGGGTTGCTGAACTTCATTAGAGAAGACAGTATTTTGTTAATTAAAACTAGGCTCTAGAACAGTGGTGTCCAATACGTTCCAATATGTGGCTAATAGGCTAATGCATGTGGCTTTTTTATAATGTGGCTAATAAGAAAAATTCAAAACCACAAGTGTGGCTAGCAGTGTGACTAGCATTGAATTTCTATTGGACACCACTGCTCTAGAAGGTAGGTTATGATTTTATTTTACATGTAACTATTTGTTTCCAATACTTTGACTTGCTGCTTTTTGAATCTCCATACTTTAAGTTATCTTTTACTTGTTTTCATTATAAACATATCTAAGGCCTGGTCTACACTACAGAGTTAGGTCAATGCAAGGAAGTTTAAGTTGACCTATGAAAGTGTCTATACTAAAATTTTGCTCCCACTGATGTAACTGCCCCACTATGCCAAATTAATAACTCCGCCTCCATTAGAGGAGTAGAGTCTATGTTGATGTAGTTAAGTCAACGCAAAGTCAGTGTAGACACTGTGTTGCTTACATTGACAGTTACTGGCTTTCAGAAGCTGTCCCACAATGCCCCACACTGACTACAATCAATACAAGTGCTCCTGGTGAGGATGTGCATCGCTGACACAAGGACCAAATATAGACACGCCCAAGCGATGTAATTACTGTGGTGGCTGTATGCCAACGTAAGGTAGGTTGACTTAATTTTGTAGCGCAGCCTTGCCCTAAGCGATGTGTTTTAAATGGAGCTGTGTTCTAAGGTGTAACTGGTAAGGTGACATACACTGGAACAGTGACTTTGTAAATACTGTGAGTGTCCAGTGGACGAAAGTCTGGGCACTCCAGGGTGAAGCTTGGCAGGTTCGGGGTGGGAGTGTGCCTATCACTAACTTGTAGAGAGAGCGGGACGGGGAGCAGGAGAACTTGTGTTGCCAGTGGAGTCAAGGAGCTGACCCCTGGCAGGCACAGGCAAAGGGTCCTTACATTAAGGGCAGGTGGTAGCAAAATAAGGATAAGGAAATATTGTCCCCATTTTACTGATGGGGATCTTTGGTGCACAGAGATTAATGACCACTTTATTGACCACTATTCAGAAGTGCCCTCTAGCTTAGTGTACCTCATTTTCTGAGTGCCCAACTTGAGCACCTTAAGGTTTGAGAAGTGCTCAGCTACTGATGGAAACCATACAAGAAGCTGACTGTTTTGTGCCTGGGACGTGTGTATTTTGGAGTGTGCATTTCAAAGGGGGTATTATGTTCTTTAACTTGCCTACGACAGTTCTGTGGAATTTTATACTAATAGGAACGAAACCAGCTACATTTAATTATGGGAATATTATCCCAGTTAACCAATTATTGACACAAGTGGGAATAAAGAACAGAGGAATTGGACAGATTTCCACCAATATGAATAATGACAGTGATAAGTAAATGTCATTGGCATTTTAGGATTTATTACCACTCATTAAAAGACATTGCAACTCCTGACTATTAATTTACTGGAGTTTAGCATCACGCTGCTTAATCTAAAAACATCCTGTGTTTCCAGTGAAGGATAGCAAGCAAAAAATTTAATTTGTAGCAGTAGCATCATTCCACTAAAAGCATTTTAAATAGAATTACTACACTAGGGCATTTCCAATGTTTGGATTGAGAAACTGTGTTACTAGCAAAGAAATGAAATTTGTGACAATGTTATTTTGATTAAAATATTCTGTTCAATGAGCCAACTTCATATGACTTCATATGAAAAGAATATGACTTTCAATATGAGGGCAATGTGCAAGAATGCTTCGCTACAGGAAACAAAATGTTCATTTTCATAGACACAAGTATATTCATTAGATCCATTTTTTCATGCAATTATTTTTCAGCTAAAGTATCATAATGATCAAAGATGAGCAAGAAAGTTTATCTCCTTTCAAAGCAAAGGATTAATCTGATTTGTAAAAAAGTGTCTGTGTTAAAAAAGGACATTTAAATCAGCTTATTACTTCACAGAAAAATTAAATGACTCCTGTACCAGATTCTGAATAGCTAATGGCTCTACAATAAAACATTTGATTTGACCCCTTCAGTTCTTTTAAGCATTTGGTCCTATTAAATTCTGTTTTACCTACAGGAACAATATTTCACCAGGCAAATGGGGGGAAGAGGAGGTTGTGATGCTGCACTCCATAATGCTTTATACAAATATGCTTATGAGTGTAAATATGACATAACTGGAATATATTTTACGCTAGATCTGCCATGTAACATATCTTTGAAAAGGTTATGATCTACTGAATATATTCACCCTATTTGTATGCATGTATCATTTTTATATCTGAAGTTATGAGCATTGGTTATATGCTTATATTTAAAGTGTTTTCTATAGTGAACACATAAAGTTTTGGCCAACATGTTGTGAAGGAATTACTCAAGTAATTGGGAGTACTTAACTAACAATGGACTTTGGGAGACGCCAATCCACATCTGAGTTTTCCTGGGAACATTCAAACTAACATGTAAACAATGGCGTCGGCCTGCAAAAAGCTGAATCATTCATGGACATGTGACTTGCCCAGGTGGCTACAAACTCCACCTTGTTGCTGTGATTTTGCACAGAAGAACAAAGGGGTTTTCCCCCACAAGAGAGAGAACATAAAAGTCCCTGGAAACCTCTCTATTTTGTCTTCAGCTGGCTCAAGAGATGGCCTCTCCACCCCAAAGAGATGCCTGAAAGAAACTGGAACAAAGGACAGTAACTACGGGGGTGTGAGTGATTGCTGGACTCAGACTAGGAAGGAGTCCAGTCTGTGAAAGAAGCTTATTGGAACATCTCTGGGGGTGAGATTTCATTTGTAATCAGTTTCTTAATGTATTAGGCTTAGACTTGCATGTTTTGTTGTATTTTGCTTGGTAACTTACTTTTTTCTGTCTGTTATTACTTGGAACCTCTTAAATCCTACTTTTTATACTTAATAAAATCACTTTTTGCTTATTAATTAACCCAGAGTAAGTAATTAATACCTGGGGGAACAAACAGCTGTGCATATCTCTCTATCAGTGTTATAGAGGGCGGACAATTTGAGTTTACCCTGTATAAGCTTTATACAGAGTAAAACAGATTAATTTGGGGTTTGGATCCCATTGGGAACTGGGTGTCTGGGTGCTAGAGACAGGAGCACTTTCTAAGCCGTTTTCAGTTAAAGCCTGCAGCTTTGGGGGATGTGGTTCAGACCTGGGTCTGTGTTTGCAGCAGGCTAGCATGTCTGGCTCAACGAGACAGGGTTCTGAAGTCCCAAGCTGGCAGGGAAAACGGACTCAGAGGTAGTCTCAGCACGTCAGGCGACAGTCCCAATGGGGTCTCTGTGACTGAACCCGTCACAGGGGTGTTATTACTAAGTGAGTCGGAAGCAGGCTTTCACAAGTCCATGAAGAGTTTTGAAAATGAAGAACTATCAGCATTTATCTTTGTTAAGCCCATGGACTATCTAGCCTCAATGTATCTGAAGTACAGTTATTGCAATTGCCACCGCTGCCCTTTCTTCTCTTGGCTGTGCCTGCTTTCATTAATTACTATACAAGTCTGAAGTATTGGATCTGCAAGTGGAGAAGAAAGGGTGTGGGTCATTATGTCAGCGTTCCAATACATATCATTCCAGACCTACACTGTGGCCTTGCCTACATATAACTTGCACTGGTTTAATTTAAACTGATTTAGTTAAACCAGTGCAAACCCCTATGGGTAAGTCTACCCTGCAATTAGGCATCCACATCTGTTTAACCCTCCCCCTTCATGGGGTCCCAGAGCTCGGGGTCCAGCCTGAGCCCGAACATCTATACTGCAGTTAAACAGCCCCTTAGCCTGAGCTAGCTGACAAGGACCAGACAGTGGTGTCTAATTGCCATGTAGACAAATCCTATGTGGACATTGTTGCTTCAGTTTAAGTGTCTTTCTATGGTTTCATTAAACCTGTTCCTAACTGACTTAGGCTAAAATGAAATACACGTTTCACACAGCTCTTTACACCAGTTTATCTAAATCAGTTTAAATTAAATAAAAATAAATAAATAAATGGAGATATGCCAATCTCCTAGAACTGGAAGGACCTTGAAAGGTCATTGAGTCCAGTCCCCTGCCTTCACTAGCAGGACCAAGTACTGTCCCCTGACAGATTTTTGCCCCAGATCCATAAATGGCCCCCTCAAGGATTGAACTCACAACCCTGGGTTTAGCAGGCCAATCCTCAAACCACTTGAGCTATCCCTCCCCCAAAAAAGATGTTTTTCGTTAAACTTGTGCAGCTCTGCATTTAGACCAGTCATAAGAATGGTAAGGAACACATTTTACGAGTCCTCACAACCCAGAGGTTGATTAATAATCAGGCCTTGGAATAGATCATCCAAAATACAGCCTTGAGTCTCAAAGCAAAAATGAAAGTTTAGATAGCTATGGAATTATTATCTCTGCCATTTCTAAGAATGCCAGGGATTTAATCCATCTACTGTCATTTTAGGACAAATCCTCAGCTGATGTAAATCAGCCTAGCTGAAGATCTGGTTCTTCACATCAAAAGATGTTTAGATAAAAAGCTGCAGATGTTATCCTAAAGTTGCACTCACTCACCAGAAAAGGCTCCACAGTAAATTGTAGCCAGTCAGACTGCAAACTCCAGCATCAGCCTCCGCAGTTTAGTTGCAATCTATTTCTCTGGGAAGAAATGCCATCAAGATTAGTTTCCTAAGTTCTCATGTCTTTTGTTTTCACCAAAGAGACATGACAGATAAAATAATCAGCAAATAAAAAATGTTTCTGCAAATCATGTCTGCTACGCTGAATTTTGGCTCATTTCAGGCTAGTGCAGTTCTGTTTCTGACATTAAAAATGTATTAACATTCACAAAAATTTATGACTTTAATAAAATCTTTGTTTGTTAATGCTCGTAAAGCACTTTGAGATCCTTGAATGAAAAAAGTTATATAAGTGCAAAGGAAAAGGAATAGCAAAGTTATAATGCTGAAAATGATATCACAGGGTTCTGTGTTTATTCACTTCCAAATATCTCCAAATCAAATTGTCAGTGTGAAAATTAAAAAAAAAAAAGTTTTCTTTTATGTTTACTGTAAACATAGCCTGGATCCAGAAAGTTAAGCTGTGTTTCTGCTTCCCACATTACTGTCAGTACCAATGAACTGATCCGTTCTTAAATATTTTGCTATCCTTCATAACTTGCAGAGTTATACACCTTTGCCTCCTGTATGGCCTGTCTTCGTATTGAAGGAACAC
Organism: Macrochelys suwanniensis; assembly: GCA_033296515.1. Taxonomy (NCBI): domain Eukaryota; kingdom Metazoa; phylum Chordata; order Testudines; family Chelydridae; genus Macrochelys; species Macrochelys suwanniensis. The sequence goes on along the minus strand of CM065782.1, from coordinate 85,811,906 downwards.
AGTTATAATACTGGAGAATCTGTGAATTGGAAGTGTAGATATTAGATCTTATTAATATACCATCAGTTTTGAAGCAGAAATTCCCCCTTGAGACAAATGTGAATTTCTGCTTACAAGTGATAACATGATCTGGCCCATTGTGAGCACTTTAAAATGGTTAGTGCTGACAATTTAGTTGATGCACAATGCAGAATAGGATCCAGCTCATTCTTCCACTGCAGTATTAGCTAAGCGACACCAAATCGTGTCAAAAGTTATCCACTGCTTTATCATGAAAGTAAAATATAGCTGAATGAGAAGGCACCATTTTTACTTTGCAACGATTCTGATTACAGCTGGGCAAATTCTGCAAATATTCTTTTCAGATTTTCCCTAGACAGAACTCTTTATGTTAAATGTTGGTTTCTATGCAAGCTCTCCTGTAGTAGGCTACTGGTAACCTGAACCCTTAATCTTCTTTTTATATAAAAATATCAGGTAAATTTGAGGATGCCTCAAAGATCCATATAACTGTCCCCAAAATCCTTTGGCCAACCGTGTGCATGATGGTGTAATCACAGTGTACAAGTGTTGGTTATATTTTGTGGGATGGACTTTTCCACCTTTTCTCCATTCACCTTCTGTTTTCCTTCTCTTTTCACCTTTACCTGCCCATCTTTTTCCTCCTGTCTTTTTTTCTTTGATTCACCATTAACCTTCTCCACTGTTTTGTCAGTCTGTTATGCCTCCACTCCTGTTACCCCTTTTCTCTGTTTCTCTTATCTTTGTTTCTCATGTCCCCTTTCTCTTCATTTCCACCCTCTTCGGATTCATTTCCTCTTCATTATTTGCTCTTCCCTTGTCTTCCTCCTATGCCTTTGTCTCTACTGATCCTCAATGCTCATGTTTTCCTTTTCTTCTTTCACCTTTTACCTATGGACCCCCATCAAGTAAGCAGGCTGTGTGGTAGTTTGCAATTATAGTAACCTGGGTTTATTAAGATATTTTCCATAGTCATATACATAGCTCTAGGTTTTTTTCATTATACTTATGTTGTTCTAGATACTGTATATATTAGTTCCTCCAGTTGTGTTGTCAAAGTTCCATGTACTTGTGGTGCACTAAAGAATGTAAGTGAAACTAACAATATTTTGGCTTCAGTAACTATAAATACCTTGACTAAAAAAATTCTAACAAGTTTCATGTTCCATTCCAAAAATGGAGAAGTCAAGAAAAGTTTTATGAAGTGAACTTTCAGTGCACATATGCCACTTACTCTTTTTCATATTCTAAATCATTACGGGTAACATTTTCAAAGATGCCTACGTGACGTAGGTGCCTAGGTCCCGTTTTTAATGGGAATTGGGTTCCTAACCCAATTAGGCACTTCTGTGCAGAACGAATAACTTCCCAGATCAAATAGAAACCCTCAGAGGATAGGTGCTCCCACTGCCACTTTCTCCTCCTCCTCTCTCCCCTATCTCTGCCTTCCTCTTGCTTCACTGACCCTTTATTCTGAACCCCACATTCATTATCACCACCCTTCCACCACTCATTGTCTTTCAATTTCCCTCCTCAAGCCTTGCCCTCATTTTCACTCTGTGTGTGAGAGAAAGAGAGTGGAGGGTAAATGGAAGGAGGGGAGGAAGGATGGATAGCAGGGGTAGGAGAAATCCTCCTTCCTGCCTACTCCAACTTCTGGCAGCAAGAGTGGCCCAGAAAAGGAAGAGTTTCTGAGGTCCTTTCTCACCCAAGCTGGTGGCATTAGAAGTAGCCTGGGAAAAGGAAGCCTTGCTGCATTTCTTTCCCAGCCAGCATCTCTGGAATTAACTGCTCTTTCCTCCACAACCATCCCTAGCTGGTGGCACCAGCACAGCTAGGAGACAGGAGAGTTCTGGAATGCCCATCGTTAGGCTAGAATGAACTTGGCCCCCAAATCCACATTCCGAAAGTTGTTAGCTGTGCAGTTGCCTGTTTATTTCTTTGCTTTACATGAACTTGTGGGATGCTGAGCCAGAGCTATAAAGCAACTATGGAAAGGAAACAGAAAAGTACAGCACAGAGCAAATGATGCTTAAATAAACCCAGCCAGACTTCTGCATCTGTACAGTCTCCACCCCCACAGGAGACTCCAAAGCTGATGACAGGAGGAGGCTATTCTGTCTTACACTATGTTCATAGGGCCAAAGCCCAGCACCTGTCCACACACAAGTCAGTGTGACTCAGGTCAGCAAACACCAAGAACCCAGGCTCTAGGACCCTGCTAGGGGTGTGTCAGAGCCTGAGTCCTGCTGTGACTTGGGTCCAAGCCCTGTCATTTTGCAGTGTGGATGCAGGTCAAGCCGCAGACCCAAGTCAGAAGGTCTGTGTGGTGCAGTGTGGATGCATTAGCACAACTGTGAGAATCGGGTCCAGCAACTGTAAACCCAGTTTTACAGTGCAATGTGGACGCTTGAGCATGGGCTTGGAAACACTGAGTCCACAAGTCTGGGTCCCACAGTGTAGGGCATAGCCTAATTTTGTTTTGATCTTAGAATTAGACAAAACGTCTTGAGATACCTAAAAGTCTTGCAGTGAATAGATTTCATAATTCAGGTCATGAATGACTCCCATTAGCATATATTTAATTCTAAAGCAAACAGAAACAATACTAAGGTTTACCTATTTAAGAGTCCAAAATGTAGCAAATCATCATGGAATGTGGAGGGAGGAGCAGGAGGAAATAGTGTGGAGAAGGCAAGAGAGGAAGGAAGCCAGTCTGTTTTGCACATGGCTTGAATTCTAGCTGTGGTTGTAGCCTGGCTGTAAATAGTTCTGTTAATAAAGAGTCAGTTTAGTTTTAGAAACATGGAGACCTGTCATGTTTTTATGCAGCACATGGTGCATGAAACATGGTGGCAACTCAGTCTAGTGAGACCCATAACAGGAGGAAGAGTGTGATTAGCAGGCAAACATACAACATCTGCAAACAGGCAGCCTAGAGGACTGGGACCACCAGGAATGCTGGATTTCTCAACAAAAAAAAACTTTCATTGGAATGGAAGCAGTATAAGCAAGAATTATGCCTTCATACAGAGCTGACCACAGGGAATACAGGTGAGGAACAGATAGTGCTTTTTTACTATTTTCTTGGAGGAAGGGATGAGAAGTATGTGAGAAGACACTCTTTCTAATAATGCCTAAAACACTGGAACAGCTGATAAAGGTGTCCGAGTACAGTAAACCCAAACAGCATGACACTGTAGAGATACGTGAAGAAGAGCTCTGTGTAAGCTGGTCTCTCTCACCAGCAGATGCTGGTCCAAAGAAGATATCACCTCACCCACCTTATCACTGTAGGGAGTTACTTTTTTTTTAACCTGAAACCAAGAAGCAGAAGAGGAAATTGATACTTATATTACAGAGCTGAGAACATTGGCATCCACATGTAACTTTGGAGACATTAAAAATTCCCTAATTGGAGAGAGAATTATTTGTGGGACACGTGATTCCCATTAACAGGAGTGAGTGTGGGGAGAAGGAGATTTAATCCTGGAGAAGTGGCTTCAAATAGCAAGGGCAGCTGAACTGTCCATGGAAGGGATCAAAGTAACAACAATTACTAGTGCAGAACAAATCCACAGGCTCAGGCGGAAGGAACCCAGGAGACAGGGCAGAGATTGACCAACCAAGAATGCAGACATCATGCTGCAGTGTATATACTTTGGAAAGCAACACTGAAGGCAGAAAGAAAAATGCCCAGCCTGTGGGTAGTGATGCAAAGGATCTGGGAAACAGAACCAATTTATGTCCCAATACTGAAGCCACCTCTGGAAGAAAGGCAGAAGTACATGCAGGGATTGAGGATGTAGAGACTTCCAACAAAGTTTCTGCAGTGCACTTCTAGCAGAAAGCAGACCCAAAGACCGGCAGTGTACACACACTGAGGAAGAAGGCAGCCAGTCATTCAACTGCCATATTTGCAACTGTGCTATTAGATCAACGACCAGTTAGATTCCAGATGGATCGTGGAGCCAGCTGCAATTTAACCCAGCAACACAGATAAGCATCAATATTAGACTCATAGACTTTAAGGTCAGAAGGGACCATTATGATCATCTAGTCTGACCTCCTGCACAATGCAGGCTACGGAATCTCACCCACCCACTCCTGGAATAATCCTCTCACCTATGTCTCAGATATTGAAATCCTCAAATGATGGTTTAAAGACTTCAAGATGCAGAGAATCCTCCAGCAAGTGACTCGTGCCCCATGCTACTGGAGGAATATGACCCAAGTGCAATAAAACCATTCTGAGACCAATGGGCAAATGCAGGCCATTTATAAGAAACCCATGAAACAAGAGACATAACTTGGCATTTATAGTAGTTGACACATTGGAGTCCCACCCGCTGCTGGGCAGTGCAAACCATGGATTTGCTTGCAGTACAATACCAGAATATCCTCAATGTGAGAGGAGGAAGAACAGGCACCGGGAGCCCTGTCCAGCATTCTAACAGAATGTCAGGACATATTTCAAGGAGATGGACACCCAGATAGCAAGCTGGAGTTAAAAGTAGACCCCAATGTGCAGCCTGTAAAACTATTGAATGCATTAACCCTGGTGGAGCCACTCATGGTATAGGCAACCATGCAAAGAAGTGGCATCATTACACCTGTTGAGACTAGCTCAGAGTGGATTAGTAGCCTAGCAGGGATGAGAAAACCATCAGGTAACTGATTAGCGGCATTGATCCAAAACCACTTAACTGAGTGTGGTTAGAATCCTAGCTGCAGTTGCAGCATCTCTGTAAACAGTTCTCTTAATAAAGAGCCATTTGAGTTTTAGAAGCAGGGTCTTCCCCGCCCTGCCCCCCTTTACCGGCAGGTGGTCCACGAAACAGAGTGAGGAAGTTAGTTATCTTCAGTTTGGCAGTAACCTTTATTTCTGTTACTGCTAGTTTACATTCACCGCACAGCTGCTGTTAGTGAGATTTGCAGCCTATGATACATCACATGTCCAGCACCCTGGAGATCACAGTGACATGCAAGGAAAGCCAAGAAAAATCACCAGTTCTTCTGTTCCAAAAATACTTTTGTTACAGACAGTGCACATGCTGCAGCAGATCAATGCACCAAAAAAGCAAATGAAAAGACCCAAATTCTCCTTCAAACAGCTCCAGTTCTCCAAGACTGAAGGAGTTCACAGGCAGAGCTGCATGGAACAAACAAGTATCCATGAACTTTAGGAAACACTAACATTATTTCTCTTTACAGTGTTGTCAGTAACACCACAGAAGAATGGTAGGCTACTGCATCAACGGGTTTGCCCCTGTTTAGTATGTGTGAGAGGCTACACAGAGAGTGTGTGTTTGTGTCCACTGAAAGCTTCACACCGGTAGAACCAATGATCTGTGAACACATAAAGGAGATACCACACCAGCACTAGAGCACATTTGTAAGTCCTGTAGAATCATGGCTTTTCCCCTTGTGATAACAACAACATTACCTCTCTCTTACATAGCAATTTTTATCTGCAGATATCAAAGCACTTTACTTAGGAGGTGAGCACCATTATCCCCTTTTTACAGTTGGGAAAACTGAGGCAAAGAAAGAAGTGACTTCAAGTAACAGGCCAGTGGCAAAGCTGGGAATAGAAACCAGGTATCCGAGTCCCAGGACAGTGCTCTATCCACTAGGCAAAACTGCCTCAAATACTGTCCCTGCCCAGGGGATGTATCAGATATTCATCTAATAACAGCTTCTGCGTTTGATCTTAGCCAAAAGGCTGAGAAGTGATGTTGTGTAATGTTGACACAATAAAGTTTTCACTCTAATGCCTTAGTCATTTGGAACTGTACCTGTGTAACCCAACTGCATCAAATTAGTAAAGTCCTGCTGCCCAACGAGTTTCCTCTTGACTATATACACATGAAATGTCTCTCAGGGGTTAGTTCTGGAACAGTGCAGTATCTATTTTATGCCTGCAATTATTTTACAGTCCCAGAACTAAGTCATAATTGAAGGAAGTTTTCTACTGGGCTGGTCTGATTTTATCAACATAATTGTATATATTTTTCCCTTTGAATATATTTCAACCGATTTAAGATAAATTTCATACATGCATTTGGGAAGCAATAGTGGAGAAAGATAGATACTGAGATGAGATGCAGAGTCCAGATATAGGTATATCTCTACACCTCTGTACCTTTACTTTGCAGCTCATCTTTGTACCTGTCTCTTTCAGTTTTATATATTTTATACACACACACACACACACACCCCTCTATGTCTATATAAATATAGGGGTAAACAGATACATTGAGAAACAAATAATGAGATTAATAAGCTTTTCCTCAAGTCTGTCTTCCAAAAAGCTCCCGTAGGATTCTGCTGAACTAAATGAGTCACAGATCCTTTGTAGTCTGAGTGCTGGGATGTGCTCACTTATTGAAAACCTGCATTGTGGTGGAAATAAAATATTTGAGTTATCATTATGCACATCTTTAATTTATCATGCTGTTTAATTTGTCCCTCTGAAGCTTTAACTGAGCTGGTTTGGTTTGGGCTATAAATAATGATCCTTTGGGAACCTGGGTCTTGCCTCTCAAACTAAAACTTCAGTGACTCATTCTCATACATATTTTCTTCCATTATCATCACCATGGCTGAATGTTCATTCTGAAAAGTCAGAAGCTGTGATCATTTTAGAGATAGGTCAGATTCTATATTTCTTCCACACAATAGATGCCCTTAAACAAGTGTGATTTATTTTATAACTGAGAGTTGTTAAAGAAACAGTTTGCAGTTACAAATGGCACTCCCCAAGCAATTTTGATGTTCCCCAGCGATTATTGTGCTGGGTCTCCATCACAGGTTATTTGAACCAGTGATGCATCTCACGAAGCAAACTTCCTTTAATTTGACAGCAGTAAATTGGTGTGGCCAACTCAGGGTGGCCACCTGGGCTTTACATTCCCCAGTGTCAAATGGAACAGTCTTTCATTGGTCTAACCAAAAAGGTGCAGTCAGAGTTAACTCCCTGATCTGGCTGGGGTTCTTGGGTTAAGATGAGAAATCTCACTCCCCTCTTGCCATGTTCCAACTTCACCCAGGACTGCACCCTGGAGGAAGGAGCCAGCTCCTTCTACCTTCACTTCTGGGCCCTGATTGGCTTCTGCCTGTTCCTGTCCATTCTAGAATTGAGGACCAATTTTCATTGGTTCTCTCAGCAGCTGATCCTGGGTGGCTTCTCTAGGAGGTCTAGACTCACTGCTCTTTTTCCCCCAAAAGAGTACAATTCGTCATGCTAAGTGTACCAAGCCGGAGGCACCTGGAACACACACAGTCAGTCTCCATCACCCAGCATTCTAGAGTTACTCCTAAGAACAAAAGCAAATTTGCTAATCAGAAGAGATCATGCCTTGCTGAAAGAGGCACAACACAAGCATCTAATGACCTCATTTGGCATTTCTGATGTGTTACCTTCTAGAAGCCTTGATGCAAGGTCTTTCTCTGAAGGAACTAGATCATGCTGGAGTCTAGAACTGGTCATTTTTAATAAGAACAAAAGTTAACCTGACTACTAGACCATGGATTGAGAAAAAGTTTCCTGAAGCAAGAACCTTCAGAGGTCACTAAAATATGATGCGCACATAGTGTCAACCATGGTCCATTAGTTGATTTATTTAGAACCACAGTTTCCAGTTGATCTGAGACACATCGACTTCAAGTAACTGTCCAACAAAGAGGCAAAGCACCAGAGGCCAGATTTTTAAAGGTATCTAGGGGCCTAAAGATGCAGATAGGCACCTAGAGGGCAGGGCTAGTCCTAAGGCTCCATTTTTGAGGGGGCAAGTGGGTACTGGGGGGGCCACTGGATGTCACTATTTTAAAAAAAAGACAAAAAGCTCACACCTTCCAGGAGTCCAGGGGCTAGTTACAATCCAAGATTTTCCAGGAGTATGAGAGTTTAAAGGACTAAAGTTTGACTTCTGTCTGTATTTTGCAGTGATTTATATTTTATACAAAGAATGAAGACTCTCCAATCTGCTGTTGTTGCACTGCTTAGCATTTGATAACTTTGTACATAATTTGGCCTTTTGACAATAATTTGGGGCCCCTTAAAGATCACTGGAGGGGAAGTTTGCCCCTCACCCCAGTAGCAGTGGGCCTGCTAGTGGGATTTGCAAAAGGGTCTAGGCACTTCCCATTTAAGTCAGTGGGAATCAGCTTAACTCATGGCTTTAGTGGAGCTATATCAATTGAGAATGTAACTAAAGTATTTTAAGACCAAATTTTTAAAGGTACTTAGGTACTTAAAGATGCAAATATGTGCTTCATGGGATTTTTGAGAATGCCTAGGCACCTAACTCCCATTGAAGTCACTGGAAATTAGGTGCCTAGACACATCTGAAAATCCCATTAGGCATGTCTCTGCATCTTTAGGTGCCAAAAATACCTTTACACAGCTGGCCCTTTGCGCAGATTATCTTATTAACGTAGCCTTCAACTAGCTTGTGTTGTCTATGACCCATCCTCTGTTACAAAATCAGTCACTGACTGTTCAGTTCTCAACTCCATGTTATACGTTCAGCCACCACAATGCCTTTCCTCCAGTCTGGACAAAAGACATCTGATCTTCCCCAGGGCTGGTGGCTATGATTTTTCCTGGATCAGACTGCAGTTGGTGCCTTGGGAAGATAACAGCTCCTAGAACTATCTTGCAAGGTACGAGTGAAGCTCTTAATGATGGGCCAAAGTCAGTATATCTCAACCTGAAGAGCCTCATTCCACATAGCCATCTGGCCCATAATGATTTGAGGGTCTATTTTCCTCTCCATATAGATGCATCATTCCCATTAACACTGCTTGGAATGTGTGCGTAAAATGTGACCCTTCTCCCCAGGGACTAGACATTTTTCCATTTTCTTGAGCAAAATAAAACAAAATATAAACAGTCATAATTTTAAATGTCCTATTTAAAAACAACAATATCTTTTAGGGAAGACCTCTAAAAAGCCTATTTATTGTAACCCATGCCTTACACTGCCTCATCTATACGGTATTCTCATACAACAGGAATCTCCGGAGCGTTACAATGTGCCACTCTGATATGGAGTCAAAGGGGGCCCATATAACAGTAAATATGCATGTGGTTCTAGGTTTTTGCAGTATCATGCACTTATTTTGTATATCTGGTGCCCTGGCTTTTGTTGGTTATGTAATGACATGTCAACAACTCTATGGAGAGATAGAATTAGGGGGTGTCGCTGACCTACAGAATGTATTCTAAACACAAAACTCTGATGCTGCCAGCAAAATTTTAGGTGAAATTTAAGGTAGTTCTGTACCTCTTCAGGTTACAGTCTATAGAGTCCCAAATGCCCTGAGGCCCAGATATCCCAGGGATTAGCTCTCCTATGTCCCGTGGTCCAATTTGCACTCATCACTGGAGCACTTACATTCACTGTCTCAAAAATGAGGCTCAAAGGAGCCAGGGAGCAGACTCTCTTATCTGGAAATTGCTATATATAGAAATTGCCTAATCCTGAGCCAGATCATTATAGTTAGGAAGCATGGCCAATGCTTAATAATGAATAGCTCATTTTCCCTCATTGGTAAAGTATATCTTCTCTTTGTGTTTTTAAATTCCTGGTGCTAAAAAAGTGTTATGAGGTGTTCATTCTGTATACATGGGAAGTGTTTTTGCTTTAATTTAAGCCATGTAGAGCAAGCCCAAATAGTTCACTGATGGGTGTCAGATAAAGGTATGCAATAAATAATAAACATTTAGGTGTAGTATTTTGGTGCGAGCTGGTCTCAAATGAGACAACTTAGGATCTTGTAAAAATATTAACATGATCATAAAGCAAACTGAAAAATGGTTAATAAACAGGAGAGATTTATGAATCTATGGTAATTTAAATGGATTTTTTTCCCCTTTGCAATACAAAGAAATCATGTGAATCCCCTGGGTTGTACCCAGATTTGTGCTAAAACAGATTGCATTCTTCTAATTTTCATTTGCAGCTGGCTGTGCTTGTATAAGCAACAGTCATATATGACATGCCACCCTGTTAAATAAAGAATAAGGCAAATTTTCAGGTGAGCCAAAGTAATATTTAAGCAGCAGAGATCTTTCTCATTCTGCTGATGAGCGCAGAATAAAGCTCCCTATCATTGATCTGATGCTACTGAGGAACTTTGAGGCAATGCATGCTCCTATTCTTTTCTATATTTAACTGCTGTTCTGCTTATGTTGAGAATTAAGATAAAGGCTTTCATGGTGACTAATATTATACCATCAAGATGTGGAATAAGAATGAGACAGAACGGGGAGGTATATATTTACCTAATTGTTTCTAGAGAAATAAAAATTAATATATTTGACAGGCTTTAATGAGACAACAATATAAAACTTTTGTGGAAAGTAGCAAATTTCATGATGATTTAGCATTAATTCAAAGAAGAGTCACGTTTATTTCAAAGGAAGTATACAAAATAAACCTAGATGTCTTTTATGAAAAGCTTTCATTTAAATTCCTTTCTTGGAACCTCTCAGATCCAAGTTTGGGATTCTTCTAGAGACTCTTATGGTCTATTAGAGCAGAGGACTCCAAGGTTATGTGTGTAACTCTGCCACTGACTCATTGTGTCATCTTGGGCAAGAAACTTAACCTATCTGTGCGTGCCTCTTTTTACACTCACTTTTCCAATATACGTAATACTCATCTGTAATATCTCACAAGGATGTTGGGAGACAATCAGTGAATGTTTGTAAAACACTTTGAGATCTTTAGATGAAAGACAATACATAGGTGCAAAGTGTTATTTTCTATAAATGAGGGTGTTTTAACCCTACCTGAATATCTGAATCACACACCGAACCTTTAAGAGAATTAATTTAAAAAGTGTATTATGAGAAACAATTCTGTTCACTGCTTAAACAAGGGGCTGTAATTATCCATAGAGCAAAGGAGGCAATAAGTGTTGTGAGATGGCTCATTTTCCAGTGAGTTTGTAGAATTTTTTGCTATTCCCAGTTCAAAAAAAAGGAATGGTTTAGCCTTATGCATGACTCGTTTCTCTGGTTTTGGCTAAATGTCAGTTTTAAAATTAGATGAACTATTGTATGTAGCAGTTCTGCGGATGTTGAAGGATTGTTTTAGCATTATTTTATTTTGCTTGAGTTTCCCCAAACACTTCTCTGCTGCAAACCATCCACACAATGAAGCTTGTTCCATTAGATCTTGATCCCTATTCTGTTGGCTCTTCCTCTCTCCCCCCATAGTGTTTCTTGAATCCCCCTATTATGTTGACTGACAGTGCATACAGCATTGCAAACGTGTTCTTACTTGTCCCTTATGCAGTGCCAGGATAACTTTCTCCACCTTAGATATGACACATTTTTGCATCCTAGAATTTGTTTGTATTTTGTCTCCTGCTAAATAGTGTACGGAAGGATTGAGTTTCATCCTTTGGCCCAATGTTATGGAGTCTGACCTTCAAGGAAGCATTCCCTCACCTTGTTTTTTGGACCCTGCGTTATTATTACCTTCATTTTCTCTGCACTGAGTTGCACAGACTCTTCATCTGCTCATTTTCCTGGTCTAAATCATTCTGAGCTGTGTTATTACCCTTTTCCACTGTAATGATTACTCCGAGAATTTTGCATCACTAGAAAATGGAATGTCTATCACTGGGGCCTGAAGGAGAAGCACAATCTATCCTTCCCCGTTTCCTAGCTGGACCGGGAAACCAAAAGAACATGTAGCTAATGCTTTGAGATATTAGCTTTCTCAGAGTCTGCATTATTTTAACACAAGTGGAACTCCAAAATGCTTCCTCAAGAATAAATAAGTTGGTTGGCTCCAAGAAAGACATCCTGGAAGATATCTAATGACAAATCTATGGAAAGTAATAGATTAAATTAGATTGAAATATTGCCAAAAACTAGTTTAAATTAGAATTTGTATGTCACCTACGGTCATTTTAGAAACCATAATATTAAATGTACAAAACTCAGTCTCTTGCTCTTATAAGTGTATGCATGAAGGCAAAACATCTAATGAGCCAGCACGCAAGCATGGCAAATTGCAGTTCACTATCAACAATAATGAGTCTTCATTATTTAATTGGCAGTGATAACATATTTAGATTGTAGGTTCAAATTCTGAATGTGATGCTAATGTACACAGCAGGCCTGGAAAGTAACATGTCTGCAACAACAGGAAAGAAACCACAAAATCTATTATTTTTTTAACCATTGGCAAAACATCAGCCAATCGTTTCACTAAATTGGCTTGAGCTGCAAAATTCAGATCCAGATTTCAATCACCTCAACGTTTAGGGGCATTTAAACCGCGGGTTTGGTTTGGTTTGTCTCATTATAAATACAGAGACCACTGGCAAAATTCAGATTTGGTTTCTTAGGAACATAGGAATGGCTAGAGAAGAGCAGCTGGCCCAGCTCCATCATAACAGATCTGGGATAAAATTTTCAGACTGTCTAAAAGCCAGATTTTTCAAATATATTTAGGTACCTTAAGATGCAAATAGGAGCCTAGTAGGTTTTGCAGACTTGCCTAAGAAGGCTGGGCACCTTATTCCCATTGATTTCAATTGGGAGTAGGCACATAACCTGCCTAGGCACTTTTGAAACACCAAATAAGCACATATCTGCATTTTTAGATGCCTAAATGCCTATGAAAATCTGGCTTGTAATCACTTTTGAAGATTTTACCCCTAACCTAATATCCAGTTTCTAACAGTATCCATTACTAATTGCTTCAGCAGCAGGTGCAAAAAACATGGTAGTGAATAATTATGCAATAATCTCCCAATAAGGGAAGTTTTTTCCTAACCTCTGTAGCGGCAGGTTTGTGCCCTGAAGCATGAAGGTTTACATCCACTTTGTCATCTGATCTAATCTAACTGTGGATGTTTTCATTATCCATATAAATGTCTAATTGTTTCAGAATCCTACTGAGTTCTTGGCCTGACTTGTTTTATGACAATGAGTAACTCCAGCTAATTATGTGTTGTGTTAAAAAAATTAAAATGTACCCTTTTTTCAATTTTAAATATGTTGCCTTTCAATATCATGTTAAATATTTCAGATGGAGATTGTTTCAGTAAAATACCTGAGCAATATGGGTTTTTAAAGAAGATACATTAGTCTTTAGCTCTATGATGTAGAACAGATGTTACTACAGAGACTAAAACCCTGAGTCAAAAATCATAGTAATTAGGCTATCAAATATTCAAGTTATGAGAGAGATTTCTCCTGAATTTTTTTTCCATTTAACTACTTAACCTACAGAGCCTGGTCCTGTGTTAATACTGGACTCTCATCTGCCATTGACTCTACTGAGAGTGAAGAACACTTAGAACTGGAGCTGGATGGAAATATCTTGATGAAACTTCTTGACAAAAAATGCCTTTTTTGTTTCATTGAGATGTTTTGCAAGAAGTGTGGCTTTAGGTGAAATTTCATTTATCAAGATGCTTAGTTTCATTTTTTTCTGATGTTGGAATGCTCCATTTCAATATTTCTGGGTTAAAATTGTTTGATTCTTTTGCTTTGAAATTACTTTTCAAAGGGAATTTTTTTAATGAAAAACATTTTTAAATTGTAAAAGAGGTCAAAATCAAAACTAAATGTTTCAGTTTTATTGAAACAAAACATTTTGGCTGACCTGAAATTAATTATTTTAAAATTTCATTTCCTGGGAAATTTCAACAAAAAATTGTTTCAAAATGGACAAAAATTCAAAAATGGCAGAATTTCCCATGAAATTAAAATCAGGTTCTCTCGCAGCTCTATTCAGAACCCTGCAGGATGGAGCACAACATTTTTACTTTTAAAAAACATAAAGAAAAGAGTTCTTGAAATAAAGTACATGAAAACTGTATTGTAGTTTTCTAAACAAAACCATGTCAGGCATTTGCCTACAGAACAGGATGCTTTGTTCAACTGCCAGGTTTTTAAATCTTTGGCACAGCAAGACAACTGTTTTTTCATTAAAACCAATAATATTTTGGCAAACATTTCAGTGACAAACCTTTCCTTAATTTAGTGCAGTCACAAATTTTACAGGGGATTAAACTGTTCTTGTTCATTTTAATCCTAAAATAATTAATTTAGGGCAAAGGAAAAATTGCAAGGGATGTTTTCATTTTAGGAATTGAGGTACATTGTTCTGAGTGAATACAGTTAGTGGCTTTCCATTTAGGAAGCCAATGGTATGTAAATCCAATAGTAATTGTAAAAATGCATTAAGACCCTTTGTCAAATATGTTACTGCTTATATAACTGTCTCAGGGGAATATAAATGATTTTATCAACAATCTCTCACTGCACTTGAGATGTGGATACATCCTATATAGTGAGCTCCTGGGGACAGTGATCAGGTCAAATTCATCCTTGACATCAATCCAGGGCCCCTGGTGGTCACTCAGTGGTATTCATGGGATCAAACATATTCTCAGTGTCCAATCCATTGGGGGATAGTATACTTTGACAAAAACCACTAGAAGACAGAACCATATTTTAGAATTCAGGGCTTTCCATAACTTTAGCTCCAATGTTGTTTCCTCTGTTTCAGGAAGAAAGAAAGATTATCTTTCTTCTTTGGCTTTCCTTTGGATTGCCAGTTCTCTAGAGCCGCAGGCCCAGATTCTCTGGCCCAGCTTTGCTGGATTCAGTGTGGGACCAGAGAAGTGGAGGAAAAGGCTTTGTGCCACATGTGCAGCTTCCTGATCCTTGGGTTCATCAGGAGTTAGTTCAGCCCCCAGCACAACTTAGAACAAACTCAGCCTACTTTAAAATACACACCGTTCCATTCCAGCACCTGGCAACTGTCCCAGTGCAAAAGCACAGCAGCTGTGCCCCCTTTGTCCACTCCCTACTTCAGAAGCATGAAAGGGGATTACAGTGAGCTGCTACATACCACCCAGGGAGTCTTCTTATGCAGCAAGAATCCCCATGTGATCAAGAAGCTCTTTAACATTGTAGTGGACTCTGGGTAAATCAGCTCCCTTTTCTATCTCCAACTTTAGTGTTTGGATACTCACCTGCAACCAGGGACTGAGCCTTTATATTCAGTCTTCATGTTTCAGTCCTTGGCTACAAATCTGAGGGCCCTGCTATACATTTAGTCTTTCATTGGTTGAGAGGTACGGGTGACCAGTTTCCACCCTCTAGCTTTGTTTGTATTATAGATTGCAGGGGGTAATCAGGGCATTAATAGTCAGTATACAGCCCCCATGCCACTTACAGACTGAATCTGATGTGATAGCAGAAGTGGAAGGATTCAAATAGGGGCAAAATAGCAAGCAAGGGAGAGGACTTTAGTGACAATGTCTGTCTAGACTAAGGACAATATGGGAGTTTGGGTGACCAGACAGGAAATGTTGCTGTAGTCAAGGTTGGAAATGAGGGCCTGAATGAGAGAGAGACTGTAGTGGAGAAAGAAAAGAATGGCTCCTACCAATGTTCTGGAAGAAGAATCCACAGGATGTGGACATGGTCTGGCTGTGTGATCAAGGGAAAGGAAGATAACCCCTGCATTACAAGCTTAAGTGACAGAGAGAATGGTGCTCTTGTCAACAGAGATAAAGGGCAAAGTGGAGTAGGGTTAAGAGAGAAGAGAAGCAATTCAGTTTAGGACATATAATACTTAAGCTGAGAGGAGATGTCAGTCAGGCTGAGAAGCAGGAATGAATGGAAAGAGAATCCCACTTAAACCCTCAAAATAGGACTCAAGTGGGACTGAAGTGAAGCACAGACCTTGTGCCTCAGCATAAGAGGGATGAGTAGGCTCATGAGTCATCAGCAGAGAGAGGGCAGGTAAAGCCATGTGAATGGATGAGACAGCATAGAAACACAGTATAAATTGAAAAGAGCAGGGGGACAAGGACAAACCCCCTAGGGATGCACCCTCCCCACACACCAGTAGCAGAAGGCAGGAGAACCACCCACTGAAAGAACAGTCAGAGATAGGAGAGGACTTAGGAGATAGCAGTCCCGCAAAAGCCCAGTTAGGAATCAAAAGATGACCTCTCTCTCTGCCTTTTTTTTTCTTTTTTTTACTGTTTTCATGCAAAATAAACTCAAGATAAGATTGTAGAAAATTTTAATGCTTTGATATAAATTTCTTCATGTTTTTGAATCCGTAGTTGGTGGTGGGTAGGTTTTTGGGTGTGGCTTTGTTTGTTTGGTTTAATGCTACCCTACATGGCAAACCACAACAAGCAAAACAGGCCTAGCCATTTTTATAGGGAAGGGTTTAGTGGGATTTATTAAAATAATTGCACAGTTAAATCATATTTTACATTCTACTGTTAGAAGTAATAATCCATGGCATTCAATCAGCTCTTTTTTGTCATGTCACAATAAAGACCCAATGGAACCTTAAATCCAGTTGTATGATTTAGGGTGTTTTTTAACTCCTTGCTACAGGTCCCACCCCAAAACAAGCCCCATGTTCACAGAAATGACTCTCCAGATAGCACTCCCTTGTGGCTGGGTGCACGGTGGATGTGCCTTCCCCTGGGTCATCACCTCCTGTTGGTCACCTCTGTCTTGGTCTCATGTGGCCTAGCCCTTTTAAAAGTTGAATCCCTTTCTGGAGAATCCAAGATTTCAAATC
Organism: Macrochelys suwanniensis; assembly: GCA_033296515.1. Taxonomy (NCBI): domain Eukaryota; kingdom Metazoa; phylum Chordata; order Testudines; family Chelydridae; genus Macrochelys; species Macrochelys suwanniensis. Next base: position 85,795,293 of record CM065782.1, on the reverse strand, counting down.
CAGCTGTAACTGCTCAGGCCTAAACTAGCTTCTCCCAGCTGGCCTTTTCAACACCCCTTCACCCAGCTTCCCCTTTGGGCCACCAAGAAAGTCTTTCTAAATCAAACAGAATCCCACTTTTCATTCACAAAGCAGCAGGTCCCAGGGCTTCTCCTGGGCCCCCCCAGTAGAACTCCAGCATTACAGACAAAACTAAACACTACCAGACCATCTTTCACCCCTCTCTGGCCTTGAGCCTCTCCTCCCTCTTGGACTTCTCCTCAGCTCCCTGTTCCTCATGGTGAACCCTGATCCCAGGACTGCTTCGCTAGAGCTAGGTCCCCTGTTCCAGGGGCCATCACAGAAGTCAGTTCCACCCCTGTGGCTCATCTCTCCAGCCCTCACCCAGTTCAACTGCTCTCCTCCATGGCCAACCTCTAAATGATGGGCTTCCTCTTTTTTTAAGTCCTACACACAGCACAGGTGTGGCAAAGCAGGGCTTTTTAAGCAGGACTGGCTAGCCACGAGCCTCTTGGCTCTCTTACACCCACATAACTTTCCCAGGCCAGTGATTTAGCAGTATGGCTGCATACTCTGGCAAAGAGCTCCTGGACTTTTAGCAGCAAACACAGATTACCCATTTCAGAGGCTAATGTAGATCTGACTGGTCACATAGTGGAGGTTCATAGAGTTTAAGGCCAGAAGGGACCATTATGATCATCTAATCTGCATAACACAGGCCATAGGATTTCACTGAGTGATTCCTGCACCAAACCCATAACTTCCGGTCAGCTAAAGCAAATATTTTAGAAGACATCCAATCTTAATTTAAGGACTTCAAATAATGGAGAATCTGTCACACCTCTAGGGAAGTTGTTCGAAGGGTTAATTACCCTCACTGTTAAAAAGTTGCACTTCATTTCTAGTTTGAATGTGTCTAACTTTAGCATCTAGCCATTGGATTTTGTTATGTTTTGACTGCTTAATTATAGAGCTCTCTACTATCAGAAACCCCGTCCATTTGTAGGTGCTCGCAGATGGTGATCAAGTCACTTTTTAACTTTCTGTTAATTAAACTAAATAGACTGAGCTGCTTTAGTCTCTCCCTGAAAGGCAGGTATCATAGTTCCAGGGTGAAATGTACCGTAGCCCCCTTTTAGTCCCTTGTGAGTGCACCCCTCTGGTGACAGACCTGGTGTCTGGCACCTCACTCTAGGTGGACCATGCAGTCCAACCACTCTTAGACTAGATCCCTGGGCTACAGCACCCCTGTTTCCCAACCATGTTTGATGTGACAGGCCCAAATGCATTTGATACTTATACACTCTTTCATTCCGGGGACCTGTGACCAGTGAGTTGATTAAAGTGACTCAAAAACAGTGTCTTTTCAAACAAAGCATTATTTATTCATTCCTCCAAAGGTACAATGAACACACAGCAAAGGGCAATAACAAAAAGGCCTATATTTTGCTTGTACCTTAATCTTTCCTTGCCAGCTTTTGTAAGTTTCCCTCAGCCCAGCTAACCCCCATATCTGGCTGGAAGAAACAGACTGCCTTGCTCTCAACAGGCTCTATCTCTGTGTAATTCCTTGCCAGCCTGTCAGGATTCACTGACACTCCTTGGGAAGCCACTCATCACTCACGCAACTTCAACCCTTTTCTAGGCACCAAGTTCCTCTAATATTCTAATGTTCCCTTGGATCTCTCTTCTCAGCTCTGGCAAAACAGTTCTGTCACCAGCATTGGGCCAAGGAGTTGCCTTTTCACAGTGATAAACCTGGCTATTGTGTTTGAGTGTTTGCTGGGATGCTCCTTATCGAGTCTATTGTTTTACTTTTCCTGCTTGCTCTGGCAACCCCTTTTGATCTCACTCCACAGAAAGTGGCCCATCATAAACAAACACACAGGCATGGACCACATTCATAAAAAAAATACAGATATTTCCCAGTTCATCACAACAGGTTTTCCAGATCTCAAATAATTCTTGTGGCTCTTTTCTGAGCCCTTTCCAATTTGTTACATCCTTTTTTAAACTGTGGACACCAGAACTGGACACAGTATTCCAGTAACAGTCTCCCACTAATGTCATAAGCATTGATATTACCACCTCTGAACTGCTACTTGATGTTCCCCTGCTTATACTTCCAAGGATTGTGTTTGGTCTCTTAGCTATTCTGTTGCATTGGAGTTTATGTTCAGCTGTTTCCATCATGATATCTAAGTCCCATTCACAGTCACTACTTTCCAAAACACACTCCCCATCCTGAAAATGTGACCTACACTCTTTGTTCCTAGATGTATGACCTTGCATTTCATTGTATTAAAAATGTATGTTTTTCAAGTGAGCCCATCTTACCAAGATATCCAGATCACTCTCTAGGACTGACCTGTTCTTATAATAATTTACCACTTCACCAATTCTTATGTCATCTGTAAACTTTACCAACAATGATTTTATGTTTTTTCAAGATCCTTGATAAAGATAGTGAATAGCACTGGGCCAAGGACAGATCCCCTTGGGGTCCCACTAGAAACACTTCCATTAGATCATGATCCCCCATTTCCCATTACTTTTTGAGATCTATCAGTTAGCTAGTTTTTAATCTATTTAATATGTGCTATATTGATTTTTTGTAATGCTAATTTTTAATCAGAATGTCATGAAGTAATAAGTCAAATGAGTTACACAAATCTATGATGTCAACTCCATTATATTTGTCAACCAAACTTGTAATTTCATCCCAAAAAATGATATTGAGTTTGTTTGATGACCTATTTTCCATACTACCATGCTGATGGGTATTAATTATGCTACTATCCTTTAATTCTTTATCAATTTCAACTTGAACTTTTAGGACTTGATGGACAATTACTGATAACATGCCATTTGCCAGCAACCTTAATTCTAGCATTTCCTATCTTTTGAGTGCTTGACTTTAATGTTCTTTTAACATAGTTTTTGTGTGTGTAATTATACATACAGGCAGGAATCATTGTAACTGAGGTAAGCAGCTTGGTATATTTCATAAAAGGACTGGACACTGATTTGACTAAAATAGTGCCTTCAGGGACACTAGCTAAGATAAAAATCACAAAGCTAATCATCCTTCAGTCCTGAGGTCTGGAAGAATTTCTTCTTCCTTGGTACAGTACAGCACAGTGTGGTGAATTATGTGGGGTGGAGGGGTTACATTTTCCTTTGAAACATCCTGTATTGGCTACCTTAGGAGACAAGATACCAAACAGATTATTACACAGTGACAATTTTATTTACAGATGCTCACCAAACTAGGACCATTTAGTTCTTAGTAACTTCATTACAGAAAACTTTTTAACTGTTCTGTTATTGTTTGTTTAAAATGCTGTTCCCTCAAATGACAGAAGCTTTATCATCCTCCTTTATGTATCCATCCTCATTACATCTGTAATGATCCCAATAATTAACTTACAGTTAAATTCCCTGGAAATAGGTGTCTGTGCTGGAACGTGCTCCTGGCAGTCTTCCACCGGAATACTGCAAAACTCAGCATTATTAAATGCTGGAGTGCTGGACATTAATCTGCTAATTCACTCTTGCCCCCAAATCCCCAGAGATTGCTATGTTTATAAAATCACCTAAACATATTTGAAGAAGTTGTAGTCAGGGTTAGAAGAATTTATTATCATAAAATGGAGTTGAGAGGTGAGGCGGGGAGATGAAAGAGATATAATTGAACTGGACTCTTGCTAGCCAACGTACCAGTCATTAATTAATTGGGAATTCATTGCAGGCTATGAATTCACCATCAGTTAGTGACCCGTGCCTCAATCATGACTCCTTAACTAGTCTATCTAAAGCTGTAAGACTGCAAGATGAGCTCAATGCAGACAAAGGTAAGTAAGCTTCATGTGCTAGAAAATTGCATTTTAACTCCCATTGCTTGGGTTGTAATTAGTGTGTTGTGGAAAACCAGAAAACACAGAAATTGTCAGATTATCTCAGTGGTAAGGAAAGTCAAATTTAGGCTCCAAACTACATGTCTCATGAAACTGGCAAGGAGACCCCATGTATTATGCGTGCCTTCTTTGTCTTTTTTAATTTCAAGGCCTGATTTTTTATTTTATTTTATTTTATTTTCAATAAATCCACATTTCAAGCAACAAATACAGTGAGGCAATGATTTGCCTATACATTTCAGAGGGTAGTTTATATTAGGTTCTTAATTCAAGTCACATTGTGTTGTGACTTACCAAAACAGAGCTATTTATACAGCAACAGTGATGTCTGAACTTTCAAATATGGGTAGAAAGGATGCAACAAAAACTATTGGTGCACATACTGAGTAACCGTGCATATAAATGGGTAGTTAGTTGCACAAGTTCAATAAGCGTGAGTGCATTTTTGCAGACACCTTTGTACGCAGGCTTCTAGGCCAAATTTTCAATAGTTTGCATCCTCAAAATCAAGTGTGTAGTACCAGTAATCTTGCAAGCACGTGTTGAACATGGCCCCGTTTCTAATGTTCTGCAGCTTCTAACGCCCCACAGCTCTAGATGAGAAAAGTACTAAGAAAACATTTGTAGTTCATTATCATTGCTTCCTTTGTCAGAAGAACAGATCTGCACTTGGCTAATATGGTTTTATAATAGCTCCATGATCTCTTCACAGTTTTCAGCTAACTTCAAGACAGCATGCCTTCCCGGAACATGTCAGAGAAAATCTAATAAAAGTGAAATCCTCCTCATCCACCACAGGAATTCATTTTTATGCATCCAAACGTACAATTTTTCGACACCAGTAAGGAGGAATACTTAAGAGCAGAAGTGCATTACATAAAAGCACTACATGAGTTATTGTCTCTGTAGAAATCTATTTTGATTATTAGTATTTATTTTTAGCAGGTTGGGGGGTGCTGCAGCACAGAGCCATGCATTTGTTCCACTGATAGTCGCAGTGCCGTGAAGGGGGGGAAAAAACATTGTTTGAACTGATGAGAGGGATGTAAATAATAAAGGAATGACATGCTCATGCTGAAAGCCAGTCTGCCAGCAAGGCAACAGGAAAGATCAGGACTTCACCATTTTTCATGGCTTTGCCTTGCCCCCATCATTTGCCTTGTGATGCTTGTCTGTAGCTGCATCCTCTGCAGGACCAGCTGGAGATAACATTCCCTTGGGGCAGAGAGAAGGGGTAAGTTTCTAAAGGTCAGAAGCCAGATCTGGCTTTTTCAGGGGTGGCTGAAGGGCAGCGTTGACAGCTGTTCAATGGTGCTCCTGGCCTCTGGGTGTTTTCCTTTGATGTCAGGATTGTGTGCAGGGAGGAACACTGCTGTGGGGTGGAGTTGTTTGGGCCACAGGAGTCAGCTGAAGGATACTGGCTCTGGCTCTTCACAGTTCCAGTGCAGCCTCCTCAATGGAAACATGGCTGTTTCAGAAGGGCTGGTGATGTTGGGGCACATGTGACGACACATTAGGTGGCTTGTAGGGTTGTAAAATACACGGTAGGAGTAAAGCGCCTTGTGGCGGTAGACAGGAAGTGCACACTGCCCTTCTTTTGTGAGATTTCTAGAGCAAGGACCTAGCTGCAGCACCTCTTTTGCCTTGACAGCTCCCATTTTGGGGTGGCAAAGACAGCCTGATATTATTGACACTCTCTGGGAATCTAATGTGGTGCCCTGGGCAGGGGCGGCTCCAGGCACCAGCGCAGCAAGCACGTGCCTGGGGCGGCAAGCCGCGGGGGGCAGCGTGACGGTTGCTGGGAGGGCAGCAGTCAGGCAGCCTTCGGCGGCATTTCTGCGGGAGGTCTGCCGGTCCCGCGGCTTTGACGGCAATTCGGATTGCCATGACCAGCGGACTGCCTGCAGGCGTGCCGCCGAAGGCTGCCTGACTGGCGTGCTTGGGGCAGCAAAAATCATAGAGCCGCCCCTGGCCCTGGGATGCTGGGGGAAGGCGAGGATAGCCGGAGCTTGTCCAAATGGAGACTGGGCCCATCTGACAGTGAGTGGGAATCGCTGACACAGTATTACTGCGATCTCTGAGGCTTTTTGTTCTGTTTTTCTTTAGTCTGCTTAGGTCCCAGAATTTGGACTCATCTCAGGCACTTTCTGAAAGGCAAGTCACACTCCTATACATTTAGATGGCAGAAAACAGTGTATGTCTGTGACGAGCCTCTGATCAGAGCACTGACAGTTACATGCAGGCACATGGCAAGATTGCATTTTGATTGATTTGAGCGGTATGTACTGCTGGTTCCAGTTTTCTGCATGAAATGATTCTGATAAAGTGCAGAGTGCAGTAAAAGAGTGGTTTTACCTTAATGTGTATGAAAGATTATGCTATAATAACTGGCTCTGTGGATATGGAGAAAATGATGGATGTGATATATCTTGACTTTAGCAAAGCTTTTGATACGGTCTCCCACAGTATTCTTGCCAGCAAGTTAAAGAAGTATGGATTGGATGAATGGACTATAAGGTGGTTAGAAAGCTGGTTAGATTGTCAAGCTCAATGGGTAGTGATCAACGGCTCGATGTCTAGTTGGCAGCCGGTATCAAGCGGAGTACCCCAGGGGTCGGTCCTGGGGCTGGTTTGGTTTAACATCTTTATTAATGATCTGAATGATGGGATGAATTGCACCCTCAGCAAGTTTGCAGATGACACTAAGCTGGGTGGGAGAGGTAGATACGCTGGAGGGTAGGGATAGGGTACAGAGTGACCTAGACAAATTGAAGGAATGGGCCAAAATAAATCTGATGAGGTTCAACAAGGACAAGTGCAGAGTCCTGCACTTAGGAAGGAAGAATCCCATGCACCTCTACAAGCTGGGGACCCACTGGCTAAGCAGCAGTTCTGCAGAAAAGGACCTGGGGATTACAGTGGATATGAGTCAGCAGTGTGCCCTTGTTGCCAAGAAGGCCAACGGCATATTGGGCTGTATTAGTAGGAGCATTGCCAGCAGATTGAGGGAAGTGATTATTCCCCTCTATTTGGCACTGGTGAGGCCACTCCTGGAGTATTGGGTCCAGTTTTGGTCCCCCCCCCCGACTGCAGAAGGGATGTGAACAAATTGGAGAGAGTCCAGCGGAGAGCAACGAAAATTATTAGAGGACTGGGGCACAAGATTTACGGGGAGAGGCTGAGGGAACTGGGCTTATTTAGTCTGCAAAAAAGAAGAGTGAGGAGGGATTTCATAGCAGCCTTCAACTACCTGAAGGGGGGTTCCAAAGAGGATTGAGCTAGGCTGTTCTCAGTGGTGGCAGATGACTGAACATGAAGCAATGGTCTCAAGTTGCAATGTGGGAGGTCTAGGTTGGATATTAGGAAACACTATTTCATTAGAAGGGTGGTAAAGGATTGGGATGGGTTACCGAGGGAGGTGGTGGAATCTCCATCCTTAGAGGTTTTTAAGGCCTGGCTTGACAAAGCCCTGGCTGGGATGATTTAGCTGGGATTGGTCCTGCTTTGAGCAGGGGGTTGGACTAGATGACCTCCTGAGGTCTCTTCCAACCCTAATATTCTATGATTCTATCATATGTGTTTTCTTTTTGAATTTGTATATAATTTATAGGTACAGAGAAAAGTTCCACTTTATCATGTCATCATATTCTTGTGTTAACTCAATGACTGGCTGAGGTGAACAATGAATTATAAATGCGTTAGGTTTGCCCCATCAGTTTTCACAGAGTTTGTGAATCTAAAGACACACACACAGATTTTTACCATGCCCTCAATATACAAGCATACATTTTTCTGCCTTTCTGTTCCTAGCATTGGTGTTTATCAAAGGATTTGTGCCCTTTGTAGGGTCTTTTGATACCTCTCAGTATGAAGCACTATATACATACAAAATACTACTACTAGTAGTATTTATTCCTTGTATTGCAGTATATCCCCAGTCATGGACCAGGACCCCATTGTGCTAGGCACTGTACATTTATTATTATTATCACCTTACCCTCCTGTCCAATTCATGACACAATACTCATAGTTGACTTTCAAAGTGCTGCCTACAATTTAAAATGTTTTTGTAGTTTGCTACTTTGGGTGGAGTCAGTTTCATTCCTTCCCCTGTGCTGTTATTCAGTTAGGCCTCAGCATCTGACTACAGGTGGGTTGATCCCTGTGCCCACACAGAGCTCCATTGAAGTCAATGGGTTCAGCACAGCTGAAAAGGTTCACCTGCATGGAACCAGTTTTGGGACTGGGGTCTGTATAAGTGCCTTCTGTTAATTGTGTAGGTCTTAGGCACAGCAACAGGAGAGGGAAAAATATTTTTAAACATAGAAAATGCGAGTGTAAAAACAAAAATTGGGAGGGGACTTATGGGCTGGATATGATGCCTGAAATGATTCATAACTTTAAAAATTAACTAGCCAAGGTGGGTTTTTTTAATTATTGTGCCATGGGAAAGACTGTGATGTCACCAGCACTGGAGTCAGGCATTGGAAAATATAGACTGTTCAAAATGTAGAACATTGTTCGCATTTTGTTTCAGTTTATTTCAAACCAGCAAATTTTGCTTGTATTCATAATATTTTTTCATGCTAAAAACAGGAGACAGTGCAAGTGACTCTGCCTTTGCTCAAAAATAGGCCAAATGTTTCTTGAAATGTGACCAATTTTAACGCAGTTTTTCTCAGCTCATCTTGAAAATTGACCCTTTTTTGAGGAGTATAAGTACAAAAAAATGCAAAATGGAGCAATTTTCAGTTTCACGGTGAAATACAAAAACACTCAGATACTGGGACGTCAGTGGATATTTTTTTGAACAACTCTATCTAATGCCAAGTGATTTTCTATACTCAACATCTTGTTAATTGGCAAAGAGAGGAAAGGAAGAGATATATGACAGTTTAATGAAGTTTTTGTAAAATACTGTCTCTGGCTTTAAAAAGTTTGGCAGAACATGTCAGGGGGTTCTTTATGGAAAGAAAACAGATCTCAAAAACTCTGTAAAACAAGCATATCAAACTAGTGGTACCATTTTATGCACCACCTGCAATTAATAACGCAAGCAATAAAAGAACAGAATCTAAAGTCAGCTTAGATGAGTAATGTTGCGGTGTCTAATGATAACAGACAAAAGTGTTATCATTTTCTACATATCTTGTTTAAATGTTAACTTACACATGTGAGCAAAATTGCTGACATTGTTTATAAGGAATCCTTTTCTTAAGCTGCAGAGTCAAATGTCAGACACCAGAACGTCATTGATTCTCCCTTAGCCACAAATCTGCTATATCTCACAAAAAGCAGCAGGCTTACCCCACTTCTCAGGAAAGATTTAATAGCAGAGACAGTGCTGCAGTAAGTTCTTATATTACGAAGGTTTCATCTGTTTCCGTCTGTTATCTCTTGTTTTATACTTAGATTATAAACTCTTCAGAGCAGAAATAGGGTTTCTGATTGCAGAAAATCGAACACCCTTGCCCTGCCCTCTGCCCCGTCCCTTCTCCAAGGCCCTGCCCCCCAGCTTCCATCACTCGCTCTCCCCCACTCTTGCTCACTCGTTCATTTTCACTGGGCTGGGGCAGAGAGTTGGGGTATGGGAGCGGGTGGGGGTTCTGCCTGGGGGTGCGGGCTCCAGGGTGGGGCCAGAAATTAGGTGTTCAGGGTGCAGGAGGGGGCTCTGGCCTGGGGTCGGGGTATGTGTGGGGGTGAGGGCTCCGGCTGGGAGTGCAGGCCCTGAGGTAGAGCCGGGGATGAGGGGTTTGGGATGCAGGATGGGGCTCTGGGCTGAGGCAGGGGGTTGTTGTGCGGGAGGGGTACAGGGTGCTGGCTCTGGGAGGGAGTTTGAGTATGGGAGGAGGCTCCAAGCTGAGGCAGGAGTTTGGGGTGTGGGCTCTGGGCAGCGCTTACCTCAGGCAGCTCCCCGGAAGTGGCCAGTATGTCCCTGCGGCTCCTAGGCAGAGACGTGGCCAGGCGGCTCTGCGCGCTGCCCTCACTCACAGGCGCCGCCCTTGCAGCTCCCATTGGCCACAGTTCCCGGCTAATGGGAGCTGCGGAGCCGGCCCTCAGGGGGGAGCACAGAGTCTCCCTGGCCGTCCCTGTGTCTAGGGACTGCAGGGACATACCAGCCACTTCCGGGAGCCACGCAGAGCCAGACACGGAGCCTGCCAGCCATGCTGCGCCACTGTCCGGACTTTTAGCGGCCAGGTCAGCAGTGCTGACTGGAGCTGCCAGGATCCCTTTTCGACCAGGCGTTCTTTTGAAAATCCCACCAGGTGCCTAACTCTCAGGCAAGTGGTGCAAATAGAATTCATTTCTTACCAGTACATTGCACTAGCTAAAGGGTGAGGGGCATGTGACCTTCCTATGAGACCCCTCACGTGACTCCACCCGCCCCCCACCCGGGGTCCTGTGCTCTCCCTCTCCCCTCCCCATGACCCATCCACGTTACCTGTGGGGGGTGGGGAGTACTCCCAGTGGGTGGACATGGCACAGCTGCTGCATGGGCTGCTAAGAGAAGAGGAGGGCTGGCTCTCTGGAACAACAGCCAGTTCACAGTCACATCTGCTTTGGGAATTGCCAGCAGAAGAGCTTCAAGCCAGCTCCCTCTGACAGCAGAGAATATTTTTTTCAGGCACGCTGGCAACCGAGCCCCATGCCGGCAGCTCCTCTAGCGCGGCTGTACCGCCCGCAGCCCTGCCCCCAGTCCTTCCCCGCAGCTGCGTCTTCTGAGTCCCGTCTGGGGTCTGGACAGCAGCCCTGCCAGAGGACAGGGCTCGGGGGCCAAGGGTGGGGGCGGTACAGCTGCGCCAGAGGAGCTGCTCCTTTTGCCACTGCAGTTCCGGGACAGACCCCGGATAGGAGACGCAGGCATGCAGCTGTGTGGAAGCCCCACATTCTGCTCCTCCTCTGTCTTTTTGGTACGCTGTACCAGCTATAAATAGCTTACTGGTGCAGCGTACCAGAGCATACCACCGTACTTCCACCACTGCTCCCAAGGGAGATAAATGGCTTGGGTGTTCTTGACAATCCCACTAGGTGCCTGTGACGGGTTGGGGCCACAGAGACCTGCTTGGTGCTGCCACCTGGTATGCCAAGGCTACTTCTGCCCCTGCTTCCAGGCCTTTTCCAGCTTGGGACTCCCGAATCCTGTCTGTTTTGAGCCAGATTCCACTGATCTGCTGCAAACACAGACCCAGGTCCGAACCAAGTCCACTCACCACTGTAAGGCCCCTGGAAGTGCTCTTGCCTTTGACACCCAGCTGCTCAACTCCAAGGAGGTTCAAACCCTTAATACATCCGTTTTACCCTGCATAAGGCTTATACAGGGTAAACTCATAAATAGTTCGCCTTCTATTTCAAAGATAGAAAGATATGCACAACTGTTCGCTTTCCCCAGGTACCAACTCGTACTCAAGGAAACTTAATAAGTAAAACGTGATTTTAATAAGTACAGAAAATAGGATCTAAGTGAGTTCAAGTAGTGACAGACAGAACAAAGCGAATTACTTAGTAAAATAAAATAAAACACGCACATCTATGTCTATTCAAAGTTAACACAGATAAAAGCCTCACCAGATTCGGATATTTTCCTTTTTACAGGCTGTAGAATTAGCCTGGGTCCAGCAGTCACTCACACCCCCTAGTGTCTTTGTCCTTTGTTCAGTTCCCCTCAGGAATGTCCTTGGGGGGGTGGAGAGCCTCTCCCTTTAGCCAGCTGAAGACAAAATGGAAGGGTCTTGCAAGGGCTTTTATAGCCTTTCTTCCTCTCCCTGTGTAGGATCCAGTTGCCCTGGAGTGTTGGGATCACATGGGCAAGTCACCTGTCCATGCGCCCTAACCAGTCTAACCAGTTGCATCCTTGACTGGGGCCCCGATGTGGATTGGGGTCTGCACCTTCTTTTGTCTGTTAAGTACTTGTCCTTAACTCGCACATTCCTTCCTCTGGACCTGGTCCATTGTTCTTACAAAAGCTATGCATAAAACCAGCAAATATAAAACCAATGTTCATAACTTCAACCACAACAATGATACATGCCTACAAACAGGAGGAATAAATTCAGTAGGTCATAACTTTCACAGAGATATGTTACATGGCACATGTAGCATAAAACATATTCTAGTTACATATATACATTTATAAGCATCTCCCCATAAAGTTTTATGGGGAACACCGTCACAGTGCCTCTCTGCATCTTTAGAATCATACAGATGTAAAGCTGGAAGGGACCTCAAAACATCGAGTCCAGCCCTCTTCACTGAGGGAGGGCCAAGTAAACCTAGATCATCTAGGGTGACCAGACGTCCCGATTTTATCGGGACAGTCCTGATTTTAGGGGACCTGTCCCGCATCCCGACCTTGCATCAGTCGGGACGCCCTTTGTCCCGATATCGGGACATCTGGAGAGGACGGCAGCTCCGCAGCCGCCGGCGCCGCTTCTTCCGGCGGGGCCGGGGCAGCTCCTGGCGCCCGCCCGCCAGCAGGCGCCTGCAGGGCAGCCGGCAGGCACAGAGGCAGCAGTAGCGCCGGCCAGGAGGTCACTGTGGCTGCCGCGCTGCACCTGCAGGGGCAGGGCAGCAGGGCTTGCAAGCGCCCACCGCCGGGAGTGGGCAGATAGCCCCCTGCACGCGCCCCCCCACCCCGACCCGCAGCCGCCCGGCAGACACGCAGGCAGCGCCGGCCAGGAGGTCTCCGCGGCCGCCGCGTGCTGCAGGGGCGGGGCTTGCAGGCACCGGGAGCAGGCAGATAGCCCCCCGCACCTCCCCTGACCTGACCCACAACCACACAACCCTAGAGACACCTGCCTGCGGATGCTTCCCGGGCCGGGAGGCGCCCCAGGTAAGCACCGCTGGCCGGGACTCCCCACCTCGCCCCCAGGTCCCTCTGGTTCTTGGGGAGGGGGGGCTCTCTGCGTGCTGCTGGTACCTGCAAGCCCTGCTCCGCGGCAGCTCCCATTGGCACTTTTCCCAGCCACTGGGAGCCTCGGAGCTCAGAGCTCGTGCTTGTGGCGGGCGCAGCACATGGAGAGTCTGGAGACTCCCCTCCCAGCTCTGACCCTAGGAGCCAGAGACCTCTCAGCAGAGCTGGTGAGTGTGGCCAGGGAAGGGGGCAGGCTGTGATGGAGTGAGTGTCTGGGAGGTGTGTGTGGGGGTGCTGGGCAGTGGGGGAGGTTTGTGTGTTTTGGGGTGCCAGGCAGTGGGGGCCTGTTGGGGGGTGCTGGGCAGTGGGGGAGATCTGTGTGTGTCAGGGCACTGGGCAGTGGGGGTCTGTGTGGGGCATTGTGTAGTTGTGGTGGTGGGGCTGTGGGGAAGGGCACTGGGAGGGAGGAAGGGAGGGAGGGAAAATCTGTGTGTGTTGGGAAACTAGTGAGTGTGGGGGGGTGTTCTGTGTGGGGTGCTGGGCAGCTGTGGTGGGGCTGTGGGTGGGGGGGTGCTGGGTAGCGGTGGTGGTGTGCACAACACTGTTTTTGTGTCAGAACTGATTTAATCCCTTTGAGTTGACCGCTATTCTTTGGTAATACAAGGAAAAAGAAAATTGAATTGCCCCATACAGGTAGATATGATACGGAAGTATTGCCTGAGAATTAGAGCTGGGCTGTGTGGCTCCGGTTGGGGTTGTGCTCGTGTGTCTGTCATCTTCTCCTCTCCCCCGCACCCGCCCCCCCCGCCCCGCTCGGCCAATGTGTCCTAATATTTCACTCTTGCGATCTGGTCACCCTAAGATCATCCCTGGTGGGTGTTTGTCCAACCTGTTCTTTAAAACCTCCAATGATGGGGATTCCACAACCTCCCTTGCAAGTCTATTCCAGAGCTATAGAAACTATATTTAGGCACTTTAAAAATCTGGCCCAAAGTGAACAAAAGACTGATACATTTTAAAAACCACTTTTTAAAACATTTTTTAAAAGTAACTCAACTAATTCCAAAGCTAGGCCCTGATGATGAGAATCTCTTTGCATCATGGATCTGATAAGGTAAAATATATTTTAAAGAATTCAGCACATTTCAAGTTTCAAACTAGTCGACGTCCCTTTAAAGATGTACTCCTTGTTTCCACAAATAAGTGTTCTATATTCAGTCTCTTGTTGCTTTGGCAATTTGACCATAGCACACTCACTTTGAAAAGCTAAGAGGAACAGCAATTTGCCTTACAGTAGAATGTGATTGAAACAGCTTTGAATAGAATCTCCAAACTCTAGAAATCTTTTTTCAGAGAACGTGACACATCTGAATTACAGGCTAAACGCAACTTTGCAATGTTTCTCTGACCTTCTCTGTCTTCAGTTGCAGTAACATAAAAAACTATCTTAACCATGATGGAAAGAGATGCCTGTTTCCTAAATGTACCTGTTCCCCTTATCCATGCAAAGGATGGTAAAGAGTTAATGTTCATATCCATGTCTGTGTGCACATTCTCCACTAACAATGCTTTATTAAAGAACCCGTCTTTGAAGATCTCAAATCAATTTGAAAACATTAATCGGTTAAGCCTCATAAGTTACTGAGGTAGGTAAGTATTATTACACAGATGAATAAACTGAGACAAGGATAGGTAACGTGACTTACCCAAAGCTATACAGTAACTCTGTGGCAGAACATAGGGTAAAATAGTCCTGTCTTCTGCTCTAACCACTAAACCAAACTCACTCCCTTACTAGCATTGTTGGTTTGATCTCTCCTCATTTTACACTGATTTTTACTGTTTGCATGCCAATTTTCATTATTATTGTTGTTGAATAACAAATCAAGAGTGATGCCCCATGACACTACACACTGTTTATGCACACTGCCCTGGAGATCTTATAATCTAAATGGACAAGACAAACGGTGGGAAACAGAATCTGAAATCACAAATAAACTTGAGAGAAATGATATGGGATTCCAGTGAAATAGAGCAAAATGTGAGGAATAAATAAAAAATATAAGTCTGTCTGGCAGCAAAGGCTACAAATCCTGCCTTTATAGCCCAGACAGCTCCCTACTATCAAGGAAGAGCAGAAGCGAGGGGTTAGGTCCTCAAAGGGATTTATGCAGCTAACTGCCACTCCCAACGCCCCCACTCAGCTGCTGCCTAACCCTGTAGGCACCTACATTTCCTAAGCATCTGCATTTCCACTGGTAAAGTCCCCTAGGCACCTACATTTTTCCCAGTGGGCATGCACATAACTGTCTAAGTCCTGATGTTAGTGCCTAGCTCATGCCTGAGCACCAGCAGGAACCTCACAGTAGGTGTCCCCCCAGTCTATCTCACCTATGGGCCCAGGATCAGGCCCTGCACAAAATATAGCTGGAGACAGACTGACTCTCTAGCCCAGTGAGAGCGTGGGAATGACTCTCTAGCCCAGTGGAGAGCACTCTCCTGGGATGTGGGAGAATCGGGTTCCAGTCCCTGCTCCAATTAATATGTATGTGCCGTATACCAAGTAGAACAGCTTCAGTAGCTCAGGGACTTAGGGTACTCCCATGGGAGACCTGGGTTCAAGTCCTGCTCATGGCCAGAAGGGGGGGTATGAACCTGGGTCACCCACACCCTCAGTGAGTGCTCTAACCCCTGGTGGATAGTGAGTACAACGGGTGCACCACCTCCTCTTTGTTTTTTTGCAAGAAAGGACTGACCTGGCTTAGGTGCCTAATTCAAGGAGAGCGGTCATGGCTGGGAATCCCAGGTGGCAATAGGTGCTTCCCTTCAACCTGGAGTTAGGGATCTTAGGGCTGGTCTACACTACGGGGGGGCGGGGGTGTTGAAGTAAGGTACGCAACTTCAGCTACGTGAATAACGTAGCTGAAGTCGAGGTACCTCGCTCGACTTACCTCGCGGTGTGGACCCTGTAAAGTCGAAGTCTGGCGCTCCCCTGTCGATTCCGCTTCCTCCTCGTGTCAGGCTGGATTACCGGAGTCGACGGGGAACCCTTCTGGGATCGATTTATCGCGTCTAGATGAGACGCAATAAATTGATCCCCAGAAGATCGATCGCTACCCGCCGAATTGAGCGGGTAGTGTAGACTAGCCCTAAGTCCCTGAGAAGGGTAGGGCCTACGTCACACCTCTCTCCTTGACATTTCTTATTGGCTAACTTTGGTGGCGCCCTGTTCGGCATCCTGGCTTTTGTGGATCCCATTCTTAGCCACCTAACTCTCCCCAGGCATTATACAGGGATCTTGAGCGCCCGGCTCCAGGCTGTGGATTCCACTAGGTGGAAAGGCACTTACAATTAGGCTTTGCAATGCTGAGCCTAAGTGCCTGTTGTCCCAAGGTGGCTGAACTTATGATATTTCAGTCTAACCAGGAAAACAGACATTCAGAAAATAATTGAATGGTTTTTAATCGCTCCAGTGGTCTCTTGACATGTTTTCACTGTGTTATTGTAGGTGCTTTAAAGAAAAGCTTTTAAACACAAGTTATTTCTCATTGTCACTGCCACTATTAAGTGCAATGCAAACGTGTCAAACACTTTCTGAAATAAAATTCAAGCAGAGTTTTTGTTTACAAAATATGTCTTTCAAAACAACGTCCCTGTTCATTCACTGTCGCCTTATTGAAAATAAACCTTTTATTTTAAACGTGGTACATTTTGTAACAGAAAAACCAATACATGGTTACTCAGAGTTCTTCAGACAACAGCTGTAGGATATAATATAATGATAGAAAGTAGAGGACAGTATTTTGGCAGTTTTATGCTTAGCTGATGTTTTGCTTTTGCTTTTTAATGGTATTAGGCTGTGAAGCTGCGGGACATTTCTGTATCTGGTGATCCAAGACTATACAAAATTAGGCGGTGACAGTTTTCAGAATAAAGATTGTACCACCATTGCAATGCTAGGGGTAAATGCTAGTTCCACAACTTAGCACAAATCACTTATTATTCAAATTCTTGTTTATGTGGTATTGTAAGCATGCACTGCACTCCATTGTGGCTAAAAAATAAAAAGTCCCTACCCCAAAGACCTCACAGTCTAAGGCACAGATGCAGCAAGGTATTTAAGCATATTGAATGCTTGCTAAGAAGTACTGAGGACCCTCAATCCCCATTAACTTCAAATGGAGTTGAGGGCACTCAGCACCTTGCAAAACTGGGGTCTAAAGGGAGAGAAAGAGCCAGAATAATATAATACAGAATCATCGTCAAAGATCTTGCTGCAGATTTTGAGTTTCATCATCTAGTACTTTTTTCCTAATTTACAGGAGAAAACAGCGTTTGAAATGAAACTAGCTGATACACAATTCTGTTTCACTTTTGAATACTAAGTCTGTCTATATTTTACCATAAAACCCATAAATGCTGCATTTCCCAAATCAATGTATTCATCGTTACAAGGTAGGGGATCATTAGACCTGTCAAATAGCATATGATTCATTTTGATTACAAAATAAACTACAAGACATTTATTTAGTGAGTGAAAGTCCTAGGGTGCTATATCATTTTGTACTGCAGTTTTCTCCATATCCCACTGAGTATATTTTTCTCAGATAATGAAACTATTTTTTTAAGGTTTCCAATCCAGATTTCTATGTGGCAAATGCTTTAATTAAGATTGATATATTCCATTTGTTTAGTTTTGAAGCTTGAATTTGGAAGTTCTAACTTAAACTGCATTGCCCTCTAGTGCTGTTATGTGTCAGGGCTCCAGTGATGTCATTAGAGCAGCCAGTGTAAGCAAAGGCAGCCACTCCATGCAGAGCAGCCTAAATGCTTACAAACGCTTCTTGGAGACGCATGTCATAACAGCTAGGCGGGGGCATCCTTCCAACAAAGCCACCAATGCACAAGAGAGGATAGTAAACCTGCCTTTTGTTTCAGAGACCTCATGATTCAAACAGCTACTCTAAGAGTCGGTCCAAGAGTTCCATCTGCTAATTTCTGTTTAAATGAATTGACATGGAAAATTAACCAAGTTGATCATCCTATTACTTTTTGACAAGCTTCAGGGGATTTCATGCTGTGCAAACTCTGCATGCTGGTGGCTCGTAACCTACAGTGGCGATGAGTTCTCAGGCTGAAACTGGGCTTTGCCTTGCAGCAAGTTCTTCGGTGGAGAGATAACTTTCAACAGACCTGAAGTACTTTTGTGCATTGTCCAACGGATCCAATTACAACTTGCTATGGAGCATGATTTTTAAGATGCATACCTACCTTGATGATAACTACAATTCATCATTACCTGGATATTTGGACTACTCTGTACTAAGTAATGGGAGTCTCACTGCAAACAACTCTAATCAGTCAGCGAGCAATCTGAATTTACCTGCCTTGGATATCACTAGGGCTATAATTGTGGGGCTTGTCCTAGGTGCCTTCATACTTTTTGCTATAGTAGGTAACATCTTGGTAATTCTCTCTGTAGCTTGCAATAGGCATTTAAGAATCCCTACGAACTACTTCATAGTTAACCTTGCAATAGCAGATTTGTTGCTGAGTTTTACTGTCCTTCCGTTTTCTGCTACACTAGAAATTCTTGGCTATTGGGTTTTAGGGAGGATATTTTGTGATATCTGGGCAGCGGTTGATGTGATGTGCTGTACTGCTTCTATCTTAAGCCTGTGTGCAATTTCTATAGATAGATATATAGGGGTGAGTTATTCGCTTCAGTATCCGACTTTGGTAACTAGGAGGAAAGCAATTCTTGCTCTCCTAAGTGTCTGGGTCCTCTCCACGGTAATCTCCATTGGACCTCTTCTGGGATGGAAAGAACCAGCACCCCAGGACGATAAAGAGTGCCGCATCACTGAAGAACCTTTCTATGCCTTGTTTTCTTCTTTGGGGTCCTTTTACATTCCTTTGATTGTCATCCTGGTTATGTACTGTAGAGTCTACATAGTGGCCAAAAGGACAACTAAAAACCTGGAAGCTGGGGTCATGAAAGAAATGTGTGATTCCAAGGAGCTGACCTTAAGGATTCACTCCCGGAACATTCACGAGGACACTTTCAACAGCAGCAAGGCCAAGGGGCACCACCCCAGAAACTCCATAGCTTTCAAACTTTTTAAATTCTCTCGAGAAAAGAAGGCAGCCAAGACCTTGGGAATTGTAGTTGGCATGTTTATCTTGTGCTGGCTACCTTTCTTCATAGCTCTGCCTCTAGGTAAGTTGGGGATCAAGGGATGAGGGTCAATTGTTTATTACAGAAATGTCAGAGAAAAATCAGCTGAATGGTGTCTAGATGCCATAAAGACGGATGCATTAGAAATGCAGATAGATAGATAGATAGATAGATAGATAGAACTACATCATAATTTCCCTTTGACACTGTTCTTGCTGAAAGTCATGCAAAAACTTTGCAGTGTCTGCAGCCTGCAAGAAATCAGCTCAGTTGTCAGGTAGACAGATGGCACATGGATAAAACCTTCACATATTTTTTTTCTTAACACTTTATATGAAGGTTCCATTTATAAGTGTTTTATTTTTAAATGTTTTATGGACACTTTTGTAGCATGCTGAATAGCAAAAGCCATGTATTAAACAGATGCAGGCAGTCCATTCAGATGTCATATGAAGCTTTTTAAGATGTTATACTGTTAGCTGTTAATAATACAGACTAGGTTGTAACATTTTTAGTAGAAATGGCCTGATCCAAAGCTTTGGATCCAAACACCTCTGAACTATGGAGCGTTCAAAATCTAGATCCGGATCCATACGCTGTGACTTGACTGCATCTCTTCTTTTGGGTTCTGATCCAAAGCCCAGGGAAAGTCTCCCATTGATTTCAAAGGGCTTTTGGATCAGGCCCTTGAAGAGGCTGCAGCTAGAACTTTTAGAAATCAATTCTTTCCTTTTTAAATGCTCTAAAACTATGTATATTTAACTGAAAATGTTACCAAAGCATCCCACATAATCTTACACAGGGCTGCATTCTTGAAATCCTTTTGACATTCTCTCTTTTTGTCCTTAATATTATTCACCACCTTGAATCAGCATCACAGCACATCTCACAACCTGTTAGCACAGAATTCTTAAAACTTCTTCTCTAAAATCTCTGTCTAAAATCAGCTGTTACACAAAGCAAATGATCCAACTGGCTAACTATGAAAGAAGGTGGAAAATAGCCTTCTTGGCATTCTGTGTGTCATATTTACTTAGTCACTGTAAAACAAAATATTTCTAATCCAGTCATTGTGGTAAGCTAAAGAATTTGTTTATACATTTCACCTTTGGTCCCCTGACTCCTGCTGAACAAATTGTCTCTAAACTGCCTCAAAGATCTAGGGGTCCTGGTTAAAAGTTTTAAGTTTATTATTTTTACTGAATCAAACTACAGATGTGCTATTCTTTGTGCTAGATTCTCAGCTGCTGAAAATCGGGAAGATCTGGCTCGATGTGTCTAAAATTAATCATATAAAAACCTACATAAACATAAGGTTACAGGTGTGACAAACCCACAAGGGCAGGGAAATTCTGAGTTCAGGTCTCCTGAACTCAGCCCCCCTGATGTCAAACATTGTCCTCTGTCAGAGAAAGTTCCACCACACTGGATAATGCTACAGATCATTGGGAAAATATGTATTTCATCTATACAGGGTAGATGTGTTGTGCAAAGCATGTTTACAAAGTACACCATTACAGTCTAGATATAAAGAACCTCCAAGCCCATGCAGTAGAATCCAGTGGTTCAGGACCCTCTGATAAAGTAAATTAGCTCAGTCCCTTTGTGCTTAGATTGCTGTAGGAACCTTAAAAAAAAATCACTGCTATATCCTGGCCTACTTAAATGTAAAGGGCCAGATCCCCAACTGGCATAAATCAGTGTAGCCTTTTAAGTCAGTAGCTTCACTTGCTGAGGACCTATCCCAAAATCATAGTAACAAGACAGAGTAGTACAAATATGGAGTCAAAAGAGGGCCATATTTTGACATGTCTTCATTTTGCCTTGAGAAAGGTTAAAAGCCTCTGCAGGCTCCCTGCTTAGCCATGGGATGGCTAATAAATTATTGCTTAAGACACTTGAGTGAGGAATTTAAAACATCAGTTCACCTGTTGTCTCAACCATGAGCCCAAGATGTTGCAAATGGAGTGACTGATCAAAAAGTGTCAACACAGAGGATTGCTCTGTGTTTGGAGACACAGAGATTCAGAGTTGGCAGCAGGGGCTGAGGAGAAGCTATCTGGCTGAAAACAACTGTTCTGGCACCTGGGTTCTAAGGTCTGACCCTGCAAGGTGCTAAGCTTCCTCAGCTCCCATTGAACAAAATGAGGAGATGAGAGAACTTGGCACCTCATAGACTGGGCCTTTTATTGGGATACTGAAAGTGCTGCTACTTAGGTCAGTTATGAGATGCTTTTTGTTATCAGTATCCCTTCCTGTTAGAGGGTATATATACTCATCAGTACATTAGAACAGCAATCCAATCTTCTGTGTCCGCAATCTCATATCTCTGCCTTCCCACTCCAGGAGCCCAAATCCTTGTTCAATGCTCTGATCCCCAGAAAAATGTTAGCCAAGCCTATTTAACTGCTGTGTACTTTTCCTTTTATTACTTTTTCAATTGTTGCTAATCACCAGAAACAGAAGGTGTATCAGGTCCCAATTCACCTGATCTTCTTCCTTAATTCATTTAGCCCAGGGCTACACTGGGGGTGGGGGGTCGATCTACAATATGCAACTTCAGCTACGTGAATACCGTTGCTGAAGTCGGCGTATCGTTGATCGACTTACCTGGCCGTGAGGACAGCGGCGAGTCGATCGCTGCCGCTCCCACATCGACTCCGCTTCCGCCTTTCACAGAGGTGGATTTCCAGAGTCGACGAGGAGCACTTTCGGGGATCGATTAATCGCGTCTAAACGAGACGTGAAAAATCGATCCCCGATAGATCGATTGCTACCCGCCGATCCGGGTATGAGATGTCACAATCCTATTTGTTTGACAATACATAGTTGTTCCACAGTGATGGATGGTCATTTATATTCACCTCTGCAATGCTCTGAAAATGCATAGAAGTTGAAGATAGAAAGGGCCTGTTATGTCGGCCACATCCCCATCAGTACAGGATTGTTATCTATGGTTTTCTGTTGTTGGATCCAAACTAGTTTTTAAAGCAGCATCTTCTACTTCCCTGCAAGTTTCTCTTTATAGTTCAGCCTACATTTTCCCTTTCCGAAGTCCAACCCATTATTTCTAGTCATATCTACATGCACACTCCTTTGCAATCATCTGGCTTTCCCCTCCTGATTCATTCAGTGATAACATGACCCCACAATATGTATGGATGTAAAGCAGAGCAATTCTGGATTTGCAGTCATGTGAGAATGATCAGAATCTGACCCAATGCGTCTTGAAACACTTTACAACTGTACAGTTATGCCTGAATCCTGGGATACTGAAAAATATTGCCTTGACAAATGATTCTGCTTGTATGTAAATAAGCTCTTTTCTTCTCAAAAGTTCCTCCACTCCTGCTGCTTGTTCCCAGCTAAAGTTCTAATCCTTTGGTTGTGACATTGTAATAATTTCCACAGCTACCTGTTGTGCTGTCCCAAACACAGGATTATAACATTGGGGCACCGGGGGTGGGAATACGCAGCAGGATCAGATGAATTGTTGAGAAACAAAGGTTTTGTTTTAATAAATGTGCTCCTTGTAATAAAGAACAAGGGAAAAGAAATAATATTTCGCATTTACATAGTGCTTTTCAACCAAAGATTTCAAAGCACTTTACAAAGGTGGAAAAGTACTGTGCTGATTCTACAAACAGAGAAATTAAGGCACAGAGGTTGTGATTTGTTATGCATCATATAACCAGTCACTATAGAACCCCAATTCCTTGATGCCCATGCCCAGCTCTAACCACTGGCAATGCTGCTTCCAGCACTAAGCAAATGATGATGCCTGCACCAGAATTGTTTCCAAACAGAATAATGTGCAAAGTTTCCCACCCCCCATGAGATACCAGCTGTTCTTTCATGTAAATAAGGCCTACATTCTATCCCTCTTGTGCATGTTTATAATCACTCAGTTTATATAGCCAGCTATCCTGCTATTCAAAATTATGTGTGATGCAGTATAATGAATAAAATTAAGGCATAGATGCTGTCAACGCAATTGGTAGCTCCACAAACTCAGCAACATAATTTCAAAATGTAAATATCTTAGTTATTTCAAAATAAATATTTATTTTTTCCACCCAAAAATGTTCAACGGCATCTGCAACATATTAAACACTCACTGTTGAAAAATGTCAAATAAAAATAGATGATTTTTAACTAGAGTAGTGGGGAAAGAAGTCTGAAACCTTTTGTGATCCAGACCCTCTTTTACATAAGGTGGAACCAATTTTGAGCTGTTACATGTGCATCCAGGGTGAAAAGGCTATATATGGTACAGCAGGGCTACAAGTTGCAACTTGATGTTATTTTTAGCAGGTGAATTATTAGGCAGAGTTTTTCAAAGAAGTGTAAATGAATTAGGCGTCCAACTCACAATTTGACCAATATGTGTTTGGCACTAACACCTGCAGGCTCCTTTGAAAAGCCCAGCCGTAAAGCTTATACAGGACATAACATGTTTCAAGGAAAAAAGCTGCCACCACCACCATTAAAAATTATTAACATGTAAGACACAAGTCTTGCAACTTGACTTCACGGGGGCTCCAGACAGGTACAAGGGTCCTGCAGGCCTAAATAAACTCGGGTTCTGCAACCACTGAAATCAGATGCAAAATTCTCATTGACATCAGTGGTCGGAGCATGAGAGACCAGATGTGTGAAAGAAAACAGCAATAATGTTACTTTCAAAAAAGCCTTTTTTTAGTATTTTTTAATCTGACAATAAAATAAGTAATAATATTAGGGGTTCTACAAGCAACCAATGTATAAGCACAAAGTTACAATGTAAAGTTTGTGTTATTTGGGGCCTGATTCTGCAATCCCGGTGTGCCAGGAATTGAGGATCAGGCCTCATATCTTTCCATGGAAATCACATTTTATCAAAGGTTTTAGGTCTAGTGCTGGCTTTGTATGTATAGGCTCCTAAAGACTTTAGGCCTATTTCTTCCTATAACCCTCTTTAGTGTAGCTGTTTAAGATTGGTGCCCTCAAGTTGCCAGTTCAGTGTCAGATAGCGTTTCAGCCCTTTAGAAAAGTATATATAGCGATTTAATCATATGCTCAGTTTCAGCCCAGATCTTTGGAACAAAGTTCAATAGCTCACATTGCAGGACGATACACTTCAGTCTATTCTCTGACCAA
Organism: Macrochelys suwanniensis; assembly: GCA_033296515.1. Lineage (NCBI taxonomy): Eukaryota > Metazoa > Chordata > Testudines > Chelydridae > Macrochelys > Macrochelys suwanniensis. The sequence continues at coordinate 85,771,208 of CM065782.1, read as the reverse complement.
TGCACATGAGGCCAAAGATCATGATGGACAGTCTCTGCCGAGGCCCAGCACAAGTTGTCACGTATGGAGCACTTACCCTTCTCAAAATGATTCATTGCAGCACAAGGCCCACGCACCACTCAAGTTCCACTTAAGCCCTATTCAGACTCTTCTGCACAGGGATGAATTTCATCCAAAATACCCAAAGCAATTCGTTACTTTGCTTGCAATGTTTTATTTTTCAAAGCAAAGCTGTTTGTCAAAACACCTGAAATTGTATGAACATCCGGGGATTGGATGCTGCTTTTATTGACTAGCTTATATTTGGGGCTTTAGGTAGCAAACAGACAAATATTAAAACACATCATCACACAGAAGTAAATTTGCAAGTAAAATACAAAAACAGTTTGAATAGAAAGAAAAGTATTGACAGTAACTAGTCACCTAAAGATAAACATCAGCACTAAATGCTACAAATTCTAAACAGACATCACAGGACAAGAGAGGCTCTGATTCCTGGTGATACCAACCAGCCTCAGTAAAAATGATAACGAATCTCAAGAAGGGAGGTAATATGGATATCTTCTTATTTTCTAGGGCAATATATTTCTCTGTTGTTGGGAAGGCTCATACTTTATTGAGCCAGAAGATTTAAAGAAGAAATATGGGGATTTAGCCATTGGGCAGCTATTAAACTTAAACAGAGGAAGAGACTGATTTTTCTAGTGGGGAACATTGCTATCAACACCCAGCAGAGCAAAGGACATATGTCCTGATCCTGCAGATGTTGTGAACGTGTGTAACTTTACTCACATCCTATTGCCTTCAGTGGGATTATTCATGTCAGTAAATTTATACACATGCACAAGTGCCTACAGGATCAGTGACATAGTAGCTGTATAGGATAGGTGCTTTTTAATGCAAAAATGGACAAATCTATTAAATGAAGGTCAGGGGCAAGAGTACAGGGTTTAGCAGCATCTGAACAAACAGCCTGATCCAAAACCCATTGAAAGCTATGGGAATATTTTGTTATTTCAGTGGATTTTGGATTGAGCCCTAAAAACCTGTGTACTAACCTGTTTAATTAAAAAGCCATAATCATCAAGGTGTGAAAATCAGAGTTTAGAATGGAAGCCAAGATAGCCTCTCTATAGCTCTCCTATTAGGTCCCCTAGGTAGAGGGTTATCCTTTACCAAAGGTATCCAAGAAAGAATGTTTAGGCCATACATCGAGAATAGGAAGTTTAAAAAAAATATTTATAAAGCAAGCCCAGTACTTGAAAATGCATAAGTGTAATAAATGAAATGTCTGCAGACTTAGATTAACTTTTCCATAATCAACTAATCCTTTGCAAAAACAAGTGCAAGCCCTGGCCATATCTTAGCCAGCCGCAAAACTGTTTTGTTCTGGCCAAAAACAATAAGATCAGCCTCCTGTCCCCATTTAACTCCCGATGGCTTCAATGGGAGAAAGGTTGGGCTCTAAGAACATTATATTAAAATATAAAAATACCAGAAATGAAAGTCTTGATGATGGGAGAGGAAAACAACTTAAACATAAAGGCCCAGATTCCCAGCTGGTATAAATTGTTACGGCTTCATTGGCTTCAGTGCAGGCACACGGATTTACCCCAGCTGAGGATCTGGCTGACAGATTTCTATCTGCATTTAAGTTATTGCTTGAATTTCCCTATATGCATTTTTAAAGGACTGTTTTGACAGCATGTAAATAAAAGGGAGAATGAACTTGAAAGAATTTCTGCTATCCACAAAATGTCCTGTATTTCTGCTGATAGTTACAATATTACAGATGGGGCACAAAGAATTCCAAGTGGTATTTTATTTAAGATATTGGCTTCCTTCCTTCCTTCCTTTCTTTCTTTCTTTCTTTCTTTCGCCCCAGAAGAGAAAGATTCCATTGTCCTGTTATGAAATCATTCTTAGTACCTATTTTCAAATGGGTTATTATACCATCACCTTGATCGATCGGTTATTCAGCCCTCGTATAGATTGCGCCGATCTTAAATTCAGATCTCAAGCCTTGTATTATAACAATAATGCTTTGTAGTTTGACAGCATCTTTCATCTGAAGATCTACATATGCGGGCTGGTCATCCAAGGGGTATAAATTGCAGGGTGGGGCCTCAGAGATGGCCCCAATCCCTAGATGGCATCATGGAATGTGCCAGCCAATGACGCTCTGTCATGTTAGGATGGTTATCGTTGGTCATTCCCAGTGCCTCTATTACCTTCCAGGACTGAGTGGGTGGGAGTAGAATCTTACCTACCCCATTCTGTCACTGCCTGCAGCATATGGGACATACAAGGACATGTCAGCCACCACTGAAAAGTGAAGACGGGGCTCTGCTCTGGGCAGGGTTAGACAACACAATGGTAAAAAGGCCTGAACCCTGTCTGCACTATAGCTTCCACTATTGCGTCCTCCAGTGAAGTTTCATTGGAGGTGAAATATGGATCCTATTTTGGCCAGTGTGTAGACAAGTCCCTAGAGCCGGAGCCTTGTATAGTGCAGAATGAAATCATACTGTGTTTGCAAGCGTGAGTTGTTCACTTGGAATTTGACACACCATTAATCACAGATAGATGATGTGGATGATAAGAGAAGGCATCTGAATGTGTGGATTTTAATTAGGCTAAGAGGACAAAAAGCAAAGCTACTCCAGGCTGCCAGAAGGCAGGGACTACCCTTGCCAGAGCTTTTTGTCTTGTTTACCAAGGTATTAGTACAGAGAAGTGCTCTTTCAGAGTCTGATTCTGCATTCCCTGCACGCCCTGTACTCCCACAGAATTCCCTGGGGAGTTTGTGTGTGCAAAGAATACAGATCAGGCTCTATGAGTGTGAATGCTATTGGCTATTTAATGATGCTGACAATGTTTATTGGTTTGCACAGGTTGCATTTCCAAATTATAACAGGATGGGAGCATGAGTATGCATCATCCATAAACCACTGACACAGATAACAGAGCCTCTGTCTGTGACTTCAATTACCAAATGTTTGTAAACTAGGTTTTTTTTTTTCTGTTTTAAATAAGTTTAGAGGAATGTAAACAAATATTGAATGTTGGAGCTTCAGAAATCCAATTAACATTAAAAACTTGGCATGCTTATTTGGCCAAGTACATTGTAACAAGGACTACAGCAAATTAGCAAAGTTCAGCGTGTCTTCCTGCTTTCAGTATATTCAGCACTCGCAACAGTTCTGGTAATAGCTAGCTTCCATGCTTCTCACTTATCCAGTAAGAACCTAATTACCACACACATGTAGAGTCTGCTCTTTACCCTTAGGCAAACACAATGTTAGTTTAACCTTTTATTGCTATTTACCTTAACATTGCCTTTTACAGATAGGAAGCAATGACTTTCAACTCCATAAAAGCCAAGTTTTTCTCACTGCTAACGTAACGCCATAACTAACTACAGTAATAAAAACTTGACTTTTAGTTCATCCTTATTAAGGGAGGCAGCATGAGATAGTAAGCAGAGCAGAAGATTGGAAAAGAGGTCACTAGGGTTCTAGTCTGGGCTTTGAGAATGACTTGTGTGACACTGGACAAGTCTCTTTTCTAGAACACACTTGAAACATTTAGAACTGTTTTCTATCACAGAATGCATTGCCCTCAAAATTGAAATGCTTCATGAACTTGTGGCAATTTCACTATGGAGCAAACCAGAAAAAAAAGTTCAGACAATGTTGAAACTTCCCGTTTTGACGTTGTTGGAACAAACATTTCTATTTTTTTGTTTTTTGAAGCTACTTTTTGTTTCAATTTTTTTAAAATGTTGTACAATATCATACATTTTGATTGATCTGAAATGATTTTTTTTTTTTAATTTCTTCCATGGAGAATTTCAGAAGGTTCAGGTGTCTTTCCATTTGGAAGGAAGCCAAATTTCAAAATCTTAAAATCCTTCATAAAGTGGAATTTCCCTCCTCTGCTCAGCAATACACTCAGCCTCTCTCTTCTTTCCTACACCTGCCCTACAACACCACTAGGAAGTTTAAAAACTTAGGATCAGATTCAACCACTCACACTCAGAATAAGTAGTAACTAACCCAACTAATCCGAGCCTGTGACATTCACACAAGAAGGTGACAGTGTTGTCTATAGAACCCTTCTGACTCAGTGTTTGGAACTTTGGAACACTTCGTTTTTCATTCATAGTGGACTACACTTCAATTCAGGTAGTTACTAAATGCTATTGTGTGCTTTGATTTAATCTTTCAAAAAGTCTATCCAGTGAAACTTTCTCACTATCAAGTTATTCTTTCAAGCGCGCTATTACCACAGTGGCAATTCCAGATCATCATCTTACATTTGTATGAACAAATGATTCCCATTTGTTCCTATAAATGACAACAGATAGATTTTCCTCTAAGTGTATATAAAACCAAATCTATAAGATTTTTTTAATATGGTCCCTTTATCACTAATAGCTAGAAAAGGTGACATCTGAGAACCTACATCCACCAAAACTTCGTTACTGTGTGATCATACATCTGCCAAAATAGCAAAATGATTAATCGCCAGTATTTCATCTATCTGGCCCGAGCAGGTGTTTCTACTGTGATAATAATTAACCTATGTGTTTAATACCACTTCAACTTGTAATTAAAAATGGGTGCTAGGCTAATGGAAAATCATAAACTGTGAAGAGAAAAGGGTGATTAGAAAATAGAAAACTAGGAAGATGAAGAGAAAAACTAGATAGGAGGAAGGAAGAGGAGAGAAGGAATAAATGATAAAAAAGAGAAGAAAGGAATAAGAGAAGAAAAGTGACAGAAAGCAGAAAATAGAAAGATAGAAAAAGAAACACCAGGGGGAGATAAAGAGAAGGAGGAAAGGAAAAGAGGAGACGGCCAGTAATTTGGAATTAAAATGGTTTACAGTTTCCCACTGGCTGGGCACAAATGAGAAATATATAAGCACTCCCAGCAAATCTATATTCCGAAAACACCCACGCGTGAAGATTGTCAACCCACTTACATTAAAACAAGGTATAAATCAATTGATATGTACCCATAGGCTGCCTGGTTCTCAAGCCCGTCACAGCAGAAATAAAATATATTCCCTGCACACAAGACAGATGAAAGGAAATGTAACCACACAATTGAGGTCCATGATGTCATAAATGATGAACAGTTTGATTTATATGGTGTTCACAATTTATTTCCTTTTGCATGAATGGAAATTGCATAATTAACTGCCTGGCATAAACATACCAAAGCCAACTTCAATAGCATTTCCTTCGCAGACACGTCCTATATCTTAGGGGTTTAAACTGCTGTCCATCACTGAAGCATTTGAGCACCTTAACCAGTAGCATAGCTAGGGGGGGAGCAGGGGGAGCGGCCGCTCCCCCTTGAGCAGAAGCGGCGGAAGTGGCGCCTTTTTTTAGCAGCACTAAAAAAAGGCGCCGCGTCTTTTTAAGTACCACCGAAGACCCGGAGTGAGCCGCCGAAGTGCCGCCGAAGACCCGGAGCGCCGCTCCCCCTGCGCTCCGGACCTGGCTGCGCTACTGACCTTAACCATATAAAATCAATAGCAATAGCAAAGACCCTACTGAGCTTCATGGAGTCTCTGGCGTGTCCTCCTTTTCAGGGTAAAAACTCTTTTTGAGGTAGGGTTTTTTGGTTTAGTTTGGCTAGTCTAACTATTTATGCTCTGTTCTTTCCTACAAAAATGAGAACAGGATCCTTTCAGATGTACTGTACCCATTAGAATAAGTTTATCCTGTGTACTTAAATGAAGAGTCTTAACTTTGCCATCTTGCTGTCACACATTACAGTAATATAGTTACTGGTGGACTGAGGTAACAGGAAACTATTGAGCAAATATTTATACCATATTAGGCTACTGAGAACGGATCTAGAGCTTAGAGAAGAAATGCCCCTCCTAGAAATCTGCTAGTTAAGGTGTCAGTGGATCCACAAAGAATTTTGTTTTTCTAGCTGTGATTATCCATACTCAGGAAATACTCCGATCTAGCTTTTAATGCATAACACAGAGTATGGCAGTGATGGTTATTGTTATATATCTGGCTTTTCCTGTAACAGGCCAGATTGCAGATAAGCCTGAACAGCAAAGCCTGAACAGCCAATGATTTTAAAGCTGGTCTGTGTTATTTTTCCAGACACAGAGTATTTTTAATGTTAATAGCTTTTACTTTAGATTAAAGGAAAACAAAAAAGCAAGAGAGAACATGAGAGATTACAGTGTGTGTGGCTCCTCTGTAGCAGGCTACATGTGAACTGTCCTCAATGTGCAGTTTGGTTATGTGTGTCAGGATTTGGCAAATCCAGAGGATCTTCCTACTGTTCGCCCTGCTGATTTACGGCCTTGTCCAAAGCCCACTGAAGTCCAAAGCTCATTCAAAGGCTCCCATTGAATCAATGTGCAATGGATTAGGCCCCTAGAGCAGGACTTGAGCCCCAATGTTTCAGAATGCTCAGATTTGGAGGGTCACTATAGAGATGGGACTGGCCACAAAGTTCTGACCTGATCCAAGCTTTCCCAGTGTTGGAGAGTATTTGCCCCCATGGTTTCAGCTCTAGTCCATCGCTAGCTATTTCTTAGCAGTTCCGTGGGGAAAGGCTGGGTGTTCTTCTGTGTGTGCTGAATTATTTTCTATGCTTTGTTTTTCCATCTGGGAAAAAAAGAAGAATATAATCAGGTAAGAAAAGAAGAGCAAAAAAGAGAAAGACGTATGTTTTGTATTGCACAGCCCTGGGTCCAGTCCTGTAGTCCTTACTCAGGCAAAATCCCAGATGTTAACAGGAGCCGTGATGTGTACAAATTGCAGGCTTGGGCCCATTATCAGGAATTGAGCCCTGGGTGCTATAGAAATAGTAGAACATAACAAAGAAATTCTTTAGAGCTTGATCCTATGAAATGCTCAGTACCTCTCACTGTTTTCCAGGATCAGGCCCTTGATGAGGAACAGTCACCCTAGAGCTAGTGATAGGTTCATTTCAATTACCCAATGCTATGCTGGTCTGATATGCTTCAAAATGTGTAATGACAGGCTAATCCCGTAAATTGTTTCCCACAGCATTCGCCAATTTCACTGAGGGTGACTTATATAGTTTGACTGTAATAAATAGTTCATTAAAAACTGCTTGAAACACTAATGACATTCTAATTGAAATTAACTTTCACTAGACAAAATACCTTTTAATTCCTATTTATGTTATTCACTTTTGTTCAGTCTCCCTCCAACCTGAATAGCTGTCATGTCTGGTGTGTACAGTTGGTAATGCCATCAAATACTACTAGACTGATTGAGTTTCTGGTATATTTCCTGTTCTGCACTATTACTGGATAAGGGGATTTGCAAAATGGCTAGAAGGGGAAGGTGTCAAGGTTGAAGTCAGAGGTAAATCATATGCAGTGCTATATTTAGTGAATCACAATATAAACCATCATAAATAAAATAAAAATAAAAAGAGAAGAAAAAATACATTCCCTGGCTGGGAAGTTATTGAACATAAAGTGCCAGGAAACAGATAGTTTAGAGTAGGGGAGTTATTCTGGCTTCCCCATCAGGAATAAATCACAGACGAGATAATTATAGGCGACATTTTTTCAGCTATTCTGAAAGGCAATCTAAATCAGGACTGGGAAATATTTAATCTGTTTATCAGACTGTGATGGGAAAATAGCTAGAGATTAGAGTAGGAAATATTAGTTTGTTGTTTGGAGACTGTGCCTGGTAGGATTAGTTTTATTATTTTATCAAGGTATTAAAATAGCCCACAGTTGTTTGCTCCTGGCAGGTTAATTACAAGGTAAGGTATGTGTGCATGATGAAATAAAAGGCATTGTTAGTACCAAGGAAGGGGCTGGGGAAAGGGTGATGTTAAAAATATACAAGCTAATCAAAATATATTTCCCCTATCTTTACTGTAGGATAAGTGTCAAAGGAGCTCTGTGCAACAGTGGCCAAATTGTGCCCAGGTCTGCACGTTTAGAATGAGGTGGTTCATACAGAGGCCCCTATCAAACTACAATTCCTAATAATAAAGGGCCTTCTATCTTTGTGGGATATTCATCTATTGATGTCTTTGGACGTCCCACATGCAGAAGTGGGAGAAGATATGAAACCTGAGACACTTTCTAAAGTCCTGAAGGGAACATAAAGTGCACAAGACGCTATTTGCCTACTCAAAGGCCACAAGAATAACTACCTTTGAAATGAAAAAAAAACCCAGCATCCACCCCCACACCCAAGGCAATCCTGCCGCAACCACACCCCCCACAAGACAACTCCACAATCCCCGCTTCAACAGCCACTTATAGTATCTGGAGCGATAACACTTAGAGATAAGATTGATAACATCGCACATCTCCTCACTCTCGTGTGACTCAAACCCTCTCTCACACACACGTGGGCAGACCGCTGCTGTATTGTCTACTGTTTTGATTTGTTATCCCTTAAACTGCAGAAGTGGGAACACGGCAGCATCTTTCGTTGGACACAGAAAGATTAGATATCCCAGTGTATTGTGATAATAATGCCAATCTTTAAACCCACATAAAAAAAAAACCACGGAAGATTAAATTATTTTTCTGGCAGCTGGCAAATCTATTAAAAAAATGGCCAGGCCAGTCAACTCCAGGTTAGGTGGTAATCCTAGAGGCCGCCCTAGCTATAGGCAGATGCCTAGGCAGCAGCTGCAGAAGATAAGGCTTGTTGGGCTGGCTGGGCTCCGAGGAGCAGGAAGCCACAGCCAGGATCCCAGGGAAGTGCTCCCCATCCCGGAACGAGTAACATCGTAGTTCGGGGCTGCTCAAGCTCTGCAGGGCTTTGGCCACAAGTGCAGTGACCTGTCCAGGTCCATGTTGGCAGCCAACCTACACCGGTCTCATGCTGCCCGAGGCAGTCTCTGGGCCCAGGTATCATCACTTCCCTACCACTATGTCTGGGGCTCTGGAGGCACTGCTGCGGTGTGGGCTATGAGCCCGACAACAAGGCACACAGGCGGGAAGTTATGAGTCTGCGGGGGGGCTGTGCAAATGGGATGAGCTGGGGGGTGCGAACAGGTGGTGCAGTATGTGGAGGCCAAGCAGGGGACTGGCGGTGCGGGTCCAGGCCAGGCGTGTGGGGGCTGAGGTGCGGAGACTCCCGCTGTGTTCAGTGAGAAGGAGCCTGCTGCCTCTATGTGAGGGAGATTGTTGTCTCCAGCCCGGGTTGCTTTGTACAAGGTATGGGTCTGCGATACCCGTTACCCAGGAACCTATGGGCTGGGAGCACCGGTGCTGGAACTGGGGGGGTCGGGGCGATGACCCCCCCACTTTAAAAGTGGGAGGGCCATAACCCCCTACTTTTTAACAAAATAAACATAAGCACAGAATTCATGTCCCCCGGAGATTTTTTTACCCTCTGCAGAATAGATTCTGCTGGGGAGGTGCTGCAATTACACCTTTTCCCACCAGAGCCTGCTGTGGCACCAGAAGAGAGGCCAGGTGGCTTATTGCTGGAGCAGCCAGCAGTGGAGAGGGAGGTGACATTTTGGCTTTGACCTTCCCACTTCTACGAAGTTGGCTGGGAGCTGCTCTGGCCAGTGCCTGACTGTCAGACTGCTCTCATCCCATGGGATCTGTTACTGGGGCCCAGCAGCTTCTGCCTTTCCAGGCCATTGTCTGCCCTGTCAGCCTTCAAGTTGACTACCCACGGTTTGGAGGTGGAGATGACAGCTGTGAGGGAGGCAGTGTGTGCCTGCCACCAATTTTCTACAGAGGCAGGACGGGGCAGCAGATTGAAGATTTGCCTAGGGCAACGGATTGTCCTGAGAAGCTTCTTTGTGTAGTTAATTCAGTCTTTCTAACACCAATCCTCACTTACATAACGGATATATTTACTGAGGGCCAGATTGTCAATGGGCCTCCATTACTGCAACTTGCTGGGTTGCAAAAAAAAAATAATTAAATATTCTCGGTGGTTCTGTGTTGGGAACATAAGAGGTGGACACGCCCTAGATCATTGCATGTGTCCCCATAGGAGCTGGACACCATCCCTAGGCTTCCCACGGAGGACTAAACAGAAAGTGATTCTACATTTGATCTTAGGCAACAGTAAGAGAAGAAACTGTCTTCAGTCTTTACAAGTTCAGCAGTAAATTAACCAAATGTCTCAATCCCATTAGTGAGTGTCTGAGGGTTAGATTGCATCTATTGTTACATTCATGCTTTGGGGCTGCTGTGGAGCTCCCTACTCCACTGAGACCTTAGGGAAGGATTATCCTTCCCACAGCTGCCAGGAGTGCAGCAGAAATGGACAGAATGCACCTAACTTTAGGAACGTGCAGCCTGCTCTGCCTGGCAGGGTTCATCCTCCATCTTTTCCCTCCTTGGGATTAAATTCACCTGTGGGGACACACAAAAGTAGCAGTCAGTGCTCCTTTGAGCTCAGGGACTAAGGCTGTTACTGGCCCTTGCGTGGAACTCTTAGGAACTTATTGGCGCGCTCATTACTCTGTGTGCCTGCACAAAGGTCAGGGACAATATGACCCTAAATAAATAAAATAAAGCATTAAAATGTGGCAGGTTTAACCTGGCTTAGTTGATAGCAAGCTCACATTTCTGGGCCAAAGGATGTGGTTTCAGATCCCAAACCAGGTCTTGGGCTCATAATCCAAACTGACTAGAGCTAGAGGGGGATTCTATGGTAGAGGCATCATTATTCAGATGATCACTGAGGTTTCGCCCATATTCCCTCTCTGTCTGATAGCATGTGGGTTTTTGCTGAGCTCACAATAACTACTGTAGTTGTCCATGACCTCTACCCTGCCAACTGTAAGCATGACTCAGCAAAGTGCTCAACTTTATAGATTCATAGACTGCCTCGGGCAACTTTATAGATTCATAGACTCAGACTTTAAGGTCTGAAGGCACCATTATGAATTCATCTAGTCTGACTTCCTGCACAACGCAGGCCGCAGAATCTCACCTACCCATTCCTGTAATAAACAACTTCTAACCTATGTCTGAGCTATTGAAGTCCTCAAATCATGGTTTAAAGACTTCAGGGTGCAGAGAATCCTCCAGCAAGTGACCTGTGCCCTAAGCTGCAGAGGAAGGCGAAAAAACCCCAGGGCCTCTGCCAATCTGCCCTGGAAGAAAATTCCTTCCCAACCCCAAATATGGCAATCAGCTAAACCCTGAGCATGTGGGCAAGACTCACCAGCCAGACACCCAGGAAATAATTATCTGTAGTAACTCAGATCCCACCCCATCTAACATCCCATCACAGGCCATTGGGCGAATTTACCGCTAGTAGTCAAAGATCAATTAATTGCCCATCATACCATCTCCTCCATAAACTTATCAAACTTAGTCTTGAAGCTAGATATGTCTTTTGCCCCTGCTGCTCCCCTTGGAAATCTGTTCCAGAACTTCAATCCTCTGATGGTTAGAAACCTTCATCTAATTTCAAATCTAAATTTACTGATGGCCAGTTTATATCCATTTGTTCTTGTGTCCACGTTGGTACTGAGCTTAAATAATTCCTCTCCCTCCCTGGTATTTATCCCTCTGATATATATTTATAGAGAGCAATCATATCTCCCCTCAGCCTTCTTTTGGTTAGGCTAAACAAGCCAAGCTCCTTGAGTCTTCTTTCATAAGACAGGTTTTCCATTCCTCGGATCATCCTAGTAGCCCTTCTCTGTACCTGTTCCAGTTTGAATTCATCCTTCTTGAACTTGGGAGACCAGAACTGCACACAGTATTCCAGATGAGGTCTCACCAGTGCCTTGTATAACGGTACTGACACTCCTTATCTCTACTGGAAATACCTCACCTGATGCATCCCTAGACCACATTAGCTTTTTTCACGGCCATATCACATTGACGGCTCATAGTCATCCTGTGAGGTCCTTCTCCTCCTCTGTTACTTCCAATTGATGTGTCCCCAGCATATAACTAACATTCTTGTTATTAATCCCTAAATGCATGACCTTTCACTTTTCACTATTAAATTTCATCCTATTACTATTACTCCAGTTTACAAGGTCATCCAGATCTTCCTGTATGATATTCCAGTCCTTCTCTGTATCCTCCTAGCTTTGTGTCATTCGCAAACTTTATTAGCACACTCATTAATTTCAGGTGTCCTCAAATCTGCTTTGTGGGATTAGGACCTATCTGAGTCAGTATTGCAAAGTCTTATCGGCTACCCAGTATGGTACAATGATAAGACAATGGTTTTGGTATTCATGAGAGGTGGGGTTCTATTCCTGGCTCAGCAAGTCAGTTTGCCTCTCTGTGACTCAATTTCCCCATTGGTAAAATGTGCATGATGATGCTTTGTAAAAGCACTTTGAGTTGACCTACAGATACAACGTGCTGTGTAAAAGCAAAATAGTTATGTTTCTATTCAGGAATTTGTTAATTCTCCTTTGGTATGATAACATCTCTGTTTGCCAGTTCACCTTCAAAATAATTATCCTAACATCTAATATGTTCCTAAAACTATGCAGTAATCCTGCATTACATACTAAATGAAATTCTCTAGCCTCCAGAGCTGTTTTTATATATTTGTAAGGCTTGCGTTGTTCAGATAAGAAGTCACTGTTTTTATACAACTGCCGAAAAAAGAGCTATTACCATACAGTTCAATAATTTAATAGCTTTAAGGATATCCACTTGTCAAATTAGTATCCCTTTGTTCAGAAAAGCATAATCATAGACACTATAGTGTGAGTAATGAATTCTAGGCTTTGTGTGCTATCTCCACAGGTCTAAGTCTTATAGTCACAACCGGTTTTGTTCATTTTTGCTGCAGGAAATAAAATAAATACATTTAGAAACAATTTAATCACCAATGTTTTAAATATTTATTTATAATCTTGTTCCCATACTACTCAAAAAGCAATAGAGAAATATGCAAATCTCTCCTTCAAATGTTGCTAGACGTAGATCATTTTTTAAGTCCAAACCTCCACTTTCCAAATTGATATGTCTTCAGATCTTTGCTGCTAAGCACTCGATAATGGATGGACTGCAGTACTGTAGTTGCTTTGTCGTTTTTTTAAAATTATCTGCCAAGGCTCAGTGACATTTCAAGAATAGGAACTGAACACATGCTACCTCGCTCAGCTGGGATGTTAGGAAGTAATTCTCTTCACCCTTGTGAAGTTGCCCTTTACATACAAGAACTCAAACTGACTGACTGGAGATTGTCATCAGTAAATATCTGAAAACTTGATTATCCTGAAAGTATGTGAGAGAGACATGCCTGTTACCTTCTTTTCTTAACTGTATACTATTCACATTTCCACTAACGCTTTCAAATATTACCCACTTTTCCAGCACTTGACTTTTGTTTTAACCTTTTCCACTGCTTTGTTTTAGACTTTGATCTTTGTGTGTTGTATTGTATTCTGTTTATATGCAAGACAGCACATACAGATGCATCCCATTTATCTTTCCCCATATGTATAGCCACTCATCTCTTCTGTGGAACTCCTCTTGCTTTACTTACCCATAGGCAAAGTCTTTTCAGCAACCTTTCTTTCTTCTTTAACTATTACTTATTATTTACAGAAAAAGACACTGTCAAATGGATTACATCCTGCCCCAAAACATTAAAATCTAGTGGAGGAATTTCTTCTAGATTCTAAATGTTTCCAATATTAAATATATATATTCCAGTCTCTTGAGGGGAAAGAGCCAATGTTTATGTAGGACCTGCATAACAACAATTTGTGCTCTTCAGCTTCTTCATTGGTTCTATTGGTCCATGATATCTTGAGTTCATCTAGACTTTATGCTGGTTCTGGAAAACAAAATAGAGACACTTTAAAGGATAAGCCCCAGACTAGTTCTTCCATATAATCAGTTTTTGTATTTGTGCAGTACAATCACAAGACTTTTTTCTTCAAATCCAAAGGAAAATATTTGTAATGAATCCTGAAAGAGTTTGCGACTGAGTGTATGGGAAGACTTGGCATATCTTGCCCATGTTGGCTCAAGTCATAAGCTTGGATCAAATTTCACTAAAACAATATAAGGTTTTCACACCTTTTTTATGGTTTATTCCCTAGAACCACATGAATGTTTGTTGAATCTTTCATTAAAAAGTACTTAATGCTAAGCAGACACAGTCAATGTGGTTTGGTTTGTCCGTTGGAAATCTTCTGGGTACTTTTCACCGTTTCTCTAGTGTTAGACTCTGTGCTGCATTCATCACTTCCTGCAGTACCAAATCAGGGCTGAGCCTTGGGAGCTCCAGCAGATGGGAGGGAGAGGCCTGCAGACTATTATGGGCAGCACAATGGTTAGAGACTGGTTTGTGCACTGAAATGCAGTCCACTGCAGAAGGCACGAACAAAGCACTATGTACCTTTTAAATTCCACTTAAACCCTCAGAGCTAGATTGGCACTTTACTTCTAAGCCACAGAAAGAACCAGCACGTAGTTGCATCACCCGATAAGCAGTCCAGGGAAGGAAAGGTGACTCTGGGAGCCACTGTTCCCTCTCTGGTTCCCTCTTGCTTTGGGCAGAGACAGGAAGTCATCTCCAGTTTGTCAGTATTAATAGCACATTACTTCCCCCTCTGCACCAGCTAAGCCATGCTGATTGATGCATGGCTGAGGCATGAGCTGTGTTGCATGTGCTTATCTCTCCCTAGCTTCCATGGGAGTTAAGCTTGCTCAGCCCCTTGTAGTTACTATCAAGCCTACCATGCTGACTGGAAAAGCAGCAGCTATGCTTATCTGCGTGACACAGCTGTTCCCCTACTAAATAGCACATAGCTGTGTCCATTAAAGAGGGTTTTGCATAGCTTTGAGGCCTAGACCACAGCCTTTGCATTGCTGGGATAGATGGGGAAATATGCCTACAATCACATCCCTCCCACCACAGTAAGGCAGTCTGATAGCTATCAGGGGCGGCTCTACCAATTTTGCCGCCCCAAGCAGTCGCCTCCGAATTGCCCCCACTGTCGAATTGCTGCCGCACCCGGAAAAGCGGCAGAGCTGCCGCCGAATTGCCGCCACAGGACACGGACTGCCGCCCCATTCTGAATGCCGCCCCAAGCACCTGCTTGGAAAGCTGGTGCCTGGAGCTGGCCCTGATAGCTATTGCTGACTCGGGTGCTTTTATGGCTCAGATCATCTGGAACTACTCCAGTGTAAAAGGATTCTGTTCTCAGAGCCTTGACACGTGGGTTCAGCTGCATCTCTCCATTTTTAAAAGGCCTAGAATCTAGTTCCAATTCCTGAAATTAAGCTCCCATATTGAATCCACCTACCCAGCTTGCTCCAGCTAGAAATATAAATGTGTGCAAGGGGCCCATAATTTTAACTCCGAGCCTTGAGGCATTCTTTCAGAATGTTCCATTTTGCTAAATTTCATTTTATTGAATTAATACATTGCATACATTAAATGCTTTGCTAATATTAGTTTTCTATATAACAACTGCAATAGTTGATTCAGGGAAATGAAGTGATAGTGAATGGGAGGGGAAGTATTCATGAGATAATCCCTTTGCTTGTGCTATAAAAATGTTGAGAAGCCTTGGTCTGTGCAGACCTGTGTGACCTTTAACTGATTTCAGGCTTAACAATTTTTTGTATCTTTTGAATATTATTTCCTATTGGTGACTTAGATAACCAAGATAGGACAGGAGAGAACAAGTGCCCAAACCTAGGGCTGCCATAGCAAGTTTGTGGAAATGGCAAGTTATGTCTGAGCACAGATAAGCACCAGGATGAGAGGCACAGAAGGACCTTGTGAATATAAACAGATCTGTCCCTATTGAAGGTGACCTACAAATGGCTCTCTGCAGTAGGAACTATCTCTTTGTGTTTTTTACGATGCCAAGAACAATAGGGCCCTGATCCCATAGGTGCTACTGCAATATAAATAAATAAATAAATATACAGAGGGGGGGATTTAAATTGAGCTTGTGAACCTTTTTGTAGCTGCATGATGAAAAAAGAAAATCAGGCTTCTTTATCCAAAAGAGTTTTTTGGGGGGTGGGTTTTGTACCTTTGAAATATCAAGAATGTCAAGTCGACTTTAACTGAAGTGGCAAGGGTGATATAACTTTTTAACAAAGGCATCCTCACAGGAACGTCCATGAACATCATGGGTTCACCTTAGTCTCTTTATTAAAGGCAGTCAGGACCAGTTATCTCAGATGCTTTCTCTGCTTGTTTTTCCCTGATAGGGTCTATGTTTTCTGCTTTGAAGCCACCTGAAACCATCTTCAAGATAATTTTTTGGCTTGGCTATTTCAACAGCTGCTTGAACCCAATCATCTACCCCTGCTCGAGCAA
Organism: Macrochelys suwanniensis; assembly: GCA_033296515.1. NCBI lineage: Eukaryota > Metazoa > Chordata > Testudines > Chelydridae > Macrochelys > Macrochelys suwanniensis. The sequence goes on along the minus strand of CM065782.1, from coordinate 85,754,920 downwards.
AGAGTTCAAGAGGGCTTTTATACGGATCCTGAAGTGCCAGTGCCACCGGCGGAGGCGGTTGGGGTGGTGGACCTACAACTACAGGAACTGGAACCAAGGCTCCTTCGAACACTCCCGCAAAGACTCGTTGGAAGATAGCAGGAGCTTCCTAAGTGGCAGTCAGAGGACATTATCCTCAGCCACCCCTAGCCCCAGCTACCTGAGCAAAGTCACTCACCCTCACATGGAAATGTACACGTTCCAGGAGTGGAAGAGCTCCAGCTCTTTCCTCAGCCCTCTACAGGAAGGCAGCAGGCAAAAGGACTCATGCCACCTCTTCACCTTCAAGCTCCCAACAGAGCACAATGGACATATTGCTGCTGGCAGCCAAGCCTCAAGCAATGGGGGCTGCAAGACCATCTGTGACACACTGAACAGCACAGCTGACTGCAGAATGGCTGTTGAAATGAGCGAATTCTAAACGCTGTTCCCTGGATGCAGGAGGGCCTGCACTCTGGGCTCATCTCCACACATTAAGTTGGTTGGTGTTAAACCCAGATGAAGACATGAACCTGCACCCAATCTAGACATGCTTGACGTGGCGCTGAGCGGGAGTTCAGCCAGGATGGCAGTAGCAGGCAGCCTAGTATCAGAATATTAGCATAGTCCCACCACTGCAGGGAGATCAGTGTTCCAAGTTGATTGCCAGAGATGCTGCAGAAATGTGTGCACAATGCAGGGAAGGGCCCTATAAAGACAGTGATGTGCACTCAGCCAAATATTCAGCTCTGATGGAAAGGCTGTGGAGCAGCCAAACACACACCTATATATAGAAAGTATATATAAGTAGAGAGAGAGAGCGTGAGTGTGTATCTTCAAGAAGAAGTGTGGTTTTATTTGTACCTCTTCAGGGTACCACCAGCTGCTTCTGGTTTTGCCTGTAAAAACCTTACCTGTTGGTGTACTTCACTGAACACTAGCACTTTAGAAACCACAAACTATGTCAAAGATTAAAGTAACTTCACATTTATACATCACTTTTGTTTATTAATATCCAATTGGCATTCCAGCAGAGCCTCCTTGCCCACTGTCCCATTCGTGCATGTGCGTGCACACTGGGGTGCTATCTCCCATCATAGCCACTGATATCCTTTGGGGCAGCGCTATGGGTTAGCGATGAGTTAAAAATGGAAGTGAACCATCTTGGCCAAACTCCCCTATCTTTTACCATTATTTTTTTGAAAGCTTAAAAACATCAGCCATGGTCAGGGCTCAGTTTTCGTACATTAGTGACTAGACACATTAGTAATTGTCCTGTAAGTTTACAGGCAACCAAAGGGTCTGGTTTCCAAAGCAAAACCCATAAATCACTCCAGATCCTTCATAAACAGCATTGCAGACATAGCACAAAAGAGCACTGACCGCTGGAAGCCCATAACCCAGCCTGAGAGCAAATATGCTGGATTTCAGTAAAACCCAGTTGGTGCTTTTGGCAGTGTTTGGAGGTGACATTGCATTTCTAGTGACTTTTGCTTAGTCACTGAAATCAGAAGTGGAAAAGTCAAAAGGATGCAGTTATATGAGAGTCCCACTTTGCTTTGCATCCTTCAGCTCAATAACATGGTATCCTAAACTGGGGGATCTCTGAGGACATCTTCTAATATGTTTTAACCCATGTTTGGAAGTTGTTTTCATCTCTTTCAATTAAGTATGAATCATGAAACTAACGACTGTGAATTTTTACATAAAGTGGTACAAACCATGGCAACTGGTCTTTACTCCTTCCTCTGACCTGAGGCTTCCCTTATTAGGAATTTTAGCAATGTTTTTGTGAATACTGAAAAAGAGGCTGAACCATAAACAGATGTGCGGAAAACACTTAACAGATGTTTTTACAATGTTGACTCCCATGAGGGCATTTCCCTTGGTTTCATTGCATATGTATATTCCCTCATTAGGCTGATGAAGATGGATGTGATCTGTGGTTGGGCCAAATATCCTCCAGCTCAGTGAGCAAAGATAGGGAAGTTTTGTGTGTAGGTCACCACATGCTCATATACTACAATGATGAGAGCCATATAAGTACATATACAGACTTAATGTACGGCACCTTGGGTCTGATCCTGATCCCATTGAAGTCATTGGCAAATCGCCTGTTGTGTTTAAATGGCCCAATCCTGCTCCTACTGAGTTGCAATTTCCTCTTAAAGGGACACTGCTTATTAAAACAGAAAGGATTTTTTAAATGTTTCCCCTCTTTTTGCCACTCATTTATTTTTTGTATTTTACTCAGCTCAGAAAAGGAAGCTAGACTGGACAATTTTGCTTTCTGCTTGTTCTGCACTAGCATGTTCCTGTTCTCTTTGAGTTTCCCACAGTGTAGATGACTGTGTGGGGTTCCTTTGTGTATGTTTTCATTTTAATTTTTGGAGGGGGACCAACAGGGGGAAAATGTTATAAAAACATTTCTAGTCACATTAGGTTGTGTAAATTATTGTTGATTACAGATCAGAATTTCTGGCCTAACTGCTTGATAGTGTCCTTCTAAGTTTAGCTTAACAGGTCATTCACGCAGTGTAAACCCAAACCAAAATAACATCTATCAACGTTGGAAAACTTTTCAGAGCTGATGGTAGAAGGTGCAGCACAGCCAGCATTTCACTCCTCTAAAGCCTTTAACAAAGCAGCTTTGAAAGACTGGCATTTCTTTTTATTACTTTTGGTTCTTAACAAAAGCTGTATGATGCCTGATAATCATTTAAACTCCTTAAATAATTGTATTTCATTTTAACGAGATTTCTGTAGTCACCTGTGGCAAGCCTTGAAATTTGATATTGTGCCATTCCTTGCTAGACTAACCTATAAGTACTTGTCTTTTTTATACATTGGATACTCCTTACAACTTTCCAAAGAAAAGATTCCTCACTGCTGATTTAGCTTTTCAAATTTACAAATGGGAATCTTGGTCATTTTAGTGCAGAAAAACCATATCTCTCTAAGCAACAGAGAAGGAAACCCAGACTGATCAAAGAAACCATAACTAAGCTTCACATTAGTCCATACCATTTGTACAGTACCTCCCCAAATCCTCCATTTCATAATCACAGCCAACACATCAGAGGCAGCTTGCTGGGTGAGATGGTTGGGGGATACCACCTTCCAAGAAGAACAGAAATCCAGGAAATGTTCTGTTTTAGGATCCCTGCCACCTGGGAAGATAACAAGAGAAAAGTTAACTTACCCAGCATGGTAATAAAAATGTCACACAGTTATAGTTGTACGTATACTGTACTTTCTAAAGCTATGTCTACACTACAGTTTGTCAGCATAACTTATGCCACTCCGGGGTGTGAATAAACCACCCCCATGAGCGACATAAGTTACATTGATATACGTGCTCGTGTGCACAGCACTATGTCGGTGGCAGAGCTTCTCCCGCTGACATAGCTTCTGCCGTTCACAGAGGTGGTTTTATTAACCGCTTCACCAGATGCGCTGCAGCGGCGCAGCTGCATCAGTACAGCTGTGCTCCTGCAGTGCTGTGCATGTAGACATGCCCTAAGTAAAACATTTCCTCTACCGTCCATTGTAAGCATTCAGCAAGCCAGGCCTTGCCTGGAGCATCTCATTCAGAAGTGGTTCAAATGCTTCACCTCTTATTGTCATGACATCAGATGCATTACCGAGTGATTGATCCCACGGCTTTAGCGGAGTTGTGTGAAAGCAAACAATGCCAATGGAAGCAATGAGGTGAGGTGACACTTGACATGTAAATAAGACATTATTTCAACAAATTGTAATTTCTCATTAGCTTGATTCATATTTGTTATCTTATAATTCCTATAGTTGGCACCCTGTTCCTCCACAAAAAGTGGGGATTCCTCACATCTTTTTGCAATTCATATCTCATTCTCTTTTTTACAGCCACGCTGCCATTCTGAATTCCCCATGACCTCCCTTTTGAAATTTCATGATCCTCTTCTTCATAACTTAGCTTCCTGCTTCCCACTTGTAGGTTCCCTGCCTTTCATCTCTTGAGAACCCCAAGCCCAGCTTTTTGAAGGCTCTCATTTTGGGCCACATGTTTTGGTTCTGCATGGAGCTCCGGTGACACCTTGACACCTTTGGGAAGCAACCTGCACGTACATATGAGGTTTCTGTAAAGTGGTGCCAAGCCACAGTTCGAACAGACTGCCAGGAAGAAGCACCTCACCTCTAATTATAGCATCAACACATATCTGAGACCCCATTACCAAACACAGTGTAAAGACCAGCGTGAAGGACTCAGACTGTAAAATGGACTTGAAAGCATCCATTCATGCCACCTATGAAGGAAAGTAGGGAGACCTGCAAGAGGAACATCTATCAGGATTACATTCCAGTCACTGCTGCCCTGGGTTGGGTTTGAAAGAGTGGCCAGAAACTCCATATCCACCTCCAAGGCCATCTGGCTTTCTCAGAGGAAATCTACTCTAATCTCTTTATTGTACCAGTAGAATCTTTCCAAGTCTGCATCCAGTCAAGTCCTGCCCAAATGAGGTCCTGCACATCTCTCTATTTTCCCTCCATAAGTCCTCCCTCCATTGCTGCTTCTTTCTTTTGGTGAAAAATTAGTCAAGGTAGAGCATCATCACCAAGCCTTGTGGGACCAGTCCCTTTTAGCCCCTTTGTTAAGGACAGAATATAGATTACGTATAGAATATCTGCAGCCTATGGGGAAATGGCAATTGGCATGTTCTGGTGGCCTGGAGGATGCAATTATAGTCCATCATGTAGTTCTGCCTGTAGCACCGATAACCTCTCTGATAAACTAACTAGGGGTATGTCTACACTACAGTCAGGGCCAGCCCACAACATTTTGGCACCTGAGGCAGGGAGCTCAAATGATGCCCCCATGCCCCCTAGCTTGGGCCAAAACTTTGAAAGGTCTCTTGTGCCCTCCTTCCAGCACAGCACTCCACCATCTCTGTGAATCTAGAACAGAGAGAATACATATGCACCAGTAGAAGACACAATTTTTTACACTCTGGGTCCTAGTGGCACCCCCCACACACACACAGTCTGGCACCTGAGGTGGCCACCTCAGTTTGCCTCATGGTAAGACCAGCCCTGACTACAGTTAGACACCCGCAGCTGGCCCATGCCAGCCAACTCAGGCTCGTGGGGCTGTGCTATAAGGCTGTTTAATTGTGGTGCAGGAATTTGGATTCAGGCTTCAGCCCAGGCTCTAGGACATAACATAAGAATGGCCATACTGGGTCAGACCAAAGGTCCATCCAGCCCAGTATCCTGTCTTTCGACAGTGGCCAATGCCAGGTGCCCCAGAGGGAATGAACAGAACAGGTAACCATCAAGTAATTCACTCCTTGTCACCCATTCCCAACTTCTGGCAATCAGAGGCTAGGGACACCATCCCTGACCATCCTGGCTAATAGCCATTGATGGACCTATCCTCCATGAATTTATCTAGTTCTTTTTTGAACCCTGTTATAGTCTTGGCCTTCACAACATCCTCTGGCAAAGAACTCCACAGGTTGACTGTGCGTTGTGTGAAGAAATACTTCCTTTGGTTTGTTTTAAACTTGCTATTTTGATTTGGTGACCCCCTAGTTCCTGCGATATGAGAAGGAGTAAATAACACTTCCTTATTTACGTTCTCCCTCGCAGGGTCCTGAATGCGTGCACCACAATTAAACAACCCCTTAGCCCGAGCCCTAGTCAGTTGGCATGGACCAGCTGTGGGTTTTTAACTGCAGTGTAGGCATACCCTCGGTGTCCAAATGGGTTTGCTTACATTTCAGTGGTTTTGCCACTTAGCACAGAAGACACTTGTAAAACACTGTGTTTCTCCAAGTTAAGCTACTGCATGGAGCCTAATTTCTAACTAGAAGACTGCAGAAACCCATTCAGTCAAGAGCACAGCTGAAATGGCTCATACTATATTGTTATAGCTCAGCTGCACCTACATTCAACCCATTAGATGTCAACATTTTCATCCATCACAAGAGTGCTTCTTATTTCGGCAAGAGGTGATGGTAAAATCAATCCAAGTGAATGAGATTATACCATTGGAACTCTGGGTCATAGTGCATTGTTTACTCTTGGGAAATTAAATTGTCGGTTATCTTTCCAAATGGGGTGGGAAAGGGAGAAAGCAAGGAGTGCACATTAATACTGTAAAAGTGAAGTTCTACTCTGAAAATTGATATGTTAAACTAGCACTTCCTTACTCTACAGAAATGCTCTCTGGGTGCATTCAGAGTTATCGGAGTAGATCTTCATCTGGGGTAAATGAGCATCAAATTATACTGCATAAAAATTAATGTTCTGAGGTAGTGGCTCCTATAGCTCAGAACCAACTAGCTCTGAGAGAGTGGGCTGGATTCTATGCTGGCTTGTGCATCAACAGAATTGCTCACTTAGTTCCAAACTGCTCAGGAGATGATGGGACTTTGTAGACGTAATGAGGCAGAGATAGCCTGGTGGTGACAACATACAAGACAGAGAGAACCCAACTTGACTTTCTAATCCAGGCGGAGTTTGCAGGGCTGGCTGTTAGGAAGAAAGGTCGTTTTAGCCTTTGAATGAAGCAGATTTGATGAGAATGTAATTATGCCTCAACTACCCTGAAGGCCCATCATGCCATTTTTAGAATCACACTAATACAGAGAAAAAATTGTTTGCAGAAAGCTGAGGGTGGAGCAACAAGAAAAAACGTTCACTGGAAACTTTAACCCAGGGGTCGGCAACCTTTCAGAAGTGGTGTGCCGAGTCTTCATTTATTCACTCGAATTTAAGGTTTCACTTGCCAGTAATACGTTTTAACATTTTTAGAAGGTCTCTTTCTATAAGTCTTTAATATATAACTAAACTATTGTTGTATGTAAAGTAAATAAGGTTTTTTAAATGTTTAAGAAGCTTCACTTAAAATTAAATTAAAATGGAAAGCCCCCCAGACCGGTGGCCAGGACCCAGGTAGTGTGAGTGCCACTGAAAATCAGCTCGCGTGCCACCTTTGGCACCCGTGCCATAGGTTGCCTACCCTTGCTTTAACCTCTGGAAGGGTTTGGACAGGGGGCTCCTCCCCTTGTGACTTGCCTGCCAGACTTTAAAGTTGTTGTTGCTGGAATTTTAAGTGTGTTTGCTCTGTCTCTGACCTCCTGTGAACAAAGAGATTAAATCTCCTGCACCTTTTCCTCGTTTCCTTCCCTGCTCTCCTCCTCTCTTGCTATCCCTTCCCTTCCCCAAGACCCATAGCAGGAAGACTTTGAGCCTAATTCTGCCCTCAAGTATGCATTTACAGTTCTCATTGACATCAGTGGGGTTGCACAGGCATAAAATGAGGGCCAAATTTAGTCCTTTGATTCTCTTTTATGGTACAACTTGTACTTTAGTTAACATGGTGGATGGTTTGCAATCAAAGGGGATTTTTTGCCAGGAGGAGGAGCTATGTCTACAATGAAGGTGTCTAGTGCCAGTTTTGGAAAAGGAAAGCCATGGTGATGAATGTGTGACTTACTGAAGGCAACCCAGGTTACGCTTGTTCAGAGAAGGAATCACTGTTAGCCAGGATTTCAGTCCAGAGTTAAATTATATGTCATGGAGGTGTAGCAGTGAGTACCAAACAAGGCAACATCTTGCCATTCAATGGATTTACTGCTGATTTACACCAGTGTAAGTGGGATGAGAATGGCCCTGAGTCAGGAGGAAAAAGGCCCAGCTCCTCAAAGGCATTTAGGCATCTAATTCCCACTGGTGGGAGTTAGGTACCTACATAAGTTTGAGGATCTGGGTCTACGCTACTGAAAGTAAGTGTTTCTGCAGTTGAGGTAATGGAATATATGGGGCATTTCCAGTATGTATTCTCCCTCTGAAGCCCATGCAGATTACTAAGGCTATGTCTACACTACACAGCTTTTGTGTCGCTATAGCCGTGCTGCTAAAAGTTGTGCAGTGTAGCCGCTGTTTGTCAGCTCTCCTGATGACAAAAAACTTCCACCCTGCAACGAGTGGCATTTGCGTTGTCAGCAGGAGAGCGCTCCTGCTAACAAAGTACTGTTCACACTGGCGCTTGTCGTGGCAAAACTTTTGTCTTTCAGGGGTGGGGTGGCTAACACCTCTGAAAGACAAAAGTTTTGTCGTTCAGTTGCCAGTGTAGACATAGCCTGAGACTTATGTGAGTTCATCAACAGAATAGACCCCACAATGTCTGCTCACAAATGCCACCTGTAGGCAATTCTCAAAGGAGCCAAGCTTCCTGGGAATCTTATTTACACCACTCTGCAGTGGAATGTGTGGATGTTAGCAAATGACTTTGGTCTCTTTTCCATACATGCAGCCAAGGTTCATGGCTTTATTAACCCTGAAACTCACATTTCCTCCTGTTTGGTATGGTGGCTTAAGACCAGTACTCTACAAGCTTCTTTAGTTATCCACATATATTTTTTTCCTTTGTCAATTAATTTATCTTATGCTTTCCTCACAATAGTTGAATACATTGTTAGAGAACTCAGCAAGTATGTCAAGAAAGGGAGAAAACTTCCAAAGGCTCACATAAGAAAGAAAAACCACACGACTGGTTTTGAACCTAGAATCTAGTTCACTGCAGCCAACTTCTCAGCCAGCATACCATAAATATGTAAGAAGAGGATGTAGTTGGTGCTATGCACATATTTTCTGAACCACTGAAGTTTTTCTCTAGCTATTATTTACTTGCTTAAGTTTCCATATACATAAAAATCTAAAAATACCCATGTGTCTCTAGGGATCTGCCATTTCTGACCCCATCTCTGAAACAGGAAAATAATTTCCCAGTGTAAGTGCAGCAATCAGGAAAAAAATAATAATCATGACTTTTGTTGTCAATAAGGATGGAAATCTATGGCCTTTTCTTTTACTTTGGCCTCTGTAGAGACTCTTGCATCAGCCAGCTGGGGCCATGTATGGCCTTTGAAAGGCACCCATCATCTTGGTATCTATGGGCAGATATGTAATTGCAATATTTTATGAGAATGAGAGAAAGAGTTCTACACAAGAAAGAGGCATAGTCTAGCTAGTCCAAGCAAGGTCTTGGCATCAGAAATTTACTGAGCTCTAATCCTGGCTCTGACCTCTGTCTCAGCTCCTCATCTGAAAAATAGAGACAAGAATGTTTATCTCCCAAGGCTGTTGTGAGGAACGATGAGTTAATGTTTGCAGAGTGCTTTGAAGATTCAGGTCCCAATCCTGCAAACATTTACTCCATGTTTAATTTTAAACACTACTCAAGTGCATAAAATTAAGCATGTGTTTTCAGAATTGATGACTTTAAAGACTGAGTATGAATTATATAGATCAGTTAACCTCATTTTTCTGTCTGTTCAATTCACCCTTGTGGCAACAGTATGATATTAATTGCCTCAAACTTTTATTTGTATGAATCAAGTTTTCTATTACCCTGGCCAGATACTTTGATGAATGTGCTTGTGAAAAAATGTATCATTCATTAGCTTGGGAGTATTTTTAGACATTGTTTACCTGCAATGCTGAGGTTAGTAAAACCATAGGATCTCTTTGTAGCCTAAAGCAAGGACATTATGTCAACTTATGCTGCTGTGGTGTTTGCAACCATGCCTGCATTTTTTATGTTCTCCTTTGTTGTGGGGGAGTAGAGCTAGATTTTATTTACGTTCACTTGTAATTTATTGACTTTTGCTTGAAAACCTCCCAGTCTCAGGAACTGTCCATTCCACTTGGGTGTGCAGTTTGATTAAAACTTTTAGCTGAAAGAAAATGTGATTGAAGTTTTATTTTTTTTCACTCATCCATTAATGAATGTTTTCTTTTGACCATAATAAAATAGCAGCCTCATGTTCATTTTACATTGGTAGTTTATTCCTGGAGTTGGGGAATTCTATAACAATCATTTGCACATCTGCGCTACTTAGCTTTCCCAGCTAGTACCAGTATGGACACAGGTCTGAAATCCACTCAGAAGAGAAACATGATCTCTAGCCCAACTAGGATGACCATCTATCTCTGCAAATTGAAAATGCTTTTGGGTGTACACAAATGAAATTTATAACTGCTGCAGAACTGAACTGAGGCAAAAACTGTGGGTGGGTGTTTTTTTAATGGGCGAGATCATTTTATGACCACTAACCATCATTGTTACAGGTAAGCTCAAATAATAGGAGTAGTCAAATCTCATGGTTATTCTAATTTGGCAAAAGCCTCTAGCAGCATACTCCATTCATGTAATTTTATAAGCAGTAAACTCATCCCAGCCCAGCCCCAGTACAAGTGATAAAGAGTATTTCCTGTGTTTGTTTTTCCCACAGCTCGCTGCCCTGATTTTTAAGCCCGAGTAAGGGGTAGTTGTGAGTTTAGCCTCCGAGAGGAATACATCCTTCTTTGAAGCTGGTGAGCCTCAATAGATGCAACTGAATCTAATTAGCTTCTGGCTAGGAGGGCATCCCTGAACAGCTTCTGAACAACAGCTGGGGATTAACCCCTATGTAACTCAGCAAGGCTTCCTGCCAGGCACACAAGCAATGGACCAAGAAATGGCAGGGCATTGGGGTCCTCTTCATGGAGGGTTCACCCCCAAGACATGTATTTCACATGACAACCCCCCCCCACACACACAAACACCCCCTTTATGAAGGTTCTCCGTATTTTTTGCATGTACTGAGAACTCAGAGAGAAGGTTATGAGACAAACAGAATGTAGAGACACATTGACAGGAGTTGGCAGGCTCTGGAGGGGTTTGGACAGGGGGGTTCTCTTCTTGTAAATTGGCTGCCAGACTTTAAGGTTGTTGCTGCTGGAATTTTAAGTCTTTGCTCTGCTTCTGAGCTCTCACCTCACTCCATACAACACTGCACAATTGCCTAGATTGGGGTGTTCAAATATTTTCATAGCATGGGGTACATCTGAATAGAGATTTTCTTATGGTTGCCTCCCTTCCCATTCCTTGCTGTACATGCTGCCTTTCCTCCCGTGCATGATGACGTAACATCTCTGTAGAAACTGATTGCATGGAATAATCACCATAAATAACCAATGTATTTTAGCTGCCTTTAATCCAATAAGTGCTTTTTTCCTTTTAGAAGATCGTCAAGCACATTCTGTACTTTTGCTCCCCCTCCCATCTGTTTCATTTCTTCCAGCAGTGGCACCATGTGACCAGCCAGCTCTCTGCAGGCTACCTGGAGGTGGTCCACAGACCAGAGCTTGGGAACTGCTGGACTAAACACATTAGGGTTCTGGGTTGGCTGGTTTGTATGTTTGTTTGGGAGAGGGCAGATTAGTATCTTCTGAAGTAGCAAGTATTGGCCACAGCTGGGGCAAGCTATTTCTCTAGAAAGACCAGCGGTTTGATTCATGGCAAATCCTAAGTGACCTATACACTATGGTCCAGATGCTGCTCTGGTATAAATTGGCATAGCTCTATTGAATTCAATGGAGTTAAGCTGATTTACACCACCTAAGGAGCTGATCCCATATTTATGACAGACTGTGTGTAAAAAAACACAATGAAGGCAAAGAAAACCATGAATCGACATAGCTCGGAGCCTTAGTTTACACCCTCTCAACCTGATCCAAATTCCGGTGAAGACAATGGGAGGCTTTCTATTGACATCAATGGGTTTTGGATCAGGCCTTTTCTAAGAGCAGCAAAGTCGCATGGATGGATTAGCAGAGGAAGTTTGGTGCCTTTCTTGAAAATTCTTGTGTCAAAATATGTCAATCTAGACAAAATAGAACATGTCCTCAGCCTGTTCATTACCGGGCTCGTCCTCTAAAACCCCAATAAAAAGTTATGAAGAAACGAAGTGAATGTTAGAAATGAATAAGGTAAAAAAACTCATTCCTTTATTCAGTGAAAATTGGGAAGTGGATATAGTAAATTTTTTATTATATAGATTTAAAAGGCTTTAACTCACTCTTTCATTATTTCCTTTCAAACATTCATTGGGAAGCCCAGTAATCGGATTCCACTGAGACAAGTGTGCAAATGTTTTACTCTAGCAAAGAATCTGAACTTTATATGACCTCTGAAAATAGCCATTATTTCTTTGTTCTTTGCTTGATGCGTTGAAACTTTGATTCCTACACTTTGAGGATCCAATAGGGGGAAAAAATCACAGTGCTAAGTTTAGCAGAAGACCTGGTGACATGGGTGGTCATGCTACAGCTTGGTCCTTTTCTTTGAGCTAGTTAAGGGCCTGATCCTGCACTATTGAAATCAGTGGGAGTTTTGTCATTGACTCTAATGGGAGCATATTAGGACCTATATGAGGTGATTGCAGCTGCTGGTATTTAAGATGCAATGGTGCCACCTATTGGGCCCACATTTCACCCATATTCCACATAATAGCACAAAAAATATTTTAATTCTGCTGAGTTTGGGGGATTTCATATCTCATAGCTTGAGCCTCTGTACTCATTCTATATTAGACAGTCAGGGTGAGATTTTCAAACTACATGGTCTGCAAAGAATGTTTTAAAATTATTTTATGCTTTTTTGTTTCTTTATGATTTTTTATCTTGGAACATTAGGAGTGTCAACTCTGATGATCTCTTGTGTTTCTGGAGAACTTCTTAGGGGTCTCAGAGATGAATACTGTGAGTTCCCTTAATCTAAGAAGCAATATAGAATTCCTTTTCCCCCAAATGTCAGATAGGTATTGGTGTAAAACAGCTGTTAAAAAAAAAAAACGAAAAAGCAAAAGTGTTTTAAGTAATCTGACTAAAATTCCCCTTCCCTCTCGCTGCTCAGCATTCACTCTTCTGTATTTTTTTGATGTCCTAACTTCACCAGCTCTCAAGTCAACAATGGAGTCTTCTAAGGTAGACAACAACTGATTTTTTTAATGTTAAAAGGAAGTAGGAAAAAATACTTTTACAAAAACTTTTTAGACACCATAAAGAGGGCACAAATCCATTTTTTCCTCTATTTGTGAGTTACCTTTAAAGCAGGGAATTAAAAGAAAAACCAAAAAAATACATACTTTCAAGTACATTTTTCCTATGCTTCTTTCAACATCAGATGGCAAAAACTGAGTCAGCACAGCATGAGCATCAGTATTTTTTAGTACTTCTGTATAATGCTCAAATTGGGTGTTTATGCCAGACTAACCCATACTCTGCAAACTACCAGTTTGGAAAAGAAAAAAAAACTTTTGGAGGAAAAAAAAGAGGGAGATATTGGAAAAATCGGCGCATACAATTGCTTTGGGGAGAAATGGAATGGAAGGATGATGCTACCTCCCCAGTTTGAGCACTGGCGCAAGAAGTTTGTTCCCATTTTAAGCTGTTTCATATTAGAGTGTCACTGACAGTGGAGTGTCATGAGCTCATGGGAGCAGTTCCACTTATGTCAGTGAGTAAGTGATCACCAATATGAGTTAAGGGCTCCACAATCTGGCCCTTATTATCCAAACACATTCATTTGCATAGGATCACATGTTCTTGATTTCTTCAACAGGTGTTCAGTTAAACAAACATCATTGCTCGGAAGAATCCCTTAGGATTGACGTGATTAAACAAACTCCAACAAGTTTCCATTTTTGGATATAAAAAAGCTTCAGCTTTTCATACATTTCTACTTAGTACAACAAAAGATTCCAAAAGGCTTATTGAAGCAGAAATGTGCTACATCTGAATTGGGCAAGATTTAGAGGTGAAAGCTGACAAGTGATGCTCTATAATCTCAGGGATACAGATGTCCTGTTATGACTCCTATGTTTGAAAATAATAATACATAGCATGTGTATACATTTTCTAAGTACTCTCCAAACATTAAATGATTGATACTCATAACACCCCTGTCAGGTAGGTAAGTATTGGCATAGTACAGGGAAAATGAGCTAGACAGAGGTTAAGGCCAACACTATGAGACTTGGGTGCCTAAAGACAGGCACCTACATCCATAATTAGGCAGCTAATGAGAGTTTAGAGTGGCCTCTGGCTGTGGGATGGTCAGCCAGCTGGTGACTAGGTCCCCTCTGATGGGGGGTGGATTGGCCATTTGGGGACTGAGACCCCATTTGGTTCTTGAGGTGTATATTTCTCCCCTGAATGTTGATGAGCTCCCTTAGCTTGGGGAGGAGGGACCAAGGGGATGGGTCTCCCTGGCTAGGATGAGGGGATAAGGAGGAATGGGTTTCCCCGGTATTGTCATAGAGAGTTGAAATGCAAAGGGTTCTTTCAGGCTGTCTGCCATCAACACCAATTCAAGCTGCAAGTGGCACCAACAAGGAGAAAAGGACTGCCAGACTCACATGCACTGCTGACTCAGTTTGGCCCCAGCATCTGTCCCTTTCCTCCTTGTGCACTGCTGGAGTGGCCGGGAAGAATGTAGAAGTGACTGCCTGGTGCATCTAGTTTGAGCATTTAGTGGCATTGGTAGTGGTCCCAGAAGGGTCATTCCTCTTGGAGAAGCAGTGTACCATAACAGTGAACCTGTGGTGTGGTAGCTCCCGAGTGATTAGCAACTGGCTCATTGGTAGTCTCAGGAAGAGCCAAAAGTGTTAAGTGGCAGAGTTGGCCTTAGAATTCCTAGGAAATTAGTTTTTGCCACCACTCACTCCTGTCTGCCATTATCACAGCACTCTGCATCAAGCTGGACTCAGAATTAGCAGGAGGACTAGCAAGATGGTCCTGGGATCCACCCCAAAACTTTACTGACTCCTTTTACATTATAAGTGTGTGACCCAGGGACCTCTTTGTGCCAACTGACAGTGGGCACAGAGATACATGGGAGCCCCTTGGTCTGGTGTCTACATACTAGTCCACCAAAGAATGTCAGGTCAGGTCTCTAATGAAAGCCTGTGTCACATTGGTCACTCTAATCATTGTGATATGCATGTGCAGATAATATGTAAGAAGCTAAACAAACTTCTCCATTCATGGTGGGAGACACTTATCTTCCTAACTAATCGTTGTGTACTGTGTCTCCCAAAGGAAGTCTATTAGCGTATTAAGTAAAACCCTAAGAGCTTGCAGGGACTTCACAAGAAAATTAAGAGGAGGTAAACAGCAGTGGTGAGGAGGGATCCTGTTTTCAGGTGAAGATCAAAGGTCTGGTTGGTAGATCTGGGAGTGCAGAGAGACATCCTGGCATCCTTCAGTCTGGGAAGACAAGCTGCCAGTGGGCTTGATCTTATGAAAAGAGGATCTCATCCAGCTTGGTTGAAAACACTGCGGAAAGGATTGGGGGTAAGCCATCCTGTAGGAGACAGGGGAATGTCTTGTGAGTTAAGTTTAGGATCTAGAAAGCAAGTTATTATTTTATTTTATATGTAACCATTTATTTCCAATATTCTTATTCAGTATCATTTGAATCTCCGTTCTTTGATAATAAATTTCTTGTTTTCACTATAAATATATCTAAAGGCTGTGTGTTAAGCGGAGTGGTGATCCTGAGGTGAAACTAGCAACCAGGTGTGCTGATAATCTTTGTGTGTCCAGTAGATCAAGGGCTGAGCATTCCAGAGGGATTGGTGTTTGCCTGTTGCTTGCCAGCAAAGGGACAGCCGAGTCTGCAGGGGCTGAGAGGGGAGTACTTGTGCTGCCTGTGGCCTGGGCTAGCAGGAACCTGACAAGTAGAGACAAGGTTCTCTCATGGGAAGGGCAGGTGGTAGCGAGCTACTTCACTACCCTGGGTACCCCCACGGAGTGTCACAAAGTTAATGTGTGCAAAGGGATCTTTAGGTCTCCTTAGTGCAGCAGGTGCTTGTTTGTTTCAACCCTCGGGATCAATTTATGCTTTCTGGAATCCTCGCAAAGCAAAGGGCTAGAAACTACTTTTCTCTTAAAATGAAAGCTAAAATTCTCCTCCCTGGGACCCAAAGATCACTTCTGCTAACAATGGGCTCATGCAAGCCCTGGCTGTAAACCCCCTCTAGCTCATCAGCACGTTTCAGGGGAGTGGAGCCACGGGAATCTCCACCCTTCTTGCTAAATGTAGGGGAGGGATTTATGAGAAAATCCCCTCACCCATAACTGCAAATTGGGAAAGGGGTCTCAACTAGGCTGTTGTTCTTCTCTCCCTCCTATGCACATGGGAGGAGGAGAATCCAGGCTAGATTCTAAATACAAAGTGAGGGAGCCCTAATGTGCTTCTAGATCTGGGGAGCTGCTGGATGGGCAAATATTTGGGAGCTAAGTAGCACCAACACTAAAGCTACATAGCAAAATTTAGTATTTATCTCACCGACTCCAGCTGGGAAGTGTCAATAAAATGACATCTTCCACTGAGAGTCCAGCTGCCCCATTGACAGTTATTCAGCTAATGAATCAGAACCCGGTATTTCTAAAACCCATTTTGAAATATACTGACTGAGTTTTTTAAGGTATTACTTGGATCAGTGCAATTTTCTTTTAAGGCTGACACTTTAGCTCAGACCCCTGTGCTCTTTGCACATCAATGAAAGTTCTAGCTGGAGTCTCAGCTCCGCTTCAAAATTGCTTTGGCTTAGTTTTGTATCGCGGCTTCTCTCTTTTTAAAATGATCTGACATTTGATAGAACAGTGTGAGGGTTCAGCAATATTTTCTGTAAATCAGAATAAATTATGTGGCCATACTAGAAGAACAGCAGAAAGAGACATTTTTGTGGGCTAAGTCATTGCAGCTGGGATGGTGCAGAACGCTGACTCCACTTTTCTTGTCCAAAGAAGGGCGGAGGAAGGGAGAGTCAGCACTGGGCATTCTGTTGGCTGTCATAACTAGCAATACTCTAGCCAGCTTACTGCTGGGTATTTCAGACTCTGTTTAATACTCATATTCATCACTGGCAAGTTTAAGGTGTTAAACTTGCTGAGGCCTTATGCTAAACTTAATTTATGAAAGTTTCTGTTTAGAAGTAATTCTGTATTTATATTCTACTTCAGAGGACATACACACAGGATTGATCTAGTTCCCAAATCCTCATGTGGGGATTGAACCTGTGAGGTGGAGAGTGCCTCTGGAAAGTGCTGACGTCTGTAGTCCTGTCAGGCCTGATCAAAGCCTGTTGAAGTCAGTGGAAAGATTTACTTGAACCTTAGTCCAGACCCCAACCCCCTTTCAGGAGGTATTCAGCCCCTCATGTGATTAGGTCCACAATGAAGGTCCTGGGGCTAGATGGCTCTGATGTAACTCCATTCAAGAGAACAGAAACTGAGAGACCTGTCACTCCACTGAAGTCAGTGGATTTCTATCAGGGATTATTACCCTTAGGGCCCTACCAAACTCACGAATAACTTGTCATGGATCATGAAATCTGGTCTCCTCCTGTGAAATCTGGTCTTTTGTGTGCTTTTACCCTATACTATACAAATTTCACAGGGGAGACCAGTGTTTCTCAAATTGAGGGTCCTGACCCAAAAGGGAGTTGAAGGAGGGTCGCAAGGTTATTTTAGGGGGGTTGTGGTATTGCCACCCTTACTTCTTCAGAGTTGGGTGGCCAGAGAGCAGCGGCTGCTGACTGAGGGCCCAACTCTCCATGCAGCAGCCTAGAAGTAAGGGTGGCAATACCATACCATGCCATCCTTACTTCTGCACTGCTGCTGATGGTGGCTCTGCCTTCAGAGCTGGGCTCCCAGCCAGCAGCCGCCACTCTCCAGCTGCCCAGCTCTGAAAGCAGCACTGTCACCAGCAGCACTGCAGAAGTAAGGGTAGCTGTACCGCAACCCACCCCCACAATAACCTTGCATCCCCCCTCCCCCGCACAACTCCTTTTTGGATCAAGACCCCTACAATTACAACACCATGAAATTTCAGATTTAAATAGCTGAAATCGTGAAATTTATTATTTTTAAAATCCTATGACCGTAAAATTGACCAAAATGGACCGTGAATTTGGTAGGGCCCTAATTATGCTCCATGATGTTTAACAGTGGAGGCTGATAGCCTCTGAAAATGAAAAGGCAAACCTGACATTCCTCCTCCCAGATAGTCTGGTGGGAAGCTCCCATAGAAATATAGATGAAGTTTATCTCCCATCTGCTTTCAATAGCACTGTTTTCTCTTGGTGGTAATCCCCTCTCTATGGCAAGCCAATCAGGTTAGATTCTGCCTAGCCTACTTGCCCTGGCCAAGTTGCCTTTGTGGTTTGTTTTTGTTCGTTTGTTTTTAGCTAGACCTGTGCAAAAGGTTCACAAGAAAATCTGAAACTTGCTTGATTTTGTCTTTCATTGGAACTTGACAGGGGAAAACATCATTAACATTTATGGACTTTCCAGGTGAACGTGGATCCAGCCAGAGTATTCCTTGGCTGGCTTATGGTTTTGCATAGTAATTTGCAATCAAAATGCAGAGCTTCACATGACTTTGACTTGAGAACTGACAAAACTCAATGAGCTGGCAAAATTTTGCTTTGAGGTTTTGGGTTTGTTTAAAATTTAAGGGTGCAGATACAAAGCAACATTGCAAGAAATTGCTTTGGGGGGAGGGATAGCTCAGTGGTTTGAGCATTGGCCTGCTAAACCCAGGGTTGTGAGCTCAATCCTTGAGGGGACCACTTAGGTATCTGGGGCAAAAAAAATCTGTCAGGGGACAGTACTTGGTCCTGCTAGTGAAGGCAGGGGACTGGACTTGATGACCTTTCAAGGTCCTGCCAGTTCTAGGAGACTGGCATATCTCCATTAAAAAAAAAAAGAAATGTTGCCTGATGTCAGGAATAAGGCCCTGTAGCTGCACCTGCACAATCTCCTCTCAGCCCAATGAGCACAGCTGAGCTTCATTAACCAGGCCCCTGATAGAATGCCCCATCTCATTGGCTGAGCAAGCTAGCAGGTTTGCTCTTAAGCGCAGCACCAGTTTGCTGGCTGCTTAAACTAGTTGTCCATGGATGTGACAGTACCTGCTTATTGAATCCCAGACCTCCTCCAAGTAATCTGGTTCTGACTCTGGGCTCTAATTCCTGATTTCTACTCTGGGCTGTGGTATCTGGCCTTTGACTTGGTTCTGATCCTATTCCTGGCTACAGACTCCTGCGCTAATGACTAGGCATATCTACCCACCTACTAAATTGTTGACAACTCCAGTTTTATCCACTTCATTGCTGTCTAAGGGTCTGATATCAAGTCTGTTGAAGCCACTGAAAAGAGTCCGCCTGATTTCAGTAGATTTTTTTTTTTTTTGGATCAGGCTGTATGATACAAAGCACATCGTGCAAAACATCACTGCAATGCTGTCCCTATGTAGCTGGCATATTTCTGTTGATACTCATATTCCTATGCAATGCTGGTACTTTAAAAACAAACAAACAAAAACTATTGTCATAGCTACAGTGGCAAAACAGGAGCTACAGTGGAACACAGAAATGAAGTGTGGAAACAAGAAAAAGTGAGCATGATCTGTGTCTGTCTGATATGAGCAACTGTAAGTAGATACAAACAATGCATTTACATATCCTAATAGTAAAGGGCAAACCTTGCCTCTCCTGCTGCATTCTCCCCCATGGAGAGCCTGGCCCCAGCAACACTGATGCAGATTCACTGTTTGGAGGGGGTTGGAGGACAAGACTTTAGGATCCTGCAGAGGAGCTTCCTCTGTGTTGGTTTGCAGTGTTAAGGGGTAGCAGAGGAGCTGAGTTGAGGCTAGGGAATCTGTGATTATGCAGACCCCACATGCATTCACAAAGCAGGAGTACAGGAACTGTGGGTACAATTGCAGCCTCAAGACTGCAATAGAAGGTGCAAAGCAGCTCCATGAGCTGGGGGAGAAGATTCTTTTCCTCTCAGCCCCAAAGATCTCCCCCGATGCAGGCTGGCTGCTTGGGCTGTGCACCGGTGATAGGGTTGGAACCTTATTTCGATACACTTG
The DNA here is from genome assembly GCA_033296515.1 of Macrochelys suwanniensis. NCBI lineage: Eukaryota > Metazoa > Chordata > Testudines > Chelydridae > Macrochelys > Macrochelys suwanniensis. The sequence continues at coordinate 85,735,146 of CM065782.1, read as the reverse complement.
CTTTGTTATGGAGAAGCTGGGCAAGAAATATGTTATCGAGCTGTGATTATTATTTTTGTTAGTGACACAGAAAAGAGCTAAAAGTCTAATTACAAACCAACAGGTTTATCCTGCTTACCAGTTTCTTACCTTGTTCTGAGGAAGTCACTGACAGGTGGCACCCTCTCTAAACATGCTGTCTGCTGGTGGCTCTTCCTTGATGATGTAAAATGTGATCCTTATGAGACCTTTGTGCAACATTAATTCCAAGCAGTTAACAATCACATCCTAGCTTCAAAAAAGCATCTTCATTGTATTACAGTTGTATCATTTGTGAAGCAAAAGAGCAGAAAGCCATCTGGCTTGGAAATGTTTAATATCAGAGTGACTGGGATAGATAGCTGTACTAAGAATTTGGATCCTAATGGGAGATTGCATCATCTCAGGCAAGGAGCATGTCACAAAAGATTTCTGTCGTAATGCTCATGGCTGCTCTTTTGAGGCAGGTTTATATACAGACAGTAGATGTCTCGAGTCTCCTTCAGTTGGTAAAAATCCAGACCTTTGATTCTAATTATCAATTAATTTGTGTGTGTTTAGGAGATGATACTCTGCAAACATCTGGCCATTCCTTTCTGGGGGAGATATCTTCACCTAACACTGAAAATAAAAAATCTCCATTTCTCAAAAGATGCTTCTGTTTATGCCATTGGATTCCTAACTCCCTTCTCTACCACAGCAATATCTGATCATTTTCAGGGTCAAGTGACCCATCAACTCAGTCCAAGTTCTTTCTCCTGGTGTAGAAAAAGGGGAATAACGACAACCCTAGGAATTATAGACCAGTCATCTTAACTCTGGTATCTGGAAAGAAAATAGAGCAAATAAACTATCAATTTGTAAGTGCCTAGAAGATAAGGTGATAAGTAACAGTCAACATGGACTTGTCAACAACAAATCATGTCAAACCAACCTAATATCCCACTTTGACAGGGTAACAAGCTTTGTGGATAAGGAGGAAACAGACGTTATGTTCCTGTCTTCCAGTCTTATTGTGACAGCTACTATGGACACATGGTTCATTCAAAAACTATTGTATCAACTTTATAAATGTTATATGTATTGTTATGGAATAGGGATTGTATTCCTGACTCAATGTGGGAATTACAGGGTTTCCTGCAGGAACTAAAATAACTGGGGTGGTGGGAAGTAATTAATGTAAATCCCTAGGTCGGAACAAGTCTGGAGAAGTCCCATGGGAAATTGTATATCATGATTTGACTGGGTCCAAGAGGACTGACAAAACTGAAAACTATATAAAGTGATCTCCCAGACCGAGAGAGAGAGGGTATTTTTAACAGAACAAGAACTGACCTGAGACTGTGACCCAGAGACAGGCCCTGTAGTACTCTGAAGCCAGCCTGGACTCCATGGTGATACTTGGTAAGCCAGACATGCATAGAAGCTGTTTATTTTCAAGATACTGCCCTCTGAAATGTTTTTGTTCTGAATAAATAATACTTTGTTTTATGAAGGCTGGCTGGGCACTTCTTAACCCTGTCACTACCCCTGAGAGAACAGGACTGGGGGTACTGAACCAGACTTGCTGAGATAATCACAGTGAACTGCAGGAATCTGCAGCCTAAATCCTCACTGTGTAGGAAATGAATTGTGGAATCCCCCCCCTCATCTGCTCCCCAAGAAAAGTGACAGCTACAGGCCTCAGAACAGGGGGGAGGGTGTGTCCTTAAAGAGACTAGAAAGGGGTGAAAGGTGCAATATCCTCAGGAACTGTGATAATATCACTTATTGTCTTGTCACCCCACAACACTCACACTTTGCGATACACTCAGCTTTCCACTGCCACCTGTCTTCCATCTCTTTAAGCCTAGTTTCATAATACAGCATCTGAATTAATAAAGTGAGATGACATTGTCCAAAAAAAAGAGAGCAAACTTTAATGCAGCTGGACCCATTAAACCGCAGCACCTGCCTCCCCTAGAGCTGGTAACAGGTAGCACCACCTCCCCCAAAGGACACTTTTTCACCTACCATTCTTCTGTTTTTTTGTCAAACTAAACCCACCTGTGTAACCCAAGTTGGGGGGGGAGGGGGAGTCCATTACCATAGGCTTTGAACACTGTTATAGTGTTGAGTGATATTTGGGCCAGGTCCCAAGGCTAGGCCTTGCTGAGTGATATTTGGGTCCGGTCCTAAGGCTGGGTCTGCTCTCGTATCTCTCTCCCTTCCCCTGCTATGGGGGTAAGTTAAACCATCTGCTACTGAAAGGGACAGGATGCTCACAGATAAGGGGCAGGATGTTCTTGTTCTAAGAATGGGGTCCCCATGCTCCCCTTCATGAGAATGTTTTCCAGAAAGCGCCTGTTGATTTATCATTTCCTTGTGAGTGTTCTTTTTCATATAGGGGACCACCCCATCTGTTGTAAGTGTATAAATACTCAGCTTCTGTCATAATAAAGCTGCCATACACCCTTACAGCTATATGAAACTGGGGGGGGGGGTATGAGCCCTTTGATCAAAGAACCTCTGGTACGCGTAATTTCTTTCGGTGGTCTCTGACAGCTTGAGAGTTCCAATCCAACTCTACCCTACCTGGGCAGTGAGGGGGTAAGTAGGACAAGCTTATTTTTACCTAACAATAGCACAGTGTGACCTTATCAATACACAATCTAGCCAAAACTAAGCATTCAGAAAGTGCGGCCTACAAAAACCATGACATTGGCTTAAAACAAATGATTTTAAAAAATAATACATTTGGGGTCTCTATCTGTTTTCTGGGTTTTGAGCCTTTAGAGTTTGTTTTCCAGCTTTTCTCTGCTACTAGGAAGACTGGAAACTTTTTTTTTTTTAAATGGAAGCCAAGATTCCACATAATGACATGACTCCAGGATCTGGGGCTTTAAGAAGAAAACACGGCATAGATATCAGTCAGGTGAATTGTATTAGAAATCAGTTTGGTTGCAACCACTTTGTGTTTAACTATGATTGAAAAGCCAGTGTAGGACAAGCCAAAGGGCTTGGATACAAAGGGAAATTGACCAGAATCTCTCTCTACAGTAACTATATGACCCCTATCATTGTAGTGTCTGAGAACCTCACAATCTTTAGGGTTTATCTTAACAACACCCATAAGAGGTGAAGTACAATTTACCCGCATTTAACTGGTGAGGCACAGAAAGGCTACATGACTTGCCCAAGATCGCACAGAGAGTAGGGAATTGAACCCTGATCTCTCTCATCCCACACTAGTGCCCTAATCAATGGACAGTGTGCCTCAGGAATAAGCTATTCTGCAACAGCTAGTCACAATAGCTTGTCACGTGGACAGTGTTCTGGAATAAAAATAACTTTATTCTGGACTAATTAGTGCACTGGCTGAGCAACAGAAAAACAACAGATAGCAAGTGCCAGACTTAATAATTAATGTTAATGAGCGCTCCTGACCTGCTGGCGCCCTGTTTGTGAAGGCGGGGGGCTGCCACCCCTGATCTTTAGTCTGTCTCTTTAAGATTACGGGCCGCGGAGGGCAGCCCGCACCGGAACTGCAGCAGCACGAGCGTGCCTTGCGCACGGCACTAACCACTTCCCTTCGCAGCAGCCCTCTTGTTTTGCCGTAATACAAGATGGCCGCTCCCTGTCCTAATCCAAGATGGCGCCCCGAAACATTCTGTACGGACAGCCTCAGTCGCCATCCCGTATCTTGTCACCGGTAGGAACGTCTAAACTGGGTGACGTACAGGATCCCCTAGTCCCACCCCTTGCCCTCCTCAAGACAGCAGGGGCCCCTCCCTCTTACTCTACTGTTACCTCATAGGTCATCACAAGACTCCAGTTCCCAGCAAGCCCCGCACCTTGAGCTTCTATTGGCCGGGAGAGGCAGGAAGTGATTGGGCTACGGAAGGTGAGAGATCAGAGGGGACGCCAGTCGCCAGCAGGAGTTGAAGCGAAGCCGGTCCTTGCTGAAGTCTGGTGGGGACGCGTATCCCGCTCCCTGCCTAGCTGTGTGGGGGCGGGGCACCGGCCGTGTCTCTCGCCCAGGGTCTCTGGGGCTGCTCTCATGGGGCGGGGAGACCTGGGCTCGGGGCAAGTGTGGGGGGGATGCCGACCTGTGGGTGACTGGGGGGCGGGGGGGGAGTGAGGGGAATGCTGCAGCTGATATGCGGGTGCCTGGGGCTCGGGGGTGGGGCGAGTGAGGGGAATGCTGCAGCTGACCTGGGGGTGCCTGGGGCTCGGGGGGGGGGCGAGTGAGGGGAATGCTGCAGCTGACCTGGGGGTGCCTGGGGCTCGGGGGGGGGGCGAGTGAGGGGAATGCTGCAGCTGACCTGTGGGTGACTGGGGGGCGGGGGGGGAGTGAGGGGAATGCTGCAGCTGACCTGGGGGTGCCTGGGGCTCGGGGGGGGGGCGAGTGAGGGGAATGCTGCAGCTGACCTGTGGGTGACTGGGGGGCGGGGGGGGAGTGAGGGGAATGCTGCAGCTGACCTGGGGGTGCCTGGGGCTCGGGGGGGGGGGCGAGTGAGGGGAATGCTGCAGCTGACCTGGGGGTGCCTGGGGCTTGGGGGGGGGCGAGTGAGGGGAATGCTGCAGCTGACCTGGGGGTGCCTGGGGCTCGGGGGGGGGGGCGAGTGAGGGGAATGCTGCAGCTGACCTGGGGGTGCCTGGGGCTCGGGGGGGGGGGCGAGTGAGGGGAATGCTGCAGCTGACCTGGGGGTGCCTGGGGCTTGGGGGGGGGGCGAGTGAGGGGAATGCTGCAGCTGACCTGTGGGTGACTGGGGGGCGGGGGGGGAGTGAGGGGAATGCTGCAGCTGACCTGGGGGTGCCTGGGGCTCGGGGGGGGGGCGAGTGAGGGGAATGCTGCAGCTGACCTGGGGGTGCCTGGGGCTTGGGGGGGGGCGAGTGAGGGGAATGCTGCAGCTGACCTGGGGGTGCCTGGGGCTCGGGGGGGGGGGGCGAGTGAGGGGAATGCTGCAGCTGACCTGGGGGTGCCTGGGGCTCGGGGGGGGGGGCGAGTGAGGGGAATGCTGCAGCTGACCTGGGGGTGCCTGGGGCTCGGGGGGGGGGGCGAGTGAGGGGAATGCTGCAGCTGACCTGTGGGTGACTGGGGGGCGGGGGGGGAGTGAGGGGAATGCTGCAGCTGACCTGGGGGTGCCTGGGGCTCGGGGCGGGGGGCGAGTGAGGGGAATGCTGCAGCTGACCTGGGGGTGCCTGGGGCTCGGGGCGGGGGGCGAGTGAGGGGAATGCTGCAGCTGACCTGGGGGTGCCTGGGGCTCGGGGCGGGGGGCGAGTGAGGGGAATGCTGCAGCTGATATGCGGGTGCCTGGGGCTCGGGGGGGGGGGGGCGAGTGAGGGGAATGCTGACCTGGGAGTGCTTGGGGGGGATGAAGTGGGCGGTATGCTGATATGCTGGTGTCTGGGGGGTGGCATATGTGGGGGAATGCTGACCTGGGGGTGTTTGGGGCTCGAGGTGGGAGAGTGGGAGGAATGCTGCCTTGCGGGTGCTTGGGGGAGGGTGGGGAGAGAGAAGTGTGGGGCTGCTGCACCAGTGGATCTGTGTGAACGTATGATGGGGAAGACAGAGAAGCGAGACTGGGTGAGGGATGCTGTGCTAAGTGACACGGGAGAATGGGTGGGGAAGCCTGGCTCGGGTGCGGCTGTATGTGACGATGCTGTCTAGGGGCTTGGCAGGCATCCAGGGAGATGGCGATGCTGTGAGAGAGGAGGGGCGAGTGAATACTGCATATGCAAGGGAGTTGTCACAATGCAGTGATGAGTTAGGGCCCCCTGTGAACACTTACTCCCATGCATAACTTTACCTCTGGGAGTAGTCATATAGATTCCAGTGGTAAGCACTCCTGTAAGTAAAGTTGTTCACATGTGTGAGTGCTCACAAGATTGAATTGAACATGTGAAAGTCATTTAAATGCAGTGCTTCCGTTCCTTGTCTGTAAAATGGGGTAACCGTTTACCTCAAATAGGCAGTGTGAGGGTAAACTAAAATATATGAAGTACTTTGAACTCTTGTGACTGAAAGTGCTGTGTACTGTAAGTACTGAGGATTATTTCTCCCTTATTTTCAAAAGCTTAACCCTTCAAGAGATTCCAAGATGGAAGACACTGAAGAATCCAGTCCACCTGAAGAATTGCTTCATGGCTTAAAGCTTTCTGATCAGAAGTCATCAGAGAGCACCACTCCTTTGACAGCTGATTCCAAAGATGCACATCTTCCAAGAAGCCTGGACCGGGGAGATCTTCATTCCTCTGCCCAAGAGCCTAGAGCAGCAGATGAGTGTTTTCATGACTGTAATGACTCCTTTGAGGTAAAGGAACCAGGAATGGAACAGGAGAGAGACAACAGAGAGGATCCTGCAGGGAAGCAGACAGAATTAGATGAAGAATACTTATTAGAACTGGAAAAAAATATGCCAGAGGAAGAAAAACAGGTAACTTTTTATTGAGATTACATTAAAAATGTTTAACTTGCTACTATCTGTTTTAAACATATTTTCTTTTTAATTTTTTTTTTTACATTTAATCCAGTGTGCAAATGAAGTTTATGGAGACTACCTTTAATGCTACTAAACTTTTAAAAAGACACTGGCAAGTTAAAATTCACTAACTTTTTGTTGTTGTTGGTACTACTAAGAATACCCTAAAGGGACGATGTCAACCCCCCGTCCCCTAAAAAATCATTTTTATCTACTATTGGTATAAGTAATAACTTAGATAAGTATAACTGAAAGGGCGGGGGGGTGGGTTCTGGGTTTGTTTGTTCATTTTGTTTTGTGCATTTGACAGTACTTTCACTGTTTTCCCCGTTTAAACAGTTAAGCCCTGATCAGTGACAGGGTGAAGAAAAGCACCATGCAAAATAAGATAACGTGGATTCAGGACAGTTTTAGTGCCTACTAACTGACAACTTGCTTTAGGAAATTTGCTAAGTTTAAAGTTGACTGTATTCCTTCAAATTATTAAAATTAGGTCGGGGGGACACTTTTCACAATTTCTGTTTGCTTACATCACTTACATCTCAAAAAAGATATACTGGCATTAGAAAAGGTTCAGAGAAGGGCAACTAAAATGATTAGGGGTTTGGAACGAGTCCCATATGAGGAGAGATTAAAGAGGCTAGGACTTTTCATCATGGAAAAGAGGAGACTAAGGGGGGATATGATAGGTATATAAAAGCATGAGTGGTGTGGAGAAAGTGAATAAAGAAAAGTTATTTACTTGGTTTAAAACAAATAAAAGGAAGTTCTTCACACAGCGCACAGTCAACCTGTGGAACTCCTTGCCTGAGGAGGTTGTGAAGGCTAGGACTATAACAGGGTTTAAAAGAGAACCTCCATGAATTTATCCAGTTAAGTCCATTAATGGCTATTAGCCAGGATGGGTAAGAAATGGTGTCCCTGGCCTCTTTTTGTAAGAAGGGGGTGATGGATGGCAGGCGAGAGATCACTTGATCATTACCTGTTAGGTTCACTCCCTCTGGGGCACCTGGCATTGGCCGCTGTCAGTAGACAGGATACTGGGCTGGATGGACCTTTGGTCTGACCCAGTACGGCCATTCTTATGTTCACTTCATTCAGCTTAGAAACTGATTAGTCTTTCCATTGTCCATTTGGTTCTCATTCCCTAGTACCATACAGCAGTGGTTTGAATTGCTTTTCCTTCTGGGAAATTTTTAATTTAAAACAAAATCCAGTGAATACACTTCTATTAATAGTATAACTTGAAAAATCTTTATTTTTAAAAGTCAGGGTTCAGTTAACAATGTTCACTTCAGTAACGTGATGAGTTTTTGCTAAAAATTATGCTGTTCTAAAAGTTTAAATATTTCTAAAGGATTTAGAAGTCAAGTTATCTAATATATTTTAATAATTTCATGAGACTTTTTTTGCCGTTTGGAAAAATAGAAAGACTGAAAAATAAAAATCCAAGTTCCAAATCTTATAAAATTGCTTTATGAGCTCTCTGGTTTTGACGTGTTAGGATATACAGCCTTTCTTTCTGTTAGCTTATTATGTAACCTGGTTTCACCGTTCCAGAATTGATGAATACATAGGCCTACTGTAAAATAGCTCAAATGTTGTCAAAGTACTGATTCATGCTTTTCAAATCTGATTAGACTGTCCAGTTAGGGAGCTAGTTTTAATAGTGCTTCTCAGAAATGTCTCAGTTTTTCTGTGCAGTAATCCACTATTTAAAACTTGGGAAGGGCGTGATTCTGATTCATTTTAACTTGTGTGAAAAGGCTCCTTCAGCAGACTTATTTTTACAACATTCTAGGTATGTAAGAAGACCCTGTTCTTTGTCCAAAGTATGTTTACAATCTAAATTACAGTTAACATGCTGAATAACAGATCATGGTTAATGTCAGAGTTGCTCAATGAGGAGGCACAGCAGATGACAAGGGAAGGGACTACTGCTCCTGAGAAAGCTTTATTTTACAGAGGAAGGAGGTTGTGTAGTTTTTTTCATGGGGAGAGAGATCAATGTAAGTGATCAGGTACAAGAGTGGAAACAAATATGTAGGGTGGAACAGAAAACCAAAAGTAAATTTTGAGAAGGGGTTTTGAAAGAGGAGAATGAGATTGGTTGGCAGGCAAAAAGAGGAAGGTGTGGAGTTGTGTGAAACTGCAAGAGAAGGATGTATGTTAGTACTATGTTGTATAACAGCATCCACATCTAATCTAAACAACATTCAAAATAGATCCTATAGATAAATATGGGAGGGTTTTGTAATGGATTTTTTTTAGCAGCAAGCTGCTTCTTAGTTGACACCACAGGTTTTGATTTATGCCTGGCCCTATCTTCATTTCAGAACTAAATTGAATACCAACATGTGCCCCCCCCCCCCCCCAAAAAAAAAGTGTGCGCCGGGGGGCAGGGGAGATGGTCTTGCTAGGGTCCTGATTGTATACTGCGAGGGTCTTGCTGTTTATTACCGTAAGTGGAAAATGATGGGGAGAAATATGTATAGTTGAGGGCAACTGAACACAGAACTGAGTGAGCAGCCAAGTTAGTGTTCATTTTTTGGTGACATTTTACTGATTTAATCAAAGTGTGGCAAAAATATAATCCCCTTATTCTTAATTTGCCTTCATATTGTACATGTGTCATTACATGAGCTCCTCGGGGCGGGGAGGCAGCTCTGGTGGATAGAGCACTAGAATGAGACTCAGTAGACCTGGATTTTGTTCCCACCTCTGCCACTGGCCTGCTGGGTGACTTTGCAGGAGTCTTTTTCCCTCTTTGTGCCTCAGTTTTCCAATTGGTAAATTGGGGATAACAATACTTTGTCTTTTTTGTAAAACACTGAGATCGACTGATAAGTGCAAGATCTAGGCAGTGGTGATATACTTTTACTAGGGCTGTCAAGCGATTTTAAAAAAATTAATTGTGATTAATCTAAGTGTTAATAGAATACCATTTATTAAAATATTTTTTGATGTTTTCTACTTTTTCAAATATATTGATTTCAATTACAAACAGAATACAAAGTGTACAGTGCTCACTTCGTATTTACTTTTGATTACAAGTATTTGCACTATATAAAAACAAAAGAACTATTTTTCAATTCACCTCATACAAGTACTGTAGTGCAATCTCTATCATGAAAGTTGAACTTACAAATGTAGAATTATGTACCAAAAAACTGCATTCAAAAGCAAAACAATGTAACATTTTAGAGCCTGCAAGTTTACTCAGTCCTACTTCTTGTTCAGCCATTCGCTCAAACAAGTTTGTTTACATTTGCAGAAGATTAATGCTGCCTGCTTCTTGTTTACAATGTCACCTGAAAGTGCTATGAGAACGCTTAAAGATTCATATGTCCCTTCATGCTTCAACCACTATTCCAGGGGACATGTGTCAATGCTGTTGATGGGTTCTGCTCAATAACAGTCCAAAGCAGTGCGGACCAACACATGTTCATTTTCATTATCTGAGTCAGATGTCAACAGCAGAAGGTTGATTTTTCTTTTTTGGTGGTTTGGGTTCTGTAGTTTCCGCATCGGGATGTTGCTCTTTTAAGACATCTGAAGGCATGCTCCACACCTCATCCCTCTCAGATTTTGGAAGGCACTTCAGATTCTTAAACCTTGGGTCGAGTGCAGTTTTTGGACAGCAGTATTACAAAATATGCTATTGCTTTGGTTAAATGGGAGAAAATATTTATCACAAAGGTCCGCAACTCAAATAGACTTGCCCTGTAGCTAGAGAAAGAAACCCAGTGGTCATTTCCTTTTATTGGAGAGCATTTGTGCTGCTATTTCTCCAGAGAGTTGATCTTGGCAAAGGGCTGGATTTTCTAATTTTGGTGTCTAACTGCCTTAGAAAATTTACCCTTAAGTGTGGCAAGCAGGGCTTGGGGAGACAGAAGATGAAGTAAATTATTTTGTAGATTAAAATAGGGCACTAAATTCCATGTACACTGGGGGGAGGGGGGGTTATATTTCACAAAGATGAAGAAATATAAATTGTATTAATACTATTTTGTCAGGGCTAAGTCATTAAAACACAACCCATAGTAGGTTACTGTCACTACTTGTTTTGGGGTTTTTCCCGGCATTCCTAGCTGACGTATTTAGTCTTGTTTTTCAGGGTTTTTTTCACTTCTCTGGAAAGTACAATTTCTACCAGCTTGAGACACTCAGCACACAAAAGTAAGGAACTTAGTCTATAACTCTTGTGTGCTGATGTGAAGTGGCTACTGTGCTCCCTTTTGAAAATCTGCTTTACAGATCTGAGGGTTTGCTTCATCACCCCATTCATTTCACACTAACTGGCACTCCGATTGTTTCTGTCAACGGAGAAACCATTGGAGACTGAACTCCTCCTCTCACGCTTGGATTGTGAGCAGCACATCCAGGAGATGATCAGTGATAGGGCTGTGAGAAGATACTTAATATATCTGTTCTGTTAATAAACAGAGGGCACGTGCCTCCAGAGTTGTCATCAGCAATAAGAATTGCTACACTAACTGCAGTAAGTCTTGGGATTGACCTGAGTACCCATACTCCTAAGGTGAAACTCAGATGCTTGGATTCATGATGTAGCAATGACTTTATAAGACTGCAGGGGGAAGCAGTCAGCTGCTAAATACTGATTTACAATCAGGAAATGGAATTTGAGTCTGAGAAATTTATATTTCCTTAATGACATAAGCAACTTTTTAATGTACCCTTTGGTGATAGAACCTAATTCAGTAAGCAATTGCTACTTCGTGACCTTACCAGAGCATGTATAAGACCCAGAGATGCATTTTCACATTGTACAAATAGCCTCAGAGAAAGAAGAGGGAGAGCACATGCTCTTCTTGTGCCTTTGGCACAAATGGATCCAAGTATAGTACACCACTAAGGCTAAATCAATCCATCAAATAAAATCTATAAGAAAAAGCCAGAAGAGTTGAGTGGGGGGGAGGGGAGTGTTTCTGAGTGGGGAGTATTGTTGGCTAGCAGTATAGTGTCTGTTAACTGTGACAGCTGAAGGATGAAAGTAGGGATTTAGCTTCTCATGCATTTTTATAAAGCTGATCACTCACAGAATAAAGAGTAAAGAAGCATAGGTGGTTTTCTTTCAATAGCAAACTAGCTTACTTTGCCTTCATTTTTAACTTTCAATTTTTTTTTCTTGACAAAGTGGCAGAGTTCATATGACTGTACATGATGGTCTTTCTCTTGGGCTTGTACTCTATTGTCAGGAGGCCAAGATGACTTTTTCCCCATTACTCTGGGTTAATCTTTAATCTTCAGTCTCTTGCTGATTGCCAGACCGATTTACCCTGTGATTCTAATTCTTTAAAACTCTGACAATCATAACTACTTTTTCAGTTCCCATTTCATAAACCTCTCTTAATCAGGGTCTTTCTTTGACCATACTTAACATTAAGGATCACTTGATTAGTTTGTAAGAAGTAACTGCATTTAACTTAATATTTTCGCTAGGCTTTTTCTTTTAAATTTCAGTCAGTTCATGCATCCAAAAAGCAAATTGCTGGCACTGGTGTATTATTATTCTGGCTCATAATTTCCCTATTCATAAGCTTTTACACTGTAGAAAATGGACCTTTGGATTTCTTTGTTATGAATAGCACCACATAATGAAGTGTAAGTCATAGCAGTTATACTTGATTCAGTGAACATATTAAAGCCTCAGGGAAAACAAGGTGTCAAGATTAGTTTCTCTCACCCCAACCCCTTCCCAATAGAGCATTCTGAAAGTCCATTCTGACCCACTTCTGTCACTGATTGAAGAACAGGCAATCTGCCCTGCAGCTACTTAAATCTCACTCTGAAAATAAGGCAGTAGCGTGACATTCTGCAAAATTTGTCCCAAGGACAAGTCACTTACAGTTTTTTCCTCTTATAATGGAAATAAAATTGGTGGGTCACAAAACAGTTCTGATATAATCACAGTGAAGTGATGACCAGTCGCTTTGCAGTTGTTACTCATCTGAGCTGGAAGTACAGTGTAGAAAGCAGAAAGCTTACAGCTTCATGTTTTCCAGCAGGGTCATCGTCTCTTAACAGTGAGGTGGTCGCATACTGGTACCTGAATATTTTGTTCACTGTTGTAAAATCTATTTGTTTTTGTTTGCTTCTCCTCAAGAAGCATGTACAATAGAGAATATGCATTTCTCTTCTATGCAGCATCCATACATGAGGAAATGACCTTGCAGGTGCTGCTGTTCCATTAGCATTCCCCTAAGACTGGACTCAGCCTTCAAATATAGGTGTCTAAATAGGCCAGCCAACTCCTGAATGTAGAAAAGACATTTATACACTTATGTGCCAACTTACTCTATTTAAGTGCCCAAATGTTCTCCTTGCCTTCATGCTAGAGTGCTGCATAAGGCCTTGTGTATAACTGGCTTTTTTCTCCATTATGGACCTTTGAAAGACAGTGGAGGTGTTTGCTCATAATCCAATGCCTATAGTATCTTGCCATGCATGGGGTTTCTAAATGGTAGAGTAAAATGCTGAGGAGCACACTTCATCCAATGACGAGTGGATGAGGTTTTTTGGTACCTGACCATGTATCCAAAAGATCAGAACAAGATCCTTGGGTGTGAACTTATTCGTGATGTGAAAACTGTATGGCATTCCCCTAAGTCTGCTCTGTGAAAACTATTATGGTTTTTGGATTATCATTTTGATGTCTGTGGTTGGGAGAACTGTTTTCCCAGGGCAAAGGAGACAGTGGAAAGAACCCCTCTCTTTGTATTGGGTTTGAGTCTGCTTCTTGGCACAACTGTGAAACGATGCAACTCTCCACACAGACTACTAAATTTAGCTGTTTCCAAGGAGATGTTCTGTGTGATATTGATAATTGCATTAATCCTTGATTTACACAATCTGCGGGGAAGGAAACGGCTCCTTTCCCCAGTGTTGGCTTTTTAATTGCTCAGTGAGCTATAATTTATAAGCTTTAAATTGGAACGCTCCGTGTGTGCACACGCACATGAGAGTGAGAAATCAATGGTCAAAATGATCACTTGCCACAGAAATAATGAGCTGCAGTTTGTCTCTTGAATCTCTGGTCCCTTGTACTCTTACCCTGTGATATTTTGTTTTTATTTCCATGAGCTATATTTGTGTGCCAAGTATTCCTTAGTGATCATTTGAAGATGGCTTGGTGACATCCTTCTGTATTTGCAATGTCAGCTAAAGGCATTCATGCCAACATCGCTTATGCCAGCAGTGCTGTCAAGATATTCATGGTTGAAAACACACTCCTGCAATTTTCACTATCTAATGGAACCTTCTCCCAGCCTCTGGGTTTGATGGCTGGTTGGTTTAGTCATCTGTGAGCAATACTAAGAGAGACATCAAGGAGAAGATGTGTATTTCTTCCCTTAGTAAGCCCATTTATTTGTGCCAGTGGCCCGTTTTTCAGCCTCCAGCTGCTCGTAGTGCCTGACATCTACATTACTTTCGCTGGAGAAAAAAGAATGTTCTGTTAACCAGTCCTTCTGCATAATAAATCCATTCCAAGACAACAATATCACATTTGGACTAGTCTGTTGTCTCTACTGCATTGGAAGTGCACTTTTTTGCATCACATCAATATTAGACCCTCCTCATCAGGCTTCACAGCCAGCAGATTATAAACTTCTTGGACAGGATGTCTCAAATAATAACTTCCAGGACTTCACTGTCTAGACATATCTTATGTAGCCAGTTTGAATGGAATTAAGTTAAATGGCACTGGAAAGGTACTATTGTCCCAAAAGAAGAAGCAAACAGTAAATGCCAAAATGCAAACATTCATAAAAAAAAATTTTTAAATGTCCCTTGTATATATTTTAGTTTATAAATCAGAGCCCTTTATGCCCCATCCAGTGTGATGATACACCCAATATGTATAATAGTAAATTAACTGTTTACAGACAACACCTTTGTAGCTGTCAGATTCTCCTGGTTACTTTTAATTTTGATTTTCTTTCATAGTAATGCAGAACTGTAGCTGACCTACTTGTTCATTTCAGTTAAATCCTGAGACACTGTGAAATTCTCTGATCTGTTACAGAAAAGAAGAAAGGAGAGCACAACGTTAAAGGAGAAAGGAAACGAGCAGTTTAAGAAAGGAGGTGGGTTAATGTTCTTTTAACATAATAAATTCTGAAATTGGTTAATAATTAGATCAGCAATTAGATACTGTGGCAAACCTTAAGGTAGATATATTTTCCATCACCCTGAGTCTCTCTTTTCCCCTCCCACAAAACCATCAGCAACCAAAGGGGCGAAGGGGGATCTAATTGACAACAATAAATGTTAGAGACCAAGTGCTAAAAAGTACTTGGTGCAATGCACACCAAAGGACAGTATCATTAATATACTTACTAGAGTAATGATCCCACAGAAATGGATACTTGCCAACAATTAGATGGTGGTTTGCTTCCAAGACAGCTCACTAGAGAGAGCTTTCTATGCTGGATGATTGAAACTTTGTGACATAATGTGTAAGGAAAACTTATTGCTGGAATACACAGGCGGGGGAAAAACCAACCTGCTGTGTCCTTTACTTTTTGAAAATCTGACAGTGATTAATAATAAATACTGTATCTCCTTCCTTCACTTGCCTCCTTGCTGTATTAAGCTTGGATATGGGTGTATCTTCAAGGCATGATCTAGAGAAGAACTGTTCTTTAAAGAGGGTTAGCATCTCTCATCATGTCAGGATTCCTCTCTAGGCTCTGAGAGGAGGTGCTGATATCATTTCATGATTTTTCAGATCAGTGAGGGGCTGGCTTCAACTAAAGAAAAATGTTTGTTTTTATTTTGAGACTTTGCTTCACTTTTTAACTTCAAAGAAAGTGCAAAGTTTGGAAGTGAGGCATGTGGATTGCCACGGGCACGCAGGAGCGAAAGAAAATGCAGGCCTGTTATTTACTAGGCTGCACGTGGCAATAGACTATATTGGTAAGAGATGCAAGGAGAGTATGGGTTACGATGCAAACTGCAGACGCACACACACAACTAAAATTAATCAATTTAAAGTTTTATTGGGGATAATTACAAGGGGTAAGGGAGCAGCGTTAGATTAGCTAATAGAGTTAATGAAACTTAAAACACACAATGACTAAAATATCTACTAACAATATTTATAAACAAAGATGCAGCATTTAGTAATAACTGATACTCACAAATACAAACCAACGCATAACGACCGGCAAATGTAGAAACTCTGTTTGAAACACGTGAGCTGAGAGAGAGGCTTCGAGGTGATCAGGCTCGGTTACGGGTGTACACAGGATACACAGGATTCGTTTTTCTTTCTCCTCTTCCTGCCTGCACATGGCAGGCAGCCCATAAAGTACCAACTATGACATCATAGAAGTGTCATAGGGGACGGGGCCCAAAACCTGTTTGTGTTCGTTTCTGATTGGCACAAGCAAAGTTTACACCAAGGGGGGAGCTGGTGCCTCAAAGTCTGGCTTCGCCCCCAAAAGGTGAGGAAATGCATATTGCTTTAGAATGCGTGCAACACTGAATGACAAAAGAAGAGGCCAGGGCAATACCGGTATGGGCAAGTTTTACAGGAAGCAGACAGGAACTCATCTCAACAAGGCATATGAATTAAAATCTGCACAGCAGTGGCACAAGTCTAGAGATTGTAGTACTGGGAGCAGGTCTTGGTATTTTAACATAGCTAGTATCCTAATAGAAGTGCTGGTTTAAATTGACAAAACTATTGTCATTGGTATGTATGCTAATTCAGCAGGGCACTTTTTCTGAGAGCAGCTGACTGCGTCTTGCTTTTGGTATAAAACTGATGTTGCTTCAGATATTGAGGAATATGTTTCCAGAGAGTTTAAGCTATGTGGCTCTCACTAATTCTACTGGCAAATGCAATAAATGTTGTTTTTTCTCTTCAATCTTCAGAATATGGGGAAGCAGAAGACTCATATACAAAAGCTGTACAGGTTTGCCCAGCCTGCTACCAAAAAGACAGGTCTGTTTTGTTTTCAAACAGAGCTGCTGCAAGAATGAAACAGGTGAATGTACTTTTCAAGTATTGTTAATATATGAGTCAGTGAATGAGCTTGAAGGAATTAAGCCATAGTTTCCAGGTTTTATTATTCACATGACCTTTTTTGAGGGGGGTGGTCCATCTCAGTAGAAATACTGGTGGAGATTTTGGGCAGGTGGTGGTGGGGAACTGATTTGAAAAATGCACTTGGTCCCACTGGTTGGAACTGAGTCTTCTGTAGGCACTTCTGTCCATGCTACAACTCTTAAATGAGTTCATAACCTGTTGTGGGCATCGTCGTCTCTAAACGCGGCTAGTGTCTCCACACCACCTGGCTAATTCTTGTTTAGTAACTTTGGCAGTTCAGTGTTTTGGCTCTGCTAGAGGCCTAAATTGTCATATGATTGTCTTCCAGTAACCAGTTCAGTGCATTATGACGTGGGCAGGACTTCCTAACCATGCCTGTACCAACCAGTCTGGCTGATCCTCTTTTGTCTCTGCTGTCTGTGGTAGGACAGACTAAAGCACACTGCCTCATATGCTACTGCTTCTGCTTTTTGTGTATGTTCTCTCTCCCAGTGGTTCTCAACCAGGGGTACACATACCCCTGGGTATATGCAGAGGTATTCCGGGGGTAGGTACATCAACTCATCTAAATATTTGCCTAGTTTTACAACAAGCTACATAAAAAGCACTAGGGAAGTCAGTACAAACTAAAATTTCATACAGACTGACTTAGGCTGCTACATTTCACTGTATAGTACAGTGGTTCTCAACCAGCGGGCCGCATGCAGCCCAATTAGCACACAGCTGTGGCGGGTGAGGGTCCAAGGCTGCCCTGCCAGGCTTCACTCCTGGACCCACTGCGGCAGGGTCTCTGGGTCTGAGATGCTTGGGGCGGGGGAAGCATGATGTGGTTCTCAACCTGCAGCCTAGGTAACACATTGTAAATAGGTTGAGAACCACCAGTATAGTATATAGAAGTACAATATTTATATTCCAATTGATTTATTTTATGACTAAATTGCTAGCTTTCTTATTTTTAGCATATTTTAGTAACGGTATGCTGTGACACTTTTGTATTTTTATGTCTGATTTTGTAAGCAAGTAGTTTTTAAGTGAGGTTAAACATGGGGGTACGCAAGACAAATCAGATGCCTGAAAGGGGTACAGTAGTCTGGAAAGGTTGAGAGCCACTGCTCTAGCCCCTGCTTAGTCACTAAGAGGTAGCTGTCCAGATATTACCAGAATGCACTGATGCACTGTTAAGCAGCATGCTAGGTGTGGAGACACAAACGTAGCTGTTGGCAGAAAATCTGTTGCGGGGAACCAAATCAACTGTATAATTTGTAACCAGTCAAGGGAACTGTGCCTCTAAAAAAAACAAAACAAAAAAAAACAAAAAAAAACTGGATAATCAGTTAAAAGTTGTGGTGTGAGTATGATGATCTTCTTCACAATAAATGTGCTGCCAAAATTGCTGCATAACTGTGGTGAAAAAGAGGGTAAGGGAGATGAGTGAGGAGCCAGCCAGGACAACTCCTTAATGCCTGATCTGGCTCCCATTTAGGCCTGTGAGAATTATGCTATTGACCTACCTCAATGGGAACTGGAGCAGGACATAAGTGAGTATTCAGCACTACTTCCCTGCTTCACAGGGAAGTTGTGGGTCTAAATTAATTGTCTAAAGCACCTGAATACCATGTGTCATAGAAAAGCTAAGGGCTGGTCCACACTGGGCGGGGGGGTGTCGAACTAAGATACGCAACTTCAGCTACGTGAATAACGTAGCTGAAGTCGAAGTATCTTAGTTCGAACTTAAAAGCACTTACCGCGGGTCCAGACGCAGCAGGCAGGCTCCCCCCATCGACTTCGCTTACTCCTCGCGCGGAGCTGGAGTTCCAATGTCGATGGGGAGCGCTTCCGGGATCGATTTATCGCGTCTAGATGAGACGCGATAAATCGATCCCAGAAGATCGGGCAGGTAGTATAGACGTACCCTTAGACAATTTTCAACACTGTTTCTATACAGGCCACGTGTATGTTGCTAAATAACCTCTGGCTGTTTAAGAAGCAGAATCAAGACTTTAGGAGTAGGAAGCAATTTCTCCTTCTGTTGCTTTTAAATATATTCTGAATAGAGACACGTTTTTCTCCCCCTTCCCCCTCCCAGTTATTTACAATACCTGAAGAAAACTTGCATGAGCGTCCAACATGCAGGGATAGAATTGGGGATAGAAAACATTGTGCCAGTCTCTAATATTAGAGTACTCTGTCGTATATCTGATATTAAGTGCCAGAAAGTCAGCTGAGCATTTTTGCTCAAGTAGAACCACCTAGACTACTTTTTTATTACCAGACTATTAGAGCAGAGAATAAAATAAGATTCTCTCTAGCAGCTGCTGCAATAGCCTCTCCAACATGAATGCTGTCTGAGCATATTTATAAACAGCAAAATAGCCTCACAATCCAGATGTTAAAAATCCATGTCACTGGAGAACTAATCCAGTAATTGCCAAAGTATTCATGGAGATACAAACAGTTAGTATGATGTCTCCTTATTAGGGTTGCCAACTTTCTAATGTCACAAAACTGAACTCCCCTGTCCCACCCCTTCTCTGAGGTCCCGTTCCTGCTCGCTCCATCCCCCCTCCATCTGTCGCTCGCTGTTCCCCCACCCTCGCTCACTTTCACTGGGCTGGGACAGAGGGTTGGGGTGTGGAAGGGGGGTGAGGGCTCTGTCTGGGGTGGGGCCAGGGATCAGGGGGTTGGGGTGTGGCAGGGGGTTCAGGGTGCAGGCTCCCGGTGGCGCTTACTGCAGCTCCCAGGAAGCAGCCACCAGGTCCCTGCAGCCCCTAGGCACATGGGTGGCCAGGAAGTCTCCACATGCTGCCCCCCGTGCCCACAGACGCTACCTCCGCAGCTCCCATAAGTTGTGGTTCCCAGCCAATGGGCCCTGTGAAGCTGGTGCTTGGGGAGCCAGCACTTGGGGTGACAGCAGCGCGTGGAGCCTCCCTGGCCGCCCATGTGCCTAGGGGCCACAAGGACCTGGCAGCTGCTTCCGGGATCCATGCATAGCTAGGGCAGGCAGGGAGCCCGCCTTAGCCTCGGGTCCCTACTGTGCCGCTGACTGGACTTTTAACAGCCCGGTCAGCGGTGCTGTCAGGGTCCCTTTTCAACCGGGCATTCTGGTCGAAAACCAGACTCTTGGCAACCCTACTCCTAATAGAATAATGGCTTTTGGTTAGGCTAACACCATGCCCTGGAGATCTAAAGTACCCTTGTTTTAAGGGGCTTCCACAGCCTTTTTTTTTTAATTTTATGCCTGCTACAGATATGTTTATTCAGCACTACAATAGATATTTTAATCAGACATTTCTTGAAAGACCAGCTGGTTTTTTATGGAGAA
Source organism: Macrochelys suwanniensis (assembly GCA_033296515.1). Classification (NCBI taxonomy): domain Eukaryota; kingdom Metazoa; phylum Chordata; order Testudines; family Chelydridae; genus Macrochelys; species Macrochelys suwanniensis. The sequence goes on along the minus strand of CM065782.1, from coordinate 85,715,264 downwards.
AACACTGTTTAGAAGCCATCCTTCTCCTGCATTGTATGTCTTTCTCAGACTTTATTCTCTGTTACTCCAGTTATTTTGGATGAAAACAAGATGTTTATTTCGTAAACCTTTTATTTACCCTCATTCCAATACAGTCAGAAACCCCCTCATCTTCCATTGCAGGTTAAGGCAGAGCACATGTGCACTAAAATCTAGTCCTTAGAGTCTCATCCATTGCTCTTTGTTAAAGACAGCAATCTGCTGTCAGGTGGATCAGCACATGTGGACAGGGACTAAGTTGGGAGTATGGGGGAAGTGTTGGCCTATGGATTCAGCACTAACCCCTCAAGCAACTGGACCAGATCCTAGTAGGTGGGGAGAAGTGCAGTAGACACTTCAACTGAGTAGAGGCCTGCATGAGTGACTCAGCCTTTTGCACATTGCCTTGTGTGAGCTGCTGAGTGCAAATTAGATGAGTATGCAGTCACATGACTCTGACACCAGCTGCTGTCATGGAAAGCTGGCCTCTTTCTGGCTTAGACATCTCTAGCATATTACTAATGTAATTTAAGGCTTTTAAGGGTTCTCTACAAATGTATTCATTCCCAACTGGCACTTATAAGTATGTATTCAGTTATATCACTAGAAATGGGGTAAACAAACCTAACATTATTGATTTGGTTTTAGGACAAGACAGAAGCTGCCCTAAGTGACTGCAGCAAAGGTACGATCCTTTTTCCTGATTCTGAATGTGCTGCTGTTGCACAGTGTCATTGGTGCAGAAATCATGCCACTCAGTAGGGCTGCAATTTTTGGCAAGGTAACTTTTTCTTTAAAAAAAAAAAACTCAGGGGAAGGTCATGGTGATAGGGGCTGATATCTTGGATTAACTTTATAAAATAGCTGTCAGGCTTTTAGTACCTGAAATATCTTATTTCTCCATTGCAAATAAGAATGGTGTTTGCAGTGTGATAGTAGCAAAATCTTTATTACAGAAGCTGCCCATTCTCCTGCACCTACTCTTGTAAACCCAACCCAGCTCTCCAAATCTTAAGAGTTTTAACCTTGAAGTGCAAGGAATTATGTGGTCCCTTGGAATTAAAGGCACCAAATCCCTTTGTCTAAGTCTTTTACGTTATTGCTTACCTTGTGCTCTCTGATTCCCATGCTGCCTAGTTTTATCTCTGTCTCTCTTGATGAAATCTGTTCAGCTGTATACTGTTGCATCCACCCACTCACCCACATGTAAATCCCCAGATGTCTGGTCTTGGATGTGTGTTATACTCTTTATAAAGCTGTGACAAAAGTCCAGCCTTACCAAATGGAGAACTAATTCAGTGGCTGAGTGCCATCACTGCTTATACAGTAAGCATTTTTTTAAGTGTTACTAGTATTCTTGCCTTTTTGAAAGTAGCAAAATTTAACTGGCTTGTACTATTTTGCTTTCTTAGTCTTCCTGGGTGTTTTTTAAAATGCTTCTGCTAATTTTGTACTGGCTGAAAGGAAATCAATCAGCTGTGCAGCGTTACAAGATTTAAACTTTACCGTCATTTGACAGTCTCTAGGGGCTTGGCTCACAAGCTGCAGTGCAACACTTAGAGCATAGCAATGCAATTCACACCAACCTGCATCTTGCTGACTGCAGCATTGTCCTTGTCCCGCTATAAAGAAGAAACAAGCTATGTTTGGCTAGAATATTTTGGGCTGCATTGCTTGCATTAAGAATTATTTTAGTTTTTGGGTTTGTTTTTTTTTAAGGTGCTTTTTCCTATGTTGAAAACGATGGAGAAATATCTCGAGAGCTTGTTTATTAGCAGGTTACTGTTGTACAGAAGCAAACTGTTTAGCATTCAGTCCCAGCTGCACCGGTAATCATGGTTGTGTCTGTCAAGAGAATAAGGAGATGAACAAGCATACATTGAATCAACGAGCTTCTTTCGTAATTTCTAGAAACAGTCTAACCATTCATTTATAGACACTGAACTAGATTTAATCTGTTATCAGTGTAGATTCAGAAGCACTTCAGTGGAGTTACTTTTGATTTACACCATTAGATGAAGATAAATTCAACCTCTGCATCTGTCTGTCTAAAAGTGATATCCTTTTATCTTCTAGATCCTGTATTTGTACTATATTGGCTTTATGGTACTCTGCAAATTATATCTGAAGTGTCCAGAATAATTACTATGTGTAATACAAATAATACACCAAGTCCTGGTCCCTTCCTCTGACTTCTGCTATGTATCCCATATGTGCAGTGAGAAAAGTTCCAGGATGCATGGAGCACAGCAGAGAGGCAAAGCACCATGGGACCTGCCCAGAATTCTGCACACTTACTTTGCATAAAGTCCATGCTGCCGTGTAGACACATTAATCTGTACTTAATCTGAAAACAGTTGGCCCTATGTATGCAGTTATTGCATACTATCTAATACCAGTTAGTGTGCAAAAACTCTGAATTAAACCTCCCCTGTAGATAGGGCCATGGAGATGCAGAGAACCTTCTTTGATTAAGTCTTTCCCTTGCAAATGCAGAATATAGTCCCGTCCTGTCCCCGTTCCCCCCCCCCCCCCCCCATTAAGATGTATCTTATATTAAACTGGTACTATGCTTAATTTATTTTTTTATTTATTAAAATCAACTTCAAGATATATGTATTTACTTAACCATTGATTTGAGGGGGTGTAGAAACATTCCATAAAACCATACCACTTTGTTTTAATTTTCCAGCAATCGATCTAGATCCTAACTATATCAGGGCTCTGCTGAGGAGAGCAGAACTATATGAAAAAACAGAAAAACTAGATGAAGCTCTGGAGGATTATAAAACAGTCCTAGAAAAAGATCCATCAGTACATCACGCGAGAGAAGCTTGCATGGTAAGCATTTACACCATACTTAGGATTGACCATAAAATTTACATATGCAATGCATTGATACTACTTATGCAAGCTGCTTCACTCATTGAGCTTGACTTAACTCTTACTAGTGATGCAAGCAGGCTTAAATTTCAGATCATGTTATATTCATGATAGCCAGATGTATATCCTTGTTCACTCAGGATATCAACTGTTCAGTTGCCTAATGTTGGTATTAATAGTAAAGTTGCAACTAAATTTTGTCTTTGTGGCTCTGAAAATTGATTGGGTTTCTCTCATCCTGCCTTCTCACGCCCTCCCTTCCCCCCTCCCATGACATTATATTATAATTCTTCATAACTCTTTTTTTTTTTAACAATTTTATATCTACATAGTATGGAACTGTTTAACCTTTATAAATGGGTGGAAGTAAATATGGGTGTTCCTGCTTGCAGGTGCTTGGCATATAATGACCATGTGTAAGTATGCTTTACTTGTTAAACAGCCACCCCACCTGGTTTATCACTCTCACACTATAGTCCTTTGTTATCTTTGTCCTGTTTAATGTTTAATTTTTATTCAGAAATGAAGCTGAAAGTGAATATTTATACATGCTTCTAGGATCAGATTTCCTTCAACGTATCCTCTGTAGAATATAATATTCAGATAAATAGCTAAAAAATCTTGATTCAAATTCTGACTTGTTGTTACACCTATATATGTGCCAAGCAAGTGTTCAGGGGCAGGGCATGTGTAGTATGCACCATGCACTTGAGGCCCTGGCCCTGGAATGGAAATCACATCCCACACCACCTCTGCACTCCTGCAGAAGTAATGTGCAAAGGCATCTGGGATGGGAGGAATTGGTAGATCAGAAAAAAGGCACACAATAACACTGCTTTTGCTAGTTCTTCAGTTGGCTGGAATTTATGAAAAGCACTATACTATAAGACCTAGGTATTATACTGCAATCATTCTTCTGAATGGTGACTCTGTGGCCAAACATCTCTGCAACACACTTGTATTTTTTCTGAGGGAAATGGGTATAAATAACTGGAATTCAAAATAATAATTTCACTTTAGTCTTGATCATGTAATTTTTGAGGACACCAGAAAATGGACTTGTAGCTAAACTGATAACTCTGATTGAGGCAGTCCTAAAAGATCATTCAAAATCTTGAGTAGTTTCTTTCTGAAAACTTTTGAGTTATTTTTGCTAGTAGCAGTTTAAGCTTGCTATTTACATTTAAGAGCATGTCCTCTCATTTTAATGGAATGTCATCTTGAGGTCGTAAACAGAAGCACCTACTGATCTAGCTGCTTTCTTCATTAGTGAGCAAAATGTGGTGTGCAGTTCAATACTAAATCCCATGTCCTCTTCAGTTAATCTTACAAATAGCTGTGGGATTGAAGGTACCTTGAAAAAATCTTTTGTCATATCCATTGGTGTAAATATGTACTCGGAGTGTTTTCTTTGGTTTTTGAACAGTATGGCTTGGAAGAATAAAGGTAAACCCTTAAAATGCCCTGGAACCCAAATCTGACCTGTATACAGTCCCTAGTCAATGGGGATTTAAAGTCACTGCCATGGACTGTTGATTCCAGGTTTTAAGCAGCTATTTGTGTGAAATTCCAGCAGGAAGTGCTTTTCTGTTAGTATTTAGCACTTTAATTCTTAGTGTGAAAAGCGGTGGTGGATTTGATAGATTAGAAACAGTCTGTACAATGTCCGGGGAGGCAGGAAGGGATAGGTACTCTGACTGCTCCTCTCAGAGGCTGCTTGTATTTTCCACTGTGTGACATTCCGCAGAGCAGTCCAGACCAATGAGGGGGCTGTCACCCCTGCCGTGCAACTTTGGGTGCCTTGCAATGCTTTGCTATTGTAGTTTCCAAGTTGGGTTGCTCACAAACAGCCTGCCAGCGTGCAGGTCACACCCAGCATGTCTGTGTACAGCTCCAGTCCTGATCCAGCAGCTCTGACCACAGCAGCCTGTCAGCACAGCCTGCTGCTTCCACCAGCCTTGGTTATCGCTTGCAGGGTGACCCCAGTACACTCCTAGTCCTGGATATGTTCCACAAAAATGTGTTTAGCACTGTCCAGCCCTCTCCTTGGCAGTCCAGATATTAGGTCTGTTGCCCTTGTAAAGGGATCAAGATACAATAGTTTGCCACTTTAAATGGAGTTACTCACAATTCACAACACTGGATTAATTTTGATTAAAGAATAAAACAAATTTATGTAACTACAAGGAGAGAGGTTTTAAGTGAGTACAAGTAATGAGGCTTTGAAGTCAGAAATGGTTACAAGAGAAATGCAGATAAAATGCTTTCTAAACTTAACAAACTAGACTTGGTTCAAAGTGAAGTTCTTACCTCAGGTTTCCAGTAGCATCGCTGACCAAGTTTCAGGTTAGGATCTGCTCCCAAGGTCCAATGGCCTGTGTTGTTGTTTTTTTTATCCTCTGAGGTAAAAGAGAGATGGACAGGGAGAGAGAACTTGGGGTGTTTTTACCCCCTCACTTTTATAGTCTAGTCCACTGTTCCCTCTAAGCTGTGCGCGTGTGCGCGCGCACACAGATTCTAAACCCCGCGCACATGGTGAAACACTGCGCACACAAAAACTTTCACAGAGGCACAACAATTTGTATAGAAGACTTTTTTTGCACACACGGCCTGTCAAAAATTAGAGGGAACATTGGGACCCTCTTTGAGATGCATTTTCCTGAAGGTTACCCCTCAAAGCAAAGTTTATTAAAACAGTAAAGACGACAACATGATGACTCGTGGTGAACAAAGTTCCATGCTGTTTCTTTTTACCCGTTTTCTGAAATGCAGCTTTTCTTTATCTCCTACCTTCCCCCCTTGCTAACTGAGAATTCTGTTTACCACTTGTATGGAAATTGAGATAAACACACATTCCTTTTGAGAGCTGCGTGAGCAGTTCTGCCTAATTGGGGCTACGTGGGTTTGAACATGTGCCACCAGCATCATTCAGGGAGAATTCATAACTTTACATATAATGTGGCTACATACATTCCACCATTTTATTATTGACCATTATTATTGTAAGGTATCAAATGATACCTTACAAAGCATATTTTGTACAAAGATTATTATAATAGTGTGTGAATACAGGGATGCATTCCATCGCACACTGGCTCTTCAGGTGGAAGTTAGTTCATGCTTCTGTCAAGGCCATGTGAAGGGACAGTAGGGCTCTTAAGGGAGCATGCTGCCAGGGGAAGGTAGCTCCTAAAAACCGCTCAGAGATGATTGCCCTCTACACAATTGGGGCTGTTTATTTTTGAATTCTGGGTTTTGGAGGTCGTTCGCTCCTACCCACAAGCAGCTGCCCATTTCTAAGAGGAGCATTGTGTGGTACATAGGACCCTCGCTAAAACACAGGATTTGGGATCCGTGCACGTTAACGCGGGGACCAAGTTATAGCGGGGGTGCGTTACCATGGATTCCAATTAAAGTAATTTATTTTGGGATCCATGGTCGCGACTGCACTATTTCTGAATTCGCGCTATGTAGACGCGCGTTCTAGCGGGGGTCTCCTGTATCTTTTTTTAAATGCCTCTTCATCATTGCATACATTTTTTTTCATTACAGCATGTGATCTAGTCCTTGGGGTTGTGGTTTATGGGTTTAAGTTTTTGTGTACGTGGGAATGCTGATTCATTTATATTATTTCTGGGTTCTGGTATTAGTTTTGATGATCTGCACATAAAATGATATGCACGTTCCTGTGACTGTTATAAACAGCATGGGTGTATGGGTTGAAACTACTTTTGATTACTAGTTTAAGGAGAATGGACAAAATGTTCAAAATGCCTAAAATTGGGCATCTAAAGCCATATTTTAAGATGAGATGATCACCTATAGCTTCAATCAACTGCAGTGGGAGCTAGCTGCAAGTGCTCCGCCCCACTAAAAATCCAACTACTTCAATACTTGAAATAACAGTGCAGTTAATATGGATGTAAAACAGAAAGAGTGCCCAGTCTGTAGTCTGGCCTAAGGTATTTTCCTTGAGCATATTGAAGACAACATGGATAATGCCCTTCTCGATACATAACACTTTTTTTATGTTGATTGTTTGCAGTTCTCAAACATTTCTTGTTTTCCTCTTGCTGGGTATACTGGATTCTGTTTTATAGGCATTGTTCACTGAAGTTACCTTTTGATATTATGTTGTTGAGCATGTGGGAAATTTCTGTATTTTTATTTAAAAGTATGTGACTTAGTTTCCTCGCTAATGTTGCTACCCACTTGTGAAGGCTAAAAGTGATGAAGTGATTGGGTGTGTCGCATAGACATGTTGGGGTTGGTATAAATGGACTATCTAGAACTGCCAGCATGTGAATAAAGCTATCTTGAAGATACAGTGGAAGACCAACTGGATAATTAACTTTAATGACTGCCAGTTAAGTGGACTGTCTGACCAGAAGCACCTACTGTCTGACCACAACCACCTACTATCTGCAACACAGACCAGGGGAGTGGGAGGAGAGTACACCTGAAAATAGCATGACTGGAATCTACAACACAAGACTGAGGTGTTATGAGACATGAAGAGAATGATGTTCCAGCATGGTAGAACATAGATTTTCAGTTCGGGATTAGTTTGGGAAGGCTAGGGACATTTTGCAGCAAGCATGTAATTTGCTTTGCAGGCCTGGACAAAGCGGCACCTACCTAACTAAACAAGGGAAAGCTGGCAAGTTACGTGAGACACACGTTCTGGCTTTGCTTTACCATTTGAACCCAATGACCCTAATTACTGTATTCCAGTTGACTAATAATGTTTTGCTTTGAAAAGGTTGTCCTTTGTTACTGCAAACATCTGCTGGCTGCATAGCTCCCAAGAGGATAAATCTCCAGTAGGGGCGCAAGCTCAAGCTTATTGGGATCCACTGAAGAGGCCGGGGGGGGGGGGGAAGGAGTGCTGAAGCTGGGGACCCAGTCTCAGAGTAGTGGAGTGGTAGGGCTCCCTAGGTAGCAAAGTGGAGGTTCTGGGCCTAATACTAAGAAGGGTACGCATCCAGAAGACTGAATAAATGTCAGAGACAGCTCGCCTTTGGCAGAGGTGTTGGTTAATGATGGGATTTTTTTAAACTGCTCAGCTGTGACCTAGATTTTCTGCCATAGAAGTCAATGGTAAATTTCCCATTGACTTCATTAGAGCAGTTAGGTCAAGACTTGAGAACTTGAAACATCTGACCCTAAAATTTTAACTTTTTTTTTTTAAAAAATTATTTTTAAAAAAATGCACTTAACATTAACATGGGGCTCAATAGCATCTTCTCGGGGGGGGGGGGGGAGAGGAGTGTGAACTAAATCTTTTTTTGAGGCTTTCAGTAATGACTGGCTTGAACTATCTGCACCTACCCCATATTTTGAACATTTATATCTAGCATTGAATTCAAAATGCTAACTCCCTGTTATGGAGAAGATCACTTCATGTGAATTGGTGTAGCTCCATTAAAGCCCCTATGTGTCCATCTTTAGTTTTAAAACTGTATATGAGAGGCAATTTGATCGAGTGGATATAGGGTGACCAGATGTCCCGATTTTATAGGGACCGTCCCGATTTTTGGGTCTTTTTCTTATATAGACTCCTATTACCCCCAACCCCTGTCCCAATTTTTCACACTTGTTGTCTGGTCACCCTAAGTGGATAGGACACTAGTCTGGGAATGAGACCACCTGGATTCTAATGCCAGCTCTGTCATTGACCTGCCACAAGACCTCTCTGTGCCTGTTTCCTCTCCTACCATTTGTGTGTCAATTGCAGGCTCCTTGGGTTAGGGACTGTTTTTGTGTGTTTGTACGCATGTCCTCCTGTGTTTGTCCCACACTATTAATAACTTTAGGCTCTAAGTTTGAACATTTTGATCATATAATTGAATGATCTTACATTTTAAAACCTGCTGGTGGTTTAAAAACTGCTTAAACTTCAACTTCTCTATAGTTCGATTTGATGTAAAAACACTTTAAAATTACTTAAATTGATGCCCAATGTTCTAATTCTGCACTGTAAAACTTAAAACAAATTTCATTTTCTGTTACAAACCCATTATGCTGCTATAGGAGTAGCACTGGAAACAACCAGAGAGAATCTTGGCCTGAAACCAGAACTGAAACTACTCTTTTCGGGACTGGATCATTAAGTAGGACTCTCTCCTGCCACTGATATGTGTATATATAACTCTCATTAATGCTAATGTAAGTTGCATATGTCTAGATGAGGGCAGAATACCCTCCTAAGCACACAGCTCTTGGCAACAGCCTAATGAATTGACAAGCTTGTCACACATCATTATTTTCACGTGTAACAGATGTGCTGGGGCTATTATGTTCTAGAAATACATGCGTAAATATGTTAATATTATCCTTGTTTATCATTTCCTCTTCACTGAAGCCATGACTTCTTAATTTAATAATTCAGTTAAAAATTCTGGTGACCTTCATCGAGAAAGCAATGATTCTCTTACTTTCTGTAGCTTCTAGCATATCCTGTATTTAGCACCATAGTCCCTAAACTCCCTGTGTGTTCCTATAATACATGGACTCTCTTCTTTTCCTCCCTTTTTAGTCCTTGCTGTTCTTGTACTTGTTCTCTTTTTAGCAGGGTCTTTCCTAGCTTTTGTTCAGACCTTCACTCTTCTTGCAATGTAGGGTATATTGGGGTATTTTGCTTCTCTAAAGTGTCTGCATTTCACTGATTTAATGTCTGGTATATTCTGCAATTCTGGTTTCCTGGTAAGACAGCTCATTATAAAACATCTGTGCAAAAATGTAGGGTGCGATAGCAAAGTTTCTCAAACTGTGACATAGTGCACCACATCTCTATAGAACATTTCATGGACACTTCTTCCATTCAAGACTCTGTAGACCACTTTCCCTTCAAAATTGTATAACTTCGCTGTGTGATACCTACTGCAGTTGGTTATATGGGAAAGTAATATTAGGAAAGCATAAAGGTGCATCTAAATGCCTCTTAATGACAGAATCATAGAAATGTAGGGGTGGAAGAGACCTCAAGAAGTCATCAAGCCCAGCCCCCTGTGATGAGGCAGGACCAAGTAAACCTAGACCATCCCTGACAGGTGTTTGTCCAGCCTATCCTTAAAAACTTTCAGTGATGGTGATTTCACACAGTCTGTTGGCAGCTGCTTCCAGAGCATAACTACCCATATAGATAAATATTAGGAAAAACTTTCTAACATAAATCTTTCTTGCTGCAGATTAAGCCCATTACTACTTGTCCAACGGTCAGTGGACATGGAGAACTGATCACAGTCCTGTTCATAACAGGTCTTAATCTGTTTGAGACTATTATTAGGTCCCAGCCTCAGTTGTCTTTTCTCGATACCAAACATGCCCAGCTTTATTAACTTTTCCTCGTAGGTTAGCTTTCCTAAACCTTTTATTGTTTTTGTTGCTCTCCTCGGGACTGTCTCCAATTTGTCCGCATCTTTCCTAAAGTACGTCACCCAGAATTGGATACAGTACTGCAGTGCCAAGTAGAGCAGGACAATTACCTCCTGTGTCTTACAGGTCACATTCCACTCCAGAATCATATTAGCCTTTTACAACTGCTTCACATGGCTGACTCATATTCAATTTGTAATCCTCTATAACCCCCAGATCCTTTTTGGCAGTATTGCTAACTACAAAATGGGGAACAACTGGCTAGATGCGTATTTGGTTTCTCAGTTGTCTGTATTGAATTTCAAGTTTCAGACCAATTCTCCAACTTGTCAAGGTCATTTTGAATTCTAATCCATTCCTCCAAAGTGCCTGCAACCTCTCCCATCTTGGTTTTCATCTGCAAACTTTATAAGCACACTCTCCACTTTACTATCCAAATCATTAATGGCCTGCACCCAGGACTGACCATTATGGGATCCCACTAGATATGCCCACACAGTTTGACATCAGATCATTGATAAACTACTTTGAGCACAGTCTTTCAACAAATTGTACACCCACATTGATAGTAATTTTGTCTAGGCTGCGGTCCCCTAGTTTGCTTATGAGTGTGTCATGGGGGACTGAGTCAAAAGCCTTCCTAATGAATCAAGATGCAGTTTCTCAGCTGAAAACAGAGAAGAGCCATATGACCAGTCAGGTGTCAACAGACCACCACAAGTAAACCATGGTCTGTGGAATGTGAGTCACTGGCCATCATTAATGCTACATTTAACAGCATGTTACCAAAAAAAGAAAGAAGGCTGTTTGGCTGGTTGAAAATTCTCTTATTTAAATGGTCATAGGTCTTGCCTACACTAAAAAATGTTTGCTGGTTTAGCAGGTAGTGGTGATGCAATTTATACTAGCAAAAGAATTATTTTGCTGGTATTGCTTAAACCAGTTCCCTGAATGAAATATACTATCCTGCCAAAAGGACCGCCTCTTGTTGATATAACTGCATCTACATGGGGGCTTTTGCTGGAATAGCTAGTTAGGGGTGTGACTTTAGAAAAAATAAAACTCCTAGCCACCATAACTATGGCAGCAAAACTTTTGTGTGTAAACTAGGCCATAGACATTGGTTCTCATTACTAATGTACTGCCTGCAAAACCATTCTAATGTGAGTTTCAGAATCACAAAAGACCTTTTCTAGTGAAAATGTACCTAATGCTGATAGAGCCTGGCTGCATAAGACACTCAACACCTTGTACCAGTCAGGGAGGAACATATGAGACATTGACAACCTTGTACTGGACACAGTGGTCTCTCTGATGTGTAGCTTTCAAAAGTGCTTTAAATGTTGGGTAATTTATCCTTATTTTTGTAGTTGGGAAGTAAAGAGATTAAGTGATGCCTACATACCCTGTTCTGTCACCTATCTTACTTTAGTCCAATTTGCAGTACACTCCCAGCAAGATACTGAGGGCTTGTCTACACAGCACTGCAGTGGCACACTTTAATGTTAACACTGGGTCTTTCACGATCACTGATACTCACTTTAGCAGAAATAACTAGTTCAGTGGAGATCAATATCATTGAGAGGAGGAAGGAGAGTTTAGGTTTTTGCGTTCCTCTATGGGAGCCACACCCTAGAGCAGGGATTGGCAACCTTTGGCACGCGGCTCACTAGGGTAAGCCCCTTGGCGGGCTGGGCCAGTTTGTTTACTGGCCGTGTCCGCAGGTTCGGCTGATCGCAGCTCCCACTGGTCGCGGTTCACCGTCCCAGGCCAATGGGGGCTGTGGGAAGTGGTGTGGGCCGAGGGATGTGCTGGCCACTGCTTCCCGCAGTCCCCATTGGCCTGGGACGGCAAGCCGCGATCGGCCGAACCAGCGGACACGGCAAGTAAACAAACTGGCCCGGCCTGCCAGGGGGCTTACCCTGGCGAGCTGCGTGCCAAAGGTTGCCGATCCCTGCCCTAGAGAATATCTGTTGAAAAGCCTTTCTGTCTATCTTTTGGTGCATTATCCTGCACAACTGTCAGACCTAGCTGTAAATGAGCAATGGGACTTCTAGAAAATGAGAGTCTATTCCATATCCTAACAGACTTCTCACTGCTGCATTTTTTCTGACTTTTTTTAAGCCTATTTTTTCTCATTAGTATTGAAGCTCTGGCATAGCAAGACACTCTCCATGTGTGCAGTAATGGTGGAAACTCAAAGGGGCATCTTTGCCCCCACATACCTGCCAGGCAACTAATACAGGACAGTAAAGGCACTTAGAGTTTTCAAGGACATACTTTTAAAAGCAAAACAAACAAAAACAGAACAAATAACCCAATGCTGATATTTGTAATCTCGTGTCTTTACCAGCCTGCGATGGTCTGCAAAGAAATCTAAAAAAGCAGCACTCTCTACAGGAGCTTCTTTCTTTGTTATAAATATTTATTTATATAGAATATATATATAGCTATAAAAAGAATGTCAGGACAGCAAACCTACATATAATGGCTCAGAAAGGCTTTAAATTACAGAATGTAACAAAGGAAGCAAATTTCAGTTCTAGTTCTTTATCCAACTTCAGAAGCAAACTGTTACAAGAAAAGAATAATTTAAAATCCAGCATTTTGAAACTGTAACCCTATTTTCAGAGTTTTTTATGGTGGTGGTGTATAGAAATAATCCAAACCAACAAAACACACAATTCTCCTACAGTTCAAACATGCTGTGCCAGGTTCTAACTGGAGAGGTCTTGATCTTTTAAAACATGTTCTGATAATTTTATAATAGCGTATAAATAGCAACTTTTGTTGTTGTAGATGTTCTTGTGCACTCAACTGTGGCTGCAGAATCGTTATGTCAAATGGATTCTTAATAAACTAAGTCTATGTCAAAGCTAGTATTATGGATCTACTATGCTTACCTAGGTGAGGGAATTGCTAATGACATATTACAGCTATGCGTGGAACCTACTACCTATAGTTAGGGGAATCTGGAACACTTTACTCTCCCTCCTACCTCCTGAAACTGAGATTCCTCTACCTCTGAATACTCCATTTACTCACCCCCAACTCCTGCTTATACTTGCAGGGAAGGGGCTGTTTTCACTTATCCCCCATGAAAAATGAATTACATATATAAAGTTGATCTCTAGAGTTCCAGGAGCAGGTGGGAAGTGAATTCATCTCCTGTTATCATAATCAGTGATTGTTATTTATGCATCTATGGAGGGTACTGCTGGAGCTATTCTATCTCTGCTCCTTCACAGGTCTGTCTCCAGCAAGAAGAGTTGCTAGCATTAAGAGCTGTGATTGCAGTTCTTCAATGCATAGAATTACTCCCTCAATGCTCGTTATAAGCTCATGAGCACAAAACCTCAAGAAAAATTCCTTTGAATATATATGTGATGTACAATGAATGGATGTCATCCATACTACATTTTAATTTTGTTATAACAGTGATGGTTCTGTGGATCAATATACATTAGACTCTTCCTCTTTTTCTTTACCAAAATGGTAAATTGAATCCCTTAATTCTGTCTTGGTTAAGTACGGTATACACTTACAATGCAACAAACTTCTCATTAATATTTTCATGGTATTCATCTGGCAAGAGCTCATTATAGAACACACTATAAGAGTGTGAGCTTGATGGCTTAGCAACTGTTTTAGGCATAATTTTAAGAAATCCTTAACGTCTAGAAATTTAAGACTGTGTGTAAAATTGCCTAATATACTTGTTTTAAAATAAACTTGCAAGCTTTCATTATTGAGGGTTGAACCGAAGGCCTAATGCGATACTCCATGGCAAGAAGAGTATGTAATTAGGACCCAGATCCTGCACAGTGGGGCTTCATATGGGTGCTGGAGTTCCCCTCCACCATGGAGGAAATTACAGGATAGTGTCCTTGATCTCTAATATTCTGTCATCTCTCAGATTTGGTTGTGTCATGTCTTGCATAACAAAGTGCTTCTTCATTAACAAGAGATCCTGAGGTGCATAATAGCAAATTTAAGGAACAGCTGGCAAAAGCACCGTCTGAAATTTTCTAATATGTTTCATAAAATGGAAGTTCTCTACAATCTCATGCAAATGACCCAGATTCCCTGAAATCTTCCCTCCACACCCAGTATGTCCGTGTTCATAACTTAAACATGGTGCCTGCTTGCAGTTGGTTTTTTACAGTCTCTTATCAAGACTAATAAATGCCATGCTGGAGATGTAGCTAAAAATAGATTTTTATTTTTTTTTATTTTTTTTTAAATTCTATTTTGCTTTTCAATTAAAATACTAGAAAGCAAATAGGCACCATCTGACTGCCTTAACCTAGAAATGAAAAATGATTTATATATGAACATTGCACTTTTCTCCCTATCTGATGGGACAGACATTAGGTTTTCTAAACAAGATGAAACTGGCTTTGTTTTACATCTGCATTTCTTTTAGACCATAAGTATTGGGTCTATGTCCTGGGTATGTGTATGCAAAATACAGTACAGTAACTCCTCACTTAAAGTCGTCCGGGTTAACGTCGTTTTGTTCTTATGTTGCTGATCAATTAGGGAACATGCTCATTTACAGTTGTGAAATGCTCTCTTCTAACCTCCTTTGCAGGCTGTCAATGGCAGTTTAGCTGTCCCTTCCCCCACTGCAATGTGCTGCTGTCCGAGACTCCTGCCTGCTTGCTGGGGGAAGGCGGGGGGAGAAGAGAGGGGTAATGTCAGTGTGCTTGCTTGCTGTGGTGGGGGGGGGAGGGGGGAAGAAGAGGGGGGCTAATGTCCCCCTGCACCTTGCTTACCCCATCTTCCATAGAGCAGGTGGGACACACGAGGGAGGGAGCTGCTGCCTTAGACAGAAGCTGCAGCTGCCGGGCTTGCTGATCTAATTAACAAGGCAGTGTACTTCTGACCCCACTCTTGATACCTAATTGGAAATGCACATCTCTGTCTCTGAAACACATCTTTCCTGCTGGCTCGTAGAGTGTGAGAGTTAATCCTTGAGGGCTCAGTGGAGTGCTAGTTCATTTAGTAAGGCATTCCCTGGGAAATTCCCACCTTCTGACTCCTCCACCTCAACCAAGCTTCACTATCCTCATCGCTGTGTACCGGTATTTAATTGTTAGTTTAAAACTTTGTGTGTGTGTGTGATAGTCTTTTGTCTGGTGAAAAAAATTTCCCTGGAACCTAACCCCCTTATTTACATTAATTCTTATGGGGAAATTGGATTAGTTTAACATCGTTTCGCTTAAGGTCGAACATATTTTTCAGGAACATAACTACAATGTTAAGTGAGGAGTTACTGTATATACGTTTAGTTGACAAGATTGCCAAAAGCATCCTTCTGAATCTGGTCTTCTCTTATACTCTTTCAGCGATTACCTAGACAGATTGAAGAGCGGAATGAAAAATTAAAAACAGAAATGTTAGGTAAGTAATTCATGCATATAATTTGTGTGCACATTAATCTTTATGACAAATTTTGTAGAAATAACAAAACTGCATGACTAGGTAAAATTATTTGAGGACAAAAGTGGGCAAGTCTCCCAAAGCACTTGTTTAAAAGGGGGGAAAAAATCTTACTAGATGTCTATTTTGAGGGGAGGAGCTTGTTTTGTTTTTGTGGGTTCTCTCTTCCCCAGCCATGGAAAACTCTGGTGCTAGAAATTGCCTTGCTGAAACCATTATTGAGGAATTAAATAAGCAACTGTCAGAGACACTCAACAAAAATTTTTTAAATTTTAGTACTTGTGAAAAGTGAATCACTTTCTTGCTTGTGCTACACGTAGCTCTGTCATGCAGTCTTTCACCTCACAAGGCTGCCGATGTGTCACACTTCTGACCTGTCCTGCTAGAAAAGAACTCAGTCTCTTTTACATACAGAATGTCCGTTTTCTTTTATACAAAACTCTGAAGATAAATGTGGACAAGGGACTATAAAAATACCAAATTTCCTTTCCCTTCAGACCTAAAAGACTATTTCTACCAGTTTCCTAATGGGATAACTTTTTTTAAATTACCCAAGTCTTGTTTGTAAAGTGCATAGTCCAGCTGGTCAAAAAATGTGAACTATTTTCCCGCACACAAAAATCAAATTGTTTGAAACATTTCAATCTTTTTCAGGAATTTTTCCATTTTTGTTAAACTGGAAAATTTCAAAAACAAATTTGGCAAAGACACATTTTTTTCTTAGAGGCCGTTTTGTGTCAGTTTTTCCAGCTCTAGTGCCTATGCATCTCTGAATCTTCTGTGCATAAAAGAATGGCTGTGAAAAAGTACTTGGTTTGTGACAGTTTCCATCCATAGATCTCAAAGGATCTCAAATAGGAGGGTAAATATCAGTATCCCCATTTTACACATGGGAAAACTGAGGACAAAGGTGAA
This sequence comes from Macrochelys suwanniensis, assembly GCA_033296515.1. Lineage (NCBI taxonomy): Eukaryota > Metazoa > Chordata > Testudines > Chelydridae > Macrochelys > Macrochelys suwanniensis. The sequence continues at coordinate 85,698,626 of CM065782.1, read as the reverse complement.
GTGACTCACCCAAAGCATCACAGCAGGTCATTAGGCTCTCTGGAAATAGAACAGTCTCCTGACTTCCAGTCCAATGCTCTATCCACTGGACCTTGCTGCCTCTCAGACAAATCTGTGCCAAAGGGTACTGTTAATGAAATTGTTCAGGGAAAACAGTCGTCTCATTGATTTAATCAGATCCTAAGTACGTATATGCCCCTGTGATTGCGGTGTCTCAGCACCTGCGTGCAATGCTCAGAAATGAGATGGCAAAAAAAATTAGAATTATTATTTAGTACACATTGGCCAAGCATGATTCGTTTTCAGATGTGGTATTCGTGAGTGTAAGTGATCTTCTTGTATGAAGTCTAGTTCCCTGGCTAAACACAGATGAAAATTGGATGTTTAGAATACTTTTAAAAAAATTGTAATTAGAATATTGGATGCAATTTTCAGCAGCCCAAATATTGCATTTTCTCTTGTATTTAAAGGATACTGTCAATTGAAATCTAGTCAGTTTGAAAATATGAGTTGGTATCAGTTGATAGGCAGTATGCTACTTCCAGAGTTGTCCAGACACTTTTGGTGCTTTTATTATTTTATTTTCCTTATTTTATTATTTTTACAAAAAATCCTCTCTCCTTTTATTATTAATGTTGTTTGGAAGATGCATACATAAAAGGGCAAGTGATCACACAGGGCACAAACTGAAACTGACTATACACATTGCTGTTGAATGCACCAAACAGACTGAAAAATCTAGAAACAATTTTTTACTAATCTGGTTAGTCAGCCTCAGATTGACAATAGTAGCTAAAATGTTCTCATACATGTGTGATTTTTTTTTTTAAGTGGACTCTATCCTTTGACTAATCTAGTAAGAACCAGGTTAAAAACGTTCCAACCGTCTTGTGCGCTGTGAGGCTGTGTAATCCCTGAAAAAATTAGGAAGGAAGGATTGTTTCAAGAGCTTCTGCTGAAGTCAGTGCTTTCTTAAATTGAACTCTTCTCTGTAGAGCAGTGAGGCTGAAAGCTGAGTCCTCAAACTACTCCTGCTCTGTACTTGTCTATTCCCAGTAGGCTTAAGTGAAGTGGCACGTAATAAGGATTTCTAGAGCTGCTGCACATCACCAGTTTCAGCAGCCATATTTGTAAGAGGCTGAAAACATTCATGAATAAAATATAAAGTGTGGTGCTGATCTAAATAAATTACAAAGGTGGATAATTTGAGAAGGAAGATTTTTGCTTTCAGGATTTGGGGTTAGGTTTGAGTATACTGAGTTAGATATCTATCTGTGTGAAGAAGGTCTCTGGAGCTTCTGGGGACTTTTGTCTGTCAAAATTATTGGTAATGGTACTGATGGCAGAAAGATTTCATTGCTGATCATCTGAGGCTGTGTTAAAACAATAGATTTAGCAACATAAGCCATCATTACAAGCCCTATTCTGCGCCTTTCACTGATGCAGAGAGTAGACTTTGGGCCACATCTGATCTCACTAAATCCAATGAAGTTCTGGCTTTTGGATTTAAACTGGTGTAACCGAGATCAGACTCTGGTCTTTTGTTGGGAGTTTTACCTCCAAATAAGGAGTAGAGTCCCTAGTCTCAGAGCTGAGCAATTACTTAAGTCCAGCAGCAGTCCTATACAGCTGTGTGGACCCATGCAGCCAAGCTGCTGACCTGGATTTCTGGGAGATGTGGTGAGGCATCCAAGGCTACATGCAGTAAATTTACTTGTGCAAGAGACGCTGATTTGATATAGTAGTCTTAGGGCTTGACATAAACTGTCAGCTTGACAACGTGTCTTGTGCCATGAAAAGTACTCTAACACCTAAGTATTATTTTTTGTTCCATTTGCAATCACTGTTGCAGCAGATGTGTTTTGGGAATCCTTGTAATACAGAGGCACAATAGGAGAGTTAAAAACTAAATTTGGAATACTGATTTTTGATCAGGCTAGTCCCCTGAACTTGCCACTTCACAGTTAAAGTTCCTTGTGCCCCAGCTGGGAATGGGAGTCTTGAGGCATGGCCATTTGAAGGATGTGCTGGAGTCATACACTTAAAATGTGTACACAAGATACCCTGACTTTTCAGATATCAGAGGGGTAGCCGTGTTAGTCTGGATCTGTAGAAGCGACAAAGGGTCCTGTGGCACCTTATAGACTTAGGGTAGGTCTACACTTACCCGCTGCATCAGAGGTTTCCAGTCGATCTTCTGGGTTCGATTTATCGCGTCTTGTCTAGACGCGATAAATCGAACCAGGAAGTGCTTCCCGTCGACGCCGGTAATCCTGCTCCACGAACGGAGCAGGTGGAGTCGACGGGGGAGCCTGCACGCCGCCGTGTGGACCAGCGGTAAGTACTTTTAAGTTCGAAATAAGATACTTCGACTTCAGCTACGTTATTCACATAGCTGAAGTCGCGTATCTTAGTTCGAACTTGGGGGGTAGCGTGGACCAGCCCTAACAGAGGTATTGGAGCATAAGCTTTTGTGGGTGAATACCCACTTCATCGGACGCCGACGTGCACAGGCAGAAATTGTGGA